>JAWZSL010000004.1:40860651-42126485 GCA_034769285.1 Lutjanus argentimaculatus | reverse complement strand
TGTCTGTCCTGTAGAAGCATGGCTGTGCAACGTGGTAGCCTCACACGGTATAAATGCCTCATTCAAAGGTAACAAAAACACTTTTTTTGAATTTCTTTCTTTTTTAATGAAAACAAATATTATATTCCATTTATGTCATGAGAGAACATGAGAATAAATCCCAGTAAACAAATTGGTCCTTTAACAACTAATAAAGCCAGTGGTACAGACCTGTTTTCATAATGTTTCATAAGCTGATGTCAGAGAGTGCACGTAACAAGTGGTCTCAGCCATCGTTCATCCAGTCCCTGCTGATACCACTTACTCTCTGTGGAGGTGTATTTTGCAGTGAAGTGCACAAATCTGAAAAAAATATCATGTGATTTAATTCTATAAAGCTGGTGGCTGTTGTAATCGTGCTCATTAGGAAATGAAGAGGGGGACCAGGAGCTGCAGGGCAGGCTGACAGCCCCCCTGCTGTGGGAATGGATGTAGACAAGGATAGTAGGTAAACACAAATGTTCCTTGTCTCACAGGCAATTAAGCTCATCTAATTAAGAATTCCATCTATAGTGAACATGAAATTTAATGAGCTGTTTAAGACGCCTCAGGTCTTTCTACATGACCTGTTTTACATCATATGTCAGCAGAGATATTCCTGCACAGATAGGGAGCGGTTGTACAGTTTGCTGCTCACTGACACACAGCCTGTTGGCTTACTATACTATTGATGATTCCATCATGTGAGTCAAAGGTCACTGGCCAGGGCGGGTGAGGCACAAATAATGTCCCCCTCTGTGGCGCCCCCGTTTTTATAAATAAACAACATCTCATTTTTTCAGCTAGTGACAAAATCTCATCCCATTCAAGAGAATAATTCACGGCAGGATGTGTGGATGATAAATATTAATAATCCAGAGGCCCAATGTTTTGAGAGCCACTCATCTGGGAGAGAATTCAGGAGCAGAAAAACCCAAACATGCCTCAACAAATGCCGGCTTGACTGTGGGAAAATATTAGATATGACAAATTCAAGGAAAATTATAACTTCTGTATAACTGTAGTCCATTGTAAATACTACCATAAAATGTGTAAAAAGCAAAGCATTACCAGTTTTTCTCTTTTGTAAAATTGCATCAAATGAAAAGCATTTGTTTTCAAATGCAATACTTTAAATAAATGATGCCAGTTCTATTTTATGTAAGAATCCTTGCACAAGCTACAGAATATGCCCTTTTCAGTATTGTCTTTTAAACTGAAATTCAAGGTTCATCATTAAGCCTGGCAAAATAATCTCACCACAAGGTCCATTTATATTTGTGGCAGCAGTGCAATTCTGAGGAAGCTCATGTAATAGGATTGAAAGCTCCAGCTCATTTATATTCATGTGTTTTTCTGTAGCGGCTCCTCGGCTCTGGAATATCCTGCCGGAGGCCATTTCACTGGCTGAGTCTATACTGATGCTTATAAGATGCACCTCAAGAACCACTTTTATTCTCTGGTTTTTAATTGTTTAACCTTTTTTTAAATTTCATTCCCTTGGGTTTTAAACTGTACTTAAATTGCAGTGTTTTACTATTGTTCCTGCTGCAGTAATGTGTATGTGCCATTTTACTGCTGTAGATGTTTAGGGTTGAGTTTATTTTAACTACTTTATGTACTTTTTGGTAGTTAAATCAGCAGCACTGCATCATATTCCATAACACTGGTTCCCAACCTGGGGTCTGGGTCTCCTTAGGGGGTTTTGAGGTCCTCAAATTCAGATTTGCACATGTTACTAAAGTCATAATGGTCAAGTTCTTCCAGCACCTCACAGCTAAATGACATATTTATATACAAAATGATTATTTCACCTCTTCATCGCATTAAATCAGATGTTATTGTGCTGTTATCAACCAAAATCATGCTTTGATAGAATTCTACAGGTGACAAGTTAATTCCTATTACAGTGCAAATTTTGTGCATTTTCCTTAACAGATAGTTGAAATAGCTAACAACTGATTTTATCTCATTTGATTTTTTTCTATTTTTTTCTTATTTGAAATTCAATTTTAAGTTTCTTTATCCAATGAATGACTCCACCAGACAAAACAAAGTTAAATGAGGTTCAATTAATGCCACTTCTAGACTATCAATTAATTATCAGTTAATACATGTTTAATCAGTTAAATTCTTATTTGGCAATTAATTGATAAATGATTCATCATTAACTTCCTGTACAATCTGCCCAGCAAATACCTGACTGATTTTATTTCTTTATCTAAAAAGTTAATTAATTAAGTAAGGCAGCAATTTATTATGAAAGTAATGGAATCAAAAATTTCAAGCAGTTTCAAGTAGTTTATCCAAAATCCAAGCATTTTTCAAACCTTGAACACCACATTAAAATTCAAATGTTTTACTTAGATATAAGCAGGGGGGCTCCAAGGAATAAAGGTTGGGAACTACTGTTCTATAAGATCATCATGTTTGTTTTCAGGTTTGTGATGATACATTTTCCTGTTAATTCAAGTGAGTTTTTGTAAAAGTTAACTAGCTTAAGAAGTAGGAGAATTTTCTCATACCCATAAAGAAATACTTAATGTTTCAGTTGATCACAAACATTAAAAATCAACATGTTTGGATTTATGCGGTTCTCACTGGACAGGGAAAAAAAATTATTTGAAAAGTAACAAGTAACTAAAGCTGCCAGACAAATGTAGTGAAGTAAAATGTACAATATTGTCCTCTGAGATGTAGTGGAGTAGAAGTATAAAGTTGCATAAAATGGAAATACTCAAGCAAAGTAGAAAGTGCCTTGAATTTGTTCATAAGTACAGAACTTGAGTAAATGTACTTAGCTACCTTCCACCACTGTGTAGGTCCTCGATTTATATCTGTCTTTGCAAAACACTTTGGTGCAAAACCTCTTTGCTTTTCAGAGAGATATATTATTATAATTATATTAATTATATTGTGTTGATTTTGGAGGTCTCTGTGGACAAAAGCAGTCGTGCTTCCACCACCGTAACTATTAAAGATGACGTCAAAAATAAAACAATCTAGAGGAAAAATCTCCTCCTGCTTCTTTTTAACTGCCTAATGTGCCACTCACTGTAACTCGCAGGAAAATGTAAACACAGGTTCTTCCGGTCTGGATGCAATAAATCAGGTCTATTCAATTACCTATTAGACGGGTCACATTGGAAAAAAGCCAGGCGTTAACATTTCCTATGTCTGACCTGTAAAGGTAGGAGCTTAAATGTGTAAAACAATGCACCTTTTTATTTTTTCCTCCACTTTATTACTTTTCACAATAGAAAAAGAAACATTATGTACAAAAGTACAGGGACAAGTGCACCTTTGTACGCCTATGTAACTTGATGCATCTTTTTTCAGTCAGTTTGACTCCTAAATTCCCTCTGCTTGAACAGCCTGCATTAAAACCTTTCATAATAATAAGTGTATTTGTCAACGGACGTAACCAATGAATGTACTAATTAGCCCACTAATAAAATGATAATCCTCTAATAAACAATATAAACATCCATAAACTTATGCTAGCAGGCTATTTAAATATAACCCCAATGCCAAAAAAGTTGGGATGTTGAATAAAATGTAAATAAAAACAGAATGCAATGATTTCCAAAAACTTTAAAACCTATATTATATTGAATACAGTACAAAGATCACCTATTTAACGCATAACTGATTAACTTTATTGTTTTTTGCGAACAAATGCAATGCCTGCAAAATGTTCCAAAAAGGTTGAAGTACTTGATCATTTTTTTTAGTTTGTGTTGCTGAAATATGATGAGCAGGGACGTCTCTGAAAAAGATGCTGTCTGGATGGCCGCATATGTTGCTCCAAAATTGTATCTATATATCAGCATTAAAGGGATAGTTCACCCCAAAATTAAAATTCAGTCATTATCTACTCACCCTCATGTCGATTGAGGGTGTTTCACAGGATTTTTGCAGTATTGCAGAATCTCCCAAACAATGGAAGTGAATGGTGACCAGTTTTCAAACCAAAAAAAAACAACAACCCATGCAACTAACTAGTCAACTATTCTGTGAAACATACACACACAGATATATGTGTATGTATAATGTATGTATGTATGAATAATGTATGTGTAAATAATCTAAGAAAAAAGCTCCTCTTGCTTTTCAAAACTTTCTGGACTCACTTTGCCTGGGAAAATATAAACATGAGCTCCTCTGGTCTGCATGCTGTAAACTGTTCAACTGATTTCAAAGAGAATCTGATGTGGTGGCAGGCATTACTAAGAATAACTGCATGTAGAAATGTCCAGTCTTCTCTCTGATGGTCTTGGTTGCTTAGGTAGGTCATATAGAGGCATTAGTATTAAATTCAGACTGTTTCATAATATACATATATAGTCACTTTCCTGGTCCCTTACCTTACCTGGTGAATGAGTTATTTATGAATTTCATATGTAAGTTTGCCTCTGTTTGTCCTGGACTGGCCCTGTGTGCACCCCTTTCTCTGTGCATCCACCCATGATTGTATACTGTAGAAAGGGCTACGGAGCTCCACTTCTGGATGGATGGAGCAGGGTGTCCCTTTATAAATGTTCATCACCTGAATAAGTCATGGTAATATATATATATATATGTGTGTGTGTGTGTGTGTGTGTGTGTGTGTGTATATCCTTCCTGTAACCTTTTTCCATCTGTAAACTGTGTGAGATTAAAGATAGAAACTGCAAAGTGATCCTGGTTGCGTCAAGATGGTACAGAAGCTCAAGTCAAGTCAGGAAGAGCTGTCTGCTGGTTTTCTCACTCGCTACTTTGAAATCTTCCTGCGGGGATGTTTCCGTCTTCCCCTGATGCAGATGTATATCAGTCACTGTTTTACACCAGTAAGACATGCTCCAGAATTCAATGTCTTTCTGGATTTGTCTGATCCGAGAAATCCCCCCAATCAACAGCTATATGATGCTGACAAAAGCTTTCATCTGTGCAGCATCACTCAGGGCACAATGAGGACGCACACTTGCAGTTGATCGCGCAGGCAAACAAACAAATGCGGCTGGGGGGTAAGTGGGGAGGGTGGGGGCAGGGGAGCTTCACCCTGCGGGATGTCTGCAGACAAGTAACGGAAAGAGAAGCCCCCCTGTCCCCTTCAGGCCAGCGCGGAAAAAGGCTGAATGAACTTAAAGCACATATCTGAGAGGCTCACAGTGTTCTGAACTGCACAGCCCAGGAATCAGCTGCCAAGAGACTGCTGGACATATAGGAGGACAGAGGGAGAGTGATTGATGCATTACAATGACAATACTGTGTGTTCTGTTAACAACACAACGTGGGTGTCAGTCTATGCAGTCCACCACATCATTTACAGCTGTGTTTGTACACAGCAGTAAGACCATCCTCAATGGTGTCTTGTATGCATACATGCAGCCCACTGCAGTGTGTGCGTCTGTGGATTGATTGACTTGGCCACAGGAACATTCAGTAACGCTACCCTCCAAATCCTGCTGATGCATTCCCTTTGAAACTGGAGTGCTTGTCTAATTCAGCGTAAAATTGAAGAAGTTGAATATGATCTGCACCTCTGAGCCGCAGCACACAGGCGACCCCCCCGAGCCTCATTCAGCTGTGAAACCAACGCCTGATGAGGAAGCTGTCTCTCGTTTTTAATGGGTCGCCACGGCCCTAATGACGACCCGCTGAAAGCCTACTAACAGGAAGAAAAAGAGAGGGAAGTCTTTGATATTTCCTTTTTCCTTCCTCTGTTGTAAACGCGTCAGAGATGAGGGCTGCCCAGTTTATGTTTCTGGCAGCCGCCGTGCCACTAATTTGCCGCAGCTCCCCCGGGAACGGTGGTGAGGTGGTGTAACAATATATGGAAGATATTTCACCAGCGTCTAGAAAGGTCGGAGCACTTTGCTACAGAGAGGGAAGGTGACACATGTCCCTTTGACCTGCAGCAGGCTTGTCATTACAGAGGTGGCACTGCTTCAGAATATCTGAGGTCACAGTGGAAGAGCAGAAAAAGATGTTTGGTGGTGAGGAAAATGGCACGGCTCCATATCTACTCTATAGAATTCCAGGATTCTAAGCACTCAAACCCTCAAGATCCAAATATTCCCTTAAATTATATTTCCTTGTTAGACCTTGTTGTGGATGCTATTTTATGATTGTTTTTTCTTCAACAATAGCCATTCAATGTACATTCTCTAATTACCGCTCTACTGTATATAGTAGATTTTATTGTTAGTGGCGGGGTACGCCATGCTCCTGCTGGACTCAATTACTTTTCTGTACACGTGGGACTAATGCAGCTTTATTGTTTATAATTTTGTCTGACTGACATAATGTTTACAGTTCACTCTCTTATAAGAGCTATATTAAGAGGTAGTGCACACTTGCACATGTTTTTTTTGTAAACTAAATGAAATTATTGAACTGTGATGAAACACATTAATGCTCATGTTAATGCTGACATTTCTTAAAGTCTGTGTAAAGGAAAAAGGGAGTTTTTCTGCACACTTATACATGTTTGAGAATAGTTGCCGAAAATATGAGAAAAGACTGAGAGCTATATAGTACTGAATTGTTGAGTTACACTGTTAAACTGTTGTTCACTTTTACTATGTTCAGTATTTTTTTTGGCTGGACCTGTAACGTGGCTCGGTGACATGCTGGAGTCCCAGCTCTAACAGTCACTTATGAACATACCTTCCGTGACTCTCTCAGTCCAAATCAGTCCAGCAGTTCACTTAAGCTCACCTCAGCTGCAGCAACCCAACACACAAGAAAAAGAAATACCATCCTGTCACTGTCCTCTGGTTTTGGTGGCTCAAGTTCAGAGAAGGGGATGAATGTATAGAGGTAGAAGCAAAAGAGAGAAAGAAAAAACAACACTGCCCTGCACCTGATTTTTATCATGTCTGTAACATACTGCACAGATGTAGACAATGAAACTGTTGTAAGAGGTGTCCTGTTGCTGATATAATGTCAGTGAGAGTGTCAACAGATCATTTTAATGTGTATTTTTCCTGTGGAAAAAAACATGCGAGCCTCCAAATCTCTTAATGAAGCATGGCGAGAGCAGCGCCTGACATGCGCTCGAGTTGCGCTGCTCAAGCAGGCTGTGTATGCGCTCTAACTGGTTAATATGGGCATCAAAATGAAAACCAGCAGGTAAGACCACACGCACACACACTGCTCAAATGTGTAGCGTGAACCAGCCATGAGGCAACAGAGCGGACATGCCCCCAGCATTTGAGAGCAACGAAAACTGATCATTTTTTCATGATTTTGCATGAGCATTTTTTAATCATTCAAATTTGGCTGGAAACACATGTTTCTGTAGTGTGATTAACTCACAACACACATTCATTGTTGCTTGACACAATCTTTAATATATAAAGGTTTCCACCATGAGGAGTTTGGACAGAAACCAGAATGACTGTGCAAAAGTGCAAAACAAAATTCAAGGTGAGTTGTTAGTAGAAGAGGCAAAAAAAAACAACATATTGTTGAGCTACAGCAAAAAGTCAAGAATAACAGATGAAATTAAAAGAAGATGCCAAGATAAAAGGCAAAGAGCAAAAGACAAGTTGGCTCTAATAAAACTTCAACTCAGTGCTGTTGTTGCACACAACAGGCAGCTGGTCAACATGTATCTGGTCTGACAATGGCCATAAATACCCTGACAAGAGGGATCAAAGACTAGGTACAGGTCTTTCAGTCCAAAAGAGAGAAGAGAGAGGGAGAAGGGGTGTGCGCTGTTGGAGAGAAGTGCAGTGGAGCAGAGAAGCATGCTGGGGCAGAGACGCACAACCTATCAAAAAAACAAAGAACAGTTCAAAATGTAATGTTGGTGAAAAGAAGGAAATAGGAAGACATAATAAAGGTCAGTGTTAATGTTGTTGAGGCTACAGTGGCTGTGAATGTTCAGTTTTGTTTGGCTGCAAAGAGGCTGCAATAAATTTGTGTTAAATCACGGTGTTTTTCTGCGTTAAGGATTATTGAATGAAAATAAAAATAAATACATCCCACAAACAGCTCATGAGAAATGACTTTACATCAGAGTATTTCCTCCTCGCCAGAATAACAGCAGTCATCTGTGCACACTGCAGGGCCGATTAGCACCTTCCATTCAAATGTATTAAATACAGATGCAGTCACAGTCACAGCAAATGATTTTCAGGCTTGGTAAACTGCAGTTTGCTAAATTAACTGTTTAACTGTTTTCTCCTCCCAGTATTATTTTCACACTAGGGTAGAAACGCCCCATACTGCATATTCATTAAGACAAACATACTAAATGAACAGTGCACGCTGTCTCGCGCATTTGAAAGATGCAATCTGTGCACCATTAGCAGATCAGCTTGCACTTTTGTTTGCAGGTGATACCAAGTTTACACATGTTTTCACACATGCAAACCTTTAGTAAATCAGGCCCTAAGTGGTGCTCAGTCTCTCTGGTCGGTGTCATAGCCACGAGGCCACGTCCCCTACAGTGGTTGTTCTTGTCACCACCTGACCACCCTTGTCCACAACACCTTGCCCTCTTTTTAGAATTTTTTCAAATTATGCAGGTGGTGTAGTTACAGCTATTGCAAATCCAGCTTTTCCTACTGCTGCTGATTTAAAAACATATCATCACTTTTATTGTGAAGCAGTCACACAAAATGCAATGTATTTGTCATGAGGTTAGCACTGACAGTAATTATTCATTAAGAATGAGTCAGAAAACAAACAAAAAAACAAAAAAACAATAACAGTAATTTGCTGCATTTTTAATCAGCAGATCAGTTTGAAATGTTGCATTTACTGTCGGGTGACGTTTCACACTATATCTCCTCAAACATTCATTTAGCGTAATGTATTTGTTCTTTGGGATCCTTGGGCAATGCTCTCGACAATATTCAATAGAAATTCCTGTGAGTGTGAGCTCTGCTTGTTAAGAGGTTAAAGGTTTGAATTCTTGATGATGCTTACGAATTTGAAGCAAATTAAACATAAATTCTTGTGGAGCATTTTGAAATGTCCATTGCTAAAAGAGTGTTTCTGTTTGGCATCATGCAATCAATAGTTCTGTTTAAAAAGCAGTTACATAAGCAGTTTCTTAGGAAAGTAACCTTACAGTATGATGAATCCAACTGATTCATGAAGTGAAGCAACATCTATCAGTAATCCAATGATGGCATCCTGAAAGATGTGTAAAAAAAAGTGTACCATGAGCAGTTTCTTTCATCAGGCTTGCTCAGTCCAAAGCTTCAAAAATAGCTTCCCTAAACAGTTAAAGATTCCTTCTGCTCATAAAATCTAAGTTTCACAGATGCCATAGTTATAATACAAGTAAGTACACAGTAAGTAAAGTAGATATAAAGCATGTAGAAAATAAAGTTCCTGCTCCTGGCTTGGAAGGGCTGTCAGTAGGCCTACTGTTAGATTTATTTGTAAATGATATGAAAGTGCATTCACAATGTATCAGCACATGGTTGTTTCAATTTGTGAGGAAATATCAAGAAAATTTATATTTATCTTCAAGATCTTGTGTTATACTTTGCATAACACTCCCTTTGGATGCTGTTTTTAGATAATAAGCGTGAAGAGTATTTTACTGTTAAAATGTCTCATTTTTCATTTGATGTTTGTGTTTTAGTGTATGAAATTAATATTGATTAGACATGAATTAAAAAGCTAAGTTTAATAATACATGATGTGCTTAAATTTCTTTTTGTAATATTAGGTTACACCATAGATACAGTGCAGCCGCCGTCTTTGTTTTCCTGTGTGGAGACACTGTGAGCTGTAACTGGCACGGCTCCTCCTAAAAATCTGTTGTCATGCTTTCATACATCCCAGTTACCATGACTGAGAAGACAACATACAACAAAACAGGAAAATCAGAGTTCCTTTTTCTTGATTAATTACTTTCTCAGCTAACGTCCCGACTTAAAATATCATATGAGAGCATATTAAACAACAGTCATCTGGGTGACGCAGGTCTACTGAATGCTCATTTATCCTGTGGTTTGAGTGATACTCCTGATTAGCCTGTGACAGTGTGGTTCTAGACTCCAAATGTACCAAATGAAGTAAAGTAACATATAAAGCTCCACTGTTCAATATTACATACAAAACAAAAAAGTTATCACACATTCTGCAGCTCTACTGAGGTTTTTAGCTGCTTTTAGCTCATTATTTTGGCTTTAAGACCTTTGACCTTGTTTTCCGCTGACCTTTCAACGCGCAACCAATAAGATAATAGCTCTATGTGACGTGCCAGAAGTGACTCATACAAGCAGAGGAGGGAGAGAAAAAGAAAGAAAAACTCATTCTCTGTGTCTGAGTTCCCCGAACTATATAATACCACTTTAAAAACATACCACGATCTCGGTAGGAAGAGTTATGCATGGCGAAATGTCAATAGTCAGATCGAGCTATCAGGTTTGTGAATACTATACGTATACATATACGTATATTATCTTTTTCCTCCTCATCTTCTTCTTTCTGGAGTAACAAGTAGCATTGGTGTTGCCTAGCAACGGTGAATACCTCGCTCCTCGCACCTCGACATATCCCTGAGCTCCGCCGCTTCCGCTCAGCGCCTCTGCGCCCTACCTGGTGGTGAGCGAAGAGCAAATTTCTTATCGTGTGAAAGCCCGTTTATGCTATTACATTTACTGTAATGATGAGTCTGACGGCTCACAGAGTAGTTTCTAGTGAAAAAATACTATAAACCCACGGTACACATCTGCCCTGCAATAAATGACAAAGAAAGCCGCTCACATTAACTGGTTAAGAATGTCAGACATCTACGAGCTTAGAAGCTTGATCCAGACATTCTTCTCAGGGTTTGCTGGATTCTTGAGATCACATGAAAATCCATCTTGGTAGGTTTCAAATGATCCATTTGTGTCTGCACCAAAAGTGGTGCAGCCAATCAGCAGTTGCGTGTGTGGTTTTAGGTGCGCCAACAGCGAGAAGCATCTATGGAAACTACTCCTCTCGAAACTACTCCTCTCGAACAATGGCAGCTCCTGAAGAGGTTAGAATAGATGCTGTGATAGCATCAGTTACATCAGACCTGGAGAGTACTTCTTCATTGAAAGAAGAGCGAAGAACAGCAGTGAAGGCTTTTCTCCAATGAAAAGGTGTTTTTGTACTCCTGTTTTTATTCTGTTGCTTTTTTTACATTTGTTTGGAAGATTCTGCAATGCTGTTTTCCAGTGAAAAACTAAACCTGACCTTCAATCAGCATGAGGGTGAGTAGATAATGACTGAATTTTCATTTTCATGTGAACTATCCCTTTAAAGTTAATGTTGCTTACCCATAAATAAGCTAGCAACAGACAAGCTAATATAGCATTAGCTACACAGCAACTGCCCAAAGACAGTCAAAAAAAACAGCAGAATGTGATTGTTTGACATTGATTGTTGGACAATCAATGTCAAACACAGAGCAAATACACTTTGACCTCATTAGTCACACATTAGGGTCACAGACAACCAAAGTAGCTTCAAAACAATAGTGTAACACTTAAAAAAAACTTCATTATCACTGCATAATAAGCAGTTGATCACTGAAATAGGATTAATGTAAAGTAATAACTGAGAAACTCTGTCGAACCATGTCCTTATCCACCATTTGTCCTGATTGTTTTTTAACTTTTGATGAAGAACACTGGGAGTTATAGTTGAATAGTTGTGTATATTCACATCAGTTTGCACTGAGCAAAACTGAGGAGAGCTCAGCACAGCTACAGTCAAGGACATTTCCGTCTCCTGTCTCTTGTCCTCTTATCCTGCAGTTGTCTGTCTGTCTGCATGCATTGGCTGACCGTGTCTCCTTCCTTCAAAAATATAAATATTACTTCTTGAAAAGAACAAACTGTATGTTTTCTGCTTCTGCATCAAACATTTGTTTGATGATGGACCAAAGTGCTGCGCTTTTTAGCCCTTTTTTTCCCCAGTGTGGCTTTATTTGCATTCAAAAAGCAGCAGAGCTGTGTGACGGGAGGAAGGTGGGAGGGGTGTGAGGCTGAGTGCCAGGGGTGGATGGTTGGGTGGAGGGTGGATGATGTTTTTTTTTTTTGTTTTTTTTTTCTGATGTACCAGCAGGCAGCAGCCTTTCACTATCAGTGTGACTGGTCAGAATGACTCATGAAATTCGATTTAATAAATGGAAAAGGAGAGTGTCCCCCATTTCCTCACGCCACCCGGGTGAACAGGGTGTGCCGCCAGCCTGAACAGAAATTGTGGCACCAACAAGAGGGTGGAAGGATTGTACTTACAGTCATAGATAGGTACATAATAGAACGTGTGTATTATCACATCCTCCCGTGTGGATTTGGGAATTTGAATGACGACTATTATGAAGCGTGGTCTTTGGACAGGATGTGTGAGTGTGCACTGTGACCTGCAGAGCCACAGTTGCAGGATTTCTGTCCTTTGAGACATTCAAGTCAACCTACACACCTCCCAAAGTCAAATTCAAGCACATTTCAAGAATTTTCAAGGTGCATTTTAAAGCTTTCTCAGCACCTTACACATGTGGTGAATTATATATCTATATATGTATACCCAAAGTGATAATTTTACCTTTTATATAATCAACCAAAATTCTGATTCTTTATAGCTTTTTACAGAGGTGTGACAAATGAAAGGAAAACACAGTTAGGCCTGCAACTAATCTGACCTTCATTTTCTCAATTTATGGATTAGTTTCTTGGTTCAATAAAATGGTGAAAAATGTTGAACGCTGTTTCCCAAAGCCCAAGTTGATGTCCTCAAATGTCTCATTTTATTCAAAACACGTCTTTACTCATGAAGGAGTAAAGACATCAGAAAATATTCACATTTGAGAAGCTGAAATCAGAGAATGTGGACATTTTCTCTTAAGAAATAACTCAAAACTATGATATGATTCACTGCAGCTCTAAACACAACAAAGTTTCACATTTCAAAGTGTGTGACCTGTCTGGAAGTAACTATTCTGACAGCTTTCATTTATTATGAAAGTATTACCAGTACAATTTCAAGCACTTTATCTAAAATCCAAGCACTTTTCAAAACTTGACAATACTACATTTAAATTCAAGTGTTTTCAAGGATTTTCAGCACCTGTACAAACCGTGTTCAATATCAATATAGTTACTGAAAATATCCTGTATTGACACTGGTGATCAGTAAACGATCACAAGTTTGTCTTTTCAGCAGTTCTTCAGGAAAACCTGCCGTAAATCTGGTTCATCCAGGAATGTAGGGTCAACCTAAAGGTTCACATCAATTTTCTCGTTTTACAAGACCCCTCACTCCCTGCACTGGCCTGTGCCCCAAGAACAATGCAGCCAAATAACACTGTTGTCAAAAATAGACTGACTTCATCATGTTTGCCTCCGGCTCTTTGTGAGTGCTGGTACTTAAGGTGCCTTTTGTTTCTGTTAGAAGGGGACTGTCTTTCACCCCAGCCTGAGCCTTCTTCCTGTTGATTGACGCCACCTCAGTCCAAGTCTGCTCTCAGGTCAGTGAGTCATCGTGGAGTGTCACTTTCACAAGCAAAGTGCAATCACATCAGCTTCCACGAACTTTGTGCATGTATTCTGATTTTCTTCCACAATACAATCTCCCAGAGTACAGACAGTCAATAGTTTCTCCTATGTTTGGTCTCAGGAGCAAATTTACTTTGATAGGGCTTACGCAGAGTAAACTTATCATATCTTTGCTTAAACATGCTTCTTTTCAATGCTGCACACCCTCAGACTAATATGCAGCCACAATGACGTTACACACATACACACAAAGGTACTATATCTTATTTCTGTTGTGTAGTGGCGTCTAAACAATATGTACAAATAAAAAGCTATCCCAAACTAGACACTACAAGAGAACTCTTTACTTTTATTTGTCTTAGTTTACTGACAACCAAACTGTTCTTTCCAGTTTATTAACAAGGTTTATGAACCTGAAGAAACTGTAGTGGGATATTTTCCATGCCATATCCTTTTTCCATTCCCTGTCTAACTTTTGAAGTTGGTGTTTTCTGGAAGTGTCAGCATCTTCCCTTTTTATGTGACTGTTGAATGTAAAGATAAGACTGAAATTGATTGAGATGTAGGAAGAGGAATGTGGTAATGAGGGAATGCTGGTGCACCTAGCGAATAATCTAGCCCATAGAAATGACCCGAGCGTATGCTTGGTACAATTCAAGAGATACACAGGAAGGTTACAGCCATGGAAAGTGGCTATAGCCTGTTTCTGTCAGTAATATATCTTTAAGAAACCTTTGATCATATAATGAAAATCTAAGGGGGGTAGATATTTTGGTTGAGATTTATGGTAAAGGGGTATAAGGCAGGAAAAAGGCATACGCCAGTTTGTTGGAGTATGGATCAAATTATTAAAATGAGAGAGAGACTCTCCAGAGTCTCCAAACAGTATAAATGAAGGTGTATTAATTCTCTTTCTTCAGTCTGATCCTGGGATTGGCACGGGTTTGTTGGTTTTGCTGTAACAGAAAGACTAATAAACCCTATATAGCAGAAGTTGCTGCATCTCCAGTGATCTTTTCTTTGTCTTCAGTTTTGACTTTGAAATATTTTTGATGATTGACTTTTCCAGCGTGTTGTGGCCTTAAGTCCAGACCTCACCGGCCTGTTCTCTGAGACTTTTTGACAGAACAAAACTAGTCAACTTACAGGACAGGTTCGCACTTTTTTTTTTTGTAAATATATTTTTATTGATTTTCAGTTTTATCCCACAAAAGTATAAATACAAAACAGGAATACTTGATTTCAGTTTACTTGCTCAACTCCAAGTACAAAGACCTATCCTTATTACCCCACCCACCCTCCTGGATCCCTTTGGATCTCAGGTTGCAAAATACATTAACTTAGAAGAAGGAGAAAAATAATCAGATAATCACATACAGTATGAATTACTCATACAAAAAGTAAATACAAAAATGAATCAAAGCTGCAAGCAGCATTGAATGGGCCCTCGCACCCCCCACCACTTGGAGCCTGCGCTGTCCGTGACCGTGTTGCAGGACGTCGACCGGTCCACGAGGCGCTCAATTTTCACATGCATTAGACACTGTAGGAAGGAATTCGATGTCACTTCCTGCCACCACAAGGTGGTGCTATTACTATGTCTCTACTATGTCTCTGATTGCTGTGTAGATGTGTTCAGGGTGTGACTATTATTGATCATCTGAAGTTTGGTACAGATAGGACCTGTCATACCAAAGTTATAGCAATTTCATGTGTCATGGCGAAACATCAAAATTTGCCACCCTGTCAGGGCGATGCCCTTTGATGATATGTCACGATTTTCACAATATAGTCTTACCAAGGTCTTAAGGTCTTCCTGACCAGATTTGAGTTGGATATGGTCAATGTGCTTGGAGCAGCACCTCAAAGTGTAAAACATGTCATTTCCTGCGGCCAGCCAGGGGCGCTATGACATTCATGGAATATTGTCATGTAGATGAGTTCATGGCAGGACTTTTATCAATCATGTGAAGTTTGGTGCAGATCAGACCATGTACCCTAAAGTTATAGCAATTTTGTGTTTCATGGCAAGATATCAAAATTCAACGCTCCACAGTGGGCGCACCCTTCACTGATAGTGAAATATTCTGTTAACTTTCTATCACAAAGTAGTGTAGATGGTAGCCAGTGATTTTGAAGTCATTTTGATAAATCCTGTAGGAGGAGTTGTTAAAATACAACCTGTGGAAAATGGCAAAAATGACCACAAAATTCAAAATGGCCGACTTCCTGCTGGGTTTAGGCTATAGGTTCACAAGACTTTTTGTGCGTCTGGGCATGAGCTATGTGTGTACCGATTTTTGTGCATGTCAGTGAAAGGTGCCGGTAATGGCAGTGTTTAGAGAGGTTTGTGGCTTGGCCACGCCCTCTAAACGTCAACAAAAACCATATGACACGTAAATTTTCACCAAGACTGATGTGTGTGCCAAATTTGGTGAATTTTTGAGTATGTTTAAGCCCCCAAAAATGCAATTCATTATTTCCTGGTAGTCTGAGCGAAAACAATAGGGTCCTCACACCGGACGGTGCTTGGGCCCTAATAAACAAATTGATTCATAATAAGTCGGCCTTAAAACTATACTCATCTATCTCTGTGTACAGTTGTAGTTAAAAGTTTACATACACATACAAATTATGGCAGTTTCCAATGATTCCTACAACTCTCAAGTTTCTTTAATAGATTTATTCTAGGTCTTCTAGAAATACGACAAAATCTTCTGGGTCAAAAATATACATACAGTGATGGTAATATGTGGTCAAATGTCTCTTGGTCATTTTCACCTCAGGCTCTTTTGGTAGCCATCCATAAGCTTCTGGTTCTATCTTTGACTACTCCTCTTGATGGAATTGGTGCAGTTAAACTAATTTTGTTGCTTTTCTAACATAGACTTGTTTCTTCAACACAGTCCACATGTTCTGGATGGGGTTTAAGTCAGGACTTGAGGAAGGTCAGTCTAAAAGCTTAATTCTAGCCTGATTTAGCAATTTCTTTACCACTTTTGATGTTGTTTGGGGTCATTGTCTTGTTGGAACACCCAACTGTGTCCCAGACCCAACCTTCTGGCTGATGATTTCAGGTTTTCTTGAAGAATTTGGAGGTAATCCTCCTTCTTCTTCATTATTCCATTTACTTTCTGTAAAACATCAGTTCAACTCCACCACCACCATGCCTGATAGTAGGTTTGCTGTTCTTGGGGTTAAAGGTCTCACCTTCGCTAAATATCTCAATATTTGTTTCATCTGACCACAGAACTTTCCCGCAGAAGGCCTTTTTTTTGTCCAAGTGATCAGCAGCAAACTTCAGTCGAGCCTTAAGGCGCCGCTTCTGGAACAAGAGCTTCCTTCTTGTTCAGCAGCTTCTCAGCCTGGCGATGTAAAACACACTTGACTGTGGACACTGCATTTGTGTTCCAGCAGAATCTAATTCATTGCAGACCTGCTTTTTGGTGATTCTTGGTTGACTCCTCACCATCCTGACCAACTGTCTCTCAGCAGCAGCTGATATCTTGTGTTTTCTTCATGGCAGTGACACAGCTGTACCGTGCACTCTATACTCACAAACAAGTTTTTGCACAGTTGATTTTGGGATCTGTAGCTGCTTTGAAATGGCTTCAGGTGACTTTCCTGACTTGTTCAAGCCAATGATTCACTTTTTCAGATCTGAGCTTTTTAGACTTTCCCATCATAGTGTTTGTAGCTGAGTCTAATGAGTGAATCAAATGGACCCTGTTTAAATTAGCTCTGACACATACTATCACTGTAAAACTTTTAAAGGTCCAGTATGTAAGATTTACATTGATGGGTGAACAGAACATGGCATGAATGCAGTAAATATTCATAAGTATGATTTTTTTAAAGTGTACAATCACCTAAAATGAAAATTGTTGTTTTTTGTTAGCTTAGAATGAGCCCTTTATATCTACAGAAGGAGTTCGCCATGTTGCACCGCCATATTTCTCCAATAGCTTAGAACAGACAAACCAGCGGGCTCTGTACTGTAGGTTCTCCACCATAGCTGAAAAGGGGAGGGTGAGGAAAGCAGTGTCCAGTTGGTTGCAATGGTCAGCCTCTCCGCTACATGCCACTAAAGCCTATGTACTGGTCCTTTAACACAAAACGGTCACATTTGGCTTTTCCTGCTTTCTCCTCAGCGCCCACTGCAGTTTGGAGAGCAATAACAACCTCCACACAGACGAGAGTGCCACTTGCCACTAGACCCCTCAGATCATCTGGAACAGGTTTACTCAGTGTTCCCAGGATCAAAACCAAACAAGGTGAAGCAGCCTTAGTTTCTATGCTTCTCACTGTGGAACAAACTTCCAGAATATCTGAGGTCAGCTGAAACGGTCAGCTCATTTAAATAGGCTAAAAACATATCTGTTTACTGCAGCTTACCAGTGAAGTAGATATGTGACTTAGTGTTAGCTAATGTTTTTATATTTGTCTGCTGTTGCTCTTGCTTTATGTTTGCTTTTTAAATGCATTTTCTGTAATGTTTTTAACTATTTATTGTCTTGCTTTTAGCTTTTGTTTTTAATGATCTCAAAAGCAATTTTAATGTTCCTTTTTATGTTTTATTTTAATGTATTTCTAAGTTCTTGTAAAGCACCTTGAATTGCCTTGTGTATGAATGGTGCTATACAAATAAAATTGCCTTGCCTTGTGTGAGTATGTATACAATCATTTTTGGGGACAGTGTGCATGTGCATGCTGACTGTTTCAATCATATCAAATATCATATCAAGTATCCCTCCTTCTGTATCCTGAGAGTGTTTCCTAGCTGATTTACCACAGAGTGTAACACGAATTATACACCTGTATATTATACAGTATATTATACAGTATATACTTCCTGTAGGATTTATGTTGTAATATTTTTCCAAAAACAAATTCACTCTGGAAGATACCCATTTGATTTGACTTTATTTTCGCTTCACTTGAACATTTAACTGCCATGTTGCACAGAATGAGGGCTGTGGATTTGTCCACACTCATGAATCATGAAAAATGTGAACCTATTATTTAAACATTCTATACAATATGTAAGTTCTGCTTCTCTCACATCAAACAAAAGATGCAGTTTGATGGTATCTGAATTAGAGTGGGATCATGGGAGTTGTTGTCTTCATTGTTAAACAACCACCACTGCAGATACAAATCTGACGTAACTCATCTTCATGGACGAGGTACTGTATTAAGTTTTATTCACTAAATGTTTGGTCACATTTGTCGACTTCCTTCCTCTCTTTCTGATGTAGTCTATCCAATGTATCCAGTGTTTTCACAGAAGTTATAGCAACTAACAGCTTGTAGAAAATGCATCGTTACTTTGAATAAATTACATATTTCTCTGGGTTTGACCTTAGTTGGAAACATTTGGGATAATGTAACCACACAACTAACCAAAATTTATACCATATGTTTAACGTTTGTAGACATTTTAATGCAGAAATGTTACATATAATAGCTTTAATGATTCTGACTTTGGAAAAAGGTGCACAATAACTGATTCAATTCCCCTGACTATAGAGGGGAACTTTTTTGAAACCAAGTAATTTCCTTGTATTAATGTTGCAGAATTTTCTTCCATATCTGT
This sequence comes from Lutjanus argentimaculatus, assembly GCA_034769285.1. NCBI lineage: Eukaryota > Metazoa > Chordata > Actinopteri > Lutjaniformes > Lutjanidae > Lutjanus > Lutjanus argentimaculatus. Next base: position 42,107,390 of record JAWZSL010000004.1, on the reverse strand, counting down.
GCATCCAGCCGTCTTATCCCTCCATGAACTGCCGTCTACAGCAGGCCGGACTAATCCAGATCACTTTCCCAAAGCTGCTGCTCCTAAAAGGGATTACAGTGGTTAACCTATCGCTTTAGCTGACTCTCACAGACCGGCCCTGGGCCAGGTCTGTCTGCTTTACTGACTTCACTTTCATCTGTCCGACTCTGGGAGCAGTGGGTTGCCTCTGAAGCAGCTGGTCCCCTCACCTCTTCACCAGATGTTGTGGGGCTCCTTAAACACCTCATGGGACCACAGCAGTAATCAGGGTGCAAAAAGGCTCACAGATAAAGTCATCACAACTCACTATTGGACTGCTGTGTTAATTTTGACCTCAGTGACCTCTGACCCCCCATTCAATTGAAACTCAAGTGTTATTGAAAGGAAGAATGAAGCTTTTGAACAGGCTGTTTAAACCCAGTGATTTACTCATTGTCCTCTGTGAGATCAAAAGGCTTGAAGTCACTTCACATTCTTTCTCATCGTTTATCACAGCACTGGATGTAAACTGATGTCAGCCACTGTGTATAAATGACAGGATATGATCCCCACTGATGGGAAATGTATGCTAAATGGTTGTAACTGTGTCTGCGCTGTGATAAGTGGGCTCCTAAAAAGATATTAGCAGTTAATGCTCCCCCGCTGTATTTGATGTCATTTTCTTTCAATGAAAGCCTTTGTTTGCTCAACTTTGAGGGACAAAGCAATGTCCTGCTCACAGCATATCTCTCCCGAGTTTAATTTAAGAGGAAATGAATGTTTGGCCCTTTGGGGTTGCTTCCTTCAGATTCTTTTCCCTGTAAAAACAAGAGCAGCCAGGACCATAGCTGCTGCTACATTACCTGGCAAATGAGGGGTTATTCTCCACCGCTGGCTAACATTACATCATGGCTGCCATCATTGGCAGACACCTCTGTGAGTTATACCACTGACAGCACAATAATTCAGTTAGCAGGTGTATCAATTGGATTAGAGCAAAGCTGCTGGGGCCACTGGTACCTTTTGGTGACAGCACAACGTACACTGTAAAATTAAACTATATGTTTTAACTTTAAATGTTCGTGTCCACGCTGCCACAGTTTAAGTTGACTGAAATTTAAAGGGCAAGTGGAGGTCATTTTGTAATGATTCAAAACAAACGAACTTTTCCAGTCAAATAAACAAAAAGCTCAAGTGATTATGTTGAACCAACAACTCTTCAGTCACACTGATGAACATTACAAACAAATTTGATTCCCTTTTGAATTTTCTCAGTTTCATAAGCCACTTCTTCACAGGAAAACTGAATCTCCCAAAAAACAGAAGTGAATGGTGACCAATTTTCAAAAGGAAATGACAACTGAAAAAGTAAATAAATAAAATAAAATAAAATAAAATGCCTCCATACTGCTGTCTGGTGTATCCAAGTCCCCTAAAGTCCCAAAATGCTGTTTGCACACCATCACAACACACACACACCCAGTTCAGACTCTGTACAGTACATACATTCAACTCAAAAGTTTCAAGTCAAAAGACTTCAAGAAGAACTGAATGTTTATAAATTCTGAGGCTTTTAGAAAATAAATAGAAGACATTTTAAATTGAATTCACTTGAACAAATAAAACTTGTACATTTACATTAATGAAAAAATATTAACTATAAATTCCTGTATGATTTTGATGTGCTGTAACAACAAAAAAGTTGAGAAAACCCCAAATTTCAAGGCAACTTACTCAATAGATTTTGGAGCTTGAGTCCAACTCAAACTTATAAGTTTTGAAAAAGTTTTACCAACCAAAATATTGTGTGGACTTTTCTTCTTTTGATAAAACTGAATATTTGAGTTTTAGAAACCCAAAAGAATTTGTATTTCAAAAATTGTCGAGTAAATCCATTGAAATGTAAGCGAATAATGATCAGTTGCAACTATTTCATTTTTAAGCACCCAAATAATGACTAGTCAGGTTCACAGGTCATTGGCAACACTTTTTGAAATACAGTTTCTTGGGGCAGTTCTAAAACTCAAAGAATCACTTTTATCTAAAGAAGAAAAGCAAATTATCTCAACAAGAGATTATAGGTTTGCAAACCTTTTTTTTAAAAGTTTGTTTCAAAACTTCAGTTTGACTCAAAATTAAAAATATAGTGAAGATAGTTGCCTTGAAATTATGAGTTTTCCAGTGCATGTGTTGCGAAAATAAATACTAGAAATTTAAGTTTAATTATTATGAATATAATGTGTATCTTTACGTTAAGTTAATGAGAGAATATTAGATGAGTCCTGTGTGATTTCTTACAGTGAGATGCACACATTGCATCATCCATCGACAGACTGTGTGGGATTTATTTCAAACTTGAGATGCAGATCACATAGCGAGGCAGTAAAGGTGACACTGTTTGTTTTTCTCGGGACCACATGGACAAAATGCGGCCCAGTGACCTTTTGCTGCAGCTGGCTATCTGATGGGCTGCTGTGTGTGTCTCACTGAGGGTCACATTCAATATGAGGATGCCTCTGGTTTCTCCCAGGGAGAATAGCGCCCTTTGTCCCAGAGACCCCAGGGACACGGGTCATGTGAGGGAAGATTTAAGAGTTAGTGAGGTTGTATGGGTGCTGTCCTGTTGACTAGAAGACCAGAAGGTACCACTGCCAGATATCAAACATCCACCCCCTTGATCTGCGGTCCCTCCTGATGCTTAACTGAAGGAGCGATGGAGGCCTGAGTGGGGGAATGAACGGGGCACTTTTATCCAACCTTTTTATCTATTCTCTCTTACCGTGCATGTCTCTGTGAGAGGGTGCTGTCTTCCTAAGCCTGTCCATCACAATAAGCCTTTTGATTCCTTAATGACGGGGAGAAAAAGCAAAAGAAGTGGGGAGGGGGACATAAACTTGAAAGGGGGGGTGAAGTTTGAAAAAGCACCTGTAATCTGTCTCAGAGGCTGGTAAGAAAAAGAAAGGTGTGTGTTGCCTCATAGATGTTTGCGTTACTTTGAGCTACGTATGATACAGCAATCTCACATTCAGATATGTGGCCAAGAACAGCCGTTATAACATCAAGGACAAGCCAATTAGAAAAGGATTAAGGGATCGAGATGCGTGAGCGCTCTCAGACTTTCCCGACACACCGAGGGGGAATCGGACAGGAATGTGAGAAGCTTGTCTGTGTGTCTGAGCTAGCAGACAAACAACAGAGCCAACAGAGTGTATTCTAATATCAGTTTTCACAGTGCAGGGATGCGGGGGCAGGACTGACACTGAGGCTAAATGCTGTTTTGATCGAGGGTTCAAAGAGCTTGAATTGCGCTCGTGCAAGCAGAAGAGACTCTCATTAAAAAGGCATGTAAGTAGTTTATTCTTTTAGAACACATTCTCCATATTATTTACACTTTCAAGCATTATAACCTGACAATCTCATACACTTGAACATTGTAAGTAAACTCGATTGGTCATGAACAACTTGATGCTTCATATATGGGTTTGCATTCAGTACGATATAAACTTTGCAATACATAAATAACAATAACTGTGCGTCTCATATCAATATACACATTCAGTACATAAATACATGTGTACTATGACACAGCATAGAAATATAACTTGATGCCCTATGAATTAATGGAAAATATACAGATTCCTTGCTCGATCATCACAGTAAATCTTGCTGGGAAATTGCACAGACCTCTCACCAGAATACATAACAAGTCCTCCTGAATAAATGAGCGAGAACTCAGTGGGGTGTAATTCACAGTCGATAACATTCAGTGCATCCAAGTATCACCCTGTAATACAAGCCATGAACACAGTCACATTTTCTCAAGACAGGCTCACCGAACTCCAAAAATGGGAAATGGAGTTGCTGAGGTGTGTGGATGAATTTTGGCAAGCACAGTATTTATGTGTGTGTAGCTTCACTACCATGTACTGTACATGTAGCTCATACTAAACATCTTGCACATCAAGACATGCCGATTCATGCAGGGATCACTCGACAAAAATATAAACACAACACTCTTGTCTTTGCTCCCATTTTTACTGTGCTGAAGTAAAAGATCTAAGACTTCTTCTGTGCATGCAGAAGGTTTATTTCTCTCAAATTTTGTTCAAGATAAAACTTGAAAACATTAACATTTTTAGAGTGGCCTTTTATTGTGACCAGACCAAGACACTTCTTTGTCATGACTGACCTTTTCAAAGTCCCACCCCTTTTTGCTCTGCGCTTCAATAACAGTAGAGCAAACTTTCAACTTTCTTTTTTTCCTATTTCCTGCACTTAGATTTGCAATGTGCTGGCCTTGTTTATGTTGAAAAGAGAACCAAAGTTTGAAAATGATTAAAAGACTTTGCTAGGAGTCCTGTAAAAGCAACAAATATTCACATCTTATGTAAGCTAATGTTAGCAAAAAGTTAGTTAACTGCTAATGCTGCGTAACTAGCTAATCCACCTCAGTCATTAGTTAGCTAGTTAGCTAGAGTTTTGCTAACATTAACTAGTGTTTTGTACACATTAGTTAACTTGAGATGTGATGCTTTTACTAGAAAGTAGAAAGTTGAGGCACCTCCACTGTTATTGGAGCGCAGAGCAAAAAGGGGTGGGATTAAGGAGGGCTCAGTCCTGCTATTTAATCAGCATGAGTATATGCCACAGGTGGCAAAAGGAGAATTGCTAACTAACATGGATTTTTCAAAAAATGGGCACAAAAACAAAGTGTTGTGTTTATATTTCTGCTGAGTGTATTTGAGATGCATGAAAACAATGATGTTGCTTTGAAACGAGATCAGTGACATTTTATATGCTGGTTGTTGCTGTCTCCTCACGCTGCAGCTGTCTCCTCTTCCTGCTTTGTGACCCACCATTAGCATTTAGCATCTCTGCCTCCTCAGCTCAGGTGTCAGTAGTCTCTGACTCTGGGAGGAGGCAGACTGCATGCAGTTGTTCCCGCAGAGAAAGGCAAGACCTCACACCCCTCACCCTCGCCTCCTTTCACAAACCAGCTGCTGACTGAGTGGCTGCGCGGGGTTCACCTGACGGCCGCGCTGTGTGCTCCTGGACTTAGAGAGAAAAGCCAAACTGCTGACTCCTTTGACCGCTGGCTTTGAAAGGGAGCTTGTTTTTTGTGACTCAGTTCTGCTATTAATAGCTCCATGCTGTTCACATGCCCCACTGAGAGCAACACATCACGTGCCAGGTCATGGGGCTGACATCGGCCACTGACATTATTAGCGGAGACTAAATTTACCTGACATTGGAGGGGGCAGATGGGGTCTAAAGTGTACGAGGATGTGTGTGCTGGTTTTCATAGGATGATGCTGTGAAAAATTAGGGCATGACTAAAGGATCTGGTGTTGAGTTTGAATTCAGTTGTCACTTTGAGTGCTTGGTAACCTGCTTTATGGCACATTCATAATGCTGAAATAAGACCTACTACTTCACTACGCATGCATGAATGCTGGTTGAACCCCCACAGCACCTTTCGTAAGGCATTCCTCGAACGCCTTTGTCATTTGTGTTGTAAGGAAGAAACACCGCTTGAGTCATGCCTGCACTACGACGTGATCAATCATCTAAGCAACCATGCGATGAAGATGTTAAAAACCAGGGTTCAGCTGAGGAGTGATACAGAACTTATTGTGTTCATGGATGTCGCAGTGCAGCATGGGATGCTTTGCTCTAGTTTGGATGGGATAGTCCCAAAGCTGTGGCGATGGCGGCCACAAGGAGGGCGGAGCTGGCCAGGATCACCGCGCCTCCTGACCGGAACACCTGGCGACCATTCAGGGGCTGGACTGGCCTAAAGGTCCCCACCATCGGCTTTCCATCGTGGAACTTGAGCTCAGAGAACGCCCTCAGCTGGAGAAACAGAACATCAACAAGACATCATCAATATGTGCGACTGATCCTGCCTAAGTCCCACCCCTGTGCTCCAAAAACAGTTTGGTACCCAGCAGAATCTCTGTCAACTTTCTGTCCTCTTTTTTCCTGTATTTAGACATGTCTATGTTGAAGATAAATCTGAAGAAAAATTCTGAAAATGGCTAAAATATGTTCCTGGGGGACCTGTCTTAACTCAGTGAATGTTAGCAAAATGCAAGCTAACTAGCTAGCTAATGATTTATGTAGATTAACTAAGCTAGCTTAATAGCTTGCTAGCAATTTGCTAACATTAGCTATCAGTGTTACTAGCTAGCTAATAAATGATGTCATCAGTTGGGCTACCTAGTTAGTGTTTTGCTACAGAGCAAAACACTAGCTAACTAGCTAGCTAACAACTGATGTAGATTACCTAGCTAGTTATAAAGAGTCCAATTTAGGAAGAGTTGATTTATCTGAGTTTGTAAATGCAGAGTTTTTGTGGAACAAAACAAAGTGCAATTGATGTACTATATTTGAGAGCAGTATTGAAGTACTTGTACTTGAGTAATTCCATTTTATGCTACCTTATACTTTATACTCTACTACATTTATCTTACAGTTCTAATCACTACTTATTTTACAGATTAAGAAAAAAACCTATAATATATTGGATTGTTACACTACAAAAAAGTGCTTAGTTGAAAATGTCTATGAGTTGTTAGTAGTTCTACCAAAGAAACAGTTTAATTTAAATAACAGTAGATGCCCAAAGAGGTCAAACAATCCAGTATATCACTAAACATGCATTTAGAAAACTAGCTAAAGTAAACCAAATTAGATTGTTGTATCACTACTTTTACAGTACTTGAGTATGGGATCTAAATACTTCTCCCATTACTGTTCAGGTAAACATCTTCCATTTCTGTACTTTTATTGAAAAATCAGAATTGGTACCTTGTAACCAAAAGACAGAAATATAATGTTTAAAAAACTAAATTAAAATTCCTTGAAATTTTCTGTTTTGTTTTTATTCTAACCTGCTCAATGCTCAGAGGGATGGGGCTGTCAAACAGAGTCCAAATCACAGCCTCAGTGCACCCCGGGGTGGTCAGAGAGCCCTTGTAGCGGTAATAGCTGGTCATATTCTGCTCAGATGGGATCAGTTGTGCCAGGGAGATGGGTAGCAGAGATGTATTGCCATCTTAAAACAGAAAAGCCACAGACAAAAATGTTACCAATGCTGCACTGCATTTGATTGACAAGTTTTTAGCTGGTTATATTGAACTGAGTACTTACTTGTAGTTTTGATGCTTCGCAGAGCGTTGATGATGGGGTCATACTTTTTGTTTGCACTATTGGACCTCTGAAAGTGGAAATATGCACATTTCAACCCTGTTTCACTTTGACTTGAGCTCTATTATATAATAACCATTTTGTTTCAACAGTACAAGATTCAAAATGGTTACCTCGTAGAAAAAGCCAAGGACTGCAACTCCTTCTGGGTCTGCAAGTGCTGTTGTCAGATCAGTGTAGTGGTGCTTCATGTGAACAATGTGCAGCTGTAGAAAAAAATATTACTGATGTTAGCACTTTTTCACAGAGTAATTTTTTACAGGGCATGTAGGATATTATCGTGAATTAGAACTTGAATTGGGCCTAAAAATTGAGCCAGAAAAGGCTCAAGCCCGACAAAATTCTGTCCAAGCCCCACCTGAACCCGTCCATCATTGGCATATTTCAGCCTGAGCCCGGTTATAGCCCAGCATTTTTCTCAACAAGCTTACCTCTATGTATAATAATAATAATCATAATCATACTACTACTACTACTACTACTACTACTACTACTAATAATAATAATAATAATAATAATAATAATAATAATGATACAGCCCAAAGCCAATGTAAGCCCATGAGAAAAACGTCTCAAGCCGTCCCGTCAGGTTCAGACACAGATCTCAAGCTCTATTGTGAATGGGACCATGGGCATTGTGTTTTATTTTGAGTCAACCTTTCATTCACCATCTTGCTGCCATAATTAGTAACTAGTTAGAAAATAGCTTGAACAAATTTAATAAATTTAATCCTTTTTGAATAGTGTTTGCTCAGAACTATTGAGCCTTTTAAAAAATGAAACTATTCTGTCTATTTGTAACTTCTAATTATAGATTCATGCCTTCAGTGGGAATGATTGGATTTGAGGCTAAGAGCCACAGACAAGTCAGGAAGTATCGAAAGATGGACTAACACACTTTTAATGGGATTTGATGATGACATTTATAATATAGAATATTGCCAGTCTTACACTTTAAATTTACAGGATGCTCACATACAGTATGTGTTTGAAAAGTGTAATTTTTGGAGAAAACCTGCATTCTTATGATCATAATACAAATTATTTTACACTTTTATGTTTCAAGCTACTATGTGTGAGCAAATCTTCCACAGCTTTGGTAAATAATTTAACTAAAGGAGAATCCAAATGTGCTCATTTAGATTCAGGGTTGTTGTCAAATGAAGTTGTTATAGTTGTCTTGGGTACTTGTACTTTTATCAGTAGATTTTCAAGTCTGTACTTTCACTCATACTTAAGTGCACATTTCACTATGTAATCTACTTAGTTACTTTTAAAATCTTAATTGAGTACTGGGTACAGCCATTAATGCTATTTGATGACAGTGAAAACCAGGACATACAGACGAGTAAAAACCCAAAATCCTGCAGCAGGTTCAGGTGTGTAGTAGTGACAGTGACCACTGACCAGAACAGAGCAGGAAGTGGCTGAAGATTTGTGGGGAAAAAAACCTCTTTGATTGAATGACTGCTATTGATAATTCATTAATCAGTCCCTCCAGGATTTCACAGGTTTTTGGGGGGTATTGTTTTGGTCTAAAAGCTTTTCTGAAAAAAAAACAAAAAAACTGTGCTGCATGTTGCAGTGTTTTTAAAAAATTTTTGCAATGAAATTGCAGGAAAAGTAGCTTTTTTTGTATATTTCAAAAATCAACTTGTCTCAGGGAGAATAAAACCAAATTCTGTTCAGAGTGTTCTAAGTAACCAAAAAGGTTCAGGGTTAGAAAAATTCTAATAAAATCTGCTTTATTTGTGCACTTGGGGGGTATTCTTCAAAGAAGCAAAATCTTTTTGGAGATCAAACTCAGTCAAAACAGCAAGAACAAAATGATAAAATATAAAAGTGCACAGAGCGTTGATGTCGGTAACAATGACAAACCTTGTGTTCTTTTCAGTACCTGTGACAAAATAAAGAAATAAAAATACAAAAAATAATAAATGATTAAACACTGAGTCAGTTCATTGAGACCTACATGTGTGACATTTGCGTGGGGAGTTTCTGTGATTGGTGGAACTCGTGGGAAACTACAATGATTGGTTAAATTTGTAGAAAAGGTTGTACAGATTTCATGGAGACTGGTTGAATTTACATGAATCATTAAAACTTCAACTTCCTGGAGGGACTGATTAAACATCAGAGGTTCAAAAGTAACTAATAGTCTGAGTAGTTTTTGAGAAGAATACTTTGTACTTTTGCTTAAGTATTTTTCTAACACAAGTACTTTACTTCTTACTAATTGAGTAATATTATAGGGACATAACAGCACTCACACTTGAGTACAGATTTTCAGTACTTTTTCCACCACTGGTTATAGTTTTTCCCTCTAGAAAATAAAAATGAGTTTTCACTCTATAAACAGTAAGTGGGGTACAACATGATTTCTGATTTTAAATTTGACATCATATATGTCTGTTTAATGTCATTAATGTGAATGACATGTGTATCTATTTAAAAGCCTTCATATGATCAGATCAACACATCAGCTATTCTTCATCCATTGTCCCTCTCTCACAGTAACAGCTGACCGTTTTAGAGATGTTGTACAGTAAGGTTAAGTTACCTCCATGGGATACTGCTCCCCCTCAATGGTGTGTTCGGAGCCAGGCCCTCCGTTGTTGCCCCAGTGCAGGTGGAACTGCACAGCCTTGTATGTGGTTGGCAGGCCTCCACCTGAGATGGTGCTCAGGTGAGGAACTCCAACCTGAACTGGAGTGGACACACAAGCGGGCAAAAGTAATTCAGACAACAGCTTCAAAGCAGCGACGGCTGTTTGATGTTTAATGGAAAACATGCTCACCAGAGTGGCCGTTGTTCTTGATTGTGCCTCTGAAGATCTGCTGGTAGTTATCGAACTTGAAAGGAGTCAGTCGCTCGTCTTTCAAAGTCTTTCTGGTGACAATGTTGATGGGTGACTGGTATTTTCCTCCACAGTCACTGTTGGCATGGTTCCACTTGTCTGGCACTATAAAAAGAAAAAAACAAAAGTTAAACAAATTGGACTGACTTCCTGTTCAAAACTCTAGTTGATTATTTTCAGTTTTAGAGCAGGTCATAACACTGAAACAGAACTGATCTGTTAACAGCTGACAGTCTCAAACCTCTATTATTACCTTTAGATTTAACTGCTGCTGTTGATTCATATGGCCACTTGACTGTAATTTAAGGTCTTAAGCACTGGGAAGGTATATCAGATAAAGTTTTAGATTGATTGTATTCCTTCCCTGTGGAAGGACATCTTTTGTGACTATAAGGGGGACTGTAAATTCTCCACCATTCAAATCCATGGAGTACCACAGGGGGCAATCCTTGGTCCTCTACTGTTCTCCATCTACATGTAACCTTTAAGTCAAATATTTCAAAAGCATCATATCAAGTTTCATTTTAATCCTGATAGGTCTCATATCTACTTCTCACAAAACTCAAGTTGTATGATGAAACTGAGCAAACTACAGCTCTGTCCAACAGAAGTTAAGACCTGGTTATCTCAGAATTTCTTTCAGTTAAACTCCGACAAAGCACAAGTTACTAGCATAGATTCAGACTCTTCTTCACACTTAGAATTCTTGTCTTTGTTGTAGAAATCTCAGTGTCATATTTAATTAAGGGTTTAATTTTTATTGAAAAGTGAATCCAGTTGACCAAACATGCTTCCTGTCTTTGGAACATTTCCAAAATTAAATCTTTTAAATCTGCAAACCCCTTGGAATCTGTAGTCCATGCTTTTATTACATCCCAGTGACATTACAGTACTGTCTATGTTCCTCTCTCAGTCAGAACGACCTGCCCAAACATCTGCTGGTTCACATGCTGGCTGGAACAACAAAAGTACTCACAAGATCCAAGAGAAGATTGCCTATAATGCGATTTTAGCCTGGCCTTAATAATATTCTATAAGCCTGAGATCCTGTGGCTGGTCTGTATTTGTAATTCCCAAACTGAGGCTGAAGCAACTCTGGAACAACCTGCAATCAGGCTAGCAAACTCTTCATTTAATCGTCATTTTAAAAACACATGATTTTATAATAGCATTTTCTCAATTGTTTTATTCTGTGCTTTTACAGCATTTGTTTATTTTCATTTCATTTGTTAAATTTCTCTTTATTTAAACTTAGTTGTTTGTGTTTTATTTTACATCTGTAGGTTTTATGTCTTTTGTGAAGCATTTTAAAACTTGCTATTATGTACTTGAAGATATAAATTAGTATTTAAATAAACTTACCATTGCATTCATGATCGCACGTGAACTGGGACTGATAGCACCAATCTGAAACACAGGAAATAAAAACAGCTTTTGTCAAGACACAGTTTTCATTGACAAGGTGCTCGTGTGCCGCTATCTTTAGATTTGATACCAACAGCGAATAACTGAAAGAACATAAACACCCACTCTTCATGCCGTCAGTCAGTTCCCTACATTGTTAACCTCTGAGTGACACCAACAGGCCTATTGTGAGAGTGCAGAATGGGATGTTTCTTCTTAACATATACACTGACAACTGTTCAGCAACATTTTATGTATATTTACAAGTGTGCGCTGTTACTAATAGTTTATTTATTTTTTTCCTTACTGCAAACAGCGAATTGTTCTTCTATTGGTTTAAGTCAGCTGTTATTCCCGGCCATACAAAAAGCCCTTAATACACAGGAATTGTCTTCCTATTCACAAAAAAGTTGGCGTTTGTGCTTTATCTTTCCGTGCTATCAGAACAAACACTGAACCAATCTCTTGCATCAGCGAGGTCCCATTCTCCCATGTTTGTCTGAGGGTTTATTAATATTTCACAATTGGTTTGCATGTTTCCACCCCGTGCTCGGAGACAAATATCTGCAGCTATCTCACAAATCAAATATTTATGAAAAACACTATGCCATTGAAAAAATACTGGGGAGGGTCTCCCGCTTGTTAGACTGGTACGTGGATTTCTCCCAGTGTTTGTGAAGGAAGTTAGGGCTTGGTTTCTTTGCCATGTTGGTGAGCCTTTTCCTCCTGCTCCTGCATGATAATGGCTACTGAAAATAAACGAAGCAGGGGGGCAAACATTTGAGGAGGGGGTTCAGAATGTTTTCTCATGTGCCATCATTCATTGTACTGGTCCCAGTAAATAAAGGGATGCTTGTTTCTTTGATTTCTTTTTAAATATCTGTTCTTGCTGCAGGATTTGCATGCATGAATGAAATGTGAACACTGCAGGAGGAAGATATCTTATGACTCAATTTTTTTTAATTACCCTGTAACCACAGCCTGTCAGGGTGCTGAAGGTATTAAAAGATTATGATTAATTTCAAACCTCGACTCGCTTTTCCATTTGTCCATGCTGCATGGTCTGGCAGTATGAGAGGGCGCTGTGAAAAGTGTCACTTTCCGTCCTCACAAATCTGCATTGAGGCTGCAGATAAATTTAGCTTTATCAAAGAAGCATTCAGGTCCACAGCTGTGTGCAAGGACGGAGGCTGTATTTCAAGACAGGGGAGGGACACATATCAAGCAAGGATCCCGCCTCAGGAAATTTTAAGCATCAAAAATTTTACCTCCTGCATTCTGGTCATTTTTTATGTGCCAATTTGTGCATAAATCTACAGTGTATTTTTTTTTTTTTTTTATGCAAAGGAAAAGCAGTTTGTCAAAATAAAAGTCTTCTGCTATTTTCACATTTGTGTTGGGTGTAGGGAGGGACTTACCATTGGGCAAAGATTGGCATTTGACTTAGGTCCCAAGTTACATTAAAAAAGGTCTCAAACTTATGGGAAGTTTTTTTGTGAATTAATTGTCTCTTTCGACCCTAAAATCTCTAAAATGGTGTCAGAATACTTAATTCATATGTTGGCAACACCAGCACCGCTGACAAAGGAGGAAGCCTGCTGCTGTCTGGCAAGAGATACAGAAGTATCCACTGCTTTAAGAGACTCTTGTCCTTAATTCATCCTTTGCACTCACCAATAAATAAAAGTTTATTTTTATGACTTATTACTGATTCAGGGACTGACAATGGGAAGAACAAGGGATGTGGAGGACACTGTCTGTATTTGCCTTAAGTTCCAAATTGACTGGGTGGGACAAATTCTAAATATTGACGGGGACCTGTCCTGATAATGTTTTGGTGTCATCATGATGGCTTATCTTGAAGAGCATCTAAAGCCCAAAACATTATCAAAATAAAAGAAGTACATATGGAGCCAGAGTGTGCGACATGTTTTTCCTGAATAACAAAATTGTTCCCATAAAGAGTTTAATCTCAGCCAAATAATTTTTGTTCATGTTTTGTCTTTAAGCAGTAGTAGAAAGTAACTAAGGACATGCACACAAGCACTATACTTTGAGGCACTCTCACTCAGGTGTGGAAGTAACTAATTACACTTACTCGTCTGAGTAAGTGTAATTACTGTAATTAAGTCATTTTGTGGGTACTTCTTTTATTTTAATTGATATTTTTCAATTCCTGAATGTAATCTACTTAGTTATGTTTAAATCATAACTGACTACTGAATACTGAATACAGTTTGAATTATTAATACAAACCTTTCATGTGCAGTGGTAGACCATCACTACCAGTAGTTTTACTTGTAATTGAGTAATATTTCAGTAATGTGCTTGTACTTTTCAGAACTCTTTCCACCACTGGTCATGACCTTGACAGGAGATGCTCTTCATAGTACATGACGGTGACTAAATAACAAAATTGTTCCTATAAAAAGTTTAATTTCAGTCAAACAATTTACTCAAGTATATTTACTCAAGTATTGCAAAGTACTTCACTTGTGTATTTCCATTTTCACTTTATGCTTAAAATTAAATTAAAATAGAGGGAAGATATTGTATCTTCTTTCTTTTTACTGCATTTATTTGGCATCTAGGTGCTGGCCACAATTTTTCACACAAACATAATGAGCATATAGAATATGATGTACTGTTATAGACTGAGCTACCTGACAGTATTACAAAGTAGTTAATGGTGGTTCATCTCCACCAACTACAGCAGTATAAACTGAAACAATAATGTGCTATATATAATAATTGCTATAATACAAACAGGAGCCATTTTTCTGCTTTGATACTTTAAATTTTATTATTTTAAAATTATTTTTCCTGAGGTTTTTCAGTGCAGTTTACTTGTAAGAGAGTATTTTTAGAGCGTGGTACTGCTGAATACTTCCTCCATCAATGCAAGTATCTGGTGTTACGGCTCGTAGTCACTCGTGCTCATCTCAGCCAATCAGATTTCTGTCCGCACAATTCTCGACCAATCGGCGCTGCGCTTTGATCTTTTGTGCGGCGCGGAGTAAACGAACAATATGAATGAGTTTCAATGGCTGTGAGAGCTCTGCCAGGACTGAGGAAACTGTCAAGAAGAAAACAAAGGCAGCGAAAGGAAAACAAATAGGCCGCGTCTGCCTGCACGTCGACCACGGCGAGAACGTAATGTGAATCCAGCCGGAGCGTTTCATGCCATTGTGTTGTGTGCAGAGCCATGCAGAGCCAGACATAAACTGTGCGTGTGTAGACGCACAAACACACGGTTCAAAGGAAAAGGGACAAAATGAGACTGTGCCATGTCATGCCAGTCCACGTACCCCCACCGACGAAAAAAAAAAAAAAACCCTCCAGCTTCAGGGAGTAAGAAATTCCTAACAAAATGCCATTACGTTCACTCAGATAAAAAAGAGAAAATGATAGTCCGTTTTCCATTTTTCACCACAAACAGCACTTTTTTCACGCAGACGTTTTGAACAGAAGTTTCACCCCCCGGAGCTCTGCTGTGCATCCAGCTGCGGCTACTGCTCCGCTCAGGCTGCGAGTGACTGCCGAGTGCAGCAGCTCCACTTCAACAATGAATGAACGAGGGCGCAGTGAACGCAGCATCGGATGAACCCACAGTGAGTGCGTTGTGTTAGTGTGGACTGGTGCTTCTTCACAGCTGGTGGGAGGTGGGCCTCCCCGTGGGGGCTCCGAGCAGTTTCAGGTGAGATTCAGTGAATGGAAGTGAAAAAAAGTAACATTACATAGAATGACATAAATGTGTGTGATTTGGTTAAAGGTATAGTTCACCCCAAAATAAAAATTCACTCATTATCTACTCATCCTCAAGCCGATTGAAGGTCGGGTTTAGTTTTTCAGTCCACAAAACACTGCTGGAGTTTCACAGGAAAACAGTGTTGCAGAATCTCCCAAACAATGGAAGTGAATGGTGACCAACATGCCAAGTTGACTGAAAAAATGTTATTTCCATGTTTTTAGTCTGAATCTTCACTGTAGATCCTTAGCTCTGAGCCACATGCACATGCACACTGTCTGAACTGTGTGTGTGTGTGTGATGGTGTGCAAACGGCATGCTGGGACTTAAGGAGACTTGGATTATACCAGACAAGTAGTATGGAGGCATTTGATGTTTTTTTTTCCAGTTGTTTTTTTTACATTTGAAAACTGGTCACCATTCACGTCCATTGTTTGGGAGATTCTGCAACACTGTTTTCCAGCAGTGTTTTGTGAACTAAAAAACTAAACCTGATCTTCAATTGGCATGAGGGTGAGTAGATAATGACTGGATTTTCATTTTTGAGTGAACTATCCCTTTACAGGTAAAAGCAGTAGGATTTGTCCGAGCTGTTCGTAAACGCACCAGAAACATACTATCAATTACCGACGTTTTTGGTCGGCCCGAGTGCAGGATATAAGATAGATAAGAAGAAAGAGATAAGATAAGATAAGATATTCCTTTATTAGTCCCACAGTGGGGAAATTTCCTAATAGGCTAATGAAAAACCAAAGGAAATACAGGCAGATTGTGTATTTTGTTTTTAAAGAAAATGTTACATATTATACCTTTAAAGAGGTAGGCTAGTTTAGAGATACAGTGTTGGGGTTATTTCACTGTTTTCACACTTTCTCAGAGTCAGAAACGAATACATGCCTTTGGACAGAGCTTTATAGATTTGGTGTGGTGAGGTTTATATAAAATAGCAATATTTGGCTATATTGGCTCAACTAGCTCAACAAAAATAACTGAAAATATTATGATATTTGCATTTATGTGACAGGAGAATACAGACAGTATTGACGGAGTGATAGTGAAATATTTCAGAGCTTTTTACATGCAGGGACGCAGGATTGACAAACTGTGTGAAATATCCGGTGGCAGTCGAGGTTTCAATACACAGAGTCATGAGGCAATATGTAAGATATAAGTTGGTGTTTTTAGTCTTCTGCTTTTCAGCCTCTATGAGGTAACATTAGATTTACTAAACTACACCGCGGTTGGATTGCGGATCATTTGCAGCAGCGCCACCCATGGAGGAAAGCATTACCAGAAACACTTTATTAATCCCCGAGGGGAAATTACATTGTTTTCACTCTGTTGTAATTTTTGTACGTACATGCACTGGCTCGAAATACACAGTATAAGAGAAAACACAACGATACTTGTCTGTATTCATATTTGTGAATTTTGTTGTTTTTTCTGCAGTAAATCTACCGGAACCACTTTAGAACCCTACATGAAACTGCTCACAACAAGGTCTGGGGATTATTTTGAGTAACCAGGTCGTAACTGTTGGCAAGAGACTCTGGTGTTGAAATTGAGCACCACAAGCCGAGTGCCATTTAGTCCCATTTATTGTAGAGAAGGCAGACATCTCTCCGGCCGATATCTCCAAAACTCTGCAACTCAAAAATCCAGGTGGATAAATAGCACTACAGGCCAGGAGGAAAATACATGTATTTTTGATTTTGGGGTGAACTGTCCCTTTAATTACAACGCCTAATAAGACAGACTGAAAATATGTTTTTGGAATTCATGAGAAAGACACATCAAGGAGCGTTGGTGTCATTCTTAACACACGTGCGCATAATTGTCAGCTCGGACTGACCGAGCAGCCCGCAGGGATCTCAGCCGGTCATTAATTAACGCCACTTTACTTCATTAGAGTCTTTGTGCCAAATCTCGCAGCCTTTCCAGTGAGATTAACGCCTCTGAATCCGCCGCTGTGGATTTGGAGACATTGGCGGCGCGCAACCCGATGCGTCTCTCTGCGGCAACCCGGAGGACGCAAACGTTTGTGATTGGCTGAGTGTGGATCTGAGCAGGTGCACGAGAGAGGGAGAGCGCGAGAGGGACAGAGAGGTGTCCGAGTCACAGAGACTCTGGGGGAGTCTCGGCTCGGTCCGACCTGCCTGCTGATGCAGAGCGTCTGTCTCCTCGTGCCCTTGAACCGAGCGGGGAGCTCAGTGGTGAAAATGCGCGGTGCAGATGAGCCTGTCGCACACACGGAGGAATGTGGTGGACGCGGCAGGTGTGTGTGTTTATGGAGAGAGCGGTTTGATGCTGTTCTGGTGCCTCGCTTTCATGTCACTGGAGAGCCGTGCTCTCCAGTGACTCCGTTCTGAACATCTTTCTTCAGCTATTTTTGGATTTTTTGTCTTTTTAAATTCTTGGGATTTCAACTTTCTAATTCAGTTCTTTCAAACTGTGTTTGGAAAAAATGGTTAACAAGAGCAAAAAAACAATAACTTCACCCTGCTGGTCTGAATGAAAAGATTTCTGGTGTATTAATCCACTTCACATTCATTGTTTTGTGTTGGAACTGAATAAATATATTGATAATCCACGAATTGCGTGCTTAAATAATAATAAAATAACCCACAGATTTTGATCAGGAATATAAGAAATAAATATTAAAAGATCAAACATGTTCTTTTACTGCTCTTTAGAAGATAAAAATCTAAGAATTCCATTCATTTCCTTGACAATATCCGTATATTTTGTACATGTAAAACAAGCCATATATTTATAACAGCTAAATGACTGAAATGCCACTCACCTCCGGCTCCTGTGCAGATGGTCCAGCAGAGGGATGATGCCAGGAAAACGGACAGGACGAGCTGCTGCTGCATGTTTGGAGCGTCTCTTGAGTCTGAGCGGAGGGAAGCAACACAATGACTTGTTTTTGCCAATGTGATCGCATTCTTGCAGGGGGTCTCATACTTATCTATCAGCATAGAAAGAAGGAAAGAGTGGCCCCTCCCCCTTTGGGCATCGCCTCCATCAATGGGCTCCTGGTGCGCAAGAGCCAAATCGAATGCAATCACTCCGCTGCCGTGGAGGTGACAAGTAAACGCTTCGTGGTGATCTGGCAGCTGATTGTGATGGAGATGCAGGCAATTCAAGGTGGCCCTCAGGATTGTACATGTGAAAGGAACAAGATTATTGGAGCTCTTCAGGTCTAATTCCCCCTGATCCTTTACATTTAATGTCATTGTATTTCACACTGTCAGCGCCACACATTATATATTCTGTATCCTGTACCAGATCTTTGTTGAAGTTATATGATGTTTAAACTACATGAAATATTAAAACTCAACGTATTTTTATGTCTGCAGTGTAATCAAACTGTACTATTTTAATGTAGCACACTATAAAAATACAATTAATTACAAATAAAAGTGCTGTATTCAAATTTGTACAGTACAGAAGCATTAGCATCAAAATGTATGAACATGATGAAAAATAAAAGCAGTCATCATACAGAATGTTCTCTGTCAGTGTTTTGCTGTTTTACTGGATTATTATTATTACTGCTGTATTAATGTGTAATGTTGTGGTTGGTGAAGGCGGGGCTGAGTATAACTACACTGAAAAAGAAACTATTTGTTTTAACTAAAAAACTGACTGACTGACTTTAAAAAGACAAGGCAGGTTGAACCAACAACTCTTCAGTCACAGTGACATTACAAACACATTTTGATTTTGTTTAACATTTTTCAGTTAGATAAGTCAGTTCTTTCTTTCACATGAAAGGGAGTATTATAACTACACTATAAAAAATAAAATAAAACTAGCTTACTCACTTAAAAAGTTGTTTGTTCCATCAGAACAAACAACAACAGGTAATTTTGTAATTGAAAACAAAATCCCTCTAGTCAAATAAAGTTGACATTTGATTCAGTTGTACTTGAGAAAATTTGTTCACTGAGTTTAAGATATTAAGTTGGCCAAACAATTCTCCAGTCACAAACAAACAAATTTGATTCCCTTTTTTTAAATTTTTTTTTTTTTTTTATTGGACAGGACAGCCAGAGAGTAGACAGGAAACAGGGCAGAGAGAGAGGGGATGACACGCAGCAAAGGGCCGAAGGCGGGAGTCGAACCAGCGGCCACTGCAGAGGACTAACAGGCAAATTTGATTCCCTTTTACATTTTCTCTATTAGATAAGTCAGTTCTTTATTTCACACAAAGGGGCTAATTGTGACTACACTGTAAAAAAAAAAAAAAAAAAAATTCAGCTTAAAAAAGCTTGTATCCAGGCTACCTTAGAATTTTAAGGTAACTGAATTTGAAAAGACAAGTTGATGTACTTTTGTAACAATTCAAAACAAATAAACATTTCTAATCACATAAACTTGACATTAATTCAGTTGTACTTGAGAAAACATGTCCAATATAATAAGATATTAAGTTGAACCAGCAACTCTTCAGTCCATGTAACATTACAAACAAATTCGTTTTGGTTTTACAGTTTCTCGGTTAGATAGGAGCTTATTATATTACACTACATAAAATAAAATAAAAGTAGTTTCTTTAACTTTAAAAAATAGTAGTGTCTGGGCTATCTTAAAATTTTAAGTGGACTGAATTTGAAAAGACAAGTTGAGGTCATTTTGGATTGATTCAAAAGAAAATAAACTTTTCTGGTCAAATAAAGTTGGCATATTAATTCAGTTGAAGTTGGGAAAACAAGTTCAGTTAGCTGAAGATGTAAAGTCGAACCAACAACAACCAACAACATTACAAACAAATTTGATTTTCTTTTACATTTTCTCAGTTTGATAAGTCTGTTCTTCATTTCACACAAAAGGGTTAATTATAACTACACTGTAAAAGAATAAAGACAACTATCTGTGTTATCTTTAAAAGTTAGTGTCCAGGCTTTCTAAACATTTTAAACCGACTGAATTTGAAAAGACTAGTGGGATAATTTTGTAATGATTCAAAATAAACCTTTCCAGTCAAACAAACTTGATATTAATTCAGCTGTACTTGAGAAATCTTGTCAAATAAGCTTAAGTTAAGATGATAAGTTGAACCAACAAATCTTCAGTCACATTGACAAACTTTTTAAACATTTTGATTTCCTTTTACATTTTCTCGGTTTGATAATTCAGTTTTTCATTTCACACAAAGGTGTTACACTGTAAAAAAAAAAATAGAATAAGGTTCATGTCCAGGCTGCCTTAAAATTTTAGACTGACAGAATTTGAAAAGACAAATTGAGGCAATTTTGTTTTGATCCAAAACAACTAAGTTTTCTGGTCAAATAAACTTGATAATAATTCAGTTGTACTTGAGTGTTGGTGTTCAATAAGTTTAAGATATTAAGTTGAAACATCAGTTGGCAAATTACAAACAAATTTTATTTTGATTTTTTTTTTTCGTTTGAATAATCAGTTGTTAATTTCATACAAAGAACTCACAGCTTCAGCTGCTCCTGTTGGAGAAACTTTGAATTCAATACAACCTTCATCATGATTCACTGTGTTTTTATTATTGTGAAAACAAGCAACAAGAATTATTTTAAAGTGTATTAGAGACAAACAGCAAGTATTTAACATATATGCTTTCTTCAAACAATAAACCAGAAGGCTCTCAGCAGAGCTCTGACTCTCACACAGTGCATGCTGGGAAGTCTGCTTAATACGCTGCTCATGTTTGTATAGAAATTTTATTTAATGAGTTGATTGAACTCTGTACAGCACATTCATTCAACTCATCATTTCAAAAGACCCCAAGTTAGAAGCACTCATGTTTATAAGTTCTTAAGTCTTCTGAAAATAAATACTATAAATTTTAAGTTTAATTAAGTTGAACAAATAAGTTCATGAAGAAAGATTAGTTGATTCTACAAAATTCCTGTATTTTTTACAGTGTATGCATCATACATTTTAAGTACCCAAAACTGCACAGTACTAGAGTAAACTTACTTAGTTGCTTTCCACCTCTGTATCTTGTACACATGTTCCCAAAATTCAGACCGACATATTTGGCATCAGAAAATAACATTTGGGGTTTAGACTGGAATTCAAAATAAAGTTCTGTGGTTTTGAACAGCATGAGTTGTAATAACTGACCCACTGGCAGATCAGTGAGGTTTAAACACAGAGAGATCGAGCAATAGACAGAAGCAGGGAGGTGAACACACACTCACGCACATTAACATCATCTGAGAGCAGCACAGCTAAAAGAGGATCAGGTGAAATCTTTAAAAAGGTTTATTTTCCAGCCCAGTTCCCCCTGTCCACAAAACCTGTCCAGTCAGTGCAAAGCTTTGCAGAAAACCTCAACATCTCTCCTCAACTTTTCCACAGAAAAGTTTCAGCTGTCACCTTTATTTTCATTCACTGAGTGGAAACCTAGAATACCCTCAGCCTGAATTATTGATCATGCTGAGTGAGTACAGTGAGGGACATTGGCAGAAGTTCCTACTAAAAAACTTGAATTAGCTTGCGCTGCTATTCTTGAAGACTTTTGTGTGTGTGTGTGTGTGTGTGTGTGTGTGTGTGTGTGTGGTGAAGTACAAGGAAAAAACTAAAAATACTGAAAAATAAAAATTGCAGCATGTATAACAAATGAAGTTTCACTTCCATGCTTTCATCCATCCCTGAGTCAACTTCTCTTTGAATTCTTGTTCATAGAAAGAAAATGAGTGTTGATTCTTGTTAGGTAGGAACTTGACTCATCCTTTCCTAGAGAAAAAGGAGAAAAAGGAAATCCATTACTGTCAAATGACCTCTTGATCTGATTTACTGTAAGTGCTGACCTTGTAGCAGAAGTGCTGCCTTGTGTTTCGCTTGATGGAAAAGCTCCATCTAGTGGACAAACGGAAGGAAAGCAGTGGTGTTTTTGCCATTGAGAAGGTCCTTCACTTTAAGGTTATCTTGACTCAAAAATGTATTTCGCTTGCTGATACTTCACTTGAATGTTCGAACTTCATTGTGCAGAGTGATGTATGTTCAGGTTGATCTGCTAAAGGGGGCAGTTCTCCCTCTACTCACCTTAAATCTGAGTACAACTTTAATTGGGCCTGAAAAGTTGAGCCCTAAAACGCCCAAGCCTGACAAAATTCTATCTGAACCTAACCCGAACCCATCTCTCATTAGCATATTCCAACCCGAACCTGATTACAGCCCAACATTTTTCTTAACAAGCTTCCCTCTATGTACCAAACAGTAGGAGTTGGCAGTGACAGGAACAATACACGAGGAAGATTTGAATTGATAACGACAAAACTGGGGAGAAAAATGGAAAAAAAAAAAACAAAAAAAACAAAAACAAAAAATTCAGAGATTCATACATTCTGGATTTTTCAGTGAGGGAGTAAATGTAATTTGAAGAATTAAGTTTATTTCTTTGCTTTTACATATTAAAGGCATACTATGTGGGATTTTCCTTAAAAACAATATATATAGTCAACTCATGAAAATAATCCCTCTAAATCAGGTGTGGGCAATTGTTTTTCATGGGGGTCCACATAAGAAACTGATCACGCTGCTGTGGGCCAGATACAAATGACATAAGGTCCTAATAATGACCAAATCTCTAATAATGGAATGGTCAGAAGTGTTTTATATAGGACACTTCTACTGTTTGCCATGTGATGAATTGTGGGATAATATTTTGTTGACAATGTCCAACACTTAATGTTTTACAGTGAACCATGCAGGCTGCATACAGGTTGTAATGATAGTAGCAGCAACAGTAGAAGAAGAACAACATAAACAACATGGATGTACAGCACTGAGTGAATAAAGTTACAGTTTAATATAAAAGATACAGTTCATTATCATTACTAATGAACACAGCACTGATCCCTTTCAAAATAAAGCTCTGACAAGGGTTTAATTTTAAATAAAATGCTATTGACTGTCTTTGCTAGACTTTTAATTTTTGGTATTTCCATGGTGGCCTTGTGGGCCGCATAAAACCTTTCACTGCCACTTCCGGCCCCTGGGCCGCATTTTGCCCAGGTCTGATCTACATCATCACTTATGACCCACTAGAAGTGTGTGATCATGTCTGTATCTGCAGAAATCCTATCCTTCACCTGCATTTTCTTAATTTAATTTTAATTTTGGGATGTTTCTGGGCTTCAGACCTTGGGCAGCACAGCTTGTGAGGTCGAGACTCTAGAATGTGAGAATGCAGCGTCCAACAGTTACATTGCCGTCCTCGTCTCTCTCTCCTCTGCTCTCTGGCTGTGAGAGCTGCATTGAGAGATACACACACAGACACACACACAGACAGAGCAGACTGAGGATTTATTTATTTATTTATTTATTTGTTCCTTTCATGAAAGTGGACAACATAATTTGTACATAAATGCACTCTACATTTTCAAGTCAACACCTCCATGATTGGAAAGGAGCAGCAAGAAGAAAATAATTCTTGTATTTGCCTGCCCCCTTCAGCTGTATTCACACAAAATCCAGTGTTATGCATGTTTATTTGTGCTTTAGAACATCTGTCTTGTTCATCGAGTCGGGGAGGAGGAGCCAACTTAAAAGGGTGTTTTAACAAACAATCCTGCATATTCTAACTCTGCTTGTCCAGGCAGTATTTTTGTGGTAATCAAAAATAAAATGATGTAAAAATACTTTTTATTATGCAGAATGGTCACTGGCAGTTCCATGTTATTATACAGTATATCACAGGATTATTATGATTATGACCAATGTATTAATACATTGCATTTTAATATTGTAGCTGGTCAAGGGTGGAGCTTATGTTAACTACATTACATACTGTAAGGTTACAGATGAGTATGTAGTAGCTGAGTGAAAGAATAAAGAGGAAATACTCAAGTAAAGTACAAGTCTTTCAGAATTTGGTTAGGTACAGTATTTAAGGTCAAATGAGCAGATTCTTTTCATGTTTTTTTTATACACTTTTACCTTTCTGCCTCTCTGGTACATAAATGATCCATCAGTTATGTACGTTTTATCTTTGTCACGTTTGTTACTTATTGTTCTTGTATTTATGGTAACTTGGCCGCATTCAAGTCTAATAACAATCTGATAAAGGGTGTAAACTGTCTAAAAAAGAGCATACTGTAACATACTGTAAAATAAAGTGCGACTGGTAAGTCTGGTCCAGAAAATCTGTGGAACAAATGAGATCATCCACTTCACCTTCTAGCATCAACCAGTATGTTTACAGTGTGTTAGAGCCTCTTGAAGGGACATTTCACCCCGTAATGAAAAATCCATATTTTTCATCTAACCTGTAATACTATTTATCCTTCTAGATGCATGAATGGAACTAGATGGCACTCAGCTTGTGGTGCTAAAAGTGCCCCCCCCAAAAAAATGCATCGGAAAAACTCAACAGCGATGACACGACATAAAACTATCTGTGGATTATCTTTAGTATTTGGGTCATGATTTTTTGGAAAGAGATGTTGCTTTTGAGTCTTTGTATTGAGTCTTGAATTTTTTTTGGCAGTTTGAGCTCCACAAACTGAGTACCATCTATTCCATTATATTCAGGCCAACTGTCTCTTTAATTTCATAATAATGTTATTTATTCCAATGTTCACAATTACCTGATTTGCTGGTAACAATGCTAAAAGCTTTAACTTTGGACAGTTTGGTCCTCCTGATAACCAAAATTCAAATGTTTCATGTGGAATCGACAACTTTTCCAGCACTACATGCAAAGAATCAAGCTTAGAAACAGATTCATGATATAATCTTTTATTTTAACCCATGGGATTTAACTTTTACAGTGCATTTCTTTACAACAATTATTCATTAAGTGACAGGTTTTAGCCACCACTACGGATCAGATAACTATGTATGTTACATTTCTGAGTTCCTCTTAAAGATTTTTGACTTCATGAACACCGTGTGAAAAAATCCCAAATATTAGACGATTGATAACCACAAAGGTTAACTAATTCAGTGACATCCAATCATCCGTTGAGCCGGTTAGCCTCATTATCAAACTGAACCATCTGTTAATCTCAGTGTTATTAAGCAGCTAACTATCTGTACCATTAAAATATACAGAGAGGTGGCCAATTAGAAACCTGCTGCCATCTGTAAGAAAGAAAAAGGCTTTAAAAATAGACAAAACAAAATATGGCACTATTGTCTCAAGGAACAACCAGTAGACACAAACACGTTTTTTAAAGGGGATTCTGGCCAAACTCCCCTGAACAGAACAAGAAACTCCAAGCACTTTGTTCAGTCTTTTCCCAAGCAGTCTTCACTGCCAGCTAACAATCTGAGGAGGAGTCATCAGTCAGGTGGACGTCAAACTTTATGTGGACATTAATTCACAAACATCTCAGCAGAAAAACCTCGCAGAACACCCACAGGACCTTCAAATAACATTTACTCCCACCAGGAGAAGACATTACAGAAATCTGCTGTCTCCTCTCCCACCGTTATTGTGTTCTCTTCCTCTTAACGCATCAAGCACACATCCCACAAAACAAACAACATGCAGCATTGCACCAATCTGTCCACACACACGTCCCCCAGAACGTCCAATTTTGCAACATGGCTATACTGGAGAAAAGCATTGATAAAGACAGAACCACATTGACTGTGCATATACAGAATTTTGAAAACACACTGCAGCAATGAACACATATACGACCCACTGAATGCACATGAACATAAAGTCGATCCAGTTCTCTGTTACATATTACATTCAGGCTCCAAGAAAAAGATGCGATGACAAAGTAAACAGCAGATTTCTCCCTTTTGCTCAAGTTTGGTCTCAAATTTCCCTCAAATACACAACAGCTAGTAGTGCACAAAATAAGAATACAAAATTAGACTTTTAAATACTGTAGCAGCAATTCTTTTCTTTTAAAGTTGAAAGCCTCCAGTAGTACAGGTAAAGGCTTTGGAGTCCCCCGACACGTGGAAGGGTGAGCGATTGTCCTCTGAAGTGCGAGACAGTGTCTGTAAGGAGGGTGCAGGTGTCTGGTACTAAAGGTGGGGGACTCTGCTGGGGTGGACAGGTTGGAGATGTGTCTCGGACAGGGCACCGATAGATGACTGAGCCGTGTGGAGGCAGCTGGACGTTGCAGCTCTCCGGGCTGAAAATGTCTTTGAACAGAAGGGGTTTGTTCTGCAGGAAAACCTCCCCTGCTGACACTTCCATCCAAGACTCTCTTCTTCTACCGCCTCTCAGACAGTCTCACCGTGCATCTCCGTTCCCAAACTGAGCCTCCCAAAGAGTAACAATTCCTCCTCATCTTCCCCTCCCCCGCGGCCAAAACCACAGCAGGTTGGGGTCACAACGGGGTGCTCAGCTCATCAGTCCAAAACAAGCAGGACAGAGCCGAGGCGGGCCATGCTGCGCGACGCTTCTCTCAGCTGGAGGCTGTGGCTATGGCCTTCTTGAGCTGCTGGCTGCGGATCTCGCGGGTGCGGGACTCCAGAAGCAGGTCATGGCAGGTGTTACAGACCAGCACCGGGTCGTACAGCTGCTGGTCCGGGATGGGCAGCTTCAGATGACAGCAGTCTTTACAGAACACATTGCCACAGTTCCTGATGATGGAGAGCACACAGAAAGTAACTTTTTTTTACATAATAGCAGATATGTGATCTGCATTTTAATTGCAGCCTGGACCAAAAAAATAAGACTTTAGAAAATAAAGTGTAAGAGTAGAATAGACAATACAACTGCACCAATAAACAACCTAAGTCTACAAGCAGGGTGAGAGATGGGCTGTATCAGTTAAATTTAAATATGTATTCGTTTTTTGTCATTTGTATTTTGCAGGGCAGAAAAAATAAGATGTAATTTGTAACATATTACATTAAGAACTTGTGTCATAAACATAAATAAACAAGCAAACACTCTGGAATTTGCAGCCTCCCACCTCCAAGATAACCTGATCGGCCACTTCAAATCTATCTAATCTCTTGGAAACTGACATAGCTCATCTTTTTAGTGTAGGGGGATTTGAGTCAGACACAATTTGTATATTTGTGTATCTGTATTTGAAAGAGAACTTATTCTAATTAGGCCTATCAACGCCCCCCTGCTCTTTCATGGTTACCATCTGCAGGTTGTCTCTTGTTGTTGAAGCACACTTATGGCTGCATTTCACCCTTTGCAGGTGCTTTGAGAATTAAATGTTGTACTTTTTGTCCTATTTGCACTGGTCTGACACTGGGAAAACATCACCTGCCTTCAACACCTGCATTGCTAAGCATAAAAGTAGCAGTGTAATCCAACTCTCAGTAGAGATTTCTGGCCAGTGACAATGATGCCATCTGGTGGAGCTACAAATGTTACCAGGCTCTGGTTAAATTCAGCAACTGACAACAATCTAAATGAGACATTGAACTGATATTATTTAATTATTCTATTTAACACTGACTGAACATATTTTGTGTAGGCTTTAGATCTATTTAATCTTATAGTATCTAATAGTTATCTGCATGTAATGTAGCATACATTTTGTCCATTCCTTGTATTTTCAGAGTGGTGTTTCAGTCTGTTGATATGAATTTGTCTCTAGTTTGGGACAACTGTCTCAATGGAGAATATAAATAATCCTCTGGCTAACCAAGAGCCTTTCATTCTGAAACCACAGGCTGAGACCAAAGCTTGGTTTATTTCCTTGAAAATCTAAAGCAAAGTGTGCCTTTGAATTGCAGCCTGCTACTTTGGCAGAACTGGGCTGCAACAAAAGATTGCCAGGAGGACTGTGTGTTAAAAACAGCCTGAGTTTAAAAGGAAATAGTAAGCTCTCCTGATAAAATGTTCAATAGATCTGATGCTTTCTGGTGAATACACAAATCAGACTGTCGTTTTATCTGATCTTGAAGTAGCTGCCACTGAGTATAAGCAGATATTAGGGACTGAACATTTCAAGGAATAGTTGGTCACTTTGGGGGAAGAGACTTTTTAGCTTCCTTTGCTGACGCTTTCATGTCAGTATGCTAAATATGAAGCTGAAGCCATCAGCTAGTTAGCTTATCTTAGCACAAAGACAGGAAACAGGGCAACAGTCAGCCTGACTCTGTTCAAAGGCAACAACAACTTTCCATGCCTGACCAAGAAATAACCAAGCACACATCTCCACTGAAAAACAGCAACATGTTTTTACACAGCAACTAGCTAGCCAGGCTAGATGTGCATTACTAGTCAGAACAAAATAAAACAATTTAGGTCATTATTTTGGATGGTGGTAACTTGTTGTAATGACATCATAATTACATTTAAGAAATAACTGTTAATGGATGGTCAAAAGAATCATTAATTGCAGCGCTTTGTATGCTCTTTTTCCTGACCAATGCTAGGTTGTAACATCCCAAAACCACAAAGTATCTAGCCAATGGGCTTCGGCCCAAACACTACACACATTTTCTATTTAAAACAAACATGTAAGCTTCTAAACACAACAACATTATTTAAAGTAGATCATGTCTATTTGAGGAAGAGTACATATTTTAGGGCTATTTTATATTCAGCACCCAAGTTGTTTTTCGTCTACCTTTTCATTTGTGAGTGAATGTGTTCATGTGTTCATTATTGTAAGGAAACCACAGTGAAGCCCCACCTGCAGTGGTGACGTCTCTTGGCTATCCAGAACTCACAGTCACAGTTGAAACAATGGGAGGCCATGTGGTCGGGCACCCACCTTGTGACCTACACACACACACACACACACACACACACACACACACACACAAACACAGACATCTGTATCAGAACAGTGTGCTGTAATTAGAGGTGTTCCTAGCCATACAGGTGAGGGGGAGGAAGGAAGGTGAGGAAGAGAAGACAGAAGCTATAATAGACCTCTGTGTCCTTGCGCTCCACTCGATCCCAGCTGCCCTCAGACAGACGGTCCTCACTGTGAGTCGACAGAGAGTCCTCCTCGTTGCTGTTGTCTGACTCACGCAGACACGTCTGAAAACAGAGGGAAAAGGGCAAGGTCAGAAGACGGACAAGACTGAGAGAAGACAGAACACTTCCTGAGGATAATCTAAAGTAAATATTTACAAACACTGCAGACAGAAAAAGCTTCTGGTGCTGGGCTGTCTCACATTAATGTCATCACTGAAAGAGCTACTCACAATGTCGTCCTCGTAGTCGATGTCTGGCTCTGAGGGAGGGGTGCTGTACTGTTTACTCTCCAGCCTCATCTGCAGCTGTCGCACCTGCTGCCTCAGCACCTCCACCTCCTGCTTGTAGCCCGCCTCGATCTGCCGCAGTCTCTGCTGCACGGCGTCCATGGGCACCGGCAGCCCGTCGTCATCCAGGTAAGCGGGGGCCTGGGGTGGGGGAGGGGAGCTGGAAGCGGAGGGCGAGGAGTATGAGAGGCCTGCCAGGGAGTAGCTGTTGAGGGCAGCAGCACTGAAGCCTGCGCTCCTGGCGGCAGACAGCCAGCCAGGCTGCAGAGGGCTGCTGGGACAACAGAGAGCCTCTCTGCGGCAGCACTGCGACCCGTTGGCGATGGCAAAGCCCTGCGAGCGGAGCAGCTTAGTGGCAAGCCGGCGGCTCTGGTAGGTGTTGGGCTGCAAAGCTCGACCGACGCCAGAGTGAGCGGCGCTGCTGCAGGCGGACTGGACCAGACCCTGGACACTCTCCCAATGGGAGCCGAGCAGGGACAGGTCAGAGAGCTGACTCTGGGCGATCAGGTGGCGAGCTGTTACCTGGGTGGAGTCTACAGGAGCTGGTGGTAACACGTGCTCTCTGCCTTTCACTATTTCTGTCCTCATGTCCTCTTTCTCCTTCTGGGGCTGTGACTCAGGCTGCTCGTCATCACTAACATGATTCTGGGTGAGATCCTGGGTCACAGTGGGAGGCAGGGCACGGGGAGGCTCTCCCTCACCTGTCAGAGTCTCAGTGGAGTCCTCCAGGGGAAGCAGCGGGGTCAGCTGCTTCAGAGCCAGCAGGCCTGCAGATTCTGGAAGGCTGTCAGCGTGGCCGTTCAGTAGCGAGGCGGGGGTGGGTGTTGGGTGTGGGTGCTGCAGGCCGCGTACCCTTGCAGGGGAGAGGTAAGCACGGCTCTGATTCATGAGTGGGTGATGTGGTGCTCTCAGCAGTCCTACAGGGGCTCTCAACCTCCAGCGGGGGTGGAGGCAGAGGAGGGTTAGTGATCTGAGGCAGAGCCTGCTGGAGGACAGGAGCAGGGAACGGAGTGTGAGCAAGTGCAACGTCCTTACTGAGAGGGACAGGGGGAAGGGGCAGAGAGGGCAGGGGCTGTGTGGTGAGACAGGGCTCCTCCAGGTCATCTTCACAGCTCTCTGCAACCAGGCCATCCACCGGGGTTTTAGCAGGACTCTGATGCAGAGGTTCCCCGTCACAGCTGTCAAGTCCAGTGTCAGGTTTGACCTCAGAGACGTCTGCGGAGGTGTCTTCTGTGGCTGGTGAGGGCTCTGGTGCAGAGCGACCCTCCTGGCAGTGCTTGTTGAGATTGGGGTCGCTGGATGTACGTGTTAGGGGCACCCCGTTCTCAAAAGCTGACAGCAGGTTGTCCATGGAGCGAGTCTTGGGAAGTCTGGGAATCAGAAATACATAAGAATGAAATTTAATGAATTTCCCCTTGGGGATCAATAAAGTATTTCGTATTCGTATTCGTATTCGTAAGAAAAATGAATTTAAGTAATGAATGGCAAATTGATAGTTAATTCAAATCTAGTTAATAATTATTTCAGTTAATAAACAATGAAAGGATAACTAAGTGTGTATACCAATTATTGGTAATATTATAATTTTATTATTCATTACTGTAAAATATTTAGTTTATAAATTACATGTTGTGTAATATCTGATATGACACGATCACAATTACATTCTGATTAAATTAGTAAACTAACAGTTTATTGCTGTAAACATTATTACATTGTATATTTGATATTAAATGTTTGTTTATTATTGTATTTAAGAAATCATTACATATGGAGCAGATATTTGTGACACTTTGTTAATGGTTAATAATTAGTTTGTAAATTATCAATAAACATTATTTGGCTGGTTATTGTAAAATTGCAACTGATGATT
This sequence comes from Lutjanus argentimaculatus, assembly GCA_034769285.1. Lineage (NCBI taxonomy): Eukaryota > Metazoa > Chordata > Actinopteri > Lutjaniformes > Lutjanidae > Lutjanus > Lutjanus argentimaculatus. The sequence continues at coordinate 42,076,157 of JAWZSL010000004.1, read as the reverse complement.
ATAACACGTGTGCAGAAATATCAACGGTCCAGTTCTCTGTTTGGGACACTAGAGGGCAGACTGACTCTGTGTAACGTGTGAACTTTGAATTTATGTAAATCTACAGGAATAGTAAGCACAGATACTGAATAACAGATCAGATTTGCATCAAACAAACACACCTGTCCAGAGAACGGGAGGTGAGTTCGTCTCCTGCGACACTCGGGGGGAGGTAGAGCTCCATAGAGTCGTCCACAGCGGTGCAGGGGGAGGAGGTGGGCAGGTAGACAGCTGTCCACAGCTGTAATGCCCGTGTGTGGCAGACTGGCTGCAGCACCTGGCAGAAAAACAAATGATGAGGACAATCCCGCAAGGTCAATATACTCTAACAGTGGTGCCTATTACAAGTGAAAAAGAGAGTTTGGGGATGAAAGTGAAAATTCAGTGCATTAATCATCAATCAAGCCACTGTCAGGGTTTGACAGAAATAAGATGAGACATCTGCTTATTTATGCCCCAGTCTTTAAATACCACTGTTCTTTTAAAGGGATGGTGTGGTTGATTTGATGTGTATTATCTACTGGATGTGGCAGTCGACACTCCCCCAGTTTGGAGAAGCAAAGAGGGGTGCTAGCACAGTAGCTATATCAGTTTTTAGTGTACACTATATATAGAATATTTTCACCACTTTACTTTGCTGTTAGACTGCCTTTTCTGATGGGAAATTGCCATGATAAAAGCAAAATATCACTCTCTCCAAAGCAACCAAACTCCATGGGTGAAATCAGTAATTTTATCTTCTGGTTAAATACTGCCTCAATCTGTTAGCTCGTTTTTTGTTATTGTGTGATGTCAGTGAATTCAAATTAACCTTTTAAAACACCAAAGTCATATAATGCAACTAACAGATCGAAGCAGTGCTAGACCAGGTAAAATGACTGATTTCACCCATGGAGTTTGGCTGTTTTGGAGTGAGCAATATTTGGATGATACAACAGCAGTTTCTAGACCGTCTGACGGCAAGGTAAAGCTGTGGAAATATTCTAAATATAGCATACACTTTAACTGATTTCTAGGTGGCTAAAATACGTTTTGCTGCTGACTCTGTCCGCAGTACATTGCTCAGCTTCCTACAACAGTACTACCACTGCTTCTCCAAACTGGGGGTGTTCTGACTGCCATCTACTGTAGGTAATACACTAACTGTGGATAAGTACTTCATACAACCACACTTCAACTAAGTCACAACAAACGATAGCAACTAAACTCTAGATGCTTCTGTATTGAACTTGTATCTCTACCTCAAAAAAAGGCTTGATTAATAGTTTAACAGTAATAACATATCAACAGTGTAAAAAGTGGAACATACCATATCATGACTGGGGATGTAGAGGAAGTTCTGAAAGTTCTTGTTTCCGCTGCGGAGCAGGGACCAGACGGAGCAGGTGCGTTTGTAGATGTTCCTCGCCTCCCTCTCACGAGCGTTGTTACACAGGAAGGTGCCATAAAGACACGAGTATGTATGCTGCACCAACTTGACCTGGACAAACAAGGAAGACAGAACATGAAGTCAGGCCTTTATCAATGGCAATGTTTTACATTCTTTATGGTTTGACAGCACCCTGCCAGTTCAATGTAACAGCTGATTGATGTGAAACATTTCCATCTGACAACCAGATTAGGCCATATGACAGATTGGCAGCAATATTTTAAAGGCAATGGCTTAAGTATTATAATGGTATGGGAAAAAAAATCATTCATAACATGAACATAATGGCTGGATTTAAACAAGTTTTATCTTTAAAAATGGTTTCATGTAATGCCTAACAAAATATCACACTTAGGTTTATAGGTGAAACAGTCACAAAAAATGTAATATAGTCATTATGAGACAGACAGAGAGAAGCAAAGAGCGCCGTACGACCACCCACCAGGAAAGCCTCGTTGAACTCAAACAGGCAGGGGAACTGTTTGAGCAGCTGGTGAACACAGTCCAGCCACTGCAGGAAGACGGGACACTGCTCGCTCACATCATCAGCGTTCTCCTGGTGGCCACAGCGGTCCCCAAACTTATGACCGTAGTCCAGCCAATCAGTCTCTACAAGCACCTGGAAACCCTGTGCATGACACGGAGGTCAGTACTGAAGGTATAAATATTACAGTGCAACAAAAACTATGCCTAAAAACACAGGCGGGAAGTAACAAAATACAATACTTTATACAGGACAAATACCTAAAAACTTGAATACTTATTCTTCTGACACTGTTACACTTATATTTGAACACAAATATCAGTACTATCTAGTCCTTATGCTTTCAAAACTGGCCTGTTACTTCAGTTTTTATGCATTTGAGGTGAATTATTATTTATTTTCATTTTGCATCAGTGCATGCTGTCCTCCCAACATCATTTCAACTTAAATGGATGGGACAATAACACACCAAAAAGATGTGTATCAATCAGTGCACATTGCACACAACAGACATAAGAAGACAAAAACGATGCAAAAACAAAACAGCCAAGCAAGGCAGCAGAGAAACGGTGAGGTTCACTAAGCTTTGCACAGAAACAGCTGGTAGAAATGTCCTTCAGAAGGCAACTTTTTACTTTTACTGTACACTTGGAGTACATTTTAGCACCTGCTCTTTTTCACTTTTACTTGAGTATAGAAGTTGAATCAGTACTTTTTACTCAAATATCTGTACTTCTACTTAATAAAGAATGTGTGTACTGTTGGCCACCTCTGCTAAAAGAGCTCTCTCAATTAAGCGTTGCACTGCATTGACAGATATTGCTTATTTTATTCCATACATTCCTCTTCTATTTCAAAAAGTGGGACCTACATTACCCATAATGCAACTTGACAGACAGTTCGTTAGAATCTTGGGTGTGTTATGACAGTAGCTGCTAAAGTAGCCTTAAGCAGAGATGAGGAGTGGGCTACAGAGGTCTGATACATTTTTTTCACATATGCAGTAGAACTCCCCAAGACCCATAAACAGATCCTGATGTATAATGATGCATAAAATCAGTAATACTACATTACAGGAAGTCCAAAATCCATATAGAACATTCTGTGGGCAAACCATCCAGACTCTCACCTCTAATGTCCTGTAGTAGGGGTCCAGCAGAATCTTGGCAAGGGCAACAATCTGGGGTGTGCGGTCCCATCCGTCCGAACAGTGCACCAGGACGGGACGTCCTTCCCTCTCCACTGCTGAACACACCAGAGTGGCTGCCTTCAGCATGACAGACAGGTGCTGCAGCCAACGGGTGCTCTCAAGTGCTGAGAGCCAGCTGGAAACACCAGACGGGACCAATTAGAGAGAGGTAAAAATCTGTACACACACTGTCCAAATCATTGACATATATAAAGACGGACAACATGACACAGCCTCTAAAAAGTGAAGCCACAATGTATTGATCGCCCCTTGGTGGCTGGCTGCAGTACGGGTCATAAACCCTGCCCCCTTCATTTTAGTAGATAGGACCCAAGCCACACTAAAACATCAAAGTACACGTCAAATAAAATTTTCTCAAACATGGTTTAGGTAGCTCTTATCACACCTCTTATCTTATTTCATAATTGTTGCTATAAAAACTGTTGACAGCTGAGCGCTGCTCTCATTTGAGTTGACTGGCTGTCCTATAGAACTTGAAAGCACACGTTATATGATGTTTTATGTCATATTATGCCATTTCCTTTTTTTTTTTGTTATATTTTGATTTGGAAAATGATTTATCACAGTGTACAGAGTCTTTGATATTTTTACAACAAGTCCTACATATGCACAGAAAGAGGTGTTTAAAAGCTGCAGTCCTTGTGAGCTGCAGTTCAATCCTTAGTAAACTTTCAGCTCATCTGCTTCTCATCGTGAAGTGTACATTCAAAAATACCTCTTGACATACAGGTTTATCACATCTATATATATGTACATCAGTATTCACCTGCATAACATCCTAAAATAGAAAAGAATTTGTCTTTTGAGTCCTAAAAGAATAGATCAGTTTTTCCAAATATTTCCCAAATTATACCATACCAATCTTCAGCTGTAGGTGGTATTGAATTTGGCCACTTTCTAGTGATTCATTTTTTTACTTGCTGCCAAAAAGGCCTGCAGCAGCTTTGTATCCCTCCTCTTTTTCAGAAACAGAATGTAGCACAAACAAAGAGTCACCAAGTTCAAGGGTACGTGAATTTTGTCTTAAAATATGTAACAATATTTTCAGCAGTGCTCTCTCCATTCCATGGACTTGAAGACAATTGAAAGCTGCAAATCTACCCCAAGTCTGCTCTGAAATCCCTAATACTGCTTCCTTTTCCCACTTTTCCTCATTTTATTATTTCATGCTGTGCTACGTTATTGATGACTGTTGGAGGTTGTGAACGGACAATTAAGTGTTATCTTTCTGCAAGACTCTGGCTCAAAATGATGCCACCAGCACAAGATGGCAGCACTCAGTGCTCAGGATATCTTGGCTCTGTTTTTGTACAGTAGGAGGATGTGGAGTCGTGGTGGCCATCATTATTATTTATGTCACTGGTCCAAACTGATGAAGTGATCTGGGGCCTAGGCATGGTCTACACACATCAGCTCTGGTTACTCAGGGTTAACTCAGACTGGGTTATTAGGTTGACAGGAGGAAGGCTGTGACCCATATCTGTGGAGGCCTCCCTACGTCATCACACACCTCCATCAGAATAACAACAAGCCTTTAAATAATACTGTGACATCACAGCAGTTGGGTTAACCTATGTACTGTGCATACAACCACACATGTAAACACTGGTTAAACACACACAGCCGGTAAAAACACACAAAATGTAAACTCTGGAACAAACAGAGACACATAACACACGTATCCACTGTCGGTGTGTACAGACAGACAGCTGGCCAGCCCAGCAGGAACGGGATTTGACTGTGGCAGCGTTCCCATCTCTGTGTGGTGTAGCCTTACTGCGAGGTGGAGTCATTCAAATGGGGGGATGGACAGGGAGGCACGAATGAAGGCAGAGCCACTCAGAGAGAAAGGTCAAACAGATCGACTTACTTTCCTGGATCCGGGATCTGACTGCAGACAGTCCTCAGAGCCTGGAAGCTGTTCCGGATGGCGTGGATGTTGGCCATTCCCATGAACATCACCTCGCAGTTGGGGTAGTACTCTAATCACAAATGAACATAAACTCTGATAAAGGTCATAAGGCATAAATCACACTTGGCGTGTGCAGTCATTGGTAGCAGAAAAACATTTGTGTACTGAATATGAAATGTCATATTAAATGCATAAGTAAAAGCATGTGAAGCCACTGCTTACAATCTAGGACAGCTCAGTGCTTTCTTAAATGATGCATGACCAAAAGCAGCTCAAACCAACTTGATATTTTGAGTTTTTGCGCGCAGCTTCATCTCAGCTCTACAAAACAGGTCCAATCACATTCAATGTGTGTAGGTGCCACACACTTTTGATAGCAAAAAATTAAGAACTGAATGTATTTTGGAGACCTACAGTTGTATTCTCTTCACCACTAGCATACCATACCCCCATGAAAACATTCTTAGCTTTAATTAATAGACTCTTTTTGGCTCTTGGAGGCCACAAGCTGAAAACACATCCGACATATCACCTTATTACTATTATGATTAAAATGTTAGCGAATAATTGACATATTTGTATTCAGCAGTTATGGAGCAACATTAGCGTTTATTTGCGTGTTTCTGGCAACATGACAGATGCGAGTCAAAAGTCTGACAATGATTTTCCTCTGTGAGCAACAGCCAATGTTTTTTCCGGGCTCTGGTTTAGCCAAGGGATACTCAGATAATGGACGGATACTGGATATTCAGCTAAAGACTTCCGCTTCCGTGCACTAGTCATTGTTTATGGTCATATTAGCAACTTGAGACGCAAGAATGGAGTTGGAGGCTCATCTCCATAAACAGATATCTGCATATGAATGCAGATAAATAGAAAACAAAACCAAAGTCAATAAAAATCTAAATCGTCGTCAGATGAGAGCTGATGGATTCCAAGTAGGGCTGGGTATCAGTACTCAATACCTTTAGGGTTTTGTTTGAAATAACCCAGTACTGAGTTCTTCTGTCAAAAGGTACCTTCATGACTATTCGTGACAAACGACTATTTGTATGGTGTTGCTTGCAGACAATCAATGCAAATGTTCTTCATAAAGAGGAACTTTTGAATGAAGTACTCCTTTGGTAATAGTATCACAATTTTTTATATGATACCCAGCCTTAGTTCCGAGACTGCATTTTGGCCGAGGCCTCTTTTGCACTCCACATGGACTGTTTACCTGCACTCAACTCTGATTGGTCAATACTACTCGGACTACAAGTGGAAACCAGAATGCTTCTGATACCAGAATCTTTTCCCTTTACATGCAGATATCTGTTTATGGAGATTACTCTCCTTTTAGCTCTGTTTTGGCCTCCATCATCTTCTGAGAAAATAAGCATCTTCTTAGCTGATGGATGTTCTGCTTCAACAGCTAGTTGCTGTCTTTGTCTGCCAACCATCTGAGTTTATCAGAATGTTTTTGCTGCCTGCTGCAGCTGGAAATACAGCTCAGAAGAGCTAAATGATCAGGCCGTAAAAACAAACAAAAAAGAGCTAAAGGGCTAAAAAGCTCTGCAGAGTTGATGTGAAAGGCATAGTTGGGTGCTAAATCTTTGCAGGCAAATCACTTTGAGCAACAGCTTTCACAAAATTAATTTTAAGTTACTTTTAATTTAAGTCCAGATGAGACGGCATATCCAGAGTATCTAGCTTTTTTATCCTGACGTAGTATATATACTTGCTTAAGCGTGAATTTGATTTGAACATTGAAAAGAGGGCATGTCATATCCCATGCTGTTGCTAATGAATCTTAGCCATTTGTCGCTTAAAGCTGAAGATTGATGGGTGGATCTCATGATGGTTGAGAGTGGTTTGTTCAAGCCTACATAAACATGTCATATTTTGTTTCACAGGAGAAAAACCTGATTGGATTTTGATATAAGAATACAAAGAAATTTTTTTGTGTTTTTTTTTTTTTTTTTTTGGCATACATTGTTAATAGGTCTACAGCATGATCGGGGATATGATTTAAGGGACTAAATGGCATCTTTTATTTAAACTTGACTTAAAGCTTATTTTGGCTGCTTGAATCACTGAGCAGAAACAGAACCATCTCAGGTCTTACAAAATGCAAAATTCATTGAATAGTTTCAGACTTTTCTAATGTTTGGTCACACTAACCTTCACACTCGCAGCCTCCGCCCTTGGCTCGGTTGGCCACTGCAGCGGTGTATGAGCGAGCATCCAGAATCAGCAGCTTCTGTGGCACAGTGTTGTCATCGCAGCCGGAGCCGCCCGTTAGAGAGGAGTCTGGAGATACAGGCGAGAAGTCAGAGAGATGATTTTTATTGCTATGAGTGGACAGTGTTAGAGAAACAGAGTGAGAGGAGAAGGACAGAATCAGAGAGGTAGCAGGGACACAATTAACAGAAACTGACTGTTTGTAACCTAGTGAAAATCAATATCTCCCCCTGATGACACCACCACAGAGTTGCTATTGGTAACAATCACAAGTCAAGAGACCTGTTTGACAGCTTCCACAGAGAAAGACAAGTAATTACTGTGAGGCTGCAGCTGAACTACTTCTGTCTGTGTGCACTCACTGTTGTGCTGTCACTCACTTTCCTGCCTGCTGTTGTGCACAGAGTTATTGTTTGAAAGATCCATTCAGACATGCATGTCACTCTGTTAATATTCTTGTTATCTGACATCCCTGGGGGATGGAGGGGACTTGAAAAAAGGAAGTCTGCCCAATAAATCATTTTGTAACAAATTATGTAATAGAGAATGCATGCTTAAGATCAACTCACTCCACTTTTCACATATTTCTCACACACATAAACACAACACTTTTTGAAGGTGTTGTTTATGTCCTCCCCTATCTATCCTGCTAAGTGGTAAGAACCACATATGTCACTTTTGTCTAACGAAAACAAGCGCTGCAGCACCAGGCCAGTCGATCCGTGTAGTGTACGTCTGTGGCAAACACTTCATCACAGGTTAGTTAATGTTACTGAGTAAATGACATATGTGCTGATTGTGCCGGTATGCTGAAGAGAATCAGAAAAAGTCTTAGTGATGGTTTAACTTACGTTTTACTGTAAGAAAAAAATGGCCCTAACATAAAACACCTGCTTTTAGAATGGAGCTTGGTTGAACAGTCTGTCCACTTGAAAGCCCCCCGGGAGCAGAGTGCATTTTAATGTGAATAATGCACAAAAATTGAAATGATCTACCTTCTAATAATGAAAGTAACTTAATAATGCAGAAAGTAATGTAAATATGCACAGTTGTAATGTAAGTAACACAAAAACTAAACTGTTTTATACTTTTATACTGTCAGCTTGTAGTTTAAGTTTATGAAATGAGCAAAAACTGCTATCGAAACAACAGTGGCTCCACTCTGCTCTAAATATTGCCAAGCTCACCAGTTTCAGTTATGCCTGCAGACACTGGCTGGTTCATCAAATGTTTTGCCAACAGTGTATAATGAATGAAGTAGCATTAAATCACATCTAACTTCTACAGCAAAATAACTCCTTTCATGTTTTATTTTGTTTTAATCTTTCAAAGATGATGCCCAAGGGCAGAATCATTAGTAATCCACTTTGGAAGTGAGGAAAATGAATGAGACAAATAATGAAAATCTTAAACATTATCATGTAACCATCATATACCGTGCTCTAAAAGTGCATGCATACACAAATCAAATGACTTGTTTACCAAAATCGCTATCGCAGGAGTCAGGAGCTTCCCCGCGTTGCCGGCAGGCTGGTGCTCCACAGGTGCCCTTGGTACCCATCTGACAGGCCTTAGCGATGGATGTCACCAGGTACTCATCATCTGTGTTTCTCCAGCCCCACCAGCTGATCTCAGGCTGGCTGCACCGTGCGATCACTGCCCCGTTCTTCTGGTGCCTGAAATTCAAGGTTATAAAGTAAACATAAATATACTGTAGATCTGAATGTCCTAGAGCAAAATGCTCTTGTGCAACTTGATGTAAACATGTGTGTCAGTAAACCCACCTGTAGACCACCACAGGGATCCTCTTCCAGGATCTGAAGGAAGCCACACTCTCCAGCTCCTTGTCTGTGATCCATATTGGGACCAGCAGCTTCTGCGGGTAGCTGGAGCACAGCCTGAAGACAAGATGCATTATTTTTAAAGAGGAGGATTTAAAGAAGAAATCTGTAATATATTTACTGTATTAAAACATAAAAAACCATGATATGTCACCAGAGATTAAGGAAACATGCTAAGTTGAACTACTGGCTTGTTTGACAACAGCACTACAGCCAGCATGTCCTCTGAAATTTCCAAACCTGTCCAGATCATCTGTTTTTGTTTGCCTGTTTCACATACATTCATGTTACATGGGGGTAAAAATTAATGTTGAATGTTTGGCGAATGAGTTAGTGTCTGTTTATGAGTTGCAAGAAATGATTAATAGTCTTTTAGAAGGAGCAGATGTTTATATGATTAAATTGAGCAAAATATTAATGGTGTCTGGCAGGCAGTCACTGAACTCAAGCTCCAGAATGTGTATTTTTGTTTCCAGGATAACCGGCTTAGCTTTACATCCACATTTGGCAGAGCTATAAACAGCTGATCAACTTACAGTGTAGGATCGTGTCATTGTTTATCATTGCCATCAAGAATAATTGTGTAGGCTCAGTGTTGCTGTAGCGCACAGGCAACCTGTCTGAGTTTAGAGTAAAGGGAGGAGAGAGTTGGGGGAAGCAACTCCCTTCATCCTTAGATCATGTATTAAACAGGGCTTCAACCTATTCAATACACAGCCTATAGCTTCAACTCGCTATCTGGACTGCAGTACTCATTTTTGAACACTTGGGTTTACATATTGCTCCTTTAATGCAGTTTACATTGCAGCAACATTATACAGCCAGTACATGAGGGTGGAATTAAGATAAGTCTTTCAGCGAGAAAAAACAAAAACAAACCGAGACAAAATAATATTTTTAGCTGCACCAAACAACGCTCCACGACACAGACAAATGTTCTGTTTTTCAGGGTCACTACTGCATCAAAAACTCTCAGCTCCGACAGAGAACAAATCACAGAGTGCTACAGCCCGACTCCATCTGTCTCTGGTCTCCTCCTCCTCTCCCATGATACTTTCTTCAATTTCTAATTCACCTGCTGACTGTCTGAGGAGGGTGTGAGGGAAGACAGAGTCAGTGTGAGTGTGTGTTTGAGTGTGAGAGAGCGAGAGAGGGAAGGTGAAATACTGTGCTGAGTCATGGGCCTCAGCAGGCTGCAGCTTGTTTAATTAGCCAGTTGTCCTGTGTGTCTGACTCCCTCAGCAGGACGCACTCTCTTGGGCCCTCCAAGCAGACTGACCTTTTTTTGTAGTTTTTATTTGCCCACACAGTAAAGGAGACAGAAGAGTCTGGTACACATGTACACAAAAACACACTTGGTGCATTATTTCTGCCTGAGTGAGTGCTACAATTATGTTATTTATTTGTGTGTGTGTGTGTGTGTGTGTGTGTGTGTGTGTGTGTGTGTGTGTGTGTGTGTGTGTGTGTGTGTGTTAAAGACTGGACTTGAGGAGGGTGCTGCTGGCCTGAGAGGTCAAATGAGACAAAGGCAGGCAAGTATTCAAATTGACCCATATTGCTGAAGGCATGTAAAGGAACAGTCCACTGAAAATCTCTTCAGTATGAAACACCTCCCATACAGCTGTTGTACAACCTTAAAAAAAGTTAATACTAATGGATTTTGTCACTCATATTGTAATTCTTTTTCTTTCTAAACATATAATCTTTATACCTTTGGAACTACATTTCCCATAATGCTTTGGCAGAGGTAAACAGAATATATAAGGTTTCTAGCCATGGAGTCAATAAGTTACCAGTGAAACACAATTAAAGCCCAACTTTGCCTTTATTTGTTTACTTTTTGGAGAAATTAGCACTTTTAAAAGTATGCTGAATTATAAATGAGTACTTACTGTTTGTAATGCACCCATGGGTGTACAGAAATATACTGTAACTGGATTACTTTGATACTGAAGAAAACTTTAAAATGCGATGATTCTCTGACAAGTCTTGGAGTTATAAGAGGGTTTTTTTTAAACCTGATTTCTGAGTGGTTTTATTGATGTGTATTCAGGATACACATAATATCCTCAGGAAGTATAAGTCACAGCAGGGTACCTACTTTAAAGACCTTGCGGGTACCCTAAACAGTTAATCTAAAAATGATCACATGATGACTATGTGATTAATATGATGTCTATAATGTCTAATTTAAATCAAACCTGATTACTATCCCCCCAAACTAACTGTAATTCAGCACACATTCAAAACTCACGACGAGTTCTGACACACAGCGCTGCGGCTTGCCAACGCTCACACAGGCTGTCGGTCACACAGTCTGTTCAGTTTTGGCGACAGAGTGGTTACAGTGTCTCTAGTCCGGTCTGATTCCAGCCCTACTATCTGTCATTGCTTTCAAAAAGCTCTCTGAAACACCATCACTCTCCATTCACTCTCTAAACATCCATGATGACTCTTTGTAGTGATGGTAATGTACAGTTATCTGCTGTGACAGAGGTGTGATGCTATTTATGGTAAAGTATCTGTGACATACTTGTAGTTGCAGTTTATGTCTGACACTCTCCAGACGTTCTGTGTGTCGAAGCCCATCCTCTTCACCTCCATTTCCATTCTCTGACGCACGTGATCACCTGCGCGCACACACAGACCATAGAGGGAAAAATAATTTCATGAATATTGATATTTTGTTAAAGTCCCAACTGTTCTGAAACATTTGTCTAACGTTCAGACCTGGGCGACAGAGATGAACATGCTGGTCTTCATCATCAGCGCTGCCTCCTAGACACCAGGCGTGATAGGCCAGGGCAAACAGGTCCTCCAGCCGGGACGGATGAGCTATGGCCCGGTTCAGACGCTTGACCCACTCCTGGCATTGCTTGAACGTAGCAAAGTGGCATCTGTGGAGAACCCAATGTCAAGATTAGAAAGATTCAAATATCTCTTTACAAAAAAAATTATCTCATTACACCTTCATGCATTATGGACTGGGAGAAAAACAAGACATTTCTTCAGATGTTCAGTGATTTTCCAGCCTTTAAACAGGAGTAATAGTGGCTGTTAAATGATGAGGAACCAAGATGCCGCTGACACATCTGCTGCTGAGAATCTAACGGCTCTGCTGGTTTTGAACTTTACAGATGTCCATGAACAGATGAGAATTTCAGTGTGCTGTGAAATAAATGCAGACCTTGCCATTTTCTATTTAAAAGTGTTTTTTAAACAAGTGCAAGCATGCTTGGTGGTAGTAGCCATCTGTGTGATGCTGGCAAATGACTATGTAGTGAAAGTGAAATGAGATCATCAAATACAAAAGCCCCAATTCAACAAATGCTACACACCATACTCTTACTAAAAGATGTCCAAATAACAATAAATATGATATTTAATCAATCTACTTAATCCTTACTTCATTAAACATTCAATACAACAGATTTTAGGGATAGTATTATCAGCTGGAAGAGTAAGTGTGACAAAATATTTCCAAGAAACAGCCTATAGCATTTTTTTTTTCTGCTTTTACCCATGTTTCAAAGATAAACTGACTTTCTAATCTTCTCTAACAACACATAAAACACATACTCCATATTAAAGCTGTAACCAGAACCATTGACAGGATTATTGGGGGCTGGGGCATTAGATTTTGCCCCCCAAAATCTAATGCCACAATATCAGTGCATTAAATAGGATTTAATGAACACAACTATGCATCTGCACAGACCAGCTTAAAACAAACAAAAATGCCCAGACCAAATCAATGAAGCAACAGGTTGAATGTACACAGTGAGCCTGTGACCTGTCTGTTCTATAGCTGCCTACATCCTCAGACTCACGTAGCTCTGCCCTTACATACAGTAGGTGTGGGTGGAAGGTCACTGTTGGCTGGTTCGGGCCAGTCATATCATGTCAAGGTCTAAACTTTTTTTAATGTGAAAATATTGGATAACTATGTCACTAACTGCTATTAATAATAACAACAAATTATGTTAATTATTATCAGGTAGCAACTGGAGTGCAGGAGGACAAGATGCAGCAGCTGCGTGCACAGAGGTCACCTAAATGCCTGCCCAAAGCGAAGAGTCTGGCTACAACTAATGATTATTTTCATTATTAAGAACTTGGTCAATTCTTTTTTCCTTGAGCACAAGGTGACATCTTCAAATAGCTTATGGTTGTGTTACTGAAGTAATAGTCCAAAATGCAAAGATAATATAAGAAAGGCAGACATTTGAGGGACTGGACCCAGTAGTTGATGTTTTTCCATAAAAACGACTTTAACAACAATCAATTACAAATTACAAATTTTTTTTGGATTACATTTCCATTGACTAACCAATAAATTCAGACTACACCAAACACATTAAAAAGGGCATCTAAAGAAAGAGGGAAGAGGGAAAAAACAGTAAAATTCCCCCAAACTACTGCTGTTTCTCTGTACTATCTCTTTGAGCCAATCACACTAGGCTATTCAAGGTGAATATTTTTTCACTTCCACTCTCTGAACCTCCCCTAAGCTTGCTTGAAAGCCCCTGATTTAAACCATTATAAGTGACAACTCTTTTATTCTGCCAACATCTGCGCATGAGAATACCATAGTTCCACCCTGTAACTTACCTTATGAAGGAATAACTGTTGGGTAACTCTGAAGATTCAAGACATGATGTCCATAATCACTAATGTCATTAAGTTATTTAAGAGGGAAGGATGGAGTAGCTAAAATAGCACTAGCATTATGTTAATATCATTTTATTACTACTGTAAGAGTGGTAACTACTATTTTTAAACCTGCAAATAATTGATTAGCAGTTAAGCGTGGTAGTGTTTAATATTAATTGCCTCCTCACAGCCAGACAGAATTAAACTATTGTATTATTCATTCAGATGCATACCAGACCTCTGTAGTGTATTTACTCTGGTTAATAACAGCATCAATCTGCTCGTAGGGTTAATCTGATGTCTTCAGTGTATGAGTCAGTGAGCTGCTCTGCTTCCTTACCTGACGACTTTGGAGTCTTTGCAGATGATGTGCAGCTGGAACATATCTCTGCTCTCCACACTCTCTATCAGCCTGAGAGGCACCTGTAGGGGGAGACAGAGAGCGCGTATGATCAACCTTACAGGCCACTCTCATAACACACAGCACATCTGCAAAGAGGTTACCGCCCTCTGGTCTAGTACAGACTGAATCCCGGCTAGATACACGTAGTACAGCTTCATCCTCACTGTAGAGGAGAGGGCCTCTGCAGTATTTTAATTTTGACCTCTTATGATACAAAACAACAGCTATAAAGCTGGCTTTTCCGCAGATTGTTTGTTCTACTTTCTTCCAAGTTATTCTGTGAACTGGAGGTGTTAACGAAGGCGCTGCTGGGATTTATACAATCACCCACACAGCTTCACTTTTGGTCAAACCTTTATGCAGCAGCACTGTGTGCATCTTGTATGAATGAGAAAATAGTATTCATGCCTTACAGCAAAAAGAATACTTGTGTTTTTTATTAACTCTCAAGGTCAGCCAACACACTGCACCACAGTTATTTTGCAATGTGCTGAAAATTACACTTAATCCAATGTTACCTAGGGCTGTCCTGAATACAGTTTAGGGCTATCATAGGTATTAGGGATGAGCAAGTACACCATTATCTATATCTGTTCAACCAACTAAATTATCTGTATCTGTAATCAGAATGGGCAGGGCTTAAATCTCATGTAGGCGGGGCTAATTTGAAGTTGTTAATTTAAGCCTAAAATTGATATGCGTTGATGAGAGAGCAACTGATCACAACAGTAAGAGAACAACTACAGAACATGTTTTTTTTGTTTTTTTAAAATAAAAGTACAGACTCAGAATTGAGCTTCAGAGCAACATTTTTGCACAAGAGTAAAATATACAGTTGAGCAAGTATGCAGCAGAAACAAACATCTGGTATGGGTAATGTATTTAAAAATAAGAGTAGGATTATTTTCAAAGTAAAATACTGAAGTCTATTCATTCAAGTTTACAAAACACTCAGTAATAGTTCTCTTATGCTTGTGATCAAAAACTCAGAGTAAGAATATTGACCTGGATGATACTTGTTCTAGAAAAAAAGTACATTATCTGTATGATATTCAGCAGAGTACTCACTCAACCCTAATGGCTATCAAGCTATCATACTTTCCTCACACTTATTTACTTCTACACATTGCTACTATGGTAATTATGAGTGTCATGAGAGACAAGGACAGGTAAGGAGACTTCAGACACAGCATGTGCAGAGGCTTTAATTTGTGCATTTGTGTACATGAGAAGGAATAATATCTTGTAATGCTTTTTTTGTGTGCTCTTATCACATACACATGCCTGTTTTTTAAGAGTGTGTTTTTTTAGACTAATAATCAAATTCCATAGAGGAGCTCAATTTCTCGCTCTTTATCAGTCTTTTGACTCTTTTTTGGTGCAACTGACGCAACGTCTCTGTGAAAAGGTTTCCTCTATCCTTTTCACAGCAGTCAGTGCCATCGGGTTTAGTTAGGCCACCTGTGCCTCATTAGGTACAGAGTGAAGCCATGGATTAGTTGGCTTGTTATTATATGGTTGTGTATGCTAGTGTCTCTTAAAGGGAAAATCTGCCTCTTCATGTGGATGTTCAGTCAGTACTAATGGTAAATGTAGTCAACTGAAGTTAACTCCTCAGTGCTGCTATATTGACAGAGAAAACTGAGTTCTCCAGCTGCAAAATCTGTTGTTCTTCCTGCATCCAGCGATGTCATAGTGATGTCACTAGAGCCAAGAAGAACTCCAGACTATCTCTTGGATTTCTAGTCTTTGCCTCTGAATAGCAAGGAGCTGTGATAGATTTCTGTCACCAAACACTATGTTTTGGCCAACAAAGTAATAGTTATATAGAGTCACAAGTTTGCCTACAATGCATCCAGGTACATGGAGGCACTGCTGCTCTGTGAGCAAGAAAACTCTGTTTTTATGGAATTTATTGCTTCATTTGACTGCATTCACCACTATCACTGATTGGACATCCATATGAAAAGTGCCAAATTTCCCGGTTAAGCTTAGTGATGTTTTCTAATTGAGATTTTCCTCTTTTCTGCCAGTGTTATTGTGGTCATTGGCAATCTGGGCTGGAGGGGAAGGAGGCAGTCAAGTGGTCTCTTCTTCTTTCTGTGTGACCAAACACTGTTGGTTAGTTAAAGGTGGGGGAGCACAAATTCATCATAAGGGTAAGAGTTTGCCTGGAAATTTTATTGGTGTTCAAAAGGCTGCTTGGTTCCTGTTGGTATCAAGTTTAGTGAGGATTTCTCTCCCTGGTTTATTTCTCCCTCATGCAGTGGTCTAGTCCAATTAGGGTGGGGCCAGGAAGGGTATATAAAGTCACTTGGGCATGGTTTGTGGGAGCCTCGCTGTTGGAAGCAGCTTGCTGTGAGGCTGTTATTTCAGTTTTTTTTAGTTTATCTGCTCTTTGTTAATTTTATAATTTTTCTTTTTTAATTGTTATCATGGATGATAACAAACCATCCAGGTACTTTGCTGCTGCGTCATGATTCCGCCCCTTTTTGGGTGAAAACTACCACTCTGATTTGACGATGGACACAAATTCCAAGGTCTCTGGTAGTTTTAACGCATAAAATAAGAAAACTACATCACTTTTAAACCATTGGGAGCCCAAATCCTCTGGCCAGTCCTGTGAGCAATCATGCTATGTCTTTGCTGCTCATCAATCGGTGTTGTTACTTTGAAGAAAAGAAAAAAGAAATAGGAGTTGATTAGCGTCCTTTCTTCCTCCTTAAAAGCGGAAGAATGACCCAATCAAGTGGCCAGAGGTGGTATATCCTGACATATACAATTACCTTAGTAAATCTTCAGGCCATGTATTTCTGACATCTGTCAGCTGTCTTAGTAGCCTGTCCACTGTGGCGTTATGGCAATCTAATTATATTGCCAACATTTACATGCATGCAAATGTCTCTGTTTTTTTTCAGTTTGGTGCCAGCACTTTAACAGCACTTATTTTCACCCAATAGGTGGTGTGGTTGTCCTGACGACAAGGAAGTGACGTATGACTGCTCTCATCCTCATAAAGTCAGTTGGGCATTGTTTGTGGGAGTCCTGTTGTTGGTAGCAGCTTGATGTGAGTTATTGTTTTTTGTTCATTTGTTCTTTGTGAATTTTCCCGGGACTCTTGTTAATAAAACCACAGCCTATTGTTGCATGCTATGCTTCATCCTGAGCCATTCTTCAATTCAACTTCTTTTTACACACCTCCAGTTCCAGACAGCCACATTAAAATCCATCATCTATGTGCCAGTAATGCTATAGTCTACTTTCTCTCTTCAAAAAAACCCCAAAAAGACAAAAAATTGATTTGGACATCAATTACCATAGCAACGGTAGATGCTTTGAAGCATTCACATCAGTCCTAGTGTTAAGTTGAATGTTAATTACAATTTCTCCCCAGTGCACTGTAATCGTTTAAAGAGAAGAGGAGCTGAATGGCTTAAGCTGTCTAGACAGGGGCAGAGGGTGGTATTTTATCTTCTGGTACTCACAGATATCTCATTGTCCACACCTGGGTAGGTCTAAAACACAGTGACACCATGGAGCACACACACACAGAGAAGGAGGGAGGGAAGACACAAGACAGGAGGAAATGGAAAAAAACAACAACTATTAAACCAAAAAAGTTCAAGGAGACAAAAAAGGAAATGAAGAGTTAACAGGAAAGAAAACATCAAAGAGGTTGAAGGATGAAAGATAACTGAGTGGTTTCGTGGAGTGAGTGTGCTACTTGCAACACATGACCGAGTCGAATGGAAATCATGGAGAGAAAGACAAACATGGACAGGAGCAAAGGGTAAGAAAACAGCTTAGAAGTCAAGGGAGGAGTTGTGAAAGGGGTGCAGGGGGGAGGCTGTGGCTTCTGGCGTTCACACAGAGTTCATCTGTGCAGCTGGGGTCAAGGCAGGACTCTGCCCAGCAGGAAACCAGTCAGATAGGGACTGTGGATGGTTGAGCTCCGTTCATTAATCTGACTCTCTTTTGCTAAAGTAAGTCAAGGTGAGGAGGTGTCCTGAACATCCTGGAGATCTGCCCTCACCTCCTCCTCCTTTTCAAATCCCTGTCATCTTTTCCAGAAGCCGGATCCTTCTGGAAAAGATGACAGGGATTTGGGAAGGAGGAGGAATTTCTCTGCCAGTGAATGCAAACAATTGGCCTGTTTGTCTTTGAGCGAGGCCTGACGTCAGCAGGAGAGAGCGAGTGGACACCAGTGCCAGCGGGGGCTGGGCCTTTGGAGCCTCGATGTCACATTAAACCTCCCCGGACTGAAGATCAGAGGGCCCGCCACTCCTGTGGTAAGATCCTGGTTCAAACAACTTCATGCCAAGTACGCTGGGATATTTACGAAAACTGCTTTACGGGTGCCCCATGCAAAATACTTGTAGGTTTATTTGCCTTGTTAGGACAATTATGTTTTTATAAAATTTATATGGGGGAAAAGGAAAAAGCCTACATGCATCCAAACTACACATTACAGCCTCCTCTCTCCTGCTATTGGCTCCTGTGATGGCATGGCAGCAGTAGAGATCACACAGACACTTGTGCCATCTGGACTGATGGTAAAACTCTACTTTTGTTGTTCTTGAGTGTGTTTATTGTCTGTGACTTGCACTCACGTTGATGACAGAGTCCTTGAACTTGATGTGGAGCCTGTAGTTAGAGATGGCAATGATGGCTTCATCAGCATGGCCAAGATATTCCACCCCTTCCCCCTGAAGAACTGGGAATGGCACCTGTAGTGACACAAAACAACCAGATCATTGAAGTTTAAGTGGCAAAACATGACACCTGCGCCTGTTTATAGTCAGGCTTTATTATGTCTACTGGGACTAAAATCATAAACATCCACATTCACACCGTCGATGACCATGATAACTGCTCTGTGAGGCATTAGTTAGGCATAGTAGTGCTTTGAGATAAATGCTAACATGGATGTTTTGCAGGTATGATGTTTGTGATCTTTGTTAAAATGTCCTAAGCTGCATTAACCCGAAGTGTCATTAACTTATCAGGTATTTAGTCATAAACATAAATATTGGGCATATAAATAATGATGGCACTAGATGAAAAGTTAAGGGATCACCAAAGTATTGCAATTAATTCCGAAGAGGACATGAATGTGTGTATGAAATTTCACGGCAATCCATCAATAGTTGTTGAGACATTTCACTCAAATCCCCAAGGTTAACTTCATGGTGGTGCCAGTCAGGTCAGGGAGGATTCATCATTTGGGAATCACGCATGTCTGTGCAAAATACAAAGGCCCTGAGATTGCCATCCCCACAACCACATTGATATAATGGCAAAAAACTTTTCAGCTAGTAAGCAGTTAGAAAGTTAGTAAAGAAATGCTTGGTCAGATTCTTAGTCTGTTTAGTTGTTTGTTTTGATATGTTTTATTTTAAATAATAATTTGGCTATGTTAAAGGTGCTATGTGGAATTTTCAGAAAATCCTTGTGATTAATGACACCTGTGTCTGTTAAGTGAACTGTTGTTCCTGCTCACACTCAGTAGGTGTGAGCAGACAAAAATGGCATCAGCCAAAACAGTGACGTGACATAAACAAGAGTGAAAGTGATTGTCATGTTGACAGATGTGGTAAGTAGAGTTAGGTTTGTGTTGTGGTTGGTGTCAGTCGTTTGTTGACATTAGCTAGCTGCATTTCTCAGCTAGAGTCGTCTGGTGTTGCACACTGTCGGTGCAACAGGGAAGCTGAAGAGAGGCAGGGCAATCAGGAGCATACATTTTCCTGGGAAATCAGCCCCAGTCTTTTACATGGAAGTACATCCAAGCAATGAAGAAAGTCGAGGAAGGTCTCATTTTTAAGTTTTGATCCAATCTGTTGACACATTTGGAACACAAAGTGATTAAATCATGTAAATTGCTTTACATTGTACCTTTAATATTGCACTTTAATGAAGCAAAGATCTTGTGGGGCTACTTTGTATTAAGACAAAATGAAACACATTTGAGAAATAATGTATTGAACATATTCTGGTACTGAAACTTAAATATCATACTGGCGCTAGGGATGTTCCTGGCAACTAATTTCTCTGTCGATAAAACATACATTTTAATTTAGATTAGTCTAACAGTAAGATATCACTTGGAAAGCAGTTAAAATTGAGCACAGTTTATTAATTGATAATGTTAAACACTGTCTGAAAAAATACTGTGCGTATTAAGAGCCATTTGAAGCTGTTAATCAGTCTACAATCACCAAATCGTATTTAAAATGCTGATGAAATGTGTGACACTTTGTGTTGTGCAATACGAACATTGCAGATTAACCTAAAACACATGACAACAACTCACTGAATGCTTCACCTTTTCAGACCGAAAAAGATCACAGTGTCACGGGGCAAATGGCATCATTTACCCAGAGCCATTGTTAACTGCAGTCTGCTGCACAGTGTGGCTAAAGTTAGCAGTGCTAGCAGCAGCAGCTGCTCTGCTTGCAGGTTAATGTCCGTGTCTGTGCTGAATGTGGTCACATGTTGCTCCAGTCAAGTGGTTATATACAAGTTTATTCTGACACATTCAACCTTATTTTCAATTTATAAATCAAAACACTGCAAGTCTGTGGTGATTTTACAAGCTGTCATCTGTCTGACTTTGCTGATAAAAACATCAGGGGTTACGTGAGCAATTGGAGCATACACGCTGGGCTGCCATGTGATGGCCGATGTGGTGGGTGGCTGCATAACACCTTAGAGGCAACAGTTAACTGGTATTGTACATGAATAAAATATTGATAAATAGTTAAAGCAACTAGTATTTCTGGTGCCGACTACTGAGGGTGGCATGTTTAATCATGTACTCTACTAATTGCGCACATCCCTAATTGGCACCGGTATTGAAACAAAACCCTGCATTAAACATAACCAACAGCCAAAGTTTGTGCTCATACTGTTCTGCCTACTAAGAGCTGAGCTCGTAGGAATTGTGGACAGATATGACAAAAAGGGGGGACATGGGGGAATAGTTTGCATGTGTAGCTGTCCAATTAGCACATAGTAGTTTTACAGAAGGACCTTTGTGAGCACAGTAGGCTTGTTGGCGAGTCTGAATGAGCAGGCAGGCAGACAGGAGGCAGGGCTGGGAGGGAGACTGTCTGCATCAGTGCTGACGGTACAGTGAGGGATCCCAAACTGTCCATTAACATTCTTACTTGTACCCATTTTATTACAGGCCAAGCCAAGTCCAGGCTTTGGCTGCAGCAAGACCCCTACATTAAGATAATTGGTTCCCAACAGAGGTTAATAGAAAACATTTTTCATTTCACTCGCAGGCAGGGCATTAGCTTTAAAAGCTGACCACGTGGAAGAGACACACAGCTAGAGTTGCCAACTTCTAAACAATGTTAATTCGGATACAAATGGAAGTGTCCAACCACTTTCAGAGTGGTCAATTTAACAGTGCCCTCTCTGGTAAATGTTATTGTGCTGTCTACTGGAGCTGGTTTTTCAAGGGATTTAAACATATAAGACCTTTTATGGTTGCTATAGAACTAGAGGATTTAAGCTACAACATTATGTACAGAGATTAAACCGTCCAGTCAACTTGAGTAAAACATTCCTTCTGGCTGATGAGAAAGATTTAAGTCTGTTTGGAGATACATCACCACTCAGACATGATTCTCTCTCATCTGACAAATTGAGGATTGTGTTATGCCGATTCATTCTTCATTTACATGACCTCCTCACACTTCTCTTAGTCATCACTTTCTGTGTGATCGCCTGCACGCACTGATGTTAGTTCTGGCTGCTTTCGCATAATCACAGTCATCGGGGACCAGGAATTGCAACTCAGGTCTCGTTGTTTAGTTGCCGGTAGTGAGGAACAACAGTGTTGCTTAGAGACAACATTACCTCATCCTGCATTAGCATGCACTGCTGAGTCACGCAGAGGAGGACCCACTGGTGCATGTTAAAAGAGGACATACAGCGGGGCAGATGGGGGATTATGGAAAGATGTTAGAAAATCAGGCTTACTTGAAATAACATTAGCCAACATGGTTAAAAGCACAGCCTTAGTTAGTGCACAGAGCACACAAACTGAATGTGATCGAAAGACCCGTAAAATAAAAGTTGGCTCAAGTCTACTCAGTCAGCTTATGTTTTACTGCTCATGACAAAAAAGAGCCAATATATAATAAATCTAAAATAGGGCTGCACAATTTGACAAAATATTATCTAAATCACAATATGGCTGAGTGCAATATCCAAATCACAGAAGCTGCAATTTTTTGATTAGGGTTTTGAAAATGGGTGACAAAACAGCATTATAATAAAGTTCTGTAGTGATGCAAAGATGCCCTGCCAACAAATCTTGTTCTCTTGTTTTTTGGCACCAACAGACCCCAAACAAGTGTCATATCATCATGATTCTTATAGTTTTTGTTCAGTGAAAATGAAAATTGTGATGCAAACATCATCATTTACACTGTTATGTGAATCATATTGCAATTGTGATATCTGTCAACAATAATCACAAGTTGATTTTTTTTAACATATTGTGCAGTCCTAATTGAAAACAAAACTGTACTTGCATGATTGTCAATCTGCAAGAGGTCAAAAGCTGCCAGTGCATCAGATTGTTGATGATTGTTGGTCCAGAGAGCCTATGTTAAAAAAAAAAAAAATTAAACCCCTGACATTTATCACTGCACCTGCTGTTGCTCATCTCTGTGTGTGTGAGCCGGGACAGGAAGCACGATGAGCGAAAGAGTACAGCTTAACCTGGGAAATGGAGCACGTAGTACTCGGCACTCAGACACTAACGGAGCCAAATATAGGCTGCAGGCCCCCTGGCACCCTGCACTAGGACTTCTAAAAAGTGGAATATGTAAAATCCAACAGTAAAATTTGCATGCTTTTAGAAGAGTTTCATCTCCAACCAGCTTTAAAATTACAGGCGCACAAACAGCTGAAAAATCTAACATTGTTGACTGACAGTAAAAAGCTGTAGATACAATTTCACTATATCAAAAAGGAGAGAAAAAGGGAAAGCCTGATCTAAAGCATTTGCATTCATTGTGAGTCAGGAGATGTGGGCAATTTGCATTAAATATTGCCTTAACAGTAGCAGAAATAGCTGAAATGAGAGCATGCAGCTACTGAGTCTGCTTTGCTGTGGAAGAGACCTCACACGTCCTGCTGAGAGTGCCATAGTTAACATGCTGTACAGGCTGGGAGCTGCATTGAACAAGCAATGCTCCAAAAGTAGGTGCATGAGTCACCAGCAGTCAGCAAGTGCAGCAGAAGATACTGTGTCACGTTTCCTCTGTGAAGCCTTCAGCAGCAGAAATATTAGAGAGAGCGAGAGAGAGAGAGCGAGAGAGAGAGCGAGAGAGAGAGCGAGAGAGCGAGAGAGCGAGAGAGAGAGAGA
Organism: Lutjanus argentimaculatus; assembly: GCA_034769285.1. NCBI lineage: Eukaryota > Metazoa > Chordata > Actinopteri > Lutjaniformes > Lutjanidae > Lutjanus > Lutjanus argentimaculatus. Next base: position 42,052,578 of record JAWZSL010000004.1, on the reverse strand, counting down.
GATGTGAAAAACACTCTGACTTGTGAGTCGTGACTTCCGGTTAAAGCAGCCTGCCTGTGAAGACAGGCACGTGTGCACACACAACTGCAAGCATGCAGCACAGCCTGCACACACACAGCAGGGGTGAAGGCAACAGCAGCCTGTTAACATGGCGGGGTAGGGAATGCCCGTAATTTGCCTGCGGGAAAGCTGTGGTAAGAGACATCAGCTGTCAGAGAAAGTATCATGGGAGTGCCTGCACACAAAGAAACACACAAAAGCAGAGACACAATATGCAACTGCATGTGTAAATGCAGGGGGAGGGGAAGCAGAGGTATAAAAGAGTGAAAAAAACAGATGAAGTGTTGCAAGGTGACTGAAAAGGAGAACAGTTAGTACAGAAGCAGCTATGTTACAGATCCCCTTCAGTCTTCTCATTCTGCTTAGCAGGAATTAAAAATCTACCAGGACGCACAGCCCTTTAATAATAATGATTATTATTATAATTAAAAAAACACTGTTGAACAGGTTGATATTGTCTGTAGTTCACTGCAACTAAAATAGAAACATGCTCCAATTTAAAATCATAAAAACAGAAACAACAGACAGTGACCACAGGCTGGCCAAATCCCCCACGTTCCCATGGTCCAGTTCTTCAGACACATGATGCTCAGCTCCATTAACCACCAGACAGCCAGAGAGCACAAACCTAACACCACAGAGGGCACAGCGCGAGTTGCCCATCACAGTTTTGCTACTGGTGTCTCCATTGTGGAATAGTCTTACAAATCCCTCTCACTTCACTGAGCTAAATGCTTTTTAGCTGCTCTGTTCTTTATCCTTTGCAGTCACTTCTGCTTTTTTGTGGGATACAGCTCTACAATAGAGACAGATATCTAGAGGTAAAAACGTAGCTGAGTTAATGGAGTTTATGGTCAGCTAATGCACTTTGAATGAATGACATGTAGATTTATGTGTATTAGAGAAACAGTTCACCCCAAAATCAAAAACACATATTTTTCCTCTTGCCTGTGCTATTAATCCAACTAGATTGTTTTGGTGTGAGTTGTTGAATTTTGGAGATATTGCCCACAGAGAATGAATGAATGAATGAATTAATTAATTCATTCATTATCATGACCCACCAATCATGGGATTTTTGAGACACATTCACTACAAACACAGCATTTCAGCATGCTAACCCACTGATATCAAAATGCACAATACATCAGCATCATCCATGTATAAACATAAACATCATTCCAATGTAAATTATAATCTTACTAAAATATTACTCCAGGAGATAGCCCTCAATACAAACACACAAGCACAGCCCCATTAATACAAAACAACCACATCCAGTTGATCCAGTTCATAAACCAGTAATCTATAGTCCATATTAAAACATTAAATTCTGGACTGTGGACTATTTTCACACACCAACCACACAGAAGAAAGCATGCATCTACTCATAGATGAGAGGCAAGTCAAACATTAATGGCATCCTCCTCAGTTGTGTTGTAACATTAACACCACTGAGTAGTACCACTAGTACCATTAGGGCAGTGATATAGGCAGATGTAGTTTGGTAGAAAGAAAGGTCTGTGGGTTATCTTGGTAATGGGGTCAAGATTTCTAAGTTTTTCAAATGTTTTTTTTTATTTATTTTTTTTTAGGCAATTTGAGTACCACAAACCAAGTATCATCTAGCTCTATTATATTAAAGAGAAGGCAGACATCTCTATGGCTGATATAATGAAAACTCAGCAACTCTCACCAAAACAATCTAGATGGATGAATGGCACTACGGGTAAAAGGAAAAATATGTATTTTTCAAGTTAGAAAGACTTATTTTCTAACAACGAAGTGTGGGGGATGTTAAATTTGAGGGGTAAACACATGTTTTAGATAAGAGTTGATTTGGAAACAGTGAAAGCTTTGTCAATTTTGTTTGATGTCCATGGTTAAAATCCCACATCCTGTAGAACCCATGTAGCAACCACTACAACTACTACTAATACTACAACAGAAAGGAATGAATCACACCTTCTTCCCTTTCATACAGTACAAACAAAAACTTTTTCAACATTTTCAACTTCTTGCTTTCAGAACTTTCCTCTGTTCTTGTTAAGGCCTTCCTGTATATAAATATACAGTGGTGGAAAAAAGTTTTCGGACACCCCATGCATTTGTGAAATATTGCATTAAGAATCACTCTTAGGTCTTCAAGTGCAATTTCTTTTAGTACAGTCACAGCCAAAACACTAAACAAATCCTAAAAAAGCCATTAAAAACTTAAAATTGATTGGTTCCATAAAAAATACATCAGAAATTTTGAGTATTGGGTCATTTTGGTACCAGTGATCCACTAATGAAGGTCGTGCTTTTTATTAAAAGACACAATTTTTGTTGCCGTGCTTCGTGTCTATATAAAGCCAGCACATCTGAAAGTTCTTCAGAGACAAAAATGGCTAAAACAAGGAACCTAACGCAGGAAACACGCCTGAAGATACAGATTCTCAGCCAGGAAGGGTACAGCTGCCGCCAGATAGCCAGGAAGTGCAGATGCAGTCCTTCAGCAGTTGGATACACTCTGCAGAAATACAGATGAACCAACAGCTTGGAAGACAAACCAAGATCTGGGCGTCCAAGGGTTTCTTCAGCAAGAAATGACCGCATCCTGATCCGCATGTGCAGGGAAAACCGTGGAATGACATCACAGGAGCTTCAGCAGCAGTGGTCAAACCAAACTGGTGTCCAGTGTTCCACCCGCACTGTATGTGGCCGACTTTTAGATCATGGCTTAAAGTCCTACAAGGCTGTCAAGAAGCCCCTGATCAATGAGAGACAGAGGTTAGCAAGGCGTCGTTGGAAGAAGATTCTGTGGTCAGATGAGTCCAGTTTCCAGCTTTATCTTCCTCCTGCTAATGTGAGGGTACACAGAAGGCCAGGCGAAGCATTATCTCCAGCATGTACAGTAGCTACTGTCAAGCATGGTGGAGGCAGTATCATGGTTTGGGGATGCATGAGTGCTGCTGGTGTTGGTCATCTCACTGTCTGTGATGGCATATATCATGGCATGGCATGGTCATTTGTATTTGTTTGTGTCTGTCTAATGCAGCCACACCTTTTGAAACACAAAAAAGATTTTTCCACAAATATTTCATGATAATATTTGAGATTGTGTAAAATTTTAAGGGTGTCCGAAAACTTTTTTCCACTACTGTATGCCTTATCTTAATATGGTGGACTCATTCTCTGTAGTAAGAGTGGGCAGTATCTGCATTCAAATACAAATATTTTGTTATCCACCAAGTTGCCCAATTAATTTTTTCCTGTGCTGAACACTGATAAAGGATGGCACAGCAATAACAAAAAATGCTCTTCTAGGCCAGTGTCATCAACTCTCCTTCAGTGCCTGGCATCAGGCCTGCTGAGTTGTGACTCTTGCAGTAATGTCTTGGCAATCACACTCTACAGGGTGTTTCAGAGGAGCGCTCTGGTGCTACACCAGGAGCCAGGACTGAAGATGAGGTCATAATCTGTAAATGCCTCACTCGGTCTTTTCACCAGCTCCTGCTCTTCTACTCCACAGACATGTAGCTGGATGTCAGAGCACATGGGGCCATGCTCTGGAGCAGTACTTGTCAAGGGTTGATGAGAACTGTTTGGCTCACCTGAAGGCTTTCATCCTCCTTCACCAGCTCCTTCTGGGGGAACAGGTCCTTGGCCTTGATATACTCCAGACTGGGAGGCCCTTCTTCACCCTGTCAGACACAAACACAGAGATGATCAGTTAAATACTTCTGTTACCACTGACTGTCAAACAAAATATTAATCATAGTGTATTCTATTTTACATACATTAAATATGTTTGGAGGGGAACTTTAAAAAAAAAGGAACATAGACAAACCCCTGGCCCAGTACTGTTAAATAACAGCAATTCCAAACCAGGAGAAAGAACACTGAAAGGGCAATTGCAAAAAGAGAAATTCTTTTTGCAATGGCCTCTAGAATCTAGAAAATTCCAAACCATCTTTAATGTTCTCAGTGTTCTTGTATTGAGCATTCATCAGGGTGGTTAGCCTTTAATGTAAGGTGCATGCCAGATAGAATTTCACAATCCCCAGCAGCTAACTCACAGGCATCATGTAGGAGATTAAATATTGACAAGAGATCCAAAATTACCTTTAAATAGGGCACACATGACCGTGTCATTTTAAAATGTTTACCACTCTATCCTAAACTTCATTTCCCTTAATTAATTAATAATAATGCTGAAGGAATAATGCAACTTTTACATATTTATATTCTGTTTGCTTTGGCACGGTACAGGTAGGTACTGCATGTGCAAATGACAGCACTGGGCATCAGATACCTAAAAGCTGTAGACTTTGTGACTGGGTGTTACAGTCTTGTGCAAACAGCGATACCGGGACTTTGTGAAGTATTTTACACACTTGACCAGTTTTTCATGAGTCATGCTCTGACACTGACTTCTAACAGAGTTTGAACAATTCCTTGCTCGGGTCACTTTTGATCTCCAATGACCAAATGCTTCTATGACCGTGTAAGGGGACCAGCCAGGTAAACTAATTTAATGTTATATTTTCAAGGTTGCTGATAAATTAAACATCCAAATGCAGCCCTATCAAGTTGTAATGGATGGTGGGCTAAAATTAGACTGCAACACCTCAAGAAGCAGCAGAGATGAGAAGGAAAGAGGAACAAAGAGGACAGTCAACCCTGTCCTTGCAGCTTAGAGTGCCAGAGCACACCGATCACACTGAGCAAACACTTTGATCACATGTAGGTCATACTTCAATCACTGGAGAGAAAATAGAGTAGAAAGTAACCAAATGATTACCCTGAACAGCATGCTCTTGCTCTATATCTTCTTTTACCCATTTGTAAAAACAATTTTTCATTTTAATAACTCAAAGTATTCACCTAAAATGCATTTACATTTTTTTTTTTAAAATCTATTAATTTTATTTATTTGTCTTGGGGGTGGGGGGTGGACAGGTGAATACATGTATCTATAAGTCATCATCTATTGTATAGAAAATATTAATAAAAAGAAGTAAACTAAAGTGCATTTACATGAATACTAGTATCTAAATTTTGAGTCTTGTCCTGATTTTGTTCATATTTGTGGTGTGATGTTTACATTGAAAATAGAGGTACATATACAGGAAGCAGCGTTTTTCTAACATTATTCAGGTGTATGATCATCTGCTACACATCCAGACTCTCTCTGTCATTTCTACAGCGACTCAGTGGTTTAGGATGATGAACCCAGTTTGGTTTCTGGCTGCCTGATCACTGATAGCTTTGCTACTCTGCTGGATTTGGCTTGTCCATCTGAGCACAGCCGTATGTCGATGCTGGTTTTTAATGAAAATAGTGCTGAAGTCCTGAAGGGGGACCAGAAGGAGGCAGATTCTTTTTTTTTCATGGAAGTACATCAACTGATTCAAGACTTGTGTCCCAGTACAAATGACACATGAAAAATGTCATACATGAGACAGGAAACCCCCTGATGTCTCACCATGCAGACCTCCTGCCATGTTTACAATCATTACATCTGACATCCACAAGTCCAAACTGGTGATTAAACCACATGATAAGCTATACCACCCATTGGTAACAGATGGAGATGGTGCTCCTACGGTGATAACCCCTCCTCTACAAGTCACCAACTTGTCACCATCTGATTTCAAAAGGCACAGAGATCATAGGAATAGGATACCCATGGCATCATTTATCAGCTTCTGTGACAGAAAAGCTGTGTTTACAGAGGATGGACATGAGGACAGTCTACAGTACATCTACATCTATAGGCTCAAGAATGTGGAAATAGACATGACAAACTATACACACCTTTTTGATGTGAAGAGGAAAATGTGTACAAAAAAACATAAATAAGAAAATCAGTAAGCAAGTGCTAATTACAAATGTGTTGAAAGTGTACATGAATTAAAATAATAAAATACATAACCTTCCTACAAAGTCTGCAGTTAACAAATATTTTTATTATTGATTCATCTTATGATTACGTTCACAATTAACTGATCAGAATGTTTTTTCAAAAGTTTATGCTCATCGCTATTTCCCAGACTCCAACATGACCTCTTGAAATTGCTTCCTTTGTCCAACCAATAGTCCAAAACCCGAAGACTCTTCATTCACAATCATAAATGACAAAGAAAAGCAGCAAATCCTCACATTCAGGAAGCTCGAACCAGCAAATGTTTGACATTTTTGCATGAAAAATGATTAAAAAGATTTACTGATTATCCAGATAGTTAGCAATTAATTTTGTTTTGAGCAACTAATCGTTGCAGCGCTACTTCTTACTGCAAACAAGTCAAACCAGTGGTGATTCTATGCCAGTTTTACTGGGGGCCAAGCTGGGGCCTTGTATTAAGTTGGAGGGGCACATTTAACAGAGGCAGTAATAGTACACAAAAGAACAACATAAAATACCATGATTGGTATTTGTTTTAATAACATGGTGTCAGCACCATATCATTGTAAGAAATTGTAGACTGTTGGACCACAGTGGGGTCCAAATACAGTGTTACTCCAATCTCCAATCTGAAGACATTACCTTAGACTCTGGAAAAATATAAACAACATTTTGCACTATTTTCTGACATTTTACAAAACAATCCAGACAACAGTCATCAGATCTCAATAATGAAAATAATCGATAGTTCCAACCCTAAATCTCAGTCTAGCAAGGACACAGAATATAGGTGTCAAGACCGTAGGGGTCCTCAGCTGTGCTGCTGCAGAGTTTGCACTGAAGGCTCACTATGTGTATGGGAAGGCTGCGTGTGGGAGAGATTAATGGGATAAGTTGCACACAAAGCCAGTCTACCTGCTACTTATACACCATCAGTTGTAATAAATGGCAAGGCTAATGGTAGCCATGGAGGTGGGTGCCAAGACTGTGCCAAACTGAGACGTTTACATTCCATGATTCCAGCGTTAAGTGCTGTCTTCCTCAAAATGATGCTGCATGGTTCATGCTAAAGCTGTGCTTTGATCTCAGGGTAAGACACACTCAAGGTGAAGGTGAGATGGAAGCTGCTTTCTAGCATAATGTATCACAATTCGGCAATGTCAACAGAATGGAAGAATAAAAAAAAACTCTCAATATTCAGTATTGGGAATGTTGATGGATTATTCAAAGATGGTTACCCCCACTACTAGCTTTATAGTTATACCACATAAACAGCCTACGTTAGCTACTTTTGTTGTTTTACATATTTATAACAGTTCGTCAAAGAGAGAAAGCAGATACAAAAGCTGTAGGCTGAATCACCTTGTAAATTAGCTGATTCAGTTCTTTTAGTGGTTTTGGATTTTATTTACATGCAACAGCCAGCAATGGTGGTTTTGCAGCCACGTTGCTAACCATTTGTTCACAATTTGCAGTTCTTTACAGAGTTGCTGTAACTAATTCCCAATATCTCTGACTTAAAACTACAACTAGAGATCTTGCACTAACCCCTTTTACCCCATTTAGCTGCTCACACCATTAACCTTTCATCAACTTTCTCCTTTTTCTGTAAAAGTGGCATATAGGGTCATGTTAGGAAAACACTACCTAATTAGCCAACTAATAAAATGAACCGAAAGTAAAATGATAGCTAACTAGCTAGCTATTGATTAAATTTCATCATATATGCTCCTAGCATATCTAAGTACAGGAAAGGAGAAAGATGATTGAGGTACCAAGCTTACTCAAATGTCGCTGGAACACAGAATGAAAAGGGGCGGGGCTTAGGAAGGGTCAATTACTGTCTAAATCAGTCGTGTCCCACAGGTGGGTGCGTATATTATATATACAGGCTGTCTCAATCCATATATTATATATATGTGTGTGTGTGTGTGTGTACTGTGTCTCACTTATGAACTTGGCTAAAAATGTCCTATATTGGTTTCCTGATAAGAAGAAATAAAAACAGTGAGATGGCCTGTTAACACTAGAGTTGCAACAATTATTCAATTACTAGTAAAGTATTAAGTTAATCTGCAACTATTTTGATAATCGATTAATCAGTGTGAGTAAAGTTTTATGAAAAAAAGTCTAAATTCTCTGATTACAGCGATTATTTTCTGGTTTCTTTACTCCTCTCTGACAGTAAATTGAATATCTTTGAGATGTGAACAAAACAAGACATTTTGAGGACGCCATCTTGGACTTAGATCAACATTTTCTGACATTTTATGGACCAAACAACTAACTGATTAGTGGAAAAAGTATTGCTAGATTGACCACTAATTGAAAAATAGGTCTGAACATGTGGCAACAGGTTGATCGCATGGACATAGGTATTTTGATTTGGATCACAATGATTTGTCATTTTGAAAAAGTGGGTCCCCGTAAAAAAGGTTTGGGAAACACTGGTCTAAATAATGATGTGAATGGAACATAAAGAATAAAGCTACTGAGCATTCCACTAAACAGTACTGTAAAACACTGCATTTAAAGTTCAAACTGTGGTGTCTCTGAGAAACAGATACTCCAATCAACACTAAGAGCCTCAGTTTTCTGACTGGCAACTTGTCTGAACTTCTCCAAATCCCTCTGAAATTCAACCCCACTAATCTTTTGACCTTTGGCCTGAGCCAGCCTTGAGCAGCAAGACTGATGAGACAGCTGTGCATCATCAATTGTACTCGTTTTCACCTGAGAATGAGCAGACCATGACAGTAGCCATCAGTCAGAAGCATCCGGAGAGGGTCAGGTCATTACAGGTGGGTCTCACACACTGTTGCTGGGCAGTCTGAACCGCCAGCCTGGCACAGACTCCACTGCTTTTTTTTTTTTAAAGGGAATAAAGTTTATCATGGCCTGCCAGACAGTGGTCATAAATTACTGGAGACCTTTGGTTATAGAACCTCCCCCTGAGAAATTCAATGCTAATCAGTTGAGAGGAACATGCATTCAATCTTTACACACATACACACACATCCTACATCAATAATCAATCCACTGTCTTGGCTCCTACATGTCTTGTGCTGCACTACCTGGTAGATACTTGGCACCATTTGCTCAATTCTCTTATGGAGCAACCCTGACATTGCACTCCTGAGAGAGGCCTGCTGGAACACAGTGTACTTAAAAAAAAAACACACAACAAAACAAAACTGCTGACCAAAATTGTGTAGATTGCTCCACAAAACCATGACACCATCTATATACACAGACCGGCTTATACCGATGCATGGTGATAAACTTTATAAACATTGGAATGAAGATACAATACCTTAAATTGTTTACCTGACAAGTTATTTTGACAGTAAGGATGTCACGAGCATTGACTCTGTATCAAGTAGATGCCAGAATTCTGAAAACATGATGGTACTCGCTCTTCTACAGCAGTGATTTTTAAACTTTTTGTGCCAAAGGCCCACCTAAGAGTAATCCAAGATCTCAAGCCACACCTGTATTCCTTGCAGAGTTCTTGGAGTGCAGGTGGGGGAAAAAAATAAGGTGTTGATCGACTTTTGATGTGTCACACAATAATAATTCCCCCATCCGGCATCGGTGCAGACATCTGGGGTTTGCTAAGACGGAAGGTATTTAAAGGAATTTTTAGGATGAAAAATTTGCCTCTGTATGAGGAAATCAGTGTGTACATAGTACAAATATAGGAAATTAAAAATAAATTCATAACTTTTTGTAGTGTTGTTTATGACAATAATAATGGGTGGTTGTTACAAAACCTCAAGGCACACCTGGTCTTGCTTTATAGCACACCAGTGTGCCTCAGTACACTGCTGGGGAACCATAGTTCTACAGCACTCCAGAGGTTCCGGACCTGACAGGGACAGCATAGGCCTATATGCTTACAAGTGCTGTAGTCTGCCTTTAAATGCCAAAGGAAGAAGAACAACGTCTATCAGCACAGAATAGCAAGAGGAGCAACACGTGTAAGTTTGCAACAAGTGCAGCTCCACCTCAAAGACCCTGAAAAGAAAAACATTAAGACTTGTGTTCAGAAGCAGCCTACTTTGTTTTTGAGATGGATCATTAGGAATTCATAATAACTTCTTAAAAACCCGTATGCAAACGCTGCCATTAAACTTTTCAGAAAAAGGAGGAAACACTTCCAACTTAGCAAAGTACCTCAAGAAAGAGTGTGAGTGTGAGTGAGTGAGTTTCAGTTCATGTTAATGTTAGATTACAAACTGTTATCCTTATCCTGAATCACACATTATCAGTATTTTAGTTGGAGACAGCTGAGTAGCCAACTATGTTCCATGGTGTTTGCAATGGCTAAATGCTAAAGACGACCATGTTTAGGCTAACATAATGTAAACATAGCTCGTAGTAGAAGGCTGCTGTCCTCACTCCTTTTGGTTTTTTATCTTGGTATTGAATTGAGTGTCGGGAATCATGAAAATACAGTGGCACTGGTATCGACTACTACATTCTGGTATTGTGACATCCCCATTTGGCAGGTTGAAGAGACAACAAAGGACAGAAAATGTTAAGGTGAGTAGCATGAGCAGCATTAAAGCACGGGTATCAGTGTAGCAGTGTTGGGAGGAAGACGTGAGGCAAATGAAACCTCTCCTGTAGACAGCCTTGATACTCAGCTTCATAAGTCCCTTCACATGGCTGACAACAACTGATGAAGACAGGGCTTAAAACTCTGTCATTACATTCACAAACACAAGCAGTGAGGCACCTCCGTTTTCTGATTTTTTGGCCCACCACAGTGTGTCCACGACTAGACAGACAATCAGCTTACAGAAGATTAAAGGAAAAGAGAAATGCTCTCACTTCCATCCGACTCGCAAAGATGGAGCACAGCTTGTCCTGTGCCCGACACGTTTTTGCTTCGTCATTGCTGTGAGCCTCCGCACCCTCCCCCACCTTTGTCCAACCAGCAATCAAAAAGCTCGAGCTGACAGGCATGCGCGCATACACACACGCCTCAATGCATTTCTCAAACATTAATGTCACAGTGGGTGACACATGTAATGTCTTGATGACATGTATTACCGTAACAGTGATAGTATCGGCTAGCAGCTGACTACACAGCCCTGACGTAGTATGTATGTGAAGTGCTCATTTTATTGTTAATAAGGTTTAAATCATCTGTGTGAAAATCTGTCCAGACATTTCTGCATGTGTGTGAATGGAAAAAAATGAACAAAATGGGTAGGTAGAATAGGTAGAGAGAGTGAAAAAGACACAAGCTCAGTCTTCATGAATAAGTGTCTGGTTGCCATGGACACAACAACCTCTTTTTAGAGTCCCTTTCTCTCTAAAGCTTTTGGAAACAATTTGCTGCCTTTACTCACCAGATTATATACTTAATCTGACTGAGCCTTTGTCCTAGAGTTGTGCAGATTAGAGAATCACTACATGATGCAGAGGTGACCTCCTGGATATGTGAGGAACATGTGCTTGTGTTTGCTTTTAAATGTCCAGTTATTTGCTGTAATTTATTCCTTTAAGATTTGACAAATGAGCCCCAAAGAGGTGTCAAGGATTTAGAGGAAGAGGAAGAGGAAGAGGAAGAGAGGGACATGTCAGAATGAAAAGCATAAAATATGAAATGAAAAACCATCAAAACAGAGTTGAGTTAGGCAGTGCAGCCTGAGTAATAGGTCAAGATCAAAAAGATGGCAGAGCATGACGAATCTTTTCAAATGCACTTTTCTTTCTCATCCTCTCTCCAACCATGTTAATATTTAATAGACCACCGTGTTCTAAATGATCAGCCCCATTTTAGTCTTATAACTAGGCTCTACTCCAACAGCTGAGGAAACTAGGCAAGGACAGAGTTTTCTGTAAGTATGCAGAATTCATCTGAAACATTCAAAGTTGGAGTAAGGCAGTAAAGTAAACAGATCTCTCCATGCAGGCATGTTTAGGACAATGGCTTGTCTTAAAAAGAAATACATAAGGGAACATTTACAGGCCTCATTTGTATGAGCAGCAAAACATTTTCACATTTTGCAAACACATTTTCATTGAGAAAACAGCCTAAACTAGATTACAATTCAAAGGTGACAGATGGTAAGAGACATGATGTTTGTGCAGGTAAGTACAGACAAAGATTTAAGCCAACAGATATTGAAAAGAACAGCCTAAAATGCCTGCAATCCTCTTAATTAAACACTATTCTATTCAGTAAAAAAATACAACCTGCTCGGTGTTATATTGTTGCATTCTGTCCTCTACCAGGACAATGTGGTCATGACAGCTTCTTCAGTGTCATAAATCACTGACTGTGTCACCTACTGTGTAGTTCTGAGGGGTGTGACTTCCTTGGTGCAGGGCAAAGCGATAAGACCCAATACCAGGCCCATCACAGGTACCAAAGAGGGTGCATGAAGGTATAGATCCTGGAGCACATCACCGAACAAAGCTTTTGGCTGTACTTACACCCTTGATTCATTTAGCTAGTGGGTATAATAGAATCTGAGTCATGGAAAAATCTTAACCAATTCAATTAGGCTTTTTATGGTTCCATTTAGTGTAGACAACATATCGCAGGGAGATAAACATGATATATTGGAGATGGAAGGAGCAGGCTGGAGATGTTTTGACCATAGTCACAACAATTGTCACAATAATGAGAACTTAGCACAACACTGCAGCTCTTCCACAGGAGTAGACTGACAGAGCCATGGTCCACTTCAGTAACAGGGGACATGGATATAAATTATACAGACAGTGACGCAGGAGAGGAACTGCCGACTCAGCTGCACCACAGACATATTAAAGAGAGATCATAAATTGTGTAGAGCCTGGCCATGTCTGGTCACAAAGACACGAGAAGAGAAACCAACAGCTGCACTTTTTCCGTTCCACCTGGTAACTTTACGACCAATGCTTTCTCTGGAAGAGACAGTGCTCCACTTTAATTTACAGCACAGTTTCTCTGGAAGTGAAAGTATAGCTTTCCCAATATAGCATGTTGTTGATTGTTAGCATCACACTGTGCAGTTCTAAAATACAGGGACTCCTCAAGACTGTCTAGGTACACTAGGTCTGTGCAGTTAATCTGTGCAGGGCAGCACAAGACACTGATCTCCAATGGTTTTACCAGTATCATTTTCACAGATTACCATTTAGTGTTACTACTACCTATTTCTAGTGTCTGATTATTTTTAACCATGCTAGCAGCATGGCTCTATGGGTGGCAGTGACAGTCTGTTAGCCATGCCACCGCTATGGTTCAGACATTCATGGTCCCCAAAAGATGAATCCCGATGACTTTTCATCTAGAACCACTGGCAGTCTACTACTGGATTGGCAAAAATGATGTACAGATAGTCTTGGTTGTCATATGATGAATTCAATGAGGTACATGTGTGTGTTTGGAGTGCAATGTCTTGAAACTTCTGGATGGATTGCTGTGATACTTTATAACACATATTCATGTCCCCTTAAGAATGATCCATCATCTAGCAGCAGAGAGTGCAGGGATAGAGGAGTTGTTTAGTTGAAAATATGTTAATATAGTCTGCCTGAGTCACTGGTCCTTTATTTGACTGAGGTTTATGCAAGTTAGAATCTATGGCCCCGACCATGGCTCTGAAATATCAGTAGCTTAACTGTGCTGTGTATTGAAAAAAATATATGGTGCTGTCCATGGTGCTGTCCATGGTGCTGAAGTAGCAAATGTTATTATAATTCCAACTTCCTTTCTGACTCCCCATTTTCTGTCAGTTTTGTCTTGGATCTATAATATTCTCTACTCTATATAGCTACAAGAGTCATTAATGAGTCGGTTCACGAGTCACAAGTGAACAAAACAAATCAGTTCCACTCCCCCTGTTAAAAATCAATTGCCATCATGAGGCCACAATATACATTTGTCCTAGACTTGTGATCAAATACTTTCAAAGCTTAATGAGATTGCCGTCAGCCTCAGGTCTACTTTGCGTTTATACTAATTAGCAAATGTTAGCATTCTATCATGCTAAACTAAGATGGACAATGTGGTAAACATCATACCTACAAAACATCAAAATGTTAATATAGTTATTGTGATCATGTTAGGATGCTGATCTCAGCATTTAGCTAAAATCTCTGCTGTGCCAAAGTACAGTTTCAAAGAGCCACTAGGACAGCTGAGGACTCAGTACTGTTGTGAAATGTATAGCTTTACATTACTGGTATTTTTATCCATGTTTTTACTGAATATAAAAATGTTTTACTATAAGAGCTATACAAATGAGCACTACATTTTCAACCTAACTACATATGATTTGGATGGAAATTCTTGGAGCTACCAGATGCTAGTTTTGTCAGCCTTTAAAATTACTGCAAATATAAGAATAAGACAAATTTCTGATGTTTTGACAAAGTTTGGAAAGTCCAATATTATAGTGGCCCAATAATATGGGATGGCTTGCAGATGAATACACTGTTTAGTTGAAAAGGAGAGTCTCAAAGTTAGCAATTAATAGGCCCAGCCAGTGGATTGGACATCACTGAAAGGTCAGAGGTTAAACTGTGAACCATCAACTAATTTAGACTCAGGGACACAAGGCTAAGACTACACACTGTTGTTCCTAATCCATCAACCTTTTCACTGCTCTGTCTCTAGATGCAAACTAAGACAAACACCTGTTCTACATCAGTCATTGTCCTACATCCCCTCTGCATCCCACTACCACAAACTGCTCAATGCAGGTCCTCCACTGCAGTGAGCACACTTCACTGCTCTCAGAGAACGGCGACGGCACAACGTGTTCCCTCTCGGCAACACGGACACATATTACACGTCTTACTCCTGACAGGCCCTGTGTCTCCTCCCTGCCAATCAACATCCAGCCAGCTCAAAGTCCTCCATACAAACGGAGGTGAGTGATGAGAGTAATAAAAGCAGCATTTCATCATCACTCACATGAGAAGACACTAAGGTAATTCAATTATTTTGTATGTGGATCGTGGACTCACAACCGCAGCGCTCACGTGTGTCGACCAACACCCCCACCCCCCACCGACTGGCCGGCAGGCACACACAAGCAGGCGAGTTAGGGAAGGGGAGGGCTTTGATACACACCCATCACAAACCAGACTCACAAACAAAACCCCAAATAAAAGCCTTACAAAGGACTTACAAAGCAGTTGAGCATGGAGCAGGACACCCTTCCTGCGAGGCTCATGTCGAGGAGAGGCAGGGCTGTGCCTGGATGACACGCAGCCTATAGAGCAGCAGCACGACCAGAGCACGAGGAGCCGGCATAACCATTCTTCTCCCAGCAGGAGCCTCTCCACCCCTCGTCCACTCCGAACCCCTCTGCCTGCCGCCCCTCTGGCCCCCCCACCACCTTTTGCACGTTCCCCCTTCTCTCAAGAGGTGCTGTGGCACAACACGCTGGTCCCGACTCTCATTCAGGAACCCACCCCACCCCCCCCGCTGCTCCCAGAGTGAGGAGAGAGAGCACGCTGGTGTCTGAAGACTGTTGCACTGCTGAGAGAGGAGGGAGGATAGTCCATAAAGGCACAAGTAGGAGCAGCGGTCCACACGATCAGCTGAGGTAGAACTGAGGAGAAAGCAAAAGTGATGAAGTGACTGCTGCAGATGTAACTGTAGCCAACAGAGGGGGTGAAACTGCGAGAAGAGAGAGCACCAGAGAAAGAAAGACAGAGGGAACTGCCTGATGCTAAGCTCCACCCTCTGCATGCGCATCCACCTCCCTCTCTCACATTCACATGCACACATTTCTCCCCCTGTCTCCCTCTCATCTCTTACTCCTCCCCCACTCCCTCCTTGTTCACCCTTCACCGACATCTCCTAATAAATATGCTTCTCCCTCAGCAACGAGGCGGTAAAGCCTAGAGTGTACCACCGGCATCCAGAAGATGCTCCGGCTGCCATACATACACCATTTGTCATCAACCGCACAAACTGTGGGCTACTAGCTGTATGCACAGGCTATAACACAAAACACAACTCATACACACAGACAGCACAGAGAGACACCCTGTCCAGTGGTTGGACAGCGTCCCATCACAAAAACGTTGCACTGGCAGCAGTTGATCTAGTGAGGAGGCAAATATGTGGCAGAGGACAGAAGAGGGAGGGTGTTGAGGAGAGTGAGTCTATGCAGAGATCTCCAGTGACACAGCAATCTACAAATTCTTCCTCGCGTGTCTCTGAGTGTCTTCTTTGCACCGTCCAACACAAATACAATGTATCTTTGCAGTGAGCAGCGCTCAGCTGCAGCATCTTTGCTATGCTTCAAATCAGACAAGGTCACTGGATGTATGGTGAATACAGTATCACGTATATTACTGGGGGACACACCGCCCTTCCCCCCCTCTTACGCCAACCTCCTCCATGGCAGAGTCGTGACAGCCCCTCGCCTTCAGCTGTATGACCCCACATTATGTAACACGTATATCGTAGTACACGCAGCATAGGCTGGATGCACAGCGCAGCACTATTAAAATAGGATTAATTTTACAGGGGGAGGTGCTCTAATGTATTTATGACACAGTAGAGCCTCATGGTAGCGGATGAATTTTCAATTGTAATTATTTATTATAGTCAAGTGTAATCCATGCAAAGAAACTGTCCAAACCAAGTACATTTTTACTCCTGACCCCAGTATTTGGATGTCTGAAAATTGGGATCTGGCTCGGAGAAACATGTTTCAACTGCTCTGCAGAGAGACCCGTTGCCATTCATACTTCTTCATGACTGCCAGAAATAAAAGCCCATTGGAGAGCTGTTCTACTGGCTGTACTGGTAGAAGTGGGCACATATTTCAACTCCCGGCTAACAAAGACTCATTACATAAAATTTCTCTTAATTCTAACTATCTAAGAATTTTATTTAAAAAAAAAATACAACTATCAGCAAGATTCAAAACCTACACCTTCTTTAAGAGTACATGCAGTGCAACAAAAATGACACTGATACTGAATTTAAGGACAATTTGGGTTTCTGCTGGATTAAAAATACAGATACCACTGTCACAAATACAGGACACCAGTAATAATAATCCAGTAGAGATATATGTTACAAATGACAAGGATGTAGTTATGTAAAAGCATTTCAGCACGTTATTCAATCTAATAGCTTCAACATATTTTCCCTGCACATCCATCTGTAGCTGCTGCCGCCACAGTATCTAAAGCAAATCTTCAGCTATTGGAAATAAAAACTGAAACTTATTGCCTTTGATTTGAAAAAATATTGGCAACTAGTTTTCACATTACAGATGCACTAGTTTTATGCAAGTTTGGTTGGGGAAAAAAAGCTGCATTTTTTTTTATCCTGCTTCCATTTTGGAAATGCATTCAGCTGCAAGCATTTCACCAGTGTGAAAATTGCTCATTTTATAGCAACCATCAATATATTACTTACTTACTTGTTTCTAAGTCATTCTATTCCTTCAAAATTAGCTTTTGAAAATAAATTTCTATTTTATACAGAATTTATAGATCCAAATTCACAAACGTCACCATTGTAAATGCCTGCTCTGCCTTATGTTTAAACTTGTATCTTTAGTATGTCTATATATTAAAGGGGAGATCTCTGTGCTGCAGGAGGCATGATGCATTGCACTGGTGTGCAGTTTGACTTCCATCTCATCAGGTAAATGGACTATAAAATGCACTTCCACAAATCAAGCAGAACCTTACAGAGAATAATTTTCATGTCACATGGTAAGCCTGTGACTCATATTTATTTTCCTTGAGTGAAATGAAGAAGTGAAATAAAGCATTAATCTTTGCAGCTATAAAGCATTATGCATCGCAGCTTAGCCCAAACATACCAGTTATACAAAAACATCTTATATGCATGTTTAATTGTCAATCCGTGCACAAATACCTGCATGAGCTGTCATTGTAAGAAGCAGAAAATTGTACAGTGTAGAAAATATGCCATTTTCTCTGTTTTGTGATGTTGTGTGACAGAAAATCACTCAGTACTTCAGTCTGAAGTGCTCATGTCTTTGGCAAAATCCCAATGATTAAGACATCTCATATTCCCAACAAGTGCAAGCTCATCAAGTTTGGAAGTGAGGAGGGCGTTTCCATAATGAGATCAGTGAGACTATATCTTTATTCTTTAGGCTTTGAAATCATGTTCCAGTTATTCATAAGAAAACCAAAAACTGGATGCACTTTGTTAGAATTTCAGAACACTGCAGCCTAATTTAAGATGAGTGAGTCTCCAGTTCAGACACTGGGCTTTAAATCCACCCCACCCCCCCACCGGCCTGCCTGGCTCCACCCAAACCAGCCGCAAAACTGAGCACCAGATTTGGCCTCTTGTGTCTCAGGTTTTATTTTAGGAAAGGAGGGCAGCGAGTCACCAACGCAGAGTGTCAGCCTACATGTTGAAGATATAGAAGTAGGATATGAATAAGACATGAGGTATTAAAGGGGCGTCTAGTGTCTAATGTATGGAGTATGGAGCTAAAAATCTATTCGAACTTAGAAGATATTTTGTGTTTCAAGTGTCTGTACATGCATATAGTTGTTTACGCATGCATTTTACACTTTAACACCATACAAGCCATAACCTGTAACTATTGTTTTGTAGGTAGAATGACTGCAGCTTACTGGTCCTATATGTAGGAAGTGTTTTGTGACAGTTAGCTGTGGAAACTGAAAAATTTGGCTTAATATGATGCATTAAAAGCAATAAAATGCAGGTGACCATTATACTCACTACAAGTGCTCCACTCCTACAAGTGCTATAACTCTTATTTTCACATCTTTGCTTGGCAGCCAAGTGTCCCAGCAATTAACACAAATATTCTGAAGCACCACAGGCACCACAGGCACCACAGGCTAACAAGCCCCTAAATTTGGTGACCAAAGTACATTTCTGATGGCACAAATGTAAACTTTTGTAAAAACACTTACATCACTTTTCATGTGGAGTTCTCATGCTCACAGAGCTGTGCAGCAGTGCCTACATGTACCAGGATGCATTATGGGCAAGCTTCTGATGCCCATCCCATTGCTGTGTTATCACCAAAGTTGCTCACTTTTCCCATGAATTGTGATGTGGTGTTTCCTGAAGGCCTCACGCAGGAATCATTCGTACACGCTTTTGTATTTCCCATTTGTTCTTAGGTAAGAACAAAACTTAAGAGTGCTCCAGACCACTCGTAAACCAGTATGCACAAAAGCAAACTCGCACTTTGTGCTGTGAAATATAAATACTGATGAAGAGAACATAATTTGCTTTATGAAACATGGAGAAAATTGCTATACTACTATTTATTTGTTTAATATTTTTTAATTTTCACTATTAAAGATGATTACTTTACTGAGACAGATTCTGTGTGCAGTTCTGGAGCCTGAACTTAGATCGGAGACAAAAGATCTAATCCTCTACATCTTTGGGTACTCACCACTCTGACTTTACTGGCCTTCCTAAGAGATTTGATGACAGGTCTGGCATATCCCAGTCCATTGTTTAACCAATAAAACAGCTGGATTATGTTTATTTGGGTGTTTCCATATGCTAATTAGCAAACTTCCTGGCACGTGCATCCAATTTAAGGGCAAACGTGATCATGCATGAGGCCCATTGTTTCCAATAGGGCTGCACAATTAATCAAAATTAATCAAAATCCCAGTATGGCTTTCTGCAATTTTCAAACACCAGGAGGTGCAATATTTGTTAAAGGCAAAATGTTTGTCAAAAAACTTTTAAATGAATGAATGTTGTGAGGTGGAGATGCCCTGTCCTACAAATCAGATTCTACAGACTTAAAAAAAAAGAAAAGAAACACACACACTATAGTCATTTTAACCTCTAATATCACAAATCATATCACAATTGCAATATCAGTCAAAATATTTTGATAATAAATATCAAAATAATTTGATATTTTTTCAAAATCATTCAGCTCTAGTTTCCTTCTGCTATGCTTGAAGTAAAAGGCTCAAAGGAATCTGGATGTTTGTGAAATTGTATTGCTGTGCTGGTGAAGGGGATGAAACTTGGTGGCCACAGGCCATCGGACCTAATGTCAATGTCCATTAATGTTCATCAAAAATTATATATCAGAACATCTCAAGCATGTAGCTGTTCTGGTCAACAGGTTCTGATAAAGACACACACGAAACTGAACAAAACGTGTGTGAGCGAATGAAAAGAAGTAGTGGGGTCAAACAGCACAAGAAGCAAAAGACGCTTCAAGGGGAGCTTGAGAGTCAAATCATTAACAACAAGCTGAAATGAACCCTCTACAACCCTCACTGAGAGCCTCTGGTGTCTACTCAGTACTTTTTGGAAAAAAGCACACATACAGGTGACTGAAGTCTTATGTAAGCAGGTGACATCATACGGGGCAGTGACACAGAAACAAACTTCTCTCGCTAGTTCTGCACAACCCCTACAAGGCAGCATTACAATGCATTGTGGGTACTGAGGGCAGAGTAAAACAACCCCATTGTCCTCGTTTCCATGCTCACATTATCTTGCTCACAATACGGCAGCATGAGTGGACAACAGTATGAACTCAATACTTCCCGTTTTGTTTCATCGAAAAAAGCTGGAGGCTGGGAAGCAATTAAAGGCTGCTTCACAAGACAGGATTAAAAGGATCATATTACCTGTGGAACAAACTGCTGGAACAAATGTCTCACAATGCCACCTGAGAAAACAACCCTTAGATCAACAGCAACTGAGAACAGAGAGAAATATCATTAGCCGTGGAGACCCAACAACCTGCTAATACAGTTTTATACCATGGTTGTAAAAAAAAAAACCCAACAACTGCATATTCATGTTGTGCAAATTCTACAAATGTCAGTGCCTCAGTCGTAGAGCAACTTAACTTGGGTTTTATTGATCTGTAGTGAATGAACTTTGCACCTGTTGCAGTAGAAAAGTACTCTAGGGTGTGTTCAATAAACCTGACATCACTGTTAAGTGTGGTCACATGTGCAACATAGCGCATCCGCCCAACCACACCCAGGCGCAACCCACTAAGCAAGGACAGGTCAGTGAAGACATGTTTGTCAAAAACGTATGAAAACTAAGTTTCAACACAGGACTAGCCCAGGTCTAGCTGCATTCTCATTTGACGTGCCTCGGTGGGCACATTATTTGTTCATCAGCCACGCCATCAATTAAGCCCAGAGCTCGACTGTGTGTCCCATATAAAGGCTGAGAGCTGGGCAGTCAGCCACGGTGGCATTCTGTGGAACCAGTTGACCAGAACCTCAGGACACACATCCTCCTGTTACACTTCCTATTTCTGTCCCATAAAAGCTGCACCCATTAGTTTCAAGAGGAATTTGTCACTCATCTGGTCCCTGGCTTCCAATCTCGGAAAGCACCGTCTATTCACTGTACCATTCACTGAGAAACAGTAAAGGGACAGGCCATAACATGCCCTGGGTTCTCCCCAAAATTACTGAGTACAATGGTGTTTTTACAACATACAGTATTTTCTATATTCTTTGCTAAAACTGCAAAAAAAAATATGCATTCAACATCTAATTTGAGAAGTTCTGTGTGTCTATACACATTTTGAGAAATGGATTACTCCAGTCAAATTTAAGTTATGGTTAACATATGTAATTAATTACTGTAAAATAAAATGTACAGCTTGCGTGGCACATCTGAAAAGTAACTGTTGTGATCTACAAATAGTCTCGCATCTTGCACATTGTATTTGCTGTACTTCAGTATAATTACAGCCTTCAGGCTCACGACTGCAGCATGATGAGACAAACCACTGCTTGTCTCCCATACAGTAAAAAGCTGAGACTCAGCATTTCCAAAGAAACACTCTAGGACAAACAAAGATGCATGTCGCAACTTGAAGCAGCACATTATTTCTCCATCTTTCTGCACCAATTACTTCCATGATAATGTTACATAACACAAACATTCTTAGTTTGGCACCAGAGCTGAAAAGCCAGTAGCATCCACAAGAGGGCAATCAGAAAATAAATGGACAGATCCCAATCCAGTACTTATTGTAGCAAAGCGATGCTTTAGTCATCTTGGGTGGACACCTTCACCACTCGACTACAGCACAAGCATTTCATTTCATATTTTGGACATATAGCTGGGGTTCACATTCAGTATGGTGATCAGCATTTTAGGGATCTGAAAGTTGTACAGGAGACACGTGGCAAGGAGCTACATCAAAGACTTGTAACATCTGTTACCTGCTACACAGCACTTTTACTGACGCAGCAGCACGTTCCTGAATGAAACAAACATTGCAATAAAGTTGTAACCCTGCTGAGGAGACTACTACTGGGCTGAAGAGCTGCCTGAGGATGATCTTTCATTCACTCTAACCGTTGCACCACAAATCCCTGTTTAGTGGTGACTATGGTTAAAATGTTCCATCTAGTTTTTTGCATATTTGTTGACCCACAAAGAATCTAAAAAGCCAGTAGAGGTCATTAATGTAGCAGACAATTACATGATCCCTTACTGGCTTCCCACTAAAAACATGGCTAAAAGTGAGTGTTAGAATGGGAGATGTTGGTTTCAATAGTCCTCTACCCATTAACTGGTAACTAAACAGTAATTTTAACAATATAATGAAGCTCCACTGATTTCCCATGTCTCTCTAGTCAGCTTCTTAGTGAAGTTGTCTGTCGTGTGCCAGATGGAGAGGCTCTGAGTGACGAGCACAGTGGACTGCAACTCCCAGTCAAGTAGTTGTGATGTAGCTTTCGTTTATAAGAGCTGTCCAGCAGTTGGTGCCCAGAGTTAGCTTGTCAGCCCACCTTGCTTTTAACTTTTAACTCAGCTTTCTTCTCCGCAAAGTGTTTTTCAATGTGTTTAGTCACAGTAGCACTTGAGGGATTATGTACTTGGGCTTGAGGCACCAAAGTAGCTCTTTGACTCCCTCGCCCTCCACCACATTGATTGGCATCATATTGGTCACAATCATTCTGCACACCAACTGGGTGACAGCTCTCAAACCGGCACACATCACACTTTCTCCCCCTGACTAGCAGCAACGTAATCTTTGGCTGTGAGCCATCCTGGGACATGGCAGCCCGGTGTTTGTTTCTTAATGTGGTAGCATATTATTAGTACGTATGTATTTAGAACAGTACTGTAAGTTAAGTTTTTAAAAGAAGTCTTATTTCTAAAGGCACTTTATGTATTACACTTTATGTAATAAGAGCAGCTTTTTGTTGTGGGAAATGTGTTGGATCATTTGGTCTGATATAAATAAAAGATAATGGAGGTAAATTTGTTTGTTTACTTTATTTAATGGATGCTGACAAATACACTTTGCTTAAAAGAAATTCTTGGGGAAAAAGATGCATAGATAATCGTGATAATCGTGATAATCATAATAATGGTTATAATCATAATAATTGTAATAATCGTTTAATAATCGAATCGTAGTAAATGAACCTCTAGAACCTGACATCTCAGTAATAGAAAATACGTACACTAATCAAAATTTGCCTCGCTTATCATGATCTAACAAACACATTGTTTATTGCACAGGCATTTAATAATCACAAGAGCATAGACTACTTCCTTAATGAAGTGAAAGTTCTACATGACCTTTAAGGTTCCTGTATTTCTGATATGCCAGTATTATAAAGTGTTATACTGTATATGAAAACTGCTGTACGACAAAAAGTAAAACAGAAAATGGATACATGGAAAATTAACAGTGCAGTTGTAAACCACATGTTGCTTCTTTAAAAAAAAGGAAAAAAGTAGGTTGTAAAAATTTGAAAAAAAATAAAGGTTGCTAAACCTGTTGCAACATTGCTCTTTGTTTAGGGCTGTCAGAGTATTGTGCCATTTCCTGTGTGAGTGACGAAGTCTCAACTTGTCATTTTACCCTCAGAGATCATGTGAGGAGTTCAGAGAGGCACTGAGTTTAATAAAAATCAGGAATCTACAGCAGAGAACACTGTATATATTAACATAGTGGTCCCCTCCCGTGTAGTGTGATTGGCTCACCATGCTGCCAGCCAGTGCTGTAGACAGTCGGTCTGGGCACTCCTCTTCAGATCCCTCCCTCTCCTCCCGTCTACTGGGCTGTGCTGTGCCAGTGATGGCTCCTGCCAACATAAAAAAACACACTACCTTCAGACATGATGTGTGTGTGTGTGTGTGTGGGCGGTTGTAGAGTGTGTGTGATTGCGCAAAGGGCTGGATTCTACAAACCAACCTTCCTTAGTCTAAAGTACAGCAACTTGAATGAAAGCTGGCACTAAAATCATAAAATATCTTAAGAGGAACTTGAGTATGGATGTACGTTACTTTTTATCAATCAACTCCCTGCTAGCACTGCTAAAACCCCACAATTCAACAGCTCTCAGAAGAGTCTGGAGCTTAAGATTGTAAAAAGTATTGATATTAGATACTTTTTTAAGTGTTAACAACAGATACAATATCCTGTAGTTATAGTAGTGATAGTATCTAGGGCTAGTAGCTAGTGCTGTTGCAATGAAAAACCGCACTATTGACAAGCCAACTGCAGAGGATGGCAAGCAACCACAAAAAACATTATGTTCATGATGAGAGTAGTAAGTCCGTATCCATTTTTCCATGTTCCTTGCTGTTAGCTTTTGCTATATTGCTTGTTGTTATATGGAAGCCAGACAGTTCTGCTCTGCCGGTTTCAGTGTTTGTGTTGCTGCTTTATGTACATTTACTTAATATACATGCCCTGAAGGTATCAATATAGCTATTAGTGGTGTCACAATTTCAATATTAAATCAAAAATGCTCTACTTACAAACGCTCTAGGCAGTGTAGCTTACCACCCATTATATGGCTAATGTAAATGGAAATTACAGTAGTCAGGGCATAAAACCAATGATCTCTAGATCACTACAAATCAGAGCCTGATAGTCTAACAATATTGTAGCCATCAGTGCAAAATAAAAAAAAATGTTTAAACTGAAAAATCGTACTGAATTGTGACGTTAAAATCGAAAGTCATATAGAATTGTGTATTGTGACACCCCTAATAGCTACGAATAAAAAAAAAAGGTTAAACTGTGCAGGAAATCATTTGCAACATTGTGTAACTATGACTAGCAACCAGCAGTTAGCTTGCGCCAGACCATAAAGTTGCATTACAGTAACGTGAGATCCAACGTTACACTTAGTGTTACTGCATCAAATTAATGACATTTATGTCAAGTAATTTCCAAAAACAAACAAAACATTGGCACTCATACTGCTAAGTGTAGCCAACTAATATAACCGCAAGGGAGATTCTGTCACCACAACAGCCCTAACCGCAGCAAAAGTATCAAAAGTACCAAAGCTATTAAAAAAAAAGATCTAAGTGCTAATTCAAGACCTCATTTTATTTCATCCTGTTTTTTGTGCTTAGACCTTCTTTTTTTCTGCCATAGTACTGAAACAGGTATTAATAATGGGGTTTTTGTACTAGTATTGATGTCTAAACTTCTGCTGTTGTGACAACTCTAGTACACACAAGGTGATGGTTAAACTGGCCATCTGCAACAAGAACTACTCTCTACAAATGGGGTCAAGTCAGTGTAAACACGCTGCACACATGCAGCGCTGCAGAAAGACATGCAGGCGCATGTGTGAAGCCTGACGCCACGTTGGAAACCTCGGAGCGGTTCACCTCACCTGACCCGATGTGTTGAGACAAACTTCTGATTTACGGGAAACGCAAACTCAACATTCCTCATCTGATTATCTGCAGCCAAGCAGATAAAATGAAGGAGAAGTAGACAGCAGATGTGGACAAACACAACTCCTCTACACACACCCAACACACCAGCTGGCACTGTGAGGTGGATATCCTGATCTTCTAAAAACAGGACCGTGAGGTTCTGAAATTACTCCTACTACTGGATATCTGAACAGGGCTGTGCATTGCTACAGTGGCTACACATACAGTGAAGAAACAAAATGAGGACAGCAAGCAGTAGAAACACTTTCACTTATTCACTGAATAAGTGCATGAAAAGTAACACTCTGATATTGCACTGCCTTCTCTTCCTGTGCATATGCAAGCTCAGTCAGGAAGCTCAGCACAAGTTTACTATAATGAGAGGAACATGCACCGTAAGCAAGACAAAACATGAATATAATGTTCATTTCCTTGTGTTTAGGAATAGACTAAACTTCAACATGTTGATTACAAGGACACAGCTTGAAACTGGGTTGAAGTTCTCACTGCCTCACTTCACTACACTTCTTTTTTTTTCCAGACACACCCCCTTTTGCACACAGCTCCACGAAAAGAGAAAAAAAAATACTACTCTCAACTTACAAAATACTACTTCCAAAGTTGACTTCTCTTACCTGTACAAAGTGCTGACTCTGCAAACCTCTTGCTGAAACTTTTATCTACCTTTTAAGGTTGAATTAAAGCTCAGTGCTTTTCAAAGAAGCAGTAGTCTCCGTCTCCCAAACACATACTGGTTGTAATCCAGTGCATGACATACCTCCCTCCCTCCCTCTCTAGCTCTGTCTCTATTGCTTACTCGTTCTCCCTCCCACTCTCTTCAGTGCCAGGCTTTCAAAGTGAAAGAAGCCATACTACAGGGCACAGAGTTTCTGCTTTTCTTGCACCTCCACTCATGACTCAGTTTATCAGAAGGGACAGCCGTTATCATAATTGGTCATAAAAATACAAATCACCAGATGTATGCAACCAGTCATAATTGTTGTAAAGTACAATACTCTAAGAAGAATGAATCACATACTGACTCAAAAATAGTGTCAGATAATTTAAAAGACAGGATAGTTCACCCAAAAATGAAAATTGAGTCATTATCTACTCATTCTCATGCTGATTGAAGGCCGGGTTTGTTCTGTTAGTCCACAAAACACTGCTGGAGTTTCACAGGAAAACAGTGTTGCAGAATCCCAAACAAAGGAAGTGAATGGTGACCAGTTTTCAAATGTAAAAAACAACAGAGTAAAAAATAAAAAATAAAATGCCTCCATACTGCTCATCTGATGTAATCCAAATCTCCTAAACTTGAATCTCGATTGGCATGAGGTTGAGTAGATAATGACTGAATTTGCATTTTTGGGTGAACTATGCCTTAAACTTAAAGTGTAAATGTTAGAAAAATTTCAATAACTTTTTATAAACAAAGAACAAAGAACATAAATTCAGCAGTGAAATGATATGCAGTGAACAATGATTTGGCCACAACTTACCAGCAACCTGATATATTATTCCTTGTAAAGTTGTAACGGTTTACATGTTAGCTAATAATTACCTACTTTACTTTAATTGCCTGTTGTCGTGTTTCTGGCCACCTGATGAATCGAAGTTCACTATTCACTCTCCTTTTTGCTTTGATTTTGACTCAACCAAACCCAAAGAAAAATATCTGGATCTTTAGCTAGATGTTCACATGCTTGTTGCTCACTTTGTTTGCAGTTTGGTGCCAGGCGGGTAGTGTACAGTGGGTTTATCAAAGCCTATTGGCTGAAAACAGCTGCCTGCTGCTAGACACAGGGCTGATGAGAGAGATGAGACTGTACGAGGAGTGTGTGGGTTGTGAAACCAAAACACTGAGCCAAAAAGCACAACAGCTAGGCAGCTGGTCATCAACAACATGCAATACTGCATGTTAGCCACCAAATTAGTCATTTTATTATTAAAGCCACAGTAGGCAATAATTGAACATACATAGGTAAAGATGGGACCAATCCTATCCAGTACTGGCATCAGGTTCTGATTAGGGCTGCAACTCATAGTTGATTAATTGGTCAATTATTTTGTTAATTAATTGACTAATAGGTATTTGGTCTATTAAGTCCATCAGAAAATGTCAGTCTTTCCCAAAGCCTAAGATGACACCCTAAAATGTCTTGTTTTGCTCAAAAGAATCACTCACAAAAGTAAATAAAGAGAAATAATTAAGTTTTCTAATAATTACTGTACAACACAGCGTGAATGTTGAGATAAATATCACACTTAACATGAATTCTACATTCGCATTTAAAATAGAGGAAACCCAACGCAAGTACCCTATGAAAAATACAGCTGGGGTGAAGAAATGTACTAGCCACCTGACTCATGGTTTAAAGAACAAACTGGGGTTGCAACTAATGATTATTTTCATTATCAGTTAATTAAAAATGTTGATCAGTATTTCCAAAAGCCCAAGGCGACATCCCCAGGTGTCTTATGTTGCCCCAAAAATACTGTCATAAAGAATAATGGAACCAGAAAATATTCACATTTGGCAATCTGAAATCAGAGAATTTGGACTCTTTTTTTTTAGTAAAACAGGACTCAAAACATTAAATCGATCATTAAAATAGTCTGTGATTAATTTTGATAAATAAGTGATTAATCATGGCAGCTCTACAACAAACCAGCACAAAAATGATCACCAACATAAAGCAACATGTTCCCACTAAACCCACAAGTTCGAACCTCAGTAGAAGGAATCAGTTACCCTGTGAAAACTCTCTCTGTTCTCTGGCATGAGCCTTACCGAGACCCCACAACACCAACATGAACCCAGGGTGGAGCACCCCAGACTTCAGAGGCAGCTGTGACACCATCTAACAGTGGGATCAGCAGCAGGGTTTCCAATGTATTTTTAAGATGTTTTTCAATTTTTTTTTTTTTTTAAACTATACAAGTAGTACCCTCCTTTAAGGAAAAACTTAAAGTGCGTCTTTTTGCTCATCTTCTTGTTCAGCCCCGCACCCCCGTTGGGCGTAACAGTTTTTCCGATGGAAACAGTGGACAAGCTAGTGCAGCACATACACACCACTGAACCCCCTCAAAAGTCATTTCCCACTGTTTGTTATCATGCCTCTTTGGTGCTCATCGATATGTGCACCATAGCATTGAACGCAATGAGACCAAGGCTCTGGGTGGAGCGGGTAAGTGTTCACAAACATCTTTGGTACTACGTGCCATTGTAGGTAAAAGAGTTTTTGAAAATCTGTTGGAATTGGAGGATTTTCACCACTTCAAGTGATGTGCACACACATTTTCATTTGTAGAACAGCCAAAAATACCCTCTCTCTCAAATGACCTGTGATTGACCAAAGGCTCCCATCATAGGCTGGATTTTCTAAAGCCTGAAAACCGAGCCAAGAGGCAGGGAAAAAAATTACTTTTCTGTCCACTGGCTGAATGGTGAATATTATGGTGACTGGTGAATGTTCAAATCTTACCAGTTGCTCAATGGTTATCATTGTTTTTCGGCTGGTGAGTGAAGCAAATCTACCAGCCAAGTGCATATTTTACCAGCATTTGGCGCGTGCTAATTTTGCGCCCAGGAGTCTACTTTTCTCTCAGACTACAGAAAGATTATTGAACTTCTGCCCAATTACACCAAAAATAAACTGCCAATCACAGCTTTAATTATCCAGGTTTACAAAATATGCTCAAACATTTATTTATCTAACTACTGCTCTGCACCATTCATCATCATTTTTTTCTGTCAAAGCAAGCACACAACTCGTACAAGAGCACATTCTAACAAAAAATCCAAAATATGTTCCATCCTTCACTCTTTCTGCCTACCAGCACACAAAACCTACAATAATGTGCAGACTATGACAACCCATCTTCAATCACTCTACTTTTGCAACGTTTTTGTTGAAATCAGCCGCAAGAAAACAGATTGTAATTCAAAAAACACTGATATGATTTGTGTGATGACTTCTCCGTCAGTCTGACACCAGATTATAGGAATTGCTTGTGAAAATAAATAATACAGGAGGCTACAGCTTGGGTGTTGTCATATTTGCAGAGGGATATTTTTAACACAAGTAATAAATCTTGTCAGGAAAATAAAACTGACACCCCACATGCAGTAGGGCGTGTACCTCTGAGTAAAAAGGTAAGCAATGTTACTAGGTGCATACCTACCACACCTTCCTCATTACTATTGATAGGTTACCTGAGTATCAGTGCCACTACAATAGGTTTATTAATAGCTTACTTTGAGGGCTAAAAACATGTCTCTCATCGGAACCGTTTCCCCTTTTTTACATCTTAAATAATCAAAATCTTTTCAAAAGTATTTCCTAACACAAGCCCTCCAGATACTTTGTCTGAATAAAAGACAGCCTAACATTGGCAAACATTTGATTAAAATCAGGAACATTCTGATCAAAGAATAAGTAAAAAGGAATATGGATCGGATGGATCAATGTCAGCTTGCATTATTTTCAAAAATCAAAGGTATAACACATTTAGGTCAATACAAAAAAATACTGAGCTTCAATGTAAAAGTCTAATATTTTAAACCCACACTTTAACATGAATGGTAAATTTAGGCTTCTGAGTGTAGCGGTGACGCAACTAGTTTAAT
Source organism: Lutjanus argentimaculatus (assembly GCA_034769285.1). NCBI lineage: Eukaryota > Metazoa > Chordata > Actinopteri > Lutjaniformes > Lutjanidae > Lutjanus > Lutjanus argentimaculatus. Next base: position 42,022,338 of record JAWZSL010000004.1, on the reverse strand, counting down.
TCGTGGGTGAATACAGTAAGTGAGTGTGAGGAATCAGGAGTTTAAAGACCAGTGTGTAGGATTTAGTGGCATCTGGCGGTGAGGTTGTAGATTGATTGCAACCAGATGAATACCCCATGCCTCAACCTAGCCTTCCAAGTGTGTAGGAGAACATACGGTGGCAGTTAAGAGTGCGGAAAACACGAAAGGCCGTATCTAGAGCCAGTGTTTGGTTTGCCGTTTTTGGGCTAATGTCGAAAGAAACATGGCGGTGCAAGTCCATGGTCCATGGAGGAGGACCTGGTCCACTGTAGATATAAAATAGGCTTGAGCAGTATCTATTTTCTTCCTAGCTTCATACCTTCCTGACATTTCACCAAGGTATATGGTATATGATGGTATTTGTGTGAAAAAACAAATGATTAAAAGCTGGTAATAGAAGTCATAGTAGCATATCTGATATTGTCTGGCTTACAATGCTGTGTATCTAATATGCAGCTAGCTTTCTTATACAAGACTTGGTGTGTTTAAATACTCATGGTCCATATATTAATGAATACATATGAAATAAGCACACTTATTCCATTGATCCTTCTAGTTATATTTAATTAATTAGCAGGCTGTAGAGCAGAAATGAACAGCCAATTATTTCTTTCCTACCTCCAAATAATTCTTCCATTGGCTGAGTTCCATATTGTAATAAAATAATTTCATTTTATATTTTTTATTTTCCATCAATAAAAAAAAATAACAGCAACTTCTATGTTTCAGATAACTTTATTCACAATTAGGGATGCACCAACTGACCAGACCGGTACCGGCCGGTGAGCACCACATGTCCGATTCCTCGTCCGTCATATTCGCTCACATACTCTGTACGATGGTCGCGTCATGCGCGCAGCACACACTGGCCGTAATGTCACACCCACCACAGCGCTGATCATAGCAGCACACACTCAGACACATGCTCACATGATGTCAGTGTTAGTGACAGACACCAAGAACAGGATAAAGAGAAGACAGACAGTCTACAAGGAGACAGAACAGCTGACGGTGTCGCCAAACAGCCGTAAACTTTGTAGCTCTTCATGCTAATGTTAGCCAGCAGCAGACTGCTGTTCACAGACTGACAGTTAAAATCTCACCTCCTGTTCTGGCTGAAGAATAAACAACCTGTGTTGATGCGTCTCCTCAAACATTTTCTCATCCAGACTGTTTAACTTCTGCGTCTGTTTTTCTCACTGCAAAGTTTTACTACAGCAAACTGCTGCACCGCATCTGTCACCGGTTTGTTTACATCGGCTTCTACACAAGATCATGTGAAATCACGTCCCGCGTTTCCTCTAGTACATAATATTAATTTAATCTTATAATAAGGCCTGGCTGAAATCTGGAGCACTTTTGGAGAAAATATATAAGTTATTTAATAGTCAGTGTTTTATTATGAACATCCAATTTAGTTTTACAAGAAAAGTTGCAAAAATGTTTGTGAATGCTGTCAATTATATTTCTTAGAAAAACTGAAAATTGGAATCAGCCAAAATCGGAATTGGCAGGTCAGACCCTTAAAAAAATCGGAAATCGGAATCGGCCAAGAAAATTGGAATCGGTGCATCTCTATCCACAATGATGGTACTGAAAATCATACCTTTAGGATTTCTAAATACCCCAATATACCATAATACCTTGATAGTGAACACAAACACGTGGTTAAAAAGCAAGTATATTTCCAGCCTAAGACTTCATCCCTCCAGCATGTTTCTCACAGGAAATTCTTAATGTCCATTAGCACTTTAGAGAGGTTGGCCTCATATTTAGGAGAAAATATTACATCTGGTTAGTAGGAGGTGACCTGATGAGTACAGGGTGCAAGATTTCCAGTAAATCTAATGTTTTGTCAAAGCTCCTGTTTCTCCATCCTTTTTGGAAATCATTGGAGGACATTTCAAAAATGGATCTGGAAGGATGGAGCTGGAAGCACACAGTCAAAGCTCTCAACCAGCTACTAATGTTTCAACTACACTTGAAACGCCTCTTAACATAACGCAACACAATTTAACAGAATCACAAACTATTCTGAACATTATAATCTTCATGAAGGTAGGATTTATTGAATGGCTGTTGTATGTGTGGTATTGGTACACCTAGTAAACTGACACAATAAAAAAGTATCATAAAAACACAGTTGAAAACAAGACCATTGCTTTTGCAGGTGTTATTGATGATACTAATTAAGGTTTCGTTTCATTCAGGTCAAACAGGGCCCTTTTCTATCAAATTAGCGCTGGTTCTTGAACTAGTTCCATTCTCGGAAGCTGGGTGATATTTAGTTAACAAGCCCGCATTTCCACCAGCTTTGAGTGGAACCATTGTAATCAAGGATGTCATTAACAGAGGGTGCTGCACAATGCACAACTACTTGTAGAATATGAAACACCCACTTTGGTTCCCAAGAATAACTTGCAATTTTGGGTTCCAGCTGGGAACCAAAATTTCAGGAACCAGTTCCAAACCAGTTTATTTTTGGTGGAAATGCTCAGGAATATACAAAAAAAGATACAAAAAAGCAAACAAACAAAATAATTAGATAGATTTCCTCTCTTTTGATGGGTGTGTCACAGGTATTACCATATCAGCACCAACGTGTATGTAAACTAGGGTTGGCCCGATGATGATGATGATGATGGTGATGGTGATGGCTGACGGTCATTGACCACTATAACGCTGTGATTTAAAAGCCCTCTGTATTTGAGGTAGTGTGTCTGATCAGAGTTGCCATAGAGTTGCTGCACAAGTTCCACTTTTGGCATGTGGGAGAGAAAATACAGTGAAGCTGTTGCAGCTGTTCTTTGCACTATGTCATCATGTTGTGTTCATTATTTTGTTTTAAACAAAACAGACATACAGACATGTGGTACCAAGATGAAGAGCCTCTTAGACCCAGCAACAATATCATAGTTGGCTTGGATCAGGTATCTCTCACACATTTCATGGGCTTACGTCGAGTTTGGGCTGTAATATTATTACAAAAAAAGGTCTAAGTCAGCATGCTGCTGTTGTGCATGGAGGGATCACTGGATATAATCTTTGATTACTACAGTTGGTAACATCTGTGTTTAGCCTGCTCTTTCATATGAATATGAATCACATTTGGTAGACCAAATGATTAATTAGGAAAATAATGTTTGAAGGCATTAAAAAAAAAAAAAAATTAAAGTAAAATTGGCTGCAGTATTTCACTTATCTATACGGAAATTGTAGTTTGTAATAATTGGCAAAGGCTGAATTATGTGCACAGTGAGGGCGACAGAGATGTTATGTAATAAAGAAAAATACTCAAAGCAATAGCAAGTGTTTGTCAGAGATTAAGCATTAGGTTAACTTCTGCAAACCTGGTTTCTCTTCCTCATGAGAATAAAATACATGTCCTGTGCAGTGGGAGATTCCAGGGTGCTTTCCTCGTACCAAAGAAACACAGTCTAGAAATTTCCAGCATACCGGTGAAACAGTCAGCTCCAGCAGAGCAGTGAATAACAGGTGCTCTGTTTGACAACACAACAGGTGTGACCGTGTGATAGCAGACAAAGTTTAAAGACACGCCAGGTGAAAGTGAAAGTGGAAAACAGCCTCACCACAGACTGACACTGTGCGAGGAGGCGACTAGTTCAGACAAACCGAAAGTGTGCCTGTGTGTGTTTGCAAACGTTAGCATCATGCTAGCTGCCGGATAGCAACATTACTACAGGCTGCTGTGTCAAATTCGCTAATTTACCAACAGAAAACGACAAAGCGGCACAAGGTTCACACGTCCAACACAAGTCTGCCAGCCTGAGACCATGTTACACACAATACATTATTCACAAGTTACTTCATTTTACAAAATAAATCGAGTTACTCACTCAGAAAGAATCAGCTGACACAACGGTGACTCAGTAGACTACACGACTTCCGCATTCTTGAGTGATGACAACAGCGCGAGCCAACAGTAAAACAGGAAACTGAACATCCTGAACCAATGGCGCTACAGAATCCGCGCCGGCCAATAAGGATTTACAACAGTCAAGCGGGTGAATAGCACACGCCCACGGAAGAGCCAATCGGGTACCACAAAACGCCTAAAGCGCACCAATAGAAAATCACAGCGCGGCACAAACTGGAGCCACACATGCACAGAGCGGTACGTGTGCACAGACGCAGAGTTACTGTCAGAGCTCAGATTTGGAAATGAAAAAAAAAAAAAAATCCTTTATCATAATATAAAGGATATCAGACACGCCATATCATAGCTTCTTTTAAATCCCTGATGAAAACCTTATTTTATAGGAAGGCGTTTGTGAATTGTTAATTCAAGTCAGTGGGATTTATTGCTCTGCTCTGGCCATTTTAACTTTGACTACTGATTATATCCCTCAAACTTTTGCGACCTTTGCGATATTTTTATTTTGTTGCTTCTCACCTTCTGTATTTTTATTTGTGTTTTATTTGTGCTGTTTTATCTGCTGTTTCTTTGTTCTGGCTGTTTGTATTGTTGTATTATGTATTGTATTGTTTTCTGTGAAGCACTTTGTAACCTTGTTAAGAAAAGTGCTATGTAAATAAAGTTTATTATTGCATTGTATATTATACATATTGTAGATCTAAATATATAGTGTATATCAGTGTCAAACTTTTTTCCATTGGACCCAGTTTTTTGAAATGACACAATACTGCGTCCCAAGTCACACTCAGCCTTATCAATAAAATCTGGTAATAGTTTATTTGTGCATAAATTAATGTTCCTGATCATTTTTACTGCCATTTTTGCATCACCCTATATTATCTTGATGCTTTTTATTGAAAACATAAGTTAAAACTTTATAACTTTTTAAATCTAGGCTGACTTAACAGATTATATCATTGTTTTTATTTGCTCTTATCAGGAAAACAACATATAAAATATAGAATAAGTTCAAAGAGGAAGTGCATTCACTTGGAATTAGCAGGTTCTTTTTTCTCTCATCAGTAAAATAATTCACAGATTTTAAATGCTTTATGAAAAGTGTACTGCAGATATAAATCTTAAATTTGCTACATTTCTTCTGTAGTATTTTATTTATTTGGGGACCCAAATAAAATCTCCTGTGACCCACGTGTGGGTCCCGACCCAGTCTTTGGGAATGACTGGTGTATGTTACAATAAGCAGTAATGGAAGAATTATTCAAAATCAGTTCATATGAAAGTAAAAAGTTCTGCCTTTACTTACTGATAACAATACACGATTGCTGATCTGTTTCTGTTATGGCAGTTTGAATCAGGCAATATTGTGCCCCCTGGTGGTATAAATCAGAAACTAAAGAGGGATCTCAAGGGGACTGCTGTGGGATTCTTTGGTACCCTCAACATTACTACAAAATTCTTTATTTAGTGCTGCATTCCCAGTTCAGTTTCTTATATTCTGCTTGCATGATTTTTGTTTTTTAGCTGTACAGAATCTCTTTTATAGCAAATAAATGGTTATTCACCTGCTTCTTCACACACATTAAAGCCAGCAATTCAGTCTAATGTCAGCTTTTCAAAAAACCATACAATATTCTACATAGGTCATACATTTTGGGCCAGCAATTCAGTTTAGCATCAGCTTTTTAACAACACTACTTTAGCATTATTCAACTTTTAAAGCCAGCAATGCAATTTAGTATCAGCTTTTCAACAGCTAACATTTACACCCGCAAATTCTTCAGACTTTGGCCTCTCCAGAATTACATTAATAGTTCTTCACCTGATCCTGTTTACTTGAGAGGCATATTTATTATCTCAGGCAAAACAGCCGAGACCAGAATGAGGGTAGCATCTCATTATTTTCCCTCCACTGAGGTCAACGTGTTTATGTTTCTATGGTGACTCGGACTCTGAGGACTGGCAACTGATTAAGACACTGCACACAGGAGAGAATGCAAAACTCTGGCTGCTACTGTTGAACCTTTTAGGTAAGGTACACCAGGAAGTGAGGAGGCGGGCAGGTGGGTGTAGATCCCAAATGACCAATCATAGCTGGTCATCAGGTCAGTACTTATCTGCTCGCTGCCAGCCAGACACTGATTTTTTTTTTAGATCTTTCTCATCTCTGAACTGTGGCCTATCTACAATCACAGCATGGTAAGAGATCTCACCATTATCAGAGTCAGTTATGATGAGCAGGTGCTCTCAGTTGTGAGACATTAGATGGTTTCACGGCTGAGTAATTGTGAAGATAACTGTATCTTCAGTGGATAAGAACCAGCTAATTAAGTTAAGTCACATTAGAAATATGGGCCCTTGTGGATGAAGTTCTAATGATTCATATCTTTTATTTCTTTTTAGACAAGCTACACAGATAAAGGGGAGAAGGTAAGATGGAAACAGCTTCTGAAGATGGCTTTCTGTGGTCAATACAATACTGTTCATGAATAATTAACCAGTGACTGAATGTTGAAAGAATAAATGAATCATTGAAAACTCTCAGCTATTATGAAATTTGATTGCAACTCTTAGGTGAAACTAACCATTTAATACCCCCAAAACACACAAAAACAGGTATTTTTCATTTGTTTACCATCAGCCAATGTAATTCTAATGTAATTCTTCTGTTGCACTTATGCTTTTCAGCACGCGAGGGGAAGGTTTGTCAAGTTTCATCATCTCACCTTCTGGGTCGGCAATGCCAAGCAGGTCAGTATCCAAATGCTGACATGCAACTAACAGTATATTTTCTTTCATCTGTGTCATTTTCATAATTTCAGCAAGTCAAATCACATCTAATTCTTTTCCACATAATTTATATTTGAGTCAAGATGAACGTCAGTGTCTTCATCATGCTTCTCTGAGCACTTGAAGCTTCTATTCACTGTGTTGACTTTCAATATTTACTGAAACATTTTCAGGTTTACAGTTAGTAATTACATATTAACTGTAACTTTGTTCTCAATAAACAGTCAAAATAACCATGAGTTGTTGAATCAGTAGCTTCTGGAACATCCAGACTCTGTTCTCTTTATCCAAAACTGTTTGACATTGTTTTCTGAATAGCAGATACAGTGCAATTAATTGATAAGTCATAAAATAAAACTATTTTGATAATCAAATTAAATGTTTCAGCCATTTGTCATTAACAATCATCTTTGGAGTTTTGGTGTGTTGATTGCAACATGCCCTTTAAAATGAAGTATTTGTTTTAACTTTAAAAAGTTAGTGTCTGGGCTGACTTAAAATTTTAAGTTGACTGAATTTGAAAAAACAAGTTGAGGTAATTTTGTAATGTTTCAAAACAAATAAACTATTCTAACCCAATAAAGTTGATATTAACTCTGTCCTATTTGAGAAAACATGTTCAATAAGCTACAGATATTATGCTGAACTCTTCAGTCACACAGACAAACTTCTCAAACAAATTTGCTTTCCTTTAATATTTTCTCAGTTTGAAGAGTCAGTTCTTCATTTTTTATCTTAAGAGACACAACATGTTTAATCATATCTTCACATATCTTCACACTTTAAAAAAAAGAAGATTCTCAGGAGAGCTTTACCTCTTTAACAGAGCATGCTGGGAAGTCTGTTCATATGCTGATCATGCTTCTTTAGAAACTTAATTTAATGAATTGATTGAACTCTGTACAGTAAAATCATTCAAGTCATCATTTCAAGTCAAAAAACCTCAAGTTAGGAGAACTACTGTTTAACAGTTCCTAAGTGTTCTGAAAATAAGTACCAGAAATTTTAAGATTAGCTGATTATTAAATAATTAAATTATTGTAGGATTTTTTATCTTTTAAAATAAATTGTCACAATTTTCTGATGCATTGTAGACAAAACGATTGATCAAATAATAGAGAAAATGATGCTAAATTAAATAAATGTTAAATGTTAAATAAATGTTGCTAAATTGCAGCCCTACCGCATTAATATATTCTAATATGATAACGAAATTTTATTAAAATGAAATGAAATCTACAAAGTAGAAAACACCGTAAGTCTGGCTTACTTTCATATGAAAAACATCCATGATGCTACAAACACCACCTCAGTTCTTTCAGTCACTCTGGTTCAGCACAGAAACACAGCCAGGATTGAACAATCCATAATCAATATATTCACTTTGTCAAAGTTCATCAGAAGTAAAGACAGTGTGATCACTCTGCAGGCAGCCTCCTTCTACTGTGATAAGATGGGCTTTGAGCCTCTGGCCTACAAGGGTCTGGAGACGGGCAGCCGAGAGGTGGTGTCTCATGTCATCAGACAGGATAAGGTAAGCAGTGAAACATCCTGTGCTGATTGAATGCAAATATTGAATGTACGCTATATCCAGTGAACCGGCCCTCCTCTCTCCTCACAGATATTATTTGCGTTTGAATCTCCACTAAATCCTGGAAATGAAGGCAAGTTTTCTGAAAGTCTGATTGAAACATGACATCAGTGTGTCTGCATTTCAACATGGTTTTATCTTTCCTCAGAAATGGGCCATCATTTGATGAAGCATGGAGACGCAGTCAAAGACATCGCTTTCCAAGTGGAGGACTGTGACTTCTTAATCAAGGTAACAATGATACACACAAGTATCATTGTGTAACATTGATGTGCTGGTGGATTCAGTCTCAGTTTGGATTGAATTGGCCCTGCAGGAAGAATATCAACCTAAATTTAATTGCAAAACTGTAATTTTCCACACTGGCCATGACTAAGGTCAAAGAATATGAAACTTGTCACATTTACTGGTATTTATATTTCACAAAGCTGTGTTGTTTTTTTTTTTACAGTGTTAAAAAAAATAAGAAATAACAGTGAATAAATATACAGTTACAATTAAAAGTTCTGCCTTAAGATTTTACTCAAGTAAAAGTACAAAGGTATGGAATTAACAAATACTTCAAGTGCCAAAAGAAAAAGTGCTCATTATACAAAATGGTCCATTATAGAACAATATAGATTATATTATTGGACTGCAATTAGTTGCTATTAGCACCCAGGTGTCAGAAGCCAATATTGATATTTGCACCCAGGGTGGAATAGCTAATGTGACTATTTATACCCACTTTATGCCATGCAGGTGTAAATAGCTACATTGGCTATTTATTAAATTAGCCAACCAATGTGGTTAATTAATCTGCTCTCTTCCATTCAGGTATGAATAAAGGCACATGGGGTATTTACACCTGCATGTCAGAGACAAACAAGAATCTTTTCCTAAATCTATCCAACCCCTTAACTGTAACTCAGTTTCCTCTGACATGTTTCAATGCAAGTGACTGAAGTAATAAACCCGGCTGGATTTGTATGATCACACTACACACACTCACAGAGGGTGATGTGTGAGGTGCACTCGGTGTGTGTTGTAACAGAGACAAACATGTCAGTGTGTGTGTAAGTGCAGCTTTGATGTTTGGTGGCTCATCTGAACTCTTCACCGAGTCAAGGTCAGACTGCAGGTTTGTTGACTGTTTGGTCAACACTGAGTTACACTGAGTTTACACTCAGGTCAACAGCAGGGGTGGAAGTAACTAATTACAAATACTAATTACAAATAAAATTACTCTAATTAATTAGTTTTTTTTTGGGTATTTGTACTTCTATGAGTAGATTTTCAAGTCTGTACTTTTACCTGTACTTAAGTATGCATTACACCATGTAATCTGCTTAGTTACTTTTGAAATCATAATTGAGTACTCAGTACAATTTGAGTTAATATCCAATCTTTCATCTAGATTTTTGTAGCCGATAAGACAGTGGTTCCCAAACTTTTTCTGGCATGCCCCCCTTTTGGAAGCCAACAAAAGCCCCCCCACCCCAAAATTTTTAATCAATCATTAACAATAATTGGGGTTGGAACTGCTAAAAAAAATAAAAATAAAAAAAAATAAGAAGTTGAGTATTAGTGAAATAAAGTTTAGCAGAATAGAATCAGCAGACTCTTGTTTGTTTTTTTACTTCCCCTTCATAAATCATATTCATTCAAGTCTGTTTCACTCTTTATTTCTCCCTGGTCTTCTGTGTGACTGCTGAACAGCAGAACAGAGCAGGAGTTTGGAGTCATTTAGACAGAAGATTTGGACAAACAGAACCACTTTTGATTAAATGCTGCTTTTGATAAAGCATCAAGCATCAGTGGTTAAAATGTAACTAATACTCTGAGTAGTTTTTTAGATGAATACTTTGTACTTTTACCTTAGTATTTTTCTAGCACCAGTACTTGTACTTGTAATTGAGTAATATTTTAGTAATGTAACAGTACAGTACAGATTTTCAGTACTCTTCCCACCACTGGTCAACAGTAGCATCATCTCACTTACATAAAGTATATGACTGACAGCATGTGGAGGAAGATGTTCTGTGTTCGGCCACTGGAGGGCATCCAGGAGCCGTCTGCACACAGACACACTGATGTTAATGCTCCTTTTTTGATCCCAACACCTCTGCACTGACAGACAGCTAAAGAGCGAGGAGCTGTCATCGTTAAGGAGCCCTGGGTGGAGCAGGACAGCCACGGGAGGGTCAAGTACGCTGTGGTTCAAACGGTATGTAAAGAGGGAAAGCCTAATGTAAATACACACATGAAACTGGAAATGATTGATAATGTTGTGCTCATGTTTTGTCCCCAGTATGGAGATACAACACACACACTCATTGAGTACCTTGGTTCCTACAAAGGCCTGTTCCTGCCGGGCTACAAAGAACCTCTGTTCAGGGACCCTCTGTTAGCCAAACTGTGAGTATCTCAACATTATCCACAATGTGGATTTTTGCTGGATTTCATGTTGTTGTAAAATAAAACAAAAAACCCCAACAAAACTTTTTTTGTATTAAAGGGACAGTTCACCCAAAAATGAAAATTCAGTCATTATCTCATCACCCTCATGCTGATTGAAGGTCAGGTTTAGTTTTTTAGTCCACAAAACACTGCTGGAGTTTCACAGGAAAACAGTGTTGCAGAATCTCCCAAACAATGGAAGTGAATGGTGACCAGTTTTCAGATGTAAAAAACAACTGGAAAAAAAACATAAAATGCCTCCATACTGCTCATCTGGCATAATGTAAGTCTCCTAAAGTCTTGAGAGATAATGACTGAATTTTCATTTTTGGGTGATCTATCCGTTTAAGCTTAGATACAAAACCTGTCAATGAAAAAAGCTCCTGGTTTGATACACTTAAACATCCACAGGAATTTAGTGGAATCAATTTATCTTTTATCTTTAACTTAATGTAAATATACAAGTTTCTTTTGTTCAAGTTAATTTAACTTAAAACTTAGAACTATTTTCAGGACACTTTTCAGGACAGCATATCAGCAGACTTCCCAGCATGCATTGGTTTAGAGTTACAACTCTCTTGAGATCCTTCTTTTTTATGATTTGAAGAAAACATTAATGATGAAAACTGGCTGTGTCTCTAAAACACATTTTCACAATAATGCAAAAGCTGCAAACCATGAAAAAGGTTGAAAAAAAAACCAATATAAATGTATTTTGATAAAAGTGTGATTGCTAATGAAAACGATTTTTTTTTTTAAAGGAAGGATGAGTTCTTGAGCTGTTTTTTTTTTTCTTTTTTTCTGAAGTTTCATGGAAAAGTACCTGTGCAAAGTTTTTTCTTCTTTTCTCTGCAGTCCACCAGCAGGTTTGAACTTCATCGATCACATTGTGGGAAACCAGCCAGATGATGAAATGGTGCCAGTTTCAGACTGGTAAGACTCCTGTCTGAGCGCACGTACACACAGTGGGCAGAGCAGACACACAGGGTAAAAGGACAAGTAAACACACCGCAGACGGTCACCCCGCCTCTGTTAGAGCTGATATGCAAAAGCTCCAGTGCAGCATTACAGGTCTAGGACAGTGTTTCCTGAGCTTTTTTTCAGGGGACCAACTTTTTTAAAATGATAAACTATCATAACCCAGATTAAAATATTTTATAGATAGTCGATCAATCTGACGATTATTTTCTCAATTAATTGATTATTATTAGCTGTTTGGTCTATAAAATGTGAGAAAATGGTGAAAGATTAATCCTGTCACAATCTTGTTAATTGAAAAATAGGTCCAAACATGTGAAAACCTATTTTTCAACTAGTGATCAATCTGGTAATATTCTTCCCACTAATTAATTAGTTGTTTGCTCCATAAAATGTCAGAAAATAATGAAAATCAATCACTTAATCCTGTCACAATCTTGTCAATAGGTCCAAACATGTGAAGACAGGTGGAGCACATTGACATATGTCCATGGCATATTTAAACATTTCCAAATAAGGTATGGCTTGTTTCATCACATTTTCATGTTTGTGTTCTGCAAATTCCAGGTATCAGAAGTGTTTGATGTTCCATCGGTTCTGGTCAATAGACGACAAGCAGATCCACACACAGTACAGTTCACTGCGGTCCATAGTGGTGACAAACTATGAGGAGACCATCAAAATGCCCATCAATGAACCTGCACCAGGGAAAAGGATATCTCAAATCCAGGTGTGACTTTATTTTATTATTGCAACAGTCTCACTTTCTTTGGGACTTTCTGTCCGTGAATGTTCTCATTCGTCCAGGTCATTGTCTCATCAAGCTTCTTGGATGAGAAGCGAAACGTCTTCAATAAGACTTTTAAACAAGTCCAGTTGCTTTCAATTTAATCTTTTCCTGAGGTTTGGGACTTTCTGTTTAAAGGTCCAGAGTGTGAGATTTATGGGGATTTTTGTCAGAATATAAAGGTAAAAAAGATAAAGGTCAACTTTATTGAGAGGAATATGGCCGGAGTGGAATATAATATTCACAAGTATGTTGTCATTAGTGTATAATCACCTGAAAAGAAGAACTGGCCTTTCCTAAGTCCCACCCCTTTTCACTCGGTGCTTCAATGACAGTTGAGCAAACTCTGTGCCTCGGTCCACTTCCTTCTTTCCTGTTTCCTGTACTTATATATGTTATGTGCTGGGCTCATCTATGTTGAAAAAGAAAAGCAAACTTTGAAGATGGCTAAAAGACGTCACTGGAAGACTTGTAAAAGTGATACATATTCAGATTTTAAGTTTATTAATTTTAGAGAAACACTAGCTAACTAGCTAACTAATCTATATCAATCATTAATGAGCTACTTAGCTAGTGTTTTGATCACATTAGCTAACTTTAAACGTGACCTTATATGTTGCTTTTACAGGAAAAGAGGAAAGTTGACCGAGGTGTTTATTTTTTTGTTTGGTTTTTTTTTTTTTTTTTTTTTGTTTGTTTGTTTTGTTTTTTCATGTTTTCATTACCTTAGAATGAGTTTTTTATGTCCACAGAGGCTGCGGGTCCTCCTCCATGGAGGCCGCCATGTTTCTACAGTAGCCCAGAATGGACAAACTAAATACTAACTCTATATACAGCCTTTCGTGTTTTTTGAGAGTTTCACAGCCACCATAGTTTTTACTGCATACTTGGAAGGGGAGGGTGAGGTGGGGGGGGGGGTATTCAGATGGTTGCAATCTACAATCTCACTGCTAGATACCACTAAATTCTACACACTGGTCCTTCTCCACAGTGCTTTACCACAGTAGGTGCCCAGCAGCTTGAGGAACAGTTGTGCAATTTGTCAACAAAATCAAAATCGTCCCTTGTGTGGATCAAACCTGAAGTATATGAGGGATTATGACATTCAGATTTGTGGTGGTTTGCAGCTTTGCCTCAGTGTATTTTGATATCCTGCACCCTCCTCTCCTCAGGAATATGTGGACTATAACGGGGGACCAGGTGTTCAGCACATTGCCCTCAACACGTCAAACATCATTGAGGCCGTGAGTCTTCTGCGTATGATTATCCCCTACATTAAAAATTTCATAGACTTCACCTTCATCTTTGCACCCCCCTCCAAAGTCTGCAAGTAAAGGCAAGTTCTTGCTTTTTTTCTGTTTTTCTCTTAAAACAGATCGTGAACCTGCGCGCCCGAGGGATGGAGTTCCTCTCAGCGCCTGACACGTACTACGACACCCTGCGGCAGAAACTCAAAAGTGCCAAGATCAAGGTGAAGGAGGACCTCGACCGTTTACAGGTGAGGAGACGTGTTATTTCAGCAGGTCTGAAGTCATTTACAGCCTTTTTGCTCATGTTCTAAAATATAAACTGTCTGAGTTTCCTTTGAAGGAACTGAAAATCTTAGTGGATTTTGACGACAAGGGTTACCTCCTTCAAATCTTCACCAAACCTGTGCAGGACAGACCGACCCTTTTCTTGGAGGTCATTCAGCGGAACAACCACTTCGTAAGTGCCAGAGACCAGTTACACTAAACTATGGTGTGGCTGATTAACTGAGGATAATCTTTAGCTTTGATGACTGAGTTGCACCAACAATGATTCATTTAATCTAAGATTAGTTCTAATCATAGTTTAGCAAAACTAGGTTTAAAATAAAACAAAACTCTGTTGCAAATTTAAAAACAAATCTCTTTTTAGTACATCCAAGTTTATTGATGTAAACCAAAATTAAATAGATTTTAATCAATATGGCAAAGCTAACTTTCTGAAAAATTTAATTAATTAATTAATAAAAAGATAAAAGACAATATAAATGTGAATGCTGTTGGGACCTAGTAAGTGTAAAACAGGGGAAAAACCATTTTTGTAAATGAAGCTTACAAAACATTACATTGTTTGCTTGCTGGATAGCTAAAAAGTTAACAAAATGCTACATTGTTTGCCAGCTAGCTAAAAAGTTATTAAAACATTACATTGTTTGTTAGCTCAATAACAAGTTAACAAAACATTTAATTATTTGCTTGCTAAATAGCAAAAAAAGTTTTAAAAAGTGACATTGTTTGTTAGCTAGATAAAAAGTTAACAAAATGTTACATTGTTTTCTAGTTAGCTAAATAGTTTTCTTTATGGGTCTAGTTAAAAAAGAAGAGGATTTGAAGTTTTGGTTGTAACAATAATTTAATCTAGGTTTATGTAAAAACTGGGTTCAAGAGAGGTTTAAATTTCATCATTCTTAGTTTTAAACTAGTTTTAAAGTTTGGGACAACTTTATTTCATGAGTTAATCAAAAATAGTTCAAAAATGCATCCTTGTTGGTGCAACCCAGCTTTAAAGGATAACTTTGGTATTTTTCAACCTGGGCCCTATTTCCCCATGTGTATGTGTGTGTATGATTGATAGGTACAACTCGTTTTAAAATTGGTTCAGTATTGAGGGAGGCGGATGCAGCCGCAGCCTGCGAAACGAGTTATAACGGTAGATATGAGGGCAAATACCTCCCGTAAAAGTTTGCATGCAAAGTGTCTCTCTTACCGTTCACTCTGTGACAACATCTCACGGGATCTTTGCTTGTTGAAGACTGTCTTCATTGCAGTGAGTGGGACAGTGCACTGCAGACCCGATGGTCTGTAAGGCACAGTGTCTGGACAGGAGTGTTAGCATCCAATTGTAGCACAATTAGCCACAACTTCAGCATGTTGCTGTCCGACAAAGGCAGCCTATGAAAGCTGTGCGGGGTGTTGGCGAACATTCTGTTCTTGCAATTTGGCGAAGCACAACACGAACCATTGTTTTCAATAGTTCCAGTAAAACTTTCAAACAAACAAACTTTTATGGGACATATTTGCCCTCATATCTACGTTATAACTCGTTTTACGGCTGCCGGCTGCATCCGCCTCCCTCAATACTGAACCAATTTTAAAATGAGTTGTACCTATCAATCATACACACACATACACATGGGGAAAAATACTGAAGTTATTCTTTAAGTCTTTGTGAAGGGTTTACTGGCCTGTGGTCCTGTTTCTTACTTTCACTACCTTTAAGCAGCAGAGACAGAGCCGCCTGAACACCTGTTTACAGCTCCCACCCAGTGCGAGCAGTACAACAGTAGCCCACTTGTAAAAGCCCAGTAAATCTATCACAGATACAGATTAAAAGGCTTCACAGTGAGGGGGATCTCTGGATTGGGTTGCACCCTGTGGCACTTTTTATTTCTAACACCTAGCCCCCATTTTTCTTGTCAGAACAGGCACATCTTGTCACTCTCCAGCATTTCACCAAGTCTTTACATGTGGATACAAGGCATGAAAGTGAGAAACTGGATCTGAACCACAGCAAAGAATCTCTGAGCGCAACCACCAACACTTGATCTTTTGATTATCTATGAAAATATTTACATGATTAATTTGCGCGCCCCCGGTGAGCGGAGTGGATGTTTGAACCCTGTGAGAATATTTATCTGCCGTGATCCAACATCAAAGCGTTTAACACCCTGAACGGTGTCTGTGAGAAAGATCCCCAGAGCCATAACAAATGACACAGAAGAAGGCAGATCTTTGGGTAATTAGCCATCTGTGTGTGTTTGTTCTCCCTCCAGGGCTTCGGGGCAGGAAACTTCAAGTCTCTCTTTGAGGCCATTGAGAAAGACCAAGATGCCAGGGGCAACCTCAAAGTGCTGACACCCGAAGGGCAGGCCAAAGCCTTCTACTGATCCTCTGCCTGCTGCTGCTGCCAAACCACACTTAGACTGTTATATATGGCTGTACATTTCAGAGGCAACACTGTCCACAACTACAATACATCAAACACATGTACAGAGTGTTGAATGTCTTCATGTGACAAGTTGCAAGTGCTATCAGATAGGCTTTAAGTTGACTGTAGATTACATGCTGTGTGGCTAAATAAAGAAACATGAAATGTTCATGCAGGTTGGCATGTGTGTTTAGAAAACGGAGATTCAATTTTTAAAGGGATAGTTTGACATTTGGAGAATTTTGGTTATTTGCTTTCTTACCGAGAGATAGATGAGAAGATTGATACCACAGTTTGTACACTAAATATGGAGTGTATCTATGTTTGCAGGGTCCTAAGTTCCCAGGGTCCTATGTTCTCAGAGTCCTAAGTCCCAAAGGTACTAAGTCCCAAAGGTACCATATTCCCAGGGTCCTATGTTTTAGGGTCCTTAGTTCCAAATGTACTAAGTACTCAGTGTCCTAAGTTTCAAAGTTTATGTCCTGTTTAGGGTCCTATTTCCTAGAGCCCTAAGTTCCCAAGCTACTATGTTTCCAGAGTCCTGTGTTCCTAGGGTCCTAACTTCCCAAGGTACTATGTTTCCAGAGTCCTAAGTTCCAAAAGTACTGTGTTCCCAGATCCTTAAGTTCCTAGGGCTGTAAGTTCACAAAGTGCTTAGTTCCCAGGACCTTAAGTTCTGAACATACTCTATTGCTAGGGTCCTAAGTTTCCAGGGCCATAAGTTCCAAAAGTACATGTTTCCAGGATCCAAATTTCAGGGCCATAATTCCAAAGTACCTTAGTTCCAGTACCATGCCGGCGTGATCAGATCACGTGACGTCTTCAAAGCCCCGTAAAAAAGAACCTGGCACTGCCGTCAACTTTACCCGAAAGTGTGGATTTTAAACTCTCTCCCAGTTTTTATTTGTTATTTTTTATTTATACGTTGATTGACCACGTAAAACCGGAGATATGATAGTTTTGATTTGATAGTACAAAATATATTTATCCGAGTGTAAAAGTGCAATGGGATGGGAGGGGCAGGCGCTGCATTTCTTTCCATATATTCATAATTTTTTGTCATTTTACAAAACGGGAGAAAAAGTGGTCGAACCAGCTTTTTATTGCAACAAATAGTATATTTTTCAAGTTGAATTTGATGATTTCTGTGTATTTTTGGGCCCAGTGTGTTAATAAAGTAGGTTGAAGTGAAAAATAATGATCAGATCATATAGATAAAGTAGAAGCATGTTAAATGTTTTTTTTTATGTGTTATATAAAGGCAAATTCAAAAGTATTCAAAAACGGCCAAAATAGGCTCAGACCCACAAGGGCTTAGGTGCTAATTTCCAAGGGTCCTATATCCCCAGTGTCTTAAGTTCCCAGGGCCTTAAGTTTTAAAGGTATTAAATTGCCAAAGTCATAAGGTCCTTGCATCCTACATTCTATGCTAACCCCTAACCCTAACCCATTAGGTGCTATATACAGCTGGGAACCCTTTGTCATATTCCCATTAATATAAATCTGGGGTACATGGTATTCTGGGAATGTTTTGGTATTGATCACATCTATTAAATTTCTTCAGAAAGTTTTTGCAGCTCAGTGCGCTCATTTGAGATCAGACGATCAGAAAAGTCCCACCTGCTTTTTCTATACAGCTCAAATACACTACATACACTGTGACCGAGTGCAGATGTTTGCCTACAAAGCACTTCATCTATGTTAGTGGGCAGAGAACTCTAATCTTTTTTTGTATAATTATGTTTATTACATGTCAGGTCTTCCACCTCAGGGTTTTGGTTAAAATCTTACTAACTGAAGGAGCATTTTCATAATTCCTTCATATGAAAGATAATGTCACTGGTTGATGCCCAGCTAACATGAAGCATGCACACAGTCACAAACATTACAACACATACTTTGTACTGTATGTGCTGACAACGGTCACATTACTTAAAAATCACACACACAACATATAATGATATTATTATCACACATGATCGTTCATATGTTCAAATAATCGTATTAATTCTTTTAAAATAGGGGCTTCCATTTTTCAGTTGTTTTTAAATGATTTTCTGCAATTTATTTCATTTTATTTTATTTTTATACTTTATTTTTAGGGAAACATAAAAACACAGTGGAACAAACTGTTGGCCACCTGTACATTCATACTGATGTTATACTGATTGGTGTACATGTCAGTTCATACAGCATCAGATCCGTGATGATCCTGTGGGGTCACAAACACGATCCATTTCTCCCAGGACTATAAAAATTTATCAACCTGATTAAGCAAAAAAGTTCTTTACATATTTTGAACATCAGCCACAATATTTATCCAGTCTGTCTGTTTTGGAGGTTTGGTCTGGAACCATTTTCGTGTTACAGCTTTCTTGCTGGCTGCTAATAAAATCTTTAATAGATATTTGTCTTACATTAGTAGATGAGCTGTAATATTACCCAAATAATCCTTAGAGAAAGAACAGTCAAATCCATCTCCAGAAATATTCTTTTTGACTTGTATCACCTCCTGCCAGTGTGGCAGAATGGCTGAACAGCTCCAAAATCTATGGAAATGATCTGCAAGCTGTTCTCAGCATCTCCTCCAACATAGACGCCTCTCCATCTCACCCGTCTGTACACATTTTAACTCGGGGGCTGTGAAATATCTAATCAAATTTCACCAACAGAACTTGTGACAGCAGACTGCACGGAGCACATGTTCAACCAGTGCTCCTCTGACATGACAAGTCCAGACTCTTTTTCCCATTTTAATCAAACCTTATTTGTTAAGTGTTTCTTAATGGACTGAACACTTGAGTATAACTTTGAAACAAGTTTCCTATTGTCCTTATTTTCATATACATCAATGAATATGTCAGTTAAATTGGTATCACATTGTCCATGAATTTTGATCTCATTATTAAATTAAGTCCTGGTTTGTATATATATATAAAAAATCCAGTCTTTCTGAACCATAAAGCTCCAAAATTTTCTTGAAACTATCCAGCTCTCTCTTTGCTGAAATTGAGCAATAAGAAGTGATGCCAATTCTGTACCAATATTTAACCTCCCGTAAATTGAATTTAATTTAATGTAACGTAATGTAACTTAATTTAATGCAATTTAATTTCTTGGAGCTCAAGTGAGAACTTAATTTTTGATTTACATCCACTCTTGATTTCACTCTACATTGATGCTCTCTTTTGTTCCGAGCCGCAGGGTGCATAAAAGAGTCACGAAGCTGTAATTCACACACAAACTGGAGGAACTTCAATCAAACTTTGAATTTAATTTTATTTCTAGTGCAACATACTCCAGTCATCTCTTTGTACTGTATTCACCACAGATTGAAATTAGTATTAATGCACTTTAAGTATTTATGTGATGCATATTTTGTTAGCTTCCTTATTCCAATTATCATATAACTTTTGCAGTTAGGAATGTTCAGATTGAGCCTCGGGCTGCACATTATATACTCCACCCACAGTTTAATTACCCCTTATTCTAAAGGAACTTCCTCAAAGGGTTGTATTATAAATCAGTCCATTTTTTAGCTGTAGTTATTCTGTTAATGACTGAATCTCATTATGTGTAATTATATTAGAAACATGTTTAATTCCATTTGTGCTTCTTAAAATCTGCTGGATGTTTCCTGAGGTGAAATACAATGACCACAATGAACTATTCCTTTAACAGCGCTCAAGAGTTTCTGCTGATTTTCCTTAAAACAAAAAAACAAAACAAACAAAACAAAAAAAAAAAACAGCACAGAGTTTTTATTTCAAAATAATTTATTTGCATATAATTGGAATGAAGACAGGTTGATACATCTGTGATGGCACTGGTCAGTTTCCATATAGAAACATTCAGTCTATACAGAAACCACTCTTTCAAACCTGGACAAAATGGATAAATATATTAGTAAATAAATATATTAGTGACATGTCACTATATTGAAATGTTCTATTATATATAAAATACAACACTATATTTCATTTCTGTTTTTGTTGTTCTCTTTTTGTACACAAAGTATCCAAAATATACTGACATATCCCTTAAAGTTCTGGAGGGATTTTTTTACTCTTAGAAAAGGCAGTTTCAGCTCATTATTCTTGCAAAAACATAACAAAACAAACACATAAACAAACACAAAGAGAAAGATCTTGAACAGGATGAAATCACATCAGATATTCTGCAGCTTTTTTTCATGTGCTGATGGTTTTTGGGCTTGTTTTAAATTAATACTATGAGATTTATTTTTTATTTTTAATATAAAATCTGTTGAAGCCAAAGTGCTGCTTGTAATTCAGTCATTTTCCATTTTCCAAAAATAACAGATGAGGAAACCCTGAAACTTTAGCTGGAGGACGCTGCGTTGACACATTCAGAGTGAGGTATTAGTACATACATGGGACCGCAGCTTAACATTTCTGCACGATTGTCCAAAATATTGAATGACTTCCACTTCAGTTCTGGTGTGCTCTCTCTTGACACTGAAAGCACATTTCATTCTGAGAATTAAGGAAAAGCTTGAAGCAGGAAAAAAAGGCACAAGTTCACTGTGTTCAAGATTTTGCCTCTCTGGTTCGACAGGTAAGAGCTTAATGTGTTGGGAGCTTCCTGATCGTGAGCAGTCTGAATGAATATAAGGCACACATGAGGCTTTAATAAGTGCTACTGGTTACATTGCAATTACCCATGAGCTCTTTGTCTGCTGCTTGTGCTGAGCTGAACTGTATCTGAAGTCGGACAGCTTTCACATTTTCACTTTAAAGGAAAGTCCACGCTTTAACTGAATTCCTGTTTCTCTGATCTCCGATTATTTAGTCTAGAGACACGCGAGCATGAAGACGTCTGTGGTTACGCTGAAAATCAGAGCGCCATCTTTGAGGTCAGCTTTTATCTACACAGTTTAAGTGTAATTTTCCAAGGATATAAACACATTTTCTGTCTGTCAGTCTGCCAGAGCGGCTCACCCGGGAAACAGTGGGTAACAAAGAGTAAAACCTCGATTCTGTTGTTTGTAGTTTGGAGGGACTGTTCAACATTTTAAAAAATATTTATGTGAATGAAACAAAATCTGTTTTAAGGTGGACCTTCTTTCAAGTGCTGCAAGCTCAAAAACAGGGGTTGGTAATGCACATTCACCACAACAAAACGATTATTTGTTACTGTAACTAAAATGATTTCTTCCCATTTTTCCAGTGTTTGATTGTTCCTGAGATCCTTCTCAGGCTCTACCTACCCTACAGTTTGAAATCATGGGAAAAGAGCACCGAGCTTTCATTGAACTGGTGCTGCAGCAACAGACTGAGCTGATGCTCGGGGCTGTAAGGTCTACCTAGCATGGCTTTACTCCAGTTATATTATTAACTAGTCACTACCTCGTTCCTACAGAAACCCTGAGAGGAAAGTGAGAAAAAAAAAAGCCTGATCTAAACTGGTTTCTCTCCTGTGTTTATTCCTTAAGAACAGTCAGTTAAAAGATAAGCAGGTGACAAAGTTTTTTGACAGGATCATTTCTTGATGTTTGTTGTTGTAATACTCATTTTGGCCACAAGAGGCTGAAGTGCACCACTAACTTAAGTTCTAAATGGACAGAGGGTTCATGTTTTCTCTCCTGGTAAGTTTTAATTTCTCCCTGCACTCTAAACACAGTTACATACTGTATATTGTGTGCTAGCAAGTTATGTAACACATCGTTCTTTTGGTCACCAATTTCTGGCACAAATTAAAAAACATTTCTCATAGGGATGACCCTGCAGGAACCCTCCATTTTTTTGCTGCAGATCCCGATTGCCAATTGTCTATAAGGCATATCTACCAATACAGATATTTTTTTTTGTTTGTTTGTTTGTTTTGTCATGTGAGAGAGTTCAAGTATCTCGGGGTCTTGTTCTCGAGTGAGGGGACAATGCAGCATGAGATGGCCTGGAGAATCAGAGCAGCAGGGGCGATATTGCGTTCGCTTTACCGCACCGTTGTGGTGAAAAGAGAGCTTAGCCAGAAGGCAAAGCTCTCTATCTACTGGTCAGTCTTCATTCCTACTCTCACCAGTGTCTTGAAGGGTGGATCATGACCAAAAGAACGAGATTGCGGATATAAGCGGATGAAATGGGTTTTCTCAGGAGAGTGGCTGGCATCTCCCTGAGGGATAGGGTGAGAAGCTCAGTCATCTGTGAGGGACTCAGAATAGAGCTGCTGCTCCTTTGCGTAGAAAGGAACCAGTTGAGGTGGTCTGGGCCTCTCGTAAGGATGCCACCTGGTCACCTCCCGAGGGAGGTGTTCCAGGCACGTCCAGCTGGGAGGAGGCCACGGGGCAGACCGAGGACTAGCTGGAGGGATTGGATTCCCCAGTCAGAGCTGGTTAATGTGACCAGGGAAAGGGAAGTCTGGGTCCCCTGCTCTAAGTGTTACCTTCGCGCCCTGACTTTGGATAATCAGATGGATGTTTTGTCATAGCAGCTGGTACAGCAGTATTGCAGATCAGTTTGATATTAAGCCAAACCTGATCAGTAATATCAGTGGGGTTATGTCAGAAATGATTACATAGCAAGGTTTTTTCGAAGTACTGAGCATATGACCAGATAAATGAGACTTGGATTGTACTGCACAAGTTGTATGAGGTTTTTAAAGGTATGTTTTGATTTAGTTTTGCTATTTTAAAAACAGGAGCACCATCCACTTTACCAAGCCTGGATAGTGTGTTTTGGATTTATTCTACATTCATGTGGAGGGAACACAGGGTGAGTAATTTATGTACAAATCATACTGGGGTGAAGTGCTAATTTTCAGTAGTTAGCATGTGACAATGATGTCGACTCAGCTGAGAAGTTTTTGTGTCATCATTAAGCATTAAGCATTGCTTCTGACCTCCCAATCACATATTTTTACTGAATATCGGCCGATCTAGATCAGTGTTCAAGCAATCTACATGTCCCTAATTTCTAGCCAAAAGAAAGACAAGACAGTCGTGTTACACGACCTGTTCTTAAGTCATACACACAGGAGAGAAAACTATTTAGAAAACGGACCACCAGATTTATTTTCTCACTTGCCTCTCAGGGCTTCTGTACTTTTCTATGGCTGCAATATAGAACATTATTCTAGAGCTTTAGTTGCTGGAGGACGATGGGAGGATTTATCCTTTTTGGAAGATAAACAACAACGTGATGAATCAGGCACTGAAGGGGCAGAGGACAGGTCTGTCATGTTCACTCTGCACTGATCGGGGGGGTTAACAGCACTGAGGTCAAACATTAAGTAACCACTGGCAAGAGAAATGACAAGAACAAGACAATAGCTTGTAATGACGACGACATGATTCAGTCAAACTGGTTCGTTTTGAAAGATGAAAAAAAAATTTACAAAAAACAGACTACAAAAAAAAAAAAAAAAAAAAAATCCAAAACACATATACACATGTTGAAAACAGCTGCCATTATTGAAATAATGAAATCAAGGCCCATGTGAGGCTCAGCGCCCTCAGTGAATGCTTGTTGTCTGAGGGGCCGAGCATAAAACCTTTCTCTCCATCTGGACAGGTCTGACGTTATGTTGAGTTTATGGGAGCTACATGGTTGTGACCAAAAAAACAAAAAAACAAACAAAAAACAAAACAAACAAACCAAAAAAAAAAAACATCACTACAGCAGTACCTTTAAAGACCCCCTGTGTGTGAGGCATGTTAAGAAATCTGAGCTGAGGTAGGCTGGAGAGAAAAGATTCTCTCAGCTGAGGCTGGACTCAGCAAAGGAAGACGAAGAAAGTAAGTACCTCTACGAGAAATCAAGTTATTCTGTAATAGGGTGAGCGATGCAGAGATGGAGTCTCACTTCATGAGGGCTCAACACCCAAAGCAAGGATCATTCATTACTAAAGAGCGTGGCAACTTGTGATATCATGTTGAAATGAATATTCTTCCTATAACTGATGAGGAGTAGTGTTTGAGTCGTTTCCCCAGCAACTCCCAACCATTTAAACCACTCAATATATTCTGATAAACAATATTACCAAAGCTCCAAATTTTAGTATGATCTGGTCACTTCATAACGGAACCAACTTGTGATCAAAGAACATTTTAGCCCGTGAGCTTTGACTCCTGGGGGAAGCTGGGGAATCGTGTGAATGAAGGCCTTTCTGGTGGAATTTTGTGGAAGACATGAGAGCGATAGCCAATGAGAGGCTTGTCCATTCTGGCTCCTGTGTAGCAGCGTGATAATGGGAAATGCAACAAGTTCTCACACACCAGACTCCTCTTCTGATCCTGTGGACACAAAGACAAGTCACGTCACCTTCAACATATAATAGGAAACAAAAAAAGCAGGTCATGCAGGTCTAAAAGGATCATTTCAGCTTTTGTAATGGCTTATGTTTGTTTTTTGTATCTTTCACCCAAAGTGATCATTTAAAGGGATAGTTTGGATTTTTTAAATGGAGTTATCCATTGTCAGTGTATCACCTACAGTAGATGGTGGTCAACATCCCTCCAGTTTGGAGAAGCAGCAGGAGTACTGATGTAGGAAGCTAAGCAATGTACTGCTGTGGAAAATGTCATTTAGGCACCTAGAAAAGGCCTAAAAAAATCAATATCAGTTTAAGTGTGCGGTCTATTTAGAATAATTTCACAGCTTTACCTTGCCTTCAGACAGTCTTTTCCAGTGGAAAACTGCTCTTACATAAGCAAATATCACTCTCTCCTCAGCAACCAGACTCCACTGACAAATACACAAATTTTACATAGCAGAACACAGCAGTTCCTGGTGTATCACTGTCTCAATCATTTAGTGTTTGTGTTATTGTGTGACTTTGGTGTTTTAAAGAGTTAGTTTGGATTTACCAAAGTCACACAATAACACAAACAAACAGATCAAGGCAGCCATAGACCAGCAACTCCTGTGTTCTGTGAGGTAAAATTACTGATTTCACAAATGGAGTTTGGTTGGTTTGGAGAGAGTGATATTTGGCTTATGTAACAGCAGTTTCTTGTCAAAAAAAGCTGCCTGCCAGCAAGGTCAAGTAAAAATATTCTAAATATAGTGCACACTACAGGTAAGTACCTCATACAACTCCAGTACAAACCATCCGAACTATCCCTTTAAGACCAATCTTCTGGTCTGTTATTAAAGATAAACAGAGAGACACCCACCCTGATTGTGGTGTAATGTTTGGCAGTACAAACAAATGTCTGTGTTGCGGTCAGCAGCGGGGCTGTGGTGGAACCTGCAGGGTGGCCTGTCCATAGAGGTACCGGGCCCCAGGAGCTGAGGCTCCGAGCGAGCCTGTTGAACCCGCTTTTGCCACACAACGTGCGCCCCGGCACAGCAAGGCCAGTCCTCCATACCTCCAGAGTCCAGGATGAGGGGCACGGGGAGCAGGGCGGGGTGCAGCTCAGGAGGTGAGCAGCAGAAGCCCGGGCCCTGACCGTAGTGGATGTGGATGCTCCGGTCGTCCTGCAGGTCCAGGCTCTGGTGGAAGCGTACAGAGGGGCCATCGAGCACACAGCCGCCCACTCGCCCAAGAGAAGCAGGAGGGTGTGCGTGCCCTTGGTGGCAGCAGTGGGGCTGGAGCTGTAAGGGGATTGGGGACATGAGGACAGGAGGTCCTGTGGGGCTGCCAGGGTCATGGTCCTGACACTCCGCCCCCGGACTGGGCCGGTCTGTGGGGTCCGGCTTTGGGCAATGGCAGGGGCTGTGCTTCGGAGGGCACACAGGTGAGTCTTTGTCAGGTGCAGCTGCAGCAGCTGCGGCGGCCCCCTGCTCCTCATCAGAGCCCCTGCTCGGGCCCTGGCTGTGCTCGCCCTCCTCGTAGTGGTGGTGTCTGTGGCGGTGGTAGTGGATGTGGCTGTACACAGTCTGCGGCTGCTCCTCGGGACAGCCCGCTTTGTTCACCACAGAATCCAGAGACCTGGGCCGGGCCTGAGCACAAGCCTCCAGGCTGTTCCTGCGGGGGGGACGCCCAGGACCAGGCCCGTAATACACAAACGGGTCATAGTCACTGCTCAGAGAGCTACGGAAGGTGGACCAGCTGCCGTAGACGCCCTGCAGGGACACGTCAGTACAGTTGAGGACTGAGTCGCTGGAGGAGCCATGGCAGGGCCCCGAGCTGGAGTCACTCCGCCGGCCCGTCAGCTAAATACCCGCTACGTTCTGTGTGGTAGCTGCCGCCCGAGCAGCTGCCCTCGTCCTGCCGGCTGTGGGCCGGCGCCTCCGCGGGGCTGCGGTGTGACGGATGCCGCGTGGTGCAGCCTTGAGCTGGACGCGCTGCGCTGGGCCGGACAGGACGAGCGATAGTTGTGGCAGGGCCGACGGGGGGTGTAGTGGTGGGTGGAAGTCCTGCAGTTACCTCCGATCCTGTGGGGCCTCCCGGGGCCCTCTGCAGGAAGGTGGTACCCACACCCAGAGCCAAGTGGCCTGCTAGTGAGGAAACGTAGTGTCTGGGCGTCCCTGGGAGAAGAGCCAGTGTAGTGGCCCAGAGAGGGGTAGGGTCCGGAGGGTCCACGGGGGTAGTGGGGCCTCATAGAGAAGGGGATGGCGTGCTGGGGGAAGGGGTGGTTGTGCGGGCTGCTGTAAGGCTGAGCGTGCAGGAAACCCTGGCTCTGCTCTGGACTCTGTTGGAGTCTGTTCCTCTGAGTCTGCCGCTCTGTCCCTGTGGAGACAGCAGCAGTAAGAATACAACAATACTGCAGCGCTGAAGTAACACAACAGTAACTTCTATTCATAAAAGATCATAGCAGATTAAAATGATATATATACATATATGTATATATATGTATAAATATTCCTCCTTACTCCTGTTCTTATTTTGTTGCATTGGCTCTCTTTACATGCTAGGTATGATTTCAAGATTCTACTTTTAACTTAACGTTTAACAACTTTTAAGGGTAAAATATGCAACATTTTCGTGAAAAACAATGCATGGACTTATATCACTTGTGAGCCACTGGAGGAGTGAGGTGGTGTCTGTATCTGCAGACACTCTTCCCTCTGCCTGTATTTCCTTATTTTTCTCATTATTTTGCTGTACTCTGTATTTAACATCCTGGTATCTTTCTTGTGTGTTTGCAAACAGCTCGGACAAATCCTACTCATTCTACTGCACCTTTAACTTGTAGCCATTTTGGACAGACACTACCATGAAATATTACCTTAACATCTGTAGTTGCAGTATTTGTTGTCTTTGCACTATAATTATTCACTTCAGTTCATATCACCATTCAGTTCTTGTTCTTTATCTGTCTTGCTGCTGTCCCCCCTGACTCTTTGCTTAACTTGTAAATATTTTATTCGTTGCACTTTTTTCTAGCATTTTGTTGCTTTTTAGTAATTTGTTTCTATCCCAGTATTTTTTTAACTTTGTTTTTTGACACCAGTCTCTGAGAGAAACAGCCTTTCAATCTTCTATATGTCCTCTATATAAATTTGACATAACTGGAAGTATGTTTTCCCTCACCCATGATGTTGTGCATGCAGAGGGGACAGGTGCGGTGTTGGAGCAGCCAGGGTCGACACAGTCTTTGTGGAACTCATGAGCACAGGAGATGATCCTCAGATGCTGGGAGAAAAATGAGACAGAGGTAGATTTGAAGATAAATATCTGATAAAGAGTTAAATCAGATGCTGTCCTTCTCTCTCTCTCTCTTTTCACCTGTCCATCCTGGAACTCCTCCAAGCAGATAGCGCACACAGGGCTCGAGTTGGAGCTGCTGGCAGACCCCCAGGCTGCACGGTGGCGCTGAGAGCCCGAGCAGCCCTGAGAGTTGTATGTTTTGGTCTCCAGCCGACTGATGGCTCGCATGGTCTGCTGATGGACAGAGTCCTGCATGCACAAGAAGCAAGGGTCAGAAAAACCTTCATAGGACCTCCAGCTGAACTGCGGAGCCAAGCTAAAGACAATCCACTGACACAATTGTCTCTGTAAGCTTCACACCTCTACCAGTGCTGCTGCTTTCACTCACCCAGGTTCTGTTAGACTTGCACTTGTAGCGGAAAGCGAAGATTAGGACGATGGTCAGAATAGCGAGGACAATGGTGAGCAGAATACCCACATCATAGTGTGGCTGGAAGGGAAAAGAAGATGGTAAGAGAGTGACTATTTATATTATTTCATAGATTACTCTAAAATATCTTAAACATGAATATTAAAGGGATAGTTTGGATTATTTGATGTGATATTCTGAGGTACTTGGTATTAGTGACAGTAGATGTTGTGGACAGGGTCAGCAGCAAAAGGTATGTTAGGCATGTATAAGAGGTCAATCCAATCAAACCATTATATCACGTTAAGTGAACACTATATTTAGAATATTTTCACTGCAGTAATTTGCCACATCAACAGTCTTTTGGGAGGAAAATACTGTTATAAAAGCCAAATATCACTCTCCAAACCAACCAAACTCCATGGGTGAGATCAGCTATTTTACCTCACAGAACACAGGAGTTGCTGGTTTACCGCCTCTACTGCCTCTATCTGTTCATTTGTTTGAGTTACTGTGTGACTTTGGTGTTTTAAAGGATAGTTTGGATTCAGCGAAATCACAAAGAATCAGATCAAGGCAGTGGTAGACCAGAAACTCTCATGCATTGTGAGATAAAATTATTCATTTCACTCATGGATTTTGGTTGGTTTGAGAGAAGTGATATTTAGCTTATATAAGGGTGGTTTCTCATCAAGGCTGTCTGACAGCAGTGTCAACTGGTGAAAATATTCTAAATATAGAATACGCTTAAATTGATATTGATGTTTTTTTAGGTGGACCATTTTAGGTGGCTAAAATACCTTTTGGTGTTGATCCATGTTGGTCCTCTCTGCCTCTCCAAACATCTACTGTAGGTAATACACTGACTATCGATAAGTACCTCAAACAACCCTATGTTAAATATTCTGGACAATTTCTCTAAGAAACAAGAAAATCCTGTAAGAAATTCAGATGAAAGTAAAGCAGAGCCCCTCAATGATTTGGTTTCTCAGATCTTTTAATTCTGTGAAATGTCTTTTAGGAAGGCTTTAGTGAGGGAACCCGTGTACTGTTCACGCCCATGGACGGCATAATCCACAGCTGTCTCCCACCCTCCCCTCTCTCCATCAAACATCCAGTCCGCATCAATACATTCTAATCAGTTTCACACCAAAACAACATCAAACACAGAGCCTCAAGTGGCCTCTCATCTAACATGATGTGAAATCTCCCTTTCTGTTCTGCTGTTTCCCAGAGGGATTCCTCTTCTTACAGTCAATGAAAAGAAAGTCAGACGGTTGTTGTGTGTGTGTGTGTGTGTGTGTGTGTGTGTGTGTGTTGTGTGTCTGTGTGTCTGTGTTTCAGTGCTCACCCATCTGGGTGGCTCCACCATGATGTCAATGCGAACTTTGGCCTCCTCATTCTTGTTGACCAGCCCCATCAACTCTTCAGCATCCTCTGCCTCCACCAGCACCACTGGACGAGGAAGGGAGTCTGTGTCTCGCAGCTGTGTGTGTGTGTGTGTGTGTGTGTGTGTGTGTGTGTGTGTGATCAAAGCAGGGGAGAAAGAGACAGAAACATGAATGGGACATTTGTCGGAGTGTTTTTTTCATCTTAGATATTTTATAAATAAATCAGGCTGTAGCTGCGTGTGCACACTCACCTCAGCAGCAGCATTGGCATCATCACTGACATCAAAAATCACCGCCTGAGCTCCTTTATCCAGCGCCATGCGAGCCTGAAGACACAACACAGCACAGACCACAGTTAAAAACAACACAAACAGACTGCAAACAAAGGATGTTAATGATTAGTCATTAATCCATTAATAACCAATGAGAATTTAAATTTAAATTTAAAATGTATTCATGGATATTTAATCAATAATCCTGCATTTCGTTTGACACTGAAACTTAAACTTAAAAAATGACAAAACAAAAAAAAAAAAAAAAAAAGAAAAAATGAGAAAAAAGAACAGGAATGTGTTTCTTGAAAATTATTAATGATTACTTACTTGCATTTTTCACTACTGTTTAAAGAAAATGCACAAAATTTTATATCAAAGACAAATAAAATACCCTTTTGACTAAATAGCTGCTTTTGATAATGCATTAAACGTCAACAGTCAAAAAGTACCTAATACTAATATAATAGTAGTTTTTGAGATGAATACTTTGTACTTTTACTTGTAATTTAGTAATATTTCAGTAATGTAACAGTACTTGTACATGAGTACAGATATTCAGTACTCTTTCCAGCACTGTATAATAGTAATAACTTTAT
Organism: Lutjanus argentimaculatus; assembly: GCA_034769285.1. Taxonomy (NCBI): domain Eukaryota; kingdom Metazoa; phylum Chordata; class Actinopteri; order Lutjaniformes; family Lutjanidae; genus Lutjanus; species Lutjanus argentimaculatus. Next base: position 41,991,659 of record JAWZSL010000004.1, on the reverse strand, counting down.
TTATATGGTACCTTTAAAATAGAGCTTACAAAGTAGACGAAAAGAGCAGGACAACGTGACACCAAGTCAAAACAAAGAGGCCAAACACAAGCAAGACAAAAGCTTATATTGAAACAAAACTAAGACACAAGCAAAAGACACTAAAATGTAGTACAAATAAGACAGTACAGAACAGGGGAACAAGAAAAACATATCAATAAATATAGATGAAAATAAAGGGGAAAGAATGCAGAGATGACACCACATGATGTCGTCTAGTCAATATAAATAAATAAAGGAATGAAATGGATAATATCACGACATCACATCTTAACATGTTTATTTGCAAATAGAGCAGGGGAGTGAACTGGCCACAGGAAAGTCTTAACCATTAGTGCCTTCTTGTAAATTTGGCATTAAATGCAACACATGAAGTTGTTTCTTTCCTTGTAAAAAGTGTTTGTGTGAAGAGCAGACAGGAGAGAGGCTCTGTGGTACTCTGGGATGACACTGTTACTTCATCAACACTGTCATTAATCTTTTCTTCCTCATCACTGATGTGAAAACATCAGATTTCCACACAGTCACATGAAGTAAAAGTGTGCATCCTTCTCATAGTTCAGGTATAAAATCCCAGAGCACTGCAGAGCGTCTTTCCTGCCAGGCTGCTGACAGTGCAGGTAAAACATGAGGCTGATATAGAGGTTTTGGTTTGATGCTGTAAAAATGGTCATTTAAATGACAATTTTTTTTTATTGTTTCTTTAAATATAAAACAGGGACATGCAAATCAATCACAAGCCGTCCACATGTGATCGGATCACCAAGGACACATGTTAATCTCAGGTATGAACAGCCTCCAGGAGACCACACTGGTCAATTTACTGCCTTCAGCCATCACTAGGTGGCAGTCACACACCGAACCTCTGGCCTCACAGCACAGACCAAAGTGCAGCTCCTCCTGCCACTTTTCCACCTGACTCTGGAAGACACACACTAGCTATAAAGTGTGTGCAGATCTGAGAATTGAAGGCCACAGCACCAAACTGCTGCCTGATCTGAACCTTCTTCTAATGTTGGAGAAAGTAGCCAAAAGAAACTGGAGGATTATTTGATTGAGCAAAAAGAAAAGGTATCCTACTGAATGAAATCAAACTGGCGAGGCATCAACTTAACATGCAAATAAGAAACATTTTGTATTCAAACTAGGCTGTGAAAATGTGCTGCAGGTCTCCTCTTCTTTTCGTTCGTCTGTGGACTCTCATGTTAAGAAATTTCAAAAAGATGTCCAAAGATCTTAAAACCAGACTCATTCAGTGTAAGATCTTGAGCAGAGTCTACAGGACATCATCACAATTATACAAGGTCAAACTAAGGGAAAGCCCTTTATGCTGGAAATGCTGTGGGACTGCCTGAACATACATGAATTCTGGATGGGAATTAATGCTTAGGTTGAACGCATTCAGAAACATGAAATTCCCTTTTCTCCTCATTTACTAGTCTTAGAGGATATTTCACTTCTGAGAGATCTCAGTCCCTCAGATGCAGAGTGGATTCAGACAGCGCTCATTTTAGTCAGCTTGGTGATCTGGCAGCACTGAAAAAGCTGACATTCACACTTATGAATAAAGTAGACCTCTACATGTTGAAATTGGGAGACCCACATTAAAGTCCCAGATGGAAGTTTGACTCATATAAACCCTCTTGTCCTCCATCTTATTGTGCGCCATTGTAAAAACATTATTAGCAAGGACATAACATTATTATTTCTCAATTTATTTGATCTTTTTTCTTTCATTACCCTGCCCCCCCCCCCCCCCAGCCCCCAACACACACACACACTTTTTGTTTTTGTCACTTTTTTGTTACTCTGTAGGTTCTGTTTGCACTGCAAATATTTTCTCATGCCTCTTTTCATTAGATACAAGTTTACTTCATTTAATGATCATCCTTCTAAAGGGATTGTTCTGTATGGTTTATGTACTGTTTTGCTTTGTCTTTTTGTAATGTACTGAAAAATTATTATAAAACTATAAATCTCCAAAAATGAATAAATATATACATACATACAGACAGACAGTCTGGACAAGCATGGCGACATATCACTGGTGACACACACTATTAACTTTTGTCAACATTTCCTAATTTTGTTATAGAACCTAACTGTATCTCTAAATCCCTTCATCTCATCACACTGGTGTTACATTTCAAAATATTAACAATGAGCTTGGAGGATGCTGTTGGGTGCTCCAACAAATTCTATGAGTGTGCCTTCCTGCACTTGTACAATTTCCCCTCTGACCTCTCTCCCCATTCAAGTGTTGAGTCTGATTGAGGTCCATGTCAATAAAACATTTCATTCTACAGGTTTAATAAATATACATCAAAATACCATATATAGATAACCAGACTCCTAGTAAAGCTGCAATAAAGATTATGCAGCCTGAACGGATGCTATGAGACTGGTGAGAGTAAACTATAGCAGTGAAGCTGAGGAGCAGAAAATAAAAACAATAAAGTGAAAGATGTTTTAAAGCTTTGTGGAACTGTGGGGAGCTGCAGAGTCAGGTGCATGTGGTCTCTTGTTAATGTTAATATTGATTAAAGCTGCTTTAAAGTGATTCTGTTAACTTGTGCTTAACAAAAGTTAAGCACAAGTGACAATTACAGAGCAAAGGTAAATATTTAAACAACAAGCCCTCCCACAGACTGAGCTACTGCCTGTCACCTTGGACTTTTCTGACATTTTAAAACAACTATTAATTGATGAAAATAATTATTAGTTGCAGCCTTACACACGAGAATAAAGATACTGTTGTTTCTACATGCTGTAGTGGTTGTGTTCTTTGGTTAAGGTGAATGTGTTCATTTGTGCTGCTGACCTGAAGAGCCTGGTTGCAGTGCATGATGTGTGGACTGTGGAATTAGGGGAATGGGATGGGACAGGAGTCTTTCTTCCAGGATTGGGATGGGACAGGAATTTTTTTTTTACTCTGTCATGGACTGGGACAGGACATGAGTATTTTTGTGGGAGTGGGATGGACATGAGAGACAATGTGTGTGTCCTGTGTCACCCTTTACTGAGCGGCTCCTCTATGATAGGGTCTGGGTTGACCTTGTACATCAAGCCTGCTCTGTGTGCAGGATATTGGCTCTGAATGTTGTTTTTATTATCAGTGCGCTCTGCAAAAAGCCCAGCATCACCAGAAGGCAGCGAGAAAACAAATAGCTGTCTTTTCATCAATATCTCATCACATGCTCTCTCAAGCGTCTAGCACCTGCCAACGCTTAATGAGGAGGAGACACAAGTTTAAACACCTAATCACCCGGGTCAAACACAACACTAAACAGTGATTTATTTCAAACCTGCTGCTCGCAGCCCAGGGCAGGAGGGAGCACACTCGCACACACATAAGAAATTTAGGTACACTGTAAAAACAAAAAAGTTGAGAAAACTCATCTACTTGTAAATACTATGCTAACTATTGTTGCAAACACAAACAAACGGTGACATTTGCATTTTGGAACATAAAACATCAACTTGTCTTAGCAATGCATCATGGGAAATGATGCAATTCAGGGCTTCTCTCAGCCTGCAGCTGCATATGTCAATGTCACAAGCCCAGAGCTGGGTATCGTCCAAAAAATGGTGATACGGGAACCCTGGCTTTAATACCAGTTCCTGCATGCTACTTTTGTTGATACTAATTCTCTAAATCCATTTTAACAAAACGAAAATGACATTACCCTTTTAAGAAGCTGTTCAAAGACCAGGGAGCAGCTGGAGAAACTGCTTTTACTCTGAGCTCTTGACCTAATCTGGATGAAAATGAAGAAACTGATGAAACATCTGTATAGTACTGGACTACATAGAAAACACACATAACTCTTAAAACTCCTTTTCAAAATTTGATATCAAATGACAAGGCATTTTTCAATACTTGCTACTGACGCAATTTAGTTGGTGCCAAAAGTATTGAAGTTTGGTGCCCACCCCACACAAAAGCCACAGTCTAAGCCACAATGCTAGAAGGAAACCATTACGCAAGTTACATTACACAAACTACACAAGCTGTCCACATGATAAAACCTCTGACTGTATGTGCATCAGCATCAACTGACAGAACCTTTCACCACTAAAGTTCAGTTTCAGCCTAATCTAATCTTATTACTTTTACCACTACTACTACTACTACACTACTACTACTACTACTACTACTACTCATAATCATAATAATCAAGAAAAAAAGAGTGCTGGTATCAGTACAGTCTTGGTATTGGCAGATATCCAAATTGATTTTCAGATCAGATCAGAATGTAAAAGAAGTAGATTGAGCATCTCTCTCTGTGAGAGTGAGGAACATTATCTAACAGAACTGCTGGTGTTATCCAAAGTACAGTAGTATTGACGATCAGAGAGAGGTCAAATAAAGAATTAACATATCCACTTTGATCTGGCTTCCAGCGCTGGTGCAACAGTCTTTCCCCTGTTTCATCAGAGCAATAATTGTAGTACGTGCATGGGCCTAAATGGGGTGCGGTCACATTGGAGGGAAAAAAAAGCTCGATCTTTGACATGTGGGAATTTGCTTTACCTGGGGTTCAAAAGTTCCCTACGTCCTCTAATCATGGTAATAAATGCAGGGAAGCCTGCTCTTGTGGTCCAACCAGTGGTGGGAAGAGTACTGAAAATCTGTACTCAAGTACAAGTACTTTTACATTACTAAAATATTACTCAAGTACAAGTACTGGTGCTAGAAAAAATACTAAGGTAAAAGTACAAAGTATTCATCTAAAAAACTACTCAGAGTATTAGTTACATTTTAACCACTGATGCTTGATGCTTTATCAAAAGCAGCATTTAATCAAAAGTGGTCTCTGTTTGTCCAAATCTTCTGTCTAAATGACTCCAAATTCCTGCTCTGTTCTGCTGTTTAGCAGTCAGGGTGACCTCTCCAAGGTTCCAAATTTTGTGTTTACCTTAACCCAGTGCGTCCACAGCCTGATAATGAGCTGATCATTTGAATCAGGTGTGTTGGAGCAGGGAAACGCCTAAAACATGCAGGGCAATGGTACTTGAGGACCAGGATTGAGAAGCACTGCCTTAACCGATGAAAAAGCTGTCAATTAATCATTAATTTTTTATATATATATACAAAACACGTTATTCTCTTTTTTTTTTTTTTTTTTTTTTTTTTTTTTTTGGGTCAGTTTATAAGTTTAAGATTCCTTATTCAACAAAGGGCTCCACCAGACAAAACAATGTTAAATGAGGTGCTATTTATAGACTATTGATTAAATATTGATTAACAGGTTCTTAGTTGGTCAAACTCTTAATGGTGATTAATGATTAATCATTAACATCCTCACTCCAAACCAGTGCTGCTGCAGTGTTTCATTTTTCGTCCATATGTCATTGTTTTTATTGGCCAGGAGACCAGGGTAGAAATAAAGAGTGAAATAAAGAGTGAATAAAGGTTTGCTGATACTATCCTGCTAAACTTATGAATATTCACTAATATTCAACTTCTGATTTTTTTAGCAGTTCCAACCCCAATTATTGTTAATGATTGATTAAAAATTTGGGAGTGGGGGGGCTCAAACTTTTGTCAGCTTCTAAAAGGGGGGCATGCCAGAAAAAGTTTGGGAACCACTGTTGTATTGGCTACAAAAATGTAGATAGAAGGTTTGGATATTAACTCAAATTGTACTGAGTACTCAATTATGATTTTAAAAGTAATTAAGTAGATTCCATGGTGTAATGCATACTTAAGTACAAGTAAAAGTACAGAAAATTATAGTAATTTGAGGGTTTGAAATTAGTTACTTCCACCCCTGGACCCAAAACACACAACGACAGAGACAAGCAGTTGAGAAGTGTCAAATAGTCTCCTACCTATCAAGAAAATATCATAATATATGTCTCCAGTGCCTGCTGCTGTGGTCTTATTATATCTCAGCATTAGCAGTAGTAATATCACAGTGTGGTCAGTCGCCAAGCTGAGCCACACACCCGGAAGAGGCCTGAGAGATCTCATTACATGATTAATAGGAGATATATTTAACCTTTACTGGTGCAATGAAAAGCGCAGCTCTGACGCTAACTAGACAGTTAAAAGGACTGCCAGGACAACGGTTTCAACATCTCCACGTTTGTTATGGTCGGAACTGAAACAGACACGGCTGTGGTTAGGTAAACACCCGTCCTCAGGAGGTGCAACATGACACATGTGATTAAACACTATCTGGCATTTGAGAGAAAACAACTGCAGCATCGGAAATGACTGCGGTTCACATAGTTACACAGCGAAGACGTCATCGCAGGAAAACTAACAAACAACGCACAGGCCACAACAGTCTGCTTCTACTTTTAACACTGATGGCTTTGTGACGAAGGGCGTGGGCATTTTGTGAAGCTGAGTGGAATCATTTCCGACGAGGCTGCTGAGGAGCGGCAGCAGGTAGTTGAGAGTTTTCTGCACAAATGAGCTGTCACAAACACAAACACACCTGAGGGCACCGAGCCAGAGAGGAGGTCACACAAGAACACAAGCAGGTATGCATCAACACACACTACACACAACTTACAGTCTGATATTCATTCACTTGTGGTGACCAATAGAGCTGCAACAATTAACTGATTAATCAATTATGAAATGAATTGCCAACGATTAATCAGAGAATTTTTTTAAGAAAAAAAGTCTAAATTCTCTGATCTCAGCTTCTTAAATATGAATATTTTTTGGCTTCTTTATTCCTCTCTGACAGCAAACTGAATATGTCTGTTTTGTGGACAAAACAAGACATCTGAGGATGTCATCTTGTACTTTTTCACCATTTTTTAAGGACTGAACAACTATTAATTGATTAATCAACCGATTAATTGACAATGACAATAATCATTAGTAGCAGCTGTAGTGACTAGCCAAGACAAAAAATGGTAATAACAATATTAGAAAGTACCATCTTGTCTTATTACTGAGCTTGCCCGTGGGCCTTTTTTATATAGCACAGGTGATGAATAACATTAAGGATGGCTCCATACTATTCAGTGTGACAGTGAGTAAGTATGAACAATACCAAAAATGGAACTTAACCAAGATTAATTTTATTATGTCTGTGGTTTCCCTACAGGGTCAAAAAGTTTATGTGAAAGTCTTTGTTAAAGCTGCTGTTGGCAGTTTGAACATAACAATGCAAAACCTTCAGCCTCTCTCTCTCTCCGCTGCCTTGTGTCACTCCACTAAGCTCCTCCCACCAAATGTTGCACCAAACACGCACATGTATTTTGCTGGGCTAGAAGCAAAATGAAAAAAATGAAATGAAAATAAATAAATAAATAAAAATAATAATTTTACTTTTGCATTACTTTTAATAGTCTGCTTTAATTCTTTAACAAATATTGATGCACACGTAGCTTTAATATTCTAAGAATTGGATTGAGCAGTTATTTATTGATAATGCCTGGAAAGAGCAGGCACAGTTTGATGATGTCATTAAGGCACATCCAGTTGTTGTTCTGATATGTTTGTACGAAAAATAAATGGTGTCATTGCTCTTGGTGCTCCCAGACTACCAGTTTCTGAGTGTTTGTACATACAAAACATATTTTAAGCCCACACATCTCTGATGCTACATTGGCAGCAGCGGTGGGAACTCTCTCTCCCATGCCATGTCTCTGGTTGCAGAGGTCCCCCCAGTTCCCAGTTCCAGTTCGTCCTGGTGCATGTGGATGCGCTTCTAGTGGGGCGTGACGTATGTAACACAAATACAGCTGCATGACCATTTACTATTGGGCTTGGCTCTTAAGCTGAATGGATTCTACAGCTGACTATGTTATGAAAGGTCTCCGGTTCAAATCCCAATTTTGAGGTTTTGTCCTTTGGCTCTTCAGGTTGAGCTCTAACCAAGTTCAGATGTTACATTATTTTCATGTTGCTGTGGCACAGCATGGGACAAGACGACTGACAAACTTTTATCTTAGTATGGGGCTAAGAGAGCTTTCACACTAGCACAATCTTGGCCCATTCCAAAGTGAACTAACCCAAACTTTAGTCTAGAGTTTGCTGGCTCTGTTTCAGAGCAAGGTTAGCCCTGAATTTGTGGGATTATCCCCTGAAAACTGACCAAACCTAGGACTAAAAAGTTCCAGTGTGAAACGGGGTTAAAAGAAGAAGGTAGTCATCGAACATTCTAAAATGTTCACATTAGTTGGTGCATCAACAGACATGTTACCCAGGGCTAGTAGAGGTGTGAATCATGTAGCCCAATTTTAACTTTCAACTGAGGCTAAGAATAGCCCAGGGCTAAGGAACATGCAGCGTGAAAAGCCCTACTGAAGCTAACAGGAAAAAATGCTTCACAAAAACAAGAAACTGTGTTCCACCTTAGCATGAGCAGTGCTTGACTGACTGAAGTATTAACCTCAACTCATCCAAATCAATCCAGTGATCTGTCTTCTCACTGCATTGGGTGGCCTGATCAGGGCCAGCCGCCGCTGTTTGTTTACATTGCTGGCGAAATGCGGTCTGTGAGCCAGGGCCTGGCATCACAGTGTGTTCTCAACGGGGCAGGAACACACTACACTGCCATGATGGCTTTATTTCACATAAGGGGGGATGTGCCGAGGTTTTTCCGTCGCCTGACAAGATCACTTCGCCTGTTAACGTCACAGTGTTTGTCATGGGTTTAATGTGGTGCGGATGGCATAGCCAGGCCAAATCAATCCAGCGGGCCAGTTCCCTTCATCTGCAGCCATGTTCCAACGTAACGGAGAGAAAACAGGGAGGGCAAGAATGGGAATATTACACACACACACACAGACACATTAAGTCCAGCCATAATGAAACATCTGCTATATTAGTTGAACATCTATGATTACAGAACTATATTCAGAGTCCAAGTGTGACCCAGTAGCTTCATAACCTTTGACTTTTGACAGCAGATTTTATTGCGATCTGTGCATTAAAGGGATAGTTTGGATTATTTAAAGAGAGGTTGTATGACTTATAGTCAGTGTATTACCGACAGTAGATGCTGGTTGACATGCCCCCAGTTTGGAGAAGTAGAGAGGCACCATCACTGAAGCTAAGCAATGTACTGCTGTAGACAGGACCAGTAGCAAATCATATTTTAGCCACTTCAAAAACCCACCTAAAAAAAATCCATTTCAGTTTAAGTGTACACTATATTTAGAATATTTGCACCACTTTACCTTATTGTCAGACAGCCTTTTCTGGAGGGAAGCTGCCATTATGTAAGCCAAATATCCTTTTCTCCAAAGAAACCAAACTCCATAAGCAAAATCAGTAATTTTTCCTTGCTGAAAAAACAGTGAGTTTCTGGTCTACTGCTCCCTTGTTCTTTTAGTTTGTTTGTGTTAATGTATGACTTCATTTGAATCCAACTATCATTTAAAACCCCAAAGTCACACAACAACACAAACAAACGAACAGATAGAGGCAGCAGTAGGCCAACAACATCCATATTCTGCGAGGTAAAATGACTGATTTTGCCTGTGGGGTTTGGTTGGTTTGGTTTGGTTGGCACATTCCTGTTGGAAAAAGCTGTCTGATGGCAAAGTAAAGCAGTGGAAATATTCTAAATATAGCATACACATAAATTGATGTTGTTTTTTAGGTGAACCTTTTGCTGCTGACCTTGTCCACAGCAGTACAGTGCTGGTACTCCTGCTGCTTTTCCAAACCGGGGGTGTGTCGACCGTCATCTACTGTAGGTGATAAACTGACTATGGATAAGTACTTCATACAACCCCACTTCAAATAATGAGAACTATCTCTTTAAATGGGCTGCGAGTAATATCTTTATAGTCAATCATCTACAGCAGTGAGAATGGAGCAAAAAAAAAAAATATCTGGCCAAGCAAGACATTTATTCTCATATAGCTATCTATCATACAGCTATTTTTTTTTTTTTGATATACCAGTAACAAGAAATAAATCTGCCCATGGAGTTAGATAATCTGAATTGTTCCAGAAGTGGCTGGCATTTTCCTTGGGTCAGGAATTTTCAAGAAATTAGTTTCAGCATAAAACAAGACAGGACAGAGTGCTAGTGACAAGAAAATGACTGTTTGTAATTGGAACCAGATTAAATAATTTTACTCACATTTGTTACTCTTGACTAAATTGCCTTTTTTTTTTTTTTTTTTTTTTTAACATTTTGACAGCACAACCAGCAAAAAAAGACATTTCAGTCTCAGCTTAAGCTAATTAGTGAGCATGGCTGTCCTTACAGTGAAAGTCTTTATTACCGTTAATGACCCACCACCACACATGCGACTAGAGACCTGTTGATGCTGCATTTCCTTGGTTTCAGATAACCCTTCCTGCCTCTTTAAAACATGGCACTAGACTCTATTTAACTCAGTCTAACTTCTCTTTTTTTCCCAGCGTGACTATCCACATCACTCACTGCATGAGTAAATTATACCATGGAATAATATGTGTGGGAATAAAGAGTGAGAGTGAAAGAGGTAAAGAAAAAAGAGAAGGACAGAGAAGGAGGGAGAGGAGAGGAGTGAGGCGAGCAGGCTGCTGTGGTGCTGCTGCATTAAAGTGTCTAATGACAGAGTACAGAGCTCCGGGCCTACAGGTCTGAGGCCGACTCTCTGCTCTGTCATTTCTCCTGACTGGCCCGGCACACTGGAACCATTACTGAGGGACTGGGACAGGCCGCATGGCTAAATGAGGAGCAGACAGGGGCGAGGGCTGCTGGTCATAATAGTGGTGGGTGGGTGGGGGGTAAAGTGGCATTGAAAACAGGTGCAGTCTGAGTGGATGATCTGGACAATGTGTATCACTGGGCATCTAATTTTAAGTATTACTTGACCTACTGTCAACTGGCCACAGGGGATTTCAGGACAAAGGCAAAATTCACCACTTTTCCTGCAATACATTCCTCAATGTGTGCTATACTGACCAAAAACAATGAGTCCTCCTGCTCACGAAGCCGTGCTGGCAGTGCCTTTATGTACCAGGATACTTCGCACACAAGCCTCTGATGCCATCACCCATGCTGCTGTGTATCACCACCCTGGTCTGTAGCTATTACTTTGTTGGCCAGAACATAGCGTTAAATGACAAAAATACTCATCTAACATGCCGCCTGGCTACTCAGAGGTGGAGACTAGAGATCCAACTTGAAAGTAAGGTGGAGAAAGTGAGAGTTTTTCCTAATCACTGTCATCTTGGTACTTGTTCTTGGTGGGAACTATTGGATTTTGCATAAGGGTGCATAATTAATCGCAATTGCAATAAAATCGCAATATGGCCAAGTGCAATATCCTTATTGCAGAGCCAGAACCAAATTGCAGTTTTCTGAAAAAAGGAAAAATGTTTGAGAAAACAGCATTATAATGAGGTCCTATAGTGCTGCAGAGATGAGCCCAAAAATCTTGTTCTCCAGATGAAAGAAAACATGTTTGTTTGGTTCAGACCTTAATCAAAATCACATCATCACAATTTTAATAGTTTTTTTTCCTGTGAACATGAAAATAGTCATTTCTACGAATTGCATTGCATATTGCAATTGCAATTTCAGTCAAAATAATCGCAACATGACTTTTTTTACCAAATAGTGCAATCCTAATTTTACAGCAGGAGAACTTTCTTGCTCAATATAACTGAGGAATTTATTGTTTCAATTGACTACATTTACCATCAACACTGACTGAACATTCACAAAAAAGAGGTGCATTTTCCCTTTGGTTAATGGAGTGCATAGACAGTTTTGAAATTTGTCATTTTATGACTTTACGTCATGATGAAAGCACATATATCAAAATCATCTGTCTGTGTGCAAGTGAGTCTAAAGGCCTGCTAGCTGCTCTGTGAGGCTAGCAGTGCTCTGAGCCAAATGCTAACATTAGTATGCTAACTAGGGCTGCAACTAACAATCATTTTAATTATCGATTAATCTGCTGATTATTTTCTTGATTAATCAATCAGTTGATTTGTCTATAAAATTTTAAAAAATTGTGAAAACCAATTGTTCAGTGTTTCCCAAAGCCAAAGTTAATGTCCTCACATGTCTTGTATTGTCATGTCTGTGGACAACCCAAATATATTCACTGTCAGAGAGGAGTAAAGAAACCAGAAAATATTCACATTAAGGAGGCTGAAATCAGAGACTCTGGACATTTCTTCTTAATAAACAACTCAAAACGATTAATCAATTATTAAAATAGTTGGCAATTTATTTAATAGTTGATTAATAATGTTATTTAACTGATTAATCATTGCAGCCCTAATGCTAACATGCTTGCAATGCTGATGCTAACATGCTAATGTTAAGAGGTCATGCTTACCATGTTCACCAACTTAGTTTAGCATGTTAACATGCTAACATTTCAAATACAAAGTATAACTGAGGCTGATGGGAATATCCATACTCATAAACCAATGAGCTGGACAAATTAAAAGGCCGATGACACTGGATGAAAAGTCAGGGGATCGCCAAAGTGATTACCCCCTGAGGGGGGACATGAGTGTGTACCTGTATCATATACTATAGGCCTCCTTGTCTGAAAACTATGAATGTATAAATACTGGAAACGTGAGAATTTTGACTGCTGGTGGCACTAGATGAAAAGTCATTGGGTGGCTCTATTTTCACCTACCTGACATTTTATTGGGGAAATCAGCATATGATGGTATTTGTGTAAAAAAAAAAGCAGAAAAAATAAATTAAAAAACACTACACAAGCCCCCTGAACCAACATATGGACAACACCACCCCCTCCCCTCACCCTCTCTAACATTCAGTTACAGATTAATTAATTCAGCAGCATTAGATAAGAGACAGGAAGTCTGATTCACATTCCTTCCACTTCTATTTTTTCTTTCCTGGTACAACTTGCTGTATATAAATGTTGGAATAGTTTAGTAAATTACATCAATACTAACCAGAACATCATAGCTTTACCTTAAATATTGTTTACCTAGCTTTGAAGCTGTGTATTTAAGTCTAACTGTGTGTGAATAATTGCTGCATGTGTGTGTGTGTTGCTGTGTGATTGCCGAGTGCTCGCCACTGGCTGAGCAGCAGTTGAGCTGGTTGGAGGAGGGAAGGGTGTGGCCCTGCTGAGTATCCATTACTCACAGGGGTACTTTGATGTGGGGCCGCTGGAGGGGGAGGGGGGGCGAGTACTGTATGAAGAGGAGGGGGTGGGGAGGTTCGGGGGGCAGGAGGGGCCGGGCAGGCTGTCAGGGCAGGTGAGCAGATTCTACGCTCTCTGGAAAAGCATTGAGCCCGAGGGGGTGGGCCTGAATCACGCACACACACATGCACACACTCACCTTCTCCTCCTACTTCTACCTTCCATTCATCCTGCTGACACACACACACACACACACACACACACACACACACAACACACAACACGAAAAAAAATACTAAATCCAGAACCTGGGCTTGGCCACCTTTCTGGTGCAGAGACACTGGAAAAAGTTATGAACCTGATCCGCCTGTCTGGAGGTAACAGAGGTCATTTAAAGAACTCACAGTATTGAAACTCAGCCCACCCTCTCTCTTTCTCTCTCCACTTCCCTTGTCTCTCGCCACCCTCTCACTGGCAGGCCCTGGCTACACCGTGACACAGATTTGAAATGCAAAGCACAAGGTGACAGAGAAAGACCAATGTCATCTGATACACTATCACTTGCTAAACACATCCTCGAAACATCAAAGAACCGTGCGGTGAGCGCCTACAGCCCGGGGGGCAGATGAGACTGATGTGGCAGCCGCTGACAGCCGTGATGATGGAGCCGAGAGGCACGACTGGATCGCACACACGCCACCATGTGACCTCCCATTTCACTCTTTAAACCCAACCAGCCTGATGCCCGGGCACTGAGAGTGTTAACAGAGAGTTAGAGAGCCAGGAAACGTGTCAGGAGGAAGAAAAGAGGGGACTTCAGTTTAAAAGTCTCGCTAACAGCAACTACAACCTCTGCCACTCCTTACAGAAGCTACATGTAAGAATTTAAGAGTAAGAGTTTAAAAACTTCAAAAGTTGACTTATCAACTGAAGAAGAACTGAAGAAACAGTTTTAATGATGTGTATGATGTGTCAAAGACGTCTATGTATCATGTTGCTGATATATCTACCTAAGCTTACCAGTCCTTTCTTGTAATACCACTTTTTACCTCAAGAGGTGATAGTGAGTCGACACAAACAGACCTGCTGCCCAGAGAGGAAAGCAACCAGGGTACAATAGAGACAGAGCTGCACTTCTTGATTCGGTGTAAATAATACAAAGATATTAGAGAGCAATGTTTTACAAAAACAGTAAAAATATTCCCTGATTTCCTCTACCTACGTGACTGTGAAGTACTTCTGGTCTTATGGGAGGGAGGGAAGACTGCGGTTGACTGGCAACAAAATATGTTGCAGCCTGTTGATGAACTTACAACAACTCTCACTATTCCACAGCCCCTCTTGTTCCCCATGCCCTTTTGTGTTGTTATTGTTCATTTTCTTTACTGTGTGAAAGTCTGTATTAATAAGCTTTGGCAACATTGTATTTTATACAGTCATGCCAATAAAGCCAAATTAAACTGAAAATGAAATTGAGTTACTGTAACCTCCAGTCTGCACTCAGTCCAACATGAAAGGATGAAGAAGTAGTGCTGCCCTGAGGAAAAGAAACCACAGTCAGCAGCAAAGAAAGAAGTGATAGAAATAGCCACAAAATAAGAGTTAATACTGGTGTTGCTCTCCACTGCTGGAAACACCTCTTGGCGAATAAAGAAGCGAAGTTTGATGGTGAGCTTGTAAAGAGCTGTTAATGATAACATCAGCCATTTAGCAAAAGCTTTTAAAGGTATCTAATTGTATAACTTAACATAACGTGGTAGTAGTGGTGTTAGTATTATTACGATTATTATCAGTATATCACCACTACTGCGAGCATTACTATTACTGTGACTCTAAGTGAAAGTTGCATGGTGCTACTGCATGCTGATGCTTACAGAAAATCAGATCTGTTGGAGGGACTCTGCTGCATTTCCTTGTTTCTCACAATAGTATCTATCTATCTATCTATCTATCTATCTATCTATCCATCCATCCACACACACACACACACACACGTATACACAGTACTGTGCAAAAGTTTTAGGCACGAGTGAAGAAATTCTGTAAAGTAAGAATGCTTTCAAAAATATAAAATGTAACTGTTTATTTTTATCAGTTTACAAAATGCAAAGTGAGCAAACAGAAGAAAAATCTAAATCAAATCAATATTTGATGTGGCCACCCTTTGCCTTCAAAACAGCATCAGTTCTTCTAGGTACACTTGCCTTGCACTTCGTCAGGTGTATACCAGTCATACCAAACAGGTGCTGATGATCATCAATTTCATATGTAGCTTGAAACACAGTCATTAAGTGAAACAGAAACAGCTGTGTAGGAGGCTTAAAACTGGGTGAGGAACAGACAAACTCTGCTACCAAGGTGAGCTTGTGGAAGACAGTTTGATGTCACAGGTCAGACACCATGACAAGACCGAGGACAGCAACAAGACACAAGGTAGTTATACTGCATCAGCAAGGTCTCTCCCAGGCAAAGATTTCAAAGCAGACTGGGGTTTCAAGATGTCTTTTGAAGAAGCACAAAGAGTGAAACTTAGTGCAGCAGACACATTATGCTTACTTCCCTTTGAAATTGGAAGATGTCCAGCAGTGCCATCAGCTCAGAACTAGCAGAAACCAGTGAAACCCAGGTACACTGTCCAGAGAAATCTGGCCAGCAGTGGTCTTCATGGAAGAATTGTGGTCATAAAGCCATACCTCCGACATAGAAACAAGGCTGAGTGACGCAACTGTGCACGAAAACAGAGGAACTGGGGTTCAGAAAAATGGCAGCAGGTGCTCTGGACTGATGAGTCAAAATTTATATATATAAATAAATATTAATAACATATGTATGTATGTGTGTGTGTGTGTATATATATATGTATATATATATATATACACACACACACACATACATATACACACATACATGAAATTGAACTGTGATGCATATTAATTTAATCATTAATGACTGTCAACCCTTCACTGAACTGGACCATCAGTATTCTGACTTTAAACTTAAACTGGTTATGACAGAGTTATTTCATCACTGGAGTCATATTCAGGTAAGATGGTCACTTGCAGTGTATTTTTGCATCACTTTTCAGTGTTTTTCTGCCAACTGAAATGAATTACAGACAGTCTGTAACATTAGTTTTAGCCATTTCTGCTCATATGTGGCTGATAAAGTGAACAAAAATTATGGCACGGCAGAATAACTCCGTTAGATGGTGCATGGTATAAAGCATTTAGCACAGGGGTGATGAAGAAACTTCTAGAAAATCTATTTCTTCTACTAACAGAGACATGTTCCACATGTTGATAGTCTTCATATATGGTGTTTGGGTGCTGAGAGAAAGTGAACAGGATGATGCTGCTGCTGCAGCTGCAGGAGGAGGACAGGTCACTCAGAGGCTTCACTTCCAGCTCTCGCGTGGAGCAGTTTGTTCTGCTGTGATAAGTCACATCCAGTTTGTTGATCTAAAAAGAGCCAAACTGTTGCACCTCTGTCTGAAATATGAAGACACGGCAGATGGTCATAGCAAGTCTTGCTCTCTAGGTGAATCCATGCTCTGACCAGGCACAGCAGTTCATAGCATCGTGTTGATGCACAATATGTAAATTGATGTTTTTTTTGTAATAGATTATGTCCTTTATGTTGATGAATCGCCACAGCCCTACCTATGACTCACAGCAAAACTGTGCTCACCTGTAGTGATAAGGTGTACTACAGTGTACAACCATGAATAATAATATATTTATGACATTTTCATACCAACACTGACTACTGCTCCACTGAATGATCACTATAATTAACTATAGCTGTGTAAGCATACGAAATAGTTCTAAAATTAATTACAGCTGTAACTATCATGATATACTTTAATTAGCAGCACTTGACTGTAATAAGTATAATTAAGTAAACCACCTGGGTTACAGGCAGAGAGAGAGGGAGCTGTAAAGAGGGAGAGTTAGATCCCTGGATGTATGGACTCTTCTGATCTTGCGTGGAACACAAACATACCAAACTCCACCTCTGACGCTTTCTTCTCACTCCTCCAAACATCTAGAGGGTCTTTCTTTATAAAACCTCAGCTGTGAAAGTTGCCACATGAGAAGCCATCCAATCCCACAGAGCAGACACTATCTCTTTATTGTTTGTATTGCACTCAATCAAGAGATTCAGGCAGGAATAATCCTCTGAGTGGAAAAAGACGCCCTTTTTCTAGGCTTGGTATCGGTGTGTTGATACATTCCTATAGTGCTGATGAGAGTAAAACTAGAGGAGGGAGAGAAAGTGTCCGGGATCATTTCTTGCAGTTTG
Source organism: Lutjanus argentimaculatus (assembly GCA_034769285.1). Lineage (NCBI taxonomy): Eukaryota > Metazoa > Chordata > Actinopteri > Lutjaniformes > Lutjanidae > Lutjanus > Lutjanus argentimaculatus. Next base: position 41,974,259 of record JAWZSL010000004.1, on the reverse strand, counting down.
TGGCCGGCCAGGCCATGACAGAGAATTTTTTCTCTCACCGACGGGGCGGCAACACAGAGACTCAGGGGAAGCCAATTAGAGGGCCTTTCCTGGCCTTTTAAGAGGCAGATAATGTTCTTGTTTTCATAAAGCATCCTGTTATTTAATCAGGCCTGTAAGTGAGAGCTTGACAACCCTCCTACAGTGGAGAGCAGCCTCCCTCCTCTCCTTCCATCCCATCATTCCTGCCCTGAGCCCTCCATCTCATTCAACAGCTCTTGTAAGCCTCCAGGAATTCATTCTTGGAACAGGCCGAGCAGTAAGCCGTGTCTTTCTGCAGAGCAAACACACACACGCACACACACGCACGCACACACACACACACACACACACACACACACCAGCAGCACAGTGATAACTGAACACACACGCTGGCTGTAAATGAGGTAAGCCTTGACACAAATGAAGTTTAAAAAAATGCAAAACTTTGTTTGATTTCAGATAACACAAATACTGTGCAGTACAGTCTGTGGTACTGGACTTTTCTGCCATTGCACAGCTATTGTGGATGAATGCAAATCACATTTCAGTGAAGTTAATGGGTCATTTGTTTATGAAAATAAGATATAACTCTGACATTTATGGAAGCTTTTTACAAGCAGTGAAATGACAGATTTTACAAGCACTGGTTCACCCCTCAAGGCTTCAAAACCCCAGGTAATAATATAGATATATAAGAGAGATACCAACTTTGTTCAAATGATTGCTCTAACAACAGAAACACATGTAAATCATTTACTGGTCATGATGGGAGATGTTTTTACTTAAGTAAAAGTAGCAATATCACAATGTAGCGAGTACACAGTTCACAAGTATTAGGATTATTTATTATATGCAAAATGTATAAATATATGCAGTGTAACTCTGTACTTTTAAGGGTCCTAGGGTCAGGTGATATGTTAAGTCTCAGCTGGGAGATGTGTGCAAGTGGCAAATTCACTACGCTACATAGAGCTGCAACTATTAATCAATTATTAAATTAATCTACTACTTTACAACTATTTCGATAATCAATTAAATTCTAGCATCTTAAATATGAATACTTTCTGGATTCTTTACTCCTCTCTTATAATAACTTGAATATCTTTGGGTTCTGACTAAAACAAGACATTTGAGGACGTTATCTTGAGCTCTGGAAAACACCCATTGACATTTTAACATTTGAACAATTGTTAATCGATTAATCGAGAAAATAATCAACTAATTAAGTGACTGTGAAAACAATCGTTATTTGCAGCCCTAAGTATGTACGCCGAATACGTTCACTGTGCCCAATAAACAAAATAAATTTACAGTGTCAAGAAACTAAATATTCTCACACCTATTTTCCTTTTTATACAGAGAAATACAACCATACACCTGAATTCAAGTTTCACTCTTTTACTGAACTAAGACGAGCTTCATTAGCTCGTTGACGCCTCGTAAAACACACTCCATTCAAACTCGACAGAAAAACATAGAACTCAACAAAACTGTTTTTGTTAGTCTGTCCACTCTTTCAAGAATCACCAACTGTGGTTTGGTCAAATTAAACCTTTAATTCATCGCGTGAAAAGAGTGTAAAGAGTGTGACTCTGCAGGCTGTTTTCCTCTCACTCCTCACCCTGCTCAGTGCACTCATGGTCCGGCTGAGTGAATGTGTCCTGTGCCGCTTGATGAGAACGAGTTGCGGAGCAGACCATTACATTAGCAAAATAAAATGAAAAATATTACCCCAAAAAGTCAGCCCAAAAAAACAACCGGCGATGGATTCAGTCCATCATTGATAGGTGATATGTTCATCCAACTGTCAAACCCTAAAGAGTACCAACCAGGCTATGTTGCTACTACTGAGTCCTGACTGACGTTAAACACAGGAGCTGCAGGTTAAGTGAGCAAGTCTGTGACCGGCACCAAAGAAGCTGAACCCTCCATGGACTTGAAGGGTGATACTGAAAACTTCATCAACATCTTCAGGTAACGAATTAGCAAGTTGGAGAAGTTGTCGTTGGAGCTAACTGAGCTTTTTCCATCGTCTTCATTGATGGTAGCTTTAGAATTTTATTATTATTACAGAGAAAGTAAAGTACAGAAAAAAGGTTCTGTTGTGTACCAGTATCAGTTCAAATGTGACCTCCGCCAGATTGACAGGGAATACAGTACCAAGGCGATTTCCAGTGTCTCCGACCAGGACTCTGAATCCGGGGACGACAAAGACACTGTGGGTTCAGACAGTGACAGGAGAGGTATGAAGCAGGAGAAGAGTGACACAGAGTTCGAGCATCAGTCAGGGCCCATGTACTTACAACTGCTTACATGAGGGTGATAGAGGAACCTTCACAAATCACCAAAACTATTACAAATTGTCATGAGGGTGTCCATAAACCAAATTTCATGGCAATCCATTAACATTTCACCATAAACTACAAATGTGAACCTCAGGATGGCTCTAGAGGAAAATTCAGGGGATCTCCAAAGGTCAGCAGGATTCATCCTCTGGGGATGTCCTACAAACTGTACTCCATTTCCTGAACTGTACTCCATTTCCTGAATTTCTAAATGTCACCTGGTCTCTAAATCACTTTCATTTAGGGTCAATAAATGACATATTTCCAAATTACCCATGCTTGATAGCTATTAGGCATCTACCCAATGCAAATGTGAGTCTAAATAGTCTCATTGTATCCTGGTGAATTACATACTTTAGAGCCACACTGTCTGCCCTGTGAATCTGTTTTGTCAAACCCCTGCTAAAAGCTAGGGGGGGGGCTTGGCTCTAACCTACCTGAGTCAGAGTTAAACAGGTTCATACAGCAGACAAGAAACAAGAACTCACTCCCTTCGCTTGCAGTATCAGACTCACAGGACCTGTTTGCCGCTTTGCTCTAAACCCTGGGAGATGCTCGGTACTCACTTGCTTGCCTGGGGAAGTAGTTATTGGTAACACAAACCTGTCTACTTTCCACTTCACTTTCAGCAGCAGCAGCGTGCCCTTGCCCAAGCCTGAGGCGAGCCAGAAAAACAAAAAAGAGAAAGTAAAAGAGACGAAGACAGGAAGAAAAAGAAAGGCAAGACAGGGAGAAAGTGAGACAGTGGAGGGTGAAGGGAAACGGGGAAATGTTTTTTTTTTATGGGAATGTTTCACTTAATCTCATAAAGGCAGCGTGAAAACCTCCATCTGTTTGCCGAGCAGTTCAAAAGAGACTCCACATGCCTCCGCTTGCTGCTATATAAAAACAACATTCTAATGCAGATCTTAAAGAGGGCCAGCGGCTCAGCCTGCACAATGGGAGCTGGGATGTGCCAGACGCAGCGATGGAGGAAGGGAGGGTGGAAAGAGAATTAGGTAGGTAAACGGGGGGGCGGGGGAAGACGTGAGGGAGTCAAATCAAGACCTGACCTTGAAGCACTCGACAGACAGGACCATGCCGGTTGCCCTCTGGCCTCAACTGCCACTCCTCTGAATCAACCCGTTCACCTCTCTACCTCTCTGACTCTCCTGCTTTCTGCTCCTTTCTCTTCTCCCTCTTCATGTTTCACCACAAGGCTTACCACTCGCCTTTGTCATTAATAGAGGAATGTCCTGGCTGAAAATGACATCTCGTGTTATGTCGTGGCTCTCGATTGACGATTCTAGAGCAGCAACATCTCATTCAGAGCCTGACTTACAATACAATGATGTTGTTTTGTCACACCTTTCTTCTTCATCAACAATTGCAGCTTCTGTGATGTGGATACTGCACTTGGCCATATTGCAATTATATGAAGACAAGAGTTTTTACAACCACAATTTCAACAAAGTTGGGATGTTGTGTAAAACGTAAATAAAAATAGAATGAAATGATTTGCAAAAACTTTTTGACCAATATTCAATTGAAAACAGTACAAAGACAAGACATTTAATGTTCAAAATTATAAACTTCATTGTTTTTGTAAATATACACTCATCCTGAATTTGATGCCTGCAACACGTTCCAAAAAAGTTGGGACAGGAGCATGTTCGCCACTGTCATATATCAGCTTTTCTTTGAACAGCACTCAGTAAGAGTTTGTGAACTGAGGACACTAACTGCTGAAGTTTTGAAAGGGAAATTCTGTCCCATTCTTGCTTGATATACAACTTCAGGTGCTCAACAGTCTGGGATCTTTGCTGTCGTTTTCTGTGTTTCATAATGCACCACACATTTTCAGTGGGAGACAGGTCTGAACTTTTACTACGAAGCCACGCTTTTGGAACACATGTAGAATGGGTTTTGGCATTGTCTTGCTGAAATAAGCAGGGACGTCTCTGAAAAAGATGCTGTCTGGATGGCAGCATATGTTGCTCCAAAACCTGTATGAACCTCTCAGCATTAATGGGGCCTTCACAACAGATGTGACAGTTAGCCATGTCAGGGGCACTAACACACCATAGTGCTGGTAACAATCTGGATGACTCCTTTCCTCTTTAGTCTGGAGGTCACAATGTCCATGATTTCTTTCTTTAAATTTATTTTTATAATGTTTGACAAAAACACAATGGACAACAGACAGGATGACTGTGATTTGTGCAAAGCCAGGGTATTTCTTAAGGAGAAAGTTGTCTCCCATTCATTCATAACTTGAAAGACTAAAATTTCTCCAAACAAAAGTATATAAATGTCCATGATTTCTGAAACTGCTCTGCATGGTAGAGTCTTGACTTGCATTTGTAGATGCAGTGACAAACTGTGTTCACCTACAACGGTTTTGTTCCTGAACCAATGTAGTATCATTTATACAGTTAAGAGGGGTTTTACTGCAGTTAATAATGCAGTGCTGCCTGACGGATCAAAGGTCACAGGCATTTAATGTTGGTTTTCAGCCTCATCCCTTACATTTGTCTGGATTCTCTTAATCTTTTAATGATATAATGGAGTTTACATGGTGAAATCCCACAATTCCTTGCAGTTTTGTGTTGAAAAACATTGTTCTTTCTAGACTATTTGCCCAAGCAGTTTTTCACAAAGTGGTGAACCTCACCCCATTCATGCTTGTGAACAGCTAAGCCTTTTATATCTGGTCTTTGTATTGGGTTCCATTGAATACAAGTCAAAAATGATTCGCAAATCATTGCATTCCATTTTTATTTACCTTTTACACAATGTCCCAACTTTTTTGGAATTGGGGTTGTAAATTAAACCGACAGTAGGCACAAGAATCATGATGACCCAAACGAAGACACAACAGATAAGTTACAAATATGAGCTAACAAATGATTTCTTTGATCCATTCAAACACTTGGAACCAAAGGTCCATGAGACTGCTGTGAGATGCTTCTGTAGTCAGGTTTTCCTGCACACTGGTGCCTCTGTACACCTCCAGGCCTCCTCTCCCCATAGCCGGGGCAAGACCAGGCCCGATCCCATCTGCAAAGCTATTTTGACAAGCCACCCCTCTAAAAAACTCCAGGGTTCAAACTGCTGGAAGATCAAAGGACTAATACTGCAGTAATAATAAGTTACTGCCCTATGAACGCCTCATTCATCAGGGAGAGGCAGCGATATAGTACAGTTGTAACTGCAGGGCCATTAAGCACTCATCATATGATCCTATTTGCCGTCCCTGTGTGGAAAAACAGCTTCATCTCTGCAGGCAGAGTGAGCACCAAGAATGAACTCCTACCAGTAATGCCAAAAATCTGAGCTGATAAGGAAGTGCACAAACAATCATGACGAAATCTCCAAATCGGTCCCAACTCTTTGTGCGTCCCTCCCCGCCTCACCTCAGGCTACAGCCCCACACACCATCACCCCTGCTCCCCTCCTCCAGCCATCTGAAGGTGTCTCTCTAAACCGGTTGGGATGGAGGCATTTTAATAACAGCCATTTGGCACAGGATGGTATCATCTGGGCTCCGTCAGTCTTTACGAGCATGACACGGCGTTCTATTTTTAGGGCAGCATTTTTCTCCGATCGTCTGCGCCGTCGACAGCCTGATGAAACCCTGACCGCCGCATGCTCCCTTTGAAGTGACAAGTGAGAGATGTGCCGCCCTAATATGAACGCCTTGAGACGCAAACACTTTGCATTCTCAAATACCGGGAGCAGCCCTGCAACAGGGCGGCATATTTGCCCTCGGGGAGCAGATAAGCAGCCGAGCATGCATAGAGGCTCATGTGGGAAAATGCATGCTTTTATGCATGTGTGCACAATCATTAATACACAATTGTTTATCTGACTTTGTTCATCTTTAAATCATTATTGCTTCTCAACAAGTGTGTCCAGCAGCTCAGATAATTTTATGGTGTAAATTTACAAACTTCAAGAGTTATTTGTGTGAAAGTACGATGTCAAACATTTTTAAGCTGAACCAGCTTAAAATGTTTGCTGCCTTAACAATGTGAGTTCACTGAAGATGAATAGTTAGCTCAAAGCTGTCTCATGAAAATGTAAAACTACTGGAGTTCAGTTCACTGAATTTGGGATAACAAGTTCAATAAATGTAAGGAATGAATTTGAATTTTCAACTGTACTGTCACAGTGTCCAGCGTTACAAACCGCTTCAGCTGTGGCTGCTGTGCACTGTAAAAAACTCAGAATTTCAAGGCATTTGCCTTTTATTATAGTTTTGAGTTTTGAATCAAACTCAAACTTTTGAAATACACTAAAAAAAGTTTGCCAACCTAAAATCTTTTGTTGATATAATTAACAACTACTTTGGGTTATAAAAACCCCCAAATTAAGTATTTCAAAAATTGTTCAGTGAGCTGTGACCCTGATTTGTCACTATTTGGGTGCTTGAAAATTAAATGGTTGCAATTGAAAACATTAAATTATTAACCATTATTCACTTCAATTCAATGAGTTTACTCAACATTTTTGAAATACATTTTTTAACTCAACAGTTATATTAAATTATCTAAACAAAACATTGCTAGTTGGTAAAACTTTTTCAAAACTTCAGACTTCGAGTTGGGCTCAAAAATCTATTGAAGTAAGTAAGAGTTTTCTCAACTTTGCAGCCACTTTTCCATCAGAGTTATTACAAATGCTGCCTTCAGATGGAACTTGTGAGCTTGTGACAAGTTGTGTAAATGATATGCGTTCAGGTGGTTAAGTTGTGAGATGCTAGGCAACAGCAACATGGATGCAAATGAGGCTAACAATTTAGCAAGCTAGTAAGCAGATAATGCAATGCTAGGAATGCCAAGGCATAATGAAAAGACTTGGCCATTGGGAATATCAACGTTCTCTGTGCAAAACTCTGTGAACTGAACTGAAATTACTATATTTTTCTCTACCATCCACCAAAAAATGAACTTCCATGGCCTTCACCATTTTTGAAAATGTCAGCAAACACGTCACAACTTGTGTGCTTGGAGCTTTCAGAAAATTCCCACTTTGAAGGCTGTGAATTCCACAAGAGGGGGATTTCATATGGACTCTGTTCATCAACACGGTAAACACAATTTCATTTGAAGGCAACAACAGACTGCATGTGAGGCTCTCTAAATTAGAAGTGTACAAGAACAGGGGCTTCATTTGATACTGAGCTTTGTCACAGTTAGCATTGAGTTCACTCAGCAGTGTATTCAATCAACTCATTTTGAGTCAAAAGACCTCAAGTCGAGTCAACTCATGTTTAGTTCTGAAATGGTCTGAAAACAAGAACTAGAAATTTTAAGTTGAATGAATTAATACAACATACAGTGCATTATGTTAAGTTTAAGGAATGGTTCACCCAAAAATGAAAATTCAGTCATTATCTACTCACCCTCATGCCAATTGAAGGTCAGGCTTAGTTTAGTCCATAAAACACAGCTTAAGTTTAACAGGAAAACAGTGCTGCAGAATGGTGACCAGTTTACAAATGTAAAAAAAGCAACTCAAAAAAAAAAAATAAAAAATAAAAAATAAAAAAATAAACCTACCAAAAAACAAAACAAAAAATGCAGCGGAAGGAAACATGGACATTATTTGAACACTTATCTTTCAAGGACTATTGGACATATAACATATATACATATTATATTTAACTTATTTATTTTATTATTATTACTACTTGTCTGGGGATTGTATTGTTGAGTTTTGATGTGATGTAGTTTTGTGTTGAAATATGAAATTGAATTATAGCTGCTGCGCAGCAATGGTCGGGGCCGGGCAATTTTAGGCAAAATTAGGCAATTCTGAGCAACAAGCAGAGTGTAGGAAGATGAAAAAAAGGTGGCATTCTAATGTGCATTTTACATCAGTTGAGGATTGAACTCACAATTTCTGGCACAAGAGACTCTGCATATTGACTGATAGCTAAGCCAAATAAACAGGGAAAAGAGACAAGGGATAACAGGGAAACGTGTTGATAAAGAGTATTTGTCTCTTCCCAAAACTGCCTGGATCATAATTATTTTAACCTTAGTAGTCTCTAATCCACATAGCATGATACCTGAACATAAGGCTTTCACATGAGAATGTCCGTTCTGCCTTAGCTGAAACTTGAACTCACAACTTCTGAGACTGAAGTCCATCTTTTATCTCACTGAGCTAATTGGCAAGTGACAGTTCATGTGTGGCTTTCACAAATTGACTAAGCCAAGGATCAGGGTGCCAGACAGCAGCCATCCATGCCATGGAAAAGCAAATTTCAAAGTGAAAGTTCCAAAGCTGTAGCACATATGGTTGATTTGTTGTGAATTTTCAAAGTTTTGAAATTTAGAGGCTTGCTGTAGCGCCACCATCAGGACTATTGTCTTGTGTTTCCAGTTGAGGACATCTGGCATGGGACTGGACCTTTGTGAAAAGTTTGGGTAGATTTCTCATATGGAAATGTTGTACAAGCTGAGGCTTGAACTCACAACCTTCAACACCAAGAACCATCCTCTATCTCACTGAGCTAATTGGCAAATGGAAACACCACTTGTAGCTTCACAAATTGACTAAGCCAGTCACCTGTGTGCAAGACAGCAGCTGTTAGCATGTAAAGGCAGATTTCAAATGGCTGTCAAAAATTCAGTTATTGAGACAAAAATCCCAAAATACACAAATTGCATCTAGACAGCATGGAGATGTTGGTCATTAGTTTTTAACAATGATTTATTGGCTCCAAAAGTGAAAAACTGATGTTTAAAAATGCCATTTTTGCATTGACTCCAATTGTTCACATGAGAGTGAAATTCAAAATGCTGTAAAAAATTCAGTTTTTGAGATAAAATTCTGATATTTTCCAAACATCATCTACCATGACTCCAAAATTTTGTCATTTTTTTCATGAACATTGAAAATGTATTTAGCAAGAATTTGCAAGTATATGTTTATAATACCGTTTACAGTCAAACATTTTGATGCACTGTAGGCTCAATTTTTGATAAATCAAAAATCTGTGTGGATCGTTTGTGTAGGACAGTCTGAAGATGCTCTGTAGCAAGTTTGGTGTCAATTGAGCAAAAATTGTGGGAGGAGATAGGTTTAATAAGTTTTACAGTTTTTGAAAAAAACAGAGTGATGAACTTCATAATTTGCAATAGGTTTAAATGTACAAAAGTTTCTTCAGTACTGGGGCTACATTTTGGTGAAAGTTGTAAATCTGTTGCACATATGGTTGATTTGTTATGAATTTTCAAAATTTTGAACTTTAGAGGCTTGCTGTAGCGCCACCATCAGGACTATTGGCCTGTTTTTGCAGCTGAGGCAATCTGACATGGGACTGGACCTTTGTGCAAAGTTTGGTCATTTTTCGCACATGGGAAGTAGGATTTCCTTGGAAGGAGAAAGAAGAAGAAGAAGAAGAAGAAGAAGATTGAGGAAAACAATAGGGTCCTGGCGGCTTAGGCTGCCCGGCCCCTAATAAACCTCAAGTCAGAAAAAACTGCTGAGAGGAAATTTGTGTATTAAGTGGGATTTTCTGAGCTTTTTACAGGAAAAATCAGACTTTCTGGACAAAATATTAGCCGGAACTCATCCACACATATACACATGGAGGTGATATTCCAAGAGCTTCTATTTTGGAGGTTTACTTCCCACCAAGCGGCACTGTAGACATCTCACTGTTTGTGTATAAAAGTTTTGCGGTGATGCTGTCGTCAAAGTTCAGATTGGATTGCAGAATCAGGGAAGACTGTGTTCACTCAACATGCCTACAGTAACTATGCAGAGCCAGTACACAGGCCAGAAGAAAAGGGAAGAGCTGAAAAGCAACAAGCTGCTAATCGCCAGTCGCTGGGAAAAGAGAGCCAGCATCTGAAAACACCACCTCTCAAAGCAAACAGCACATCTTCCAGACTTTATGTGTGGCGAGGACAGTTTTCTGTGACTTCAGCTCAGTCAATGTTTAGCTTAGCAACGCTGGCACTGGGCTGGAAACCGAGTGAGGACAAGACATGCGGATGAGAAGCTGCAGCCACAACTGGGGTGTGTTTCGCTGAAAATATCCTGACAGATGCCGCAGGAGTAACGCACGCACCTTGAGGCCAGAGAATTTTCCGCCTGTTTGAGGTGACAGGATGAGTGGAGAGAGTGCAGCCGAGAAGCAGACCCTCTGCAGATCACTCACACCTCGCTGACTGGAGTGATGACAGCACTGAACTGAGCTGAACGGCAACAATGCTGCAGGTCAAGGTGACATCTGTTAAGCCGTGACCCGTGGGCCTCTCTAACCTCAGAGTCTCACAGGGCTGTGATCCTGTAGTTGAAATGCTTCTGATCACCTGCAGGTTGAACTGTGTATGATTGATTATTGATACACTCACAGGTGTGTTACAGCTGTGTTTCCAATAGCTTTCGGCCAGTTGTTTTGGAAATGTGCTGTAGGAACGCAGTGGTGAGATACACCCTACCTCCAAATTCTCATCAGTGCTAAAATACCAGAGGCCGTGTAACCAAATATTTCTGTCAATGACTGAGTTTTTTTTTGTTTGTTTGTTTTTGTTTTTTTGTTTGGTGTTTTTTTTTGCAATAATGTAAAAATCTGAAGGCTGTCTGTAGGGGTGAGTATCTCACTGAGTGAGATGATTTGATACATATCTCGATACATGTTCGATGATACAATACATCCTATAAGTTTTTAAATAGCCACTGATTCATTATGATACAATTCAGCCAATATGATACGATACAAGACGATGCAATGTGTGTGTGTGTGCAATGTGCTTGTGTATTTGTAGGCTACTATTAGTGGCAAAAAGAAATCCTGAGTTTTACTAAATCCAGTAACAGGAGAGACAGAGAGGAGGGGACATTACAGTGGTGTTTACATCTTATTAGGAATCTCATGTATAAATGAGATACTGTAGCCTAAAGAAGAATCTGCGAAAAAAAAAAAAAACAACTTAAAAATTGTTTAAAATGCATTTTATCAGTAAGAGGATGTGCTGCTCTGTTTCATATGAAGAGTGCTGCAGTTGGATTGAATTTGACTGTGTAGAGGAAGTGGGGTGTGGAGGAACACTGATGCCACATGTTACCTGCTCTCCCAGTGACATGACATCTCTGTGGGTCAGACTTGTGGCTCTGTACTCTGATGTCTGACATGTTTTGTTTCTCATCTTTCTTATAAAACCGGAACTTATTCTACACGTGCGTTATGGAAGTCTGGTGCTGCGACGCAGTGCAACGTCAGTTCTTTCACTGTCTGTTTTGAGGAAATAAAGAGGACAGACAGGAGAAGGAGGGGGAGCGCTTGTTCTGTGTGAGTGAGGCAGCAGCCCTTCAGCTGGAGCGGTGCGGGCAGAGGCAGGAGGAGAAAGAAAACGGGGGAAAGTTACAGCAGCAGTTCATTGATGCCAAAAATGAAACATATGTGCGTCTTGATGTATCGATATGTTAGTGCTGCATTGATTTTTTCAGATTTACTTTCAGCTTTATACCGATATAGGCTGTCTAAACCAATGCATTCGTATCTTACACATTAAAGTCCCATGCATCAGATGCATGAGTGAATCATTACACCCCTTGCTGTCTGTCATTTTGACAGATTAATGTAATGACTGGTTGTGTTGAGTCCAGCAAGGGAGAGATCACCTTGAGCCATATAAAAGATAGATAGAGAAATGTTTAACCAAATATAATCACAAACTTGCTACAAGGGCATTATATATTTCTTTTTTTCACTTTTTTCACTTTAGTTTTTAGTGTCTTTCCTTATACACAAGTACAATGTACAAACAAAAACAGAACAGTGAAACATGTAATAAAGGGTGGGTTACAGGTCACACACTTTGTGGTGTTATTTGCTTATTAAAGAATTAAAGAATACAATGTACATTATCAATAAAATTATACAGTGCCAATATCTTTATTTCTAAACCTAAACCATTCTTCCCACTTTCTGTTAAACACATCTTCTTCCACTCTGAGAGAATAAGTCATTCTTTCCATAAAGTATATTTCCTACACTATATCTAACCACTGTCTGTGGGTGGGTCAATTTTAAGCCAGTTTCTTGTGATGGCCTTCCTGCCAGCTCTAAGAAGAATGTTGACCAAAAAATGATCTTCCTTCTGCACAGGACATTATATATTTCAAGTAAAAAAACATCCATGAAGGGAGGGAAATGATCAAAGGAACTATTTACATATTTACAAGCTATAGGAACATCCATATCCAGAGAGAACTGGATGGAAAGAGTAAGAGAGAAGCTCAAACTTGACCGTCCCACCTGCCACACCTGCACACAACGCCAAGAAGGGAGGGAGAGACCCCAGCACTGCTGGCACTGAAGCAACATGCATGGGAATGAATTATGATACAGTATATTTGCATATATATCTTACCTTTTCCTTGATAGTCTGAACAAGTCCCTAAATTAGCTTTTTTTTTGGTCGCTTTTTAGAAATTAAAGTGTTAAGAGGGTCTAAAAAGTCAGTTAATCTAGCAAGAATGCCATCAAATTGACAACACTGACTGTAATTATGATATGGTTGATGACTGAGGTGAAAAACGAGGGACTGATATGGTGGAGGATGAAGGACAAGCATGTGGCTAAAACTGTTCATCAGCCAGCGACAGCAGTTTGTGATGTCTGCAGACCATGACTGTTGACATAAAAGAGACTGCACGGTCGGTGTCTCAGTTCATCTTTTATCTTCATGCTCTTATTAATGCTAAAATGTGCACCGTTTTTACATTAAAATGACTAAAAGCACTAGACATTATCTTATATAAGCATATATATGTATTTACACACAGATATACGCATCCCATGTTGTCCCAAAAGTCACAGCAACCACAGGCTAGCTAGCAACAGCTACTAGCCATTGCTGGCTAGCCTGTAGTTGCTGTGACTTCTGGGACCACATGGCATACGTCGCAGGCATCAACTAGAGATGCACCGATTCCAATTTTCTTGGCCGATTCCGATTTCCGATTTTTTTAAGGGTCTGACCTGCTGATTCCGATTTTGGCCGATTCTGATTTTCAGTTTTTCTAAGAAATATAATTGACAGCATTCACAAACATTTTTGGAACTTTTCTTGTAAAACTAAATTGGATGTTCATAATAAAACACTGATTATTAAATAACTTATATATTTTCTCCAAAAGTGCTCCAGATTTCAGTCAGGCCTTATTATAAGATTAAATTAATATTATGTACTAGAGGAAACGCGATCTCGTGAGATTTCGCGGGACGCGATTTCACGTGATCTTGTGTAGAAGCCGATGTAAACAAACCGGAGACAGACGCGGTGCAGCAGTTTGCTGTAGTAAAACTTTGCAGTGAGAAAAACAGACGCAGAAGTTAAACGAGTCTGGATGAGAAAATGTTTGAGGAGACGCATCAACACAGGTTGTTTATTCTTCAGCCAGAACAGGAGGTGAGATTTGAACTGTCAGTCTGTGAACAGCAGTCTGCTGCTGGCTAACATTAGCATGAAGAGCTACAAAGTTTACGGCTGTTTGGCGACACCGTCAGCTGTTCTGTCTCCTTGTAGACTGTCTGTCTTCTCTTTATCCTGTTCTTGGTGTCTGTCACTAACACTGACATCATGCGAGCATGTGTCTGAGTGTGTGCTGCTATGATCAGTGCTGTGGTGGGTGTGACATTACGGCCAGTGTGTGCTGCGCGCATGACGCGACCATCGTGCAGAGTATGTGAGCGAATATGACGGACGAGGAATCGGATATGTGGTGCTGACCGGCCGGTCACCGGTCAGGGCTGGTCATGCTGAAAACCGTCCGGTTCCGGTCTCTGGCTGGTCAATCGGTGCATCCCTAGCATCAACATGAATAAAACTTCAAGGTGAAGATTAAGGTTACCTCGTCCACGAACATGATTTCTGCCTGAGTCATGCCAGACAGATGTTCATCAGTTACGGTGGTTGTTTTAAACTAAACAACTCCCATGATCCCACGCTGCTTCACCACATCATCAAACTACATCTTTCACATTTTTTAATGCGAGACAGAACCTTAGTGGCAGAATTTACATATTGTGTGTTTATTGTGTGGTTCCCAAACTTTTTCTGGCAGGCTCCCCATCAGAAGCCGGAAAAAGTTAATGCCCCGCCACCCCACATTTTTTAATCATTAACACTGACAGGGGAGGCAACTGATGAAAAAGGATTCAAGCTGTATTCTAGTGAATAAATGTCAGCATGATAGCATCAGTAAACTATTGTTTGTTTATTTTCCCGACATAAATCATATTAATTTAACTTTGTTTCACTCAATATTTTCCCCGTGGTCATCCATCCCTGTAGTCATGGAAGTTTATTCTGTATAATAAATTGTAATTGAGTTGCTTTTAAAAATTAACTGCTATTTAATAGGCCATGTCTCATTGTCAGTAAAAAATAAAAATTAAAATGGTAACAGTAGATCTTTTTTAGAAAATTTCTTTGGCACTTTAATGCCTTTATATAGTATATGAGAAGATATGATAGGAAATGGAGAGGGAGGTAGGGCACGCAGCAGGGAATCAAAGCCAGAGTCACTGCAGAGGGCCCACAGCCTCACTACATGGGACACACACTCCCCCGACTGAGCCACCAGGTCACCATCAATATAGACATTTTATGACCATGTCCATCTAAATAACAACAAAAAAGTCTAATGCAACCTCTGCAAGATGGAAGATGGATTTTAATATCCCCTCCTTGGCATTAAGCTAATTTAACCTCTAACTTCTCCTCCACATATCTCTGTGAAGAGCAGCCCAACCCTCTTTCCGACCCCACAGTGAGACCAGTGGACCTCATTCCATCCATCTTCTGAGATTTCTGTAACCACACTGTCCTTTTGTGTCTCACCTGCTCACCTGAGCAGACAAATTAAATCCAATGCTTCTTTTCTGATTCTCTTTTTTTAGCCTCACGAAGAAAACTCCTGCTTCAAAAACCACACATGACTGCTAAATGCAAAGCACACCACTTGTTTTTGAAGTGTTGACAAAAAGAGGAATGCACTTTCCCACTGAGGAGGGAAACCTTAAGTATTTGTTTCATTGTTGAGCTGCTCACAAAGCCGAGCCCTCTGTGAAAGGTCTCCCCCAGTGATAAAGGCTTGCTCCTACTCTTGCTAATCTCCCCCAGTTGCACAGGACTTGTGTTAAAAGTACTCTGCCGTACAGTAGAGTTACTGCCCCGCCCCCGTCTACAGATTCCACCATGTCTGTGAGCTCACACCAGGTGGTGACCTCAGCAGAAACCAGGTTCCCCTCAGAGAACTAGGCACTCAGGACACCAGCATCAAGATCACACACAACAGTATGAATAAAGCAACTATTTGTAACTAATGAGCTGAAAAGCTTCCTGAATTTGTGTCACAAGTCCTCCCACACAAGCTGAGGTCAACTAGCAGCAGCTCGAGGATCATTTTGGTGGCTGGAACTTGAATGGCATTCCTGTTGCTCAGGGCTCTTCCCTGTCCAAAGTAATCTCTGGCTGAGTCCCATGGGAATGTGCCCTCCTGTTTGTGTGACGACAACAGGTGACTTATCACCCTGTTTTCCTGTCCTTGGACTTCTAACACCGCAGATACCTCATGAACAACCACCACTACAACTCATTTTCACTCTCAGACTTTGTTCCAGGCTGAGCTGACCCAAGGACACTCTGGATGACAATATTTTACTGTGCCTGAATACATCTCTGCACTTCACTCAAGTAATTCTTGATGAATTCTACAGGCAGGGGTGCACAGACCAAAATGACTGTGTTTTGGGTTGGAAATGAGGAGTGTCTGGGTGAAAGGATAGTGTTACCCTCTAAAATGTCATGGTTGACCGCTAAAAAGGTGGAAAGTGACCCAATCTATCATACAAATGAACTCAAAGCATTTTTATTTTTACGATCCAGTGGCTCCGTCCTCAACCTATTACACATGCACTCATTTCTATGATGACGAACAAAGATGAGGTTCTATGAGGCTGTATGTAGGGACAGCAGAGCTTTGAGCTAAAAAGTTAACATATTTACAATAATCTCCTTTCCACCAATGTGAACCTTAATCAGTTCTGGGTTGCTGCTAGTGTCAGTCTGCAGGTGGTTTGATCTGCAAACCTGTAAGTGTGCCTCTTTTTTTTCCAAAGCTCACAGACAGGAACAATAAAAGAACAGGAAGAAGAAAAAAGAAGTTTGTAAGGCATTGTTGCAGATGACCACAGTCCTGATGGCTTTCTGAAATGTCAGTGCTTTTTAGGGCTGCAACTAACAATTATTTTCATAGTCGATTGATTGGTCGATGATTTTCTTGATTGATCAATTCATAGTTGTTCTAAAATGTCAGAAAATGATGAAAAATGTTGATCAGTGTTTCCCAAAAGGTCTTATTTAGCAAACAACCAAAATATATTTAATTTACTGTCATAAAGGAGTAAAGAAACCAGAAAATATTCACATTTAAGAAGCTGAAATGAGAGAATTTTGACTTTTTTTCTATAAAAATTACTCAAACCAGTTAATCCATTATCAAAATAGTTGGCGATTCATTTAATAATCGATTAATCATTAATGCTCTAGTGCTTTTAGTGTTTCAAAGTACAGTGAATATTTGGTTTCCCTTCAGACCATTTATGAGTATAAAACTTATCCAATATGATAAAGGATTTAAAATGAAAAGATTTGTGCATCTGCAATGATTATCGAATAATTGATTATTAATTGTGATAAATTTATTGCCAATTATTTTGATAATTAATTAATTGGTTTGAAAAATTTTTTAAGCAAAAAAGTTAAATTTCTCTGATTCCAGCCTCCTAATTGTGAATATTTTCTAGTTTCTTTACTTCTCCATAAGCCGTAATTTGAATATCTTTGGGGTTGTGAACAAAACGAGACATTTGAGGACGTCATCTTGGACTTTGGGAAACACTGATAAATATTTTTCATGATTTTCTGACACTTTATTGATTAATCAAGATGAGAAATGAGAAAATAATCAACAGATTAATCGACTATGAAAATTATCATTAGTTGCAGCCCTTTTCTGTAAATTAATCTTTGTCCCACATAACATATAAAAACATGTTTGACCTCATTCATCAAGAATTTAAATATTCAGAAAATAAAGGCTGTCAGGGTGCTTTTAAAGGATGACCAGATGGATGCTGCTGGATCAACACATCGAAACACGCAAGCTCCTTATTTGGTATCAATTCCTTTAAAAAACTATTGATAATAAAATCATATAATACAAAATGTGGATGACTGCATCACTTCCAACATTTTATGATTTTCATGTATAATATTTGTGGCACTACTTGTAGCATACTGTATTTAGCTGGCCTGTGTCACATGACTCTGGACTCAGAGTCCACACTTCCACATCAACCTTGTGAGAGACAAACATTCTCCCTAAATGCATGGTGAAAACGGGAGAAAGGAAATGCAGCATTGTGAGGTGCTGCTATACAGCTGTAGATATAAATACAGCTAGTGGCACTATTTGTGACAGATAGTGCCACACAGCAGCAACATGCACAACCTCTTCAAACATTTAAAAACAACACACCCGGGAAAGTTATAAGGAGGCTGAGCAAAAATAAGATTATTTATTTTATTATCATTTTATCACAGTATTTCTGTAAAATATTTATTTTGACACATCACAAACGTTCATATTTTCATTTTACTCATATTTGCTTTTGTAATAAATTTGTTATTAATGGTTGGTATATATCATGTGATTTTCCAAATTTTTTAAATGTATTTATTTATTTTAAATTAGCATTATTAAAAATACATACCTATTTATTTTATTTTTTATTCTTTTATTCTTTTTAAATTTATTTTAATTTATTAATACTAATATCAGTATCAGTATCAGTAAAATACGAACACACTATTGGTATCATATCTAATTTCAAAAGATTAGAACTGCTCAAGGAAAATTGAAAAAAAAGTTTTTCAGTATTGCCCATCTGTTTTGAGCCACCTACATCATAACATCACTGTCAGTAACGCTTGTGTCATCTCCAAGCACAAGAACATCATCTCTGTACCAGTGTTGCTCCTGACTTAACCACCAAAGTCCAGAATTCAAAACCTTACTTGGCAAATGTATTTAAGTATTATCAACAAAAACATACTTCAACAGGATGAAAATAAAAATATTATACAGAAAAATGGTCCCTGTCAGTGTTTTAGTACTATATATGACATTTTTGATTTTTTTTGATTAATATCTACAGCAAGGCATCATATTCTATGAGGTCATCATGTGTTTGTAGAGTTGCTGTCCTGTGAGAACTACGTTTCTCTATGAAGTAAACTTTTCATGTTGTCACTAATACAGCTGTTTTCAGCTTTGTGACAATGTATTTTACAGCTGATCCAAGAAAGGTTTTATATAGTTGATTTAGCTTGAGAAGTAGGAGAAAAATCACAAACCTTTCATCCTTCAGTTTATCATAGATTTCAAAGTAAACAAGTTTGGGTGGGTTTTTTTGGGTGTTTTGTATACAGGAAAAAGGAAGCGAGCTGACAGCGAGGAGCTGCAGCAGTATCTGGAGTGGGCAGATGATACGTTCTTGCAGCAAAGAAAGGACATGAACGACGCCTTGGTGCAGAAAATGGAGAAAATGGAAGCAAACAGCAGGGCAGAGCCCAATGGTGGCAGTGATGGAGGCTCAAGCACAGGAATAACACATTTCACATTTATTTTTATATTGAAAGTTGCACACATGTTTACTGCACTGCACACTTATATTTTTGTGAATTTTGAATTATTGGTATTTTACTGTCTTCAGTATGTTTAATCAACAAAGAAGCCTTTAATACAAGTTATAACAGTTAATATGCAGGTGGAAAAGTGGTAACAGCACTAACATGCAGATGTTTATGTTCACCACCTTATTTTAGCATGTTAGCATGCTAATATTTACTAATTAGCACTAAACACGAGGTATGGCTACAGCTGATGGGAATGTCATTAGTTTTGCATTTATTTGCTCATAAAGCAAAGTATTAAAGGGATAATTCACCCAAAAAATGAAAATTCAGGCATTATCTACTCATGCTCATGCTGACTGAAGGTCAGGTTTATTTTGTTAGTCCATAAAACACTGCTGGAGTTTCACAGGAAAATAGTGTTGCAGAATCCCAAACAATGGAAGTGAATGGTGACCAGTTTTCAAACGTAAAAAAAAAAACCAACAGAATAAAAACATCAAACACCTCCATACTGCTCATCTGGTGTAATCCAAGTCTCCTAAAGTCCCAACATGTCAAGAAAAAAACAGTTATTTACACTATGTTTGTAGCCTGAATCTTCACTGTAGATCCTTAGCTTGGAGCCACGTTCACGTCTGAAGCGGGTGTGTGTGGTGTGACGGTGTGTAAACAGCATGTTGGGGAGACTTGGATTACATCAGATGAGCAGTATGGAGGTGTTTATGTTTTTATTCTGTTGTTTTTTTAAATTTGATAACTGGTCACCATTCACTTCCATTGTTTGTGAGATTCTGAAACACTGCTTTCCTGTGAAACTCCAGCAGTGTTTTGTGGACTTACAAAATTAACCCAACCTTTAATCAGCATGAAAGTGAGTAGATAATGACTGAATTTTCATTTTTAAGTGAACTGTTCCTTTAAGTAGAAAGCACTGCTGGTGGCTCTGGATGAAAAATAAGGGGATCAAGTTTCCAGTATTAAAATCCATTCTGTAGCAAACTGTATGGCAATTTTGACTAGATGTGAAGACATTCTCCTCAAAACCACAAACTTAAACCTCATAGTGGCGCTAGATGACCAAATACTTTTGAATTAATCCTCTCAGCAACATGTCTGTACCAAATTTCATGGCAAGATTTCTGAGCCAAGGTGGCAGACTGCCAAACCAACATAGCCATAATGCTGAGCCATGCCAGCTGGCTAAAAATCAGATAGGACTTAATTGCCTATAATATCCTGATAGTGAGGTAAAAGAGGAGTAGAGTGAATACAGAACACAGTCTATCAGGAAGAGCCAATTTGACACAGAGCCATTGTTTCACTGTGAATGAATCATCACAGATTGTATAGCAATCAAACAACAAATATTCCTCCTGTTGTCTTGTACCAAACCAGACTGATGAACCTCATCTACAAGTGTATGTGTGTGTGTGTGTGGATTTAGGTGAGACTTTTATTTTGACAGGTACAACTTGACACTTTAGTAAGTGTAATAGAGTAATATATTCTCTTTTACCCTTTTCCTTAAGTGTTTAAGTGGTCATCTTCCACTTGATCTCATAGATGAAAAATAATAGACTATTTTCATGGCAGCTATATAAATATGAAATAGTAGGATAAAGATAGGTGTTGATACAATGGTACTAATTAAGGTCATTTAGTGTAGCGGAGTATTATCAGTGAGCCAACATGAACAATAGCAGCACTCTGACTCTGATTGATCTGAATGTAATGGGACCATAATTAGCATCACTGGTATCACCTGTGTTTATTCTACTATTTCATGTCAGAATGGCTGCTGTTATCTATTGATCGACTGTCTTTTCTGTGCTCGCTGTACAAGTCCGGAAAGTTAGCTGACTGCCTGACTGAGTTGAGAAACCAGTTAGCACAGGGGTGGGCAATTATTGTTCAGGGGGGGCCACATGAGAAATTGATCAGGCTGCCGTGGTCCAGACACAAATGATACAAGGTCCAATGGAATGGTCAAAGGTGTTCTATATAGGACACTTATAGTGTTGGTCACCTTT
This sequence comes from Lutjanus argentimaculatus, assembly GCA_034769285.1. Taxonomy (NCBI): domain Eukaryota; kingdom Metazoa; phylum Chordata; class Actinopteri; order Lutjaniformes; family Lutjanidae; genus Lutjanus; species Lutjanus argentimaculatus. The sequence continues at coordinate 41,953,151 of JAWZSL010000004.1, read as the reverse complement.
TCTGAATTGTCATGTGATGAATTGTGGGATAATATTTTTTTGCCAATGTCCAGAACTTGATTTTTTACAGTGAACCATGCAGGCTGCATACAGGTTGTAATGATAGTAGCAGCAACTGTAGAAGAAGAACAACATAAACAACATGGATGAACAGCACTGAGTGAATAAAGTTACAGTTTAATATACAAGATACAGTTCATTATCATTACTAATGAACACAGCACTGACCCTTTTCAAAATAAAGATTTGACAACAGTTTAATGGTAAGCAAAATGCTATTAATGGTTTTAGATTTTTAATGTTTTGTATTTCCATGATGGCCCCTGCAGGTCACATGAAACCTATCAGAGGGCTGCATCTGGCCCCTGGGCCACATTTTGCCCAGGCCTGAGTTAGCGACTTCTGCAAAATTAGTCCCCCTTTGCTGGGGCACCCCTATAGCTCAGTTGGTAGAGCGTGCGCCCCATGTACTAAGGCTGTCAGTGCTCTGCAGTGGTTGCCAATTCGACTCCCGCCTGCGGCCCCTTTGCTGCATGTCATCCCCTCTCTCTCTACCCGCTTTCCTGTCAACTCTTCAGCTGTCACTATCACAATAAAGGCAAAAGCCCAAAAAATAATCTAAAAAAAAAAAACAGTCCCCCTTTGCTGTATTGCAGCTGTCTGGTTCAGCTAGCTATCTAGTGGCTAATGTTAATGCCAAACTACCATCTTCAACAAAACCAGCTAACAGCATTATTTTCTACATTCAATATTCTGAACTTGTTTGGCTATTTGTTGAATAGCAACAAAAAGGAATAAGGGCACCGCAATTATAAGTTAAGGCATTATTTGTTATTTTAATTAAAATAATATTTTACATAATATTATAATATATAATATTTTATTTGCTCAAACATGTAATTGACTTGGATACTAGGGCGATTATAGAACTCAGCAGTAGTTATTATGGGAAAATGTGCACTCATCACATATGTGGGTATGTGGACACACGTACAAACAAATACATGCCACAATTTACCAGCACCAACTCCGTCACACCAGCACAGGAATAAAGGAGACTGTGGCTGATGTTAACACTGTATGCTGGGGAGATGAGGGGGTGGGGGGTGGGAGGAGCGGTGTTATGGTGGATAAGAGAACGCCTGACAAAGGTGCCCATTGTTCTGCTTCATTAAAAACCCTGCGAGTGTGGTTTCCCTTTAATATCTGCATCATCATGAAAGGAACAAGAGACAAAGGACACCACCTCCACAGTCACAACAGCATCTCGCTGCAAATAAAACACAAAATAAACGAGACAATCCTCAGAGACGAACTAATCAAACTCCAGATTGCATCATGGGTATACAGTAAGAGCCATAATGAGTGCACTGACTGAAAAGAAGGCAGTCATTAGGTTGCTGGGCTCAAAGCTAAGTACTTCCTACTGAGTTATCTTCACATTGATATGGTGAGCTGTGACAGAGGCTAACTTTAGCAACAGAGGAAATGGGAGGGAAAAGAGCATGTTGTCAGGGTCAAACAGAGGAACGCGGTTAGTTAAGACTTGTTGTTTCTTAAGGGAGAAGGAATGACAGATACAGTGCCAGAGGGAGGAAATCTCTGAAACGGCAAAACAGAGTCTCTGACATAGGAGAAATATTTGGAAAATTAGTGGGTGCAGCACCATGCCCCAATAATGAGGCCGCCCACTCACACTGCTGTTTGATAGCTCAAAGCTAATGAAATGAAATGACCAGAGCAGTGTAAACCTGACAAAGAGCTAGGGATGCAGCTAATAATTATTTTCATGATTGATCAGTTAGTCGTTTTAGTCTGTAAAATGCTAAAAAATGTGAAAAATCCTCATCACAATTTCCTAGATCCCAAACTGACATCCATGGGCGCCAAGTTATCATTAGAAAAAGAAGTGCGAGATTAGTACAGCAGGAAAATCTTCATTAGCACCTGATAGTGCCATTCCTTGCAATATAGAGCCTTTAATCACAACCAATAAAGCTTCTCTTTCAGTAAAAAGCTCAGTTTGTGTTTCACTATTATATATAAAAATATCAGTTTTTGATTGTGTTGTGTACTTTCAGCAGTGACTGACAGATAAATGCACACAAAGGGCTACCATTTACTCCATACAGCCTTTACAAACTGAGAACCATTGAGATAGCCACCATCAGTAATCAATACACACATTATTATACTATTAATCAAACCAATAACTGCCTCAGACAGCCTTATAATATCTTAGCAGTTGCCTCGATTTTCTGTAGTTGTGACAAAAAAACAAAAAAACAAACATATTATCAGCTTGAAGCCTCCCCGTGCTCTCCAGGGGAAATATTACACCAAAGTCCCTTAAAAAAATATATTAACACTGGCTGGTGGACCAGATACTAAGTGAATTAAATACTAACTTATAAAACTGTTAATTCACCGTCTATTGTGTGTGTGTACACAGATGACTGAAGTGTTGTTTTATTTTGTGAACTTTTTTCCTGTGGCAACAAGATTTTGGTGTGGCTCAAATCTTCAAAAATAGCAAGGTTGTATGATCAAAAAGTGGTTGCTCAGGCACTTAAAGTGAAATTGAAATTGCTTCTTTTGTCCAACCACCAGTCTCAAACCCAAAGACTCTTTATTTTCTGTCAGATATGACAAAGAGCAGCAGTAAATCCTTACATTTAAGAACCTGGAACCAGCAATTGTCTGACACTTTTGCTTGAAAAATGACTGAAATGATAAATCGAATACCAAAATATTTGGCTACTAATAATCAACGAATCATTACACCTTTACAAGGAGCAGAAGGACTATGACACAAAAAGGGCTCATACCTTTTGCTCAGAGGACTGAAAAACAGATTTTAAAATGTCCCCATGTGGTTTTCAAACTTTATATGCAGTGAATTACAGTTTATCTGCTATTGGAACCAGTAAGAACGCTGTGACGTGTGTGTTTTGTATGCTTTTAAGATCAGAAAGAAAAATCTAAGGTGCATGCAATGGTTTTAAAGGTGCATGGTCCTTGCCGGTCTATTAGCACAGCATGGCAGACGTCGCAAAAGTCAAGTCCAACTTTGACTAACAGAAGAAAGAAACAGAAAGTCATAGTTTATCCCTTTGAAGAGAACCGTGCAACTGTCTGGCTCAGACGAGCAAATAATGAATTTTCTTGGGAGAGAAATCAAAGTGAAACCCAGAAGTCTGCTAACACTGATGCATTTCATACTCGCCAAAATGTCCATTGTGTACCTGCTGCTTTTTGCATTTACTCTCAAAAGCTGAAATATCCCCCTTTTTCCAGATGTTCCCCTGTGTTCCTCCTCCTTGACGCGTCTCTGATGAACTGGAGACGTTGGACTCGGCTACCGAAGGAAAAGGAGCCAAAAGAAGGCAGCTGCCATTGCATTTCCAGCCCCTGTGTTTGCTAAAAAACACAGGCAGGAATAGCCTGAGGTCAGTGTCACCCCCTACAGACAATCAAACACAAGAGGACAAAAAACATTGTCATGAGGGACATGATTTATTTCTCTCTCAATGGGCTTCCCTTGTTTTCAAACACTTCCTGTCACTGGGACTGCTCTTCCTGGCCTGAAGGTTTAGGCCACACTAGAGGGCAAATTTGACCATTCAGATGGGTTTTCATGGACAAAGTATAGGCCTATATATTACTATTCATTCTGTAGTTCCTCTTTCTATCACTATAGTAGCTCCACTGACTAACAGGGACATATACTGTATATATCTGAGGTATTACAGAAAAGGCCCTCAAAAGACAGATAGAAGATGTGGCTAATATTGAGAAAACCTCCTAGTGGCTAGAAAAGGCTGGACTGAAGGACAGCACAGAGGTTCCGATCATAGCAGCACAAGAACAGGAACTCAGGTCAGCTGAGGCAGGGGTCTGTCACAACAGACAAAGTGCCCCTGGGACAGTCCAGCAATTAGTAGCAGGGTGTAAGATGCTAACCAAGTGGCTGGGATAGTGTTCAGGAACATCTGTACTGAATACAGACAGGAAGTCCCCAAGTCCAAATGGGAGACACCCCAAGTTCCAGACTGATAAGCAGGTGCTGACTAACCACCCAGACATTGTGGTGGTCGACAAGGAACAGAAGATAGCAGTAGTGATCAATGTAGCAATCCTAAGTGACGGCAACATCAGTACACCATTAAAGCAAGGTTATCAGAGGAGTCATAAATATAACTGAATTCATCTGCTAATATTATTATCAGTTAAATAATTAAAATGAAGTTCAAAATCTAAATATATCTTTTTGCACTTTTTCTTTAACCTTTTATCAAACATGAAAAAGCTTTCTTCTTGCCTCAAACAAATTGTTCAAATACATTTAAAATCAATTTATTCTAATCTTGTATTTATATTTCACTAATGTATATGATATGATCCATCCATCCATATACACACACATATACACAGACTCAGTTGCTAGTTTAAATTGAAGGGGGAAGCGTTTCACAGGAAAACAGCATTGCAGAATTTCCAAAACAATGTAAATGAATGGTGATGGAAAAAGAAACAGCTAATACACCTCCATACTGCTCGTCTGGTGTAATCCAAGTCTCCTAAAGTCCCAATATGCCAATTTGACTAAAAAATGTTATTTCCACCATGTTTTTAGTCTGAATCTTCACTGTGGATCTTTAGCTTGGAGCCACGTTCACGTGCACATGCACACTGTCTGAAGTGTGTGTGTGTGGCGTGATTGTGTGCAAACGGCATGTTGGGACTTTAGGAGACTTGGATTACACCAAACAAGCGGTATGGATGCATTTTAGGTTTTATATTTCTATGTGAAAAGTGGTCACCATTCACTTTCTGCAACACTGTTTTCCTGTGAAACTCCAGCAGTGTTTCGTGACTAAAAAAATAAACCTGACCTTCAGTCGGCATGAGGGTGAGTAGATAATGACTGAATTTTCATTTTGGGTGAGCCTTTAAGCTGTAAAATATCCTGCCTCCATTACACATCTTTATCACAAGTGTTAACCACTTTTGAGGGATCAATGAAAAAAATGTGTGTTTGTATATATATTCTTTACGCTGTGTATTATATTCTGTATAAAGAATATTGGCCAATATTGGCATTTTTTTTAACTTCCTAATATCTGTTTCTGCATTGGCCTCAAAAATCCAATATCGGTCGAGCAGTAATTACAAATACTTAACGCACCATCAGTGACTCTTAATCCCTTGAATCTACAAGCCTGCCTCCTCACAAAGTGGCCACCTTTCTATGGCTTGGGAAAAAATTTGGGAAGGCACACTGGAAGTAATGTGATCCAATAACACACCACACACACACACACACACACCACACACACACACACACACACACACACAGGCACATGCACATTTAAACCCTAGTTAAAGAAAACAGGATTACTGCACAATCAGGCCAAAAGCCTTTTCATCTGAGAGGAGCAGAATCAATAAGCAAAGCTTTCTATGAGAGTCAACAAGTTCAGACACGGGCCAAAGACTCAATCACTGTAAAAGCTGTTTTCTTATTGATGGTGATTCACAGAGCTGCAGTTTGAGTGGGAGAAAGTCAGCAGCTCTGAGTCTGAAAAAGCACAGATTACAACATTTATTCAGAGCATCATGAGCCTGGTGTGGAGTTCACAGTGGCCCTCCTGGCACCGCTGCCATGCTTTTTCTCGTCGAGTCATGTGTTGCTCTGTGACCTAGCTTGAGAATCTTTCCAGGGCTTTAGTGTAAACAGAAAAAAGGCAGGCTGGCCAGTGGAGAGCAGCCGTTTCACTTCTAGCACAACATGCTGGCAGAGGAAGCCACACTAGAAGACTCGTGTTGTGTTGTGTAATGATGCAAAACCACTGGAGCGGTGGAGGGTTCTGATTCAGGCAGTTGCATAGACAGAAAGCTGTATCTGAGACAGAGATCAGGAAGAAATAAGTGCACAAAAAGGAGATTTGGATACTTAATAACCAGAATACTGGTTTTAGGTTTTTTTTTATTTAAGTTTAGTTTACTTGCAAAAATGACCAAAGAAATAAGTCAAGTGAGTACAATCACACACACCATCACCAACATCAACCTTAAAGGGATAGTATAGATTATGTGATGTAATTTAGCCACCTACAAGAGACAATACAAGTTGAAGTGTATGCTATATTTAGAATATTTTCACCACTTGACCTTGTCATCAGACAGCCTTTTCTGACAGGAAACTGCCGGTATATAAGTCAACTATAACTCTCCAAACCAACCAAACTCCACTGGCGAAATCAGTAATTTTACCTTGCAGAACACAGGAGTTGCTGATCTTCCACTGCCTCAATCAGTTAGTTAGTTTGTGTAACTGTGTGACTTCAGTGAATCCAAAACTAACCCTTTAGGACACCCAAGTCACAAAATAACACAAACAAACTAAGCAATCGAGGCAGCGATTCACCAGCAACTTTGTGAGGCAAAGTGATGCCGATGGAGTCTGGTTGCTTTGGGCAGAGCAATTTTTGACTCATACAACAGCACTTTTCCATGGGAAAAGGCTGTCTGACAGCCAAGTAAAGCAGTGAAAATATTCTAAATATAGTATACACTCAAACTGATATAGATTTATTTAGGTGGGTCTTTTATTACGTGGATAAAATCTATTTTCCTGCTGCCCCTGTCCACAGCAGCACATTGCCTCTCCAAACTAGGGGCGTACCAGCTGCCATCTACTGTTGGTAAAACACTGACTATGGATAAGTACCTCACAAAACCCCACTTTGAAAAATCTCAATTATCCCTTTCATGAGCTGCATGCAAAAATAACATATATAAGGATTTTATATATACTTTCATTTAAATAAAAATATGCAGTTTTCCATTTATACTGAGAAAAAAACACTATAACATTCCTTTAAAATTCCTTTAAAAGAAGTGTAATATATTTTCTTTCAGACTTACAATAACATTTATTTAGGGAATTCTACTTGTGCATGATGAATAATGTCCTAAAATGTACAGCATTATAATATTATTACAGTAAATATTTCACAAAGGCATTTCTACTGAATTAAACTGTTCATTGATTTGGGTCTGTGAATGTGGGTGAGAGGTGGTGGTAGTGCAGAGTGCACCAGGAGAGGGCGATGCTCAGAGGCCTTCTTCTTATTAAGAGAATCTAGAGAAAGTGTTTGACATTGTCCTCTTAATCTGAAAATGTCCTCCACGGTCAGAATAATGTTTTGAAATGCAGCATAGACATCCTGAGAGATAAACTTTAAAAGCTGTTCAGAAACACTGTGAGATCCATTCATCTTCCAAATCACTGCCAATCAGCAGAGGAATCTCCCTAGTGCATGATGTCTTTGAGGATAGGAGCCTCTGAAAAACCAAAATAAAAACAAAGGACAACAATGAAACCTTATCCCTCAAGGTTTTCAGCCTCACTTTGTTTGCTTTACTGTCTATTCTGAGTGTGTGTGGTGCAACACGAACCCTCTGCGGCCGTCAGAGTATCTATAGATCAGCGGGGCGGGCTGCAGTCAGACTAAACTGTAAACAAGTCCCATCCAGAGACCAGGGCTGACCCGGCAGCAGCACCGCACATCCCCAACCGTCTGATTCATCCTCTTCAAAAAGGCCCGAGAGCAAACTCCTCAACAGCTGCGCGATGAAGCCCCAATAAATCCACCACGGCCGAAAAGCTTTGAATCTTGCGGAGGGAAGCGAGGATGCAGGTGGCTGGAGTGGAGTTTATTGCAACACATACTTTCCAGAAGACCAAAACAAGAAGAAAAAGACCCCCGCCTCCTCCTCCTCCTCTTCCCCTTCTCCTCTGCTTCCCTCCTTCTGATTTCAAAGGCGATCTGCAGGGAGGGAGAAAGCACTCGGAAGCAACAGCCTTTTGTTCCAAGGGTGCTTTCACATGAGGGGAAGAGCCCGTGTTTTGTTTATGGGACAACATAGTGTTGCCATTAAGGCTTTAATCAGAACTGTTTTCTCGAGTCAGCCTTGAGTGACACCCCTCCTCTCCTCCTCCTCCTCTCCCCCTCGCTTTGGCCTGCTTGGTTTGGTTCCCACTGAAGGAGCAGCAACAGGAGGAGGAAGAAAGAAGAAGCGGGGAAGTGTGGGAATGTCTCTACATCGTCGCCACGGCGGGCAGCTCCTAAACATGGCTTTAAATTAGGGGAAAAGAAAACACAGGCTAAAAAAAGGCAGTCGTCTAACTATACTCCTGCCTGCTAATTTGTCACCACTTGAAAAACGAGCAAAAAATAGCAACAGTTTTAAATCACACTGCTTTAAAGTCGGGATATGCCAGCCAGCCAGGGTGTATGGTAGAATACTTAAACACAAGGGAGATTTAGGTCAACACATACATTTAAAGCATCGTGGGTGGAATCTATGGAGAAGCTGCATTCATATTAGAGGGAAGCCGAAATGGAGAGCAGCGAGTGTCTGGTTCTGGCTGGCTGGGATCGGACCAGTGACAGCTGGGGCTTGAAAGCCTTACATCCAAAGCCAGGGCTCACTGCCACTTGCTACATAGCAGCGCTGAGCTAAGCCCCCCCCCCCCCGTCCAAGCCCTCACTCTGAAAGATCACTGTCCCGAACAAAACATTAAGCCGCTGCCAAATCATTCCCCTCTAAAACCATCTTCTCTTTAAAGTCTGAGTCCAAGAGCGGAAGAGGTGCTGGAGAGGAGACAAGATGGCAGAGATGGTTTGTCTGTCTGCTGCCATGTCTGAGAGGGGATGGGGTCACACAGAGGGGAGTTTCTCAGAGGATCCAACCAGGAGAAAGGCGTGAAGCATATTGAATGGCATGTGTATGTGTGTGTGTGAGTGTACCTTATCAAGCAGTGGCAGACAGCGGGGGACCCTGTGCTCCAGTTTGACAATGGTGATGAAGTCACTCTCTTGTCGTTCATCCTCGCTTGTGTTGCACAGAGACAGAGGGTGATACTGCAAAACACAGAGAGAAAGAGGTTCAAATATACCTCTTTATCTGTTATAAACATCAGAAAGTTAAAACAATGCAGATGTCTCAGATCTCAGATCATTTTTCTGGTTAGGACATTGAGAGGAATACATGTTTTTGCAATTCTCATGGTACAGTTTTAGTGTGTAGCCCTTCAGAGAAGCACGAGAAGCACAAGTGTTCACAAACAGCACATCTACAGCTGATGAGATGAAGTCTGTGAACTGGATTCAAAATAATGTCCAAAAAAAAAAAAAAAAAAAAAATCAAATGACTTATAATGTCCCTAAAAGGACTGGCAAATTTCAGGGATTTGATTTTTCCAACTACAGCACATTCGTATAATATGAATAATGAGAAGCTAAATAACACTTTCTTGAAAGAATAACTTTTGAACTTGGTGTGAAACATCACTGTACAGTGGAATGTCAGGCTTGGCCTGATGTCACCCTGACCAGACCCCCGGGATAAGGATGGATGGATGGATGGATGGATGGATGGATAACTATCAGAACAGCAATGGGTGTAAACTGCAGGAATACTTTCTTATTTTATCACCTTAGCCACTTCCATCCTTTGGAGCTCACAACATGCCATCAGTCATGAGACTCCCAAACACCGATGTGAAACCTCATTATCATGATTTTTCAGCTATATTACCCAGGCCTGCCTTAACAGACTCCAGTTCTAAGCTAACTTAGCAAGTGTTGCACATTGTTGGCGCTGTAGCTGAAAGATGCAAGGCACTTGGGAGTGTGCATAAATATCATATACTTTGTATTTTCCTGGAAAAAACATCCTGAATCCTTTACATAGAAATGATTGATTGATTGATTGAAGTGTTTATTTCAAATATGAAAACCAAAATAATAAAAAAGAAAAATAAAACCAAACATTTAAACATAAGACATAGAAACACATATTCGAAAAGGAGTGAGAAAGTATAACTTATAAACTCCCACCCCTTCTCCTTAACTAATGAATAACAATGACAAGCTTCCTTGTAAACCTGTCTAGATGCTCATGCCTGATACTTCTAGATAAATAAAATGTATTTATGACTTTGTATTAAGAAAACCTAAATGTAATTTACATATATCCATATATATACACATATATACATACACATATACATACATACATATATATACATAAAAACATATACATACACACATACATACATATCTACACACACCTCCCCATACATACATACCTACATACATATACCCATATAATATATATCTAGTATAAGCATACACCTTCACATACAGTACGCACACACACACACACACACACACACACACACACACACACACACACACCCCACACACACAACACACACACACACACACACACCACACACACACACACACACGAAAAGAAACAGAAAAGTATCCTATAACACTAGTGCTACCCAACACCTCCCTCATCCCTGTACCTCTTGAAAATGCATGCACAAACTGTTATAACTGAGAACATTGGGGAAGTTTTGTCACAAATTGGCAATACAAATCAACTGTAAATTGTTTTACATACTTTAACAGGCAGATCTGTCTGTTAAATACTTCTGTATGCTAAAATCCCTGGATATCCCACACATCTATCCATATATACCAAAAACATAACATGTAACCTACAAAATGTGACTTTATGGACATCAAAGATTAGACAGAAATGTTTGCGACAAGCTTTTAAAAGAAAATCTAGACAGAACTAAATCAGGTTTCACACCATCAGAGAAAGCTCTTGCTAGAAGCCTTTTATGAGTTAAATTAAGGCGTTTCCTCTCTGAACCATACACAGTTGATATCAAGAGGAAAAACTTTGGCACCTTACAAAATCAATTACATGGATGGCGATGTTCACTCCCACCCAAAGCCTTGAGGACTGAAAGAACGAGAGATATTCTTTGGTAGGAACATTTGATCCCCTCTGAAAGGGAGGAAATTCGTAGCTGCTGAAAGGCTGCATTTAAGAGCTCAAGGGATAGCAGCGGTGTTTGCAAGTCACAGACATGCTGTCACGGGTACGAGGAGTTGCACGGCAGTCCAGGAGGGAGCAAAACGCTCCTGAAACACCCCCACGCATCTCTAATGTGCTCACATGACATCAGTGAGGACACCGACACTCTGCTCTTGGATCAGTCCTTGTTAGACTGCACAGATCACCCTACAGCACCCAGTGCCTGCGCTCACCCACACCCCAGCAGATTGGTCCCACCCTGTCCTCTCCTGCCCTGCCCTGTACAGGCCCGTCCCAGCCTGGTTCTGCCCCGGTGGGCCTCTTCATGTGGCTGTGGGCTGAGGTCATGGGGCTCCCCCCTCATCTCACCCAGCGGAAATCCCTAAATTAAAAAGACCCAAGGGTGACATCAACAGCTGGCACCCCGGTCCAGGGGAATTGACGTAATGTGCTGCAAAGGGCTGGTGCATGTCTGTCAGAGGGAGACGGAGAGGAGAGGAGAAAGAGAGCAGACTTGGGGGAGCAGGGTGGGGCACCAAGGTACAACCAAGTCAGCCAAGGGGGGTAGGTGGGACGGAAACACCTTGTGTATAATATGTGGATTCATAAACCACAAAAAATCACATATCTACTATGATATTTTTTATTATCAATTAATTTGTCCATCATTTTCATAGTAAAAATATTGATCCCCAAAGTCCAAAGGAATGTCCTGTAATGTCTTGTTTTGTCCACAACTGACAAATATTCAGCTTATTGTCACAGAGGATTAAAGAAACCAGAAAATATTCACATTTCAGAGGATCTAAAAAAATCTGAAAATTTAGTCACAAAAATGACTCTAAACAATTAATTGAATACTTGACAACTCAATGATTATTCGATCATTGCAGTTCTAGCTGGTTTAAATAGCAGTGATGACACTAATGATGACCAGCAGACTGGTGACCAACCAGGGGTACCTGCACTCCAGGACATAATTCTGCAGTTGCCACAATATAAAAAGATTATGGAGTAGCTCAGCTCATTTGAAAAATATAAATAATGATTTGATTAAAGAAATATATTCACATATTTGTGTTTAGATTTATAAACTGGTGTGATGCTCTTCCAGCTCCTGCAGCTCCAAGTGGAAGCAGTATGCAAAATTGACACAACTGACCTAAACACTGACAACAGGCCGCTGCAGGAATGAGTCCCTGAGTGACTTCCAGTTCCCTCATCTTGAAGTAAATGGGTTTTTTTGTTTAGATGCCTGAAATAAAGTCAGTGGTTAACACAAGCTTAACAGATTTTCATGTTTTGTTCTGCAACATAAAATACGTCAGTAAATACTCCACTTGTGAATTCTGAAACTTTTACGTGTCTTAAAAGTCCAGTGTGTAAGATGTAGCTGGATCTATTGGCAGAATATGGCAGAAACGTAATATAATATTCAGTAATGTGTTTTCATTCCTATGTATTCACCTGAAAACAAGAATCATGTTTTTGTCACCCTAGAATGAGAGCAGAAAAACCAAACACTGGCTCTAGAGATGGACTTTTGTGTTTTTCACGAGTTTTGTGGCCACCGTAGGTTCTCCTACATCAGGGATCTGCAACCTGCGGCTCCGAAGCCACATGCGGCTCTTTAGGCCCTCTCCAATGGATCCCTGTGACTTTGAATAAGTTTTACCAGCTAATAATGAGTTTCTAAAACTCAAAGATTCAAGTTAATATAAAGAAGAATAGCAAATTTGGTCAGCAAAACTTTTTAAAGTTTTTTCAAAGCACTAAAATGTGTGTCATAGCCTGCGTCTATGTCTAGGTGCCTTTTCCTCTAAATTTTGACGGTGACTCGTCCCCTTGAGTCTCCATTAGCTCACTATGGATGTAAAATCAAAAAAAGAAGGTTACAAACCCCTGTCCTACACGCTTAAAGAGGTGGATGAGGCATGGTGTTTGCAATCTGCAAGCTCACTGCTAGATGCCACTAAATCCTACAGACTGGTCCTTTAAAAAAGGCAGGCGCTAACAAGTAGCTAAACGAGATTACAGAGGTTAGAGACATTTTTGTAGATGGAGCCAGGGTGATGCTAAGACCTAGAAAAATATGTCATCCCTGCAGCACTCAGGTGTTGGAGAAGAGGAACTTCTGACAGGAATGCGGGGAGGCATCAGATAAAAAGGGCTGGGAACTAGTGAAGATTTTATTTGTGCCAAAATGTCCTTGTCTGTTTCATGATGAGAGGAAATAAAAACAATGAGATGGCCTGTTAACTCAGCCTAAATGCATTTATTTCTCATTTATAAAATACTGAATATGTGTAAATGTCTTCAGTAACACTCATAAGGAGAAACCCAGAAAAAAGTTCAAAACACTGCTATAGAGTATTAAAGATAGGGTGTTGTGTACTCAAAGGGACTGAAACATCCTGGGAACAAATCCATATACAAGTCTCTCTAGTTGCTGAAGCTGAAATAGAAAATTAACAATCCTGATTGAAGAATTCTTCCCTGCATTAATGTTTTCAGACCCTCACACGGCTCGTGAATGGCAGCCCCTGTTAAAAAAGGCAGGCAGCAAGACAGCATGAAGCCCGGTCCTGTCCTGGCCTGGCCTGACCTGCAGGCCGCACTGCCAGCTGCCTCTACCAGTCCATATTTACTAGGCCCAAATTAAAGGCCTTCAGTTGAAGTTGGCCCTTAACAAAGAAAAAGAAAGAAAATAAAATAAAATCCTTTAATGACACTACTTTGCTGATGCCATGACCTCTGCTCTTTTTTGCTATAGGTTTGCGGGAAACGTTGAACTGGAGGAAGAATTCGATTTTAGCAAATTACACCGCTTATTTGCATCTTTAATTGCTCGTGTTTGGAACTTGTTGTAATGTTAAACATGTCGATGCATTGGGCTGTGCAATCATACCTAATAAAACAGATAATAATCCCAAAGCTGAACCAAAGAGGCTCAGAAGAAGCGGCTGTTTTGAGTTTCCTCTGGCTTGCCGAGGCTCTGAGGGCAACCACCTCGATGGTCACGGCGTCTATGTTTTGCATCGTTGACAAAACTAAGCATTATCTTCTATTTTTGATATGCCTGCACCACTTACAATCAGATGGCTGTGAACACTCTCCATGTGCCACCGTTGGTGCCATCTACCACTTAGAAGCATGCTGGACTATAAACGGCAGCCAAGACAGACTGAAACGTCTTCATTGGTTCATGGTTTTTGTACGGCCCTGAGAAAAAGGGGCCTGGGAAACCAAATCACTGAGTCTCCATTTCACAGGGACTAGAAACCACAGGGCACGCAAACAGTTCCCCACAGACTGTTAACAATGCTCACTCCTCCATTCCGCCTCCTCCTCCTCATCTGTCTAGATCTGTTGCTAAACTGACGGGGACATGTCCCTCGGTTCCTTTGTAGCCACGATTAAAGGCATTCCTTTCCAGCTCAATCAAAGACTACCCCAAAAATATTCCGAGGCAAAGAATCTAACAGCCTCAAAAACAAATACACGGACAGAAAAAGGGGAGAATAAATAGTAGCTGCGGTGAGAAGTCAATAATATTTTTTTTCCACTCGCTTAGCCCTGCGGATCTTCTTTTTTCATCTGCCAATAATCAGCAAGAGAGTATTCTAGTTCATCTGCTGCCAGCAGGGAACCAGGCCCAGGCAGTTATGTCAGTGTGCGTTAGCGGAGGGACGCAAAAAGAGCTAGCACCTCTCATCAAGCACCACCACTCAATTACCATCTGCTCAGGTCAGGGGGTTAACAGCTGCCGAATTAAATGTTATATGTAAAATTATCTAAATGAAGCAGATTGGTTTAGTCAGAGATGAAAGAAACATATCAGTGTTTGATTATTCCATCACAAAGAATAAATCAAGACTGAGAGTGACAAAGGCAAAAGGCTTCTTCAATGGAGCTCTGCCCCTGAGGCCTGGAAGGTCTGCCAGGTTACTGCATATCAGGGAAGAATTCAATCAACCCAGCCACATGCAAGCTTGCAGGAACACACACACACACACACACACACACACACACACACACACACACATCTAAAAAGCACATAGTATCTGTTGCCTGAGTTGTGACTGACCCACTTCTTCAGAGGGTGACTCAGCCTCCCATGTCTGGGCTCTAAATCTAATGAAATCTCTTTGTCTCTTTAATTCTCGTCAAACTCCATCATTAAACACACACCTGTTCTGTGCACACACACACACAGACACACAAACACTTACAGTACATGCACTGGCATAAAGGGTCAAAATCTTCCATGCAGACTGGTAAAGTGAGCACCAGAGCTTAGCAGTAAGAACCTGAGACAAGACTGCCAACCAGGCTTCAGCTTTTAGTTGCCAAAGTTAACAGAACAGCTCCCATATTTTATATAAAAGTGTCGACATGTTATTAGAACTGAAATTCAGAACTGCAAAGTAAATTCCTGTTTTGATTAGAACCAGACAGATCAGTCGGATGATATTATTAGCCTGATATTGGCTTATCACAGCTACATCTGACTAGAATATAATGCAGATTATTATTTATTTTGTTTTTATAGGCAGCATTTTATGCTGCAGATTCTGATATCAGAGTTAATTCCAATATCAACACGTTGGCTAATATTTACATAAACACATTTTTTTTGCATTGATCCCTCAAAAGTAGTGAACACTTGTGACAAAGATATGTAATGGAGGCAGGATATTTTACAGTTTAACAAATTTGTCCAAAATGATCAACTTTCACCAGAATTTTTAGTCATTATAAATAACTATAAAGAAACACTAGCCATAATCCTAACAAATAAAACACAATCTGTACAAAAAAAAAAAGTTTTCATTTGTGTACATATTGGACAATGTATATGCTGATAACATAGGTCGATATAGCTGTGACAGGTCAATATCAGGCCAATAAAATCGGTTAACTGATATATCATTAGGGCTTGAAAATATATACATATGTACATACATATATGTCCATATCAGAATTTCTTTACTCCCCAATTTTGGCATTGGATCCAAAAATCCAGTATCGATAGGGTTGTGTATTGGCAAGAATCTGGCAATACGATACACATTATGATACAGGGTAGACTTGGGCGGTATAAAGGTATCATGGTATACCAGGCTATTAAGAAATCCCGACAGTATGTTTTTCAATACTGTCATAAATAGAGATGCTCCTCTTTCTATTCAGCTGACTATTCTGGGGAGACGCTGTATTGTAGTGTGCAGTTTCCACCACCAGGGGCCAGCCTCTGCACAGAAGCACAGCTGAGCAGACAAACATAGCTTCTATAAGAAGAAGAAATATGCCATCTTGCTGATTAAGTCTCAGGACTAACCAGTTAAAAAGAAGAAAAATGCCTCTGCCCCTGTTTTGGATTATTTTAGATTCAGTTCTGATGACAAATTTAAGCTAACAAACACTGCAGACTGCTGATTGGTGAGAGTGGGGTTTTATCAGTGTGTAGCGAGCGTCACAAAGGGTGAGGGGCAGATTAATTACTGGTGACAGAGTAACACTGAATGCACACTGAGGGAAAGATGAGCAGTGAAGTCATCCTGGTAGAATATTCCAGTGACAGAGCTGTAAATTTACAGTTTAGGTTTGAGTTTGTTGGTGAATAAAGGCTGCAGCTTCTCAAGACCAAAGTGGAGCTCCTGCGTGTGTGTGCTGTTTCCCAGCTATGAGAACAGTGTTGCTATGATGATCAGCTCCGCCTATGTTGTGGGAATATCAAGTACAGTAGAGTACAGTGTAGCTGAGCCGTTTCACACAAGTTTTACACAAATACTGCCAAATACCGTATACCTCGATAAAATGTCAAGAGGTTTTTAAGGTATGAAAAAATGGATACCACCCTAACACAGGGGTTAGGATTCAACATATTGCAATAGTGTAGAATAAAAGTTTCCTTTTGTATGCAATCAAACAGTGAAGATAGATAATGACACTGCTATCTAGCGGTCTAAACAAAACACAAAATGTACCACTGCCACAAATGTTTACAAATATCCCAATATCATGATACATGTTTTTGAGAATTGATACAGTATGCTGTACCCAAGTATATCAATATTTTATTGCTCCCCTAGTATCGGTCTGGCTGTATTCTCTGTCACACAGAGGTTCAAAAAGTGATTTAGCCTCACCCAACATGAATCAGTGTTATTCAGGTTCTATATCTGTCTCTGGAGGTGTAAATCAAAGCTTTCTCTTATTCAACTTGGCAGGAGATTGTATAATGAGGGCAAATGTTGGTTTTAAACAGCTGCCAAAAGCAGCAACGAGACCGCATGTAATAGTTGAAGGAGATCTGAATCTGGTTGCCCGGGTTACTGGGCAACACTAACTGTGTATCCCCGCTAAGATTTGGCTCAGTGTGTGTGTTCGCTGGGAGATGAGGGAGCCTGTGGTGACAGGACGGGCTGAGACACTGACCCACTGCCTCCCCTCCTGCCACCTTGGAAAACACATCAGCTAAATGATTGTTTGTGTTACGTTTGCATGGGTTAATGAATGAGAGCACAGCCATGCATTGTTGCTAAAGGCACCTGAGCATGTGCTTGCATGTGAACATGTGTGTCGACTGCAAAAAGTCCCTCTGTGGTCCTGCAGGAGGGTGAGTAACTCAGCGCTGGGTGCAGGAGTGTGTGTCTAAATCTCAGCGGTTACTTCAGGGAGGGGGGCGCTGAAAGCCACGGCACTGAGACTTTTCTCATATGTCATATCTGTCCTTGGACCAATAATCAAGCAGTGCTGGCTTCTACACACACACACACTGTGGTCCAGCTCTCAGTGCCATAGATGACACAGATACACACTCCTCATACCACAGTCCTCAATCATACAGCCTTCTATCTCATGACCCTGCACTAAGTAGATTTACATGAAAGGCTGATAGGAGAGTGACGCTGGGTCGCCCGGTGCCAGGGGAACTGAGCGGAGGGTCTTTTTCTGTCGGAGCATCTGGAAAAGTGGGCTCTCTGAGGCCTTTGCCTCTTCTCTCTTTGCAAATGCAAACGAACGGGAGGCATTACTGCTTTGGTCCTGTCAAAACAAAAGGCGTGTCATCTTTCCCCCCGCTTTATTGACAGTGTCAGGCCCATATCCAGTAACGGTTACCGCAAAGAATGACTTGGGGAAACGTGATCCCATAATGAGGCCCAAATAATTACCACCAGCCCCAAATTTGCCCGGGCGCTTTCTTTAAGTAGGAGCGCTTCCCCCCAACTCCAGGCCCGTCAGACTGTCTCTGTTCTATAAAAGGGATTAGACAAGAGAGGAGAAAGAACCTGGAGAGGGAAGAGGAGCTGCTCTTAAAGAAAGGAAGCTGAGGAGTGAGCTTCAGTGTTGTCCTTAAACAAAGTTGTTGGTGGACTGCCACATGGGAGGAAATGGTGTTTTTTTCTGATACTGCAACCATGGCTCCACAGTTAATCGCAATTCTATCAAAATTGCAATATGGCTTTCTGCAATTTTCAAATTGTAGGAGGTGCAACATTTGTTAAAGGCAAAATGTGGTGAGGCAGACATAATATAGACTAATATAGATAATATAAAACATTTTCATCTGGTAAAAAATCACACCATAGTCATTTTAACATATTTTTCAATCAAAAGAAGAATGATTTTAAAATTATTATTTCCTCTAATATTGCAAATCATATCACAACTGCAATATCAGTCAAAATAATCGCAATTAGATATTTTTTCAAAATCCTTAAGCCCTAGCCGCAACTTACTAACAGAGACCATGTTATAATATATTCACTCTTAAACCCATATTTTGCTAATTGTTGTGCCTTCCTTGGCAGCTACTTGCCTTGTCTCTAGTAGATGCACCAGGGATTGATCTTAACAAGCAGCACAAAAGTTGAACTGGGATGAACTTTGCACACCGAGGCTCCAAGCAATCTGCAGCCGCACCTGTGCTTTGATGAGCGCGGCAGATTTTCATTCATGCATGAAAAAAAGTCATTAAAAATATTGGATTTTAGAGCTCAGTGGGAGTTACTGTATAATTCCCTATATGACAGCAGCTTTAAATCTTAATCTCTTCAATGCATGTGCTTAAGATGTGTCCTTAATTTAACTCTTAAAGGTACATCCTTCTGTTAAAGCTGCCATAAGATACTCTACTAAACTAACAAACTCACGTTGCAGAGAGTTAAACAGGATTTGGCTTTAGATTAAAGAATAAATGGACAGTCAGGAGGATACACCCAACAGGCACCTCTGACCTGTATTTGAAGTCTAAAGCCCAAAATGTGACAACACCCACATACAGTACACAGAAAACAATTGAGATGATGAGCCCTTAAAGACTTCAAGTTTACTCAACAAATCTGTAAAAGGAGCTGAATATGACAATAAACTGAAATCTATCAACTAATTTTCATGATTATTTTCATCTGTCAAAATCAACACAATTCTAAAGTGAGGTCTTTAAATTGGGTTTTGGACTGCTGGTTGGACAAAAGAAACAAAGATTCTTCATGAACTGTCATAAATGACAAAGAAAAGCAGCAAATCCTCACAATTAAGATGACAGAACCATCATTTGAATGTTTGACATTTTTGACATTTTTGCTTGAAAAATGACAATAAATAATAAGAATCGTCTATCAAATGATTAATTGCTACTAATCAATTAATTAACTAATCGTTGTAGCTCTAAATCAAATATATTAAATGTTAGCTGTGCTAAGATTTCTTCTGCCAGATTGAAATAATTGTGACTGGAGAGTCTAACTTAACTTTACATGAACATAATTTTTTTGACATGCGCAAAGTGGTCTCACCCGCTGGGAATCTTCTAATCTGACAGAAATACAGAACAAGAAGAAGAAGTGGATCTGCCTCATTCACGTCGCCTCATGTTACTGTAAAGCTTTTTTATTGAATTGCCTTTAAGTAAAATGTTCTGAGTGAATCTGATGTGCTGCCGTTGACAAATAATAAAAAGTGCACCATGTTGGCTCAGACTACAGAACCTCCATGTTATTATTTCATAATCCTCATAAGTGCAGGTGCAACTCATAAGCCTCTGCTCCATTACCCCTACGTGGGGCAAACATGTACAGGAAGAATATATTTAATCCCAGCTGAAAGAAATGACCAGATTAAGTGTCTAAGGCCCTAATATTCTCTTAGTGATTGGCTTAGTTTACCCCACCTCTCTTAACCCAATTTAAAAACTAAGCAGGTGTATAAATGAGGCATTTTCGTTCTGATTTTTGGAGGAATATTAGTTCCATGTAAATGCAGCTACTGAGCAGCTGAAGGAGATCTAAGAGGCTCTTTTTAGTTTTCATCGTTATTATGGCTGCTGTAGTAAATCATAGCAGAGTGACCCCTCTGTGTGTGTGTGTGGTGACAGGGCACTTAAAGCCACTCAACAGGCAAAATGTGCTAGTTGCACTGGGATCACCATGGAAACAGATTAAAGATGGAGCCCTGTGCACTTTCCACCCTTCCTGCACAGGTTTTGTGCTCTTACACGAACGCATGCACTTACATTTATACACACACACTGAAACATACACACCACCAACAACTTAGGGCCGCTCCATCAGCCTCAGGCCAGCGCTACACTATACATTTCAAAGCTCTGAGTAAAACATAAACACAGCACTTCCCTGTCATAACAAGTCAGTGGCTTGGTAACCCAGCAGTTTGTTAGTATTGTAGTGATCCTTCTTCCCCGAAGACACAGGGGCCACATGCACACGTCCTCCAGGCTTCCTCCAGCCCGTCCCCGGCCTGCAGGATGGCTCTGAGACTCTCTCAGATTCCACAACATCAGTCAGAGAGAAAAGCCACACTTTTCAACATGTCAATCACTCACGGTTGGGAACTTAAGGTCAGCTATGTGGAAAGAGATTAGGCCGGAGAATGAGGAAGGGTGTTCCAAATTAAAGGAAAAGGAGCCACAGAGAAACAGACACAAAGATGCAGGAGGACGAGTGGTCTGTTATAAACCAATATGCACCCTGATTACTTCAAATGATGAGCTCTTGATTGACTTTTTTCAGGACTCTTTTGAAGTCAACAATTTCACTTAACTCAGGTATTTTTGGGTTTATAAGTAGTGGTCGACTGACATACAGTAAGTTTTTCAATGGCTGATGCCAACGATGATATTTCAAGAGCAGGGTGGCTGATGGCTACATATATACACCAATATTAAAAAGGAAAAGTCATGTGTAATTCAGTTATTTCATGCACATTACACTTTTTTAGACCAACATTAGTACATATATGTTAGTTTTTTTTTTAACGTGCCAAAATCTGCTAAAATTAGGCGATGACTCTTTTCCCATTACCAATGGACCTGTTTGCTTTTTATTTTCTGACAGGTGCTGAGACTCATCTCATGAGTGAGCAGGAGAGCAGAGAGAAAGAGGTGTTTAAAAGTCTCTGTGTGTTCAGCTCTCAGTACCTTTGTAACTTCTAACTGAATCTCAGTGGTGTGAAGTTTAGTTTTTTCTCCTGCGCTGTTGTTTGTACTTTCAGGTATTTATTTTACTGTTTCATGTTCATGTTTAACTGGACAGTAGTTTTATCAAGTTACTGTAGATAAAAACCCAACATCTCCAGATTTCTAGAGTTTTTGTATAACAAAAGAACTGGGGGCTTTTATTGTGAGGAATTTGTCTGAAATAAGATGTTTAGGCTCTTGACTACAGACGAAAGCATCACCAGTCAAGTACACATCTTCAAGCGGGTGCAAACTTTGTTGTGCTGGACTGATGCACTGAGTCAAACTTTATACACTGTCCATGTGTAATCAGAGTGAACAGACAAGCTGTAACCATGATAACAATGACTATGTCAGGTAACAAACTACGTCGGGCCTGGGGCGGGTGCGGACATAAAAATCAGAAAGCCTGTCGGGGTCGGGCCGGGCTCAGTCATTAGTGACCAAGACAGCCGAGGCTTATTTAAACACACAGTATGTAAACTGATACTTTAGCTGTGCAGGAGGAAACATTTCACCCTTAAAATCGACTAGTAGAAGGAACCTTTTCAAAATAAATCGACTGCATAGAACTCTAAGGACCAGACGAGGGCTGCAGTGTGGTTCTTTTTAACAAGAGACAGGTGCCCATTTTACACACTTGCACATAAAATGAAAAACAGTAGGCTGCTGGGGGTGCTTTTAACACCCCTCTTTCATTTGGAAATGCAATCCCACGTTCCCCCTCTGAACCAGCCCACCAACATGTCTCTTTTACAGCAATATGCTGTTCTTAAAGGGAGGTCAAACTTTATTATGGCATATGAGAAGGAGCCATTTTTTCTCTCTTCTCTCTTCCCTTTGCTGCTACAGCTCTCCAACTGTTCTTCCAGTCAACCTCATGAAGCTTAAAACCCTAAATACAGCTTGCGGGCTGAAACTGAATGCCTCTGTGCAGTGACATAAGCAGCCAATGTACTTTACTTTGTTCATAAAGCCCTGCGTTGAGGGCAGGAGCAGCCTGAACCCTTGCTGTGAAAGTTTAACTATACAATTGCCTTTAAAAAGCACTTAATTAAGAAACAACAGGAATGAGATCTGTTTGAAGTATCCAACTATTTTCCCCCATTAATCATCATTTTTTGATATATTTCCATCATCTTAACAAAGTTGGTAACAAAGCATTATGATGCTCCAGGCGTAAGTCAAAAGGTTAGAACCTATTTTACTGAGTGTTCTGTTTTATACCGACGGCTGACTCCTCACTCCTCTGAACTGGCTGGTAGGGGTTGGAAGTCATCAACTACTGCTAGGCTAAAAACAAGGCTTACCTACTAGTCTGTTGCAGACCACATTTTGGCTTTTGTCTTGGCTCAAAAACTGACATCCATGGACAAGTTTTCATCTCAACTTAAACAGGAGAATCTGCAGATTAATTCCATACCTGATATGTTCCACTAAACAGTCCCTCCACACAAATTAAACCAATCCCTACAAATTCTGTGCAACCTTGCAATTTTGTCCAAATTCTGGAACTTTTTCGCAAATTTGACGTTGCTTCCATTCCGTTCCAGTCACAGCGGTACCCCACATTAACATCATAAATGCACTTCTCAATGACTCAACTTAATGTTCTGCATTTATATTTTTTAAGAACACATTTGTAGTTCTTATTAACATTTATCAATGCTCTGTGCACTTAATATCATTTTATAATTGTGTGCTGTTTTGGCGGAGTTTAAGCGCTAAAAAGATTCTGCTGCTTTGTGAAATACCTACCTGGTACACTTCTTCATTTACAAGTAAAGCAGATTTTCATAATTTTTGTAATTTTGAGCCTTTTTGGTGAGGTTAGATAGAACACTCAGAACAGAGTGCAGTCTTGTTCTCCCAGCAACAAGTTGTCTTTGATTTTCAATGAATTATAAAAAATTTTTTTGTCAATTTTCATTTGGTCTTGTAATTTCATTGCAGAAAATCCCTAGAAACATTTTAAGCCGCATCAATCCCAAAAAAGGCCTGTGAAATCCTGAAGGGACTGGCTAAAGTTAGTCATGATACAGGATGAATAAATTCCTGTTTCATAGCTTCACTGCTGCTGTATGCTGCTATACATCTGAACGACACCATATTGGAGCGTTCATGATTTGCTACTTAACAAATAGTACTGAGAGATGTAGACTTCACTACAAAAATGACTGTAGCTCACTTAATTCAGAAAAGATTTTTACAAAATTTGGTTTGTTATAAACCTAAAAAACTGAACATGATACATGGTTACTTGTTGAAATTAAATTCATATTACTGTGGGTAATCTGATCAGCTAAATGCTAAAACATTAACCTTCTAAATAGCCGTAACTTCTACTGGGACAGGAAAGAAAACTAAGACTGTAGTATTCATAAACACTTAAATCAAAACTCTGCAAATCTCTGCAGCATTCATTTACTATTTCTCATATCTAAATGAATTACTAACATTACGGTATCTTGCAGTTTGTTTTGTTAATTCTTTTTTTCTTTAAAAAATAAATAGTCCTACCAATGACAACACAACACACTGGCACCGTACAAGTATAACATAAAAGGTCCATACGTCTCTAAGCCATTCTGGCTTCTTTATTTTCATGATCTATTATTTAACCACCCATTTGCTGTAGCTATATAGTTTTTTGTTTATGGCTTTTGTTTTTATGAGTAGCATAATAATACTTAATTAAGGTAATAAGGTAATAATAGGGAATTACAACTAATATCTCATTATAAAATGATCAGAGTGAATTAATCATGTAAAAAGTTTAAAATAGGCTACGCGCAACAAAAAACATTTAAAAAAAACCCTCTTCAAACAGTTGGTCAAAACTAAGGCCCCACCTCCCACTGGTCCTAGCCAATCACACTTAAGGATAATGGGGTGGCACTTGGGTTGGCCAATCAGAGGTCAGGGGTGGTCACGCCCCTGCTCAACTGGTTGCATCTGGCAGCTGTGGTAGCATTGCAGTAGGTGCTTCACCATCTGTTACCTGATGGAAATCTGCACTCTGCTGAGTGACCTCCTCTTGTTTATGCGTTTTCACAAAGGTTTGCTAACAAGGCATTATAATATTCATTGTAACAATTTAAATATACTTAAATGTTTTTTAAATGCAACATACTGCTTTTTAAGTAGACTTATAAGTAGGGACATTATGTGAATGTTTTGACGTAAATCAAAGTTTTTGCATGCGGCTCTGTATAATAGATCATACTGTTTTCCATTTCATCTATGAGTTGGCAGCAGGTGTGGTTCACCTGTCGACTGTTGGACACATTTTAAATGTGAATTAAATAAAAACAAAGACATGTAAAGCTCAGTTATCAGGGTTGGAACTTAACCCATAAATCATTTCCCTGAAACACCCTGTGAGGCATCCCATTCCTCCCATCTGCTCTAAACAAATGACAGACAAAATGACTTAACCCACTGACTTCCTCTTTCCTCACAGTTGATTCTTTTAACATCTGCGCATTTATTATACACTGCAAAACCTTTCCATACTAACAAGTCATGTAGTAGCATATACAGCCTTCAATCTTATTTTCCTAGAAGGAAGAAATCAGCCATAAAACAAAGGAGAGTCTAGAAAATCACTTCTTAGTAAGGTCTCTAAAGAATTTCAAGATTAAAAACTCTCACTCTTTCAGAGCGTTTTTACTGTGCAGTTGTCATTACCTACTATTCTGTCATGGAAGATCTCTAATTAAATCCAGGGGAGGATCCCATGGAGAGGAAAAAAAGAAAACAGTGACATATTTCTCCAAAGATGTCACTCCACTCCACCCCACAGGGAATCCCGTAATCACCTGTGGCTGATGTCGGAGAAATGCAGTCACAAAGGCAGAGAGCAAGTAAACACAACAACTAAATAAAGGGCTTCTGCATGTTATTTTTGCTCTTTGCAAATGTTTATGTGGCCATATTGCCCAGGCACACACACGCGCTGCATCCTTAGTAACACCACCAGTAAATAGTCACAAAAACATGAGCAGAGAACGTCTGATGTGGCCGCCGACTGCTTGCAACACACCTTGTAATTGGCAGCATAATTGTTTTCTTTTTCGCTGCTATATTTCACTTTGGCTCTGAGGCGGGCGTTGAAGCAGCCTGATTTATGGTGCGGGAATGTGCTGAGAGCTTTTCAAGACAAACCAGTGCAGATGTTTCTGTCTGACATCAGTGAGACGCGCACTGACATTTGTGCGTCTGGATATCCACCTGAGTCCGTAAGCAGAGGGGAAGAGAACTCAAGGCACTCTCAGCACTATGCTTATGGGAAAATTAAGGAACATTTCACAAAAAAGCAGTGGAGGACCTTAGTGATCTGTCTGGAACATAAAATGAAGGATCTCTCATGTAGGGGGGAGCAAGCTCATTCTAAACAAGTAGAACTTTAAAATCAATTCTAAAAGATGCAGGTAGCTAGCGTTGTGTCTTAAAGGCATAGTTCACCTAAAAATGGAAATCCATTCATTATCTACTCACCCTCATGTGGACTGAGGGTCAGGTTTATTTTGTTAGTCCACAAAACAATGCTGGAGTTTCACAGGAAAACAGCGTCGCAAAATCTCCCAAACAATGGAAGTGAATGGGGACCAGTTTTCAAATGTAAAAAAACAACTGGAAAAAAACATAAAATGCCTCCATTCTGCTTGTCTGGCATAATCCAAGTCTCCTAAAGTCCCATCATGCCGTTTACACACCATCACACCACACACACCCAGTTCAGACAGTGTGCACGTGCACATGAACGTGGCTCCAAGTTAAGGATCTACAGTGAAGATTCACAGTTTTTAGTCAACTTGGCATGTTGGGGCTTTAGGGAGGGTGAGAGAAGGTAGAGTTGGTGTTGTTCGAGTGTTGGTTCGTTGGGGCTTAGTATTGGGGGACCACGGCTCCGGAATATCACCGAGCCATGTTTCAGGTCACCCCAAAAAATTCTGAACACAAAATGGCAGAGAGTTTAATGGTCTAACTCTACAATTCAGGACTACATAGTTCTCAGTCTTTCTACATGTTTTCAGCAACTATGCTCTAACATGTATAATGTGTTTGTTTTTTGATAATCTGCCTGCTAAGGCCAGATTAAAGTGTAGTTTTTCTCTTTCTGCAATGGACTCTATTGAAAGAATCTGTTCTTTCCTCACTTAAATTTAAAAAGTTTTTACCCATCCAAATGTTAATGTCAGTGAGACAGGCAGTAAGAATATGCAGTGCATTGGGGTCAATTGGTGAGACAGAAAAGTACAGTTGTGTGTCATCAGCATAAAAATGGTAATTGACACAGTGGTGGTTGACGATGTTTCCAAGTGAAGCATATATAATGAAAACAAATGTGGGCCAAGAATGCTTCCTTGAGGAACACCATATTCCATATCACATGTCTCTCATATATGAGCACCCAAGCTGACAAAAAACTGTGCATCAGAAACTATCAGAAAGACTGGAACGGAGGAAGGCAGGCAGGCTGCATCTCCTGCCCTCCTGCGGTGCATGTGATCCCTCCTTCCTTCCACCTCCTTCTTTTTCCCTCCTTTTCTCTGAAGGTGCCCTGCTGGTAGCTGCTGCACTCCCAGCTGGGTCCTGTCCTGTTTTAATGGAGTGTACAGTTGTGTGTGCACAAGTATGCATGTACTATATGGAGAGGGGAGGTGGGGTGTTAGGGTAAACGTCGCTGAGGCGTGGGCACGCAGCCAGGAGCAGGGAGCTCCTCATGGAATGCCACGGAAAAATGAGACAGAGGAATGCAGACTCCACTGAGCAGTGTAAACAGGCCGGGCTGAGAGAATGCTGCCATGCCGCTTTGAAGTCGCTTCATCTCCGCATGACACACACACGCATATACACACACACCCATGACCTACTGCCATGTAATTAACCGAGAAAGCTTGATTTTAGCTAGTGACCAGCGAGTCCTGCTTTGTTCAGCCGGCAATATGAACACCACAGCATGTACAGTATGTGTGCATTTTCAGCCCTGCTTGATGTCCGGCAGGCCGGAACTTACACTCTATTTATTACTCAAACACAGATGCACTCACTTCAACACACATGCACCCACGCACATGCTTGCACAGTCACATACAGCACGTCCACACACAGACACAAACATACACAGACGCTCACACCTGCTCTCCCTCTGCATGCCCGACACTTCAAGGCTTCCGGCCTTCGCTGACGATAGTGAATTTTATGAGCAGAGCCCATCTATCTCCTCAGACTCCCTCCCTCTGTTTTCTGCTGCCCCCCCCCCAACACCCTCCGCTCCTAGCCCTACTTCAATATGGCCTTTCAACGTCTTTGTTGAGCGTGCGGCAGTGATATCAGGCTAAGAATGCCTCCGGTGTAGACAGTAGACACGCAGGCACCGGAGCCTCTACCTCAGCGTCTGAGCCAGCCGGCTGAGGAATCCACTCAAGTGGGCAGGTAAACACCACTGCCCTTTGGAACACCACTCTCTTCTACAGCAAGTGTGTGTGTATGTCTGTGTGTGTGAGGAAGAGTGAATGAGTTGTACATCAAAGCAGGGATGGAAGTAACAAATTACAGCTAATCACTTATGTTTACATTTTTGGAGATACCTGTACTTCTATTTTTAAGTTTTTAAGTCTGTAATTTTTACTCCTCAGAATGCATTACACTATGTAATCCATCAGAATTTGCTGCTGAGTAGGCCTACATTGGAATTAATATCCAAACCTTTCATCTGAATTGCAAACTGGCAAATGAAAACCATGACATACGGAAGGAAAAAATACTGCAGCAGGTTTGGAGGTGTGACCAGGTGAGCACTGCATCACAGCCACTGTCAAACAGGGGGGTGGAGATGCAAAACTGAGCTGACAGCAGTGTTCCCCAACCTTTGGGGATCTGGGGACCCGCTTTTTAAAAATGACAAACCATCGTGACCCAGTTCACAAAAGGCCTCATTAATAAATCTTGGGAGAGTTAATTTGTGCATTAATGGATGTTCCTGACTTGTTACTGTCATTTCCACATCACCTTACATTATCTTGACACATGCATATACATGTTTTATAAATAAAAATAAATGCATTTAGGCTGAGTGAACAGGCCGTCTCAATCTTTTTATTTCCCCTCATCAAGAAAACAATTTTAGGGGGCTTCTAAAACTCAAAGATTCAAGTTTATTGAAAAAAAGAAAAGTAAATTGTCATTTTTAGTTGGTCTTTTTTTTTTTTTTTTTTTTAACTTTTTAAGTAGCTATTCAAGTCCATTTTCTGTATATAACCCAATATCACAGGTAACAAATTTCTCTCAAGGAGTTTCACAATCTGTTCAGCACACAACTAAAGTGCTGCTATTTCACTTTTCCTACTCAGATTTATCCCAGCAGTCCCAAGATCAAACCACCGTCCTTCTGGTGACGAGCCTGCTTCTAATCTTTAAGGGTGTTTTCACACTAGGTACAACTGATTCGTACCGTGCCAGAGTACGACTACCCCCTCTCCTCCTCTCCCCCACTGGTCAGTGTTCACACTAAGTAACACTTGCGTATGCCCACACTCTGACACAGTAGGTGTTGGTATGCTCCTAGTTGGTTTGCAATCTGCAAATAAACACAACGTTGAAGAAGACAATGCCTGTGTCATCAACTAGGTGACATGCACAAACTGTGCTCCAGACTACCTTTTCAAACAGACTCGGGTACGGTACACTGTGTTCACACTTATCAAAGGAACTGGACTTTTTTGGGGTCAAGCGTGCTCAGATCCTTGCCCGGGTTCTCTGGTGTGAAAACCCCCTAAGGCACCACTGCCTTGCTGTTGAATAATAATGGTTAGTTTCTTCTTTATCCATGAGACAGTTTCCACCGTCTTTCCTGTCATTCTCCACCTTTTTAGCTGTTATTATCTATGTTTTTCAGCCTTCCCCTCTGTTTGTTGTCATCATGGTGCTTGTTACAGGCCACTAAAAACAAACATATTCAATAATAATAGAAAATATTACATTTTCTTAAACTATGTATAGCTAAATGAAAGGAACTGGACTTTACAGCGAGCAGTAATTTAGTTGGCTCTCTCTAATTTACTCTATTATGGCTGCCTATAAGCATTTTTCATAAATGTGATTCTAGCCAAACAGGCTGGGCTGACCCAGCTAACAGTCACCAACAGACACACTGCCAACATTTCTTTTGAATTTATTGTATGTCCCTCCTGTGTCAAACTGTAAACCATAATTAGGCTTCATTAGACTGCAAAGACTGTTATTACTTGATGCACTTCACAGAAAACAAGTTATGTACAGTGGTAAACTGAACGTCCTGTACCGAGCGGGTTAGAACAGTGTTCTCTTCAAGAAAATTGGATTAAATTGAAGGCAGGATTGGAGGCTTCTCCAACAGTCACAACTATTACTGTAAATAATAGTGCTTATCTTGAGTGACGGAAATCTTAAATACTGGATGCAGAAGGTTATATGATAACATCTGCCTGCTCCAACAGCAGCTCACACTCATCATTGCTACAACCAAACACTCAACACATCCATATATACACTCATAAAAGTCTATACAGTGTATATACACATAAATCACTTGTCCTGCTTGGTAACAGTGTGTATACAGTACACACACACAGACACTAACAAAGTAAAGTTGAGCTGCGGCTGCTGCTGCTGTCTGCCATTGGAGCGCTTTCATTTTCACAGAACTGTGCCATCTCTGAGTGTCTCTGGACATCAGCACACAGTCCAGAGTCCCATGAATGAACTCTGCAGCATTCACCTACTACACTGTAAAAAATCACACAAGAAGTTAGTGGAATCAACTAGTCTTCTCTCATTAACTTAAGGTAAATATACAAGTTTTATTTATTTAAATTAATTAAACAGAAAATTTCTAGTATGTATTTTGAGAACACTTCACAACTTATAAACATGAGTTCTACTAACTTGAAGTCTTTTGATTTGAAATGATGAGTTGAATGAATTTACTGTAAAGAGTTCAATCAACTCATTAAATTAAGTTTCTAAAACTCTCCTTCTTTTCTATAGTCTGAAGAAAACATATACTTGCTGTGTCTTTAATACACTTAAAGATAAGTCATTAGGGCTGTAACTAACGATTATTTTCATTATCGATTCATCTCTCAGGGTTTCTAAAATACACTATCTACCATGGCTTTAATTCAATACTGGATGTTTTGGCATGGAACAAACACAGACTGCAGTAGAGCTGAAATGATTAAGACAAGTCATTGATGAGTAATTGATGAGTCATTTAAAAAGAAAATCAGTACTCAACTATTTTGATTATCAATTAATCACCTGAGCCATTTTTTTCTAGCAAAGATACCCAAAATGTGCTTTTTACACCTTCTCAAAGGTGAGTGAGACACAACAAGACATTTGAAGATGTCATCTTGAGTTTTAGGAAACTGTGACTTTTCTTTATAACAAGAATTAATCAACTGAGTGGGAGAAATCTGAAATTGTGAAAATACATTATAATTGCTAATGAAAATGATTAGGGAAAATGAAAATGAGGTTAGACAACTTCTTTACTCCATTTATGCATCATGGTGGGTCAAATCTTAGCTGTGACCTTCATTATGGCTCAGAATTAACATCCATCCCTCAAACTGTGACCAGGTCCCTTATAACAAAAAAATATCTTCTATGTTGTTCCCTTGTGTCTCATTATGTATTGTTTTGATATCTATCATTGAATGCTAAATAGCTTATATGTCAAAAATGTATTTTTCACACTTTTTCTAATCTTAATTTCCCACATAAAATTCCACAAAAATATGCACATTAATTGATTAATTTGTTCAAAAAATTTAAAAAAAACAAACAACCAAAAAAAACAAAACAAAAACAAAACAAAAACAAACAAAAAACCAAACAACTGGCCAGTTTTTCCTTAAGTCCAAGGTGACGTCCTCAAGTGTCTTCTTTGTCCTCAACCCAAAGATGAACACCATAAACCATGATAAAAGTACTTTACACTGAGAAAATGTAAAAGGAAATCAAATGTGTTTGCAATATTTCAGTGTGACTGAACAGTTGTTGGTTAAACTTAATATCTTAAGTTTTCTGAACATGATTTCTCAAGTACAACTGAGTTTAAGTTTATTTGTTGACAATGTTTGTTTGTTAAAACAAATAGTTCACTTTTTTTGATAGTGTATTTAGATAGAGTAACATCCAGAGTATGCTCCAAAATCTCAAGAGAACAAAATGTCTTTGCATAAATGAGATTTATTTAGATCTCATTCCTCATTAAAATATATTTGGCACATAATTACAGAAGAGGAAGAGTATGTATGGGTAATGAGCCAGACTCAAACTGCCTCAGACAACAAAACACAAGGCGGCGTCCTACCGCAGCAGCAACATTATGGTGCACTACTTCCTACTTTGAAGGCCTTTCAGCAGTCTTCCGCTCTGCCTCTGTGTTCTGCGGGATGAAAGGTAGGGGAGGCCGGAACAGAGCGCGGCCTTTTATCACCACTGCGCTGTCATATCATAGGGAAGCTTTTTAAATTGGTACTTGTGCTGCGCGGCAGAGCAGGTCTGCTGGTGTATTCTGGTACCCTGCTAGATAAATCTCTTCAGCAGGGATACTGTCTGTGATTTAGGGGCCAGCCGATACCACAAGTGGGCACCGCTAAGCTACTGAGAGAGAGGGTAAGGTTCATAAAACCTCAGCAGCAGTTCATCCTCCTCCTAACCTGGACGGTCTCTGGGCCTGCAGACAAAACATTGCTGTTTTTCTGCAGATTCTTGGCAGCGACAGTGAAGGCCTCTCAACTCAATCACAGGCAGACCCAGACTGTACTCGAGCCTTGCGTGCATTTTTTTTTTTTACTATCGTTGGCTAGGATTCATCGTAAACAGAGATTCGGAATCCTCAGCGCCGTGTCCTCTGCAGTGGAGAGAAGGTATGTCTCTGACAGAAAGGGTGCCGTCCTTACTTTGCAACTGTCTTTTAGCCACTGGGAAATGACTAAACCAGTCTGGGGTCAGTTCCAGGGAGCACCTTAAGTCATTTCCTGGTGGCATATTTACTTCAATCTCAGGTTTTCATGGGGTCACCCTCTTCACTCCTCAGTCCTTTCTTCTGGGCCCCATCAAAACATTCCCCTCTCTGTGCTTGCCTTGTCTTAAGGGGTAGATTTATCACTGGCACGCCTTTGCTTTCTAATATGTTGGCTAACCACATGCCAAGGCCATCACAGACAGATACAGGGGGAGTTGGCAGTCCTCTCATATCCATCACCTACAATTTCACAGGCCCGACCAGCTACCCTTGAGCATAGGAGACTTTCCTCATAATACATGGATTAGAAGTTAAATCGGTCCAGGAAAGGTCAAGCCCCTCATTAGCATACTTCAGTCCAAACCCGATTACAGCCCGACATTTTTTTTAACAAGCTTCCCTCTATGTACCAAACAGTAGGAGTTGGCAGTGACAAGAGCAATACATGGGGGGAATTTGAATTGGCAACGACAAAATTGGGGAGAAAAAAAGAAAAAAAAATACTACTAATAGTAATAATACCAATAACAACAATAATTATAGCTGCTGCGCAGCAATGGTCGGGGCCGGGCAATTTTAGGCAAAATTAGGCAATTCTGAGCAACAAGCAGAGTGTAGGAAGATGAAAAAAAGGTGGCATTCTAATGTGCATTTTACATCAGTTGAGGCTTGAACTCACAATTTCTGGCACAAGAGACTCTGCATATTGACTGATAGCTAAGCCAAATAAACAGGGAAAAGAGACAAGGGATAACAGGGAAACGTGTTGATAAAGAGTATTTGTCTCTTCCCAAAACTCCCTGAATCATAATTATTTAAATCTTAGCAGTCTCTAATCCACATAGCATGATACCTGAACATAAGGCTTTCACATTTGAAAGTCCATCCTGCCTTAGCTGAGGCTCGAACTCACAACTTCTGACGCTGAAGTCCGCCTTTTATCTCACTGAGCTAATTGGCAAGTGACAGTTCATGTGTGGTTTCACAAATTGACTAAGCCAAGGATCAGGGTGCCAGGCAGCAGCCATCCATGCCATGGAAAAGCAAATTTCAAAGTGAAAGTTCCAAAGCTGTAGCACATATGGTTGATTTGTTGTGAATTTTCAAAGTTTTGAAATTTAGAGGTTTGCTGTAGCGCCACCATCAGGACTATTGTCTTGTGTTTCCAGTTGAGGACATCTGGCATGGGACTGGACCTTTGTGAAAAGTTTGGGTAGATTTCTCATATGGAAATGTTGTACAAGCTGAGGCTTGAACTCACAACCTTCAACACCAAGAACCATCCCCTATCTCACTGAGCTAATTGGCAAATGGAAACACCACCTGTAGCTTCACAAATTCACAAGCCAGTCACCTGTGTGCAAGACAGCAGCTGTTAGCATGTAAAGGCAGATTTCAAATGGCTGTCAAAAATTCAGTTATTGAGACAAAAATCCCAAAATACACAAATTGCATCTAGACAGCATGGAGATGTTGGTCATTAGTTTTTAACAATGATTTATTGGCTCCAAAAGTGAAAAACTGATGTTTAAAAATGACATTTTTGCATTGACTCCAATTGTTCGCATGAGAGCGAAATTCAAAATGCTGTAAAAAATTCAGTTTTTGAGATAAAATTCTGATATTTTCCAAACATCATCTACCATGACTTCAAAATTTTGTCATTTTTTTTCATGAACATTGAAAATGTATTTAGCAAGAATTTGCAAGTATATGTTTATAATACCGTTTACAGTCAAACATTTTGATGCACTGTAGGCTCAATTTTTGATAAATCAAAAATCTGTGTGGATCGTTTGTGTAGGACAGTCTGAAGATGCTCTGTAGCAAGTTTGGTGCCAATTGAGCAAAAATTGTGGGAGGAGATAGGTTTAATAAGTTTTACAGTTTTTGAAAAAAACAGAGTGATGGACTTCATAATTTGCAATAGGTTTAAATGTACAAAAGTTTCTTCAGTATCGGGGCTACATTGTGGTGAAAGTTGTAAATCTGTAGCACATATGGTTGATTTATTATGAATTTTCAAAATTTTGAACTTTAGAGGCTTGCTGTAGCGCCACCATCAGGACTATTGGCCTGTTTTTTGCAGCTGAGGCAATCTGACATGGGACTGGACCTTTGTGCAAAGGTTGGTCATTTTTCGTGCATGGGAAGTAGGATTTCCTCGGAAGAAGAAAGAAAGAAAGAAAGAAGAAAGAAGAAAGAAGAACATGCAGGATTACAATAGGGTCCTGGCAGCTTAGGCTGCCCGGCCCCTAATAATAATAAAAGTATAGCCCAAACCCGACGTAAGCTCATGAAATATGTGAGAAATACAGCCTGACCAGACCCAAACCCGTCGGGTCACGTCGAGTTCGGCCACAGATCTCAAGCTCTACTGCAAATGGCAGACACAATGCTATGAGACAGAGAAAATTTGCACAGCAACACATCATGAAAGTATTTAACAATAAACCAAAATTTGCATTAAATTTGCATTATTCTGCTTCCTCTACATCACTTAAGGTTGGGCTTGGTAACATTGGAGAAACCAGCAAGAGAAAGTTTGACTTTGAAAGCATCTAACAAAAAACTCCCACCCCCTCCTTTCAAAGCCACTCTCCCAAAACACATGAATGCACACTGCCATTCTTGTGTGACTAGCTTTAGCAAAAAATCTGCCCATGGTCACAATGAGCAATGACTGCATGCACATGTTGGCATTCATCTTGAGTGAAATGACTGGATGGACTTTTTACAGGCCTTTGACAGCAACAGCTGTCAGAATTTCAACAAATATCACAAATAATGCTTCTAAAACACATTATCTACCAAAGCTTTCATTAAGCCATAATGGATGTTTTGCAATGGAAATAAACACAGATTGCAGTAGAGCTGAAATGATGAAGATGAGTAACTGATGATTGATCATTTGAAAGAAATGAATAATCAACTATTTTTATTATCAATTGATCACTTGAGGCTTTTTTTTCTGGCATAAATACCAAAAATGTGTTTGTTCCACCTTTTCATTGTGATTGAGACAAAACAAGATGTCTGAAGGTGTCATTTTGAGTTTTAGGAAACTGATTTTTCTTTACAACAATAAATCAATTAATTAGGAAAAACATTAAATTATGAAAACGCTCAGCAGATTAATTGACAATGAAAATGATTGTTAGTTGCAGAATTTTATTTCAGAAGTTGATTTACAACCAAAAAGCACGTTGGACAACTTCTTCTCAACTTCTCAACTCCACAAGGTCCCTTGTGAGAAAAAAACATCTTCTATGTTGTTCCCTTGTGTCTCATTATGTATTGTTTTGATATCTATCATTGAATGCCAAATACTGTATGTGTCAAAAATGGATTTTTCATACATTTTTTTAATCTTAATTTCTTGTTTAAAATTCTACAGAAATCTCATCACAGTGTTTTCAGTGATTTCTCATACACACATACACATACGTGCTGCAGTGACCTTTGCAACCTTTCCTTTTTAAACCTTATAAAGCAAACCATACATCCTGGTTCATGTGTCAAAATGTGTCAGAGCATGGAAGAAAATTACACTGTCATGGATCATTGGGTCCACTATCTTTTTTCAAGTCAGAAATTCATGAATGGGATTCCTCTGTATTACAAAGGAATTCAAATTTCCACTGCACATTCTGCGGTTAACGCCTCTGGGCAGGTCCGGGGGTCTGCGGCACAAACAGGACCCTGCTGACGGAGACGAGACCCATTCACAGAGACAGATCAACTCCTCTTTACAATGCAGATCTGGCTGGCCCCGCAACCTGATCCATTCTCTTCACAGAGTCACTCAGCAGGCTCACATTAGACCTTTACACTTCCTCTGCTGGGTCTCCTTCCTCCGGCCCTCAGGGTGTGAGCAGGACCACGGGTATCTGTGAGTCTCTGTGACAGTGTGTGCGTGTGTGTGTGTGTGTGTGGACACAAAAGAAGGTGACCTCATATGACATGAAAGCAGACTGGAGAAACCTGTCTCAACTGGAGTCAACTGGAGGGTCCACAATGCTGACAGTCCTCTATTAACTGTCATCTGAGTCAAGTTTGTCTGCTGAACTGCCTACAGCACATACTGGAGCAGCAACCATTAGTCGATCAATCAATTAGTTGTCGACTTTTAAATTAATCAGCAGCTATTTTGATAATTGATTAATCCTTTTGAGTCATTTAAGAAAAAAATACCCGAATTTTCTGATTTCAGCTTCTCAAAAATGAATATGTTCTGTCTTCTTTGTGAACTCCCCTGTGACAGTAAACTGAATGCCTTTGTGTTGTGGACAAAACAAGACATTTGAAGATGTCACCTTGGCCTTTGGGAAACACTGATCAACATTTTTCACCATTTTCTGACAATTTATGGTTCAAAAACTCATCGATTAATTGAGAAAATAATTGACAGATTAATTTATAATATGATATAATAATTAATTAACAATGAAGATATACATGAATATGGCTACAACAAGGGCAGGAATCTCATGAAGGCCATAAAGGCTTTTACCCCTCAAAAATGTTTATGCACTGCAGCCACAACGGCCTTGATGCCCTGCTCTGACTGCCCCAGCTGATTTCACTGATTTCTCCTCTGTTTCCTTCCTGTCAATACGGTTTTTAGACACCAGTGTCTTTTGTTGTTGAGATTCTGAGTTGTGAATTCTTACTGAGCAACATTAAGTGAAATGCTGCACAGTTAACAGGTTTCCGGGTTTGATTTTTAACCTGTTATCAATCACCGGAAAATCTGGTTATTTATGACTCCAGTTTGATGAGTGAATGAAGAAGAAAAGAAATCCAACATGTGCCTAACAAGTATTACAGCCTAATGTTTGTAACACCCAGATGGTTCTGTGGTAACAAACCATCTGGCGTGTCAGGTTAGCAACTAATGACTCATCAAAAATAATCATTAGTTGCAGCCCTAGGTTGTTTTTCTTGATCAATCGATTAGTTGTTTGGTCTTTAAAATGGTGGAATATATCAATCAGTGTTTCCTAAAGGCTAAGATGACGTCTTCAAATGTTTTGCTTTGGCCACAAGCTGAAGATATTCAGTTTACTTTCTAACAGGAGTAAACAAACCAGAAAATAATCACATTAAAAAAAAGCTGGAATCAGAAGATTTTGTTTTTTGATTTCTCTTAAAAAATTACTCAAACCAATTAATTAATTGTCAAAATAGTATTTAGTAATTGATTAATCTTTGCAGCTCAAGTTGCAGCCCTGGCACACACAGACACACACTAGCACAAAAACTCCTGTATCAGGTTTTCCCTGCCTTCTGTCCCACTGATGAAATCATTAAAGTTTAGTGCTAATTGAAGACTACTGGAAAGGAATGTTCTACTAAGCAGTAGGCAGGTGACAACAACAATGTGGCAATAACTTTTCATCACCTTTTCCCGCAGCTGTGGGTGGGTCGGGGGTTGGTTTGTGGCATTTACTGCCATGCGAGGGGAGGGACTCGAGTATAAAGTGGAACCAGAATTTCCTGATCCATTTTTATGTCGGTGCCTTTGTAGACAAGCCAACACATCTCCTCGGTCGAGTGCACACACACCTGCAGCCGGCGGAAAGAAGGAGAAGAGAGAGAAAAAACTCGACTGTAGACCGCAGTAAATAACCACATAAAATTAAACTCCTGGCAGGGAAATGATAAAGAGTGAGGGAAAGCACAGCATACCCTCGGTTGGGTCCATTCAAGCTGTGCCGCTACGTGGGTGGGCTGCAAATCAGAACCAGCGGGCCTGTCCCTTAGAGGAATCGGAGCTGTGTGGCAAAGGCCAGCTTGCCTGCCACTCCGCCAAACTGCATCACGCTCCAGCTCTCCCCTGGTAAACCACATCACAGCCGGGCCGACAGCAACCCTGACCTTTAAGACCACTCATCACCTCCCGATCGTCACATCCCTCCCATTCCCATTCACACCCGCTTATCATTGCAGGATAATGGTGAAATAACAGAGCTGTGGACAGGGGGGCAGTGCATCAGCTTCAAATGGTTCAGTTAAACAGCTCAAAACAAGTTCATGTGGGTGTTCTGCTGATGTTAAACATCTGTCTGTGTGCTCAGAGGCAACAATAAAGAATTATTCTGTGGATTTTCTATAACATAGAGAAAGCTCTTAAAAATTCATTCAGCAGCTTTATTGAATAATTGATATAGAATATAGAATATAGATCATTGATATGGACACAGTTTTGATCACAGATTCTGGAGCACTTAGCGAAAGCAATAAAACACCGGGTTCCTGCATCACCCTGTCACATGGCCTATCCCCTAAAAAACATACTGACTATAAAAACAATAACATAAAATTTCACCATACTGAGAATCAACCATACATTTTGCAACTTAGTCATGAAATTTAGCAACTCAGCCAGTTTTAGTCTGGCAGTGTATATTCGGGCTAAGTGATTTTTCTTTTTTTCTTTTTTTTTTTGCAGGAATCTGAACTAAATGAAGATGTTTTTTAAGTGTGTAGAATCTGATTTGAAGGACACGACATCTCTGCCTCACCACATTCATTCATTCACATTTTTTGTCTTTAACAAATATTGCACCTCCTGTGATTTGAAAATTGCAGAAAGCCATACTGTGATTTTGATGAAACTTTGATTAATTGTGCAGCCCTGGTGTGTATGTTTGAGTCCTAGACGCAACTAATTTAAGTAATCCACTGACTATTTTCTCCATGAATTATATGGTCTATAAAATGTCAAAAAATAGTGAAATACATATGTCTCAGTGTCCCAAGATTATGTCTACAAATGTTTTGTAAATAGGGCTGTGTATTGGCAAGAATCTGGTGATACAATACATATCACAATACTGCAAACAAAGTGATATACTGACATTTTTTAAATTTAATTTTAAGAAAACTGTAACAGCATAAAAACAAATTACCAGATGTGTAAAAAGTTTAAAAAGCTACATTTTTTTAATGCAATCCAAACATGATGAAGACGTCATCTTGGCCTTTAGGAAACACTGATCGATATATTCCACCATTTTAAAGACCAAACAACTAATCGATCATGATGTTATGATACAGTGTTTTTATGAATCGATACACTATCACAAAATATAACATCACGATACTCAATAAGTATATCGATATTTTTGTGCACTCCCACCGACAAATAGTCTAAAGCTCAAACATATTAATCATTATTATTAATAATTCACAGTAGGGCTGCAAATAACTATTATTTCCACTGTCCCTTAATCTGTCGATCATTTTGCCGATTAATTGATTAATTAATCTGTTTGTGTACAGTCGTTTCTGTCACAATTATTCTCATTATCGATCAATCTGTTGATCATTTTCTCCTTTAATCAATTAGTTCTTTGATCCAAAAAAATGTTGATCAGGGTTTCCAAAAGTCCAAGATGACATCCTAAATTGTCCACAACTCAAAGATTTTCAGTTTACTATCAGAAAGGAGTAAAGAAACCAGAAAATGTTAGCATGTCAAATGCTGAGAATTTTTCTTTAAAAATTATTAAACCCAGTCGATTACCGCTAATTAATTTAATAATCAAATTCATCGATTAATCGTTGCAGCTCTAATTCATAGCATGCATTTTTCTATAATTTATAGTGTGTATTTCATAAAGTGTGTATTCACAAGAATTCCAGTGTACCTGTACTGTCCTGTACCTGTGCAAACAGTAATAAATCAGTCATTAGTATTTTTGGTTAATTACAAATTCACCAATCTTTAAATGAACTTATTAACTGGTCTTCTCCAGTAGGAACAGTGGAAATAAATGTTAAGTACCATCCTGCCTCTATGCAGGTCCTCAAAGTGCTGATTTCATCACACACACTTTCTTCAAAAACACATAAACATCATGAAAAGCACTCTACTCTACTTTTCAGGACAGAGTTCCTCCAATGTGACAGATGCCTTCATGGTCAAAATTTGAACACACTAATCCAGTGTTTGTTGCTCTGCCCTCTGTTTAGTTTAATTGATCTCATCTGCCTGTGTGAAGGTGTGACTCATGGAGTCAATAAGCTCAATAATTGCTGAGGAATTAATTCTGTCTGATACTCATAAAGAATTAGGTAAGCTGTAGGTGTGTCCCTCTACGTATTTCAGTCCAGTCCCACAGCTGAGAGTGAACTTAACCGTTCACATCAATAGCAGCAGACGTGTGTGAATCAGGCAGATGTTTAGTCATGCTGACACCCTGCCAGCCTATTATCACTGCCGTCCTGATGTGAGTCATCCTGATAGTACAGCCTGTTGTACTGCTCCAGCTTAGGCAGTATTACTCTGAACTTAAGTGGTTATCTCTGCTCTCTCTGTGATTCTTGGCACACAAACACACTTTAGACACGCTTTTCACCAAGGTGCCAGCTAAACACGTCACTCAGGTTAACCAAACAGTCAGATATCATTAGTCCTACTGTCCTAATACAATCATAAACAATTGAAGTTCTCACCCTGGAAACAGCGCTTGTTTGGAGATGTAGCTTTCAGTAGCTTTTTCTATTTGTTTATTTTTTTCAATTGGGATTAAATTCAAAGAACATTTAATAATATGAAAGCAGACACTAAAAAAGTTCAAGAAATCATTAACATTTCTTGACAAAGACCAGACCCTTTAAAGGGAACTACTTCTTTCTTCCTACTTCTTTTTGCAGTAGAATCTACTGGAGCTACTTTAGAATCTACTGGAGCTACTTTAGAATCTACTGGAGCTACTTTAGAATCTACTGGAATCTACTTTAGAATCTACTGGAACTACTTTAGAATCTACTGGAACTACTTTAGAATCTACTGGAACTACTTCAGAATCTACTGGAACTACTTTAGAATCTACTGGAACTACTTTAGAATCTACTGGAACTACTTCAGAATCTACTGGAACTACTTCAGAATCTACTGGAACTACTTTAGAATCTACTGGAACTACTTTAGAATCTACTGGAATTACTTTAGAATCTACTGGAATTACTATCTCTCTAACACAACGAAAATAATTCCCACATGAAACTGCTCACAACAAGGTGTGTGGATTATCTTGAGTAACCAGGTCATGATTTTTTGAAAGAGACACTAGTTTTGAATTTTTCAAATGTACTATTTGATGCTTTGAGCACCACAAACCAAGTGGTATTTAGGGCCCCTTTCCACCAGATAAGCTCTGGTTCTTGAACTTGTTCTGTTCAAATCCTTGGAACCTTGGTGCTGTTTCATAAACAGGCCCATATTTCCACCTGTTTGGAATGGAACCATTAATCAAGGATGTAATCAACAGGTGCTACACAATGAACAACAACCTGTGGAATGCCCACTTTGGTTCCCAAGAACCTTCAATTTTTTGGTTCCAGTTGGGAACCAACTTTTCCAAACCACTTTCCCAGTCTGACTGTGCCCCAGCTGTGCCCCAATTTACTTTCTTTTTCTTTTCTCCTCCTCTTTTCCACTTTCTACCTAGAACACAACAACACAACATAAAGGGTTCTATCTAGAACCATCTGTGAAAGAGGAACTAGTCTCACTATATTGAAGACAGGCCAGGCATCTCTACAGCCGATATCTCCAAAAATCTGCAACTCACACCAAAACTGTCTGGATGGATAAACAGCACTACAGGCCAGAGGTAAAATCTGTATTTTTGACTTTGGGGTGAAGTGTTCCTTTAAAACAGGCTCTCTTGTTGTGTTACTCAGTGTTGCTCTGCCCCAGGGTATCTTTCATGTGATGGCTCTTTTACTGGCGCTTCTTAACTCCTCAACGCGGGGCACTCAAGAGTAACTAGGCACTGATTTACTATGTTAGAGGGGCAACCCAGCCCTCCATTCGCTTCTGATTTAAAGAATTTGATTATTAATTTATTATTAATTGTAATTTTCTTTCATAGATTGGGTATTCCTAAAGCAGAACTTCAGCCCAACCCTCTGGGGAACAAAAAAAATTACCCAGCACTATAAAACTAAATGAAGTAGCTCATAAATAAGATGAATATTAAATACCAGAGCTTTTTGTAGTTGCCGGCTACAGCAAAGCAATTTACAAGACTCTTTCAAGCAACAAGAAGTGGGCTGGCTTCTTCCTATTGGGCACCATCTTAAAAGGAATAGTTCAACATTTTAGGAAATATGTTTATTTGGGTGTCACAGCTGGTTAGCTTAGCTTAGCATTACTTATTTTTTACATGGTGTCACGGTGGTTAGCACTTTTGCCTCACAGGAGGAAGGTTCTAAGGTTCTGGGTTCAAATCCCAGTTCAGGTAGGGCCTTATTGTGTGGAGTGTGCATGTTCTCCCCGTGTCTGCATCGGTTTCCTCTGGGTGCTATGATGATATGAGATTTATTGAGGTCTGAACCAAACAAACATTTTCCTTTTATCTGGAGAACAAGATTTTTAGGTCAGGTCATCTCTGCAGCACTACAGTACCTTATTATAATGCTGTTTTCTCATGCATTTTTCCTTTCTCAAAAAATTGAGATTTGGTTCTGGTTCTGTGATTTGGATTTTGCACTTGGGCCATATTCCGATTTTATTGTGGTTGCGATTACTTGTGCAGCCCTAGTGGCTAATGAAAATGAATATTCCACTAATATTCCTGTTTACATATATCCTACAGCTCATATTCTATATCATATCAAAAGCATACCAAAGCATATCATGTTAGAACTGCAACGATAATTGAATATTAACCAACTATTTAATTAATCACCAACTATTTTGATAACTGATTAATTGTTTTGAGACATTTTTTAAAGAAAAAATGTCAACATTTTCAGATTTCATATTTTCTGGTTTCTTTACTCTTCTCTGACAGTAAACAGAATATCTTTGTGCTGTGGATAAAATAAGACATTGAGGACGTCATCTGGGGCTTTGGGAAACACTGATTGACATTTGTCACCATTTTATAGACCAAACAAATAATCAATTAATCATGAAAATAACTGATAGATTAATCAATAATGAAAGTTTATTAAAAAGAAGGTAGATTAGTTGAAATGTAGGCTTTTACTTCGTGCATTCATCTCTCCTCCAGCCTTGCAAACTGTTGGCTAGT
The DNA here is from genome assembly GCA_034769285.1 of Lutjanus argentimaculatus. Taxonomy (NCBI): domain Eukaryota; kingdom Metazoa; phylum Chordata; class Actinopteri; order Lutjaniformes; family Lutjanidae; genus Lutjanus; species Lutjanus argentimaculatus. The sequence goes on along the minus strand of JAWZSL010000004.1, from coordinate 41,909,680 downwards.
TAATTTGTTTCCAACGTACTGAGCTGACCGTAATCAGGTCAAAGCTGGTAAAAACCACTACCCAAACACATATTCTGAATGTGCTGCAAACATGTCCAAAGAATGCTCCTAAAACTTCAATAATATCAACACATCCCACATGTCTTAATTGGAAAAAGCTACATTTGGAACAAGGCCTAATTAAGAATATCTAAATGGAATATGCTGTTTGCATGGCCTATATACAATCTGGAATATTATCATATTCAGAATGAGAGTGGAAAATCAGAGTGCATGTAAAACATTGTCACTGTAATGTAATACACACTATTTGCAGGGCCCTTACAAATATGTGGCTTTTGTGTAAAGTGTGTGATGCAGTGAGGATGATCCACTGCTATTGGTCAGTGTTGATATACAAGCAAACATCTGTGTCAACAGGGAGCCACAACAGCTGCCGAGACCTCCCTCTCTATCGCTGGTTTACTTTAGACATTCCTCTGACATACATGAACACACACACACCACACACACACACACACGCACAAGCACAAGAGTATGAGAAAGTCTGCATTATTTTGGAGCACTGAAGTGATGTTGGCAGCGTTACACAGCGAGTGTGTGTTTGTCTCATCGTGCGGACCCCACAGCCCAGACAGTTCTAGGAGAGACGGGACGGTCGCCTCAGGAGAGATGGATGGGCTAGGAGATCAGTGCGAGGGGTGTGAAGGGGAAGGCGGGAAGGGAAGGGAAGGAGGGGAGGAGGAGGTGTGGGGTGGGTGTGGGGGGGTGTCTCAACATGCAGCCCCTCTGGGTAGACGGGCAATGACATCCAAAGCACTTCCTCCCTCCAAAAGGAACATGTTGTTAAGGTAGAGGGAGACAGGCCGACAATCTCAGACATTCATCACAAGGGAGCGCCATATTAGTGGTAAAGGCCCAGAGGAAAATACACCGGTGTGATTGTTGTTTATCAGGCCCTACTTGCTTGTTCTTTGAGTTCAGCATCAATTTATCACACTTTCAGGTTTCACCACAGGTGCAAATTAATTTCCTTTAATTAAGTTCTTTTATAGCAGCTTAACTTTGGTCTTGACAGCATGTTCTGAAGAGCGTGTTCAGAAGCAGACCACTAAAAAAAAAACCCAAACAACAACCTGCTGTCATGCCAAGCTGCTTTTGCGGCTGATTTGATTCAGGAAGAGCAAAACAAAATGTAATCCCCATATTCTTCTTTGAGCCTTTGAAAAAAAGAAAAACAGTGATGGGGAAATATTTAACATAGCTAAAGTTGAATTCAGTGGAATAAACTACAAATCTCGAGGGATTATAAAAACCAACTGGCATGTGAAACCCCTATCGTCTGAGGAGGAAGTGGAGCCGGCCCAGGGTGTTTTCCACATTACATGCAGCCCTAATATCAAAGGAGATAACAATTCCAGCTGCGTCGCTGTTGCTGCTACACACAGGATCATCTGGAGGAGTCATCCCCCCACAGTGGCTGCTGCAGCCCCCCCTAATCCACCACCACCACCACTACCAAACACAATGCAAAAACACAATCAGTTCCACACACTCGGGCTACTTTGTGCACGAATGTAACGTTACACAACCAAATGCAAAAAAGTTGAGATGTTGTGTAAAACATGACTAAAAAAAGAATGCAATGATAGCAAATACTTGTATGTACATTTGTATTCAATTAAATATAGTAAAAAGACAAGATGTCTAATTTGTTCAAACTGATAACTGTATTCGTTTTTGTAAATATACACTCATTCTAGAGCTTAAGGTCTATGGGATGGGTTTGGGTTGGGTCGGGCCTTACTTCTCACATATTTCATGGGCTCATGTTGGGTTCGGACTGTACTGTATTTATTTATTTATTTATTCATTTATTTACTTACTTACATTTTTCTACCCAATTTAGTCCCTGCAAAACTCCAACTGTTTGGTGCATAGTGGGACGCTTGTTAAGAAAAATGTCAGGCTGTAACTGGGATTGGGTTGAAATATTGTAAAGAGGGTTGGGTTCGGGTTGAGAGAATTTTGTCAGCATCAGGCCTTGGCAGGCACAACTTTTCAGGCACGATTAAAGCGCTATCTCATTCTGAATTTGATGCTTGCAACACATTTCAAAAAAGCTAGGTCAGGGGCGACAAGAGACTGTGAAAGAAGTGGAATGCTCACAAACCGCTTGGGTAAATAGTCCCAGCAGTTTAAGAGTAACGTCTCTCACCACAAAACTGCTAGTGATTTAGGGATTTCACCATCTATAATCCATATTATCATTAAAAGATTCAGAGAATCTGCAGAAATACCACACAAAGCGAAAGTCATATATTGACAGAATCCAGAAATACTTATGACATCTCTGGGGCCAGAGCTGTGGCCAGACCAGTCCACATTTCAGACCATTTGCGAAAATCATGGATGTTGTGTCCTCTGGGCTAAAGAGGAAAAGGACCATCTATATTGTTGCCTGCGCCAACTTCAAAAGCCAGCATCTGTGATAGTATGGGGGTGTGTTAGTGCCCATGGCATCATGGGTAACTGTCACATCTGTGAAGGCCCCATTAATGCTGAAAGGTACATACAGGTTTTGGAGCAACAAAATGCTGCCATCCAGATTACATCTTTTTCAGAGACCCTGCTTATTTTAGCAAGACAATGCCAAGACGCATTCTGCACATGTTCCGACAGCGTGTCTTTGTTGTAAAAGAGTTTGTATTCTAGACCGGCCTGTCTGCAGTCCAAACCTGTATCCTATTGAAAATGTGTGGCGCATTATGAGTTCCACATCGAGCCAGAATGGGAAAGAATTTTATCAACAAGTAGAACATAAAATATCTTGTCTTTGTACAGTATTCAATTCAATATAGGTCAAAAAATTTTTGCAAATCATTGTATTCTGTTTTTTATTTATACGACGTCGCAGCTTTTTCTTGAATTGTATTGTAGTATTAACCCTATGAGTCAGATACACAAAGCTACACAGAGGTTAAATCGGGGCCTAAATTGAAGGCCCTTTTCATTTCGTTTCCTGCCTTTGTAGCAGCCGGGGTGTGGAATACGAAGGAGGCAAAAAAAAATCTCTATTCTTAATAAAGGCTGTCACTCCCTTCAGAAGCTTAATTAGAGGCTGAAGTGGTTGCACGCGATGGATCTGGCCCTAGGCATAGACCTGCGACAGCTGAACTGCTGCGCTCTTTGGTGAGGATCTGCTCAGAAGCATGCCGTCTATTTGGCCCTTCAGGCCAATCAGAGTGAGACAGAGTGTGGGAGAGGAGTAGGCAGGTAGATCAGGTATGAATCAAAAAGGCAAACTCGCCGTCAAAGTGCAAGACCCCCAAGGAGAGTAAGATCTGTGATAGAAGCATCCTGTGTTCTCCTCACGCATTTGTGGTTCAGTTTGTAGTGAACGGCACAGCTTGAGAAAGTGGTTGGACATGTTGGGAATGTGCCTATTTGCGTTTTAGAGTTGAATGAGAAAATCAATACCACTTTCATGTCTGTACTCTAAATATGAAGCTGAAGCCAGGAGAGGGTTAGCTTAGCTTAGCCTCAATACCGGAAACTGTGTAAAGCAGCTAGCCTGGCTCTGGCCACAGGAATCTGTACAAAATCTTCCCACGAGCACCTTTAAAGCTCATTATTTAACATGCTATAGCTGCTTGTTTAATCTGTGAAAAAAAGACAGGGAGCAGTTTTACAAAGAGTTATGTGTGGGACTGTTTCTTGGTCGGGTGCAGTGGGTTTCTTGGGGCTGCCGACCATGCTCACCTTTTCTTTTCAAAAAGAAATCAACCTCTGTTTTTTATAGGCCATAAATCTGGCTGATAATGTTATTAGAGTATCATTTGGCAGTTGAAAGATTCATAATGACTGACAATAGTCCGTTCACATTCAGAAGCTAAGCGGTGGCATCACCACTCAAATGTACTTCAGTACAACAGTAAACACATTTAAACCAACACCAGAGGTCCAGCATTGATTCAGTGCACAGTACGTTGTCTCTCGCCATAGCGGAAGGAGTGAGATCTAGGCACTCTATGGCATATTCCAACTGGGCTACAGCTGAACTTAATAAAGCCTCACTGATTACTGCACAAAAATGCAACTTTATAAATGTATTCACTGATTTTAGTGAAACGGGATCATACTGTAAGGAGAAAATAATTTAGTGATTTATGGAATTTTCTGATGCAAATTTGTTCTAAAGTAACCGCAAACTGCTGGTAACTGTAGCTGATGGTAGCTAGTTAGCTCAGTGAGCACTGAGGTAGTATTGGTGTTTAAACGACTAGCACAGGAGTTTTCAAGGGACAGGGCAGGGGGACCCAGTGTGGAGAGTCAGCTCATAGGACCGCTAACTGCATGGTTAACTGTGCTAACTGAGCAACGGCTACTTTTGCAATGAGTAAAACTGTCCATCTGTCCATTAATCATAGACAGTTGAGGCAGAACAGCTGACGGACATCAGAGGGAACACCTGAAAATATTTTCTCCATATAATAAGAGACAGATACAAAGTTGCTAGTCTAAGCTGTCACCTTTAATTCAGTACAAAACTAGCCTGTACAGTCTATATAAGGTTAATAGCTCAGCAGCCATAATATATAACGAGATATCAATCATAAGATTGTTCCTGTGTGCTTTGATGGGTAAATGAACAGTGAAGAGCTACACTGTCAAAAGCTGCTGATTCAACCAGTGACCATGATGACACAATACAATCAGTTCACTTTTTAATTTGCTGATGAAGATTTGTTCATAGATGTACAGAACATGTCTAAATGTTATGAGACATGATTTATGATATTTCAGTGTTCACCTTGATACCAGACTGTCCACAAACAGTGACAGAAATCATTTGTAATGAAAATTAGTGTATTAAAAGTCCACTGAATGAAAGGAGGCAAGAGTTGTGTCACAGTCTTTCCAGAGTAAAACCAGATCAACATTTTGTTTTTAGTTGGATTTTCTTTTTAATTTTATACACAAAGACACAGAGCCCTACCCTGCAAATAGTTTGTATGCTGCTGTTCAACCACAGAAAAACTCTGGACCAATAAACCAGATCTTAACAGTGTGTGGACAGTTTGCTGAACCTTGAGATGAATTCGCACATCTGGTAGTTGCATAGATTTTACATTGTGTTGCAGAGTAAGTTGGCTATGTGTAAACATGGAGACCAAGTGGGCCACAGAGAGAGGGCACCAGAGATCTCTCTCACACACACTTGTAGTCAGTGCAGCCCAAACCAGTGCAGAGTACAGGTGGATTCTGGCCAATAAATCTCTCTGGATTGGCGACTCACTGCACTGCTGACTGAATTCATCTGAAGAGAGACAAATATTATGCTCCATGATGTGAAACACACTGCAGACTGAGGTTGGCCAGTCGAAGCAGTAAATGGATGTGGTTGTTTCCTCTGAGCTGTTTGCAGATGTCTCATATGAGAAGCGTTAAAAAATGTCAAATTGCTATGTTAGGAAAACTATGATGTGCACAGACAAAGTATATAACTTATATCAGTGAAGTAGAGAATCTTTCCAAGAGTTTGCTTAGATAACTCCTGAGCCACAGAACATGTGCAGTGCTACTTCACATAATTCATAAACACACACTGATCTGAAAAATCAGCAAACGTCTCCTTTAATGTGGTTTCTGCACACAAACTCACCTACTATACAGTATGTTTTTCATAATTTTTACCTAAATATCTTTCCTTGAATTATTGAAGTCCAGCAACGTTTTGCTTTAAGTGCTGCTGATGCTTAAAAGCTACACTGGAACTTCAAGGGGAACTCTGATTTTAAACATCAGTATGTGTTTAGATCTTGGGAAATACTACTGCATATATTAAAAAATGTATACAAGCTTTTGCAGCTTCAGATCAAGCTGTGTGAAGTCACTTGAGTCAGCATCAGTCGGGGCTACGAATCTGAAAATAAAAACATCCAGGGATGTGGCATTAGAAAGAAGCGAGCTGACCAGCCATCTGCAGCCTCATCTCTGCTTGAGGCTAGCAGCTCAAGGCTACATTAGTTGCTACTAGCATAACACACCTGAATCTATGACCCAACTGTCTGCATGTCAATTTGCATAGAATTAAACTGGCTAAATCCTGAGTCTGGCAGAGCTAGGGCTCATTCAGAGTCAACCCCGGAGAAGAAGAATCAAAAGTTTCTGACAAGAGCAAACATGGCAACACTGGAGGAGGCGGTAATAACAAACCTCTTGACAAAGAGACAAAAGCGGAGGCAGTGTTGTAGACGGAGGTGGTTTGTGCACCATTATATACATCACAACGTGTGGAAGGAGTAAAACAGAACTATTGGATTTCTGAAAACTTGTCCATGTTCTGTGGTCGTGTCTCCCTAGAACTCCTGGCTACAGTAGCAGTAGCTATGCTGCCCCCATGACTACCGAGGGTACTGCTCCATTCATATCCATAAGCTTTCAGAAAATATGCAGAAGTACGGATACAATGTACGTAGAATATGGACAGAGGGCTCTGTCCTGGTGTGTATCTAACGTAGAGCATAAACGAGCCTTTAGGAGAAATCAGTGGAGAGCTCTTTAAGTCTTTTGATTATGCATCGAGAGGAGGAGAAGCTCCAACTCCTGACCAAACACTTCCTGCTGCAATTGACACTTCTCTTCTGATATGATATAATATACTACAGGAATATATACAATACACAATCCATGTACAAATGTATATAATGTATATGAGTAAAGATGTTAAAGAAAGTGAAATAAGCAAGACCTAACCCATGAGGCCTGTATTGTTTCTAGTGTTGGGGAAACTTATAAATGTGTAGTTTACCAAACTACTCTTTCACAATGAAAAGTAGCTCCATCACAGCAAATCACAATCTCAGTCTGAAATCTCATATTGTTACGCAGAGATACAACTGAACTGACACTGAGTAAAGTGTAGGTGTGTTTGATTTAGGGACTGGGGCAGGCTGAAGATGTGTTTTAAGGAGAGGATATGGAGCAACTGTCGAGGTGGAAAATGCTAAATTTCGAGGAAAATTTATCAGTCCCTCCAGGAAGTTGTGGTGTTGTGATCGCAACAATTCACACAAATTCAACCAATCCCCATGAATTCTGAACAACCTTGCAATTTAGTCCAAACTCTACTTGACCAATCGTTGTTTCACACGAGTTCCACCAATCACAGCAGCTCCTCGTACAAATGTAATACATGTACATCTCAATGAACCGACTCAATGTTTTGTTTTATTATTCACTAGTTTTTTGGGGTTTTTTTTGCATTTATATTTTTTTATTTTGTCACAGGTCATTTTTATTGACATTTATCACTGTTCTGTGCACTTTAACAATTTTGTGCTGTTTAAACAGTTCCAAAAAGATTCTGCTTCTTTGTGGAATACCCCTGGTGCACTTCTTCATTTACAAATAAAGAAGATTTTTGTAATTCTGAGCCTTTTTGGTGAGGTTAGTTAGAACATTCAGGACAGAATGCAGTTTTCTTCTCCCTGGAACAATTTGTCTTCGATTTTTTTATGGATTATACAAAAAATATTCGCAGCTTTGTTTTGCACTTTTCACTTGGTCCCGCAATTTCATTTAAAAAAATGCCTAAAAGCATTGCAACATGGACTGCAACTTTTTAGAAAAGCTGCCTTGATATCAATTATTTTAGGCCGCAACAATCCCAAACAAGGCCTGCGAAATCCTGGAGGGACTGATTTTCTGTATTTGATTGCAGACAACCTGGTTGTGAAATACAGGTGACTTTAATCAAATGGCCAATGAGATGTGTCATTGTGCCACATTGTATAGCAAAAAACCTCATGAGAATACTATGAATATGCAGTTTTGCAGTACTATGTAATCTACATGAATAGAGGTAGGCTACTGAGATTTGAATGTAGTTAAACTATTTTCTGACTACTGCAAATTATAGTTAACTACACTCCAACACTGATAGTTTCAGGCATTTTTCTGCACTGCACACAAATGTTGAAGATTCATACTTTATTGGAGAACAGAATTTTCACTTGCACTCATTATATAAGGATAATATTCACAGTGTCCCTCAGTGAGGAAAGAAACATCTCTGGCCTCAGAGCAGGACCTTCCTGTGAAGGACTCTATTATGAGCTACTGTGGAAAAATAAAAGCATGCCGACAACAGACAAGGGAATAAAGAAAAAACTTGCACATAAAAGGGAACTGATAAGCCAGGTAGATTGTCGATAAGAGACAAAGACTGTACATGCAGAAACGCGCCAAGACCGGCGAGATGAGGGCCTTCGATAAAACACACTGAGGCGAAGGTGGCGAAACACAAGCGTCTCAAACGGAGAGACAGGAAGAGAAAAGGTATATAGAGAGAAAGAGATTGGGACGAAGATGGAAGTGTGTCTCACAATTGCACCTGTGAGTAATCTTGGGTTTGTCAGTGTGCTTCGGCAGGCATCTCTGTAGGCTTCACTTCCTCTAAATGGGCCAGATGAATATGTAATCTGTCCCACTTTCATCCGGATCCTTTATTTCCACCCTGACCACTTACAGTAACTTGCTCCACCGCTGATCAGACTGGCATGAAAACATGATATACTGTACACAAGCGCCACAAAAGACTGGTTGCAGGGTCCAATCTCCCCCAGCAGCCAAACCACTGAGCATGACGACAATCTTAAGACTGGACTTTATGATACACATCTGCGTACCCTATGTGGTAGTAAAAGAGAAATGCAAAAGAAAGACTAAACATTTGGATTTTATTGCCGCTGAGCACAAAACAACTCAACAATATGAATGCTGATAAATACCAATGACTCAACAATTACTTCTGCAGGTGTTTGTCTGGCTTACTGTCCAGCCCGTACTCTGTTTTGGAATAAATATAAAACTCCTCAACGAGTGGAATTTCAAGACTCTCCCAACACAAATGTACACACACTCCGGAGTGTGTTCATTCAGATACTCCACATGTATTTACTTTAGATCGGTGTTTCCCAGGCCTTTTTTTCTGGGGACCCACTTTTTCAAAATGACAAACCATTGTGACCCAAATCAAAATACGTACGTCCATACGTTCCACCTGTTTTCACATGGTTGGACCTATTTTTCAACTGGTGATCAATCTGGCGATCATTTTTTCACTAATCAATTAGTTGTTTGGTCCATTAAATGTCAGAAAATGTTTAGATCAGAGTCCAAGATGACGTCCTCAAATGTTTTGCCCATAACTAAAAGATATTCAGTTTACTGTCAGAGAGGAGTAAAGAAACCAGAAAATATTTACATTTAAGAAGCTGAAATCAGAGAATTTGGACTTTTTTTAATTAAAAATTGACTCAAACCAATTAATCGATTGTCAAAATAGTTAGCCATTAATTTAATACTCGATTAATAATTGAAAAATCATTGCAGCTCTCATCAGGAAACCAATATAGGACATATTTAGGTACTTCATAAATACATATATATGTATATTATATATAATATATATATATATATACACATATATATATAACATATATATAATATATATATATATATATATATATATATATATATACATATATATATATATATATACATACATATGCACATTTTAAATACTTCATTAAAGGTGAACTGCAGATGTAAATCTTAAATTTGCAGAATTTCTTCCATAATCTTTAATCTATTTAGCGACCCAAATAAAGGTTCTTGTGACCCCCCCAGTGTTTGGGAGTGACTTTTGACAAGAGTGATACAAGGGAACAGTGTTACATGACATTTTAGTTACAAAGGTTAAAAAATGCACCACCGAGCATCAGGTTCTCAGTCAAAGTTGACAGAACTGTTACTGTGTTTCAATCATTTGTTAAAGATGCACTGATCTACTTTTTTTCAGGTCTGATCCGATGACGATATCTGAATTTGGATAATTATACCGATACCAGCTTTCTTTTTTTCTTGATTATTTAGATTATTATTATTATTGATATTTTTGTAAGGTCACACGAGGCTGAAACTCAACTTAAGTTTAGTGGTGAAAATGTCTGTGTCAGTTGATGCTGACAGTTTTTGCCAATGGAAAAGCTTGTTTAGTTTGTGTAATGTAACTTGTGTAATGCATATGGTAACCCCAATATGGATATTGGATTGGTTCCATCTCTTATCCATTATAACTATAGTGATAATGGCCCAGTGTAATAACAAAGTAAGAACCCACCATGATGTCATCCATTGCTTCGAGTTTGGCATTATGGGGGTCACCATTTTGGTTTTTGCAACTAGAGAACATGCAGTAGCAAAGAGAGTGTGCATACAACAGCTAAACAGTGCACTGGAGTATGTTTTTGAAAGCACTTTAGGCAAGAAATATGCAAAAGTAGTAACATAATCTTGATCAACATTTGATCAACACTACTCAGTTTGATGGTCTGAGTTGAATTTTGGGAGCCCTGTGTGTTGCAATGGATGGACTCACCAAGAATGACTTGCCGATCACAAGGTACTGTAGATCCACCCTAAAGCATACTCTGCCTTATCGTCTATTTTACTCTAAAGTGGATCATAATTTCTGAAATGAACATCATGCTGTATTAAAGACTTGAAAATACTTATTGAGACCATAAACTCATTAGGAAACTGTTTACTGAGGTCATAAATCAAGTAAGAAGTAGGGTCATTTTCTCATAAGAGTACATGCAATCAGACTTCTTTTTGCAACCAGAGGAGTTGCCCCCTGCTGGCCATAAGCAAGAATGCAAGTTTGACTTTTCAGACCTGGAGGCTCTCTCCATATCATATGGTCTACAGAAATAACACACCTATTAAAACTTTCAGTCTTGAAAAATAATGGTTGAATAGGCCATATAATTATCTTCTTCAAGTGAGAGCTCTATGACTAATTGTTTCTTTGTATCAAAATTTGATTTGAAAGAAGGCACAAAGCGTGAGAGCCACTATTTTAATTACAAGTTACATAATAAACAGTTCAAAATATTTCAGGTATGAACAGAAGAGTTCAGTTACTGTCAAATTAACTATTAACTATTCAGATTTTAATGTATAGTTAAAATATGACTTTATTATGGTGAGCTCCAGACAAAGGTTACTCAAGAGGGGTGGGGTCTGGGCTCTGCAGCTTAGAGAGCTCAACAAAAGACTGTAGATGACTTCACACATTACACATGATCTGATTTGGGTGACGTGTAATATAGGCGTTCCAAGACCTTCATTGCTTCCATCCGATTGAAAGACGAGGACTATGGGACCCTCAGCTGATGTCAGGGATGATTTATAAAGTTAGACAAATACTAGGAAATCCCATGACAAACTAACCCTATTGGGGAAAACAAAGTAATGCACCGGGGGGATAAAATGATAAGAGATCTTAGTGTTTTGACTGTCAGCAGCATCTGATGGGCCATGATAATGACCGAGGGGACAGCGGAGCCCACAGCTTAAGGCAGAGTTTATACTGGAGTTTGATGTTGTCACATAATCCAGCATGAAAACTGTATGGGCCATGGAAACAAGCAAAACATCAGAGACGAAATATAGAAGAGCCACTGACGTCAGCTGAACTGTAACAAAAATTCAACAGAGCGCTACTTTCACTTCACTGTTCGCCAATCTCTCATCTACTGTAACTCCCTGTCCTTCTCCACCAGCATTTGGTTTCCACGGACTCCGCTCTAAGTAGATTAGGAAAGCACTCTTGTTTTCCTGCAGACATGGCAAGCTGTCTGCTGTCCATCAGTCCACATCAAGCACATCCAATGTGTTGGCTTCCTCCTCCTCCTCCTGTTAGAAACTGAGGCCGAAGACGGGCGCCGTGCCAAATACACCAGATAGTTTCATCCACAGCTGCAAGCAGGCGGCCGGCCCAAGTAACAATGGAGTCCACTCATTAAAGCTAACCCGACTCTGACAAAGAGAAACGCAGGGAAAGAGTAGGAGAAAGAAAAAACCTATCGAAAAATGAAATGCAGACATGAAAAAACTCCTTAAACTGATGGTAAACAATGTTGAATCCAGAAATATTATTCTTCGACAGATTAAAAAAATAGAATTCACACAGATAAATAGCTGGAAGCAAAGACAGTAATGCGGCCTGTCATGGACCAGACTCAAGAAGTGATATGAGCTGATATCAGATGCAAAAGATATCTGGTTTTCTATCCTCGGGGTATGCAGAGCATGCCTCCCACGTGCGGAAATGAAACCAATCTCTCCACTCCGACAGATCACCACCAACACTATCTGTACCAACAGTGTGGTATCAGTCCACAAAATGCTGTTTTACTGCCATGCAAGATGTAATTAGATATCTACGATAAAACAGAACAGACAGCCATCTTGTATTAACTATTATGTCCTGGACAGGTAATGGGCCTTTGAACAACTTATGAGCAAAAACACCAGCAACTGTTTCAGAAAGTTGGTCATCAACAAAAGGAGTGTAATCATATTATCATCAAGAGACAATTCAATTCATTCTACTTTTTTTTTTCAAATTTTCTATAGGTACCGTGGTTATCGTGAATTCTTTTGGCCATGGTAATACTGGAGTGAAAGTTTGATATTGTGACAGCCCTAATATATTACATTATGTAGTTACATAAGATGCAGAATATTCATTAATTTGGAAGTGAACTGTTAATATCCAAATTTAACTGAAAAGGTAAAATAAGTAAATATAAATACGTCAACTACATTTGCATGCTTAACTTATTAACATATGTGAAAAAGAGGACCAAATGTCTGTAGCCAAGCTAGTGGTTGTGTGAGGCTGTACTGAGCAAAATGCTAATGCTGGCATGCTACTTGGTAAAAAAATATTTAGCAATATTAAATTCATGCACAATGTCAGTTAACTGTTGCCTCTAAGGTGTTATGCATCCACTCATCACTAGTCATAGCTGCGGCCCCATCAGATGATAAGCTTGAATGTAGACTGTGACAGAATAAAGCAATATATAACCACTCGACTGGACCGACATGTTACCACATCCAGCACAAACACGTACATTAACTTGTAAGTAGAGCAGACTGCTGCTACTAGCATTGCTAATGTTAGCCACACTGTGTAGCAGGGTGGCAGCTAACGTCAGCTCTGGGTAAATAATGTCTTTTGCCTCCAGACACTGTGATCCTCTTCAGTCTGAAAAGGTGAACTATTTAATGTTCATATTGCACAGCGCAAAGTGCCACAGACTTAAGCAGCATTTAAAATAGAATTTGGTGATTGTAGACGAGGGGTGTGCCAATACATCGTTTCTTAGATGCATCGCGATGCGACATGTGACAATCAATAACGATTAACAAATGTTCAAAAATCGATTATTTTCCATGATAGCGAAATCACAGAAACACAACTGCAGCACCTGGAAGTTGGCTGGAACGAAAAAAGCCGCCCAGACAGTTTTAAGGGACAGACTCATAACAGACTGTTAGCCAACACGGCAGCAGCTAGCTCGCTGGCTACTGTCACTGAGCGTGAGGTTCACTCTTCAGGGTTGAAATTAGGGGCGCAACAGATCACATTGGATCCGTATTCCGTACGGATCGCCTTCCACGGTTCGGCACACATGTGATCCGTGGACTACGTGTGAGCATCATAGTTTTATTGTCACTGCTGCTTTTGTATAAGTTATAATAGCCGAAATCTCAATGCAGAGTTGCAGTGAAAAGACAGGACAGATGCTGCTGTGTGTGTGCAGCGCATCTCTGAGAACAGCAACTGATTTAAAATCCGTCACATCGTCTTGAGTGAAATCCAGACCATGACTTTTTTCACTGATGTAACTATGCTGTCGTCAAAGAAACAGATCATAACACTGTGATAATTATTGAAACTTTGGAGATATCAGCTGTATTAACTTCTACACAGCTCCTCTCTGCTCACCGCTGGAGCTCTGTGTCATCCTGTCTGTGACAGTGTGTCTGTGCTGATTGATTACCCGTAACTTCTGACCAATCAGATGTGTTGTAGGCGGGACATTGAGCCAGACTACAGAGCGCAGTTGTGTATTATACTGTGCAGTGTATAATGATCTAATGTATGTATTTAGAACAGTACTGTATAAGTTTGAAGTTTTTAAAAGAAGTCTTATTTCTAAAGGCACTTTATGTATTACACTTTATGTAATAAGAGCAGCTTTTTGTTGTGGGAAATGTGTTGGATCGTTTGGTCTGATATAAATAAAAGATAATGGAGGTAAATTTGTTTGTTTACTTTATTTAATGGATGCTGACAAATATACTTTGCTTAAAAGAAATCCTGTATGGGGAAAAAGATGCATTGATAATAGTGATAATCGTGATAATCGTAATAATTGTTATAATTGTAATAATCTTTATAATTGTTTAATAATCGAATCGTAGCACCCTGAATCATAATCGAATCGAATCGTGAGGTGCGTAAGATGGCACACCCCTATTGTAGAGATTAACAGCTTCAAATGGCTCTTAATACACACAGTATATTTTCCAACAGTGTGAAACATTATCAATTAATAAACAGCACTCAATTTTCACTGCTTTCTGAGTGTTTTCTTACTGTTAGACTAGTCAACTAGTCTTACAGTTAGACTAGTCAACTAGTCTAAATCAAAATTTACATTTAATCAACAGGTAAATTAGTCGCCACGAACATCCCTAGTCATAATAATCTGAAAAATTAGTTCCCAATTGGAAAAACTTAGATTGGAACTTAAGTCGGAACAACAAATCAGAAAGTCAGCAAATATTTTGCTACATGAAACACGGCAGATGAGAATTAGTGTCTGATTGATAACTTTTTATTAATTCATCAATTTGTTGGTCATATGTAATTGGGAATATGGTATTAGGTTGTGATCATGAGTTGCTGTCAACACAGAGTAGCATTAACTTAGATAACAAGTCAGGTAAAGCAATTCTACATTATGGCTTAAATACTCATAAATACCCCAAAGTCAGAAGAACTTCTCAAATCAGGAAATGGGACCATATGAGGAGCATATGAATGCAGGATGTGTACACCATCATGTGTATCACCACATTAGCACGCTAGCATTTGTTAATTAGCACTAAACAAGTATAGCTGCGGCTGGTGGGAATGTCAGCAGTTTTATAGGCATTTAGCAACGCTGCTGGCATAGCTAAAAGGCTAAATAAAAAGAAAATACTTGTTACAAATGTGGTTGAAGCTGACTCAAAAAGAGAGTGAACAACATGGTTAACATCAGCTGTAATTATATTTCTTTTTCTATAGGCTGTTATTCACAGTGACATTCCTCCACACTGTGTTTGATTAGCCACAGCTTCAAAACAGTCTGAGATCTCTTCTCTTACAGTAACATATGAGCTGGCCACACAAGCCTTCATTTCTTCCAAAGGGGTCCCACCAGCAGCCTGTGTTTTCTTGAGGAGACGAACATTAAAGACTGCTGCCTTCTATTTCTGTCATATGGTTAAGTTTTACAGAATTGTGCTCCAATAAGCAGGGGCCTCGAGGACTGTGTGTGTGTGTGTGTATGTGTGTGTGTGAAAGAGAGAGTGCAGAGCCATGGTGCCATGCTGGGAGAGCAGTTAGCATGTAGCATATAAGTTTCTCACCACATCCTTCGTTAGCAGCGGGGACATAGCTTGGTGCTGTGCCCACGTAACCTGATGCCTGCTCGTAATGGCATTTCATTCTTTCACACGAGCCTAGGCTGTCTGTGTGTGCGTGTGTTTGGAAGAGCGTGTGTGAGTCGGTGGTGGGGTGGGGGGTGGTGAGGGGGAGTCAAACATCGAGGCAAGCATCTAACGGAGGCCTGGGCAGGCCGGCAGAGGGCGGGGAACAGCTGGCCTTTCATTGACAGGCTTTGAGTGCTGGCAGTTAAGATTTCACTCCAAAGAGGGGGGTGTGGTGGGACGGAAGGGGGCTTTGACATTGTTCCAACAGGAGCCAACTGCACTTGGAAAAAATATAAATATATGCTGAGGAATAGAGTAGCTTGAAGGACTGTTAGGGGTATTGCATTGTCAAGCAGGGACAGCTTTACCGAGAGGACTAAAGCTATCACCACAATGACAGTGCATGCTATTTCTAGAGAAAAGCTGAGCCTAATCAGTATTTGTAAGCGATGCTAATTGAGGCAAAGCTACAAATCACACAACCAAGACTCTCATCTGTGATGTTTTGCCAACATAGGACTGCCCAAACCACAAGAAAAGACGGACTTGGTGGACTACAGTCATGTTAAAAGTGCTAAAATAAAATGAGCCAGCTGGGTAGTATCACATCCAGGTCAAACTGCACTGTCGTGTCTACCAACAGGAGATGTTAGGACATATTTACTTTTATAATAAACATCTAAAGAGGAATTATATTACTAACATCCAGAGGCAGTGTACAGTTTTAGAGATATCACAGCCAAGAGAGGTCTGTCTTCTCTCCAGTATTATGGAACTGAATGGCACTCAGCGTGTGGTGTCCAAGGCACCGAGGAAATACATTTGAAAAATGTAACACCAGCGTCTCTATTCTGACATCATGACCCGATTACTCAAGATAATCCAAGACCTTGTAGTGAGCAGTTTCATGTAGGAACTACTTTCTTTCTATGGTAGAATCTACTGGTACTACTTTCTTTTTACTAGCAGGAAAATAGATCCCACATGATCACTTTGGGCACCACAAGCCTAGTATCATTTAGTTCCATTATATTGGACAGAAGGTAGGTAAAAACCGTGCAACTCACAACAAAACAATCTAGATGGATAAACAGCTGTCCCTTTAATCAGGGAGAAACAGAAGTGTTATTTAGCAAATGGTGAGACACAACACAAGAAAGATAATAATGCTCATGAATGATGATGAGGCAATAAGTGGGTGCTAACAACAGATGGTGTGTTGTTTAGAATAGACCTTTTTTTCACAGCAGACATAGCAGAAACACACAGGTGAGACTTATAACATTAATGAGGCCTCCATTTGTTTCACATCTTTATTTCATAGTAGAGTGATTAATTTTTACTCAATTGATCAAATTCTTAACAACCAATTAATCAATCATGGATTTTTTGTTATCATCCCTCTATTAAATAAGTTCAAATTCATTTAGTATTCAAGGACTCATGAATATGCAAATAGACCCCGCCCTTTCCATACCCCCCACCTGCACCCCAACTACTTAGTAGCTGTACCAAGCTTCTCCTCTGTTTTGCTAGCTAATCAGGGTAACCAGATACTTCTGTGCGATGGGCATTGCTGCTAATGATATGTATAACACTACCCCTTCCATTAACGGGATAGGTTCTTTAAGTTTATGACATCACATACCCAGCCTGACTGAATCTGTTTTTTTGAGACTGCCCTGCTTACTACAGTTTCAAAGCCACAAATGCTCAGGTACTGCTTATTTCACTCCTGATGTGTCTTGTAACACATGAAAAACACCACATGGACATGTTGACATGGATAAAAACATGATTTTCACTGAAGGGGTCTTTAAAATCTAAAAGCTAATTTGTCACTTCAGCTATACTTTGTTTTCATTATTTAATGACAAGATGATTATATAAAACATTTACTTGAGGACATATAATTGAATTTCAACCTCATGGCACTAATCCGTTTTGTGCCACTCAATAAGAAATCACTGTGCTTATCCTACAATCTCAAAAACACAAGTGTACAACCACCCGTCAGTCCATTCATTTGCTGCATGTTGTTGGATTCAGTATCAAGTGGAGTAGCTACATATTTTGACACCTCATGGAATGATTCCATCTTGTTATTTTTAGCATGAGCACAGCTCATCCATCATACAGCAGGACGGTGCCGTGTGTCCCTGCTCAGAGCCCCCATAGCGCCCTGAGACCCAGCGACCTGCTCTGTCCTGTAGCCCCCATAGAACTAGGCCACCCAGTGAAGACATCAACATGCTGATTGTTGGGCTCCAGAACATTTACCTCATCTTTTACCCCCACCCCCACCAGCCAGTTGGTTCCCACACTCCCCTTCTGTTGCAGGCATCACTGCTCCCCAACCTTACCCCCACAAAAGGGCCAGTGAGCAATGACCTCACCATGTAGAGGCTCAGCGCTCATGCACAACCTCACATGCACGTACAGTACTGACACAAACACCTACAGTTTGGCACACATGAACACAACCTTGAACACACATCCACACACCTACTCCATCAATGCCACCATCCCCCTATCCCACAATGCCACTGTCATTCTGTCATTCAGTCCAGCTGATAGACCTTCCAATCAGAGCTCAATTACTTCGCTGAAGTCACAATGACATGCACAAACACACAAGGATAAACAAGTAAACATGTCATCAACCACAAATGTTGTAGGCATGCCATGTGTCAATCAGTAACAAGGAAATGTAGGACAGCAATATTTCTTTTCTCTTGTGAAGATGCTGTTATGTTCATTAGCTAAAAGAGAAAAAGGAGGCAAAGAAGAACATTTTGTTAGTGTTTACAGAATTTAACCTGCTCTTACTACAGTTGCCATGATCCAACAAGATGATAGGTGATCATATAGTCATAAATTCTCACAATGACCTGGTCAAGAGACAAGGCAGACTATACACTGGACCTGACCAGTAACAGCTTGCCATCTCTCAAATTTGAATGACACAAACTGTGCTGCCATCTAAACTTTTAGTCCCAGGAACTACTTTTCAAGGAACTAAAAGGTTCCTACAGCCCATTGTTGTCTGCTTTTTCACAACAGTCAATAGTAGTGCTGGGTATCAATTCAGATTTCCCAAATCGATTCGATTCACGATTCAATTCAATTAAGTATCCAGCCAAAGGAAAATCGATCTTTTGACCCCCTCAGCATAAATGCTCGATAAGGCCTGGACCTGGTTGTCGGCCCATCTGTTGCTCACTCTCTTCTGTAACACATAATGTTGCTGTGTCAAAGCTCAATGAGCAAAAAACAAACTGCTTTGCAGCTGCATTAAAGAAAAGAGTGAAACGGTGGCTGACATAACGCTGGACCGATCTGAATGTTCAGTGCCAAGCCCCACCCACAAAGTTCCTGTACTTCTGGAAAGTTCTATCCCCTGAGCAGGGACTTTTTGAGGATAAAATATTGTTCCTGGGTCTTAATTTATATCCTGATCCTTGCAGTGGAAACGCGTTCCACCAAAGGTTCTTGGTCCCTGGGGGAAGTTCCTGTGGCGGATGCAGTTATAGATAAGAGCGACTTCACTGTTCCCACCTGACAGGACCAGCAACAAATGTTCACCATTAATCATCACACAAAGATGTGCTCTTTTTCCTTCCCAGTTGATAAAAAGAGGGTCAGTGTTTGGGTGAACTGTATACATATGTGGAGGTTGCATCATAACCATGGGTATGATAGAGAAAACAGCAATGCATGAAAAAATGCAAGGGGCTGCATTGGTGGAGGCTTGTTGCTTCAGGTACCAGCATGATGATGACATCTAATCCAGGAAATTCAGCTTGAGTCATAGATCAATGCATCTGAAGGTTATCAGATGCCCAAACCCTGCACAGCATTTATAATTCAGTTTATAATGAGACAGGATATGATTTTCTCAAGTATTTTACAAGACATAACAACGGTGTCAGTTATTTTATCTTTCTTTGCAATGATCGTAAGGTATAAAGTAGAAATACAGAAATACAGCGTTCAAGTTACAATATAATCTGCAGGGAATGTGCGCTTGCAGGTATTTGACTGGCCAGTGCAGCACTTTGTCAGATGATGTTGTGTTGCAGCAAGATTAAACTTTTTTGCAAGAAGTCTGCATTTTTTTTGCTGGAGCCTTCTGTGTTAACAGAGCGGTCCCTTTTAAAGTGAATGAAGTCTGACTGAACTTAGTATAATGTTCTTGATCAGAGGGTGACAGTCAGTGTATTTACATAAACTGTTATTCCTCTTTTGACTTGTGGGAACAAGTCATGCTCCCCACATCTGTTGATCTTGCTTTTATCAGGTTGATATTGTGCAGTTTGAAACTGCATTAAAGACACTTCCAGGTCAGTTCAGTTAAAAAGTGAGAAACTTTGCTGAGAGTTGTCAGCTCTAATCCTTTCTCCTCACATTCGTCGTGGCACACCACTGCTTCATTGTCATTCCAGGCCCCCTCCTGGCTTCTCAAGCTTCTTGGCAGAATAAAAGGCCTCTCTGATCAAAGGACTCAGAGACAGGTTCCAGCTGAAAAACCTGCAGCTATCAAAATGGTTTGTTTATTCTGCATTGCCATGACAATATCAGATAAGAGATCTAAAAATATAAGGGGCTACAGAAGCGGGTAGACGATGACAGAGTAAAATGTGCAGGTTACAATGACTGAATCTGTATAGCAGAGGAAACAGAGGAGATAAAACGGGGAAATGCCTGTTTCCATTGCTACTGGATACAAACATTTGCAACAACAACACAAGCCTGGGGTCAGAGCCTCAGTTAACTTTGCTACTGATCAAAGCCTGTACATGTGGATTATCCTACAATGAAGTGAAGGTTCTGTGTCACTTCTATGCATAAATGCAATATTTTATTAATGCAATCCTTGTGTCTTTAAAGAGGGAGGTATAACTGACTATTTCCATTGCTGGAAAAACAAACTTTGATTGTTGTTTTAGAGTAGCTGACCGATATAAAGAACCTTTCATATATTTACATTAGATAAGCCGCCTGAATAACAGTAAAACAACGAACAATGCAGAGTTTCCAAGCTAATCTCAAGTACAGTTAACAAAGAGTTGCACGATTTGCAATAATGTAAATTATTCAGTTGATTTTGGGGGGCAGTGAAGTCTGCTGCTTCAACAGCCTGCAGCACAGACACACTTTCCTTCAAAAAGCTAGTGCTGAAATCCTGCGCTCTTTTCTTTCCACTACTCACCTTTTTTTCCCCAGCATTCACTGCTCTTAGGTGTGTTAAACATAACATAACGTTAAATGTCTCTTCCACATTAAAGCAAGAACAAAAGATGTAGTCTGATGACAATGTGAATCAGCGTGGGATCATGGGAGTTACCTTCACTTTTAAACAACAAGCATGGCAGATGACAAACAATCTGACATGACTCGGGGAGAAATCATGTTCATGGATGAGGTAATATTTTATTATAATTTATATTTGTAGTTTTATTTGTGTTACATTTAGCTGCAAAGTTACTGACCCTCTGACGTAGCCAACATATTTAAAGATTTCCCAGAAATCATAGCAACTAGCAACTAGCTAGCAATGGCTAGCAGGAAATGCACCATTATCTTGAGTAAATTACAGATTTCTTTGCTTTTGAACATTGTTGAAAACATAATAATGTAAGTACACAATTAACAAAATATATATGATAGCCAGTGTTTTTAGACATTTTAAAAGGACAGTTCACCTCCAAATCAAAAATATAGATTTTTCCTCTTACCTCTAGTGTTATTTATCTATTTAGATAGTGTTGGTAAGAGGGAAAATATGTATTTGTGATTTACGGATGAACTGCCCCTTTAATGAAGAAATGTTACGTATTATAGCTTTAAATGTGTGGCCCAGTTAAATGGCACAATCACATGCAACCAGGGTGGCTGCCATAGCACAAAAACAGGTCACTGTGTTTCCACCATGCCAGTGCACAAAGTGTAAGAGTTAAGCGAAGTGATAGGTGGGGCTGAGAGGGAGAGCTCGGAGTGGGCAGTCTAGTGGAACACACCCCCGCCCCGGGTGGCCAATGATCTCAGAGGAAAATGTCACCCTGAAAAATGATTGACAGGCCACAGCTTTGACTGTTGGTGAATGCTAAGGAGGGAACAAGCATTGCATACCCGTGCAGCTAGGAAAACATAACTCATGGCTAGGGTTGCCTCCCGTGTCTCCAATGCCTCCCATTCAGACCACAGCCATGCAATACTACACCTGCTAACAAGGCAGCCTGACATTCTGCCTCCACTATTTACTTTCCACTGTATTTATGATCTCTTGTCTATTCTGGAGCCAACCCTTCTTATATTCCCTTTTGATTTCCCGGCACATTTCCCTCCATTAAAATGGTGTCGCTTTACTGTGTCAATGATTGCTGGGCCCTGTGTCTGAACTTTGAACCGACCAGGCGAAGGCGCTCTCTCTTGTGCGCTGCAGGGAGGTGAGGCATGGGGAGAGGGCTCTAGGTTGGGGGTTAACTCGTTTACGATTCGCACCATAAAGCTTCCTGAAAGGTTGCTCAGGCTGAATAAGCAGGGATATGTTAACCTTTCACCTTCCCACGCACCAACAGTGCAGGGTTATAGGAAATGGCTACGCAAGGGTGTGTGTGTGCGTTTGAAATTGTGTTTGTATCAAACAGCTTGTGTGAAAAGGCAGTTAGACGTGTCTTTCTCCTCCTATAAGAGCAGGTGTTTGTGCAAGCTGTCCCAGGAGAGGCACCCAGGCTACAGTGTTGTGAGACCGCTCCCACCTGTGAAGATCAAATATGAGACATTTATTATACAGGGGGACTTATCTAGTGCTCCCTATCTGATGGGCTATGTAATGGAGAGGCCCTGGAAAGATCCACTTTCACTGCCCTAAAAGGCTGGAGAGGTGACCCAAAAGGAAAACATTATGCGAGGAAACAAAGGCGTCGTAGGCGTGGAGGAGAAACCCTCTGAAGGGTACTGCCCTCTCTCCTCCCTGTAGACTGGAACCACTGGGTCGCTGCAGGGCATATTATGTCTGTGTGTGTACTTTAAGTGTGTGGGTGGTGTGTTTGAGACTTCACTAGTCACCAATTTTCAAGTTGTGCCTAATTAGACAGTTTAAAGCAATAGCTCAGTGTTGGAGAGGTGGTGAGTAACTGTATGTTTAACACATAATTACGTACTGGCAACTGCAGACATTTAAACTGGAGAGTTGTAATTTTAGCATATTGTGGCCTGTGCATCATTGTGCATATTTTATTGTGAAAGTGCTGCCACTGTTTATCCTCTGGGCACCAACTAGACACCGGTTAAATGATGTCGGCCTTCTCAAAGTCAAAGCCAACTACACTTACCACCAGCCCTTCAGCAAAGGTCTCAGGCAACCACCAACGCTCGCTACAGTGCTGCATGCAAACTGTTATATAACAAACTACAAAGAGTTCTGCAACACCACCAGACTGAACTCAAACAGGATTACTGCTAATTGGCACAGAGCATTAAACAGGTAATTTAATTGCAGTCAACGCCTGTAAAATCTGTACCTGTTTTGTAACTTTCAGCTTCCAGACAGCAAGCTGACGTGCATTCACACACATATTAAGGTCAAATATAGAGTTGAGAGTAGGGCTGCAACTTATGATTATTTTCTCGATTAATCAATTAATAGTTGTTTGCCTATAAAATGTTGAAAAATGTTGATCAATTTTTCCCAAAGCGGTGTCCTCAAATGTCTTGTTTTGTCCACAACCCAAAAAAATAATCAGTTTACTGTCAGAGGGGAGTAAAGAAACCACAAAATATTTACATTTAAGAAGCTGGAATCAGAGAATTTTTACATTTTTCCTTTTAAAAATAATGCTCAAACCGATGAATCAAATTAGTTGGTGATTTATTTAATAGTGTATTAATAATTGATTCATCATTGCAACTTCCAGTTGAGAGTTCCTGTTACTAATCATGCTAGCATAATGGCTCCATGGATGGAAATGCTGGCCTGTTGGCTGGTCAGACTCTCCATCAGACACTTTGGATCAGAATGAAATATCTCAGTCGCTGGATAAATTGCCATGAAGTACAGACATTAATGATTCCCAGAGGACTAACCCTAATAACTTAACTTTCTTCCTTCTATTTAATCTAATTTGTGCTTTTGGGTGAAATGACCAGTTGGATGGACAGCCATAAAATTCAGTTCAAAACAATATGCCCCCCATGGGATGAATTATAATAACTTTGGTGATCCAGTTTGTCTAGTAAATTCATTTCTCAAATACCTGACAAAACTAATAGCATTCATAACATCAAGCTCAGCTGTACTTTGTGTTTAGTGCTAATTAGCACATGTTAGCAAATATAACACGCTAAACAAAGATAGCGAAGATAGTGAGCATTATACCTGCTAAACATCAGCATGTTAGCAATCACTTTGAGCATGGTAGCTGTTAACACTTAGCTGTGCCAAAGTACAGTCTCACAGAGTTGCTAGCATGGGTGCAGACTCGAGGGAAGCGTTCAAAACAGCTTTAGCTCTGGTGAAAAATTGCAGCCCCCTCATCTTTCTGAATGGGGCCAGTGCAGTTGTGCAGTGTGTTGCCAATGCAGAGAGCACTGGCAAAAAAAAAAAAAAAAGTTCATCTTCACTCAGCGTTTGCTGCAATGCAACACAATGTCATCAAGATGCTACACTGGCCAATCAAACCTATACAAGTGCACATTCCTGCTAGGTTACTTAGTAATGAATTCTGCATGTCTACTGTATATCTTAGAGGATAAAATAATGACCAAGACTGATCAAATCTTGTCTCACAGTATTATAAATCGCTGTGCAGTGTTTCTGTATCTGTGAAGCCTTCAGGTTCATCAATCTGTTACTTAAACTGGGCTTTCTGGATTGTATATCATGTCTCCCCTGTACCTGAACCAACACACCATCACTAACGCAGCCCCTGGCCATGTTTTAACACAGGTCAGATTTCGGTCACAACAAAACTGACAGGCAGGCACTTTTTAAAAAAACACTTGGCAGGTGACTGGATGAATCTAACTTTAACCAATCAGATCAGTGAACCATATGACGTAGCCAATGGAGCCAGTTGGTGAATAAGACTCTTTTCAAAGCCATTCGAAAGAAGAACATTGAAAAAAGCCTTCAGTGTCGTTCTTTGCTCTTCTTCAATGAAGAAATCTCTCCAGTTCTGATACAACTGATGATAAAGCAGCATCTACACTAACTTTTCAGGAGACACCATTTTTGTTTTACAACAAACACTCACTGCTTGTTGCTTCACACTAGTCTTGTTGATAATCATATAATCAATCAGCTGCTGGTACAATATGTTGCATGTGGCTGCTTAAAGCAGATACAATTTTAGTGAGCATCCTGCTCCGTCAAACTAGAACTGACAATAGAGAAATGCAGGTACGCTATTATGCATCTAAATTTTCTTTAATATACACCATGAATCCCAATCATTTCGTCCATGGTGTAAGAAGACAGGGATGACAGAATTAATTAACAGCTGCCGAGATAAGGCTCCAATGAGAAGCTACTGTCTCCACCGCTTTGTCAGGGTATAAAAAGGCCAGGACTTCCTGCTGGGGAGAGGAAGTGAGCTTGGGAGAGGTAGAGGGGGGGTGAGGGATTATCTCTCCACATTAACAGGCTTCACTGAACCAACAGAGCAGTGTATGGCCCCGAGGATATCTGACATCACACTTTCAGATACAGTCTGCGCCACACACACACTTCAAAGCGCTTCATGTTTACATATCAATTATAAAGAATCAGATTCCAAGTTTAATACACACACAACTATCCACTCTTCAAAGTATGTTTACATGCCATCAGGAGTGCCATGTGTGTACAGACACATTTAAACTAATATGGGGGAGCACCTGGTTCAAGTGTGATGGAGCTGCCACCTGATCAAATAAGCAACATAATACACTGTGATAAACACACAGATGGACACATTCACAGCATTCACCTGGCTGAGATAACCCCGACATTTCTTTGAAAATACACAACAGAAAATCCTAACAGTACAAAAATCCTGCAGAGTAGATCCATGTAATATTACTTCATTCTATTTTTGAGACCAATTGACAGGAAAGGGGAAATATCAGTGTAACACCAGACACACGATCCAAAATTAGATGAACAATATGGCAGCCACATATCAGAATAAACCAACAGGGGGCATCACAAATACATTACACTGCTTGATCTGGTTTACCAGAATATGATATTTTGGTTCACAAGTGTGATGGCCATACATTATTCAATATTTCAAACTTGGTTGCAATGAATCAGTTGTGACATTGAAGAGACACAATTTACAACATGTCAGGACATTTATTTGAAGCATGCAAAATTGGAATTGGCCATGGTTTCCCACAATGTTTGAAATTTTGAAATAGTAAAATGCAGAAATGATATCAAAGTTGAGTGTCTCATTAAGCATCCACAAAAAGCTGGGGAAAATAAAAGTTCATAACTATAAGAAAATCTGGTTTAAAAAAACAGTTCCATTTTGCTGTTTTATCAATTCAGTGAAGGTATGGCACATCACGTTTTGGGCAGCAGCAAAATGTATTTTTAGCCACCTAAGTAAAGGTCTGCCAAAAAAAACAAAACAACAAAAAAAATCTGTATCAGTTAAATTTTATGCTGTATTTAGAATATTTTCACCACTTTACTTTGCCGTCAGACAGCCCTCTCCAATAGGGAACTAGTCTGGTTCACCGGATGTAAACTGCAGGAATAGGTCTGCCATTGGTTGCCTGATTCAGATGGGATTCACCATATCTACTGTTTCAAAGTCCTCCATCACTACAGGAAACATGAACAACCTTCCAGCTACCAACCTACATGCTGAAAATGGCAAATTAGCACTTTGGTTGCTAATGTAACATACACAGGCTGTTACCTTCAAGCTTCAGTTCCCTGTTGTTGAGCTGGCTCACACTCAGAGGCAGATTAAAGAGGTAGTTCACCCAAAAATGAAAATTCAGTCATTATCTACTCACCCTCAAGCTGATTGAAGGTCGGGTTTAGTTTTTTGGTCCACAAAACAAAACACTGCTGGAGTTTCACAGGAAAACAGTGTTGGAGAATCTCCCAAACATTGGAAGTGAATGGTGACCAGTTTTCAAATCAAAAAAACAACCAAAGAACCCCATAAAATGCCTGCATACTGCTCAACTGGCACAATCCAAGTCTCCTAAAGCCCCGACATGTCCGTTCACTTGCACATGCACACCGTCACAACACACACGCACACACACGCACACACACACACGCGCACACACGCGCACACACACCCAGTTCAGACAGCGTGCATGTGCACGTGAACGTGGCTCCAAGCTTGGATTGTGCCAGTTGAGCAGTATGGAGGCGTATTATGTTTTTTATTGTTGTTGTTGTTGTTTTTTAGGTTTGAAAACTGGTCACATTCACCATTCACTTCCATTGTTTGGGAGATTCTGCAAAACTCCTGTGAAACTCCAGCAGTGCTTTGTGGACTAAAAAACTGAACCAGATCTTCAGTCTACATGAGGGTGGGCAGATAATGACTGAATTTTGGGGGGAACTATCCCTCAGGGGCAGAGAGGTTTTGTTCCACCTGTTTGAGTGGGACAACTGATGCTGTGGATTTTTTATGACTGATCCGTGGAATTCACTGTGACTTTTATAATAAATGTCTGAGCATAATCACACCCAATTCAAACCCAATATCAGGAAAGTGTATAAAAATTATAAAAATATTTCGAATTTGTTTTAGAACAAATGTTTTAGACACTTACTCTTACAAAAGGCCAAAAGGCTGTTGTGGATTTGGGTTTCCACTGGCATATCTTCTTATCTTAAAATAACTAATTGGGATTTTCTGCTCCTCAAAGGTCCTACTTAATGAGATTATATAATTACGTCCACATAAAATTGCCTCCTTGTGATTGTGACCTACATATCTCGCAAGAACAAATTTATTGCTTTTCCAAGATCCAATTGGATTGATTGATATAGTTCTAGATCCTGGAGTCAGCTTACCCATTATTTGGTCATTAGACTTTTAACTCAATACTTGATTGATGTAGAATCTGATTAGCTGATCATTCTTCCGCCTGTCTACGGCTACTTCCTCATAGACTGACTCTGTCAAAATCAATTTGGCAGTGAGGCCGTATCTCAGCTAAACCATGAGTCTGTCATCTCAAGATAACGAGATAATAAAGTCACGATCATCATGAGATATTAATGTCTGATATCTCAAGATAGCAGCATAATTGAATTGTTATCTCAGAATTGTGGACTAACAAAATCAGCTAAAATATGCATAAAAATGTAATTTGTTATCAGGAATAATGAAATAATAAAGTTGAGGTAGCAGGCTGCAGTCTTGTGGTTTGGTTTACATTTGGATCACAGATGGCCTCTATGACGTGATCTGAGAGATCTGGTTTACAGCATTTATGAGCAACTGCATCTGTTCTCATCAGTAAAACAGCAGCACCCTTTTACTCTACACTTGCTCTGCCTTCATGTTTGTTTGTCATTTCCAGCAAACATTCTACTTTTCAGTGACCAGTATTTGATTTACTGATGTAGGAAGCAACACAATGTACTGCTGTGGGCAGGGTGAGAAGCAGCAGCAAGGGCCACCTAAAAATATAAATTTCATTTTAGATGTACGCCATATTTAGAATATTTTCACCTCTGTTATGCAAGCCAAATATTGTTCTCTCCACCAGACTCTTTTGGTAAAAACAGGGTACGCCCAGGATTTTTCAACTTCAATTCAAGACTTTTTAAGACCTTTTTAAGACCACTTCCAATGAAATTTAAGACCAACCTCGCACCTATTCTGGCATGCATATGAATGAAATAATGCAATATAATGCTGTCAGAATTTTAAAAACAAAAACTTTGTTTCATAAACAATACTTAAAACACAATAACTGCATGAGGTATGTGTGAGGAGTGTGTATGTGCGCGCATGTGCATGCACACACACACACACACACGTAGTGTTTTCATCACTTCTGGGGACATTACATTGACTTACATTCATTTCCTGCAGACTTATCCTGACCCTACCCATCACAAGTCCCTGCCTAAACCTAACCCTAACCCTGACCTTATCCTAAACCTAACCTTACCCTAACCCTGACTCAAGTCTTCGCCCTAAAATTTAATGATTTACATAGTGGGGACCTGCAATTTGTCCCCATAAAGCAGGCGAGACCCCACAGTGTGAGTGTGTAAACAGGTTTGTGTCCCCACAACGATAGTAATACACGTGTACACACACACACACACACACACACATTACACAAAAGAACCTACAGCCTTCAAAGCTGTTGCAATCTCTACACCAGGGGTGTCAAACTCAATTTGGTTCAGGGGCCACATACAGCCCTATTTGATCTCAAGTGGGCCTGACCAGTAAAATTAAAGCATAATCTATCGATTATTCTGGTGATTAATCAGGTAATCGGATAAGAAATATTGCGTGTTCTGCAATTTTTTCTATTTATTTAAGAACAATGGTAATATACAAAAGAGAAAATAAGACAGGTCTCTTAAATGAACTATAAATTGCTAAAGTAAAAATACTCAGTAAAGTAACTTTACTTTTATTGTACATTTACTTTTACTGTTTTTACTTTACTTTTTACTGACGTACAAAGGTAAAAGTAAAGGTAGTAATGTCTGCAGAAACCACAAACAGAAGATGGCACTAACTCTTTTAACTGAAACAGTCACCAGAATGCTTTGTTAACATTTTAAAATCTCCTACAGGGGACTGGTTTACCAACCTGTCACCTTCTTCTCCTCTTATGAGTTTGCTGGTCTGTATTTAGTAATGAAAAAATACCAATGAGAGAACAATTTAAGTACAACAAAAGCAATAAAAGTGTTCATTTTTCAAAAAAGGAAACAATCACAGGCAAGATTTTTAATTGTAATTAGGTATTTTTACATTTTGGTATTAATGTTTTTACTAAAGTAAAGGATCTGAGTATTTTTTCCATCACAACAGGTCAGTGATCAGAGTTTCACTGACTCTGTGGCTCAGTAAATAGTTTTAATCATGGCGGCCCGCCACATTAAAAACATCAGCACCACGACATGATTTTCTGTTTTTGGAGCTGCGCACCTTTCTTGATCGTTTCTAGAAGGTAACTCACGCGATCATTCGCGGATCTAGGGTTCCCTTTGAGACACGACCCTCTCTGTCTCTATCAAACTCTGTCTCTGTCAACTTTGATACAAATTGATTTAAAGTTCTGAATATTAGGCCTGGATGATAAAACGTTAGCAATATATATCCTCGATAGCAATAAGAAAACAGTGTGATAAAACAGATAATTTGACGTGTAAATGCACAACATGGGAGCACAGAGCCCCAGCTCATCACCCACCTGTAACATCCTTGACAACAGAGCGTGCTAAGAGTGACACGTGAACAGCCAATCATCTAACAGACAGTCCCACGTGTGCTCTCTGCCTGGCTCATTGAAACAGCCAATCATATCCCTGGACGCTATGAGTGACAAGCCAACAGCTTTGGGTTGTGGAGCCGGCAAGCGGACAGACTTATCCTGCGTTTTAATAACATATCGAAAATATCTGTTTGACAACTCATGGCGCTGTATCATGTAAGTAAGAAAGGGAAAAAAATAAGACCTTTCAGAACGAAATTTAAGACTCGTGAACAAAATTCAATACCTTGTCAAGGCCTTAATTTACGATCATTAAATTTAAGACTTTTTCAAGTTTTTAAGACCCCACGGGTACCCTGAAAAAGAACATTTTTTTTACTTCACAGAACACTGGAGTTGCTGGGCTATGGCTGCCTTGATCGGCTGAATAGTGTTATTGTGTGACTTCAGTGATTTAAAGGGTCAGTTTGAAATGACCAAAGTCACATAAAAATACAAACTAACAAACTGATCGAGAGAGAGGTGGACCAGAAACTCCCATGATCTGCAAGGTAATAATTTTGTTTTTGCCAAAGGAGTCTGGTTGCTTTGGAGAGAGAGAATATTTGGCTTATATACTGTAATACCAGTTTCCAGTCTGAAAAGTTTGACTGCTGACCCTGTCCATAGCAGTACATTGCTTAGCTTCCTACACCAGTACCCCCACTGCTACTTCAAACTGCTGACCATTAATCAATTAGTTGATTGAGAGAATATTAATCTGCATCAATTTTGTCAATAAATTAATAGTTTCCATCATTTTTCAAACACCCATGCAATGGCTCTGAAAATTTGCTGGGTTACTTTTTCTATGCTCTGGAATAAGAAGTTGATAATCAATAAAGACTCAACTGTTGCTGTTACAACTCTATAACATATAAAATACATCGTGGCATTACATGAGACTAGCAACATTAAGTGCAAATCAATAGGTACTACAAACGATCACTTAACTCCTGAAAAAAACAAAACAAAACAAAAAAAAAACAGGTTCATAAGTTGAGGTGAAGCACTCATGTTTTTACTCTTTCACTGCAACCACACCAAAGAAAATGAATGCAAACATAAAAGGGATTATTAAAAGTAGTGTGAGTGGGTGAGGTACGTGCCAAACACAGTTTAACCAACATGTGCATGTTCAAGCAAGGGGATTAGGAGAAAGACAGAATGGGAGGAGGAGGGAGGAGGAGGAGGAGGAGGAGGAGGAGGTAGAGAGAGCGATGGGGAGACAAAACAGGAGGGAGTGCTCAGATAGTGCTGCAGTGCTGCTGGGATAGGTCTTGAAGCAGAAACTGTGGCTGTGGCCTTTTTGGAAGGACTCCAGGGCTTGTAGTGCAGGTCTCCTTTGATAATGGGCCACAGTATGTGTAAGAGTGTTGGGCTCCAGCCAAGGTACACAGCCTTTTGGTAATAGTTAACAGAGTGGGCAAACAGTGGAAGTCAGCGGCATGGAGGTAGGTCAGAGAACTGCAGTAGAAACACTGCTGCCCCCCTCCAGCCCAGCCCTCCCTCCCTCACATAGATCTGGCATTGCACTGGGACACTTGGCTCAGCTCCTGGCTCTTAGGTTTGAACTGGAGCTTCATAAACATGCTGTTGACTCACATAGGACAAAGTGCTGTGATGAGCACTCAACGGGACTTTCTTCATAAAATACCAGTGGATGTAAACAGTCCTCCAGCAGGATCACAGAGTCTAACTGCTTTGAAAGCCCATCAATTTCCAATTTCATGTGACGCAAATACATTTCTGGAAATTCCGGAAATAATCACAACACTGTGATGTAGTGGTATCAGCATTTTTGCTGTGAGGGTAATGGATCTGGATTAGGAATGAAATCAATCAAAACTGCAGCTACTTCGTTTCCAGTGTCAAATGCTGTGAATACACAGAACATTCCAAGCATGTACAAACACACGTGCGTAAAATGGAAAGAATGCACAAAAGGACAAATTGAACACTGCATTAGAGGCAGACAGATATATTGGTTGGCCAATATTATTGGCCAGCACTGGCCTATCATAGCTATATCATATAGACATCTATATTTTTGACACAACATAATCCAGATTGTTTATTTTGATTATTTTTTACTTTTATAGGCAGCATTTTATGCATGCATATAACATATTTTCTATTGCTGTAGAGTTTTTTCAAAGACCAGTGAAAGTTTACTGTTTCAGTAAAGTCAATAGAGTTTATTGTTAAACTGTAAAGGCCCTCACACACCAACAGCAGAACAGATAAATGCCACAAAATGATAAACATTTCGGAAGCAAAATTTCAACGTGCCTGACTATTTGTATTAAAGGGATAGTTCACCCCCCCCCACACACACACACACACACACACACACACACACACACAAAAAAAAAAAATCAACAGAATAAAAACATTAAATGCCTCCACACTGTTGTTCGATGCTGGTGTAATCCAAGTGTCCTGAAGCCCCAACATGCCAAATTGACTAAAAAAGTTATTTCCACCATGTTTTTAGCATGAATCTTGACTGTAGATCTTTAGCTTGGAGCCACGTTCATATGCAAATGCACACTGTCTGAACTGTGTGTGTGTGTGGTGTGATAGTGTGCAAACTTGGATTACACTACTACTACTACATTTTTTTCTAGTTATTTTTTTTGCCATTTGAAACCTGGTCACCATTCACTTCCATTGTTTGGGAGATTCTGCAACACTGTTTTCCTGTGAAACTCCAGCAGTGTTTTGTGGACTAACAAAATAAACCCGACCCTCAGTTGGCAGGAGGGTGAGTAGATAATGACTGAATTTTCATTTTCAAGCACAATGTGATTTTGCAAAGAAATTAGTGAGTTTCTAAAAATAAATTGCACTGCAGCAAAAAATTTGTAATCATAGTCAAGTCAACATGAGGCTCCTTTTGCTAAATAAAAAGAAGGGAAAAAAAGCAAGAAACCTGGGTACTCTCAGTATTGAGAAAAAGAGGAGAAGCTGCTGAGTTTTCCCTTTTATCATATAAAAGAGCTTGCATTGGCTGCATACAGGTTCAAAAATAATATTAATGTGCAAATTAATCACATGAAAAAAAAATCCTGCCTCCATGACATATATCTGTCACAAATGGTTAATGAGCACATTTGAGGGATCATTGCAATATTGGCTGATATATATATTGGTCAATATCAGAATTTTTTGCCCCCCAAAATCCAGGATAGGTCAGGCTCTACACTGTGTTCCTCTATTCACATTACACAACTTTAAGTACTGGCACTATCACCATGATGATATTATAGCATGTGCCATTGGACACTGCGCACTCATGTTCTACTGCTTTAAATTCATACTATTAAATACATTCACAAAGATTTGATGCTCTGGAAAGTAGGATTTTTGCCTCAGTGACATGAGTGGAACATTATGTGTCATCTTTGTGTCCACCACTATTAGTGGCTGACCATGTCACATCTCATTTGGCAGAGATTATAAATGTTATGTTGTTTCTGTTACCACAATGTTAGCCTGTCTTGGCCATTCTTCATGCTCAAATTTACCCTGGTGGAGGAAGAAGTGTGCGTAGGTGTGTGTGTGTGTGTGAGTCTTGCTTTCAAGTATCCCTGCAGTCCCAGACAGTCCAAGGACTCAAGAGCGGTAGACATGTCATTACCCAATCCACTGCCAACCTGCTGCTCTAATCTCAGAGTGAGCAGACCAAACACCAAACCACACACAGCTCTGCTTTAGTCTTTAGAGCTGGCGTTCAGGGCTCCTGTGGTGTAATGCTGTGCTAACCCTAACCTAGGGCCCAGAACAAAGAGCAACACCATGCTCCACTCCACTCCCGCACAGCAATCTGGGGGTTTAAATAGCAGCCTGTGAGGGAATGAGGTTTGGCAGCTTCAGTCACCAACAGACCGTCTCAAAGTAGAAAAGGAGCCCAAATGACTCCATACAGCACTAAAAACATGTCTTGTTAGCTGCACTGCTTTTTTGCTGCTTTGGAGCGGATCCCGCAGAGAAGGTTATCAGGTGAACGGCCCTGATGAGACATCATGGCCCTGTTCGCTCAAATACAGACTGCCTTTTGATCCGCCCACCTGATTCCAGTGAACCGCTGCACACCAAGGGCAGCTGACATTGAAACAGCGAGAATCTGTTTTTTTACTTGGAGGCTGCAGGAAGGCTAATGCTGGAGTAAATGTAAATACACGGGTTATGTAACCCAGATGTAGATGATATTCTGCCTGCTCTATCACTTCCCTACAAAGTCCCAGTCTGTGGTCAAGGCCATTTGAAGAGAATAATCTGAACGCATTCCACATGGAAAACCAACACAACATGCTGGCATGAAAAAGCCAAGATAGTAATGCATATTTTGAGCGAGCTCAACAATGAAGTCATTTGTGTTTCCGTTGCTGACTGGAGTTAGCTGTTAGTGTTGGCGGAGCTGTAGCACACTCCAGAGGGTTAAACATGAGGGGAGACAGTGACTGTCCAAGCCTCTCTCAGAGCACCCTAAACAGCAGACTGTCAGCATTCCTGCTGGGTGCCAAGGTATTTACTTTGGACAAGAGAGGGAGGCACTGTGAGGGACTGCTTCTAATTAGGAGCAGCCAGTCAGGAGGTCATGGCCAATTGGAATGGGTCTCCTAGATACGCAGTCCTCTCCTGAGGGTGGCTGGGCAGTAGACTGGGCACAGTCAAGTTTGGGTTTAGTTTTTGAAGCGTGCAACAAGGTCATTGCATGGCTGTGCTGATTCACCTATTCTACCTGGGGTAAGGCTAATAAACAGCTGGTGGCATTATTGTTGCTTGAAGGGAGCATCCAAGCATTTGCAGTCAAGTTATAGAGCTCTAGAATGGCCTAACAGTCGCTATAGACCAGGGCTTCTCAAAGTTTTGATGCCTGTGTGCCAGCATATTATTGAGGGCCACACAGAAAAATCCATGAACTTGCAGGATTTTTGATTGGTCTGATAATGGTGCTTAACATTAAATTCTGTGAGCACTGAATTCACTGATGTGCAGATAAAGCATATTTCATCTGCCCCCTGAGGTCCGATGAAGTAAGAGTTGATCCATTTTTCCTGAACCCTCCTTTTCTTCTCAACTATACAGTTTTGTCTGCTGTGGCTTTTCCACACTAAACTGCTGAGTCGTCAACCAAGATCTCTAACTTTAGCTTACATCACTAGTAGGGGTGTGTATCTCACTGACTGAGACCGATTCAATACGTATCTCGATACATGTTCAACGATACGATATATCTTAGAAATTTTTAAATGACCAACGATTTGTGTGTGGAGGAACAGTGATGCTCCGTGTTACCTGCTCTCACAGTCACATGACGTCTCTGTGGGTCAGACTCGTGTCTCTGATCTCTGCTGTCAGACATGTTTTACATAAATGATCTGCAGTGTCTCTCATCTTTCTTATAAAACACAAACTTATTCTACACCTGCGCGTTCTGAAAGTTTGGTGGTGCGATGCGGTACAATGTTTCTGTCGCTGTTTTCAGCGCGGTCTGTTTTGAGCAGATGAAGAGGAGACGCAGGAGAGGGAGGAGGGAGCGCTTGTTTTGTGTCAGCGCAGCAGCAGGCGTTCAGCGAGAGCGGTGCAGGCAGAGGCAGGAGGAAAGAGAAAACAGAGGAAAGTTAAAACGGCACTTCATTGATGCCAAAAATTAAACATATGCACGTCCTTATGAGATGTATCGATACGCTAGAGCTGAATCGATTTTTGTCCGATTCATGTTCAGCTTTTTACCGATACAGGCTGTCCGAACCGATGCACTCATATTTAACACATTAAGGTCCGATGCATCGGATTTCGATTGAATCGTTACACCCCTAATCACTAGCATTGATGACAGAACATAATTCCTGTGACACTAGTTGCCAGTACAGCAGGGATTTGCATCTTCGTTACAACTTGGAGGTTTGTTGTTTTTTAACAGATACATGTTTGTCTTGAGTCAAGCTGCTGTAGCACAGTAGGGGACAAATATATTGTCTATTGGTGATGGGCTGAATCCATTGCCTGCCGTGTTTTTGGGCGGATTTTTGGGCCAATATTTGTCATTTTATTTTGCTGATGTAATGGTCTGCAGAGTGACAGTCTCTGCTCCGTGCCGCGCTCTCATTCAGCAGCACAGTACACACCCACTCAGCCCGACACTGAGGGCGCTGAGCTGGGTGACGAGTGAGAGGTAAACAGCCCGCAGAATTAGACTCTGTTCACTCTTTTCATGCAATGAATTAAGGATTTAATTCAACCAAACCAGAGTTGGTGATTGTTGGAAGACTGGACAGACTAACAAAGATGGTTTTGGTGACTTTTACATGTTTCTCTGTCGAGTTTGAATGAAGTGAATTTTCCGAGGATTTCACAAGCCAGATAAGCTCGTCATAGTTCGGTAAAAGAGAGAAACTTGAATTTAGAAGGTGTACGGTTGTATTTCTCTGTTTAAAATGGAAAATAAGGTGTGAGAATGTTTAATTTCTTGACACTTTGTGAGTTTATTTTGTTTACTGGACATAGTGAATGGACACAGCGTGCGTAACGTAGTGAATTCATTGTTTGCACACATCTCCCAGCTGAGACCTGAGAGGACGGGAGGATGGCTTGACGATGGTCGCTTGGAAAATTTTAACATATCGCCCAACTCTAAAGCACAGGGAGTAATTTCCTATTAACTCTTCACAATCAAAGCCCCCCATTAGTTTTTATTAAAAAGCTTTTATTATGAAGCAACAAAGTCAGGAAATGTTGTATTTTCATCAGCAATAACTTGCTGATGGTAACAGCTGGAAGTGAACAATAAAGCAGACACCTGAAAGTACAAACAGCAGTGCAGGAAAGAAACCAAACTTCAAACCACAGAGATTCAGTTAGAAGCTACAAAAGTACTGAGAGCACAACACACCAGCACGTTTAAAAACCTCTTGCTCTCTGTTCTGGGTTGAGTCTCTCAACACATGCTTGTTTTGGGGGTGAAGGGGGGTTATCAGGGGCTGGCCGCTCTAGACAACACTTCAAAGCAAACACTCCAAATATGGTCTATCTCAGGTTTGACTCTGCGCAGCTCAGTGCAATAAAAGATGTAATGGATATTAAATCAGGGTGGTTCGGTTTGACTCATCACAGCCAGAATTGACAATGGAAAAGCCCCAATTGAGGACCCCTGCCATAGAGCCTTTGAAAACCTTGTTATGAAGAGCATGCAGTGACACAGTCCTAAACAATATTGTAACTGGAGGAGTATTAGCATGCTTAACGGTCAATGGTTAGCCCAGTGCTAAATGCAGTTGATTCAAATAGCCCCTGGTGATCTGAACCACTGTGCTGCAGAGTAACATGGCTGAAGTGGTACTGGTGGCGGTGGACAGACTGTGAAATGTATTTGCGAGCGCACACATATGTACATGTGACATCAGTTGAAATTCTCTCAGCAAGTCACGTGAGACTTCTGTCTCCGCAGGCCTGAATGTGCATTTTCAACAAGACTCCCTGAAGGGGAAGAGGAAAACTCTCCCTGCAGGTGAACAGAGACGAAACACATCAG
Organism: Lutjanus argentimaculatus; assembly: GCA_034769285.1. Taxonomy (NCBI): domain Eukaryota; kingdom Metazoa; phylum Chordata; class Actinopteri; order Lutjaniformes; family Lutjanidae; genus Lutjanus; species Lutjanus argentimaculatus. Next base: position 41,872,041 of record JAWZSL010000004.1, on the reverse strand, counting down.
TTAAACACACTTGTCTGGCAGACATACTCACCCTTTTGTCTGATTCAAAAGCATGCACTTTTCATTTAGTCCAACTGAGAGAACAGCCATCTATCATGCTGGCAGGCATGTGACTGGATGTATGATGATCAGCCATGTTCACAGAGAGTGATCATTCACCTCCCACTCACACAGCAGTCATTACAAACAGGCAAGCAGCTACAAAGGGCAAAAACACAGCTCTTTTCCAAACCAAAACAAGTAAATGACTAAGTAATTTTACAGTGTTTTATATGCTTTTCCCTAGAGAACAATACAACTTTGTTTAAAAAATACAGGGTGATGAGTCTTTCCCAGAGAAAAAGTCTTTGATGCTACTTGTTTCTGGTTAGCTAGCTCTATCAGGAAGTTATGGCTCATTGCTTGCATCAGTTAGAGGCCATCTGAAATCAGAAAGACAAGAAAATCTCACAGTGAGGACTGACAACTCTGTTCTCATTCTGGTTAACTGTTTTCTCAGTCTCAGTGGCACTGTAATTTTTGCAATTAAGTATGCAAGCTATGCAATTAGCAACACAGCTCCAGTCATACATCAGTCTTTCCAGATTGATTAAATCAAACCCTTTTTTATTATAGTTTTTCAGTGGCACAGGGAATTCACTAGAAATGATGAAGCATGTAAGGGTTCCTGTTTGTAATTATACCTCATTGATATAAGCCAAACTGTTTCCTGTTCACTCTCCTAATGCAGTATCAGTGATGTGTTAAGTTAGTACAAATGCAAACTGCTAGTTTACATTCAAAACATTCAGCTGACTGAAACAGACAAAACAGACTGGCTTCTATTGTGAAGCTGTCATGGGAAACAACATGTATTTGTTACCAAGGTTGGTAATGATTTGTTTGACTGCTCTGTGAACAGACAAGAAGCTCTGCTGTTGTATTTTTGCCCTAGGAATTGTTCTGCCAAACTGCACTTGCTGTTACCACCACTAACCACAGTTCTTGACAAATCACCTTAAACTGAAATCCATACATACAGGATATATAACACCTACAGCACCTTTTGTCTTTCCCAAGATTGGCAAGCAAGTGACATCACCTTTTTGCAGAATCATTTTCAAATTTCCATAGAACTCAGTAGAACAGACATCACACCATTATAAACTACAACTACTGCCTTGCAGTTGTATGCTTCCACCAACCAATTCAGTTTAAATCTGTGTCTGTCCAGACTCATATAATGTGTGTAGTGAGGACTTTGAAACACTTTTTAAAAAAAAGTATTAACGTACTTGTATTTTGTTGGCAAAATGGAAGCTATCATTATAATAACGTGTCAATCCAGTGAATCATTTCCAGCGAGAAACATGCTGTCTTCCCGCAGGCTATTTTTACAGAGGACAGAGGACTAATAGAGAGCTGAACATTATGATGTCACAGTCAAGTTGACCTTATAAAATATAATCACATCAAAATGTGTTTTGTGAGGTCACAGTGACCTTGACCTTTGACCTCCAAATTCTACTCAGTTCATCCTCGAGTCCAAGTGGACATTTGAAAAAATTCTGTGAAGATGTAAGAAAAAATCCTAAATTGTGCAGCACTGAGCACGTTGTTGTTGTTTTACTTGTTAGGTGGGGTGGAATGGTCCTATGTTCCATACGGATCACCCCCCCACAGCTCAGCATGCATGTGATCCGCAGACTACATGTAACCATCATAGTGTGAAACACAGTTTTACTGACGCTGTTACTTTTATATAAGCAATAAGACTCAAAATCTCAGTGCAGAGATGCAGTGAACAGACAGGACAGATGATGCTGTGTTTTACTCTGCAGCTCATCTCTGTGAAGAGCGACTGAAGCCGTCAAATCACCTCAAGTGAAATCCTGACCATGACTTTGGGAATTTTCACTGGTGTAACTATGCTGTCATCATACAACAGATCATAACTTGATGATATTTATTGAAACTTGTGATATCTGTTGTCTTAACATCTACACAGCTCCTCCCAGGTCACCAGTGCGGCTCTGTGTCTGTCTGTCTGTCTGTGACAGTGCATCTTTGTTGATTGGCTATTACTCATGACTTCAAACCAATCAGATGATGCTGTAGGTGGGACACTGAGCCAGACTAGAGTGTAGTAGTGTATTATACTGTACAGTGTATAATTATCCCCAGTATTATCTGTGCTATACTATATACATAGTACAGTACTGTATAATACAGTATAGTATTTGAAGTAGACTGTATAGTATTATCATATACACTTATTATATAATAACTACAGTGAATTCCACCTCTTTTTTCTTTTTTGTGTATCCGAAAAATGATCCGATCCATGACTCAAAACCGTGATACGATCTGTGAATTTTGTGATCCGTCGCACCCCTACTTGTTAGCTACCACATATCTCATGTTCCATCTGGCTACACGACTGCACCAGCTAACACTAATACAACCATGACGGGTGGCATATGGCCTTCATAAGAAAGATAGTGTGTATTACAGTACTGCAAGGCTACAATAGAAAGACTTTTTACATCCAATATGTCAAAATGTCTCACACCAATTTAGTGCTGCTTCATTTTTGAAATGAGACTGAATCAGTCTTTGTCTGTGAGTTTAGTAACATTAAACATTCATATTCAGTTTTTCTAATTCAATATATCAAAGTCTGCATGAAGCAGGGGAATATGAGGGCCATTATCAAAACTAACACTGAAGCCTTTCTAAGGAGAAGGCCTAAAAAAAAAAGGTCAAAAACAGGACATGCTGGTTACTGTTGGGAAGTGACCATGTGACTTTTGGAGACATAAAGCATTTTTTGTCGGCAGAGTTATCTCCCTGGATCTGGGGTTACAATATGGCTTTTGTAGTCATGCAGCACTGAAAGATCTAAGTCACTTTGATCCCGCTTAATAGAGTTTGGTAAATGATCTCAGTATGGGAGCTCCACCTCCTGCGCGCGCCGCCACGCACACACACACACACACACACACACACCAGACACACCGTGGACACACTCACAAAGACTCACTCATGCTTGTACACACATACATAAAGAATCAGACCGTCACACAGGTGAAAGCTCCTCTTCTTGCGGATCGTTGAGCCAAGCGCTCAAGCAGAAAAGTAGAAAATTTGCTTCCACTCACAAGACTGCTCTGTGCTCACTGCACATTTGCTTTTTAACAATATCACTTTGCAGCTCTGATGCAAGTGCCTCTGTCATAAACATGTAATACAAATAGTTTCCAGGTCCTCATACAAGAACCAAACAACTTTGTATGAGATTACATTGCTGGGAGGTGTTATTGCTGGGTTTGCCAAAGCGGCGAGCACAAAGCCGTACAAAAAAAGTGACTGAAGGAGCCATGGGGAGCCGGAGGGAGGGAGGGAGGGAGTTTGTCAGAGAGCATTTATCTGTGGTATGGTGATGACTCTTTTCCTCCAACCTCTCAGCAAACTAAGCGCTTCCTGCCTTTTAAAGTGCACGTAGCCATATTTGTCCTTGAAACTAAAGCACATGCAATGAATTACAACAATTTTAAAGAGCTGTCAAGAAACAAGAGAGGGCTGGTTAGAGCAGAGGAGGTGAGGAGGAGGAATCTGAAGCCATGCTGTGGTAGAAAGGGGAGTGAGACAAACAGAGAAATGAAAAAACTGTGGAGAAGCTTCTGAGCCTTTGATGTTAGCGGGAGCAGAAAAAGGCTGCTGTTGCCGCTACAGGCGGGGCAGAAATATTAGCAAGTGACTATGAAGACATTTGGATGAAACCAACAAAATATTACCTGTCTAATGACAAGAAAGCGAGCATAATTGAGGTACCAAGTCACTAAAATATATCATCTAGGGAGCGTCTGTACAGGCTTTTCTAATATAAAAAGTAATGCAGTGGTGGGAAGGAGAAAAGTGTTGCACACTCTGGCTCCATATACAGTTTTCCAGGGTTTCCCCCAGTGCTTTATAGGCCTGGCGGGCCGCCAGGCTTTTCTTGCCCCCCCCCCGAGGCTAAACGTCACTTGTTTATTTATTTTAAATAGGTTTTTTTATGCACCAAAACAGTGATACCAAAGACGGTATACAGAGCTTTTAACCGCATCTGGTGATACGGTTGAAAGCGCAATGGCGACAGCTTATGGACGATACGTGAACACATAGGGGGTGAGAGGTCAGGTGTATTTTCCATCATCTGAACGCCCAAAACCTCTACCTGTCTACACGCTAACAACTTTTACGTGTCATGTCGGAGGAGCACTGGAGGAGACGATGAGCCCACTCGTTCACCCCCAGGCCAAGGGGAGTGCATCCCCGGCGAGCCGACCAAGTCGCGGCTCGATGATGAGGCAGAGCCAGTGCGAGTTAGCACAGATGTTAGCACGTCGTTGGAGCAGCCTTCTGCGAGCCGCGATGGTAAACATCGAACTAGCGGATTTAATCCAAAATGGTTAGCTGACCCTAAATTTAGCGGATGGCTCTACAAGACCGAGTATGGTAAGCATGAAGAGTTCTTTGAAAAGCCCAGACGGATTGCCTGCACTGATCCAACCTGCACCATGTGCAGCAAAAAGTAGAAGAGGTCACACATCACCAGTGATGAGAATAACGGCGTTACTAACGGCGTTATTTTTTTCAGTAACGGGTAATCTAACTAATTACTATTTCCATCGTTACAATGCCGTTGCCGTTACCGTTACCGACAATTAAATGGGGCGCGTTATAAACTATAGCTACTCATTGAAGCTCTTGTCATCCGACTCAGCTCTCAGCAACAGGAGCTGTACAGCTGTTTATTTTTTTCTTTGGTGAGGGAGGAGGGAGGGGCGGGACAACCGCATAAGTGATGATGATTGGCTAAGGTAGCGTAAGCTTTCACGGTAAGCCAATCAGAGGCAGTGTTCAGTTTACCACACACACACCACAGCCCCACACACCCAAACTAGCAGAGGTAAACTGCAGCAATGGCGAGTCTGGAGGGAAAGTTGGCGTTTTCAAAGTGGAAGTACAGACACTACTTTATTCTCCTTGAGGTAAAAGGCAAGAATGGACATGTGAAGTGTACATTATGTCCCGGAGCGAAGTGTTTGTCCACGTCCGTTGTAAGCAACTCTAATCAATAAATATTAAAAGTTCTGTGTAAGTACCTGTCTATGCAGTTCTACTCTATGCAACTGGCTTGTGAAACCTGCTTCGAAAAAAATCCAAATTCTTAGACATATTTAAACTAAAAAAAAAGAGTAACGCAATAGTTACTTTCCCTGGTAACTAGTTACTTTTATAGTGGGGTAATTCAGTTACTAACTCAGTTACTTTTTGGGAGAAGTAACTAGTAACTATAACTAATTACTTTTTTAAAGTAACGTGCCCAACACTGCACAGCACAGCATACCTCTTCAGCCTCTGAGTTCCCTGGTTTTACCCCTTGGCCATGTTTGCACTTTATTTATGTTAATTAATTTTACTTTTAAATGTGACCAGCAATGGCTTGTTTTAAGATTCACTAGGATTTAACTTAAGTGAAAACAATTGATATTATTTATTTTAATTGTATTTTTTTGTGTTTGTTAAAACCGTATTTCAAGATTGTGCCTTTTTGTAAGACTCTACGTTTAAGTATTGTTAATAAATGGCTTATAATAACACATAATAGTCATAATTTCAAAATTCCTGTCAACTTTTAATTTTTTTTTTTTTTTACAAAAACACGGTAGGCCGCCGTGGACTTCTCTACCACCAGGCTTAGCAAGTTTTCTGGGGGAAACCCTGGTTTTCTATTATTTTGATGATGTTTTGGCCCTCAGGCCTTCTTTAAGATTAACAATCACGTTGATTGCTTTTGATCTTGAAGAAAAGCATATGGAACTAGAGTGTATACAAGCTTGTGTGTGTTTGTGGAGATATTTCATGGGATGAGTGAAAACTTTGACCTGCTGGCAGTGCTAAATAAAAGGTCAGGATAAGATTCATTGTCTCATCATCCATCACGATGGCTGACATCGACCACCGAGTCCTCAACCATCGTAACATTGTGATTCAAAAGCCTTCCATATCTAAGGTAGTGTGTCCCCTAAGAGCTGCCATAGAGTTGCTGCCTAAGTTCTGTTTTTGACATGTGGGAGAGAGAATTAAAAGAAGCTGCTGTTCATTGTACGTCTCCATGTTGTGTTCATTTTCTTTTTAATCACAACGAACTTACAGACATGCCAAGCCAAGGTCAAGACCCTTTTGAACACCACAACGATATCACCATCCATCACAATGTTTTACTATGGACATTGTCATACATCAGTTTGGTAGACATCGCCCAACCCTAGTGTTTAGTCCACACCAACCTGTCACACCAGATGGTTTGCTACACAGAACCATTTGGGAAGTCATCCTTGGAAACTTTGATGATTGGATGAACCATCTATCTATCACTCTCTATTACGGTGTAGTCTCGTGATACCAGACAATCTGAGATTACACCACCTACTGATCATCCAGGAATTTCTAACTGCAAGATAGTTGCTTGAAGAGCGGCGCTAACGACCACTTACAAACCTACGCCCCTTACATTTTTCAAGGACATGCCTTTCTGAAAACAATGCTGTCCCAGAAAGCAAACAGTTTCTGCACGTCATTGCCCCAATACAGAGTCACCCTAAAGACTGTGGACTGATTGGATCTAAAGAGTGACTTGTGAGCCTATTCAAACTTCAACCGATCAAATCAATGAAACCTATGACGTAGTCAGCGCAACCAGTTTGTAAATCAAACTCTTGCTGATGCCCGTTGGGAGAAGAGCAAAGACGTTTTTTCCATGTTTTAGTGCCCTCACTTCTTTCAGTGAACCAGTTCTGAACCTATTCTACAGCAGCATCTGTGCTACACATTTGCTTCATGCTGCGTCACACCTCGTGTTAAACCATGCCCGTATCTGCCAGTTGTTCATTGGATGCTGATGGTGTAAACCACCGTGGTTTGAACATAAGTGCATAGCTTGAAGCATAGCAACATAGATTCTCCCCATTATCTCTGCCTTTCCACACAGGTTAGGCAAACTTGTATGCATGACACAAGAAGAAAAACTTAATTCATTCACGAATGGTATTAAAGGTGAAAACATGGGGCAGGTTATGAGACTACATTTAAGCCAAACCACCCCAAAAATCATAAGCCAAATAGACATAAACAGACCAAGCCAACTTTCCCACCAGTAGCATTTGAATTCTACTGCCATGTGGTGCAATTGTCATCTGTTGCAACATGGGTCTCTGTAAATCTCTATAAATGTGGCCTTGATCCCCGGGGAAGGGATAGCTTGGCCTCCACGCCTGCTCTGGATCAGCAGACTTTCCTCTGTGCTCCCAGTGGATCGGTTTCAACTGGAAGGTTGAGGACAGGTGCTTCACTTGACCTGCACTGTCGGGACAAATTCAGAAAGGTCGCACACAATACCCATCTTGCTGGGAATGCAAAAATGCCAAAGTAATCTCAACTGTTTAACCCTGGACATTTTTACATAATTGAATTCCATTGACCCTCAAAGCACCCTTGCCCCGCCTGGCCCTATGTCAGGTGCGGTGGCATCAAAGGAAAATTGACGGTGTGTGTGGTGTGTGTGTGTGTGTGTGTGTGTGTGTGTGTGTGTGAGTGCGTGCATGTGCTCTTTTATAGTCTGCAGTGACTCATTCCTCTCCATTGTAATGGATGCGTGGCTACATAATGGCTCAACTTAAAAGAGCTGAGTACATTTGCTACTCCTTCAGTGCCCTGGTGGTTTCTCAGAGGGACAGACAATAAAAGCTCTCAAAAAGAAGAGTGAGACAAACCCTGTATCATTAACATTTAAGTGTGTGTTTATGTGTGCATGCATGTGTGCGCCACAAGTTTTTCCACCCACTCTGAGTTCAATGAAGTGTGCGATTGTGAAAGCACACACAAAATTACAGTAGTAATGTTGGAGGACAAGCCCTCACTTTAATGTGAGATTTGGTAATACTGTTTGTTTCTGCTCTGATGTTCCCTTTTTCCTCTTCCGTCTTTTCCTACTCAGCCTGTCTGTGGGCTGGTTCAAGGATAAGTCCAGTGGTAATGCCTTTACCATACTGCATTGAGGTGTGTACTTAGCATGTATGTGTGTCCGCATGCTGTACATGGGCAACAAAAAAGGTGGAATTACTCCAAGTATGTGACTCTTTTGCACAAATGTATGAGGGAGTGACTGGATGAGTGAAACAGTGATAATAGCAGAGTGTATTCTGAGAGACTTTCCCTTGTTATTTGCATGAGGAGAGCTATGAAAAGTAGAAAAGAATGTGTTGTATAACATTCAAGAATTCCAGACCTGGTCTAATGACTTAAAAAGAAGGGGGCCGGCAGGATTAAGAGATTTGCCATGTTTCCCCTACCTGCCTCTCCCTTCTTCCCAGTGCCCTGAGAAACATCTCAACAGCCATCTCTTGTGGAAGAGGGTGGACAGGACAGCACTAGCCCCTGCTTCCTGTGCTGCGGGCTGCAGCTTTGTCAGATCCCTGCTCAGGAGAAACCATTAGTCCAGAGCTTGTCTGATAGGTTGGACACACGTGGGGGTCTGTTCAAGGCAAGAGCCAGAGGCAACATGGAACCATAGTCTCAGATCACTAGAGGAAGGAGACGATAGAAAAGCAATGGCAGGGAGGCTGAACTGATGACCATATGGAAATACAAAAGACAAACATGCCTTGACAGCGGATCTGTGCGAGCTGGCCACATAAAGGAATCTGGAATCATCGACCACTCTGATGTTATATGCTGTCTTTAAAGTTGACGTTTGTCCCTGAATGGCTTTCCTTTCCAGTTAATCACAGAAAAGTCAGCGTTCTTTCTGACAGACACTGTGGCAAAGCAGGGGAAATTGTGAGCTTATAGCGATTTCATTCATACCTCTATGTATCTGCCAGTGTTGCCGAGAGGCAAATAGGACAGATGGGGACATGATTCTACTGCTGTTTATGTTGAGGTTTCATATGGTGTCCATACCAGTGGACATGGCAGAGCTTTGCATGCTAGACATGAGCACTGGGAATGTAAAGTGAGGCTTGCAGCAAAATTCAGAGCAGGCCTCTTCCACTCCTCTGCTAGTCTCACTGCTACTGTACTGTTGACATGAGAATCTGCATGTTTCAATAAGTTTCAAACTTAAATTTCTCCTCTAAGCAAAATTTTTCCTAAGCCAAAAGGTTCATTTAGAAGCTTCTTAGGTTGTCTCCTTGCCTAAGGCTATCACGGTAATTACTGTCATGATACAGGACATCAGTTACCATGGTTGTGCTTTACTCACATCAACTTTAAATGCTGACAGCGGTACTGTCAGTGTTAGCTAGCTCCTCCAAAGTGAGTAAAAACCGATGAAGTAATAAAGAAATTGGGGCTGTCAAAGTTAACGCGTTAACGCATGAGATTAATTTGGAAACAACACGTAAAAAAAAAAATTAACGCACGATTAATCGCGTCACGTGACTTAGGTAGAGTCTGTCTGTGTGTGTGTCGCCACTGGAGTTGTCACCCGTCCGCTGAAATACGGAATCGTCCCGTATTTGAGGATTTAATAGCACGTCCCGTTTTGAATCAGTGCGGGACGGGGTTTGTCTCATATTTCCGTCTTGAATGCAGCTTCATCCCACCCGCTGCCCAGTGAAGACCAGTCCGACTCTGCCCGTGATCGGGTAAAACTCGCTGCAATCGGTGGTTTGATCACACACGAGAGTGTAAAACACTGTTAAACTCTTGGTTTGACAGTGTCAGTGACAGTGACAATCAGACTAGTTGTAACTCCGCGAATGTTTCCTATGACGGACGGTGGCCTGTCAGATGTACGGCAGCTTCAGGGGGGACAATATTCTCCATTCACAATGAAGTGACCATAGACTGTATGGATGTGACTTGTTTATGAAAGTTGAGGTGTGCAGACGGATACATAGGCATTTATTTAATACACTAATAGTGCTGATGTGAAAAAATAACTATGATGTGTTGTTATTTTCCACCAGTCTGTAAAATTGTATCCTTAAATTGTAATGGATTAACTGTACTGCATCCTTCAATACTATATAAGAAAGAATAGAAGAAAATACAAGTAATATTAGTATATATAATATGTAGTATTTTAACTGTAACTTGCGATTAATCACAGAGTAGTACTGCGATTAATCGAGTTAATTTTTTGAATCGTTTGACAGCCCTAGAAGAAATATGAAAATTATTACTGTGACAGCGAGAAAGGAGATGGTCAAACATTGACAGGAGTTGAGTTTCAATAAAACAATATCGCTAACATTAGTATATGAGACATGGATGTTAACACTTTTTGGCGAGTTAGCCACAAGGTTGCTAATGCAAATGTCACACCTATTCTCTCAAGTTGCCCATCACTCATTGTGTCCAGTGGGTTTTCCCTGTCCAGAAAAATGTGTCATGGTAGCTCTTCCCTCTCGACAATCACCATAAATTCAGCCACCGTGCTATGTTCCACAAACTATTTCACTTTTGTTACTGGCATGGATCCTTTCAAATCTGGAGGAGAATGGTTACTAAGGACCTTCTAGCAAAACATAAGGGAATGCTTAAACATACTGCAAGGAATTATTAAACATATGGTTATGATAATATGGTTATGAAATGGTCTTAACTGATCCCTCAATATGACCTACTATGACCTAGTTATTCTAAGGCCTAATAACTGCCACCAGGTCAGATTCTCCTTGAAATCAGATGAAACAAGCATGTGTATACATTTTCCCTGGCAAAGTTACAGTCAGTATGTTAGCCAATTAAGAGGAAGCAAGAGGAGAGTTTTAATTCTGATGTTAATCTATATTTTGTGGTTAACACTACCACCTTTGTCCACAGGCGGCTCCAAATCAACATGATATGAAAGTTCCCTGCAGTAGCTTTAAGTAGCTAAGAGAAAACATTAAAGTTCAAAGGGTTTTTCCTTACAATATCCTAAGGAAATGCTTATGGTGATTTTATGCAACTCATTTTTCTAAAGTCATCATTAAATGAAAATCTAAGTGAAACTTTAGCCTAATTGGTTTCATGCAATCGGATACTGGTTTGAATCTGTTTCCCAAATGCATGGGTTCATACCTGGAGGTTGTTCCAGATTCACTGGCAAGCAGATAACTGGATGTTTCCATGCAAGACAATATAAAAGTGAGAGCAAATCACCAAGTGAAAATGTAGCACTTGGTCACACTAATGCCATATTCAACCATTTTACTGTCAAGATATTTGTCTCAACACTGCAATTCATCCACACCAATCTTGCTACATACAGCAAATCTTTCAAAACACTTCATGGAACAGAAGTCAAACTCATTCTCAAAGAACGTAAAGTGACCCCAAGGAAGGGCTTTTCTGAAAAATTTTACTTAATTTCATGTATACTGAATTTTTATCTATCCAATCAAGACCTCTCACACAGCAAAGAGTTCAAATTGTTGATATGAAGGCTCTATCGCCTGCACACACTTAAGGAACACTTTCAAAAAAAATATATATATATATGTTTTTGCTCTATTATATTTATACAAAAGCAAAACTATTTCCAGCAGTGCCTCCAACAATGTAACGTAGCAAGGAGCCCAGAGGAGCCCTGGCCTAACTGTTATCTCATCCAGGGAGATAGGAAGTATGGGCAGGAAATCTAGAGGGAGGGGGAAGAGAGGGCCCATATGGGAAGTGCAGTGTAAACAGTCTCAGTTTTTAATCATCCCAGCTCACGTTCGGAACTGGACACACTTTGATGTTCTCCCTCAGCGCCCCCTCCGCCCTCCCATCTCTCGTTCCCAAACGGCCGTGCTGAGAGCCAGCCAGGGAAACATGCAGATAGTGGCCTTGGACAGTGGAGGGCTCAGGGAGGGACGAGGAAGCATTCAGTACCTTGTGGGACACTGAGAAGGGAGACGAAAGAATGTGAAGTGGTGCAGAGTTAACTGGTGTTCAGTCAATTGCCTGCCCTGCCTTAATTATAGCTGATGTATTTAAGGAAACTCTCAAAGGTCAATCCAACGTTTCAAAGTACAAAGACCCAAAAATACAGCACAAGGAAGAAAAGAAAGTCAAGATGGCTTTATGTTGTCCTTTAATTGGGCACAATGCCCATTCGATGGTAAACTCCACCTCATTTTCTCCATAGAGTCCAGAGGACAGTTGACAATCGTCTCAAGTTCAGTTATCCCAGAAGCCTTCGCACTTCTCTTCTGGTCACAGTGTAAGCTTCATTTTGGAAAGGGGGTAGAGAGTCAAAATTCCTCAGCACTTGTATTTGTCCAAATAGTGCTGGCCAGACCCCAGCCAGTGTTCCAATGAACGTGTTCATTCAGAGGACAGGGCATACTTCCAGGGAGATCACAGTTTAATAGATCAGAGGGAGATACGTACCAAAGTAGAGTCTTATGACTTGAATACACTGAGGGACACTGGGGACTTCTTCTGTCTCATGTACTCTCTTGAGTTTGTTCCTTACATCTGTTAGCAGACGTAATCAAAACAGGATCTGAACATGTATGAAAGAACTCCATTTCCACCTCTACAAAACTTACTACGGTCAAAAAGCTAAAAACCATTTCACAGTTTATCTTTTTCAACATTGTATGAGATACAAAGGTTGTAGTTTTTAATGAAATGTTTAATGCCTGATGCTGCTTTCCTAGATATCAGTCTCCAAAATGACATAATTTTAATAGGACAGCAAGACAACCCACAGTTCAAAGGGACCACATTAGGGTTAGAGGCCGGGAATTTTTTTTTTTTTTTTTGCTAAATATTACACGGGAATGAGATAAAAAAAAATAAAGATGCAAAATCTGTGTAAAATGTCTCATTTTTTCTCTAATATATGTTGTTACTTGTTGAATACATTTTACGTATAGGCCTATATTTCCGCGCATATAGAAAAAAATATTTTAATATAGTAGACCGGCAAGCGGAGGCATTTGGCACTAATTAACCAACACAAGCAGCTATTAGGCTACATTAACGTTAGCCCACTCTGCGACCATGGCGTCAGTTGTTTAACCCTCTGGAATCAACGGCATCGGCCGCAATGCCTGAGGATATCTTTTACTTAATCGCGCATATTTCTGGAATGCCGATAGATAGAAACTTACTTTTTTCTTTGGTGAAAAGGAGACATCTCAGCCTTTCAAACGGCACCTCCGCTGTCTGTGTTATGCTTCCTCGATTTTCAGTGTCCAATAGGAAAACCGTGCGCCATTACATGGTGTGCCAGTGTCCAATAGGAGACACGTGTGCTGCACAAAGATCCTCTATTCACGGTAAGATGGCTCCTCCGTTGACTTCTATGATCGCTACAGCTGAATCGCAGCCGTGAATGTAATAATTGCTACGTAAAAGACCATTTAAACGACCATTTAAATGACCATTTAAATGTCCATTTACACATTTGGATAGTACGTCATACCACGGTTATATCGTTGCTATTTTCCTTGTAAATGTTTTATTTGACTTGTAAAAAATGGTTTATATGATAAATTATCATTATTCAGTTGAAATTACTTATCTACATACCATAAATGCATTTTATTAAGGACTTCCGGTTTCACGGGAATTCCCGGGCATCCCGGGAAATGTATCAAAAATTCCCAGGATTTAAAATGGGCTAAATTCGGGAAAAATCTGAAACACTAGACCACATGTTGATTAAAATCAGCAGAATGACTGTAGCTGATGAAAGTGGTTGTTATGCTTTAGCGTGCCTCAGTGTAAAATCTGGGCTCACTTCTAAGACTCCTAAGGTACATTGTTGAACTCCCTGACAGGAATTAAGAAAACATGAGTCAACCATCAACCATAAAGGCTTTATGGTGATGATAATACACTAAAAGGATAGTTCAGATTTTGTAAGTGGGGTTGTATGAGGTTCTTATGCATTGTCAGTGTATTACCTATGATACATGGTGGTCAGCATGCCCTAAGTTTGGAGAAGCAGCAGGAGCAATCATGTAGGAAGCTACGCTATGTACTGCTGTGGACAGGGTGAGCAGCAAAATGTATTTTAGCTACCTATAAAAAGGCCCACCTAAAAAAAATATCAGTGTCGTTTCAAGGGTACACTACATTTAGAATATTTTCATTACTCTTCCTTGCTGTCAGACAGGCTTTCCGATGGGAAACAGCTGTTATATAAGCCATTGTATCACTCTCTCTAAAGCTACCAGACTCCTTTGACAAAAAAATATATTTTACCTCGCAGAATACAGGAGTTGCTGGTCTACTGCTGCCTTGATCAGTTCGTTTGTGTTATTATGTGACTTTAATGAATCTGAACTAACCCTTTAAAACACTTAAGTCAAGGCAGCGGTAGACCAGTAACACACATGTTCTATGAAGTAAAATGACTGCTTTTGCCAAAGGAGTCTGGGTGCTTTGGAGAGACTGATATTTGGCTGACTGTATTTAGCAGCGGTTTCCCATCAGAAAAGCCTGTCTAATGGTAAGGCCTTTTCAGTGGCTAAAATACATTAATACCTGTCCAGAGCAGGACATTGCTCAGCCCCTTATCCAAACTGGGGGCGTGCTCACCACCATGCAGTGTAGGTAAGACACTTACTATGGATAGGTACCTGATACAACTATACCTTTAAGTCTGGGCAGTGTTAACACAGAGGAGAGAGGACAATCTTAGAGAGAAAAAGCACAAAGACAGAGTGAGGAGAGAGAACCTAAGGAACATCAACCTCCTTTCCAGCCTTCATCCCCCCTCATCCACGAAAAGACAAGAACATAAAGCAGGACCGTAAAGCAGCCTGCAGAGGCAGTGAGGACCTGTTGAAACAGGCCTAAGCTGCAACAAAGAGCATCCTGCAGCATGACACCACCTCTGTGCACTGTGGGAACAGCTTGGGAAGAGAGAGTCTCACAAAACTATACCTTTCTAGCCTTGAACAGAACCACAATCACTGGTCTGACTTAGAGAAACAAGAAACCAGAAGAGCGTACAACACTTCACAGACTTTTTAGCCAACAAAAAAGAAAAAATAGGGATCTTATCTGACGAGGATTAGGCAGAGATAAAAAAAAAAAAAAAAAAAAAGTCTGAATATGGCATTGGTGCACTTTCCTTCACACCTTGAGGGAAATCCAGGCGGATATAAATTTGATAATCATGATCAAGCTCTGTCACACAACATCCTAATCAGTACAGTATGCTGCTAAAGCTCTTTGCTGAGATGACACCTGGTGACATGGGGTTAATAACTTTTCAACCATTTCCTACACAGCATATTTTTGTTTGGCACATGGAACACTACAAAATACCGTGCAAAGTTTTATGGGAAAAAATACAGAAAGCTGGAAATCCCAGAAAGCTGGAAGTGTCTTTGATCTCAGCTGCACTGTGATATGCATCCATAACATGTTGTCAACATCCCACACAGACATTAAAAGCCAAATAGGTTTGAACTGGAGAGGAAAACAGCAATGGTCTTTTCACCGGCCTTAATACTGGGCTTTCTCTGTGGACAAGCCATGTAAATCCTTATCAATTATGGCAAACTGCAGCATCTGGCTTGCCATTCACAAAACCTCCCACGCCTGCTGAGTGAGAACAGACAAGATCCTGCAGTACCTCGTATCTGTCGTCCCGTCTCTTTGGAGACGGTAAATAAATTGACACAGCCGAGCTTTATGGCCCAGGAACCCTAATCCACTCCTGAATCCTAAATATGCACACTGGCTCAAAAGAGCACCTACTTTACATCTGCAGGGTAACGGCATGTCTTTTTTTCTTTTTTTGGGACAAAAAATATTTTTGCTTAAATTATAGTCTTGGTTTGCATAGGTCTAAACATGATTTGCTGTGTTTAATAGTCTTCAACCACACCTTGAGATTATAAATGCTGGAAGAGCATTAGATGCCATAAATAGTTACTGCAAAACAAAGCTGTCACCTTAGAAAAGATACACCTACAAACGTTGGCAACCTCAACCAAACCCTGTTTTCAGGGATAAGTAAAAATAGACTAAAAACAAACTAACCTCAATAACATCTGCATGTCATCGCTATTGTTAAAGGAATTTAGATATTCTGTCATCACATGCTGAGTGCTGAGTGGGAAGTGTGGTGTTGTGAGCAGCCTTTGGAAACATACAGTGTACTGTAACCCATGGTCACTACAGTATTTTGGTGGCATGTAGCAACAAGTACAGGTGTTAACATCATTTAGTTTGTCCAACAGTAGATGCTGTGTAAACTGTTTTTTTAGGTTAGAGAAACATGTAGGGCCAGCAGTTATCCCACAGAGGGATTGATGCACTACACAGCTGGACAGGGTGTTATGACAACTATTTTTTCAAATTAACATTTTGACATAGACTCTATATAATCTACTGCATGGACCTTGCCTGTTGAAATATCACTCTCCTGTTGGCATAGTGCAACAGTTATGGCAGTAGAGATCAGGCCAGTGTAAGTAGGTCCCAAATTATATCACCATTTGGCCAAGGGCTGAGTGATACATTGATATCATATTGATACCATGGTATGAGACCAGATATTGTCTTTGATTTTGGATATCATAATATGGTATAACTGTCGTCTCTTCCTAGTTTTAAATGCTGCATTACAGTAAAGAGGCGTAATTATCTGAACTTACCAGACTGTTCTAGCTGTTCTATAATCTCCTTTTATCCACTTAATTATTATATCCACATTATTGATTATTTATCAAAAAGCACCAATAGTTACTCTCCAATATTTCTGCAATATTGATCAAGGTATTTGGTCAAAAATAGTGTGATATTTGATTGTGTCCATATCACACAGCCCTGAGGGTAAGTTATTTTACACAAATTGTGTATATCAAGAGATCGTGTTTCACGGAATAGCCTAAAAATATTGAGATATATATATATTTATGAGGTATATCACCCAGCACTAATTAAGCCTACCTTAATTCATATTTTTCAGTTCTGTGCTATGGGAGAATATTTAATCTTAGTAATCATGATCTAAGTTCTGAGTCTCTCATCCGTCTGTCCATTTGTAAAGACAGAAGATCAGTTGAACATCTTCCACAACAAAATTGTCATTGGGAACAGGCAATATCATGGCACAAAGGATGCAAAGTGGTGAAGCTGTCCTGCAAATACATGGTTTGAACCAAGTATTTACATCTATTCACTTTGCTAAAGTGTCCTAGAGCAAGGCATTCAACCCCTAACATCTCTGAGGGCGCTGTTAACTTTGCAGGGGAGCCTGTAGAAACAACTGACAACAGGTGCTTACCCGCACCCTGCCCAGAGAAAACCTGACAGAATTCTTCTTTTTGCGTGTATGAGTGGAGGTAAATTATATTACGTTCATACAATGTACATACTCTTTATGACACCTTACCTGCATTAGTTTTCCCTCCGCGTAGCCGGCGCTTCCTCCCACGAACACCCCTTCCAGGGTGATGGGCTTCCCCGTCGGCTCATGGTTCAGCAGTGTCACCTTGATGACCGCTCGCAGGGCCGGCCGCTCGGACTCCAGGCCCGGCTGGCCCAGCACCACCTGCAGGGCCGCCATGAGCAGCCACGGCCAAAGCCCGGCCAGGCGCCGCTGGGGGACGGTCATGGCCTCGGCTGTAGCGGCGGTGCCCGGCCGCACATGGTGGACTTCAAAGCAGGCAAGCACCGCGGATAGGACAGGACGGAGAAAATATGTTTGTGTGTATATACGTCCCACTTCTTTCAGCCTCGACGACTAAACAGATACAATCCAAAGTTTTACAGCTGGGGGACTGCCATCGTAACTCACGCGTGAATGTCCCAAAACTTCCATTCAGCACCAGAGTTAATATTCAGACTCTAGAGAAGACATATCACTGTGCCCACATGGAGCGAAGCGCTTCCTCACACAAGAAAACAGGCTGCAATGAACTTTTATCCAGTGTCATTAATGTGAGAGGTTGTGAGGACACGTTGTGTTGTGTTAGAGCTTCAAGTGTGCATTGGTCTCCAACAGCCTGCTCTTCATGAGATAAACAAATGTCCTCATTTGTAACGTGTTTGCCTCACAGTTGAATCCTCTCCCAGAAGGGCAGGTCCCGGCGACAGTGTATCGATATTCATCCGTATCCAAACGACTAGTAATGTTACAGTGTACACCAGGCAGTCACTGTACCTTACTATCACATTTTACGAGTTGACAAACAGCTTCAGAGGACAGCATATCCCACGGGCGCCACATTTTCTTGATAAATCCACCAAAAAGAGAGCAGAGAGCGACGGCTTGAACTTCAAAGGCTGGGCTACAGGTTGCCGCCGGAAAGTTAGAAGGCATGCTGACTGATAAAGTGGTGCCAACAGGTTGAGTAATATTTTTACAACCGAGGAGTTGCGAAAAATAATCCTCCAAGAAGTTGTTAAATTCAGTACACCACTTTCTCTAATTATTAACTAGCGCAACTGGACCGTTGCCTTCACTTATAACTTGGTTATACTGGGTCCTTCTGTAGCAGACCCATTAACTTATTGTCTACAGTCGGTCTTCATTTACACCTACACGCTGTAAAAAATAAACACAAGCTTTCCCCTGAATTCAGCTCCTCTGCTGCACTGAGAGAAATGAGATACGATCCTCCTGAGAACACCGAGGGAAAATGAAGCGTTTATCAAACTCATCAACGATTAAAGAGTCGAAACACTAGAAAAAGTACGGAATAAAAGTGGTCCAAACTCCGTGTGAGCTCCATCTAAAGTTGACCAAGCGGAGAGACGCCGTGTACAGTTATGACACCGTCCCAAAAGTCTACCTCCCGGACTGTCTCTCGCTCCCCTGGGATCTCATTGACAGTCTCTACCTGCTCGCTGTTCTGCTGCCTTCACGTCCTGTCGGAGATTGGGAGTTTGGAGAAACGGTGCGCATGAATGACCAGCTGTGTTTGGAGAAGGATGGATTTTTATCACCAGATTTGTTTAAACCAAGGAGAAACCGTAAACAAGTGTTGCTACAGGTGCTTTGAGTTGTTGTAATGACGCTACTATCGACAAGCAAAGTAAAATGTGTTTACTCCTATTTTTCACGCAATTTGATGTCAACCTTAAGTCTTAAACAATAAACATCTATCAAATTCCACTTTTGTTACGGAGTTCGTTTTCAACCCAAACACAATTAATTGTTGCATCATTAAAAATAGTTAAAGAAGTAATGTAACAAGAGCTTCCAAGCAGCAACCGAAGGCCACATTGGACGCTGAGGGCGGAGCAGCCGCACAGCGGCAGCGCTGAAGTAAAGCAAGTGAGTGGCTCCCTCTAGTGTTTAACTTCCTACATAACAAACAGACACTGACAGGGTTTCTGCAGCTTTCAGTTAGTGAAATTTAAACTTTTTATGACCTTTTTATGACCATTATGATTTAAATTTATGACCTACATTGATTAGCAAAAATTACGTCATTAAAAATTTACTTGAAACATTTATTTGTATTCATCACACATTTTACTCAAATTCATTTCATTAGTCACATTTTCACACATTCTAAGTTAGAGATGAGTTCGAATTGGGAAACATCGTTTGGAAAAGTTCAGTTATGTTTTCGTTCCCACTGTAGGAGTGATGTTTTGTTACCATATTCAACACCCAAAGGACCTCTGCTTTCAATGCGGCAGATGATCCAAACGCTAGGGGTGCAACGGATCAAAAAACTCACGGTTCGGATCGTATCACGGTTTTGAGTCACGGATCGGATCATTTTTCAGATCAGCAAAAAAGAAAAAAATGGTGGGATTAGGGTTAAATTATTTTAAAAATGCATTTGGCTTTGATCTCTGTCTGTCTGTAATTATCACCATAGTTATGTAATGTAATAATAATGATAATAGTAATGATAATGGTAATAATATTAAAATCTTCAAACTTATACAGTAGACTACTGTTCTATGTATATACATACATTTAGATCATTATACACTGCACAGTATAATACACAACTACTTTGTAGTCTGGCTCAATGTCCCGCCTACAGCAGATCTGATTGGTTAGAAGTTACGAGTAATCAATCAGCACAGACACACTGTCACAGACAGGGTGAGACAGCTGCACTGCACCGGTGATCAGAGAGGAGCTGTGTAAAAGTTAAGACAGCTGATATCTCCAAAGTTTCAATAATTATCACAGTGTTATAACCCGTTTCTATGACGACAGCATAGTTAGATCAGTGAAAAACGTCATAGCCTTGATTTCACTCAAGCGATGTGACGGCTTTTAAATCAGTCGCTGTTCTCAGAGATGCGCTGCACGCAGCATGTGTGTTTTCACCACAACTCTGCATTGAGATTTCGGGTATTATAACTTATACAAAACTAACAGTGACAGTAAAACTATGTTGCTCACACGTAGACTGCGGATCACATGCGTGCCGAACCGTGGAAGGTGAACCGTACGAAACACGGATCAACAGCGATCCGTTGCACCTCTACCAAACGCACTGCCAGAATCCAGCGTTTTATATGTAGTAGGTCTACAAAGCTGTGTGATTGCCTGGGCCCGCTGCAGACTCCTCATAGTAATGGTATGCTTCTCAGACTTAGCATGCGACTGAATCAGAATCAGAAATACTTTATTTATCCCCGAGGGGAAATTGTTGACGTTACAGGTGCTCCTTACAAGATCAAGAAAGATATATGGTATAGTGCAATTAGAAGTGAAATATAAAAAATATAAAAATAAAAATATAGCGAGAAGTTTAAAAAAAAAATATATAACCTATCAAAAAGGGCTTTGATGCCCAAACTCGACAGCTCAAATAATTTTAAGACGTGACTAAACGTAATTTATGACCTTGTATCGAAAATCCCTACATATTTAAGACTTTTTAAGGCCTAAAATTTTAATTTTTAAATTTAAGACTTTTTATGACTTTTTATGACCCCGCGGAAACCATGCACTGACTACACAGCTGCAACGGCGACAAGAAATAGTGAAATACACATGAACAAACTATCCAGCTGCATTATCTGAAATATATTTCATTTAATGATAATATTTTTGTATATGTGTATTAAAACATGTCAGTTATACATGTTAAAACACTGCACCTTTCAAATGATGCAGTGAAAACTAAAAAGGTGAGGAAATACAACTACCATTTGGTCCCCACCACAAAGCAATAAATCACTAGCGGATTTAATTACTATATTTTCATACAATTAACCTATTTAATACATTCTCCCCCATTACAGCAGTTTGATGCAACTTGCTATGACCACCAGTTATATTATAAAATGTGCACATAAAAATGGGAAGACACTGAGTTTAAGTAGGCTTACTGCTGCAAAACTGTATAAATAATAACATTACAATTCTTTAAAAACATCACACTGGTAAAAACAAATTGGTAGAAACATTTAAGATAATAGTAACAGTAAAATAACAGTAAATTGTAGATAACACCATGTTAAAATGTAGAGGTAAAACTTTGCTTTAAAATGTCCTGTGTTTCAAGTCATACTAATTGTTCGAGAAACAAAAAAATATGACTGAGGGTTACTCAAATCAATATAACATCCAAAGTCACTAACAATAAAGGAAAAACACTACAATAAAAATGCACTCCAATGTACATTTAACTACTCTTGCAATTGAAAAAAAAAAAACTTAAGTTAGAAGCCAACAACAAAGTTCTACACGACTAAATATAAGTCATTAAAATAGTAAATACAGCCTGGAGATGACTTAAGATCATGTCCTGGAGTGAATCAAGACTCCCTGTCACATGCCAATCAAATCAAGCGAACAAACAAGTTGAGATCTAAAACAAGAAATACAACAACAGTGAGAACACTTGTTGCAGTGATGACCTGTAAATTACAAATGTCTGTTCTTCTTCTAGTTTTAATCTGAATGTGCTCCCTAAATTGCTCAGTAAAGTCTTACCTAAAGATGTGGTGTACTTCCAGTGCAGCTGCTCTTGTCTGCCTGACCGGTAACCTGGACAGTGTGGCTAACCTCAATCCCTGTGACCTCACTGTCCTTTGTATCATCACTGGTATTCTTGCCAGGGCACAGAGGAAACCACAGTAAATAATATATAGGTCATCTGCTGAGCTGTTACACATTTTCTTGTAAATATAAACACCCTATAAAATAAAAACAGGGTTCCTACACATTTTCCATCTCATAATTCCACACTCTTCCAGACTCAAATGTCCAGACTCCATAGATTTGGCCATATTTGATATCTGAGTAGAAACAGTTAGATGTTTATTATGTAAATAAATGGTTTTAATATCCAAGTGCTAAAATGTATGTAATAATTTGACTATGTGTGCTACTACTGTACATTTGGAATGATCAAATCAGCCCTCAGAAGACTTGCATTCACCCAGTGAGGCGGTTCAGTGCACACACCTACACAGAAAGCTGGATGACATTCCACTGTCAAACATCTCTTTTGTAAATAAGAACTGAAAATAAGTTGAAAAAAGGATAATAATTCAATTTTGTGGTGTCTGTGCCGCTTTGTTTGTTCATTATGTTCATGGAAACAACCATGAAAGTAGCCATAAAGATATACAGTTGTTTCCTTATGCATAAGAGAGCTTTACTTTTCTGACAACCACATCACTGCATAACTTGAAAATGTTCAGACAAGCTTAAAGGAGCAATATGTAATTGTGCATCCAAAAATGAGCACTGCAGTCCAAATAATGAGTTGGAGCCATAGACAGTATATTAAATAGGCAGAAATCCTATTTTATATACAGTCTATTAGAGCTGTAATGATTAATAGAATAATATATAGGAAATAATTATTAAATTAATCACCAAATATTTTGATTATCGATTAATCTGTTTCAGTAATTTTTTAAGAAAGAAAGGTCAAAATTCTCTGATTTCAGTGTCATAAATGTTGAATATTTTCTGGTTTCTTTGCTCCTTTATGACAGTAAACTGAATATGTTTGGGTTGTGGACAAAACAAGACATTTGAGGACGTCATCTTGGGCTTTGGGAAACACTGATCGATGTTTTCACAATTTTTTGACATTTTATTATAGACCAAACAACTAATCAATTATTAAAGAAAATAATCAACAGATTAATTGAAAATGATCCCTTCCAGATTTGAGGAAGTTCAGGCAAGCTGCAGGAGCGCAAGACTAGCAGTTATTATTTGACAATAGCAAGCCACGAAAGTCCTCCCCTGTAAGATGATCAGCTGTTTATAACTGTCAGTTGTCTGTCAGTAAAGCTGAGCCCATTATCCTGAAAACAAAAGACCACTGCTCTGAAAATACACACTCTGGAGTTCAGTGACCGCCTGCCAGATTCCATAAACATTTTGCTCAATTTAAGTGTTATAAACGGCTACGCCTTCTAAAAGATTACATTACAACTCATAAAAGGGCACTTACTCATTTGGCATTAATTTGAACACTAATTAACATGGAACGGGCAAACAAATACACAAGTTATGGGCTGGGATAGAAATGTCAAAGGAGGAGTAGCGTTGCTGTCAGAGAAACAAGCATTTCAGTTTAGCATGTTTCCTTAATCTCTCATGACATATCATTGTCATTTTATGATTTACTACAGTAATTACATTACAGATTTCTCCTATAATATTTGGTTATTTGTGATGCTATATATATATGCAATTCCAAGATACCGCTGCATCTTCTGTCAAACTAATTTGGCTGCAGATGTCTGTATTTGGTGCAGTTATAAGGCACCTGGGACAGAGCTGTTTTGCAGGCTGTGAGTACAGGTGCAGAGGCAGCTGTGCAAAGGAGTGTGCATTCACTCACACTACACACCATACATCTTGCCTCACTTTCAACCACATAAAGCTCGCTCTGGCCTGCACACTTTCTCACAATGGTAAACTTTTTGGCTGCACTGTCTGCCTGCTCCAAATGCCATGAAAAACACTGCTTGCATGATATGTTCATTTTAGAAATTCTGAATTTTATACGCTAGAAAAAAGAATACGGGCAATGCTCTGGACATATAAATATTTTTCCATACACTCTTTTTCCATACTTATCCAGGTAATTGCTAAAATGAAATTACATCTTTTTCCATACTGCTTGGAACTAGAGGTGCGGGGAAAAAAAATAAATTTTTAGATGCATCACGGTTCTGTCTTAAGTTTATTCATCCGTGTAGAAAAGTCAATAATTGGATATTCAAAAAACAATTCTCCATATTATGATCAGCTGTAACAATACTGTAAGACCATGCTGTACATTTCTTACACATAAATTAATTGAATGGTAAAACATAACATAAAGACTGCATCATGTTTATGCCCTGAACTAGGCTACTTCTTGAGTTTTTGTGAGGATGACTGAGTGTGAGTAACTGCAGAGGAGTACAATCCAAACAGCATCCCCTGGCTGAAGGTATTTTAGCTTCTGTGGATTTTAAGACTAATCATGGATGATTACAAATACACTATGTTTTAAAAGGAGCAAGTAGTGATACAGTGAGAAAAATCCATATAAAATGATTAAAAAAACATGTTCAATGTATCAAGATGCATAGATAATTGTTTTGTAGTCACACTGTTGCCCTCGGAATGAGAATCAAATTGAATGTGATCGAACTGATTCCCACCCTAGTAGGAACCCTGTATAAAACTACGCATCTTGTATAAATATTTCTGTTTGCAGACTATTTTGAGCCTTACCTCACATATGGCATCTTCGGGCATTTGTTCAGGTACTGAAAGCACAGATTCTTCCTCCTGCAGTTGGTTTTTGACAACAGTGGCCTTGCCTGCCATGATAATGGGTCCAGCACCTACAGGGTTAACTTGCACGGTGCTGCCAGGGTTGTCACACAGCATGGTGTTATAGTTCTTGGAGGAGTAGGGCACCAACACAGGGCCTGGCTTTTCTGAGGTCACAACATGAACCAGCCTGCTGCTGGGTGGAGTTGGCATCATTTCATCTGCAATCTGGAAAACTGTGTCCAAATTATTGTCACATTTTTTCACCTCCTGGTCTTCCATTTTCTGTGGGTTCTGGTTATGGTCCCCGCCACACAATATATTTACAGGATATCTTGCCTAAAACAGCAAAATAAAATATATGTTTTAGACACGGAACAAAATACTCATCCTTCTTGATCAATCACAGATTTGTTGTGAAAATTGGGGGTGAGGAATACTGCAAAATTTGGTTTAGATCCAACAGCAAGTAATACATTGCCAAAACTGCTAATATTGATACACTTTTGTTATTATTAAAAGGGGCACACTTTCATGAAGGGGCATCAATGGACTTAAAGGGGTAGTTCACCCAAAATTGAATATTCAGTCATTATCTACTCACCTTCATGCTGGTTGAAGGTCAGGTTTAGTTTTTTAGTCCACAAAACACTGCTGGAGTTTCACAGGAAAACAGTGTTGCAGAATCTCCTGAACAATGGAAGTGAATGGTGACCAGTTTTCAAAAAAACAACAGAATAAAGCCATGAAATGCCTCCATACTGCTCATCTGGTGTGATCCAAGTCTTCTAAAGCCCCAACATGCCAAGATGCACGCTGTCTGAACTGGGTGTGTGTGGTGTGACGGTGTGCAAACGGCATGTTTGGGGCTTTAGGAGACTTGGATTACACCAGACAAGCAGTATGGGGGCATTTCATGGCTTTATTCTGTTGTTTTTTTGAAAACTGGTCACCATTCACTTCCATTGTTCAGGAGATTCTGCAACACTGTTTTCCTGTGAAACTCCAGCAGTGTTTTGTGGACTAAAAAACTAAACCCGACTTTCAATGGCCATCAGGGTGAGTAGATAATAACTGAATTTTCATTTTTGGGCGAACTATCCTAACCTTTAATGTGTCTAAATACTGGAGTCATATTTGTTTCATACTTGTTAGTATTTTCAGCCATTTCATATTTCTGCTTTGATGTACATATTATTTTCTTTCAATTCCATCAATATATTTAATAAAATAACAAATATTTTTGTTATTAATATTTGAATGTTCCAATATATATTTAACCAGTCTGCTATATTAACATCTATTGATGAGCAATGACAGTTTGAAGATGTAACATTAACCAACGATTTGCCCAAAATATTAATTTAATTACAATCTCCATGGATATTCTGTGCCTGACCCTCTCTGAAAAGGCTCAACTCTGTGTTGAGGGACACATTTTCATTTACAGCTGTGAAATAGCTCCAAACGAGGCTCCTCTTTTGTTCAGTCATCACTGCAATTATGGGTTGGATTAAACTAATCTGCATGTGCATGACATGTATGTTGCTTCAGTGCAGAGACAGCAGCAGTGGAGAACCAAAGAGCACATGCACAACTGTTTGCACAGACAGTTCTGCTCTTTGATGAAATAGTCATTGATTATATAAGAGACTGAATATACTCAAATTCACCTACCTGGTAATAACCATGTGGAGAGAACGGCCCTGTTTGAAGTCCACTGCTTGTCAGGGGTGAGGCCATACGGTTCGGCTGGTAGCAATGGCAAGCTTCAAGAACATCAAAAGATCACTTTTAGATTATAAGATGCAGGGTTTTTGTTCCTATTGGAGTTGAAACATACATTTTGCCATTCATAATAAATAATATTACATAAAGATCCTAATTAGTACTTTATTTAGCACATTACAATTGTCTACAACTTTTTTCCCCTTTCAAGTACAATTTACAGGAGAAATCTGTAATATATTTACTGTGATAAATAATAGTAATACCACCACCGCCAACAACAACAACAACAACAACAACAACAACAACAACAATAATAATAACAATAACTATGATATGCAAGACTTAGTTCTCTGACAACAACATGTCCCCCTTTGAAATTCCTTTTCAGGGCCGGAATGACTGTTTTTGTTTGCCCAATTCACATTAATTTGAGTTCAAATTAATGCCAAATGTTAAGTCTGTTTGTGAGTAGTATAAGTAGTAATAGTGAATAACCTTTTAGAGGGAGTGGATGTTTATGACATTTGTAACAGTTTATAATGTTTATTATAATGTTTAAAACGGTTAAATTGAGCAATATGTCAATGGAGTCTGTCAGCAAGTGAGACAGGCAATGATTTAACATAAACACCCGTGTGGATTTTCAGAGTAGTGGATTTTTTGTTTTAAGATAACAGGCTGAACTTTACATTGTCAGACAACTGACAGTTACAAACAGTTGATCAACTGACAGTCGAGGACTTGTCGTGGCTTGTTATTTTCGATTTACAATGCCCTGCGCGGGAAACAACTAGCTACGACCATAGATGTTATATTAAATAGGGATTCAACCTATCAAATATACAGTCTATGGCTCCAACTCACCATTTGGACCACAGTTCTCATTTTTGCATGTGCAATTGCTACATATTGCTCCTTTAAGTAAAGTGATGGAACAACTGTGGTTTATAACTCACTCCACACATATTTCTAACAGGTTAACTGATGTCATTCTCACCTGGATAGCATCCTGGAGTATATTGTGCACTAGAAGGACTAAAGGTGGCAAAATTTAGATTTCCATGGTTTGCATGGGCCAGTAAAGCCTGCTGAAGGTGCACAGCAGAGGAGTTTGAGGGTACTCCAGCAAAGGGGTGGCTCAGAGGTACCGGCATTCCTTTGTCTGTAGCTAAGCCAGCAGGAGAATGAGCTGCACTATAACCCCTTATCAGGTATCGTGGTGGGACTGGGGTTGCATTGTGTGCTGTCTTGGCCTGGGCTTTATTTGAATGGTAAGGATGAGTGGAATCGTGGTGTGTAGGACTACACAGTGAAGAACTGCCTGCAGAAACAGCAAAAAAAAACAAAAAAAAAACAAAGCATAACAACCTCTTAGACAGCAGTTATTGGAATTTAAAGCACTGTATTGTGGAACAAGAAGTAGAGCTGCCAACGATTAGCTGTCCACTATTAAATTAATCACCAACTATTTTGGTAATCAGTTAATCATTCATCAAGTCAGCAAAACAAAATACAAAATAAGACATTTCAGGACATCATCTTGGCCTTTGTGAAACAGTTATGAAGATTTTTCACCAGTTTCTGAGAATTTATGGACAAAACAACTGATCTATTAGTTGAGATAACAATCGACAAATTAATAAATACTGAAAAAAAATAGTTGTAGTTCTAATTATAGAAGTTTGCGTCAGATGAAAACTGATGAAACATTCAGGATCCATAGTGATTTTCAAAGTGGGGTTTGTGGAATCCTTAAGTTTAATTGCAGTATCATTTAAGGCCACAACTAAAGATCATTTTCATTGTCAATAAATGCGTTGATTATTTTTTCAATTAATCCAATTAATCCATTAGTTGTTCGATTTTTAAAATGTCTGAAGGGCTAAAAATGCAGATCAGTTTTTCCAAAAGCCAAAGATGACATCCTCAAATTTACTGTTTTTTCCACAACTCAAATATATTCAGTTTACTGTCAGAAATGAGTAATGAAACCAGAAAATATTCACACTTAAGAGGCTGGAATCAGAGAAATTTGCCTTTTTTGTCTTAGAATATTACTCAAATTGATTAGCAAAATAGTCTGCAATTTATTTATTAATCGATTAATTGTTGCAGCTGTAGTATCATTCACTATGCCATTATAGCAAAACTTGGGTAACTGTTGCTGTAGGGAAAGACAGAGGTCATGCAGTGACACTTGCCTTTTATCACATTTTTCTCTCTGCCATCATCACCCCCTCCGAATTGCTGGTTTCGACTCGGCGGCCGACAGCTCACGCTCAGACCAGCTTGGAGCTTGGCCTTATTATCGACGGTGAGTCTCCTCAGACTCGCAACAAGTTCAGGTTGGTTTCTCTTGAAGTTTGGATTGCAAAAATGATGATACGTCCCACTGTCCCCAGCGAAGTTGTGGTTGTTTTTGGCATCGACTTTCCTGAAGCCATACAGATTGAGCTGACGGACAAAGCTTGAGAAGTTGGTTGTTTTGAAGGTGTCAGCATTGTCTGAGTTGATGTTGCATGGAGACAGGATCTGTCTCTCGAAAAGATGTCGGTCAATGATGATGGCCTCACCTTGGCTGTCCCAACAGATGGCGTCATATGCCGGAT
Source organism: Lutjanus argentimaculatus (assembly GCA_034769285.1). NCBI lineage: Eukaryota > Metazoa > Chordata > Actinopteri > Lutjaniformes > Lutjanidae > Lutjanus > Lutjanus argentimaculatus. Next base: position 41,843,010 of record JAWZSL010000004.1, on the reverse strand, counting down.
GGTTCACCAAACGCCACAGTTTGGCAGGGAAGTTATTAGGGTTGATGCTGGTAGGGAGCAGCGTTAAAAGTGGGCTTTTACCAACATCCATGATTTTGTCTCTGGAATTGGAAACAGAAGTTACAAGTAGCACATGAGTAAAAAAGTATTTTTTTAAGGTGCAAGTCCTTTTCATGTTCCTTTTTTTAAGCTCTACTTTGACTTTAAGCATATTTTTGAGACATTAATTTACTTTTTACTTCACTGTATTTGCCATTTACCCTAAGGTTGTTAAAAGTATTGTTTAAGTACCGATGCTTTTTCAATACCACATGTATCAAAACAATACATTAAAATTTGATAGTATCAAAAGTCCTGGAGCTATTAAAATGAAATTCCAAGCACTCAGTCACAAGACTCTGTGTGCAAGTTAATTAAAAAAAGAATGAAATTTCTCCTATTTTGTGTGCGTGAGACTTCATTTTCTTTTTGTCATGGTATCAAAAGAGGTATTGAGTATTGTTCTTTTATATTAATATTGTATCGAAGGTTAAAATTCTGGTACTTGTGTCATTTTTCTGGGAGTAATTGTACTTTTACTTGCGTATAGACGAATCCAGCGACTGCTTTGTGTGTTCCAACATCTTGTGGCCCTGCATTGCTGCGGTGGCACGTTCTGTCTTTCACTCTCGGGTTCCCTTTTAGACACTGTATCTGCTGTTACTTGCAGCACAGATAACTGGATTGACAGCGGCCCTTGGTCAGTGGTTAGGTTCCTTTTATTAACATTATTCAAACATTACATAGTACTTAGACGTTGGTTGTGACAATAGCCAGAAATGGATAATGAAGAAGAGAAAAAAACGGACTACCTCTGCCATGTTTTAGTAATAAAGCACTGAGTAATATATGTTAAAATATATATATGAATTCATATGTCACTGTGCCACATGGTGGTCCTCTGTACACTCAGTGAATCTCTGTAGAATCTCTGCTCTCAGACAGCATCTTCATGAAGTGAAGGTTTGTGTATTTTCATTACGTTTTTGTCCAAAGTTGAAGTTTGACTCGACTGTTGGAGCAGCCGAACTGCACAGGTTTTCCCGACTTGCTAGACATTGTTGTCAAAAGTAAACGTTACATAAAAAGTAAGTGCACAAGTGAAAAATTGTTAACTTCTAATGTCGCCCGCATTCAGTCGTGCTCACACTGTAGGGAGACGTCACTGCAGCAATGGCGGCTTATTAACTTCCGGTGCTTCGCCGGATTCGTCTACCCACCACTGCACAGCTAAAGTAGGTTAACGTCAGTAAACTGTCAACAGTTAACGTTCAAACTGTGTCCATCACAAAACCTTTACTACCAGTTAGCTACACAGTTCTGAAGGAGCTACGTTAGCCAGCGTAGCTAAAATTGGACACTTGTATGTCAACTGTTATTATTAGGACTGATATATCTTCAAAATATCAAACCCATAGAGCTCTTTTATTATTTCTAACACACTGGAAACCCACACGACTACAAACAACACCATTCTTACACGGTAGTGTTAACTTACTGTAAATGATTAACTCTGGCTAACACCTGAAAATGCTAACTTAATTAACTTTTAGCGTTAACCACTGCTGCTCGGTTAGTATTGGCTACTAAGAACTCCGTATGTGACATGAATTCTAACACAGTACCGTTAGTAAGGTTGCACAAAACTCTTTCTATATTTCCGTGCAGTTTTTGGGTCTCACAACACAAAAGCATGATGGCTGTACCTGGATGGCTGAAGATGGCCGTCAGCTGTTCTCAACCGTTGGAAGAAGTTTCCCAGCCGTTGGAACAGTTGAGTGGAAACGTTTCACCTGTCTGATACTCTGCTGTTAACTCAAGTGTTGTCAAGTCCCAAGTCAAATTCTACAGTTATATTGTAGCACGTCCTTATGTTCCACATTTAAAATGTTATTGTACAAAGTACAGAGGAGTTAACAGCAACAGTATCAGTAAGACATAGGACATGTAAATTAATTACAAATGATGAATATTTTTATGTATGGAAATTATAATATGGACATAATAAAGATACAAATATAACGATAATATAATGATAGAAATAATATAGAAATATAAATGAATGAATAATTAAATAAGACATGGGATAAAGGTATAATAAAAGGTAAAATCTATATTTAAATCAAGATACTGTAGAAAAAAATTCATAATAATCCAGAGCCTTATTACTCTTTGTGTTTTCAATCAAAGTAAATTATTTTAATAGAGAATTTAGTTCCATCAGAAAAGATGCCGTCTTAGGAAGTGATCTGCAAAACTTTGTTTGTGTAAAAAATTTTGCATATAGAATAATGAAGTTAATCAAATGCTCAAGAGCACCATCATATAGATTATCATAGCAACAAACAAAATCTTTGAGATTCAAATAGTTAACTGTTAACAGGATAATCAGTATTTCTACCTCAGGGTCACAGAACAGGAGAGGATACATTAATGTCTATAACAAACATTAATGTCTGTATTGATGTCTGTAAATTTAGCAATAAAACAGGGCATATTTTAAGTAAGATTTTAAATTGTACTTTCTTGGCCTTGCTTGCGATACAGTACTTATGGGGTAAAAGCCAAGCCCTTCTCCAGTTCATGTTTACTATTTTAGACCTCCAAGAAAACGTCACTCTATAGGTACACTTTTATTCTTTCTTTATTATCTGCATAATAATTAGGTCTATATTACAATCACTGATGCAGTAACATGGAAGTGATTGCAGCTGGTCAGTAAAAGTACCTGAGCAAATCCATTTAGCTACTTCCCTCCACTTGGACAAATGAGATACAATTCCACTAAAGGGATAGTTCACCCAAAAATGAAAATTCACTCATTGTCTACTCACCATCATCTGAATTTAAGGTTGGGTTTAGTTTTTTAGTCCACAAAACACTGCTGGAGTTTCACAGGAAAACAGTGTTGCAGAATCACCCAATGGAATGGAAGTGAATGGTGACCAGTTTTCCAATGGAAAAAAAAACAAACAAACAAAAAAACAAAACCAAAAAAAAAAACAAAGCAAAACACGAAATACTTCCAAACTGCTCATCTGGTGTAATCCAAGTTTCCTAAAGCCATGCGGTTTGCACACTGTCTCACCACACACACCCAGTTCAGATGGTGTGCATGCAAAGGTGAACGTGGCTTCAAGCTAAGGATCTACAGTGAAGATTTAAGCTAAAAACATGGTGTAAATGATGTCTTTCAAGTCAGGTTGGCCTGCGGGGGCTTTAGGGGGCTTGGATTACACCAGACGAGCAGGATGGAGGCATTTTATGAGTTGTTTTTTTTTTTTTTTTTTTCCATTTGAAAACTGGTCACCACTCACTTCCATTTTTGGGTGGACTATCCCTTTAATTTAAAAACTTTAAATAACCTACATTCATCAAAGGTAGTAATTATGGTAGAAAAACCCTTCTTTAAGCCTGTTGTTGATATTTGTATTTAATGTAGGTAGATAACTAGATAGATACTCAATACAGATATTTGAAGTCCATGACCTGATGGATGTGTAACTATATCAACAGACAGCAATAGACCCTTTTCACAGCAGCCATCTTGACATGAAATAGAATAAACACAGGTGTTACCAATAATTTAATCTAATTAATGTTCTGTTCCATTCAGGTCAAACAGAGTCAGGGTGCTGCTGTTGTGCATGTTGGCTTACTGGAAAGGCTCTGCTGCACTAAATGGAACAGGACCTTAAAGCTACTATAGAGAGTTTTTACCTGGTTATAAGTCTCAATTTAATACTGATAACTTGTTATGACCTATAAGTAAATGAGTCCATCCGTGAGAAGACTGGTTATTTCTATACAGTTATTTTTAATACCTTTGACCAGGTCAGATTCTCCTCAAAATCAGATGAATTGAGCCTTTTCTTAGGCAAAGTTACAGCAATTTAAAAAGAAGTTACAGCAAGTTAAAAAGAAGCAGGAGGAGATTTTTATTTAGATCATTTTATTTTTAGCATTATATTTTGTGGTCATGGTGGAGGAAACACTACAGTTTTTGCCCACAGGGTCCTCCAAAATCAACACAATATGGAAGTAGTCTAATTTCACAAAGTTGTTCTTAACTTTTTTTCTGTTTCTCACATCTGTCCTGGCTTGAATTGCATTTGTTTGTTGTTGCTGACCTTGCTTGCGTTGTTGTTGCTCTGCTTTGTCAGTTTTCTGCTTAATACTGTGTTCTGCTTTTACTGCAATGAACATGCCTTTACAATTGTTAGAACTTGTTCCTTAATTCTTAATTTTCATATTGATGTTAGGTTGTCAACTTTACATCTGGCCAGGGAATACACATGAAAACTAGCCTCTTGACTAATTCTGGCATATTGACAGTAATGTGTATTAATATGCACTGTACCTGAGAAATAAATAAGTTTGCTGTAGTAGCTTTAATTAATATAACTGGTAACACCTGTGTTCATCCTACTATTTCATATCAATCTGGCAGCTGTGAAAAAGCTCTATATCCACCTCCTCACTGGCATCGTCTACAGCAGCCATTTCCAAACTTGAGAACGCCACGGCCCAATTTGAAATCTGAAAATCTTCTGTGGCCAGCCCAAACCATTAACACCTGATCAACACACAAGGTCAGTCGTACCAATGATGTGATATGAGATATGTTCTCATGTTAATGTCACCAAATACAGTGTAACAGTTAACCTAGGTTAACTAAATGAAGAATAACACAAAAAACAAAAACATGGATTTGCTCATTAGTCCTGGCTACTTTTTTTTAAATGAATCAAACATATATTATGATAATTTCAAACTTATACAATTGAGACTTAAAAACATGTTATTTATTTATTTTTCATGACTTCTCGCAGCGCACCTGCACACTTTGGGAATCACTAATCTAAAGCTTTACTGTTGTGCATTCTCGGCAAAGTTCATCTGTTTTTAATCCCAAACACAAAATATCAGCCTCAGTTTGAGTCTTTTTCAATGCAAACATTTTAACCCATCATAGCGAGAAAAGAGCAGGTGTAATCAGTAACTTTAACAACTGGTCTATTCCGTTTAATTGTCCCAGGAAGTTATCCCAGTGAGCCAACATTTACAACAACAGGAGCCTGGAAATGGCAAATCTAAATGGAATGCAGGCAGCCATAAACATTACTTTATCCCAAGCTTACTCATATAAACTGTACGTCATTTAATTTTAAATGCTTTTGGATAACATTGTTGAAATGTATACAACACAGTATTAATCCAACATTTTCCTGAAAACAAATAACCAAATGAAACCATGAATGAGGAACTGAACAAAGAACAGCATGAATTTACAGCAGTCTCATGAGTTGGTCTCTTCACCCCCATATAATTTTATAGTTTTATAGTTTCTTTTGCACTATTAAAACACACAAATATGGTACAAAAATAAATAATGAAATACAGTGCAGGGAGAAGCAAAAAACCCAGAGGGCTTATTTAAAGCCTCCACCTAATAAAATTTTTACAATGTTATTAAGACCTCAAAAGTACAGAAAATACAGAAGAATACATAAAATAATACCAGTGATAGCAAACTACTAGTAACAAAATATGTTTGATTGTAACAACAAAAAACAGCAATAATAGAATCCATTTAAGAGGCAGAAAATGTGAGTATGTGACGCGTAGACAATGTCAGTGTGATAGGCGTGTGTACGTGTGTGTCTGTGTGTGAGGGTTATAATAGTTTATACCATGTTGACCCTTGAGCAATAGTAAAAATACATCACAATGAATAAGACTAATTTAAGCATGGACAGAATACATGAGGAACACCCATTACAAAACAGCAGTTAAATGTTTTTTCAGGCATCTTTTGTAACACTTTATAGAGATGCAGGTTTTTGCCAGGTGGAAAAAATCATTCCATAGTTTCGCTGCCCTAAATCTTGAATCCTGAATCTTGAAAACTGACCTCGACAAGTAAGAAATTTAGGAAGATGAAGAGCTGAAGATTTACGAATTAAGTGTGAATCTAACTGTGAATTAGCTGTAAAATAAGTTGTGAACTGCTCAGGAATATTCCCTTCACTTAAAAGTATTTTGTAAGTAAAAACACATATTAATGTCATAAATAGTGGGAATTTGAAGTCTCTGAAATAATGGGGCAGTTGAAGTGTGTGACTCTGATCTGGTTGCGATCCTAACAAAGCGTTTCTGCAGGACCAAAATTTTATGAAGAGTAGTCGGAAAAGTACTCACCCAAACTATATTACAATATGAGAGATAGGGATAAATCAAACTGTATGTGTATGTACTGTGTTTTTACTAACCCAATCAGTTTTTTCTCTCCAATTCAAACTCTCATCAACAAAAATGCCCCAAAATTTTGTACTGGACACCTGAGGCATCTCAACAGACTCAATTATAATTTTGGATAAATCTTTAGAATGCGTTTTTTTGCTACTGAAGATAAAGTTAGATTTCCTGAGAGAGAACAAGTGTTGTGTTGTCAGCAAACATTATTGGGCAAAGGATATCTGAAACATTAGATAGATCATTTATATAGATGAGGAATAATAATGGTCCCAGAATGGACCCCTGTGGGACCCCAGAGCTTTGTCAGAACAGCAACCCTTAACACAAACTAACTGACTTCTATCAGTGACATAATTAGTACATACATACATTTGTATGTAACATCATAAAAACCATATTCATACAGTTCTGCTAATAAAATGTGATGGTTTACTGTATCAAAAGCTTTTGAAATGTCAATGAAAATAGTACAAGTATACTCATTGTTTTTAGGTGCACAGTAAACTAGGTGAAGCAGAGCCATATAAGTGGAGTGATGTTTTCAAAAACTGTACTGGTGTTTGTAAAGAATTAAATATGAATCTAAATGAAAAAGAATTTGTTTATATACAATTTTTTCTAAGAATTTTGAAAAACATGGCAAAATAGATATAGGCCTGTAGTTGTTAAAACAATATTGGTCATCTGCTTTAAACAGAGGTAAAACTTTGGCAACCTTTAAATCCTCAGGCATGATGCCTGTTTTCAAAGACAATGAAAAGATGTGAACCAGTGGCTGCAGTATGGACTGTTTCACCTGTTTGACAAGATATACAGAAATATCGTCATGACCAGCTGATGATGATTTTAATTCATCAGTTATGTCACTTATTTCATGGATATCAGGGGGCTTAAAAGAAGAGATAATAGGAAAATTTCTTGGGATAAAATCTAGTGGATTACCATGACGGGGAGGGATTTTTTTTTGCTAATTCACAACCAATGTTAACAAAGAAATCATTAAATTTTTGAGCTATGTCAAATTGATTGTTAAGAGAATTTTCACCATCTAAAAAGACAAAGTAACTCTGGAGTACTCTTTTCTCCTTGCAGCAACTGATTAATGACTTTCCGTGTGGTTTTAATATCCTTTGAACGCCTCTTAAATTCTTCACTGAAATATCTATTTTTTGCAGATCTAACTGACTGTGTATATTTATTTCTATAAGATTTATAAACACTATGGGCGAGAGGAGTAGGACATATTTTCTATATAATTTATTTTTTTTCCTCAACAGCTTGAATAAATCCAATGTAAACCAAGGCTTATTAAAGTCTTGACTGTATTTCTTGATAGAATTGCCGATTGGAAAACATTAATTGAAACTAAAGCTTAAAACCTTCATAAATGTTTGATATGCAAAATCAGCATTATTTTCCTAATACATATTCCATGAAATACTGGCGAGCATATCTTTAAATTTAGAAATATTTGACTTGCTCATTATTCTTTTGTGCATTATTTTCCTGGTATATTTTTCTCTATCAGCCTTGATTATAGAGTACTGGAATATGGGGGAAATGATCTGACAAATCTGAATACAAAATCCCAGATTTCATCCCTTTGCCCAGAGAGTAAGTTAAGATGTTATCAATCAAAGTTGCTGAATTTCCATAAACATGTGTGGACTTATGAATAAGAGGGAAAAAATAACTAGAATAAAGAACATTAGGAAAACCCCCACTAAAGCCAAAAAGACCAAAAAGCTTAAAGGTCTGTCCTTCAAAATCAGATGTGTTGTGAACCATAGAGTGTGAGAAGAATAATGTGCTGTAACTGTAAGATTAAGTAAACTAAGTCCTGTATACGTGTCTAATGGTGGAGACTAATGAGCCAAACTCTGAGCATTGGCCTTCCTTTGAAATGGGTTTTGAGTAGGTGGATGTACAATAAGTTTGTCATATCTCAAATATGCAATATCACCTCTCTCACAAGCTGCTTTCATTTAGTTCTTTCCTTCTTCGCCAAACAGCTTCAGGAAAGTCCTCATTAATGAAGATGCCAGAGCCCTTCAAGTTTTTAGCTTTATCCAAGACAGCATGTGTGTCCTTCATTTGCAGAAATCTCACCACAATGGGTCAAGGCTTTCCTGATGATGACATTGGCTTCCCAGTCCGATGAGCCCAGTCCAACTCTATTTTCAGATGATCCAGTTGTAGTTTCTCTCTGAAGAGTTTTCTCACTTTTTCTTCAGATTCAGACACTTTTTCTCTCCCAGACTCTTCGATGCCATCTACAACAATATTATGGCATCTTGACTGGCCCTCCAGATATTCTGTCTTGTCTGATATTGAGATCAAACTTTTGCAAATTGTGTCAAAATCAGACCTGATTTCAGTACAATTTTTGATCCAAGTTTTACACGAGTCTTTAAAATCATCAAATTCCTTCTGAGACCACCTTGAAATCATAGACCTGCTTTGACAGATCATCAATCCTCTTGTTTGAAGAGTCAACTGTGATCTGCACACAAGTTCTGAAGCTTTTTTTCCTGTTGCTCAAGCAAAGTTCTGTAGAAATCCTTTTACTGGTCCAACAATTCACGTACTTGAGCCATAGTGACATATTCCTCAGTGATGTTGTTTGAAGCTTTAGGAGGCATGGTTGGTCATCAAGGCCTACCAGGCCCAGAGTTCAGCAGAAAAGATCCTAAATAGAACCAAAAACCTCCAATGATACTAGCAATGTCCACAATTTTTCATTATTGAGTTGGTTTTAAGACTTGATTCAAGCAGCAGCAGAAATTTTGAGTTTTATTCAGGATTCCTCTGATTTTTGTTAGATAGAGAATCAGCCACAGGCTCAGAGAGACACAGCAGCAGCATCTTGACCATCTTGACATGACATAGTCACACACTTTCCCCAGCTGTAAAATCTAAAGAGAGAAAAGTGATTTAAAACATGGTTCACTATAATGCCAGAGCTAATAATAATAACAATGATAATTCAAATAATAAAAAAATCAAAGTATACAAAATAGTGACTTACTTGCAGGAATAAGTGATACAACAACACTGTGATTTAATATTGATATGAAGAATAATAAAAATGTATAATTAAATAAAATAAGAGTACAGATCATGTAAGACCAGTTTATTTAAAATACAAACAGCTGTATAGGCAGAAACCACAAAGAGGGGAAAATACCAAATGAAAATTTAAATGATCTGAATATGTTCATAATTAAATATTAATGGAATGGGGAATAACAGATTTGTGTTAAAAGTAAGGATAATTAAGGAATGCCTGGTCCAGAAGAAAACTGGGAGAGTTAGTGGATCAAAAGGCTCTATTAGGGAGATAATCATGGCAGTATTATCAAAAGTATAGTCAAGGGAAAGTCAATAAATGAACAGGATCTTAAAATGTAGCCCAGGATTAACAGGGAGCCAGATAGTCAAAATACTCTAATTACCTGGATTAAAGTTACAGGCATGTGTTATTACAAAATGATCTCATTGGAAATAACTATGTATTTATTTATTTGTTTGTTTGTTTGTATTTATTTATTATGAATTATTTGTGTTTATTATTGATACTGTATGATTTACTCCATACAGCTATTTCTATGTTTTTAATACATATTGCCTTTGTGTAAATGCTTACATCTTTGCAATAAACTCACTAATGTTTAAAAATAAATAAATAAAATAAAAATCCACCCATAATTCATACTTCCACCAATCCATTGCTTTTGAATTTGAATATCTCTTATTTTTGTGGCCTATAATCACCTATTTTCACTGGTCTGGATCCCTTTGATGGTCAAAAATAAATAACTTGCATCTTCTGGGCATAGTGGGACAAATACAAAATGTGTGACTACACAAAACAATTCAAGCATAATTTCTGTAACTGAGATGATTATTTCATACGAGGGGGAGAGAAATATTTTTATACAGGCACAGAATAGGGACGCCTCTGTGCCTTGTCTAGGGCCTCACAGACCGTGACGTAATACCCCCGGGACTGGAACACATTCAAAACATTAATCTGTCTGATATTTCAGTGTTATTGAAGTATTTTCAGTAGGAGCTTAACGTAATGGCATTGGAAACGGTCCCCAAAGACCTTCGCCATCTGCGGGCGTGTCTTCTGTGTTCTTTAGTGAAGGTAAACCGACAAACACTGAAGCTAACGTCTGTGCTAACATTAGCTTCTTTCTGCGCAGTGTCTTTCCTCTGCTGTGTCTCACGTAGGAACTAAAAGTTCACAATAATGCTTTCATGATGACTTTTATTTACTAATGCCACCAAAAGACTGATTGAACTCTGTGTGTACTCGTTTACAGTATGGTACAATAGTTCATCCTCTCGAAAGCCGTTACGTATGTTTGGCTAAACTCACAACTTTACTACAAACTAAAATACATTTTCACGTAGTTGATAACAGCTGATGGCCTTAGTACACCTAAGTGAAACATTTTAGAATCAACACTTTCTGTGGGTGTTAGAAGTAATCTGTATATGACATCACATGTGTTATTGAAATGTTTTTGTCCTGGATTCATATAAGTTGTTACCAACTCACTTATCTCCTTTTCTTCAGACCATTGACCAGTTTGAATATGACGGCTGTGATAACTGTGAGTCCTACCTCCAGATGAAGGGGAACAGAGAGATGGTTTATGAATGCACAAGTTCCTCGTTTGATGGGTAAACATTGATTAAACCATTATCATTCAAAAACTTAAACATGGATTGGATTGTTTTCTTAATGTTAATCAACATTGTCTGTCTGTATGTCCGCAGTGTGATAGCCATGATGAGTCCTGAGGACAGCTGGGTCGCTAAATGGCAGAGGATAGGTAAGGATGTATGCTGCATTAAAGGGATAGTTTGGATTATTGGAAGTGTGGTTGTATGAGGTACTTAGCAATAGATTAGTCTAAATCTGCAATGATTAGATTATTAAATTATCACCAACCATTTTGATAATCAATTAATCAGTTTGAGTAATTTTTAAAGAAACACAGCCAAAATCCTATGTTTTCAGCTACTTAAATGTGAATATTTTCTGGTTTCTTTACTCCTTTAAGACAGTAAACTGAATAGCTTTGGGTTGTGGGCAAAGGAAGATATGTGAAGATGTCATTGTGGGCTTTGGGAAACACTGATTGACATATTTCACCATTTTCTGATATTCTGATAAACAACAAACAACTATTAATTGATTGATCAGGAAAATAATCGACCAGTTAAACAACCATCAAAATAGACTCACTGGATGCACACTGCTGGTATAAGTCCTGCCACTGGTCGCTTGTTCCAGGCGGCATCACGGCATCTGATGAAACAGCAATGCTCGTGTTGTGCGAGGTAAAATGACTGAAGTCTGGTTGAATAAGAGAGAGTAATATTTGGCTTATAAGTAATAGTGGTTCTCTGTTTTTCAGAATTAATTCAGCTTTAAAATGGGTATACCCCAACGCTGCTGAAAAAAGTCTTAGTCATGTCCTTGTTCAAACACTGTATGTTTTGAGTATTGTCAATAGTCATTTTCAATTTTGTGACTCAAAATGTATGTATTTTTTCCCCATCCTACAGGAAACTTCAAGCCTGGTGTATATGCAGTGTCAGTGACAGGACGACTACCTCCAGGTACACTACAGCTAACTGTACTGTCTCACTGAGTACCAATTCACACTGTGTGTGTGAATTGGTACTCAGTGAGACAGTGAACATTTGTTTTTGTTTTGTTTTTTGTTTTTTTTTCTTTTCTTTTTGTTTTTGTTTTTTTGAGTGGAATTCTTTCCTTATTGAGTGAGTATTCCATTTTCTTTACTGCCTTCTGCTTAAATTGCTAATTTGTTTCTCCTTCCCTGAAGGTGTGGTGAGAGAGCTGAAAAGCAGAGGAGTGATCTACAAATCCAGAGATACAGCAGTGAAGACATAAACCCAAGTGCTGCCAGTTTATGTTGTCTGATGAGACACACCACAGCAGTTTCTTACTGCAGCACCAACTCCAGGAAGAAGTAACAACAGTGGGACTACATTTTCTGTGATGTCTTATGGAACTGCTTTCCAACGTTGTAATTTTTGTTTTTTGTTTTAATTATAAATATTAGCTTGGGGGCTTATAGGGAAGAAAAGGTGGATGTTTTTTTTGTTTTTTTTTTTATTATTATTATTTTGAATAATTGTGAAAAAATAAAGGTCAGTTTTATAAGAATGTGAGTAACTGTCTTAAAATCACATTTTTATTCAAATGCTGCAAATACAATAAGTTAGTTAATGCTAATGTATACCATGGAGGACCACAAGTTTGCATCCTCTCGGTCTAAGTAGTTGTAGTGAGGTCAAAGCAGTCTGTTGACAGTGGGTCTGCCAGTGTCACATATGTTCTCCTGTGTCTCCATGCTAAACATCAACTCAAAATTCCATAAGAAACACAAAACATGATTTTCAGTGAAATCAGTGGAAGTTGTTTTTAACCCTGCTGGGACTGTAGCTCCAGGGATGGTAATGTTGAATTGGTCCACCACTTCAGTCCAGACTGACATGTCTCAACTTTTGTGTTGTGTCCTTGAAGTTTGGTTCAGACATTTTTCACAGCCAGTCAACAGTTCACCTGTTAAACATTAGTATGTCCTTATGAGTATCTTAGCATGTAAATAACATTAAGCCACTGGTGTGGCTGTGAGGTGTTGCATTCTTGTCAGACTACACAGAAGAGACCTTTTTCACAGCTGCAATATTCATATGAAATAATAAACAGGTGATACTAATAAAGGTCCTATTCCATTTAGTGTAGGAGGCCATTTTCCACTGAGGCAACATGCACAGTAGCAGCATCCTGACTCTTTGTCCTGAATGGAATGGGACCTCAATTAATATCACTGGGAACATCAGTGTTTACTATTTCACGTCAAAATAGCTGCTGTGAAAAGTTCCGCTGTCATCATTTTGGATGCCTTACCATATCATTCAGTGCCATCATCAGGTTAAAATTTTAATGTGCCCAATACTTTGGTTTATGGCCAAATAACCTCAAAACTAAAGACATTCACATCAGCCACAACCATCAGCTGTACTCTGTGTTTCTGACTAATTATCAAATGTTAGCATGCTACCACAATAAACTAAAATGGTGAACATGGTCAACTGTTAAACATCTGCATGTTTGTCATTGTGAGTATCTTAGCATGTTGATGTTAGCATGTAGCCACTGGAATGGCTGTAAGGTGTTAAATTCTTGTTACACTTTTTTTTATTATTTTAATTTTTTTTAATTCAAGATTTTATTCATCTTTGAAAAGGCTCGGTACATGGCATACATATTATTTTTCATACATAACACAACGCATGTTTTTTATATTATGGAAGTAGACTTAAGTACATACAGAAAAATTAACAAATAAGTAAGTCTAGAAGGAAAACAGAAGAAAACAAACAAAAAACTGTCACACATATATCCTCATACATTAATCTACAGGATCACATAGTCACAGAGCAAGTTCAAAATTATGTATGTCCAGAACCGGTCCCAAGGAGAGAGTCCCTCCTCCTGGTCACCATTTATTCTACTGAGCATACATTTATAAGACACTATTTCCACCATTGCATTAACAATTCAATTCCTGGGCCTTTGTTGCCTTCCAGTGTCTTAAAATAACTCGACAGATGGTTATTAGACCCCCAGTATTAACAGAAAATGCACGCTTGGATACGTTTGATATTTGGGACTGGTCCCCCAGTAAACACAACCTCTGACTTAAAGGGATTTCTGAACCAAACCACCCACTACTTTCTAATACTCTAATCCAGAGTAGCCTAACCAAACTACATTCCCATAGTTTTACATTTGCAGCAGGTATTGTTATTTAACAACTTCATTCTGTAGAGCTGTAACAGTGTGTGATAATATCTGTCCAGTACCTTATATTGTGTGAGTTTTCCCTTCGCTTCTTTCATGTATTTACCACATCCTGACACAATTTTAGACCATTTGTCACCTTCAATTTCTTCCCCAAGGTCCTTTTGCCAAATCAATTTCACATTAACAGGCATATCACATAAGAGGGGGTTGGTTATTTTATAAAATTGTGAAGTTTTTACGGTTTTCTGGTGGTAATGTGAGATAGTCTACAATTGTGTTATCAGCTACAATGTAGGACTTTGAGATGATACAACTTCTTAACTGTAAGAGCAGCACTCTGACTGTTTGTCCTGAATGGAACAGTATCATCCATAACACCTGTGTGTATTCTACTATGTCATGTCAATATGGCTGCTGTGAAAAAGGTCTATTAAAACATATTGGACTGCATCAGACCTGGGCCAAATGTGGGACCCGATGCAAGTTTCATGTGGCCCACAAGGCCATCATGGAAATACCAAAACTTAAAAGTCTAGCAAAGATGATCAGTAGCATTTTGCTTACCATTAAACCATTATCAGACATTTATTTTGAAAGGGATCAGTGCTGTGTTCATTAGTAATGATAATGAACTGTATCTTTTATATTAAACTGTAACTTTATTCACTCAGTGCTGTTCATCCATGCTGTTTATGTTGTTCTTCTTCTACTGTTGCTGCTACTATCATTACAACCTGTATGCAGCCTGCATGGTTCACTGTAAAACATCAAGTGTTGGACATTGTCAACAAAATATTATCCCACAATTCATCACATGACAGTTCAGAAAGGGTGACCAACACTATAAGTGTCCTATATAGAACACTTCTGACCATTCCATTATTAGAGATTTGGTCATTATTAGGATCTTATATCATTTGTGTCTGGACCACGGCAATTTCTCATATGGCCCCTGTGAAAAATAATTGCCCACCCATGATATACATCCTCATGTACCACCACAGAGTCTTGTTCACACACTGACTCATTACTGGAGCGTTTTATTACTGAACTAGCAACTGACCTGAAACACCAGAAAGGAGGAACTGAATAACACTGTAATGATGCCTCCCTGTAGTTATTTATTTGGGCCACAAGATGGTGCTTTTTACTGAATGGTAGAATTATATGCAGTACCAAAAATTGCCAGTAGGGGGAATCAAAAATCAAACTATAAGTGGTGTAAAACCTAGTTGCATGATTCTCACCCTAGTGTGCCATAAATAGCTTCTCCAGTTAAATTTTAAGTACTTTCTGGTTTCACATACTGCTGTGGCTTCTGTTTCACTGAACAGTATCTTGTAATAACAACTCAGGTTTGTACGTTTGCGTCCTTTGCTGCTGCAGTGTGTAGCAGATACTGTTCAGTTCTAGCACTCTGTTGGTGGCTTATACTACTGTGTAGGAAGAAACTATATTTGTTTATTGCCAGAGGGTCTTGGCATTCTGTAATTTCACTGTACCCTGATGGATCGGGGTCATGCACACTTTAAATCCTTGTATGTGAGCACAGTGAGCTCTCACTCTTGTCTTGTTAAAGGAGTGTTTCATTGCATGGGCACCTGCTGCTGATATTTTGTTGCAAAGGCACGGTTAGTGAAACTGCTCTTTGAAAAAAACAATAGAGGTTATGGTTTAGTGAAGTGAAGCAGATGTTTTTGTTTTTTTTTAATCTCAGAATCCTCAATCATTCTACCAGCTCACAACTGACTGAGTGCACATTATACCGCCCCCCACCACCACCACCACCAAAATACTGTGAGAAAATTAAATTCATAATGATGAACATGAGATGTGGAACATGGAATGATGTATACGCGAGGAATTCAAAGGACCTACAAATATGAGTGATAAGAATTTGCCACCACAATAATGAATGATTGTTTAGTCCAGCAGAGAATTTAAAGTAAAACAACATGTAGTCTAAAAAGGGAAATGAGTCTGTAATGTGATCCACAGGAAAGCTGTCCCACTTTCATGTACACAGGAACATCTCTCACTTTACTTTTCTGGACTGAATACAATGGATCATGAAGAGAAAGATTGGAAAGCAAGATGTTATTCTCAATGATGATATAATCATTTCTTATCTACAGTGTCTCTACAATGAAAGGCACAAACATTCTGTAACTAGGTCATATACCTCCTCAAGAGATGCACAATAGTTGTGCGTCACTACATTCTCTGTCTGTAACAATACGGTAATAAGGTGTTGTGTACTGTAGGATGTGTAGAGGTGGAACATGTAGATTTGTTTCATGGCCCTTTGCAGGTTGTGACACTGTGACCAGGTTTCCACTAAAGGTGTTAGTGAGAGTTCAATGGAAAAACTCAATGCAGCTGTTTGCACATATATACATTATGTGTATATGTACCAGTCCCTCCAGGATTTCACAGGCTTTTTGGGGGGTTGTTGCAGCCTAAAACACCTGATTTCACAGCAGCTTTAAAAAAAACAAACAAACAAAAAAAAACAAACTGCAATGCATGTCAAGATGTTTTTATGTGTTTTTTGCAAAGAAATTGCAATAACTCGAAAAAAAAAAAAAAAAGTAGTGATTTTTAAACTCTTTTAAGCATTTTTGTATAATTCATTCAAAATTAAAGGCAGCTTGTTCCAGTGAGAATGAAACCACACTCTGTTCTGAGTGTTCTATCTGTCCTCAGCAAAAGGACTCAAGATTACAAAAATTCTAACAAAGTGTGCTTTAAACGTAAATGAAGAAGTTCACTTGCAAGGTTGTGCAGAATTCACAGGGATTGGCTAAATTTGCATTAATCGTTGCGATGGCAACATTGCAGCTCTCTGTAGGGACTGATGTACATCTGTATTAACAGATCACTGAGGCTCAGTTATTGTGAGGCAGCTGATGGATGAATTTTAGGAAACTAGCCCTGAGACAGAGGCCAAGTTGTGATCCAAGTGACAAACTCTCTCAGTAGGGTGGTCCTGAGAAACCATTTTTAATTTCACTCTTTAAATGCATTATTCATCTATCATAATTTGCTGTGATAAATTTCTCATCAAGCTTACTAGAATGGTTAGAACACAAAGGCACAGTTAGTAAAGCAAAGGTGGTTTCCAGCAAGCTCAGAGGTCAAAGTCAACCACCACACAACAACTGTGGAACCTGCTGCACGAACGGAAAGAACCATTTACTTGCAAAGCCTTTCATTAATGTCAGCCCATGCATTGTCTCCTCCTGTTTTATTTCATCTTATTTCATTTTTAGGTTAATCATCTTGTCCATTTGTTTTTTTACTTCTTGCCCTGTTCCTCCCGTCATCCCATGTGTTACTGTTTTGTCATTTTATATAGAAGTGTACAGCTTTTTATCTGTTTAATCTCTCATGACTGCTGCAACACAAATAATACGAGTCACAATGAAATGGGTTGACATTTAGTCACCTTTGTGTTATCTTGTGTTTAGGAACACATTAATGTTTGAGAGGAGTGAACTTCATGTAATTAAATGAGAGCTCTCAGTAGCTTGCTGATAGTTCAGCTACATTCATATTTGTAATGACTCAAGAAGTAAATTATTTTTTTTTTTTGCCATTTTTTGTGGAGTTAAAAATTGAATATTCAGTCATTATCTACTCACCCTCATGCTGATTGAAGGTCAGGTTTATTTTGTTAGTCCACAACACTGCTGGAGTTTCACAGGAAAACAGTGTTGCAGAATCTCCCAAACAATGGAAGAGAATGGTGACCAGTTTTCAAACGTAAAAAACAACAACAGAAAAAAGAACATAAAATGCCTCCATACTGCTCGTCTGGTGTAATCCAAGTCTCCTAAAGACGCAACATGCTGTTCATGCATGCGTGCACACTGTCACAGCACACAGGCTAAAAATATGGTGTAAATGATGTTTTTCAAGACAACTTGGCATGTTGGGGCTTTAGGAGACTTGGATTACACCAGACGAGCAGTATGGAGGCATTTTTTTTCTAGTTGTTTTTCACATATGAAAACTGGTCACCATTCACTTCCACTGTTTGGGAGATTCTGCAACACTGTTTTCCTGTGAAACTCCAGCAGTGTTTTGTGGACTGAAAAACTAAATCCGACCTTCAGTCGGCATTACTTCTCAGCTGTAACTGAACCCCCCTTTGCCCAGCCCATGTGAAGGAAGCAGGGACAGCCACACACTTGGTGTTGTGCATGAGCAAAATGACTTGAATCTGAATTTGTAAGACCTGAATATATTAGGTGTCATTGATTTCCAAATGTTCAAAGAAGTTGTTGCATTCTATTTCAGAAGTTACCATGCTGACTGAGTAATCCTGCTTGGTGTGATACAGGTGTCTGACTGATGGACCCTGCATACAAAACCAAAGCTGACATTCCTCTACTTTCTCATGAATAATGGAGTATTTTATTATTTTGCTGTATGTATGACCTGTGAATAAGTAGTAATTTTTTGCAATAAACCCAAATGAGTTTTATATTTTGCTAGCATGTAACTTTTCTGTATCATATTTTTTCATAATTTTGTATCACATATACATTAACAGTTGATCTTTTCTTTCTTTACAGTGGTTTAAACTACTTTTTAAAGTATAGCTCTAGTTGAAAACGCTACATGTCACCCTCGGGTAGTTTTGCTGTAGTTCAACCTGTGCCAGTAATTAGTAGCTCCTCCAACACTGTTAATGTATAATGTACATGTTTACATTGTGAATATACTGTATGTATGAATTGAGCATTCCCATGGAGGCCCTGTATTAATATTTTTAACATTAATTCTGTTTCCCTAGGAATGCTCACCCAAATTTTGTTGCATTTCACCTTTAAAAGCACATAAAGCACCTCATATGTTTGTTTGGAAATGCTGCTTGAGTAACATTTACTTGTAGTCTTATGAATGTTGTACTAAGTGACACATTGTTCTGACTTAACTCACACAGGATGGTGTAGTGGCTCTGTTGACACTGTGGTTCTTGTTCTGTTCGTGTGACACAGACAACATGCAGCTCAAGAAGACAGAGACATTGAGACTGTATGTAGGACATGTGATTGGCTGTTCGTCCTGGAATGATCGTCTGCCCACTCCAAGCTGGAATACCTTTACTCCTCTTAGTCCCAACAGTCTCCAAACACAGCTATAATAATAAAAAAATAGTATGACACGATCACTGTCATCCATTTCACACATGAGGACCTGCGTCTCCTCTTTATTTCAAAATATGAAACACACTTTAGTACAGCCAGCCACTCAAGTTAGTGTCTTGTTACCACTTTACAATAAGACCATCTTTATGAATGGTTTATAGAATTTTCATACATCGATGTGGGCTCATAATTTGGCAAGACCCAGTACTGCTCACTACTAATTAATCTTACTAATGAACATCATTTATAACTGGCAAAGGGAGCCTTATTGTAAAGTATACAGCAGTGCATACTGAAAATGTGAAACTGAAAAAGATGAAACTTTTTGACTATGAAGACATGCTGACAGTGGTTAAATGCTGCTAACTTATTAACAAATATGTGATGAAGCTGACTGAGTGAGCAAAGAGATCTGCAACTTAATACAGATAAATGTGGGCTCACTATTTGGCAAGCATCAGGTCACTGTTGCCCTTTTTATCTAATGTGTTTTAACAGCTTATGAACAGCTTATGAATTATGATTTATAAAATGTTTACAACCCAATTAATAACCTAATTACAAAACCAGTTACAAATCATTTATGGGGTAGTTTTATTGCAACGTGGTACCACACATATTTGAGAATCAGGACAAATCATGTCCTGCCAAAAAAACAAACAAGCAAACAAACAAACAAACAAACAAACAAAAAAAACATTAAAAACATGTAATTCAAAATTTTTCTGAAAAAAAAAAATCTTTAAGGATTTCTATATATGAAATATAGCACGTCATTTACTAAATGTTTTGGTTTGCTATAATTCTTTTAATTTGTAAACTTGCTCCGTGTCAGAAAATCACCTTTGTTCCAGACAAGAATTCACAACTTCAAACAATTTAGAAATATGTTAAAGCCTTCAAAATCTGAAATGATCTACTGAATACCTAAAAATAAAAAATAAAAAAATAAAAAAATTAATGAAAATGTTGGCCCTTTAAAGTTGTGTCCCAGATTTCCATTAGCTTCATCAGATTTTTAAAAATATCATCATCAAATCACTCATAAAAAACAGTTAGCAAAACTCTGATCTCCCCTGTCTCACTTCCTGGTTTAAAAAAGGTGGGAGTTCTGTTCAAGCACTGGTAAACTTTCTGTATTTAGACAAATTCATCCAGATGATGTTTCAACCAAACATGTCAACTTCCTTCTAAATCAAAGCTAAATAAGAATTATGGTTTAAAAATGTGTATTTTGATTAGCGTTAAGAGAATTATCAAATTAAATCAATCAATCAAATCAATTTCAACTATGCTGTGAAATGAAAAAAAACATTTTATCAACTCTGTAAGACGTCTCCATCAACTCCATCAGATTCTCCATCTGACAGAGCTGACATCTACATTTAAAAAAATATGTCATGTTGACATTACAAGATTTAATAGCAAAGATTTTGATCTTTTAAAATATATTTTCCAGCAAAAAACAAAAGCATCAAAATACAGTTTTGAGAGGTTCTCCAGAATGAGTGACCAGTGTCTTTGCAGTTTTGAAAAGGACTCACATGCAAATCATTCAGATCAATTATTATTACAATTATAAATACAATAATTACAATTATTATTCAAATGTACATAATGTTACATATTTCTCATTTTTTCCACCACAAGCGGAACAGAGACTATTTGAACTGAGAATCTAGGTGCGGCGGTTGGAGACAGTTTATAATCAAATGAGAAATAAACCACAAGAGTCAGTGTGAACGCCTCCATGTGGGTTTGAAGCTCACTGCAGAACTGAGTGCATGTGCATGAGGAGTGCAGCTCATTCTTCACTTTTACCTCTTTTCTGCCATGTAAAACAGAATAATTCTGTACCAAAGTGGTATTTTAACATTTTTTTTCTGTGTGATTTGAGGCTCCTTCCTCTTCAGATGACATGCAGGTGAAGTCATTTCACGAGAGCTGTGAACTAAAAACAAAACTGAGAACTGGTTCTCAGTGCTGCAAGACTTCCACGACCACAGGCGTTGTCAGGAAGGCTTTCAGCTTCCGCCCATGCGCTCTCCTCTACACATGAAGCACTGCAGCGGCATCTGAGTGAGGCGAAGCCAAGCACGCCCTTCATTTTCACACTCACAGGGACACACAGGCCCGTCTCTCTGTCTGTCTGTCTGCCACCTCCTCATTGGTGCTCTCAACTGTGGCTTTTGCCCTTATTTGGATATGTCAAGGCTTTAAGCTAAAGGGGAATGTATTAGATGAGAAAACGAGGTGTTGACTCAGTTGGTGGTGCCTCGACTGCTCAGTGACCTCTGTTTTTTAAAAAAAGGAAAAAGTAAGTGGAGGTTTCTTCACCTCAGGCTGGAAATGAGCTGTCTGACAGGGATAAAGTGGAGACAGGGAAATGAGGGCATGTATTTCACTCACATGGGGGATGGACATTATCAACTGATGGCCACACACACTCAAACTGTTGAGTGTGTGCGTGAGAGTGTTTCATAAGGCTGACAAAACTTCCTCTCTTCTGCAGACGAGAGGGCAGCTACAGAAGCGAGAGCAGCTCATCATGTTTATGGATTTAAATTCCTTTTACCAAAGTGATGCCATCTTATCACAGTGTCAGACACACTGACTCTCACTGCTGGAGCTGCTCAGTGTGGAGCCACTTTGAACTACTTTATGTACAGTTAACTAATTAAGTCCAGTGGTTCCCAAACTAGGGGTCGGGGCCCTCCCAGTGGTCACCAGATACATCTGAGGAGTCACGGGATGATTAAACAAAGTTCTTATACACAAATTTATTATCATTTTTTGGATGTTTTTCTGATTTTTAGCTTTTTAGTGACATAGTGGAAGGTTTAGTCAACTTTTTCCTTCCTGATTTCCTGCAGCTACTTTAATTTGTTATGTGCTAGACTCATCTACATTGAAAAAAAATTTGAAGATGGTCAAGATTTGTTGCCGTGGGACCTGTAAAAAGGAAATTAAGTTAAATATAATCTAGTCAGTTAGTTAATGTTGGCAAGATGCTAACTAACTAGCAATATAATCTACATTAACTGTTAACTAGCTAGTTATACACCTGGTAATACACCTGGTTCTTTAGCTGCGTGGACACTGCAGCTGACTGTGTTACAAGAGGTTGTTGGTTCAGAACTCTTATCTTCACATTTTGAACTTTGGCTCTTAGGGGTGGGTGTTAACCACGCTCGGATGTTTTTTTAATTTTTTTATTTATTTATTTATTTAAAGAGGAAAAGTGCACATTCATTATACATTTCTGTAAATGTGCCAGTGTTAGCCAAAGGCTAACACCCACTGCAGTGGTGGGGGTCTCTCCAGTGCCATCTCTCTGGTTGCGGAATTCCCCTCAGTTGAGCTTCACTCCTGGCGCGCGTGGACGTGCTTCTAGTTGGATGGGACATATGTAACACACTAATACAGCTGCATTACCCTTCACTAACAGGCCTGGCCCTTTAGCTGAATGGATACTGCAGCTGACTGTGTTACGGCAGGTTGCCGGTGGCCCTTAGGGATGGGCGTTAACCCGCTTGGCTATTACACTAACTAGCTAGCCAATCTATTGCTTTATTTGAAATCACTCTCCACTCATTATATAGTGAGTTTGTCATTTTGTAGTGCTGTCCGAATGAATACTGAGAATTATTATACCCCATATACTAGACTCAAAGTATCCCTTAATGCATTGTCAAAAGTAGTGGACAACCAGTGGTTTTTGGTGTGTTCTAATGAGGTCATATTTAATGTCACAACATGAGTCCATATGAACAACCCCTCATGTCGTATATTTACGACATAATGAACTGACACAACTTCCAATGTCATAATTGCAAGGTGACACGTTCCAACCAGGCAATATATACCATCATGCATTGCACTGAAAGAAAAACAGCAGCAATGATGTAATTAATGGGGCAGCAGAAATGAGCCAAGTTGTGTCAGAAAGTGTTTTTTCTTCACTACATAGTGAGCTAATTATTTATTTCTCGACATCTAAATCCCTGGATAGTGAGCAGGAGGTAATGATGAAGGGATTGATTTCAGACACAATGTTAGCTAGCTAGTTAGCTAATGTTTTGCTAACATTAGCTCATTTAGGATGTGAATACATGTTGCTTTTACAAGTCCTCCAGCAACATCTTTTAACTGTCCTCAAAACCTGTTTTTCTTCTCTACATAGCACTTAGCATATCTAAGAACAGGGAACAGGAAATGAGAGATTTGACCAAGGTTCTGCTGGGAACCTTGCTTTGGCTTACTCAACTGTGGGGACGGGAGGGGTCAAGTTAATTGGAGTCTGTTTTTTCATTGGTGAATATCCTGAACGTGTTTTATTTATAGTGACATAACTTTATTTATACATCATGTAGAGGCGAGCTGAGAGGACACATTGAAAGTGCTGATGTGGTGCTTTCATACACTACCTCATTTATGTCTGTAGATTATAACTAATGTTTTTGGAAGACTTTTAAAACTGTAATAAAAAGGCATGAGAGGCATACATAGACCCAAAGATGTAAATAGACTGTATTTAAGTTTTATTTCTTACATTTTTCTAAATAGTGAAACAATATTATTTACAACATGAATCTGTTCTATTATAATATTTTGAGTAATTAGCACATTTTTCTTGTATTTTGGCAGCTGTATTCTCTGGAAAACTGGGAAAATGATAAGTCAGACTTATAAATTTATATATAGTTTGTGCTGGAGGAACAGATATCATGTGTAGTTTAAGGAGAGTTTAAACAAAGCTGAACAAAGACTCATAAGAATGCATAGAAAGTTAGCCAAAATGAGTACTGACTCACAGATATCTGAAACATGAAAAATGTTGGGAACCACTGGTTTACTCTTTAACAAAGTGTTGTAAGTCAACTCTTAATCTGAAAAGAGACTGTAGCCGTCAAATAACTGTAGTGGAGTGGAAATATAAAGTAGCATAAAATGAAAATATCAACTAAAGTACAAGTACCTCAAAACTGGACCTACAGTAAGTGAGGCTGGTGAGTAAATCTACTTTCCACTGGTGTTCTGCAGAAGTGTTTTTAGAGCAGCTCAGGCTTCTGTGGAGCTTGCAGCTCTCAGAGGATCTAAGCCTACGGGTGGCTCAGCGGTGTCGACACCCGGCCACGGTGCAGGAGGAGCTCAGAGAGCGGCGGCAGGCAGGCAGGCAGGGAGGGGAAATGGCTGCCGGCCCAGATAAGGTCTATCATGAGAGGTAGCGTGGGTTTGGGAAGGCCCCAGCTTTAGAGCACTCTTCACACAGGGAGTTAGGATCATTTCCCCACTGGCACACACACAGACGCTGGTGGTGGTCTGCCAGATGAAGTGGCAGCAGCACTTCAGTGGAGGCTGCTGACTCAATAAGTTGAAGAGGGCAGGGATTAGTAAAATGTGGGGCAGGGGTCAGAAGATTGGAGGGTTAAAGGCTAAAAAAGAAATGTGAGGCTTTTAAAAGACACCATATGCTGGATATTTTCAACAAGTGTTCAGTGAGGTTGGTTTATGTGTAACTGGAGCATCATGAGTAACCCTTACCTTTAATATGAATAAACAGATGAATACCCAGAATGCTCTTCTGTTTAGTCTTATACATACAGTATGAGAGACACGTGTTTACCCACCAGCTGACGTCACCTTCTCTTTTCTTTTATGCATTTTTGTATGATAACTGTGTCATCTTTTCTCTCATGTCTTTGTTGTGGAGTGGACACACACACACACACATATTTACATTCTGTAAATATAGGTGGAAGTGTTTGTTTCCCTCAGAGGTGTTGATGTCAGAGTGACGTGCGCTCTCTTTCTCTCAGACATGAACTCACATCGACTCCCAGCAGGAACACATGTCATGGGAATAAAACTACAGAAGACCAAACCATGTCACATCTCTCTGTACACACCCGTGTTGTTTCAAATCCTCAATGAGAAACTGTGTGAGAACACAGCTGAACCCTGCACATACTGACCTTCAGTCCAGTGGTGGAAAGTAACTAAGTACATGTACTGTACAGTACAGTTTTGAGGTACTTGCATTTTACTTGAGTATTTCCATTTTATGCTAATTTATATCACTACTCCACTACATTTCAAGAAGGAAGAGGGGAAATACGTCACTTTTTACTCCACTATAGCTGTATTTGATGTCTATAGTTAATTTTCAGATTAAGATTTTACATAACAGTTCCACCAAATATTGTTTTCCCCTCTAAACTCACGTGGTTTCATTTAAATGACTCCTCAATCCTAATGAGGTAAAATGATAGACATCTCACAGAACAAAGCAAAAATCAGTCCAAAGCCCCAAAATGAATATATTTACTGGACCCTAAACTTTTTTTCTGTCACATTGTTATAGTATAAATGAACAATAATTTATAGACCTCAGCTGGCTTTATGACAAAACATGTGCTGCACTGTTATGGAAAAATACTCAGACTGTGAACTCACTGCTCAGTGGATAAGACAGGTGTTACTGAGCCTTCCCTTAGAAAGGATCTTTGTAATATTTAAGGATAAACAACATATACTTGATAATTTAATTAATTATGTGAAGGATTTAGATTATGAAGAATAATCTCTGTGGACAATGCATACAAGTATTTATACTTAATATTTTGTGCATCTATTGCAATTAATGTATTCCAGTTTGTATAAATTACCATTTGTACTGAGTTTAACTGTATATTATATCAGTGTGAAAGATTGTATTCCACAGTGTTAAAGACTTTAAATAAAAAAATATAGTGACAAAAAATTAAAGGCACAGTTCACCCAAAAATGAAAGTTCAGTCATTATCTACTCACCGTCATGCCAGTTGAAGGGCAGGTTTAGTTTTTTAGTCCACAAAACACTGCTGGAGTTTCACAGGAAAACAGTGTTGCAGAATCTCCCAAACAATGGAAGTGAATGGTGACCAGTTTTTGAACATAAAAAACAACAACAACTTTTAGTTGTTTAATACTTTAAGTACATTTTAGTGATAATATTTCTGTTCTTTTACTTGAATAGGATTTTACATGCCTGTGTAACAAAGTGTATTTTCATTATTGTATTGGTACTTTGACTTAATTAAAGGACCTTACTACTTCTTGCAGGACTTTTAAATCCATATATATTATGAATGTTTCTCTTTGCACATGTTCAACATTATTCATACTGGGCTTATAAGACCAGACTTCATAAGATGAAGCTGCTGTGAGGACTACAAATAAAGCAGAGGGGAAACTGTGCCACACCATAACACTTCACTTTAACCCCACCCCAAAGCAGTATATAAACCTTTAATACATCATTTATAACACACTACAATGTAGTTGTAAAGCAGTGGTGGAAAGTAACTAGTACTTTACTTGAGTATTTCCTTTTTATACTACTTTTATTTCTACTCTAGTGAAATTTTGTCCTTGGTTTTACACAATAGATAATATAACTTTATTTATTTTATATTTTTATACTTTATTTATCTTTAGTTTTACATAAAGACTAAACCTGTGCTTTCCAACCTTTCTGGCCTCTGACATCTTACAAAAAGCAGAGTAGTTGGTCACATATCAGACGTCTGTGATTTAACAGCACCACCAAATCATGATCTGTCCCTCTGAACTTCTCACATCATCTTATTTCAAGAAATGTTCAAATGATCCAGTTATCTCACAATCAACAATCAGAGAAAAACTTGTGATTTGTGTCTGAGGTTTGTGTATCAGAGGCAGGGGTAAAGTAACTAATTACAAATACTCAAGTTACTGTAATTATGTTTAATTATGTATTACTATGTAATCTACTTAGTTACTTTTAAAATCATAATTGAGTAGTAAGTACAATTTAAATTAATATCCAAACCTTTCATCAGCATTTTAGTAGCCAATCAGGTGATCTGATCACAAGCAGGCCGATGAAAACCAGGACATACAAATGAAAAGCAAAACTAAATGCTGCAGCAGGATGTTAATGATTAATTATTAATCAATTCATCACTGTTGAGAATTTAACCAATTCAGAATGTATTCATAAATAATAACAGAAATAACAGGAATAATTACACCTCATCTGACTTTGTTTTGTCTGGTGGAGCTGTTTATTGAATAAGGAAACTTCAACTTAAAATGACAAAAAAAGAAGAAGAAAGAAACATAAAAACATGTTTAGTATCTTATAAATGATTAATGATTAATTGACTGTTAGAGTTTTAAACTATTGGTTGAGCAAAATGCACAAAATGATCAGTTTGTGGAGGTGACTGACCTCTGAGCAGTTTGGAAGAATTCAGACTGAAGATCTGGTGATGAATGAAACATCAACGGTTAAAAAGTCACTAATACTCTGAGTAGTTTTTTCTTTTTTTAGACAAAACCTTTGTACCTTTATTTAAGTATTTTCTATAAGACCAGTACTTTTACTTACTCTAGTAATGTAACAGATCCTTAGTACCACCGCTGCTGTACTGGTACTTTTACTTAAGTAAAGGATCTGAATACTTCCTCCATCACTGTAAAGTGGTTGAAAGTTAAATGAGTTTATGTGAGCAGCCTAATTGTAACACTAAAAGATTATTTGCAGTTTATAGAACAAAGCAAACTGCTTTTATTATGAGTGTTGTGTGTTATAGTTGTTAACCAGAAAATGAAGCCATCATCACTCAGTCACAGTACACACAGGCAGGTCTGTTCATGATTGCTGGAGCTTCTTCACAAAGATGTTTTGTTGACCGAGATCAGACTGTAAACTACCACCGGAGCAAAGAACAAGTCTAGCTGCAAACTCTTAGTAAACCTCCCGTGCTAAATGTTTTATACTGAAAGTCACCAGTGGGACTTTAATCCACCGTGCACAGTGTTTTTTGACCTGCTGGTAGCATGATGAGAAACCACATGGTTACAGTTGAACATTTACATTTACGAGGAATTGAAACCTGCAGCCTTTCACTTTAAAATCCAGCAGAAAGGTAACGGTAACCATGGTGACGAACATGTCACTCAACAAGCAAAACAAGTCAACTTCTGAACAAGACAGATCAGGTTAGAAAAAGTTGGCTGCAGTTCACATTAAAGGAGAGGTTCACATTTAAATCTGTCTTTAAAGAATTCTCACAGGACCATATGTGTGTTTATTCACTGTAACTGTGTGTGGATTTTGTGCTTCATCACTTATATGGAACAATTATAACCACAAGTTAACCCTTTTAATGTACAAATACACTTGGAAAAAATGTGAACTTTTCCTTTACTGATGTAATATGGTGTTTCATTTCAGTTCAAATAGTTTCATTCTGAACAAACCAAAAGAAAGACAGCTCAGTGCTGCTGCGTGTGTAGCTTCTGTCTGAGCTGGGGGGCTTTGGTTCAGTCAAACCAACACTTATCACTCATCTAACAGTAAATATACTTGGAACTAAGACTTTACTATTTCTAGCAAAGGAAAGTCTGATTATCAGTGAAACCATCTGCTCTCAGGAACTCTTTTACTCATCAGGTACTTAACCAAACCTTCCTGTGCTTCTTTGTCCTCTCAGCAGTAACTTATGCCTCAATGTGAAGAGACGAGTTCAGAGCACTTAAAGATGATCTGAGGGTGCAAACCCGACGTACGTCCCCGCTGAAAAATAAAAATGCTAAGGTTATTCAGTGTTAGCATACCTGAGTGTACTTGCAGTCAAACTAGTCATCAGTAGACTTCAAGTTTGTTCATGATTATTGAACTTGAAGTTTGTTATTTTGGAAAAACTAATTTTGCTTTAAATATATTTTAGTTGAAATTAAACTGCAGAAGAGCACAACATCAAGTGTATTTAGTGTACTTTTATGTGCTACAGTGGAACACACTTCAAATATACTCTGTGCATGTACTAATATACATGCTTGATTAGGTCACTGGAAGTTTATATCGTCTGTGCTACTTTTTCAAAGAACGCTGAAGCACAGCTCTGAAATAAACTTTGATTAAAGTGCACTTTTTGTGAGCATTATTAATGTACACTTTAATGTGTATTACAAAAGGACTTGAAAATAATTATACTTTTCAAAAGCAAACTAACTTCTAACTATAAGTATTTGCAGTTTAGTTTACTTGCCAACAGTATGCTAACGTACAATTCACAATACACTTACAATAAAGTACACTTCTTTGTGAATATGTTAATTTTTAGTACACTGAAGTTGAACTAAATGATATCTAATCTGAAGTACACTTTTCAAAAGTACACTTTAAATATACTTTAAATGAAGTTATAAAAAGTGCTGGCATACTTGTGATAACTTTTATATTCTTATGTAATTATAATAATAATAATAATTATAATAATTATAAACTGACACTAATTCGTCAGAATTGGGGCAGAACCATATTTTGAGTGGGTTACTATTAATCTTCAATTATGCTGAGAAATAATTTAAAAGATTAAAAATCTTGGCTACTAAAGCCTGTAACAGGCCAACCTCCTAGTGAATATGTTTTTTATAAAATGTAATCACTTACAGAGCAGCCATTTTATTTTTTAAAGTTGCTCTCTTAATTAGAAGGTCTACAGAGTCGACATGTTATGGTTGAGACACATCTGATAACAATATTATTGAATGAATTTGTTTAAAAATATAAAGTTTACCAGTGCTTGAGCAGTATTCTCACCTTTTTTAAACCAGAAAGTGAGACGGGGTCCTTGGGGTATAGCTAACCCTTTTTATGCCTGATTAAATCATATTTTATCCAAAAAAAAAACAAAAAAAAAAAAACTGACAAGAACTGAGTTGTTTCAAATGTTTTTTACTGGAAGCATTTGTGCAAAAGGTTTGATATTCGTACAGAATATGAAACTGCTTCAGGTTTTACAATAAAAATCTGACAGAGTTGATGGAGATCTGGAACTCAACTTTAATATATATAATGTTTTCATCACAAATTGATTTTAAAACAAAGTTGATTATAGCAGGCCCGTTTTTACACCCATGTGTTATCAGTAGGTGTTGGTAATTTTAGATTTTCAAGACTTTTAACATATTTTTAAATACTCTGAAGTTGTGAATTCTTGTCTGGGTCGAGGCTGTTTTCTGGCACAGAGCGAGCAAGAACATCATTTGTCTTAATTCTCAAAAACAGGTGATTTCTATCACACTAATGTACACTACTTTTCTTTACCTGAGATATTACTCACACGTCATGAAACTTAAAATGAAGTTAATGTGAAGTATAAAGGTAAAATATACCATAAATAGTTGACATCCACCTGATGGGAACACTAGAGATGTGCTCACAGTCTGTGTTGTAATCTGTCTCCACTTCATTATTGGCTTATTACCCAACACTGCACTGTGCTGTGGACAAACTGCACAAAGCTACAGAATGTCTACATGAGTATAAATGACATCATGGCTTACAGCAAAGCTTCACAAACATGGTCAAAGATGAGCTTCAGCTTTAAAAGAACTAAATGTGAAGTTTATTAAGAGGAATTAAATTATTAAAAGCAAATGTGAGAATGTATTCATGTCTGTATTTAATGCCTGGAAATCTCTAATGTTGAGATTAGTTTGTGTCACAATGGTAAAATGATCTTCTTCGTTGCTGTCAGCGTTTTAAAAAAGCGCCTGCAGAAGGCGGAAGAAGAGAAAAGAGAGCGGCTGTGACTGTTAGACCTCTTCCTGTGGTTACATCACGTGGTTCTGGAGGGTTCAAAAGGAGACAACTTCTTCTTCTTCTTCTTCATCCACTCCAAGGACGGACAGAAGAAGACACCTGAGGGGCTGCTGGACAATCATCGCTTGTTAAAACAAGAGAAAACAAATGAAGGTTTGAGGTAAAGTATGATGGACGACGACATCTGTTTAATGCTAAAATGATTTACTGACAACAGGATAAAAATGCTTTTTATCTGTCTGATAATGACAGATAACTCAATGGTACAACTTTTATTTAATTAATTTTGCATTTCTTTAACTTAACTTCTGCTTAAGTGATTTTTATTCAGAAATCAATTTGGAATTTTGATTAAAAAACATTGTAGTTAAAACTGAACAACCTTTTCTTTGGTACTGTAATATTCTTTTGTTTAAGTGTTTAATGTTTCTCTGGGATCTTTGCATTTGTTCCAGTTTGTTTCTGATCTAACAAAAGATGTCTGCAGGACTTACATTTCATGACTTCTTTGAATGTACCAAGTGATCTGTTGCTCAGACAGAAAAGCTTACTCATGCCTGCCAAAATGGCTTCCTCAAGATAGCGCTTCCTCTGACAAGCCGTTTGGTTCTGACTTTTGCCTCAAAAAATGCACAGAGGGACAGTTGAGGCCTACAGGTGGGGTCCTCTGGGTGTGGGTGAGTTTTGTCTTGTACAAAAATGTTCACAGGCCTCACTTAGATTTGAACAAACTGTCTGGAAAACAATGCATGCAAATGTTTGAAGACAAATCAGGAAGTGTGCATTTTCTGGGCTGTTTGAGCGTTGAGCTGTGAGGTTTCAGTCTTGGGCTAAAAAAGTGTGTGTCTGGGCGGGGGTTAGTTGGTTCGTGTGTGTGTGTGCAGCTGCAGAGACGAGCGCAGGTGCAGAAGAAGAGAGAAGTGGGAGAAGACAGAAGACGGAAGAGGAGCGGTGGATGTACAGTGCAGTCATCCATAAAGTAGAAAGCACTACTAAACTCCTCGCCACAGTGTAGTGTTTCCTACTTTATGGATGAGTGTACTGTTGGCTTCAGGGAGACGAGAGGAGAGGCCCCCGGCCCTCGGCGTGGAGCCCGCGCAGGAAGTCACAAAAGAGGAAGCTGCTTTGTCTCACAAGGCCCACGCATTACCCACAGTGTTGCCCCAGTCAGTTCACATGGGCGGTGTGTGGCGCTGAGCAAAGCTCGCAACTCTTTCCTCCATTTTCTAACTCATCTGCCTCAAGTGTCCTGAAAGACAAATAGATAATCATGTGTGATCTGTGTTATGTTCAATAAAGATGAAAATGAAAAAGACTCTTGAGTTCACGTCTTTTTTTTTTTTTTTTTTTGATAGGAAAAATAGGAAGAATTTGGGGCAACTTTTGGAAAAGAAGGAAATACTAACATTAAAAATACTTAAAGAGTTAGTTTGATTGTACTAAATTTACTCTGACATTGAGTCACATTTATAATCTTTGGGAAACATTTAACTAACTCAAAGAAATAGAAAGTTAAATTTCTTGGAGTAATAGTAGAGAATAAATTCTCATATATGGTCATATATGGCTTATAATGAGGTTGTGAACACTTTATAAACATTAATAAGCTGTTACAACACATTAGATAAAAAGCACATCAGTGACCTGTTGCTTGACACATTAATCTGTACTGTTGAACCTCAGATCAGATCACACCTGTCAGCTTCATCACACATTTGTTAAGAAGTTATCATTTAACCATCGTCAGCATGTCTGAAGTTTCATTTGGCATCAAATTAACATATCAGATGAACAAATTCATACAATAAGGCTTTGGCTATACTGCACCATTGTACACTTCACAATAATGTCACAATAAAGCTCCATTTGCAAGTTATAAATGGTTATAAAAGTTATTAGTAAAGTTAACCGTGTAATGTAATGTATGAAAACATGTCTACAATTTGTTTGTAATTGTTTATTGGTGATGTATAAAGTGTTTACAACCTATAACCTAATTATGAACTATTTAGAAATCATTCACCAATCACCAGTTTGAAGACTTGGTTGAATAGTACATAAAGCTATCGATCAGTTATTACTCAGCCGTATCCAGAAGCTGTTTCCAATGAGAGAAAGTCAACAGCATTTGAGAGGAACCTGAAAGAAGCAGTGAGTGAGGACTGACACTAAGAAGAGTTTCTTTGTGGAGTAACTGTAATGACAAAATGAAAACATGATCAACATTAAAACATTTTTAAAGAATGTTTAAAAGCAGAATAGTGAATGCATATGAAACATGATCAGAGAACAGTATGACAGGACGGGATGTGTAGGTTGATTTTAACTTGTGCTCTTTCTGTTCACTTTATTCTGCTTCTTTGCTCCTGCTGTGTTAAGGATTTTTAGGTTTGTTGATTTGATGAAGTTTTTGTGGTGAAAATTGGGGCAAAAAGCAGAAATATTCAAGCACTTCACAAAGAATATCGTTGAAATGTAAAAAGTGAGGTTGGACTTGATAAGTATTCACCTCTTCCTTCTCCTTTTCGGACATAAATCATGTTTGCTGTTAAATTTATTTGTTACTCTTGTTTGTTTTCAGCTTTTTTCTTTTCTTACTTGTATGGTTTTTTTTGTATTGTTGCTTTTTTTTTTTTTTTTTGCACACATTCCAAATAAATTCTAATCTAATATAATCCAGAGCCTGAGTGATATACTGGTCAGCTGTTATATTGGCTCAGTATATGTAGATATATCATATCGGTGTATGTTTACCGACATGAAAACTTTTTTTTACAGAACATATAATACAGAACACAATGTTTGGGGAGATTAAGATTTAGCACAATGGGGAACATTTATGAGAACAAGAGGAACTGCCCCTGAATGACTGACAGTCCTGAAATATTCAGCAACTGAACACTGAACAGCACTGATGTTTATTTAGCTATTTAGTCTGTTTTCATTTATTCCTCACTTTCTCAGTGTTTACTTCTACAGTTGGTTGGTGATTCTTTAACATGGTTAAGAGAGAATAACTTTAATATAATCGGATAAAATAGTCATATCAGTGCAAAATTGGTGAACAAGAAATAAATGAATGAATAAAAATGTCTATTTTCATTCCAGCTCAAACATTCAGATATCGGCCACCATATCAGTAAGAGGTGAATTCCCCTCTAAAATTATTAGTTAATTAGTTATGTGTCCAAAAATCCCTCATCAGTCAGACTGTAATCTGATGTAACAACACATGCATGACAGACTCAGTGTTTTCTGTGAAAATATACATACTTTATTCCTGTAAAAAGATCCATATTGAAAGAAACCATCACAATTTCAAGTCAACGAGTCCTCTGTGTACTACATCTTTAGTTACTGTTCCTTCATCGACAATTCCTGAACATGCAAGAAAAGAAAGTATCTGAAAAACAATATTAACAAAAATATTTACAGACGAGCTTCCAAAAGGGTAATAAAAACATGAATATATAAAAAGGTAAATCTTCCACTGGTTTCAAACAATGAAATGCAGGTCAGGAAAGAAAAAAAAAAAAAAAATCAGAAAAGAAAAGAAGTTCCCCACGCTGTATGAAAATATACCACAAGTCCCAACACTGTTCATTATATACAGACATCTCCTACAGCTTCCTTTCCACTGCATCGACAATCTACAACTCAAATATTGTAGACGAGTCAGCCTAGAAAAACAGAAATATGACAGTAACATAAATAAGGCCGAACATGGATATAACATTGGTATGCATGCAGTCAATAATAAACATCCTGTAAACAACATATTAAGACTAAACAAGGTCTTCTTGTAAGGCTAAATATGATCAACTGAGCTAAAATACTACCTATGTGGGTCCTATTCAGTCAACAGTGGAGCCGCCTACACACTACACAGCAGGTAGAGGATTAACTTGTGCATTAAAGGCCGTCAAATACAAGATCAGTACAAATATTCGCTGTACATTTCGGCAACTTTTGAGCATCCAACCCCCCTTTAAATAAAAAAAATAACATAAATAACACAAAACATACAATACAGCCTCGGTCTTGCCTCTATCCCGGCTATTTCACATCTAAAGTGTCTTTGTCCGTACGCCCTCCCTCCCTTTAATTCTTGGCATCTTCATGCTCCCTTTATGTAACACTGACAAACAAAACATTCATAGATATTAATGAGAAAAATTTGCCTCCAGCTCGTGTCATCAGGTGTGACTCTGTCATCTTCAACAAATGTGAGTGAAATCAGGTCTGATCTTCTTGGTCTCTCGTCGCTATGGTAACAGGCAAAGCACCTAAGATTTTGGCATATTCTGCAGTTTTTTTGACAGCCGGAGTCAACACGTGGCTTCAGCATCAATAAGAAACTACAAGTAAAAAACCTGAGAAGTTACCCAACATCCCCTGTCACACAGACAAAACATCCAATCAGACTGAGCGAACAATCACTGCATGAGTTGTAACTGAATACTAAGGCCTGCTCCACACATTCACATCAAAACTGAGTACTTGTACTACATCTTAGTATAAGCAAAGCATTAAAAAACACACAATGCTTCTAGTTTTGTTCCAGTATTGCAGTACACACTATGCTATATTGCTGAAGTTGGATTATTTAGCTTTAACCTAACAATCTAAAATTTTATGATGCAAATGTGTGGAAACAAAGAAACTAATCACCACTACACTGCATGGGCTGATAGAGATGTTCTGTAACACTGTCTGACCCAATATTCACACACCACAAGTTGAACCTCATCACACACTCTTATCATGGAGGCAAAAGAACAGACACATAAACAACTTACTGCAGAGTCTGTCTCAGTACAGCAGTGCTACAAACCAACAGTGCCATGACGATAAACTATCAGCACGCTACATTCATACCACACTGACCCCCAAACCATTACACACTGTATGTCACTGCTAACTCTAGTGGTTATTAATGAAACCTGCACTACTTCACTAAAATCTGAATGTTCAATTAATCTAGGAGTATAAATTTGCTTGAGCTGCAACAGCTAGTTGATTCAAAAATTAGAGGTTTTCTGACTGAGATGAGCCTTGAACATAGTAAACTGTGGGGCAGGGTGGGGGATTTTTGGCGCACATTTGTGTCAGTTTTGTCTGCAAACCCCTGATCACTATGAACAGCTATCTGTGTATGAAAGAGTAAATCTGTAGGCAAGAATTTTTATTATCCGAAACATTCTGGTTCCTGTTTGTAGTCTAGTTGTAGTCCAAGTAGTACTGACCAATCACGTTTGACCGGGCTTTGGTTGCATGTAGATAAACAGTCTGTCTGGAGAGCAAAAGAGGTGGGACACATTAGCCAAAATGCAATCTCAGAACGAATTGGTTATTGCCTGAGAGCAATTTAACCTTTATTAAAAATGTATTTGCATTCATATGCAGATATCTGTCTATAGTGATTAGCTTCCAACTGCATTCTCGTGTCTCAAGTTGCAAATCAGTCTGTAAACAATCCCTGGTACACAGAAGAGGAAATCTAGGCCTGAATATCTGTTATTCACATATCTGCTGGCTACAATGGAAGCAACAAAATATTGGTCGGGCCTTGAAGGGAACTCCAGACCTGTGAAAGATCTTGTAAGAGTGATAATTTTAACCCAAACATGATCTTTCTTATGCTTAACCAAGCGTTTTTTTCCCTCAACCAAAGCAGATTTTAACCACACCGTTGTCAAATTATACAACATAATTACTTAGGACAAGATGCACAGTTAAAAAACACTGTGTACAAATCTCATGAGTTTCACAAATCTAGGATTCCCTTTTAGTCATGTCCTGAAACAGTGTTTCTGTTTCCCCCTTTTCTGACGACAGCCCAGTTCAAAGACTGCAAAACCCCTGGATTAGTCTATTGAGAGGAAATTACATTTTAGGTTCTCAAATGTAAAAATTGTCTTACATTCTTGTAAATTAATATGTTTGGGTTTGTCTGGACAAAACATTTGACAATATCACCCTGGACTGTAGGAAACTGTGATGGGATTTTTTTATGTTTTATAGACCAAACAATTAATAAAAAAAAAAAAAAAAATCAAAAGATGAATCCATAATGATTTTATAATAATCATTAGTTGCAGCTCAATTAGCTCAACATGGCAGCCCACACTTACACTTATGCAACAATTAGGCCAGTTGTGACTGTGGTCACAAGCATCAAGAGTTCCTGTGTTAATGTCTGAGAAAGGCATCTGTTTTCCATCTCTCTCTCTCTCTCTCACACTCACACGCACGCATGCACGCATGCACACATGCACGCTCACTCACTCACTCACTCACACACACACCAAAGAAGGGCAAGCCTTCACATTCTTTACATTAACAGTATGTTCAACTTGAATCAACAGTCTTGACTGTTGAGCTCATTAGATCAGATCTAAACTCCACAGAGTGGATCATCATCACTGTCTCTGACAGCTCTGTATGTGACCAACCTGCTGCCCTGACGTCACTTCATGCAAAGTGGTGATGATTAGGGCGAGAGTCTGATACAAATAAATAACATGTTCTGTTAGTGTATAAATAGTAGTGTATAAATAATCTTAAAGATGAGAAAGACGTGTGAGGGACAAGCAGACATAATTAAAAGAAATCCATTGAGGATGGATAGTGCATTCTTTAGTCACACAGAGGAAGAGATCGACTGCTGCTTCTGTTCGTTTGCTTCAAATAAATAAAGTGGCACCAGTACATGAACATTAAAGCTAATATTTCATTAGCTGTGTCTGGGCTGAAGTCTGCTTTGCTGCTCAATATCCATCTGTATCAGATGAATAAATCCAACACATCAGGAGGTAACTAAGTGTTTTATATCAAGCGTTAAAGCCTCTAATGAGTTGAATAGTTGAGAATATTTGCAAATGCAGAGATTATTAGGAAGTATTTAGAGAATATATTAGTGAGTCTGCACACTTCAACATGCACTTCTACTGTACATGCTCTTGTGTTGCTGTAAGCTGTATGTTGATATTTTTAAGTAGTGTAAATTTAACAGTTGGTCTAGCAGTGCTCTAAGGCAAGTGTATAATTTATAAAGTTATTAGATGTGATAGCCACTAACCGCACAGACTACCAGCTGAGACTAACAGTGAAGACAGACAAAGTGCTTTCAATGTGACGTGAGTATTCACAGTCAGGTGTCCTGACTCTCATTCTTTCTTGCTGGATCCCAGCTTTTTGAACAGCTTCTTGCCTTTGGAGAAAAAGCCTTTTTTCTTCTTGACTTGTGCAGAGCAGTCTGTCTGTGTGGGGGGGCTGTCTGCTGGGAGGGGGGCAGGAGGGGAGCTGGGGGCCTCAGCTGCAGGTGGACCTGGAGATGGACCTGGAGCAGGGTCCAGGTGTGACTTGGAGGGGGTGGGGCTTGCAGTGGGGCTTGCCAGTGTGGGCTGTGGGTCTGTGTGCTCTGTTGGGTCAGGCAGAGAAGCTTCTGCCTGGGGGGGCAAAACCTCTTCTAGTGTTGAGGGACCAGAATCCAGTGGCTCTGTCGAAGTTGTCCAGGTACCCTTCAAGAAGAAAGAGAGACTTTTATAGCAGGAATACCAAATACACTGTACTCTAAATGTCTATTAAACAATAACTAAATCCTAGTTACACTTAAAATCATAAAACCAAAGGGAAACACAAGAACAAGACACACACAAAGGAGGAGGCAGTGGATTTGAGATCTCAACTTTTTGACCTGTTTTTTGATCAACTAAAACCACAGGTAGGTGCAGGATCCTACAGCTAAGGTGGAGGGAAGAAGACATAAACAGGGAGTGAGGAGGGGACACTAGTGTCGATCACTGAGCTGCTGTTAAACACTTACGATCACGTCTCAAAGTGTACAGATCGTTTCTGCTTCTGCAAAAGGCCATGCAGGAAACAGAGGGGCAAAAAAAATGTGACAACGCAGAATTAAAGAAACAGAACAGAAAATGACAGCAACCACACTCTGAAAATACTTGCAAGCAATGACAAAACAGAGTAAAAAAGAAACTTTTTGATGTCAGTGGTTTGTGAAAATGACACATGAAGAGGTTGTCCACAGTTCCACATACAGTTGTGTATGCTGGAGAGACAGACAGACATGCTGAGCTACCTGTGATTCCTTCTTGGGTTCCGGTGCAGGCTGAACAGAGACACGTTCTGCTGGAGCGTCCTCTGGTAAGGCCTGCAGAAAGTTGGAGGGCACCAAGCCTCTGTGTCCATTCAAGTCTCCCTGGAAGAAAAATGCAGCATTAAGACACAACAGTCAATATTTTCTTTGACACAAAACAAACCCATGTTTCTGTGTCTGGGTGGTTATTTACTGAGAGTTATTCAAAGTGTGGTAATCAAACACAGCTTTAATTTGAATTAAAAGTTGAAATGGTAATACTGATCATCAGGAAGTTTACCATGGTTTATTGTGAAACCAGCAATTGTTCCATATATACTAAATGTTATAAATAAAGATATATTTCAAAGCTGCAATGAACAGTCAATTAATGAGGTAGTTGATCAACAGAAAAAAATAATCATTTTTGATAACTGATTAATAATTTATCCAGGTTTTCCAAGTGAAAATGCCAATTATTTCATGGTGCCAGATTGTCAAACTTATACTGTTGGCTGGACAAAACAAAACATTAAAGATGTTACTCAGACAGCAGGAAACAGTGATGGATATTTTTCACTGTTTTCTGTCTTAATGACCAAATGATTATTTGGGACAAACAATTAATCAGTGGTGAAAATAATAGTTGCAGCCCTATTAAACTGCTACTATTGGTATTATTGTATTTTCATATTATATGCTACATCCAGTGTTGTGCAAGTTGACACAAGTGCTAACTCAAAGTTCACAGAGGTTAAAATTTTGATAGCTATCAATTTTGAATTTTGACATGTCACAATGAACTAGTGGACAATAATAATGTCTTTTTTATTAATCTGAGTGACCAGGATAACATATATCTATAGTTATTAATAAAAATGTACATCAGTTTGAGAATGTTTTACATGACAATCACCACATCTGACAGCAACATACTGTTTGTCAAAGCAGCCACAATAACTACACAATATACAACACAGACACACATGAGAACAGCACAGAGATGAGGAGAAAGTTTTTATGTCACGCCAACACTTCTGTCCATATTCACATGCTCTCTCTCTCTCTCCAGTGAGTTTGCATCACTCTGTTTTTTAATCAGTTGACGACGTCACTGTTCACCAAAAACATGCAGGCGTTTTAATGAACGCCCTCTTTCAGCATGTTCATACACAACACTGGCTATATCATAGATTTCCTTTCAATTTCAACTATATATTGATATAAATTACATAGTATAATACACATACTGCATATTTACTATATCATATCATATCCAACACATTTTTAATATATTATTATGTGTATTGTATTTGTCATTCATTCTAATACCTGTAGTATAATTATGTCAATATTATCTATTGATGTATATAGTCATTGCTCTAAATTCCTTAATTTCGGATTTCATTTTTATTGTCTTTTTCCATCTTATCTTATGCACTGTGTGTTTGTTTGCTGGAAAAGCTCTACTTGCACACAGGAACTGATATATTTTATGAAGCCACAAGTTTTTTCGAATAAATGCAGGAAGCCCCCATGCTATTTTAGGAGGTACAGCACAAAAATAACTACTTATCACTAATAAGTGTAAAAACAGACTACTCCTAATTTTAGATTGATGTTAACACTTACATAGAAGAAGCCATCTTCGTCCATGTCACCAAACACATGTATGATGTCTCCTGCACTGAAGGTCAGCTCAGCCTGAACACAGTCACAAAAAAGGCAGATAATGAGCAAAAACTACTACTACACTTTGTCTCGAAATAAGAAATGAAATATGCATGAGCAAGTCTGACCTCGATGTCAGTGTTGGGGGAGCTCTCTCGTGGATCATAATCAAAGATGGCGACCATCCTGCGAGCTCCGGGGGCCGGGTTCCCCACAGGTGCGGTGGCAGCGGCGGCTGTCTGGCTGGGATCTGTCAGTCAAACAGAGAGGGCAAACAGTACAGTCTGACATGCTGATAATTAGAGGAGTAACACACGTCTCTGCAGTTCCAATCAGCTCACTGGCATGCAGCTCGGCCTGTCTTTGTGTCAGACTCACTCAGCGTCATGCTAAGCTGAGGAAAAGTCACAGCACTGTAGTCAAACGTGAAAATAAGAATAAAAACAACAGGAGATTAGCAGTGACAGTTAGCATTTTTATTTTCATGAAAAGGTCATAGCAGCTCGAGCCATGCTGCTGTTTTTGTGTTCTTGTCAATCAGAGTGAACATTTGCCATGGGATGAAGATTGTACAGAATGCTTCCTAACACTGTTAGTAAAAATGAATTATATGATGATTAAATGATGCCACTGGAACTGAAAAGAGGAGTTAGAGGAAGGGACTGCTTGACATTTGGAAGGGGTTAATGAAAAACTTCAGAATATAAGACATTAGATTTTGCCCTTTAAATTATGCTGCTCTCAGAAATGCCATTCAGTTATTTTTCATTATTTTAATCATTTACACCAGAGGAACGTGCAATCTTTAAAAAGATCCTTTCCTTTATTAAGGATCAGTATACAATTCATTATACCCTCCAATAATCAAACAGTCCCTCAAGAGGATGATGAAGGTGA
The DNA here is from genome assembly GCA_034769285.1 of Lutjanus argentimaculatus. NCBI lineage: Eukaryota > Metazoa > Chordata > Actinopteri > Lutjaniformes > Lutjanidae > Lutjanus > Lutjanus argentimaculatus. The sequence continues at coordinate 41,801,395 of JAWZSL010000004.1, read as the reverse complement.
GTCCTGGCCCTCATGTTTTCAACCATTAAAAGAAGAGGTCACAAAATGTCACATAAAATGTCACACATGCTGTCCTCCAGTGGACACTGAAGCGCTCGTCTGATCATGCAGGTGCAAACAGAAAGACGGAGTGTCAAAGCTCTGACTACAAACCTTGGCTGGAGGAGTCTACGTTCTCCTCCCAGAGTGTTGCAGACTCCACTGGAAGAGATGAGGTGAGGGGAAAAAGAACATAGAAGCACAATCACAGAATGATATGAGAATAATCCTGTAAACTTATAGTTAATGTCACACTGGGTTCACAAAGTCACAGATGGAGATCAGAGGGGATGGATGTTTCAACAAGTGAACTTTAGGTGATCATGTAATGCATTTGTGACATTGGAGCAGAATACTATTCAGTAACATTTTCTATGAAGGTCAAGACTATAATGCATTATAAACACATTAATAACATACTATAATGCATTCATAAGGCTTTATAAAACTCTTTAGAAATGTTTATGATCATGCATGCCAACAAAGTTTATGGAGTATTGTAAGTGGTGGATGTGATGTATTATAAGTTCAAAATTTGTAATGCTTTGTACCTCCATGCTAAAGTAAAAGAAGAATCCTGTGAGTGCTGGGCTACACAGCACATTATAACTACCACAACTTTAGCCACTAATAAAGACACAGAACTATCATCTCTTTCCCAGTTTCCAACTCTTCATACCTCTTCACCTGCTTCTTCAACACAAATTAAAGCCAGCAATTGAGCATCAGCACCTGCTTTTTAACAAACCACAAATGTTCAACATCTTCCACACATTATTGATATTATTCAACTTTTAAAGCGAACAATTTAGTTTAGCATGAGCTTTTTAACAAACCAGAAGATGTTCCACATCTTTAATGCATTATTGCTATTATTTAACATTTAAAGCCAGCAATTCAGTTTAGCGTTTGCTTTTTACTGGACCATTAAATGTTCCACTTCTTTAATGCATTATTAGCATTATTCAGCTTTTGAAGCCAGCAATGCAGACAATAACATCAAGCATCCATATCACAATTTTCTCAGAAATTGTGTTATTTTGTTAAAATGCAAAGCTGTGTGTTTTGGAAAATGAAGACTTGTCAGGGGTAGCTTGGCTGCTTTGATAATTCTATATTTTTTTAAATTATATTGATGTTTTTATCTTTCACTTTATTTGTAGCCATAAGACCTCATACTCGTACAATCTCATACAATTGCTAATAACCTTACACAGTGGTATTCGTTTAAAAAGTCATGGTGTATTATTGATGTTTTTTAGACATTATTCCATTTTAGAAATGTAGAATTTAGAATTTGTTATGATCCATAGAGCAGTTGGGTATCTTTACAACTGGCAAAAGTTTTGGTAGTTACAATGTGCTGTGAACCCAGGACTCACATTCTTTCAAAAACTGTTATCACTTTGTCATGGAGCTATAAAGCATAATGGTAAATGGACTGTATTTATATAGTGCTTTTCTAGTCTTAGACTACTCAAAGCGGTTTTACAACTACTAGTCAGCATTTACCCCATTCACACGCTAATGACAGGTGGCTTCTTCTACAAAGACCCAACCTGTTCATCAGAAAGTCATTCACACACAGTCACACATCGTTGGTGCAGCCATTGGGAGCAATGTGGGGTTCAGTGTCTTGCCCAAGGACACTTTGACATGTAGACCAAAGGAGCCGGGGATCCAACCACCAACCTTCTGATTGGGAGACGACCCACTCTACCACTGAGCCACAAGACTGAAGCCATAACCGCCCCAATGCTAAACTTATACATTATATCTACTGCTTACTTACAATACTTTATAAACCCTGTTATAACTTGTCATGCATTATTATAAACATTTATAAAGAGTTTTATCAAGCCTTATAAACGCATTAAAATGAATGTGCTTGAATGCATTATAGAGCTGACCTTCATAGAAAGTGTTACCAACCTTTCTTTTATCAATCAATCAATTCTGTCACATTCTGCTGCTATGTCTGCACTGTATTACATGAATATCCAATGACAGCTGACAGGACCGACTCTCATAAAAAGGCTCCACTAATGTAAAAAGGCACATACTCGTGTATGTGCCTTTTTACATTAGTGGAGCTGTTGACAAAATCCAAATCATACAAAAATGAACCTGTGGAAAGATAAAGTTCCTCTGAGGAGCCTGTAAGAACTAAAAAGAAAGTGTAACAGGAGGTCTTATTTATAGAATGTGAAACTACTGTAGAGGAGGTCTACAGTAGTCATTGCAGTAACATTTTACCATAATACTGCTGGGAAGCTGGGTGATTTCATTATGACAGTAAGCTGACCTAAAAATCCCCCTGGTCGCTGAGTGAGAAGCAGCAGCTGAACGAGCAAAAAGCTCAAGTGAAAGAGACAGAAAGAGAAGCAAACCAGAGAAGAGAAGAGAAGGAGAGAGGTGGAAAGCCGCAATCTGCAGCGAGACACACCTTTCTTGGATCGTCTCGGTTTCGGCGGTGGAACAGGGCGACGTGGAAGCTGTGCATGTGTGCGAGTGCCTTTATGGAGTTTTAGAAAGGAAAACCAAAAAAAATTGAAACCAAAAAGAAACACAGAGGTGCATTTTTTTGAGAGAAGCAGACCAGACAAAGAAGACAATGAAAAGCCAGTGAAGAGCAATTTAAAAATGACAACCAGTGAGCAGCAGACACAGCAGTGAGAACAAGTGGAAGTGAAAAGGTTAAACCATCTGAAAATACCGCTCTGGGTAGAAAGCAGGAAACAGAAGCAAAGTGTCAGCTCGACTTTGCCGGGTGGCTCGCTACCACTCACCACAGGCAAACACTTTGACTTAAGTTTATGTTTTTAGACGCCTGCATGAAAACGCAGTCAGTGACTGAGAATAGATGGTTATGATTCCCTTAATAGCAACACAGTGAGCAAGAACCCATAAACACATACTCAGTAATGTCACAAAGAAACGCTTTGGGTCATCTTTAATTTAGTTCAACTGTAATCTAGTCTGATGAAATCTTCTACACAGCTGGCCAATGTGAAGACTAGGAAAGTCAAATCAAGTGAATAATGAATATTTTAGGATGGATTCTGCAACACTTGTCCTGCTATTTTCACTTACCACTTAAACATAAACAGCGGTGATATCATGAGTAAAACATTAAAATTTACACCTATGATAAAGGATGTCCAAATGTACCAACTTACAACAGTAAAAGGACATATTTAACAGCACACAACGTAATTAGAATTCACACATAAAACACTTTAAGTAGCTGCTAAATCGGTGACTGACAGTTTCACCTACCTATCTTCTCCATAGAGGCTGCTGTGGACAAGAAGCCCTGCTGCAGTAGCTGCTGCCTGGTCTCCTCGTCCTCCACCTGGATCTCAGACACCATGTTACATGGCACGAAGCCCAGACGACCACCAGACTCTCCTCGGTAGAACCCATCTGGGTCTTTATCTCCATAAACCTGTGGAGCGGAGTGTACAGAGTGCAATGTGTTTACTTGAATGGAATCAGGTGAAGCCTCTTTCACACCTGTTAAACTGCTCACTTTATATACACAAATATATTATTTGGGCTTTTGTTGCCTTTATTATGATAGGACAGCTGAAGACAGAGGACAGACAGGAAAGGGGGAGAGAGGGGGGGGGGGGACATACAGTAAAGGGCCGCGTGCCAGAACTGAACCCACAGCCGCTGCTGAGGACTGATAGCCTCGGTACACAGGGCACGCACTTTACCAACTGAGCTACTGGGCTGGCAGCTTTTGGGTTTTTCAAACATAAGTTATAGAAATGTTCCAAAACAATCTATCAGAGGACCATTATATATGCTATATTTAGAATATTTTCACTGTTTCACCATACCATCAGAGAGCCTTTTCTGAGTGGAAACCTCCATTATATAAGCCAAATATTGCTCTCTTCTAAGCCACCAGAATTATTTCACAAAATCAGTCATTTTCCTTCACAGAATACCACCATTGTTGGTCTACCGCTACCTCAACTGGTTAGTTAGTTTGTGTTATTGTGTGTCTTCTGTGTTTTAAACAGTTAGTTCAGATTCATTCAAGTCACACAATAACACAAACTAACTAACCGATTGAGGCAGCAGTAGACCAGCAACTCCCGTGTCCTGCAAGGTAAAATTATTGTTTTATTTGAATTTAATTATTTTGCCAAAGGAGTTTGGTTGCTTTGGAGAGACATCTGGCTTACATAACAGTGGTTTCCCATCAGAAAATAAGTCTGAAAGTCTGATGGTACAGTAAAGCAGTAAAAATATTTTAAATAAAGTGTAGACTTAAACTTATTTTTTTAGATGGGACATTTTTTAAGTGGCTAACATACATTTCCACTTCATACGCTGGTACTCCTGCTGCTCTCCCAAACTGGGGGCATGTCAACCACCAACTACGTTTGGTAATACACTGAATATGGATAAGTAGCTCATACAAGCCCAATCAAAAAATCAAAACAATCCCCTTTAAGGCCTCTCTATAACATGCATATTTAACCTTGTGGATGCTGTAGCTTCTCTGTTAATGTGAGCTTATCTGAGACGCCTTGAATGAAAAACATGCATGATGATTGTCAGGGTTATTACAGTAGATTATGAGCTGTGTCGGGACATACTTTGATGATCTGTCCTTCAGTGAAGGGCAGCTCTTCCTCAGCAGCATCAGGATTGGGTGACATAGTGGCAGGATCGTAAGGGAAGAGGGCCACAAAGATGCGTATGTCACTGTCCCCTTTCATCTTTGGTGAATCAACACCACCTGCAGACACACGCACACATACTCACGGTCATAATACATTTGATACCCCGGAGCATTTGGCTCAGGATTAATGTCATTAAATGATGCATGTTCTCAGACAACTGATTCCCATGCGTCATTCCTTTTGCTTTGGGTTATGACTCCTATCATAAATCAGTTACCTCTTGAAAGTATTTTCTGTGGGTTTAAAAAGTTTGACTTTTTTCTTAAAACAAATAAGAAGACATCTTTTTTTTTTGTTTTTATTCATACATAACCCATTTTTTTAATGCAGCCACTTTGTAAGCTTTGTCTTTATAAAATTGTCACTACTGTAACACTGCACATACTTTGCACAGCAGCTATGCATTAGCCTGCAATGAGTTCTGCAAATAGTGTAGCCCCTCCCCCACCGCCCACTAACTGCAGTGCTGCTATGAACAGTGCTCGCCGAGCACAGGCATGTCCTTAAAAGAGGTAATCAAGCTAAACCACTGATCCTAAGCTGTGTGAGCCGGCTGACAAACGTGCACTCGTTCATGATCTGCAGCCAGCAAGCAACAGAAACAGTGTTTGACCTACTCTCTAATCTAAATCTGAGGACGTTTACTGACTACACACCAAAATAATACTAATATTATCAAAGGCGTAAGGCCACAGATCATACAAAGAAAGCAGCCTTTAAATCTGGCTTGCAGCACTATCTGCAGCATAGCATCCATGCGGTATGACATCAGTGTGGTTAAAAGCATTACAACTGTAGCCTATTTGACAGTGAGCGACAAATTTGAAGAGCTGTAGTGAGACTTTAAGCTGCAGTGCAGAGACGCGTTCTCTATCTCATTAGTGAGAATCAGCCCATCTGTGGCAAGAGTCACGGGCAGACAACTTGCACACTTTCACATCCTCACTGATGTTTGAGTAGATAGGACAGAACTTTTCACTGCTCCCTTCCTCTATCTGCATGCACGTGTACACATATGCATTTGTGTGTGTAGTCAACTGTGCACCCACACACATACCAGAAAGGTCAGGTTTACTGAATGAGAGTGTAATCTGTGTCATCACTACAACAACTGAGCAGAAAAGGAGAGAGTTAGGGGAAATTTGGAGGGAGGGAGAGGAGGAGAGGGGCTCATAGGCCCACACTGCAGGCCCTACAGTTTCTTTGCTGCCTAATCAAGGTTACTATTTTAATGTCTGTCACTTCCTCCTGTCATGACAAGCCACTTTGGGTTAAGCTGGTTCTCAGCTTAGCAGGCTCTCTCTCTCTTCTTCGCTGCAGCTACAGCACCTCCTCCTCCCTGACCCCCTCCCTTCCTACACAAAGTGCTAATCTGACTGCCATCATGCGTGCGAGGGGCTGACTTGCCAATACAAAGCACAGGTGTGTCAGTATCTCTTCATACATTTTCATGTTTTGGCTAGAGAGGGAAAGAATCAAGAGACAGGGGAAACAGGAAAGGGGACGGAGTCTCTGACCTTTGAGTTGCCTGGCCTGCAAGCATGCTGGTTTAGAAGAGAGCTCAGCCTGGACTCCCCATGATGGACCTGCCTCAGCTGGAGGGATCTGGCTGGGCTCCTGCTCAACATACAGAAAACAAAAAAAAAAAAAAACAATTAGAGAAACATCTACCACAGAAACACAATCACTTCTGGGGAGGAAAGGACACCTCAGGGTTCAGAAAAATGAAAAGCAAATGCATGTGTTAATTTCTTGAAACAATATTAAATAATCTATGCTTCATTTAATGATAATCCATGTGAATTGTTACTTATGCCACTAAAGATGGAAAACCCATCAAATACAGAAAAACCCCAGGGTTTCCAACATTCTACAGTTTCAACATAAACGTGTTCATTTTTTGCACTGTGGTGGTGTTAGCAGGGACAAACCAAAGCTCTTCCACCAGAGATGGGATCAAGTCATTGTTGTGCAAGTGTCAACAACAGCAACATCTGCACTGAAGTCCCAAGTCAAGACAGACAAGTCCAAAGTCAAAACTTTGGGTTTGGAGTCATAAACAAGTCATAATGGCACAGTGAGTTTCCAGCTTCACTGATTTACAAATTTACTTATCTGTTAAGCTAATCATTAGCGTGATAACGTTCTTTGTGTAACTGCAACCTTTGCAGATGGAGACACAACAACTTCCAACTTTTTGGTTGGAAGTTGTTGCATCTGCAAATTTCAACCTGCATGTTTTGCATACTTCAGACTTCAGATGATTTTTTATTGACCACCTTGTTGTTTTTGTACACAAACCAAATTATCTTTGGTATGATTTTTTCCAACTGGAGCTCTGTGACATAACATTAGTTCTCCATGGTTCTCTCCTGCTACTTGACTGGATGATGGTTCAAAACAAAGTGGATCTGGGAAATTAATTGTCAACTTGCTGAGAATGACGTTAACATTAGTTGAATCAGAAAATGAATTGAACTCTGGAACACTTTTTAAATAACATACTTGATTGTCCCAAATAGCCTTTTTTAGGCTTTGAAGTTTAGGCAGCAATTTTTAGATTTTTTTTTTTTTTTAGATTTGTTAAGTGTCGCTACGACCAAAGGGTGGAGCACATGTCTACCCTCCTCCTCCTGTCCGACCCGTTGGCCACCTCAGTGTCACCGTTCTGCTGGTGTTAACTGTTCTGTGACAAGCTCGCGCTGAAACTGCTGTCTCTCTCTGTTTGAAGCGGTAGCCTGAGTCTAAGGCTGGTGCAGTGTGTTGAGCTGCCACTAAAATGGCAGCAGCAGCAGCAGCAGCAACCTCAGTGCCAGCTGGAAACAGACCCACAAATCACTGGCAACACAAGCGACACTGAGGTGGTCAGCATGGAACATATATTAATTGGTGGATGCTAATTTTTCCATTTGAATACCATGGCAATGAACAAAGCTTTGAAGCATGTGGTACAGTCCTAATGCTTATTGTAACATCTTGGTGTATTTTCAAATCAAAAGGCTAAAGTGTAAGTGAAGCCACAAGCCACTGGTGTTGAAGTCCGATTTTGTCAAGTCAAGTCTAAAGTAACCAAATTTGTGACTCAAATCTGACCCCAGTCCAAGTCATGTGACTTGAGTCCACACCTCTGACATCCACTATGATCTAAGGCAGGACAAGACAGGAGTGACCAGTTAAAGACAAGAGCTGAGTGGTCTCCAAGGTGCAGGAGTATTTGAATGTTAGTGCAGGGAGACGGAAGGAGAAAAGATTCAGCTATGATTTGACTGACACAAAATCTCACAAAGATTAAAGTCTGAACCCACTGGTTGACGATGAACCATGAACTCAACTAACACACCATCACTAAATACTCAACTGTATCTTGCTTTATTTCATAATAGTTAAATGTGCCACAGAATGTGCTCCTTGACCTCCGTCTGTCCACTGCAGTGATGATGATGGAAAATGTAGCTGTCTACTGAGTGGTGGAGTTAAGTAACATTCACTAACGGATTCAGAGGGTTAGATCCACACTGCTACAGGGAACAGGGGGGGCTGGGACAATACACTTGCTGCAGTTGACCTGCAGCAACATTTACCAGCGGTTCAGCCTTCAGCGCTCGGCGGTGAGGAGGAGGTCTGCAGTGCTCCATTTGAGCCCCCTCCACCCACCATTCGGAGCTCATCTGCTCCACCACCACCTCCCCAGGAGGGTACTCCACAGGCTCCTCATTGTCATCTGTGCCGTACTCCAAGTCAATCTCCATCCTGCGACCCACAGGTGACCTCACAGTGCGTACTGTTTTGCTTACTGGGTAGGGTCTTGGCGGGGTATGACCATAGCTGGGGTTGACTGCTGTGGTGACAGCCATCTGACTCCTGAGCATGGCCTCCCTCCTAAGGCGGTCCCCTAGCCCTCTGAGCAGTGTTCTTTCTTTGCTGTTGGGGGTCAGCTGGGGAGGACAGCGGGCTGAAACCTTTCTGCTGGTGGGACCCTCGTATAAACTCACGTCTTCTTCTTCAGGGTAACTGATGGTGTCCACTGTGTCTGCGTAGTGCACCCTGTGCTGCGTCTTAGGCTTGACCTGCAGGGGTCTATGTCTGAGTAAAGGCTCTTTGGTTAGGGATCTGGGATCCCTGTGGAAGTGGTGATGGTGAGGGGGAACGTGTGGGTGTGGGTTGGGGTGATGCGGATGATGCTGGGATCCAAGGTGGAGGCATTCTGAGTCTCTAGGGTGAGGGTGGCTGGGCCTGGATCGAGGCTGACTGTGGTGGATTAAATGCTCTTCTTGACTGCTATCTTCCTCTTCTGTCACCTCAGGGATGCTGAACAGCTGCTTGTTGTGACCTGAGACCTGAGGAGGCAACTTAAGGATTCTCTCAAGAACCTCCTCATCACTGTCTGGAGGGTCTGACTTGCATGACTACAAGGGTCAAAAGTCAAAGCAAGCGAGAATGGGTGGGTGATGATGGGATATCATTTTGTTCAGTGAAAATAAGGGAAGTGCAGGCAAAACATAGGACAACCCGGTGATGCGAAGGAAAGAGAAGAGAAAAAGGAAGAAAAAATAAAAAGAATCTCAATCACTCATGATCATAAATATGACAGAAGAAACAAGACAAACAACAACAAAAAATTACTTTACTATGCAAGTCAAACAAGTCATTCAAAAATACCCTCACAAAGTGCAAATGAAGGTGTGCATGGCTGCAAAATATATACTGCATTCATTTCTTTACCCTGTTAGCTCCAACTGTGTAGCCCCTGGCCTGTGGTTCTCCGAGGTGATCAGAGTAAAGGTCCTCCTCCTCCTCCTCCAGGATGTCTGACAGATCTGAACGGCTGTTGTCTGCGTGGTAGTCACTGGGAGGCTCCACAACTCCTCTGCTGTAACTCTGCTGTAAAAATACATCAGCATTTGGAAACTATTCAGTTACATTTTAAATCCTTCTTAGTTATTCCATTAAATACTGATTCCAATAAATACATGAGCAAGTTCAACAACATTTTGCAGATACAATTAGCCTAATGCATATACTTTTGAGATATACTTAACAAGTAATAGGAAATACTTCTCAGTTAAGTAAGGGTGTATTTTAACTAGGTTTTCTTTAACAAAATTAAAGGAACAGTTCACTCCAAAATGAAAAAAGTCTGCTTACCTGTAAAGCTATTTATCCATCTAGATTGTTGTGGTGTTGCTGAGTGAGTTTTGGAGATATCGGCTGTAGGGATGTCTGCCCTCTATACAACATAAGACTAAACTAGACTTAGCTTGTGGTGCTTAAAGAGCCAAAAAATACATTTGAAAAAAACTCAATAGCAATGTCTCCCTCCAGAAATCATGACCTGATTACTCAGGATAATCCACAGACTTTTCTGTGAACAGCACCACAAAGCAGCACAAGCAGACTACCATCTAGTTCCATTATATTGAAGAGAAGGCAGACATCTCCAAAACTTGGCATCTCACACCACAACAGATGGATAGATGGATAAACAGCACAAGAGGAAAAATGTTTGGTTTTTTTTTTATTTTGGGGTGAACTATTCTTTAAATCTAAGACTTTTAAAGACTTTTTTGTACCTCATAGAATGCAATTTAACAAATGTTTCACAATCATATCATCCAAAGTATATATATAAGATGTAATTAAGTAAATTAATGCAACCTGAACCTGGATAACTGGTATAAAGTGGATAAATAGATTACAACCAATTAAAAATGATAAATTAATTTTAATTTTCTAAAACTGACACTTGCACATTTGCACACACACTGTGAGAAAATTATCCCATAATGATGCTACTGTAGCTAGCTGTAGTGACGGTGCTGTGCTGCTACCTGAAACTGAAGGATTAAACAGCCTCCTGCAGACAATCCACTGTTGCAACAATTCCAATTTTTTAGTTTATAGGTTTATAACTGACTCAGCTACAGCATACACACATTTTTGTAGTGAAGAGAAATTGAAGAAATTGATGCTGACCTGCTGCGTCCTACAGTACAGTACAACTGGCTCTTGGTCCTGTCTCAAGAACTCTTCGATGGACACCAAGCGGGTATTCTCTTCGCTCCTCCTCTACCTCTGACTCCAGCGGTGAAGTGCAGGGGGGTCGGAGGAGGTTACTGTCCTGAGGGTTAAGGAGGTCCATGGGGGCTTTGGGTGGGGTAGGGATGCGCTCAGGTGTCCCGAGCTTGGCACTGGGGTCCTCAATGAACTCTGTGATACATGGGAAAGGACGTATTGTTCCGGGGCTGTCGGTGTCCCTGCGCTGCTCCAACACTGCTGCTGCTGCCGGGACTGGGGCCTGTGCAGGTGCTGGTGCTGCTACTGCAGATGGTGGCGGTGGAGGTGCTGAGGTGGTGGGGGAGGTCACATTAACCTGAAGATCAGAAAGATGGGCAATACATCACTATTTAATTTGCTTTCTTTTTCTAGAACAGGGGTTTTCAAAGTCTCATAGTGGGGACCCTCATGTTGCCATGGACTGAATAGCTGCGGGCTACAACTTCAGACCCGTATTATTTTATTTTATTTTTTTAATCCTAATTAGCTACAAACCTTAATTCCAAAACAGTGGGATGTTGTGTAAAAATATAAAATGTAGATAAAAACATGGTGTAATGATTTGCAAATACTTTTTGACCTACATTCAATTAAATACAGTACAAAGACCAGCTATTTAATGTTTAACATCATTAACTTTATATATTTTTTTAAAATACACACTTATGATAAATTTAATGCCTGCAACATGTTCCAAAAAAGTTGGGATGGTGGCCGTTTACCTCTGTGTTACATCACCTTTTCTTTTGACAACACTCAGTAAGCTTTTGTGAACTGAGGACACTAACTGTTGAAGGTCTGAAAGTGGAACTCTTTCCCATTCTTGCTTTATATACTACCTCAGGTGCTCAACAGTCTGGGGTCTCTTCATAATGCACCACACACCTTCAGTGGGAGACAGGTCTGGACTGCAGGCAGGTCAGTCTAGTACCTGAACTCTTTTACTATGAAGCCACGCTGTTGGAACATGTGCACAGTTGTGTCTTGACACTGCCTCGCTGAAATAAGCAGGAACATTTCTGAAAAAGACGTCTTCTGGATGGTAGCATATGTTGCTTCAAAATACCTTTACACGCACATGAACTTTAATGACATCCCATTCTTAATCCGCAGGGTTTAATATGGAGTTGGCCCACCCTTTGCAGCTATGACAGCTTCAACTCTTCTGGGAAGGCTTTCCACAAGGTTTAGGAGTGTGTTTATGGGAATTTTTGACCATTCTTCCAGAAGCGCATTTGTGAGGTCAGGCACTGATGTAGGACGAGATGGCCTGACTCGCAGTCTCCGCTCTAATTCATCCCAGAGGTGTTCGGGTTGAGGTCAGGACTCTGTGCAGGCCAGTCAAGTTCCTCCACATCAAACTTGCTCATCCATGTCTTTATGGACCTTGCTTTGTGCACTGGTGCACAGTCATGTTGGAACAGGAAGGGGCCATCCCCAAACTGTTCCCACAAAGTTGGGAGCATGAAATTGTCCAAAATGTCTTGGTATGCTGAAGCATTAAGAGTTCCTTTCACTGGAACTAAGGGGCCAAGCCCAGCCCCTGAAAAACAACCCCACACCATAACCCCTGCTCCATCAAACTTTACACTTGGCACAATGCAGTCAAGCAAGTACCGCTCTCCTGGCAGCCGCCAAACCCAGACTCGTCCATCAGATTGCCAGACAGAGAGGCGTGATCCGTCACTCCAGAGAACACGTCTCCACTGCTCCAGAGTCCAGTCGCGGCGTGCTTTACACCACTGCAGCCGACGCTTTGCATTGCACTTGGTGATGTAAGGTTTGGATGCAGCTGCTCGGCCATGGAAACCCAATCCATGAAGCTCTCTACACATTTCTTGAGCTAATTTGAAGGCCACATTAAGTTTGGAGGTCTGTAACCATTGACTTTACAGAAAGTTGGCGACTTCTGCACACTGCACACTCAGCATGCGCTGACCCTGCTGTGATTTTTCGTGGCCTAGTTGCTGTTGTTCCCAATCGCTTCCACTTTGTTATAATACCACTAACAGTTGACCGTGGAATATTTAGTAGCAAGGAAATTTCATGAATGGACTTATTGCACAGGTGGCAACCTATCACAGTACCACGCTTGAATTCTGTGAGCTCCTGAGAGCGAGCCATTCTTTCACAAATGTTTGTAGAAGCAGTCTGCATGCCTAGGTGCTTGATATTATACACCTGTGGCCATGGAAGTGATTGGAACACCTGAATTCAATGATTTGGAGGCGTGTCCTGATACTTTTGTCAATATAGTGTATGTACCTTTCAGCATTAATGGGGCCTTCACAGATGCAAGTTACCCACTATGCCACTGGTACTAACACCCCCATACCATCATAGATGCTGGCTTTTAAACTTTACAGTCCTAGCTATCTGGATGGTCCTTGTCCTCTTTAGCCCAGAGGACATGACATCCATGATTTGTGAAAACAATCTGAAATGTGGACTCGTCAGACCACAGCACACTTTTCCAATTTGCGTCAGTCCATCTCAGCTCATCTCGGCTCGGGCCCAGAGAAGTCTGCAGTGTTTCTGGATGTTGTTGATATATGTCTTTCTCTTTGCATGGTCGAGTCTTAACTTGCATTTGTACATGCAGAGACAAACTGTGTTTACTGACAACAGTTTTCCAAAGTGTTCCTGAGCCCATGTAGTATCCTTTATACAATGATGTGGGTTTTTAATGCAGATTTCTCTGGCTTCTCTGAATCTTTCAATGATTTTATGGATTGCACATGGTGAAATTCAGAAATGCCTTGAGCTTTGTGTTGAGATATGTTCTTAAACCGCTGGACTATTTGCCCACACAGTTTTTCGAAAGTGGGGAGCCTCAGCTCATCCATGCTTGTGAATGACCCAACTTTTCAAGAGTATCCCTTTCACACCCAATCATAATAATATGGTTCTGTTATCCATGAACTTGTTTACCTTTTGAATGTTAAAAAACAGGTTTTTCTTGAGCATTCCACAACTTTCAGTCTTTTTTTTCCCCTGTGCCAACTTTTTTTGTAACACAATGTAGGCATCAATCAAATTAAGTTTATCATTTTCAACATTAAATATCTTGTCTTTGTGCTGTATTCAACTAAATATATGTCAAAAAGGATTTGCAAACCATTGCATTCTATTCTTATTTAAGTTTTACACTACTTCCCAACTTTTTTGGAATTGGGGTTTGTATTACAGCTCCTGTTTGTACCAAAAGATATGCAGACTGGATTTCTTTGATACTGAAGAAAACTTAAAAACATGACGATTCTCCAGGGAAGTCTGGAGTTAGACCCATCTGTTTTCTAAGATTTCTGAGCAGATCCATCAAAGTTTAATTGCAATGGATAATACCCATAGTATCCACAGAAAGTGTAAATCACACTGAAGCTAAAAGTTTGTTATGATGACTCAGAGAAGGAGCAAGAATTCTGATGCAAACTGCTGCAATGCGGCACTAAGGGTTTTAAAGTACCTTAAGTGTCCCTTTAACTTCATGAATCTATCCCTCCACCCCCATCCTTTAACTCTTCCACAGCGCCCTAGAGAGGCATGTTTCACAGTTTGAAAACCTCTGATAAAGAAAAACAAACAAGTAGTAGCCTCATATATGTTGGAGGATAAGAGAGAGGATTACCACTGGTGTAATGGTGGAGGCTACTGGTAATATGGCCTCACACACAGCCAAGGCAGCACCAGAGGAGGGGTTGGCCCAGGCCTTCACATATGAGGCAGGTGAAAGAACGTCTGAGTGGAGAGCATGAGGAGGGTTGGCAGCAGCTTCCACTGTGAGGCCAGTGATGTGTGTGTCTGATGGCAGCATGGAGACTTTGGCAGCAGTGTTCCCGTAGGACAGAGGTGAGGGCAGGTTACTGGAACCTGCAGGGGCGCAGGGTAGGGGTGGCACAACTGGGGCGGTGACAGCTGGACCCGCCATGATGGCAGGCAGCTTGGAGGGCACATTGACTGGAAAAGAGTCACAGGACTCCCCGTGGGCGGACATGGTGCGGACAGTGAGCTCCTGAGCTGCCTGCAGGGACTGGATCTGGGAGGGGCCCAGCAGGGCACTGCCGGCCGTTGGGGAAGACACCTCCAGCACCTTGGATAGAAGAACAACAGACACGTTTTTAAAAGTCATACATGACATTAACATTAGAAAACTGTACAGCAGATTACAAAAATTCAGACAATTTAATATGTACTAAAAATAAACTGCAGTGCACTATTTGGTTGAAAGGAACATTAAAGTCCCACAGAAAATGCCAGGTTCTTACCTTTTTCTTGTCAGCATATATTGTGTATCCAGTGACACGAACTCCGTTGGAGGTCCCAGCAGCATCTATAGTGACTGGCAGCCAGCTGATGAGGGCAATCCCTGGGGAGGGACCATGCTCCAGCTGGACATCCAGTGGAGCATCAGGGGGACCTGCAGGGAGTAACGGCATCACACCACAGCCAGTGGCAAGCACAAGATAGAGAAAGGTGCTTCTATTAATATAGGATCAATACGATTCAGTCAGATGGAAAATAAAACAGTGCTTGGGATTATCACAATAGGCACATGTTTCTACCACTAAAAATGCCATCTAATACTACTTAAGAAATTTAGAAACCATATACCTGCATTCCCAGGTTGTGGGCATGAAACTAAAGCAAATTTGAAGGATCATTTAGAGAAATACAACTCAAATCTAATATGATACTCATCACAAAGATGTTTCTTACAGCCCTGTGGTTTATTCATGGGAAATAAAAAGTAAAAAGAAAAAGATCAAGAAAATATCAATTTGTTACAATAACAGAACTGACCTTCTTTCTAAATCATGTCATTAGCAGGAATACTTGGTCAGTAGGTGTGTTAGAGGATGGTATCAGTCATGACCAATCAAGTCACCTTCCCTTTAAAGCAACACAACAAGGCACTTTGGCTGATAAAGGGGAGGCAAATCACAACAGCTCATAAAAGCAGCTCTCAAGAAACGCCCTTTTGTTAGAGGCACAAAATCACCAGTACTGAATACGGCACTTCTTAATTTGGACTACAGGATGTAACACTTCGGGTTAACATGTCGTTCAGATTACTGTGTTGTTTTAATCCAAGAACTGCTGCCCAACAGTTCAGTGAAGAGCTGGACACAACCAGCAGAGGACTGTGGGAACATTTTGGCTATGGAGGGGTGGTCTTTAATTGCCCAATTTTGCCCCCAGTGCTGCTATCTACAACATGTCAATCACTCACACCATAGCCACATGTGCAAATGGTTAGAACCAGGATCATCATCATATCATCCACACAAAGCTTTGGAAAGCTTCTTAATAGGATCTCGAATTTCTTTCTTACACACATCAACACACAAACACCAGAGATGACATAAACAGCAGAGGTAAATAAAATTACTTGAGTACATTTTAGTTAATGATACAAATTCAAAAACTGTATTGATTAACTGGGATGGCTGTTTTGTTCATACTGAAAAGTAGATACAGTTTGATGGAAGTACACTGGAAAGTAAGGGTACTTGTGCAGGCATTTTCCAAATTGCTGCAAAAGATTCTAATTTCCAATTTTGAGGGTATACATATGTATTTAATCTAAGTCTTATAATGGGCCCAGTCATTTTATTTTGTCACTTCTCCTGTACTAATAAAGTACTTCCAAACTGATGTCCTGTGTGGATAAAACATATGCCTCTGAATTACCTAATGGAATCAGCCATTCTTGTACAGCTACAGTATCAGGTTGCAATTATTATGTTGAAAAGATTCTTAAAAAGCTGTCTGAAACCCTTTCATAAAGCATTTGAGCCAGACATGTCCTTTACTTACTCTTGTCCAACTTAACTGTTTGAAATTATTTAATTCTGAATGGTGACAAATTAGTCTTTTGATCCACAGACTATGTGTAAGAGTTAGCATGGCACCTTTAGAGAGCATTTCATATCAGATAAAATACTAAATCCTGACCTGCCATCAGCGTGGTGAAGGTGATTGTAGCGCTTCTGTGCTCACGTCGTTCCACAGGTAACTCCCATGGCGTGCGGTGCGGGCGTGCCTCCACTTTGACTGTGTACTGCAGGCTGGGCATGAGGTTATTGAGGCACAGCGAGTAGCAGCCAGCCTTCACCAGCTCACACTCCTCCTCATTCAAGGACACAATGTGCACATAGTTACTGTTGCTGGGCAGCCAGGTCAGGTTGGCAGAGGTGGCGGTGATCCTCTCCACACGCAGCTGCGTGGGCGCCACACAAACATCCCGACCGACCAGCAAGCTGCAGCGCAGCTGGTCTGAGAGGCCCTTCTCTGTCAGGCTCTGCACTGACACGCGGTAGGCCTTGAGGTTAATGTCTAGCCGCTCCAGCACGGCTTTGGTTTGAGAACCAAAGGGCACATTGAGCCGCAGCTCCTGGTCCACATACACATTATAGCTCCACACATTGCCCCACCCAGCCGGCACCAACGGAGGGTCCCAGCCGATGATGATGCTCTTGGCAAGCTGCTTGATGAGGGTGAGCTTACGTGGGTAAGGCACAATGTCCACTCCCACCTCCTCCAAATCCAAGTCCAGGCCGTTGGTGAGGGGGGCTGGGACAGCCAAGGCCGATGCTGAATCTGAGGGGGCTGAGGCAGGGCCAGAGGCAGCGGGGGCCTCTGTCCTTTCTGAGGCGCTGACACCCACATGGAGGTGATGCTGGTGGCTGGCACTGTGCAGGCTACTGTCTAGCAGGGAGTTATGGGACATGTCCCCAGTCTCTGGATGGTGAGCACTCATGACGTCGTCATCCGACACACGTTCCACAAAGTTAGAGGGGACCAGCCCTCTCCGTCCGTCCATCAGCTCGCCTGGAAGGAGCCATAGCAAAACACTGAGTATCTTGTAAAGACAGAAATATGAAATATGCAGAAATTCATACTGCAGACTCACCTTCATAGAAACCATCATCATCCATGTCTCCATACACATAGATGTATTCTCCAGCAGTGAGTGGGAGCTCCACTTCAGGGTTGTCATTGGGGCCATCATATGGATTGTAGCTGTTTAAAATTAAGTATTTGTTTTTATCACATTTTAAAAAACTTCTGACATAATAAGCCAACTCTTGCCTTAGTTAAATACTTACCTGTATCTTGCAATGAAAACCTGAAGCTTTGCTGCTCCTCTGCTGGCTGTGTAAGGTGCTGGAGCTACATCAATGTCCAACTCCTCCACTTCACTGGCAGTGTCCACCTGAGAACACCATGAACACACAGTGAATCACCCGGACCTTTGGCCAGTTCTTAAACCACTTGCAATAGTGTCTGAAAAAAACTAATTAAAAAGGAATAGTCAAAAATTGATATTTTTTCAACACAGTAAATCAGTGTGAAGCACAGGTGGAGGAAATTTTATCAAACATCTTGGATAAACAAGGATATATTTCTTTTTTTTTTTTTTTTTAGTGTAACATATTACCATTTTTGCTATTAAATGCGGTGTGAGATGAGTACATATTTTACACGTATAAAAACTGTTGAGCAAATGTGAGATAAAGGCTGTGACTGTTGATTGGAAATGACTGCAGTATTTACTTGACAACAATCTGGCAGAGAAATCTGACATTACTTAAATTTTCTGAAAAAAGGATGGCTTCTCAAAAATATATTTTCTACAAATACACAATTTCTTATGACTACTACACATGATCACTCAAGGGAAAATACCGTGCTCAATATTCTTATTATATAGTGAATTGACTCACCATATAACATGAGAGATCTCTTGTGTTTGATTTCTATTCACAGTGGTTACACACAATACAATAAGTAAGCTTGTATATTTATAGCTCCCTGTGAAAACCTTTTTAAGGATAATCACTTACAACTACTACTGTATAACCTTCATAATCCACGGTGGTGAGTGGATTATCTCACTAAATATGAGCTTTATTGAACTGTGTGCAGACGAGAGACCACCAACCTGTCTGTCATGCGAGACCTGA
Organism: Lutjanus argentimaculatus; assembly: GCA_034769285.1. Classification (NCBI taxonomy): domain Eukaryota; kingdom Metazoa; phylum Chordata; class Actinopteri; order Lutjaniformes; family Lutjanidae; genus Lutjanus; species Lutjanus argentimaculatus. Next base: position 41,782,632 of record JAWZSL010000004.1, on the reverse strand, counting down.
CTGACTCTTTGGAGACAGGGCACAACAAAAATACTAAATCACAGTAGCAGCAGATGCAAAGAACCTCTCTTATCAATGAGCAGAGGGAGCTTGAGCATATTCAGCTACAGTCTGTACTCGCGTGAGATGACAGGGAGGTTAAGGAGGGCTTTTTAATCCATTTAATCCACACAATCAATGTGATCGTGCATGGCTGTCTTGGTAATCTTGATGAGCAATCTGCCTGTCTATGTAGAAACAAAGAAAGCAGAAGAGCTGCAGGCAGCAGGAGTCCTGCAAGGTGACATAACATGATCACAAATCTAAAAAACAATTAACCAGCCCATCAAATTCAGGTAAAGAGAAAATAAAATTGGCTTGATATTGAGAATGGCTGGCACTTTTCAATTGTAGCGGCCATTTGTGTCAAAAATATAATTTTAAACCATACACATATACTGTTTTATATTGTGGGAGGTGGCATATACCTTCAGAATTACCATTATTACTTCACTTTACATGCTAAGTGTATATCACTGACTAATAAGTGCATAAGTCAATCTAACTAAAAGTAGTAGTAGTAGTAATATTTAATAATCACAATTAGTGCTCTGTGGTAAAATATTATCGCTGCATTACAATGAAGTTCATAAAATAACATATACATACATAATAATTTTTCCAGCAGCAAATTACTATATCAGTATCAATATGACTAATACTACAGTGCCAGTCCAATCCCAAAAAATCACAATTAAGAAAAATAAAAATATCAGTGTACACTATTTAGAATATTTTTCTTTTCCACTTTACTTTGCTGTCAGACAGCCTTTGCCAGTGGGAAACCACTGTTATATACATGTAAGCAAAATATCACTCTCTCATTCTACCAGACTCCACTGGGGAAATCTGTTATTTTAACTTGCAGAACACAGGAGTTGCTGGTCTACTGCTGCCTTGATCTGTTAGTTTGTTTGTGTTATTGTGTGATTTTGGTAAATCTGAACAAAGGACAAGGTGTAAACTTTTAAAACCCTGAAGTCACACGATAACACAAACAAACCACTTGAGGCAGCAGCAGACGAGTCACTCCCATGTTCTGCAAGGTAAATATGACTAACTTCAACTGTGGAATCTGGTTGAGAAAAAGATTGAAATTTGACTTATATAACAGTGGTTTGCCATCAAAAAAGAAAATATTCTAGATATAACAAACACCATAACCGATATTCATTTTTTAGGTTGTTTTTTTTTAAGTGGCTAAAATACATTTTGCAATACATGTAGGTAATACACCCACAACGGATAAGTATCTTATACAGTCCCACTTTAAAAAATCCCAACTATACCTTTAAATCAGAGGTTAGCAATTATTTTTCACGGGGGCCACATGAGAAACTGATCAGGCTGTCATGGTCCAGACACAAATGATATAAGGTCCTAATAATGACCAAATCTCTAATAATGGAATGGTCAGAAGTGTTCTGTATAGGACACTTATAGTGTTGGTCACCCTTTCTGAATTGTCATGTGATGAATTATGGGCTAATATTTTGTTGGCAATGTCCAAAACTTGATGTTTTACAGTGAGCCATACAGGCTGCATACAGGTTGTAATGATAGTAACAGCAACAGTAGAAGAAGAACAACATAAACAACATGGATGAACAGCACTGAGTGAATAAAGTTACAGTTTAATATAAAAGATACAGTTCATTATCATTACAACTGACCCCTTTCAAAATAAAGGCCTGACAATGGTTTAATTTTAAGTAAATTGCTACTGACTGTCTTTGCTAGATTTCTATTTTTTGGTATTTCCCTGATGGCCTTGAGGGCCGCATGAAACCTTTCAGTGTACTGCATCTGGCCCCTGGGCCACATTTTGCCCAGGTCTGCTTTAAAGTATAATATCAGTCTGCACAGAGACTGCAGATGAAAGCCTTTTGTCTGAAAAGACACATTTTAATTAATGTGTGTTATTAAGTATTAATTCTAAAATGAGTAACAGGTGAAGATACAGTGTACACCCTCGGGTCTGGTACCTCATGTGTTGGGCTTGATTTGTGCGGACTGAGGTGGGTATCAGACTTGGGGGTGAGGTGTGTGGTCTCTGACTTGCTGGAGGAAGAGCCTGACTTGCTGACACTGATGGTGGGCAGCTCTCGGTGCTTGGTGACGGGCGAGCGCTCCACCCTGGACAGCCCTGCGGCGTGAGGGGTGGCCCCCATCCGCAGAGCGGTGGCCACATCTAGCAGAAGGGAGAGAGGAAGAGGATAATACATAATCCATGACTTTGACAGACAAACCCCAGCCCTCTCGTTAGTTAAACCTGGTTGAATCCATGAGCAGCTAGGTGGGTGGGGTCACTGGTTGACATGCAGGAGGCTCAAGGTTGAACCTGGCTGATTAAACAGTGGAGGAAAAATCCTGTCTCCATCTGTCTGAGGTCAGAGGTCACACTACCTTGTGGCAACGTGTGTCACACCAACACTGTTAAGGGGCTTAACTGGTTCATTTCTCACTGCAGCCCACAAGCTCCGACCCTCATGTGATGGTGAGCAGTACAGGCAGTGTTGGACTGTGACAGTGTGGGTGAGATGACATGACAGGTTAGAACATGCCATGCTTTTATGACAGTGCCCAACACATATCATGAGTGACAGAGAGAGTACCGAGCAGATCATTACCCTCAGGGCAGGAGAGAGTGTCACCTCCCTCGAGACTCCAGAAGGCTATTTCACCCAGAGACACCATATCCCATGAGCCACCAGTGCAGTCTAAAAACACATGAACAGTGTAGGACAAAGACTTTGGATACAGTTGTTGGAAACATACAGTAGGAATGATATAGACTAGATTTGCACTGCTGTGCAGCAGTTTAAAAGTAAACTACAAAGTCAGTAATGTAAAATCCTTGTGTTAAAAGCTGCATCTCTGATGGGACAGTTCAGAAATGATTCTGAATATTTTTGAAGGCATTTTGTCCAGGAGAGGACTGATGCTGATGCAAACTCCTTGAACTCTATGTCATGTTGGTTCTTTAGATGTTTGCTTGTGTTGAGCGGCTATTTTTTGTGACGTGGTATCGGGTGTGGGGCATCGGAGTAGATTTATGACAAGTACGAGAACGTGAGGACAGTATTGAACTGATACCTGATGCTGGTGTCGGTATCGGTGCATCCCTACTTTAAAGCACAAAATATCACAAAAAAAGCTGATGTGCAGCTAACTGCAGTAAAGAATTGAATATGAGCAAAAGCCCAAACAGGTATTATTCTCTTTACTGTATCATATGTTTTATTCCTATGAGTTAGTGCATCATAGTTGCTCAGCTCACCTCGTTCAGAAGTCAGGCCCACCCCGTTGGTCAGAACAGAGAGACTTGGGTTGTTAAGGAGGCTGGAGCCGGCCAGGTCCACCTTGGAGGCCTGCAGTCGAAACTTCTCCAACTCTTGTGACAGCAAGCCAAACTGTTCGCTCTGGCTGCGACATTTCTCCTCCAGATCTCGTACCTTTGACTACACATACAGCATGACAGTGGAAACACACATTCAGTTAAAACAGTACAAAACAGTATTAAACCAACTGACTTTAATTGGAAGAATCCACCTTTCAACACTATTATATAGATCATCAGTTTGTGAAGTGTTATAATTTACTTTTGTTATAAAGTGTGAGCTTTTTAATTACAAAAGCAACAGTGTTTAAACACAGGGGCGTGTGTGTGTGTTTTAAGGTGGATTTGTGCTTTAAGTAAATCTTGAGTGTTTTATTGTAACACATCAGTCATGTGAAAAGATCTAACCTCATGGGCCCTATTTTTGTGGCAGTGCAACGACCAGCGCTCTGACTGCTTGGTATTTTCCTCAGTGGGGGTTTCTGCCTCAACTTAACCTACTTCCAACACGCAGGGAGAAAGTAAAACAGTCTAAAGACATCAAAACTCCAGAAATAGTTGTTGTATACAGAACAACCAACATGATTCGGCTTGTCAGGGTCATTGTGAAACACATTACAAACAACAGTTAAATAGTGCAGGTATGAAGCAGGAAAAAAAGCAACCAATACTGTACAATCACACACATCCACACACATATCAGCCAATAGAGCACCAATGGAGGTAAGGGAGGTAGCCTCTCTGCCGGTGTGGGACAACAACAGACCTGAAGCCACAAGCCACTTGTTGGTCAACAATAAATAAAGTTGTTCTATCTGCTACAAGTGTTGTTGGAGTTTTGACCTCTGTAGACTGTCTTCCTGACCCTGACCGCCACACCCTCTGCCTCTAGCAACAGATATGGGGCTGTGTGCCAATCGTGCCGCTCTGCGCCATCTAGACAGCAACATAATTTCATCGAGAAGCTGATTCTTCGCTTACTGAGCTGTTGTCATCATTACCCAGCGATGTGACTGAGAGCATATTTATGAATCGCCACACCCTCCAATCTATATTCACCATCCACCCAGGCCGTTTGAACTTTGCGATGCTGCACATGCACAAGCAAAAACAACAGCTGCGCTTGGAGACGCCCGAATTGCTTGTGTGGCAAATACAGCACTGAGTTTGTCGTTGCACTTGCACAATTTAAATAGGGCCTTTCTAAACAGTCAGTGTCATGCAGAAACCTTTTATGCCAACACAGCCTATGGAACAATGGAAGATGCTGTTCTTTCATTTGACAAACCCAATTTTACATCTGATCTTACATAGTTATGATTACTCTGGCGGATGGACAGATGGAACAACACAATATTGTAAACATGCAGTAAATAAACTGTAATATAAGGTCAGGTTTCTGCAAGACAGACCATATAAGCTGTCATTAGCTTCGCACAATGACAAAGAATTAGAGGTTCAGTGGAATGAAAAAGAGACTGAAATAAAGGTGGGTAGCTTCCTGGTCAGATGGGAAACAGGAGTAAAGAGTTGGAGGGGTAGCATAGCTTTTGAGAAGTTACTGTATGTGCTGAACTTCTATCTTAAATTGCATTGACTTTAACAAAGCCACTCGACAGCAGGATTATTTGAACACTACAGAGGTTTATGTCAGCCCCACTGAGTTTCTATATGTGGCTGATTTCACTTCAGGTTGCGGTGGGAGTTTCCTGGCAGGCTGATCTGACAAAAGCCTCTGCACGAAACTGTCTGAACAACATTTCCTGTTAGCTCTCACCTACGCAGAGCCTCGCCTGCAGTCACTGGTTATCTAGCTACACTGAGCTGGAATGAATATTGCTTCACAAAAAGCAGTCCAACTCAGTGATGTGTTGGGTATACACAAAAGAATTTAACTTAATTCTAACTTAATATAATTAAATAAATCAAGTCAAATAAAATGCCAGAATGATAAGCAACACACACTTATCTGGCCTCATGTGAATGGCCTGATTTACCCACTTGATAACTTAAAAAATTGCAGCAGCACCACATGGGCTTCTGTGACCACATACAGAACTTATGAAAGACTGGTTTACAGTAATTGCTGCAAGGCTGTTACTTTCGATTTAAGAACATGTGCAAAACACAAATTATGTCCTGTCAACTTGAAGGATTTAGATCAAACTAATTTGGGTTTGGTGGTTCTAGCTGCAGGGGTGAGGGAAGGTTTCATGACAGAAAGATGAATAATTTGGCCCAGGAGGTCAAGCAGTACCTGCATGCAGTCCAGTGTACTCTGGTTAGCAAAGAGATAACACAAAGGAAAGAAAAGGTATTCCAAAGTAAACACATGCTTGTGAAACAATTCATCTGGCAAAGACAAAACATATTAATAAAGTAGAAACACGGCAGTCTGAGAACAGGTCGGCAAGAAAATCTTGTCGAGAGCCAGAATCTCTTGGCCTCAGCAGCCAACACCTGCCTTTTGAGCGAACACAAATACTCTGCTTAATCTTTCGAAAACTGGTTTTAACAGATTGCAAAAGGCAGCGTGTTGACTTGGCAGCAAAGCTCAGGGTCTCAGGAGGGAAGGAGACTTTCTCTTGTGATGCTTTGAGTTTAAATAGCGACAGAAAGTGAGAGAAACAAAGCAAGAGGAAGGAAACGAGCATTTTTTTTTTTTTTTAAACTGGAGCAGCTATACTCTACCAGCTCCCTCCGCAACACAAGCTGAGTCAACTCCTAAAATAAAATACACACTTCATTAGGGAACAAAATGCACAGCGTGAAAAACAGCACACATATACAGTCATCGACTGAAGATGATGAAATTCTTGATGTTTTGTTGTTGGCTCTGAACTCTTTTTTTTTTTCATTATTCAAAACAAGCAGCCAATCAGACAGATGGGGACTTCAACTGCCTTCGACTGTCTGGATTCATTTTGAATTCAAAGAGCGTTACATTCACACTGAGAGCAAGTACAAACGTCACACAGCAGTGGAGGAGCCATCTGTTCAAACGGTTTTCAGGGCCCATGAAAGGCTACAAAAATACAAGTAGAAGTATCTTCTAAAACTGTTCCTCTGCCAGGTGTTTAGATAAGAATAAAGAGCCCACTGTACTGTGTGTCCACGCTGATTCTTTTGTCTACTGTGAACAGGGCAAAAATTAAATATTTATACTCTTTATGCTTGGTATTAGGGAGATAAGAGACACCTTCAATAATGAATTAGATTTTATCTCATCAGACAGGAATTCACTGGTGCAAGAGAGACATACAGAGGAAGTCTGAACAACACTCCTCCTCTCTCTAATGTTATGGCTGAGTGAATTATGTTCCACTTTCTTGTGTGACTGTAATAAACACCTTTGCACCTTTGATTTTTCTTCTGGTAGGTCATTCTAAATTCATGAAAGCAACTCAGGGCTTTACTGTGTGGCAATAAAAGGACTGAATGGGATAGTAAAAATCATTCATTTGCTTTTCTACTTTGCTGAGTAGTCACAGTAGCGTAATACACACTCACCTCCAGCATCTGAACCACTCCCTCATGCTCCCTCTTGGCAAATAACTGAGCCTGATGATTAAAAAGACATAAAAGTGACATTGGTTGTTTGCTTATAAAAGTCTCATTCACAGCACAGCTTCATTTGATGCTTCATTGGTGCCCAAAGGTTGCCTCCTGCTGGACAAAGCCCCCCATTTCCAAGAACAAGGACTTGATGGTTTGATTTTAGAAAGATATATATTTGTAAATTATGACAAGATGATGTGGTTCTTACCCGCTGTAACCGTTTGATTTCATCCTGTTTGAACTTAAGAATAGCCAGTGCCTGCTCATGTTCCAATTCCAGCTGCTGCCTTCGCTCGGCGACCTCTCGCATATGCTGTTCAGGGGACAAGGCAAGGCAAGACATGTTTATTTATACAGCACATTTCAGACACAAAGGCATTTACAAGTGCTTTACATAAGCATAAACATACACAACAGAAATAGAGACAGAGAACAGAAGAGAGAACAGAAAAAGACGGGAATTTTTTCAGGCTGCACAGTCAGGAGTGAAAATGAAAATAAAATACAGAGTATCTGAGCCCAGCAGTACCTTTAGGACCTGCTCTAGGTTCTCCAGTTTGGCACGGAGTCTCTGGTTCTCCTCGAGAACTGAATTGTGTTGAGCGGTCACTTCAGAGAGATCTTCCCTCAGCTCCTCATTCTCAGCCCGAGTCTGAGAAACAGCAGGTTAATTATATATTATATTATTATATTATTGCTTGACCTATTGGGCTCCTCTCCAGTGACGTCACTGTATCCCCAGATCTCAGCATTAAAGGGGTAGATTATTTGAAGTGGGACTGTATGAGGAACTTAATAGTCAGTGTATTACCTACAGTAGATCCCAGTTTGGAGAAGCACAGAGGAGCACCAGAACAGAAGCTTAGCAATGTACTGCTGTGTATGGGGCCAGCAGCAAAAAGTACTGAAACCACTTAAAAAGAATATCAGTTAAAATATTTGCTATATTTTCACTGCTTTACCTTGCAGATGTCACACAGCCTTTTCCAACAGGAAACAGCCATTAGATGAGCCAAATATCGCTCCGTCTCACTCAACCAGACTCCTTTTGTAAAATCATTCATTTCACCTCACAGAACATGTGAATAGCTGGTCTACTGCTTCCTCTATCTGTTAGTTTGTTTCTGTAATTGTGTAACTTTGGTGAATCTGAACTAAACTTTGAAAACACAGAAGTTACACAATAAACAAACAAACAATCAAGGCTGCAGTAGACCAACAATTTGCGTGCTTTGCGAGGTAAAATGACTGATTTCACCAACTGAGTTTGGTTGGTCTGGGGAGAGTGATATTTGGATTATGTAATGGCGGATTCTCTTCAGAAAAGGCTGTCTGATGGCAAAGTAAAGCACTGAAAATATTCTATGGAGTATGCTTAAAACTGATGTTGTTTTTTAGGTGGCTGCTGACCCTGTCCACAGCAGTACATTGCTTAGCTTCCTACAGCTGATCTCCTGCTGCTTCTCCAAACTGGATTATTTGAAGCAATATGAGGGGTGGTTGGTACACCCCCAAACTATCCCTTTAAGTTGGCGAGTAAAATATCAGTACTAACAGCTGTCATTGCCATTACTATAGAATAAAGACCCACTTTGTAGAAATAAATGAAGGAGTTCAACAGGGCAGGGAGACACTGACCTGGTCGAGCAGCTGTGCCTTCCTCCTGAGGAGATCTGCCTCCTCCTTTAGTTGCTCATTTTTTCCTTGCTCATCCTCAAGCTGGCTCTCCTGTTACCAAACCAGAAGACAACGTTCAAACAAAGCTGAGGAAATCTATATTGCCATTGTAACATAATGCCTAAACAAGACCGATGAACCACCGGAGAGAACGTGAGATGGAAGTACTGGAACAAGAAGATTGCTTACCAAATCCAGACATCTCTTCTGTCGCTTCTTTACTTCATGCTCAAGGTTTTCACATTCTTTTCTCTTCTTGCTCAGCTCACTTTCCTGAACCGACAATGATAACAAAGCAAAGATAGTTACACTAAATCCTTCTCTTCATGATTTCATGGTTTCATTGTTGTTTGCATGGTTTTTAACAAAACAAACTCTCAAACAAAGAGCAGGATGTACTGAAACCATGAAAAACAATCTTTGATATAATGACAAATTATCTGTATTCATGTTTGGTGACACAGAATACGTTGGCTTTAGTTTCCATATTGACCTCTGACACCGTAGCAATGAGGAATTACAAAGCTTAGCATCCTTTAATTATTCTAAATGCAGCTTACATGCAGGACCAGCATAGGAGAAATCAGCTTATTTCAGCATGGCCACAGGACCTCAAGTATTACCACTGCGACTGTGTGTGGGGGTGAGGCTACAGCTCTGACAGGCTAATTGCAGACCACCAGCAGTTGATTGGAAGAGATACTGTACTCTCACCAGCAATGACACAGCAAGACAATAATGATAATTAAACTGCAATCTGTGGTCTGATTTGCTTGACTGTGTATCAGCCACAGCAGTAAAGGCCTGAATAATGCGCATCAAGCAAGGATGTTCTGTTGTATAGTCAAATCATGACTGTGAAGCTAAACTACTGCCAATGATTGGAACTTAAATGTACTGTCAGCTGTTTCACAATTCGCACTGAACTGTTCATTTGTTGTGGGTCCAAGTTCATTGTTGTTTTTCAGATTTTTCTCCCAGCTTTGATTGTTCAGAGGATGATGTAGACCACCATGTGGCTCCTCTCACACACATGGAATCACCAGTCACTTTCTTCCTTCTTTACATTTTCCTACCTCTGTGTTTTTTTTATTCTAGGGTGGGTGGGGAGGGTGTTTGATGGGACTTTCAAGCACCTAGATTGAACAGTTGCCATGAGCATGAAGGTGATATTTTGTGTATTCAATCATGCTAGAGGTTGTGAGGGTGCACCTAAAGTTGAGATGAAATGACAGATGCCTTTTTTACACTTTCAGATCACATCCCCAGTGATATTGTGCACCTGTTTAACAATGTATGCCCCCCAAATATAAAATAAAATAAATTTCTTTGTATTCTCAAATCAAAATCTAATCCTGGTTTCTTCCTATAAAACAAAATATGGCTTATGCTTATGTGGACTTAAACCAACCAGTTTCAACCAATAATATCATGACATCCACCCATCAATTAATCTGCAATTTTAGTGGCACAGAGCTACAGTTCATTTAGCAACAGCGTGGTACATCGGGATATGACACGCTCACTTTTCAATGTTTAAAATCAAATTCCCGCTGTCATGTCCCGTCCACCTATTCTGTTTAACTTGGAAATATATCACCACATAGAAGCTAGATACTCTCAAAATGCTGTTTCATCAGGACTGTAAGCACAACAGAGCTCTGAGCTAAAGGCTAACATCAGCATGTAAACATGCTCACACTGACAATGCTAACATGCTGATGTTTAGCTGATATAAATGTTTACCACACTGTTAGCATGCTAACATTTGTAGGTATGTGGTCATAAACCAAAACATTGGACAGATTAAAATATTGATGATGATGGTAGGGCAGGGCTGGGCTATATGACATAATAATAATAATAACTAGAACTGCAAGCAGTTATGAACGGGGGCCAAGCCTCCCGCGCGACTCGGCCCCCGGGCGTCGCGGAGGCCACGTAACACAAACGGCTCTATTTTGTTACCAGGAGGCACACCGCCAAGATCTGCTATTGAACGTGGGGTCGAAGAAGGCTGCCCTCTCTCTCCGTTTCTCTTATTGCAATGGGAAAAGCACTGCAAGTGTCAAAGGCAAAATATGTTTGTTGTAACAAGTCACGCCTACTTTGACCAAACATCACTAAACTTTATGGCTGGGCTCGGGAGAGACTCCAGATCGTGCTGGGCAAATTTCGTGCGAATCCGAGCAATTTTTTTGTCGCTTAATGTTTCTCTGTTTATAGCGCCCCCTGTTGCCCAATTTGCACCAAATTTGGCACAGAGCCTCTGGTTGACCTCTGCAACAACTGATTTGAGTTTCATGTTGATAACTTTTATTTTGACAAAAATATGCAGCGGTATGTGTTTTGTAGCTAACAGAAAAAAATGTTTATTTATAAGTAACCGCGTTTTCAGGAGTGGCAAAATTCTTTTGATAACTTTTGATCAGGCCAGTCTGGAGATTGTGTGTGCAAAGTTTCGTGCAGATGGAGCGTACAACCTAGGAGGAGTTCGAAAAAGTGGGTTTTTGACGTGTAGCGATTTACGACTAGAAATATGCTGTGGGAGTGGGCGTGGCCTATGTCAGAAGATGCGGATCTATGTAGGGAACACGTGGATATAAGGTTTATGAATATGTGATTTAAATTGTGGAAGTTACAGGCCAAAATGCGTTTGCGTCCGTTACAGCGCCACCTAGTGGAGTAGATGCACAATTTTTGGTATGGGTGGTCTGTGTCCAATTCTATATATACCCTGTAAATTTCACAGCCCTCAGCTTAATACTTGAGCTGAAATAAATGTTTGTTGTTTATCTTGTAATAAGCCACGCCCACTTTGACCAATCGTAATGACCTTGAAGATATGGCCTCAGGAGTGACACAGCATCATACCCACCAAATTTGGTAAAAATCGGTGTTGCCGTTTAAGAGATATACCGTTCCCATATTTGTGGCGCCCCCTAGTGGCCAACAGTAGCCAAATGTGGCTCATACCCCCACAGTGACAGGCCAACAAAGGATCTCAGAATTGGTGTCGTTAGCATTTAGTTTAACCAAGTTATGCAACTGTTCGTGTTTTTATAGCTAGCTAGAAAATTTTATTCTTTAATAATTTGCGCATATTTTGAACGAACAAAATTCTTTTGATAACTTTAGATCAGGTCCAGCTGACAAACATATGTGGCAAATTTCACACTGATCGGACCAAACCCCAGGGAGGAGTTCGAAAAAGTAGTTGTTTGAGTTTTCGCAATTTCCTGAAAAAAAATTATAGGCGGAAATGGGCGTGGCCTAGCCCACGTGATTCAGGGCAATTCAGGGAATCTGTGGATATGAGGCTTTTGAATGTGCGCCAAATGGTTTGGGAGTTATGGGCCAAAATGTGTTTCCCTTGGTCATAGCGCCCCCTGCTGGCGGACATATGTCAATTGTTGCGCCTGAGGTACGTGCAGGGGTCTGGACCAACCCTCCAAATTGCACCGCCCTCCCTTGCACGGTTTAGCCTGCAGCACCACTTTTAGCGGTGGAAAAATAAAAATAGAGAAAAAAAAAAAAAATAAAAATCTGAACAAAAACAATAGGGTTCCCAGCACCGCTGGTACTGGGAAACGCGTATGCTTGCATACGCGTTCCCCAGGCCCCGCGGGCTTGGCCCCCTAATAAGTAAAATCTCAGTATTTTAGGCTTTCATTGATGTATGCATTTTGTCTAAAATACTACACCGTAATTTCTCAAATAGGACTAGGTGATATGGACAAAATCAGATATCATAATTTTTCTGACAAAATACTTCAATATCATATTGTGATAATACAGGGAAAACTATTGTTGCTTTCACAAAATATTAATACAATGAGATTTTTGATAAATAGTCATCAGCAATGTGGATATAATGCTTAACTGGGTAAAGACAAATAACAGAACAGCTAGAGCAGTCTGGTAAGTTCAGAAAATTACAACACTTCACTGTAATGCAGACTTCAAAACCAGGAAAAGACAACATCTTATGCCATATCATGATTTAATGATATCCAAAATCAACGTCTAGTCACATATTACAGTATCAATATAACATCAATATATTGCCCAGCCCTAAGTGAGGGGAACCCTTAAGTCATTATAATTTATCTGCTGGGCACCATGGAGGCTGTACCAAATTTCATGTCAATCCAACCCTCAGCTGTCAGCTGTAGCTGTTGAGATATTTCAGTCTGGACCAAAGTGGTGAACTGACTGACTAGCATGGCTAAAAATATCACCTGCGTTCTAACATTGTTTCTGGGGCAGCTCAGTGTTTACCCAGCTGATGTGCTTTGTCCTACATCTGTAAGTCATTTAAGTCATCCAAGACATCCCACTGTCTAAGATCCTGACTCAGTCATGCTCTGTGAGAAAATAGCTAGTTATTCTGTGGTGTAAGGTTAAGATCAATTAAACAAACTGAAGATGAAGACCTTTAAGTTACAGTTAAGATATTTTCACCATGTCCCTTGTTCCTCCCTTATGCAACCAGACTTTGTTCTCTTTCAGATGTAATGCTTCAGAGCATAACACTCAGTAACTTAAATTATATACTTGCTCATTCCTTTCAGAATGTTGCATCTTTAATTAGGATCTTAAATGAGAAAGCTGTGTGTGCAGGAATTTGCATTTGAGCAAAGCAAAATACATTTTGGAGAACAGAATTTAAAAGCGGCACATCACTTCACACATGCCATTAATTATGATGACATAAGCATTTTAAAAAACTGCACTGCCAACTTTTTAAAATGCTACTGACACACCAGTGAGAGCACTCAGGGAAGTGCAGATATATAATAATAATAATACATATATATATATAATAAACTAAAAATATATATATAATAAACACAAATCACAGTCATGTGATTGTGCATACATGGCTCAATGACAGGTGAGTAGACATGCAGCCTATTACTATTACTACTATATAATCAGTTCTCTATCTATCTATCTCTATCTATGTTTTAGCTCTAACAACAAACAAAACAGCATCTCCATTTCCTATCCTGGCAAAGAACAGAACAGAGCTGACAGAGAATATATGGTCTGTTTAAGGCAGGAGACCCACTTGTGTCAGCAAGGGCAACGTGCTACTGTTTCTAAGGGACACGATCAAAATAATCCCTGCATTACATAACAAATCTGACCAGAGTTTTTCCTTCAGTGGCAGCGAGCTGAAGTCACCCCACTGAAATCAAGCTTCAATTTCACATGAAGATGCAAAGTGGATAGCAAAGCTAGAGACCTATACAATATGCAGCTCTTGCTATGAAGTGTGTAGAAGTCTCATGAATGACTGTTTGGAGGAAAGCACTGATCTGAAAGCTGAGCTGGTAATATCCTCTACATTACTAACTCCCTAATTTCAGTAACAACAAACAACAACCATAATTGGTACATTCTATTTCATGGTGTTGAATAATATTGATAAAATATCATAATATAATATATAGAGAGTATAAGAGTGGCAAACGTGGCAAGCTGGAAAGACATCCCATTAATGTGGTTTGAATGATGGGCTGCATGCATGTCATGATGAAATATCAGCTGACTGTACTACTAGATGACCTCACCAGAAACTGTAGGTGCTGCTCCTGTGTGTGTTCCTCCTGCTGGGAGGGGGTCGGGCTAAGGCCCGGTTGGGGCGTCACTCGCAGCCCCGACTCCTCCTCCTCTCCGGGAGTCTTCTCACACCTGGATGGAGCTTCATCTAATACCACACACGGGGTCTCTCCTGCAACCTGACAGGGACAAGGACAAGCATTCAGTCAGTCAGTTTACATTTACAGAGCAAGGATGCAAGATGATATCAGCACATCATCAGCACTGGCCCAGGATCAATATTTCTGGTGACAGGCCAATGTGCAGGCAATGCAAGTACGTCTGTGGTGCAAAGGTTTTTTGAAGTGTCCAGAATTCATAGCAAAGTTGTTATTTTCAATGATTGTTTAGCCTCTGTCATGTGAGGAGGAGCCAAATGACATTCCTTCAGCACTAAAAATTTAATTGCCCTCTCATTATGATAAATTTGCGAAGAAAAAAGAAAAAAAAGCCCAAGTGAAAAAAAAACGTCAGCAGCAGTTTTCTTACTTTGCTTATTGTGAACATGTCCATTTTGAAAAGTGTTGCAGTTTCTGTCTGCATCTGCCAATAGGCCATCATGATAAGAGAAGGCAAAATAATATTTTAATTCCACTACAGGGAGACTTGATCTTCTCTGCAATTAGGTGATAAAAATATGTGTATATACTAGAATCTGCAACAGCAATTAGCCAAAATGAGTTGGAAAATATTGGCGCATGTCAAAAATCTGTCTTCCTTATTACAAAAGAAATCTTGAAAAGTCATGGTCAAAGTATTGTACTGTGAAGCTTCTGTTCTTATCTTATAAACATGGCTAACTACTGAGAGGAGACTAAATATATGATTGTTATACTGTACAGTAGCACTTAACATTACACCCCCTGCTGTGTGTGAGGGATTAGCAGCAAGCCTCCTTCACAGTGGTCCAACTATAATCAATGAATAATCCTGGGGGAATCCCTCCAGCCTGCAACATGACTACACACATTAGCAGGAAGTCTTTCCTTTCTAATTAGGCGGGGTGTCATGACTTGGATGTTTCACAGTAGGCTACTTTTCTCAACTAATTAGTATTTCACACTGATTTTTATAAGTGGTATGCTTTGTCTAAGTTAGATCCAGGAGGGGGGGCAGAGTGACATTGGTTAGGGGTTAAGAGTCGGGAATCAGTATCTAATTTTAGAGCAAACCTACTTATGCTCAGAGTAGAACTGTGCTAGTGCAGCCAAGGCCATGACCCAGTAACAGGATCAAAGGCGCTCGGCCACGTGCTGCAAAGGGGATCTCTCCTTTACACTCTCCTCTCTCTTACATTGTTAGTCAATAACAGGCATATCACTCTGAACTTCAGGCACAGGACTGACAATTTCTATATTGTTACACACGAACTAGAGCATTTGCAAAAAGATATATTACAGTATAAATAATACTCATTGGCTTTTTCTGATCCATGCTTTTATAGTTTCCAATAGGTGGTAATTTCCATTCTAGGGTTTTAACTAGGGATGCACAATCAATATGCCAATAAATTATCGACCGGTAATGGGGACTTTATATTATTATATATTGTTCCTATAATGAAGATATAGCAAATACATATTGGCATACTGATAGATTATATCAAAGCATTTAACTGAATTGGATCATTTCTTCAGCAAAATGCTCTCTAATAACCAAAGTATTTTGAGAGGTTTTTGATGCACTAGAGAAAATAACTGAACGTTTGAAGAGTCAGAACTGTTCTTGTTTTTGTTGGAATGGTGACATTTGTTTCAGTCAGAGGTATGGAATATTAAATTGTCCATCTTTGCTCAATACATCTTAGCCTTTCTTACCCTCAGGTGTGCAAACTGTAGATTATATGAACTTCTTTTAAAAACATAAAAATGTGAAATTATCGGTTATCTTATTGGTAACAGCATAACAGCAGAAAAACATCCATATCGTGGAGTCCTAGTTTTAACATATAAAAACACAATAGAAAAAGATATGGTCTGTCAAATCCAGCAAATGTAAAACTCAAACTCATTTGTATCGCTATGATTGGGTGGCAATTGCCCGCAATACATCTTTAATATTTGACAAAAATTAACAAATTCTGTTAAATATAGTTTTTAGTATGATTATATTGTCATGTAAGATTCCATAGAGAAACACACTTGGATACTTAGGAGTATTTTGGGACCACAAACTTATTTCTTGTAACATGAGCGCTGCACCTTCACACTTTAGATCCATGCAGTTACAGTGGAAAAGCTAAAAACTGCAGACCAATTCACCCTCAAAGCATCTATCATGTTGAAGCAGAGATATTCTGAAGAGGTTCGGAGCAAGGTGCAATCTCACTGTTGTTCCAGTGAGAAACTGAAACACAACAAGACTTCTGGCCAGGGTACTTTCTTTGGGGCCGATGTATACATGCATCATAATTTTTAGTAAGGCTGCATAATTTGGTAAAAAAGTCATATTACAATTATTTTGACTGAAATTGCAATTGCAATATGTGATATAATTAGTGGAAATGATCAGTTTTGCATTGTAATTTTCATGGTCATTGAAACAAAATGTGATGGTGATCATGATAATGTGATATTTATTGGGGTCTGAACCAAACAAACATGTTTTCTTTTATCTGAAGAACAAGAATGTTAGGTCAGGTCATCACTGCAGCACTACAGTACCTCATTATTATGCTGTTTTCTCATGCTTTTTTTTTTTCAAAATCTACAATTTGGTTCTGCAATTTGGATATCGCACATGACCATATTAGGATTTTATTACAATTGCGATAATTGTGCAGCCCTAAATTTTAGAGACCACAAAACTGTTACAATGGGTTCTATGTGTATAGCAAGACTTCTATTCCCAGCATCTTTTAATTTTATCCTCTGTAATCCTGCTACTTGTAGCATGAAAATCAAGTGAACGTTTTCTGGCAGCACACTGTTAACTATCTGTTAAATGTCTGTTAAACGTGCAGGTGCTTAACACTGTAAGCTTGTATACCTTTCACATGTAAAGCAGCTTGCACCAAGGAGGGTGAAGGCTTGTTTCTAAGATGCCTGTTCAAGCGTCAGTGCGGATACAGAGGATGTTAATATGGAGCTGACAACACACTGTGACTGTCCAGCACCAAATCAGTGGCATGTCTGTGAAGTTAAGCAAGGCTGTCCCTGGTTTATCTTTTGGAAAGGGGACCAGATGGTGTTAGTAGTGGTGACGAAAGGCCAGCAGGAGGCACTAATTCTGTTGGCCCCTGTACAAAAACAGTGCACAGGAATGAGGGCTTTGCTGATGTCTGTTCCCGATTCCTGTTGGTGGTCACATCCATCACAAGTGCAGACGTGCCTGGTGAGCCCAGCATCCTGGCGAAATGCCGACCGTTGTATTTGTTCAGTCATGCTTAAACGAGTCAGTCTTCTTGTGACTCTTAATTAGCTTGTAGCACTTCATTCCCATTGAGTGGGCTGGTTTAAGTTTGTGGACTGCTGCTACAATCTGGCAGCCATGTGCCAAGGTGGGAGTGGCACACAAGGGGTTGAAAATACCAGATTCCTATGCAAATCTGGAGAAACCACGTTTTAAAATTATTATTCCACTATTTTTGCAGCAATTCCTTCACTTCTTCTTTGCATTAAGTAAACCTGATTGTAACTACTTTTACCACAGGTGAAGTTACTGTAAGGAGAGTCTAAACTTAGCATTAGCCATTATGTTCACCTTCCTTTGAAGAAAATGACATATTTTCAAACAACTACACAGTGACGACATATTATAATCAGTATGACATACATTGTCGTCAGTCTACAGGTCAAATCCCTTTAAAAGAGCAATCCTCTCTGTGAAGGGAATCTGAGAGCTCACAATGATGAGTTCAAAGCAAATATAATCAGTGTTGAGGCAACGTGTGATATAATTCTGACATGGTTTTGACGAATGAGCACAGGGGGAATATTATGTAATGCCTCATTTATACAATGTTATGAGGAATAAAGGGACTGTCATAGAGAGCATTAGACCAAAGCTTAGGCTATTATAAATCGTTTCAAGGGTTTATGTGCCACCATACTAACCTAACAAAACTCTGTCTGACTTAACAAGCTGTGCATGCACTTGGTCATGGTGCAGTGTTTAATACTCTATTCTCATATGGACAAAAATAAACTGAGTCAAATGTCAATACTCAAAGTCAGATAACATGCCTTACATTTCTGATGCTAATGCATTTTGATATTTTGCAAGTCTCATGTGCGACAGCAAAACTATAGTATATTTTGAGACAAAATCAAGACTTGAAGGTTTTTGGCACATTGCGATTCTGCTCAACACTTAGCAAAGAAATATTTTTATTTAGTGTTATTGCAGAGTTTAAAACACATTAATGAGCTGAAAGATCTGAAAGGTCAAATCCCGTTCTTTACACTAATTATGGGACCATGTGGTATTCCAGTATCCACCTCACAGTGCCTAAATTCAAGTCATGTCTTGGCAGTAATGTGAACACTTTCTAGTGAGGTGGTCACATGCCTTTATAGGAATTTTGGGTTGATTATTTCATTGAAATTTGAATTAATATTCAGTTCATTCATATCCCTTTTGAGCAGTATAGATTCTTCAAGATAAATATCAAAATATATCCTCCAAAAAAGGACAAAGCTATCTTTTACAGCATCACATTCACTTGAACCAGTGAAGGAAGGAATCACTAGTTGTTTCAATCCTACCACCAAACAGAAGAAACATCCATTACCCAGAAAAAGGGACAAAATCAAAACTACATTTTTTCCCTCTTACCTGTAGTACTATTTATCCATCTTGACAGTTTTGGTGTGATTTGCTGAGTTCTGGAAATATCATCCATAAAGATGTCTGCCTTCTCTCCAATGTAATGTGACCAAATGACACTTGCCTTGTGGGGCTCAAAGTACCATAAAAATACATTTGAAAAAATGAACGAGCAACTCTTTCCAGAAATCATGACCTGGTTACTCAAGATAATCCACTGACCTTGTTGTGAACAGTTCCATGTAGGAACTATTTTCTTTCTACAGTAGAATCTACCAGGACTACTTTCTATCTACTATTAAAGAAAGTAGTTCCTATATGAAACTGTTGTGGATTATCTTGATCTTGATTATCTTTTTTTTTGTGTGTGTGTGTGTTTTGGTGCTTTGAGCACCACAAGTTGACTACCATTTAGTCCTACTATATTAGAGAAAAGGCAGACATCTCTACGGCCAGTTTCTCCAAAACTCTGCAACTCACACCAAAACTATCTAGATTGATAAATAACACTATAAATAACAGGGGAAATATGTATATTTGATTTTGGGATATACTGTCCCTCTCCCTATGTGATATTTTAAAAGGTAAATGATTGTTACCGGGCCACTCAGCCCATAGATTATATGTTAAATAGATATATCATCCAGTACATTTGCAAGAATGTTGTGCTGGAATTGGCCTAAAATGGTCACAAACAGTAAATAAGTCTTTAAAAATAAACAACAAACTCTAAGAAAGAAGTAGTTGTTGTTGTTCCTGTCTTTTGCAGAAACTATAACACCAGAACATTTATAATAAAACATACTTTCCTTTAAGGGAATAAGGACAGTTTACGGTTTGGTACAAACAGCAGTAACTGTTTATTAATGTTATTGTTCTCAAGCAGTCTTATCAGGCAGACATCTGAAAATGTAAGGTTATAATTAAACCATACATTGATTTGCTGATTTATTATGTCCGAGTCTGTTCCTCATTAAGGATAAATGATCAGCCAACCAGTCAATGTCCTGTTGTTGAATTTCGGGGCAAGTAATTGGTCGAAATCAAAGATGCTATGGTTAGCATCAGCTTCAAATATAAGTTAGCAGTCCCAGCTTCCGGAAGCTAAAGACTAAATTCCACTGAGTTCAAAGTGTGATAAATACCACACACTGAGATACTGTGCAAATATCATATCAGAATGTTTTCTTTATTTTACGTAGTATTATACATAATTATTAAGTTGTGCTCAGTGACCAGCACAAGGCATTCAAACACACTCTGCAGAAAAATACACTTTGATCCTGAAGCTACTGGAGTCAAATAAACTCATCAATAAGAATAATTTGGCAGAACAAAAGCTGGTTGTAGCTCTGAGTGAAAATAAAGCTCCATAATTATACAACTGCAATTAATATATCAATTACAGCTAACAAGCATTAATAATTCATAGATTAATGCTAATTGAGGAGCTGGGATGCTATAAAGAACAGCAAATTTGTTTTATTTTACAAAATGAATGCGAATGGTTACATACTGTACCAGAAGTGGCACCAATTTATTAGGGAATCTAACTTCTACATGTACTCTAGGACTCTAGGACTGTATGTGAGCTTTAACATTTTCTGTATCCCTTTTTACGATGCTTTGAAGCCCAGAGTTCTAAGTCAGGCTTTCATACAGTTTAAATGTTTAGTTATTCAAAGACATTTGGCCTTAAAGAACGGTTCCAGCTTGACTGCATGTTTTGTTCACTTCCTTCATTGCCTGGATGTTTTATTGCAGGATAGATTTCACAGACTACACCCGGTGGAAACATCTTGTGTCAGTGCTCTTTTGGCTTGATTGGGTTCTTACAGAGAGGACGACAGGTCCTAATGTTCACAACAGAAAACACTAGCACTTGTTTCATCTTTGTAAATACAGAAATAAGAAACGCCTGCTGACGGCTGTCTTATCTCTTCTCTTGTGCTCTTTGCAAATGCACATGTTTAATATAGCATAATGATCTGACCTAAAAATCATCGCATTGATTATTTCATGGTATTGGTGGTTATTATAGAATAGAATTTGCAAAATGTGACTGTTGACATCTCGGTCACAAAAAAATTAATTCACAGGCATCTTTTAAAAGTGAGTGTGTGTGTGTGTGTGTGTGACAAAATCTTAAAAAATGCATAAAAAGTGCATGCATATAAACATTAAAGTAAAAGTTATTGTAAATAGTAAGTAAATGCTCAAATCTTGCTGGATGTGTAAAGATATCATATAAATCATTACGAATAACTGTCCTGATGCAGGATGTAGCCATGTCTGAGGTCTATCCTCATATTGAGGTCACAGCAGGTGCCACTGACTGAATTTTTGTCAGATGAGGTCCTAGCTCAGAGGCTTGCCTCTATTTGCCCACGGTTTTCACACAGTGAGGTGCCGTTGTGTACACTTCAAACTGACGTGGTCCATGTACACTAAAGGATCAAGTACACCTTGGGCCCATGCGTACTAAAGCAGGGTCAGATCCCATTCAGCAGGCCCTGAATGCCATAAGCACATTGGTGTAATCCCTGCAGACTACTGAAACGGGTAACTGGATCACTTCTTTTAAAAGCACCTTAATGGATTGGCCTGGCCGTTGATTTTCTTTTTAATACGGAGCATATCGATGTCCACCAATCAAACGCTCTACCACCCTGTCACTAAGTCGGCCTGCCTAAATTCTACATCTGGAAGCTCCAAAATATGACTGTTATAAAACCGGGTTTCTGACAGGCTGCCCTTGACTAGGCCTCGTGCATGTCTCGTCTTTCTAATTTGTAAGAAAGTGGCAGACCATCACAGACTGGGGTAGGATTTACCACAGGATTTACTGAAATGAATATTAAAAAACAACAGCTATGAGACCTAAAAGAAAATTCGCCTTAGCTGCAAGTCATATTGTTATACTAACTTAGGGCATGTAACATACTAATAATCTTTCAGAATAAGCTGCTGGTTTTAATATCTAACACAAATGCAACACTCACTGCCTTGAGCCAATTCTCTCACACTGCCGATTCGTCATGACACCGATTAGTTTACAGTGTTAAGTCTCAACTTTGAGTCCTGCACGGCTTCTGTCTCACATCCAGGCGGACACATATGAGGTTAGCCAAGGAGATCTACACAGGAGCACTGACACATATGCACACAGAGACAACAAAACTCAGAAGATGACCTACCCCTTTCGTGTGATCTGTGGCAACATCAAGGCTTCCCTTGGCCTGCTAGTTATCCAGAGCAGGGCGAGATAGAAAAGTCTTTAGTGCGGCTGGAGTCTTACCTACCACCCAAAACCCTCTCACCGCTGCCACAGCAACAGAGAGCGGATTACTGGACTGTACCATTCTGTTGTTAGAGGGGATTAGAGTTCACACAACATGGCCCCTTTCTGGGTGTGCGCGTGCCACTGGCAGTGCGTGTGTGCGTCCCACAAACGGGAGATTACCACAATCGGCATTCTCATTTGAGCTTCGCAGGCAGAGAATTTACTCTACTTCACAGGGGAATTTTACCAAAAAAGAAAAAAATCAACAAATAACATGTATGCTTTTAAATGATATCAATATACAGAAATTGTACCTTTAAAATGTACCTCTCATGCACTCAATGCACTTCCCTATTACAGATGTTCAGTGATGTGGCTAAATAAATGTCACATTTACAAATAAAATCCTTTCTGCATTATGTGACCAATGTTTATGATATATGTGCATTTTTCAAGTTTTTGACCCATCACTGATTTGTCTGAGAACCACTGTGTCTAAGAACTGAATAGAGTGAAGATCAGTGTTAAATGCAGAGAGGGTCAGAGTGTGTGACTTTGGTATCTTTGATCAGGCCCAAGTTCAAGACAGGGAATCATCTCATTATGGCTTCTGGCAGATTAGTATCGGCCCAAAGGCAAGCCATTATATAACACTGCAAAACAACATCTATGCCAACATAAACATACACTAGGTTTGAGAGAAAACCCAGGGGGCTACATTTCACAGTACCAAACATTCAATAACAACATATTTTCTAAACTGTACTGCACTACCAATACGATTAACACTCCTGGGTGTGAAAACATGATCTGGTCTGTGTTGAGAGGGGTCTGGCTGCAGACCTCCAGCGTGAGGCCGCTTCCGGTGCAGGCTCCTCTCTCAGGCCGCCTCCAGCGTCAGGCCCAGTGTCGTGCCAAGGTAGTTATCCCCGATAGGAAAAGTATCCCTGCCTGCGGGAGCGCACCTGCACTCAGTAAACACGGACCTACGTTACAACGCCGAATGAAATAATGAAATATAATATATGGATTGTATAATTTATCGTGTGAGTACTGTTGTTTTGTCATGGAGGCTTTAAAAAGTTATATATGGCTCATGCCTTAAAATAAATGTTTTTATTCCTCTGTATTTGTTGTCGAAGTTTATTGCACGAATGCGATCATATGTTTTCCTTTCTTTGTGAAGGACACATTTTCATTATTATCTGACAATGTTATTAAGCACTACACAGGTCAGTTCATTACTTACTTTTCCAGTGTTTGGAAACTAGATCCAAACACGATGTAATTCAAAAGTCTGTAAGGAACTTGTTCATTCTTTAGATACAGTAAAATCAAGGTCGCTGTAATCATTTTAACACATTTTGTCATTTCATCTAGGCCACGTCTATGGGACTCGAAATGTTTATTAGACTGCATGCAACACTGCAAACAATATTACATTCCTGCTTACACTGCAAATGATGACTTTCCTTTAGATGTGGTTGAATTCGCCCCCTTAAAAGGGTACATAATAGGGGTGTAACGATTTACTCGAAATCCAATGCATCAGACCTTAATGTGTTAAATATGAGTGCATTAGTTCGGACGGCCTGTATCGGTAAAAAGCTGAACATGAATCGGACAAAAATCGATTCAGCTCTAGCGTATCGATACATCTCATAAGGACCGCATATGTTTAATTTTTGGCATCAAATCAAATCAAATCAAATCAAATTTTATTTATATAGCGCCAATTCACAACAAAGTTGTCTCAAGACACTTTACATATAGAGTAGGTCTTATGTCATCAATGAAGTGCCGTTTTAAACTTTCCTCCATTTTCTCTCTCCTCCTGCCTCTGCCTGCACCGCTCTCGCTGAACGCCTGCTGCCGGCGCGCTCACACAAAACAAGCGCTCCCTCCTCCCTCTCCTGCGTCTCCTCTTCATCTGCTCAAAACAGACCGTGCTGAAAACAGCGACAGAAACATTGTACCGCGTCGCACCACCAAACTTTCAGAACGCGCAGGTGTAGAATAAGTTTGTATTTTATAAGAAAGATGAGAGACACTGCAGATCATTTATGTAAAACGTGAGCAGAGAACAGAGACACGAGTCTGACCCACAGAGACGTCATGTGACTGTGAGAGCAGGTAACACGGAGCATCACTGTTCAAACACACTGATCAGAACTGCAGCACTCTTCATATGAAACTGAGCTGCACATCATCTTACTGCAAAAATACTCATATTTTAAACAGTTTTAAAGTTTGTTCAGATTCTCATTTAGGCTACAGTATCTCATTTACACATGAGATTCATAAGATGTTAACACCACTGTAATGTCTCCTCTCTGTCTCTACTGTTACTATATTTAGTAAAAGTATCTGGATGTCTTTTTGCAACTAATAGCACTCTACAAATGTAGCATTAATAGAATCAAAATGTAAAGATTCACACATTGCATTTTCTTGTATTGCATCATATTGAATCGTATCGTGACAGAGCTGAATCGTATCGAACCAAATCGTTGGTCATTTAAAAATTTCTAAGATATATTGTATCGTTGAACATGTATCGAGATACGTATCGAATCGGTCTCAGTCAGTGAGATACACACCCCTAGTACATAATAATCACAATAATAACCAAATAAGTTCTCTTGTATTTATATAGCACTTTTCATGGCAAAAGCGATTAAGGATGCTACTTATACCAGGCTGGACATGCAGTCTGCTTCAGGTTAACAGTGTGCGCAGATGCATAAGCTTCTTTTGTCATGGAATATATTTTCCACATTAAGTTCAGATCTTTGCAATAAATTAACGTTAAACTATTCAACGGTAAATTATATATGAGAGGTGTGTCTGTTTTTTGACCGGAAGAGAGGCTCCAACTGTCCAATCCACAAGCGTTATGTTTTTCTATGAACTTAGCTACACGATATGGACGGAGTTTATACCCCATTTTGACAGCTGACTTAATGCAATAATGTTGCTGGCAGACTTACATCCATGTTAAATGCCATGTAATAAAGAATAGGCAAAAATCAATATGTACATCTAAGAAATTACATACACGTGCATGTACATTTAAGAAACGAATGGTTTCGCATTACAGTTTTGTTTAATTAATTATAATTTAGCGACAAAGCTGCTTCCTCCAAAAGTGTCTGCGTGAATTTGTTTTGAAATTTTGTGAGTGCACTTGAGTTTATACCCCATTTTGACAGTTGATATGATGCAGTAATGTTGCTGGCAGACGTATACCCATGTTAAATGCTACGTATAAAGAATAGGCAAAATCAACATGTATTCTACATTTAACAAACAAATGTTTTTCGCGTGACAGTGTTGATTAATGAAATATAAATTAACGACAAAGCCACTTCCTCCAAAAGTGTCAACGCGATTTTATTTTGAAGTTTCTTGCGTGCACTTCCTGTCCTGAGTGTTATGACACTGGAGGCAGCCTGAGAGAGGAGCCTGCAGTGGAAGCGGCCTCACACTGGAGGCCTGCATCCAGACTCTTTTGACCTTTTGTGATCTGCACAGTATTGTAATCTTTGTACAGCAGCAATGTTAGCTTTTATAGCAGCTTATGTTTACATTCACAGCAGTTTAACTATTTCAACAGTTTTTTTTCATTTTACACTGTTTATGTCAGTGGTTACCAACCTTTCTTCTTTGAAGCCCCCCCAAATTCAATGTATGAGAAGCTGAGCCCCACCGGCCCCAACATACATGCAAATATGGCAAAAGAATAAGTGATTATTTCAAAAGCTTTAACATTCAGTTATAATTGTTTCCATTTCTTCAACCTTTGCCATTAGTAAATGTCTCTTTTCTATATATTTTTTTCTTTTAACAACCCAGAGGAATAAACTTATATACTCTCATAATGATTCATGGTCACACAGCGTGAGAGTGCACAGAGGTGTGGCCAACTAAGTAGCCTATTATTTTTGATTATGGACAACATACAAATCTGATTTTGACATCCTCAGAGCAGACAAAGCCTTGAGGACCCCCTGTGATTTTTGACGCCCCCCTTTAGGGGGCCTGGACCCCGGGTTTGGGACGAATGGTCTTGGTCATTTATTGCACTATCCTAGTATTTTTGCATGACCTTGCACCGTCTGTCATCACCTTTAGTCCTGGTGAGTAATCCACACCCATGGTTCCTGCTGGGACCAACCAAAACTCTTAGATGATTGCGCAATTTATGGAGTGTGTAGGTTTATATAAGTTTATGTAGTCTTGTGTAGCCGTAGTCTTTGTTTTATGTTGTTTTGTTTCACTGTGTACTCGCTGTATATGGTTGAAATAACAAATAAAAGATAGTCATAACAGTTTTTCAGTGTTACAGTTTTGCACCTTTACACTGACTTAAGTTACAGAATATGCATAATTTTGGTCTTTTCATTTTCAAAAAAGATTTTTACTACACAGCAACAATGGTGGATCTAATGCCTAAAGTTCCACTTGATTTGACGTCATCAGCTGTATTGTGCATTGAAAAGGTTCACTTAAGGACCAACAGGGGTCAGCATAGAGTTGTGCTGTGTTCTGATATGAGGGGATGACTTTACCTTCTCTTTCCCCTCCTCCTCCTCCTCTTCCTCCTCCTCCTCCTCTTTAATTTCCCCACACTTCTCTGAGCCACCGGGGTCAGGACTATGGTTGTGCTGCTGTCTGGATGATGTGACCGACAGCTGCCTCTGGAGCCGCAGCACCTCCCTCTGAGACTCCCTGAGGAGCCTCTCAAATTCCACTCTGCCAGATGGAACAGGGGAGCCCTGCACAGACGCACGCATCAAAGACCACCATGAGACAATTATCCATTTTTGTTATTCTAATTTTAATTATTAACATTTAATAAACTGAATCACAGACTGATAAACTCAATCAATAATATATGTAATCATGTGCACTGTGATCTGAAACTATTTTTCTTGCAATTTAGAACAGACTTCAAAAATTAAGTTCAATAAATCCCTATGAAGAGTAACCACATAAGTCTGACAGGACCTCCTCACCCTCCCTGCCTGTCACCTTTATCACATGGAAAAAATGTGTTTCTGTTGAACATGGGGCCCAGCACAGACATTCTCACTAGATCAAAGCACAGTTCAGTCTGTAAGACCCGTCATAATTTAACCCAGTAGATGCTCACATTCAGGAGAATGAGCTCCTGAGTCACTGAACGAGCAATTAAAAACAGGCACTTAGAAAGGCAGCCTATTCCTGCACTGTCATCTAGTCATCAGCAGTGACGCAGCCTTTGTAATACAGGCTTAGAGAAGGAGCCAGGATGAGCAGTACCCAGGTTGTCCAGCAGAGAGCGAGCTTGTGGCAGGGATGATGAGTTGGATGTGAGTGAACACTGCAGCAAGAAGTCCACATCAGTGACCACAGCTCAGTGTGGGCTGAGTAAACTAGTTACTGCGGAGATGTGTTGTAAATACCTTAGTGGTGCCCAGCTGTGCCTCTAGCTCTCTGCACTCTTGCTGTAGGGCAGCAATCTCTTTGTCCTTAGACAGCAGTGCATCAGCATGTTGGGCAAGGTCACGAGCTCGCTGACGGGCAAACGCTCTCTTGTACTGTTCCACTGACCCAGGTCTCATCAGTGATGGGGAATTCACCTGCATAACAGCAAGAAGAAAATATGCATTAACGACCAGAAGTCTGGAATAGACTCTTAGTGATTTGCAGTACTGGTATGTGGTACAAGGAAAGGTGAACTTCTGGTACTGCCCTACTGAGGACAGTGGCTATAGACAAAGATCTGCAAAGATCAACTAGAAAATCATAGATCAGAGGTCCCTCTCTCAGTCTGCTGAACAGGTGGACTGTGAAGACACAGCAGCCAGTGACCATAGCAGCTTGGACAGGGACAGGTGGTCCTTCAGTTGTTTTCTAGACTACTGTACAGTTCACTTCCACTCTTCAGGAGAGATGACTGCTACAACTTACTACTTCAGACTTCAAAGAAAGATGCCCTGCATCATGTAGCTTTTCATTGGAATAATATTGGTGTATTCGATTAGCTTTTATTATGGTTTCCACTTCATTTTTAAGAGTCTATACATTTATCAAGCTAATGAATGAGATACTTGCTACATCATATCACTGATAAAAGTGATCTAGAAAATCTTTATTCTGTCAATTAACAGATGAAGAGAATCGCTGTATAAGCACAGAGACAGAGCCCACATTGGAGAGCAAACAATTCATCACTGTCCATTGACTCTGTATTGCATGAAGGTGCCTCCTTGTCATTTTTACCCGATAGAACACAACTGAAAAATGCCTAAATGCTGCTGTGTGGTGGGATGCACAACCAAAATTGTAGAGAACCCACAACCAAGTTTAATGAGATGCTGAACCAAAAAATAGCCTCTAAAATGACAAAAGTGGATACAGACAGGAAGAATGGAAAAACTGAGATCCTGACTGCTTGAGAGGGTGTTACAGTCACTAATTTGACCTGGTGATTTGATCAAATAGTTCTAAATGTATTTCACTTCTGGCTATTCATCATTTCTCCAAGAAAAGCAAGGTAAGGAGAAGAGTTGCTGAGATAGACTGTCAATATTGATTTTCCAATAGAATATTTCTCTCTGATAAATACAGGATGTTAAAATAATACATAGATATACAGGTATTGTGTTAACGTTTCAGTCCTTGGCTGCATATTGTGGTGCAGACTGTTTTCCCCACTGGTGGGCATGGTTTCCAAAGTATGACACTCAGTCTCCATTTATACCTACTATGTTGAAAATTAGTCAGGGACTACTGACATACATTTTGCTGAATGTTCCCCTTTAGAAGCTGAAAAAAGTTTACCCCCCCCAACAATATCTGACAATTGGTAATCATCAATAACAGATCCATGTTGAATTTCTGTATAATAAATGTTAGCACAACAGCATCAGCAAACTTTTGTTTGCTCATTTTTACTACATAAATCATGTTCATTCTCCCCTGGTCATCCACACCTCCCCTGCAGTGGCGTTATGGCCCCCTGGGGGGGCCTGCCCCCCCAGTGTGAGAACCACTGATACTGTGAAGTACAAATGATACCTAAAAAGACAACCACAGTAAAAGAGTTAGATGTCAGATGTTGCCATCATATCAGATTTTAAATTATTGCATTCAAGAAATGTTTCATAAGAAATGCTGATTAGGGTTTTCATTGTGGGTCGTTGTGTTGGATCTTTAATTTGTTTTATGAATCTCTTTTGTAGAGATGTTACATCTTAAGAGACTTTCTGGACTTCCTACTGAAAACTGAGATGTAGCCATTCTATTGATGCATTCACTTATTCACTGCGGTGCCGGTATGTTTCAACAAGGCTCCTATTCATCACATGCTGAACTATTCCATTCAACTCATTACTGGACATTATGGTGATGTGGTGATTTGCATGGGGGTGTTTGATAATGAGTCATTGGCAGTATCTGGGTCAGAGTAAGGGGCAAACATGGTGTGAAAATGTGGGAGGTATTTTTATTTGTGTGGTATACCACTTTGAGGTTGGCCTCCTGCAGTTTTCGAGCCCTCTCTTCCAGCCTCTTAGCAAGAACAGCCAGCTCTGTGTTCTTTCTCCTCAGTCGCCTGACCTTCTCCTCCGTCTCTGGGGCGCTGCTCTTCCGCTAAACACACGGGAAACAAATATCATCATCAGACAATGCCTGCAGCAACACCAACGCAGCAATGCCAAAACAAGAAAGTCACAAAAACAAGTTATTCAGGAAGGCTTATTAATTGTTGAAGAGAGATTCAACCTTAGTTATGTGTATATACGTATATATGTATATATACACACATATATACATATACATATAAGTATATATATATATATATATATAGTATATATATAATATAGATATATGTAATATAATATATTATGTTATTATATATATATATATATATATATATATATATATATATATATATATATACCTCACCTGCCTTGTGTTACCAGTAGAAATGCAGAAAGACCATCACAAAATGATCTGTTTATAAACTGAATAAATTACTGGGAGGAAAGAAGACAGAGCAAGTTACAGCATCTAACTGAAACAATGCACATTTTAAATGGTTTGTTCACCCTTCCTGTGCACCTGCCCTACTTTACTCAGAAGCCTTCAGTCAAGAGTACAAACCCTCTGTTATTTTTAGTCTTACCAGCAGGCCATTCTCCTCCCTCAGTGTGGTACAAGTCTTCTCCAGCTCATCGAGGGCTCGCAGGAGTTCAGAGTTCTGACGCACCAGGAAGCTGTAGTCAGTACCATTCTGAAAAACAAGCACAATGAAAGACAGAGTTTACCATGACTGACTTTTTTGTTTTTATAACAAACAGTAAAACACATTCAGTATCAGCATCAGTGTATCTTTCTCTATAATTAATTAAATCATATTCAATCTCTGAGTTAGAGGAAAGCCGATGTTTACATAGTTCTATCTAATGGTGGCTGACAGATGACAGAACACTGAAAAGGCTTTTCATTAGACCATCTCAATCAGCCTACCACTGGCACACAACACCTATTATACCACAATAACTACTCAGCAGAAGAGGGAAGAGAGCTCTTCGCTCACATGAGCTATGCAGGGAGGAGAAGGAGAGAAAGAATGAGAGAGATTCATAAAGTATTCAGACACTTTCATTTTTTACTCATGTCATTATTTCATATACTTAATTTGAAACACCCTGCACTAGAATGCTGTATTAAGGCCATTGTAGGTAAGAATTATGGAGCTGGATGGGGGTAATATTAAAATATTAATATTCATAGAAAACACATTTTCTAGATTAAAGTGACAGCATAGATTTACGAGAAAACAACCCTGATATTCTCTGAGATTAAAGTTCAATTCACAACAAAAATGTGAATGAATTTGTGATGAAAAACTAAGGGGAAAACAGGACAAAAAAGTTGGAAAAATTGTGTTTTTATGGAACCACAACGCTTCACTCTGCAAGGATGAATCAACCTCAGCACACTAAGCTGCCTCTTGCCATGTATTATATGCCTGTACTGGATGAGTGAATAAATTATATTTTGCAATCAAATTTAGCAATAAGGAAATACTTCACTGACTCAAGTAATTTGATGAGCTGTCGAATTTGTATCCTGCTGTACCACAAATCCCATTTGAATTGACCACAGTCCTTCCCCCAGCTCCCTGTTTTGTGTTGTTTTTTAACCTACAATGGCCCAAATACATCGTCGTACCGTACCCACAATGACATGCTCTTAAAATGTATTTGCTTCTTCCATGCAGATGCTCTCAAGTGCTTTCAGACTAGACAGGAATAATAATTAACAGTGACCTTCAGGTCTCTTAATAGATTTTTTCTTAGGCTCAAGTCCAGGCTTTAGCTGTATCTCTCGAGAACATTGAGTGAATTGACCCAAAGCCACTTCAGTGCTGTTTGTACTGCTGTGCTTTGGTGCACAGCATGAACCTTCACTTTACTTTACTTCTACTTTACTGATGATCTAATGATGACTACATGGGTGAAACATTAGCATGTTAATAGGGTAGTCACATACAGTCTATTGGTCAAAGTGAGCGTTTGTGTCAGGCTTCAGGTCTGTTTTGAAATGTGCACCTGTGGGACGATGGACTGTGATTACAGTTGGTTAGAAGTAGAAGAAGAACTGAGAAAGGCATCCAAAACTGTGGTTTTATAGTAGTTTATGCTGTGTAATAGTCCTGGGTGTCACACAAATAAGCTTGTTATCTTGTGAGCTCATGGTGAAGAGACAGCTCAACAAAGCAGCAGTAGATGTGGCAGACGGTCGATGTGGTGGATAGTCAATGTGGTGATCAAGACTGTCATTGGTGTTTGCTGTCCAAGTGGAGGGAACCAGGACATGCTGGAAACCTCCAATTGGTCTGTGATTTGAACAGAAGCATGCCACCCTGCCTCTGTGGCAGGGATGCTCTAAATAAGCCCTGGGGCTCAGAGGGAAGGGCTGACAGTAGACCTGGCACACATGAATGTAATGGCTGCATGAGAGCAGATGGACAGACAGGGTGAACAGATAAGCTGGAGGTAAAGGGAGGGTTTGTCCTGAGAGTGAAACACATTCAACCAAACATCAGCTAGGCCGATTCTGGATGCTTGTATATGATGAGAGAACTATCATGGCTGAGAAAGGTAATGATACCTCATGTGACTACCAATTACTTTAGTTGTCAGTTAAAATGTTGATATTTTCTCAATTAATCAATTAGTTTTGGTACATAAAATGTAAGAAAATGGTGAAAAATGTTCATCTGTGTTTTCCAAAGCCCAAAATAACATCGTAAAATGTCTTGTTTTGTTCCAGAACCAAAAGATATTCAGTTTACTGTCAGAGGATTATTAATGAAAGAAGCCAGAAAACATTCACATTTGAGAAGTCAAAAAAATGATTATCAAAATAGTGGGAAATTAATTTAATAGTGTCCAATCATCGATTAATTGACTAATCGTTGCACCTCTAGTGACCTGTGATCAGCTTGACTAGTGTGAGGCAGTCTACTGCAGCACCCACAGACAGATGAAGACAGGAGTAAGTGCCTGGACTGTAGCAGAGCACATATCTCAGACTGACATGTGCACACAGATGGCTCCACATGTGGAACACCAGTCAACCTGTTCAAACGTGTTCCATGTTCCATGATACTCTTGGGATCTAATTACTAACATGAAATGGCCCTCTGCCACAATGACACTTTAATAACAACACAAAAAAAGAAGTTGTATACGGTACGGTATAAAATCATGTGACCATCATCTGGTGAGATTATGTTGTCTTGGTAACCGCAGATGATGGGTGATCTGGTGGCTCTCCTGAGGGTTTTTAATGCTACTGTACCTGTTATTTAAGTCATCACTAATGACCAGCTGTTTACTAAACCAGCAGCTGAGGCCCCTGTGTGTTCATCTTCCAGTACTATTGTAATGGTAACACTGGACATCCTGTCTGAATACTTAGTTAGTGGGTTACAAACTAGTGCCAGAGAAACCATATGTTTTCAGGGTAACACCAGACAGACTATGCAGACACAATAATCTGTCTGGAAGCATTAACACATGCACTGGTGAGGGAAATTGTTCACAAAAAAGAATACATTAAATAAATGATGTGCAACACTACATATTCATCTACACACACTTCCCTATCAAAGTGGCAGAATTTTAGGATTGTCCAGGGACACAATGCTGCACTCAGTGAAAAATCAATTGGTGATGGTAAGACCCACTGCTGTTCCCAAAATAAGTGCATGTTTTAGTAAACGTCCAGTGCTGTTGAAATGAGTTGTGAAAAGCTTGCAGTTAAAGCAAAGATGCGATCACTATTAGTCACTGTAGGCAAAAAAGATGCTTCATGGACGACATTTATAATCAATGCAGTCATTTGAGTCAGCAAGAATATTCTCCTTAAACTTGAATGCTCTCTTTGGGGAAAGCTTGGCACCAGCTAAGACACTGTAAAACAAAATCTCACCTCATTATTCGGGTTAAGCACAACTGCATATATTTGAAACTACTGGAGCTATTAAACCACTTTGCATTTAAAACATGGCCTTAAGAATTTAATGAAACCAAACCCTGTTTTTGAGACTATTTATGGTCAGCATTTTTACGTAATAACCGTGAAATGCATTTACATTTTAATTCTCTTTATGGTAGTTTTTATTAGTAGTGGTGGAGTACGCCATTCCCCCACCAGATTGCTTACTTAAACACAAGGGATTAAAAATAAAACAATACATACATGTAATCCAGCACAATTTTATCTCACAGATAACCTGTTAACCTGTTAACTGTTATATGTTCTTTTCTGGGTTTTTCAAATTGAAACTTGCCAGTCGTTAGCATAAAGCAGTGACGTTGATGCCCTCTCCTCCCCTCCCTCAATCTAGAGGGTTTATATGCAACAATGTCACCATGAAGACACCTTCGTCAGGTCAGGGAAACATTTTTAGAAGTGCTTGGGAAAGTAGCCCTGTTGATGCTAACACGTATGCCTACACACTTGGAATACATAATGAACACTACTCGGAAGCTACAGAATGAAATAAAAACCTCAAAAAAACAGAACAAAAAATAATGGACCCACCCATGAAGTTGATGCAAGCCTAATATCCTACTGCTGCTGCTTCACATTAAAAGCCTTCATCAAGGGAAACACAGGGTGGCATTTATTGGGAAGAGGGCAGAAAAAGCAATGTGACAATATAACAACCATTTTTGTCATTCTTTTATTTTGTTTTTTGGTTTCGTTATTGTAAAGTAAAAATTAATTGTTAGCACATAAAGTAAGCTGCATGAAGTAAAATCAAGACAAAAATGTCATAGCTTTTGTTTATAGTTGTTAACTTATTCTTGATTCTTGATGATATAGAAACTGCTGCCTGAGACATTTTTGGTACTTTTATTTTCACAACGTGGTAATAAATCCGTCCATCTATTCTCTGTACATTCATTTTCCTGGTCAGGATCACATGCAGAATGGAATCCTCCATAGTTGATGTACTGGGGCACAGAAACTGCACACAAAAGTGTCATAAAAAGCATTGAACAGCACTTCATGCCCAGACTATTTGCTTTGTTGATTATACGTGATTTTTGTCAGGGACAAGGGGACACCACTTATTAAACTGCCTTGGTTTGATTTATCTCTTGTACTGTAACATTAGGCACAAGAGAGTGCTTCAAGCCAAAATCCAGTAATCTGGTAAATTCTTAAAATCTAGCCACTTCAAATGTGAAACACAAAAAATTACTATAAGTCCCAACAAAATGACTTTGTACTTAAGCATCAGAAAAAAAGTAAAAGTTCTTCAGGACGGGCTTAGAATTAATACCAGGGACCCAGAACATAATGCCACTAGCTAAAATGACACATGAAAAAGACTTTGTGCCCAGAAAAATGAAGATTTTCCACAAAACGTTGTATTTCCTTAGAACACCTGCATGATGCAGTGCTGTAAGCAGCAGGAATAACACAGGAATTGTACAGTTAAAGGTACAGTTTACCAAGAAGTATTACCCACATCTCATTATCTACCCACTTCACTGTGGCTGCTTCTCCATCTTTACTCCCCTGAAACATTTTGGACTCCCTGCTGACAATATTCAAATCTCAATGTGAACCAGTTTTCAATCAGTCACTCACTAACTTCAGTTGTTACATGAATAAGTCTTGTAGCTGCCTGACCATAGAGGCCTTTCATTAGTTTACTAGTTCAGTTCAGTCTTTACTGCTCTGCGTGGGAGACTTGGCTTGCAGCACAACAAAAACAAATCTATCCGTTAGAAAAAAGTAACACACAATAGCAGTAAAAAGTAAAAACAGATTCAAGCATGTAAAATCATTAAACATGAAGTTAAAGTTAAATGAGAACAATAAGAAAATAAGACAGTGACTGTCTTGTTGCATAAACTAGGAAGGGTAAAAAGGAAACGTGGTGGTTTGAATACCAGTGGAAAGCTTTTCAAATGAAGCAGCAGGACAAAGTGTTCAGTTTGAATTACTAGTCGTTAGCACAGCAGCAGACTTCATGACAGCTCTGATAGTACAGCAGAGGAGGTTGGGGCTATTATCTGTTACATCAAGGTAGTAATGAAGGGCTGAAACAAAGCTCAAACTATAGCAAGTCTTACATTACACAGGAGGTGGGAAAGTACTAAAAACTGAATAGTAAAATGGTGACATCATAATGCAGCTCCATTAAGGGTGGGTGACTTCACATAAAGTAGTATCATATCACTGTTACAAGGGATATAGCATGATCCCTTTATTAAAGTATGTGACTGGTTAAAGGAGATAAGACTTAACACATAACACTTACACTTGATAACACCACCACACGTCACTGAATTGATGCTCAAACATTACAACTAGCAGAAATAGTTGCTGCCTAAATGATTTTTTCTTCATATGCAAAGACGCTGCCTTAATGTCTACACAGCAAACATTGTTAAATGGCTCAGAGAGAGTTTGCCCCTGCTCTCAGATGAACCTTTATGTCCTTGAGAGTTATTTTGCCATCAGTTAGAGGACTCAGCCGGTCCCAGTGTCCCAGTCTTCCTCTCAGGAGGATGATGCTAAAGCCCAATCAATCACCTCAGAGGAAGGCCAGCCAGAGTGAACTCAGCCTCCGCCTGCCTCCATTCTGATTCTAATGATCTTGGAGCTTGTCCATGTCTTGTAATTGTTCCCTGGGAATCACACTAAAATACACGGGAGGTTTTTCTTTAGCCATGAGGTAATGCTGGCTTCTTACAAACCAAAAAAACAGCCTACCCTTGTTTCTCTTGCTCAAACAGAAAAGGGCTGCAGGTGGTGAGGTCCACTCAAGGCCATTGTATTAGCATTCAGCCAGTCCTCCTCTCTCACAGCAGTGCTGTTTTCACATGGGCCTGGCTCAGTAAGTGAGGCAGATGTAACTCAGTAGCAGGAGGGCAGGGGTCTGCACACAAACGTCTGTCAAGACAGCCTGAGCCTTTGGGCAGGGCAGACTTACCTAATGGAGCCATCTCCCTATGCTCTGTCTGTTTAAATCTGACTGCAGAAATTGTGGATACATGTATACATTACATTGGCACTGCTTACCATAATGGTACTGTCCTCCAGGGTCTAGAACACACTGTCAGGTACCATAACTGTGAACTTTTTAATGCATTTTTGCATCTTGGTATTGTATTTTATCACTGCAACAGATGTCAATATAGAAAAGCTGATTATTCTATTTGACTGTGAAACTGCATTTTATTTTATTTATTTTTTTAGTAAAGTGAATTCATCTGAAATTACAAGTAAGATGTAATTATGCACCACATAAAATTAACGATACAGTTTGCAAAATTGCCCATTCCCATCATAGCCCTATTAAGACTGATTTCGCTGCGAAAGCTTTTGTGTAGTTGCAGCTGATAAAAGCAGGGTGCTATGTGAGATATTTTGTGCTGCGAAAAACCTCTATGGCATCTGGGTCAGCTTTTCATCCTAACACCATTCTCTGGGGCCCTGGTGAGTCACTTTGGGTTTTTCAGATTATTACCAAGTAAGTTATACTTACTCACACTTATATTTACTCACACCAACACCTTAACCCGCAGTGACACTGAATTTTCTGTACACGAGATGCGTATGTGTGAAAGATCCAGATAATTAAATGTGAAAGGGACTATACTTGCACTAAAAACTTTGAGAATACCCACTGAAGGACAAACGCTACGGTCACATGGCTGTCACAATTTGGCAACACAGCAGGTGTTTCCAGCGCCAACATATGTTACTGACCTTGTTGGTGATGCAACTGGAGCAATGCAGTCACTTTAATCATATTTATTGTAAAGTGAAGTTTTAGAGGTCAATCAAAACAACCTAACTTGAGTTGCGCACTAAAATAAAAGAGTAACATTAAAAAGAATCATCGCAAGCGGCTTGTTACTAATCATCAACTTGCATTATTTATATTTCTTATAACAAGCTGACACTGATGAAACTGAGCACTGAAAAGAGAGCAGGCTAAATTGCCTCTTGATTATCTGGGTCAGAAGCTGTTTTATGTGCCTCTGAGGGTCTGAATCAAAATGGCTTCGGGTTTTCTGGAATTCATCCCCTTTCTCACTTTATTGCAAGCTCTAAAGTAGAGAAGCAACACAGACACCATGGATGGATTAAAGAAAAATAGCAGATAGAAACCAGTGTATTGACAATGTGACAGTGACAAATCCAGCACTCTCACTGTATTACAAAGTAGGGCTACAACTAACAATTATTTTCATGATTGATTAATCTGCAGGTTTTTTTCATGATTAATTGTTAGGTTTAAAAAATGTAAAAAAAAAAAAAAAAAAAGAAAGAAAAAAAAAAAAAAAAAGAAAAAAAAAGGAAAATGCTCATCACAGTTTTCCAAAGCCCACTGTAATGTCTTCAAATAGTTTCTTTTGTCCAACCAACAGTCCAAAAACCCAAGGACTCTTCACCTTCTTGACAAAGAAAAGCAGTAAATTCTTACATTTAAGAAGCTGGAATTGTTTGTAATTGTTGGACATGTTTGCATGAAAAAAGGGTGAAATGATTAATCAATTATCGAAACAGGTAGCAATTCATTTTCTTTCAAACTACTAATCAATTAAGCTCTAATGACAAGTGTTATTAGAGCTTAGAAAACTGCTCATACAAAGATCAGAAATATGTGAACAAATTGAGATATTAACAGAGTATAATAAGGAAGTCATTCAAAGCAAAAACTGATGTATATTTATTTGCTCTGATAGTGCCATCAAAACACCTTCAAGGGGGTTCTTTTATTAGCTATACTAGCAGATAAAACTTCACTGTGTTTGGCCCTGAGAGCTTAATGCACTGGAAACACATGCGAAGGGAGACATTCCAATATTAGGCATATCTTTGGCATATTAATTAGTATTGGAGTATATTTGGCAGAAAGAAAAGCAGAAAAACACAAAAGCCGGATGCTGAGAATAAAAGGACAATTCAAAGGGTATAACGAAAGGAGAAGAGCAAATGTTAGATTCTTTGACACAATAGGAGGCTTTAGTTACCTATCAACACCGATTTGAATAGATCATTAAATGTCCGCAGACTTCTATATTATTACATATTCATAAGGTCTCACAACCAGATTATCCTTTTGTCTGGGATCCACGGCGAGCTTTTGTAGGGCGTATGGAAATGTCTACAGTCTGGGTTCACAGAAACACCAACATCAGCATTTTTAGCTGACAGCCAGAAATCCCCCACTGTAAGCCTCTAAGGAGACAGCAAGACAAAGACGCAGACATGCACATGGGCACACACACACACAAAACACACGTTTTGCCATTGTTAACTCTTTGTTGGACATGATATCTGAAGCATTCATGTGAAGCTCCAATTTGCAATTGGTGTACAGCATCATTTCAGCCAAAGTCCATACAGTTTATATTACAACTGCAGTCACTGCAAACACAGGGTCTACTCCTGAAGCAATACACCAACAGACCACTAATTATAGATTGCTAAAAAATATGAAACCCTTTCTTTACTTTTGGCCAGACCTGGATGGAAAAAGAATAACACACAGTAGCAAATGAATTAACAACAGTTAGATGCACTGGTGCAATTCAGTAAGTCTGCTGAGAATTTCTATAGCAGTATTATTATTGTGAGAGCTTCTGGAGACAGGTCTGATTTTACACATTTAACCCTGGCTTTTCAGAAAACTACAAATTCATTTTTATAAATGAACAATGCACAATCTGCAAGTACTTGCTGCTGAGCTTCATTGAGCAGTGTCGCTCAGAGAACTGGCATGAAGGAGGCAGTCTGCTGAATCTGGAAGTGTGCCTTAATTAATCCAGGCCTTGTCTGCTCCCAGCAATAATAGAAGGAGAAAGACCCAACCCTCAAATGCCACATGGTTGGAGAAATTGACTCCTGAACACAGTTTTAATTACCAGCAGAGGCAAGAAACAAGAAAAATTACATCCAGCAGGAGACTGGGAATGGCCGTCCTACTCATGTTGATACTAATGGACTTCACAATATCAATGAAGCCAATTTAGAGCCAGATCAATGACTCTTTATCTCCGTCTCCTTCAACATAAATGCTTTTCTAATTAGGTTTCCTGATCTGCTCTGATGTCAAACATCCTCAAAAGACATGAAAAAGTATAATAATAAGTGAGTTTTGATCTCCTACAACAGACAATACTTTGCAGTTTTTTTGTTTTACTCTGTTATCATCTAAATCTCTTGGCGTTTAACACTCCATTGCTTGTGTGCGCACATCAATTTGCCAGTGGAAAAAATACATGTTTCATTCTTTCCAAGCATGTGTTTTGTTATAATTACTATGATCAAATTAGCAACACCCACCTTTTATTCCTAGGACTAAAAGGTAGGCTATGACATGTGCTTATAGCCGGGGTCCTCAATTAGCGGACCGCGGTCCACGACCGGACCGCGGCACACCTCTCTGCGGACCCAGGACAAATGGCACTTTTCAAAAAAAAAAAAACGAAAAAAAAAAACAAACTTTTTTTTTAACATATATTATTTGTATTAATCGCCGATCTATCGCTAAATTCTGTTTCATTTTTAGTCAGATATCTCCCATGTTCCCACTTCTGTTGTATTCAATCACTGAATGCGCTCTGCGTGCTGCGTGCTGTGTGTGTGTGCGTGTGTGTGTGTGTGTGTGAGAAAGTGTGTGCTTCGGGAGACAGCGCTGATTGGCTGTTGCCTGGGTGACAGGGTATTATGGGCTGTCATCTCTATGACAACGATGCGCTGATTGGCTGAGAGAGCGTGCATGCTGCCAGCTAGACTGGACGGACCGCAGCAGTGTGAAACACGAGTCGTACCCGGCACTTTGCAATCTGTTTGTTTACATGCCCCTTAATGACAGAGCTTGTCATTTATGTTCTGTACATGTGAACATGTACGGTACTACTTGCACATGTTTTCTTTTTTGTCCAGCAGTGTTTTACAGTTACAAAATGTACTGTCAATAGTTGTTTGCACCTTAATGACAGATCTTGTCAATTATTTAGTGTACATGTGTAAACATTGTACTTGCACGTTTTTTTTTTTTGTTTTTTTTTTTGTATTTTTATTTTAAGTCAAGAAAATGTTTTGTTAATTTATTTTTATTTAATCAGAATGTGCATTGTATTTTTGTTTGGGCAAAAGAAAACCACCTTTACCACCTTCGACCTGCCTTGTACTTGACCGACATTAATAAATGGACCCATGCTTGTATGAAAAAAACAATTGTGGACCTTCAAGATTTGTATTTGAGGACCCCTGGCTTATAGGATATTTAGGTTATTTTTCAACCTTATTTTTCCATGTTTTTGAAATTGGTCCAGTATTGAGCGAGACCGCTGCAGCCATCAGCTGCAAAATGGGCTGCAATGCAATCCATGTAGGGCAATTGCACGCTGTCAATGCACTTTAACTGAAAATGCTTGTTTTTGCCAATGATAGGCTCGGATTGTTTTTTCACAGTCTGACAACATTACAGAAAGGATCCCTACAGAGATAGATCTTTGTGTTAAAGAGTAAAATTCTTGTTTTTTAACCAGAAAGAGCTGTTCGATGGGAAACTATCAGGAGAGGAGCCAGAGGAAGGTCGGATATCAGAGACGCAGTGGGGGAACAATATTGTATGTATGCATGTATTATGTATGTGTATGTATATGTAGGGATTCTTTTCATAATGATTACGGACACCTAAAAAACAATCTGATCCTGTCAGTGGTTAAAAACAAGCACTTTGAGTGGATGTATATTGATGGTGTGCAACTGCCCATGGAGATCACATTGCAGCCTATTTCACGGCTGCAGTACTGGATGAATTTCAAAAACTGATCTCTCCATTAGTCACATGGACACTAAAACATGGGAGAAAAGGGTCCAGGTTGAAAAATGCTGAAGTCACCCTTTAAAAGGATATTCCACTTTACATGATAACCCACTCAATATGTACTCACTCCTATGCCGATGTGAGGATGGATGAAGATCTTCAGTTCACAAAACAATCCTGGAGTTTCAGCAGAAAACAGGGTTGCAGCCAAATCCAGTACAATGGCAGTGAATGGTGACCACGGATAAAATGTTAAAAAAAGAACACAAAACAAACACAAAATGTCTCCATCCTGCTCGTGTGGTGTAATCCAAGTGTCCGCGAGCCGTGACATTAAAATTCAACCGCAAAAGACACCATTTACGCCATGTTTTTAGCCGAAATGTCAACTGTAGCATGTAGCAGGTAGTATGTAAACATGGCGTCGATCTCGCGATATTTTCACACGTGCGTCCATTAAGAGATATACGAAGTCTCGCGAGATCGATGCCATGTTTACATACTACCTGCTACATGCTACAGTTGACGTTTCCGCTAAAAACATGGTGTAAATGGCATCTTTTGCGGTTGAATTTTAATGTCGTGGCTCGCGGACACTTGGATTACACCACACGAGCAGGATGGAGACATTTTGTGTTTGTTTTGTGTTCTGTTTTTTTTTACATTTTATCCGTGGTCACCATTCACTGCCATTGTACTGGATTTGGCTGCAACCCTGTTTTCTGCTGAAACTCCAGGATTGTTTTGTGAACTGAAGATCTTCACCCATCCTCACATCGGCATAGGGGTGAGTACATATTGAGTGGCTTATCATGTAAAGTGGAATATCCTTTTAAGCTCATGCAAAAGTTTCTCATGGTAAGGAAAAAGGGAATGTGCTATCTACAGTGGTCTCATACACAGCAGAGAAGTATCTCTTTAAAAAAAACTACACAAGAACCACAAAGCTGTTTGTGGCCTGAGGTAGTTTATTAACAGCAGCTCTCTCCCTACACTCATATATAAGTCATGAGGAGGCCCTCTTAAGTGTCCTCTCAAATCCCCTCCTGTATTTATCACAACTCATCTCCCCCAGGGTACCTGACTGTGACAGATTAGGGGGTCTCTCTTATGGCGTTAGAGAACAAAGAGCCAACACGAGACACCCCTTTGCTCCCCCCAGGCATCCGGCAATCTACCTCTACCACCCCTCATAAGCGTCGTCCTCTGGGTGAGGTTGTGCAAAAATGAAATGCACTATCTGAAAATGCTTGTTAGTGCCTTTTCCCTTCCATATGTTTAGAATATAGTATGTCATATATTTCAGCACATAACCTTTATGTGGTATGAACCTTCTAGTTTACATCCAGGGATGGGATTTCCAACCATGTGACTCATGTTATGATGTATTCTCATGTAGCACTGAGCTAATTCTGTTAATCCAAGTTAAGAAACCAACATGGAAGCCTCTGCATCTGCAACACAGGGTGTGTGTAGCTTTCATTACAAAAACCCATCCCATCAGCCTTCAGATCTTGTCTCTTTTATGGATTGGAGCAAGGCCATTACTACACTGCCCTACCGTCACAGTAATTAAAATCCATGCCAGTATGGTCGCCTTATCATCTCAGTCCACAAATAAAAATGTCACAATCCCCTTAGCCTCCAGGGGTTTAATAAGGCGTCAGACATGCAGAGAACATCTGGCTTTCAAAAAGTCAAACGATGAACAGAAGGAGGGGTTGCCAAATTATTCCATTTAGTGTAGTGTCAGCAGAAATGGATAGAGAGGAGACAGAATGTAGTGAAGATGATCTGTTTCTTCCCCGACCCTCCACAGGTTCAACCCCGAGAGCTTCAAAAGAATATAACCCTTTATCTTGTCAAAGAAAATTGCATATGCATACAAACCTCTCGACCCCCCGCTATCACACTAGCAACTACTTAATTTGTGCTCGAGCACAACAGACACACCTAAACGGTTTTACTGAATATGCTTTAACATTTAAAACCACATCTGTCATCATAATGGGGAACTGAGGCAATATTTGGCTTCATTAAGTGTGAGGAAGACATAGTGAAGTGCATGCATTGTGCCCATATCATCCTAACCACAACCCTGCTTTGTTTATGCACAAGAACATATTAAAGCGACATTCCACTTCACATGATAACCCACTCAGTATGTACTCACCCCTATGCCGATGTGAAGATGGGTGAAGATCACTAAACAATCCTGGAGTTTCAGCAGAAAAAAAAAGAAGACAAAACAAACACAAAATGTCTCCATCCTGCTTGTGTGGTGTAATCCAAGTGTCCGTGAGCAGCGACATTAAAATTTAACCGCAAAAGACGCCATTTACACCATGTTTTTAGCCGAAATGTCAACTGTAGCATGTAGCTGGTAGGATGTAAACATGGCGTCGATCTCGCAAGACTTTTTATATCTCTTAATGGATGCATGTGTGAAAATATCGCGAGATCGACGCCATGTTTACAGTTGACATTTCAGCTAAAAACATGGCGTAAATGGCGTCTTTTGCGGTTAAATTTTAATGTCGTGGCTCGCGGACACTTGGATTACACCACACGAGCAGGATGGAGACATTTTGTGTTTGTTTTGTGTTCTGTTTTTTAACATTTTATCCATGGTCACCATTCACTGCCACTGTACTGGATTTAGCTGCAACCCTGATTTCTGCTGAAACTCCAGGATTG
This sequence comes from Lutjanus argentimaculatus, assembly GCA_034769285.1. Classification (NCBI taxonomy): domain Eukaryota; kingdom Metazoa; phylum Chordata; class Actinopteri; order Lutjaniformes; family Lutjanidae; genus Lutjanus; species Lutjanus argentimaculatus. The sequence goes on along the minus strand of JAWZSL010000004.1, from coordinate 41,738,289 downwards.
TTTTGTGAACTGAAGATCTTCACCCATCTTCACATCGGCATAGGGGTGAGTAGATACTGAGTGGGTTATCATGTAATGGTGGAATATCCTTTTAAATTACATATTGACTCACATGTTGAACATTGTTTCAGCCAAGACACAAATTTAGAAATTTCTTCGTTCCTTTGACACTTTGTCGACATGACATAATGTACAGAAAAGCAATATGAAAGACACACTAAAATTGTCATTTAAAGGACCAGTATGTAAAATTTAGTGGCATCTATCAGCAACCTTGAAAACATGTGATCTCACCCTCTGCTTCCAAGCTTGTAGGAGAACCTACGGTGGCAGTGAAACTCGTGCAACATGTGAAAGGCCCCCTCGAGAGCCAGTATCTGGTTTGTCAAGACAAATCTGGTATTATACAGGCCCCGGGGCTAAATTATTAAAGACCAGAGTATTGATAAGCTCTGACGGTATTAGTTCTTTCTGTACTTTTTAATGTTTGGTGTAATTTGCTATCACATGGCTTCTCTGTCTGTGCTGATGCATCTCCTCCATACATACACACACACACACACACACACACACAAACACACCCAGTGCGTTGCAGAGCAGAGAAGCCACCGGGAGAGGCAATGCAATGAAACAGGAAAAGTAACTTGAGGATTACTTGAATTGACAACAACTACACATCAGTACACCTGAACAACAAGAAGAAACATATAAACATGCAGCCAGCGATATATTAATCCACTCTGTCTGCGTGCTCTCATCCACCACGACTGTTTTACACAAGCATTAGCTCGGCTAATAGCGACCTGAAACAAGCTAAACCAAAAGCTGTCTGTATGTTGTCAGACTGTTTAACTTAGTTTACCACGTATGTTAGAATTTGATCAATTGTTGCAAACTCACTGCTGGATGAGACAAACAGCCCCTCCTCTCTCTGCAGGAAGTGAATCACATCAGAGGAGGATGGAGACAGAATGAATGATAATAACTGATTAGTGTTCTCCATTATTTCTAAACTTCATTCATTACTTTGATGTCAGGAATACGATTCACTTTGACATTTTAAATTTGTTTCCAATGGGTTTATAAAGCTGTTGTTAATATTACTGTTGCTGCTCTAGTTACACTTAGTTAGAAAATATTCAGTTCTAATTCTGTTTGAATTTATTATTTTTTTAAATATATTATATTGTTAAAAAGCAATTAATTAGCAATGAAAAAAATGATAAGAGTTTTGTTAGTGTACTAGATCGATCAGCGGTATCAGTAAGAGCAGAAGTATTGATAAAATCTTAACGATATCCATCCTTAGGTTTGTCTGTTCTAGGCTGTTATAGAAACTCAGCAGTGCAACATGGCGGACTACATGGACAAGGACCCGTGCCCTTTGTAGATATAAAGACTCCATTCTAAGGTAACAAAAACATAACAACTCTTATTTTCAGGTGAATATGCTATAATGAAAACATACTTCTGAATATTATATTCCATTTCTGCTATCTTCTGCAAATAACCCCCCCTAAATCTTACACACTGGAAGTACTATTGGCTGCATCTGTGATGTGGATTAAAAGCTATATGTCTGAGGTTAAACTGCCTTTGTTAGCTAGAGCTTTGACAGAAAGCTCTGATCAAAGTGAACAAATGACAAATGTGGGCACAACATTTATCCAAATTCATTCTACAGATTGGGTTGACCTCCACAAGCTACAATGCAGTCAGCCAGAGATGAAAGTGGATAAAATTAATTGGAAAAAAAATGCATCCAACCAGCCCTGCGAGGACCTTGTCGCCATACTTGATGTTGCCAAAAATCACTCCTCCTACTCTGTCACTGTCATCACTGTAGTTTTCCCCCAGACAGCACCTCATCGCCCAGAGCTCACTGATAAAGAGCTGGAAAATTCCCCCGGATGTTTCCAGTATAGAGACATATTCTTAGTGAGCACTGGAAATTCCCATTGTTGTATCACCAGTCAGGTGCAAACATGCTTAATCACTGTTATTTACAGAGGAAGTTAATATAATATCACACTGAATGCATGAAAATGTTTATGACTATTTGTCACTATCGTACGTGTTTAGTCAATTGCTGACCTACTCACGAGTTTACAGCTTATTGATAGGATAAGTATTTTTTCTCCCTGCTGGCAGTGTTACAACATATTGATTGGACTGTCCTTGACACTAGGAGATAACACTACCTTTGACTACATTGCTCTTCAGTACATTGAACTAGGTAGCATCTTGTTTAAAGGCAACAATCAAAATAAAGAAATAGGCTTAAAATCACAGGGTATCTCTCTATATGGATCATGGGATATCATGATCTGGGAAGCAGGCCTAGCCATGAAGCAGATTAAGTATATTTAACATACTATAGAAGAACACAGGGCAAACCAGGCTTTGACATTAGCTTCTAGACAACAAGACCATTAATAAAACACACACTCCATCTTGGATAGGACAGCAACACAGTCAGTAAGTCTCAGAAAACAATGCTGCTCCATTCAAATGTCTAACACTATTACAGGGTTCCACAACAACCCTTTACAAGTCACATTCAATAAATGCATATCTGGTAAAGGCACTCCAGTAATGAACAGCCTGAGTGACCTTTCTTGACATTCAGCACATCTCGCTTTCTTCCTCTAGGCAAAACCCATTTCCCATTGTGAGGAGGAGCGCAGGTCATCATGGGTCTAATCTAGCCAGCAATTTGGGAGTCAGACCAAATGATGCAGAAATGTCACAGACAGCAGAGAGCCTTTGGAGAACGCCAAACATCTAGCAGTCTGGATGCAGAATAGGGAATGTAAGTGTGAGGAGGGAGGGCCAGACTCCCTCTGTGTGATATTAGGTGTGAGCTAAACACTGCAGGTACAAAACAGATGAATAAAGAAACACCAACGGATGATGTCAGACTTATCGCACAACCCATTTCCACCATGTAACTACTTCAAAAGTACTTGAGTGCCATTGTTCTCTCAATGATTAGGTATCATAATTTAGGGTAACAGCAGTGATGACAGGAAAATGGGGAACAATAATACAGACTTTCACCCTTTCTGTGAAAAAGGGATAAGAAGCAGCAAATGTGTAAAGATGTAAAGATGTAAAGATGGGAGAAGACAGACAATAGAGGCCAGAATTGAGGTAAGGTTCTAGGGAAAGGAACTGCCCCAAGAACTATGTCTCTTCAAGGGCTTTTTTCTGTGTGCATTCTCACCACAAATAACAATGCTGAAGTGACATAAGCTGGCCAGTGGTCAACATGACATACAACAAGAACTCATGGCTCATGTGTTCATCCAATCAATGTACACTTACATCACTCAAGGCTCCTCTTATTGCTGGAAAAGTACCTAGTGTGAAGTAGGAGCTAAAAAGGTCAATCAATATGGATCATTTCTAGTTCTTGCTTTTATCAGAAGTGTGATAATGTTTTAAGGTCTGAAAAGGCCTATAGATAAATACAGTTGTGTGTAATATTTCCTGGCTCCTGTTGTGTGAAAGATCTTCAGTATTGTTATGGTGTTAGAATGTGGATTATATTTTCATTTTCAACAGTACTTCATAAAAGCTTCATCAAATTTCATACTTTGTCAGAGCAAATATGTGCAACAGTGAGCAAAACTAAATGTCTCAGGGCCCACTGATCAACATGATATGCTCTATACATTCAATACAATGTTTTGGCTCCACAGTTGCAAGTGAATGCTACAGAGAGCACAATGTCTGACCCCTGCTCCATAGGGAGAGTCTGTACCTCATCGCAGCCAGACAGCAGACAGACACACAGTGATGTTTGGTCTGGGACACAGTGAGAGACCAATACTCCAGAGATTCCCTTCACACTGTTCTATCAATTATTCACAAGTCAATACATGGCTGCCCAATGAAACACACTCATATGTGCACACACACACATACAAAATGGACCCTTTCAGCAGAAAACAGGGTTGCAGCCAAATCCAATACAATGGCAGTGAATGGTGACCACGGATAAAATGTTAAAAACAGAACACAAAACAAACACAAAATGTCTCCATCCTGCTCGTGTGGTGTAATCCAAGTGTCTGCGAGCCGCGACATTAAAATTTAACCGCAAAAGACGCCATTTACACCATGTTTTTAGCCGAAATGTCAACTGTAGCATGTAGCAGGTAGGATGTAAACATGGCGTCGATCTCGCGAGACTTCGTATATCTCTTAAACTTTAAACTGGGTCACCATTCACTGCAATTGTACTGGATTTGGCTGCAACCCTGTTTTCTGCTGAAACTCCAGGATTGTTTAGTGAACTGAAGATCTTCACCCATCTTCACATCGGCATAGGGGTGAGTACATACTGAATGGGTTATCATGTGAAGTGGAATATCGCTTTAAATTGTCGTTAGATAATATCTGATGGATTCTGAGAGTGCATCACGCATGACCGCCAAAATACTATGTACAGTGCCACGCAGAAAATACGACATTTTAACAGAATTTTAGAAAAAATATAACCACTCATATCTTCACAGAAACAGTATAATACTATGCACAACTGTTGCCACTGTTTAGCATTGTTATTAAAAAGGGTTTATTGATTTGACTCTGACTCTGGGGACAATGAAGACTTGGCAGTTTCAGGCAGGGACAGGAGATGTGAAGCAGTAAAGGAACAAGTTTGTAAGTTGCGTGAGGTTATGCTGTGTTGAAATAAATTAACAAAACGTTCAGTCTCCTTTCTGGTTGTTCAGACACACTAAAAGTCATTACACTTTTTGCCGGTAGTATTTAACAGGCAGCTTGCTTCGTGTCCCAAAAGCATATATTTAAATAATCAAATTAATATCAAAGAAAGGGTGATGATATATGTCGTCACTACTTGTCAGCTAAGCAAATCTTTAGTCGGGGGGCTGTCCTGGTGGATACCTCACAATTCAAAAGACTCCACCATGAACATATCCTCATGATTACTTTCAAGACTACAAGCAAAGTTATGGTGAAATCAGGTCTTCTACATAGACACATTGCTCCACTTTCAGTTTTCCCACAGGTACAAACTGGGTCGTGGTGACCTGTAGGGCTGGCGTCAGTGCGTCAAACACCCAACCGTCTGCATTTAACAGTAAGCTATTGCTTTGCTATTGATATTGCAACTAGCAATAACTTTTTATACTGCCTTTTACCATGAGAAAGTGCACTTGTTATAGGGCTGCTTTGATGAGGCTAAATAGGTTTCCATTATTCAGGAGAATTCAGTTATGTCATTTTATCCACAGTATGCAAAATGTTGACAATATGAAAGTGCTTGTATTACAGGAGCTATAGCCACAGCTGACACCACAGTGAGTGGCAAGCAGCGGATAGCTGGATTAAGTGAGGCAGAGGTTTTGTGTTTGAACACAAGCACCCCCAATATAAACAAAGCGTAGCTTTAGTGTTTTGTCAGAGCTGAAACATGCTTGCACATTCTCAAAAGTCAAACATTCTAACAAGATATTCATTGACAGACTAAGCAGCGACTGGAGTTAAACTGTGTGTAGCAAAGGTATCAAGATCCCTAACTACTGGACAAAGGTCTTTATACAACACTGAACAAAAGAGCACTTTCAAAGGATATCCAACTGTGACAGTCTGGCCTTAGCATCATAATCACAGGGAGGGATCACAGCTAAATACAGACAATCAGGAAAAAGAACTGACTTCAGTGCAGTTACTGAGAAGAAACAGGGTTTTGTTTGTACTGTAAATTGTCTGTCTGTAGCTCCATTTGGAAGTGATAGAGTGTAAACCCAACAATCATTAGAGGGGCAGCCATATGGTATCTAGACAGGTGTTAAAGAGTTGGGATCACAGAGGACCACACGGTCAACAAGCTCATTAGCCTACAGTGGAATCATGCATCTTTCTTACATGAAGTGGAAAGAATGACAATGACAACGGCTTCATGTAACTTGCACTCACAGACTGATACAGCTTTTCTATGATGGTTCTAGATGACAGACAAACTGCAGCCACTGAAATACTCATACCAAGCAACTGAAAACATAAATATAACCTTTGTCCTGACTTACTTGGACATTCAAATCTGAACATTTACAGGGTAATTTTTAAACCCAAACCATAACTGTACATATTTGGGGTTCAAATGACTAATAGGTACAAAAAGTTTTGGAATCGGTCCAGAACGTCACCTCAGCTTGCAGCTGTGCAACACAAAAACAAGCACTTTTAGACTTTGTTGACAGGCACAGCTGACCCCAAGGACTACAATGCAGCCGCTGCAGCCCATTTCATGGCATTTAGGCTAATGATTACCTAAAATAAGATCATGTAGCCTATCTTTCAAAATTCTAGCCATGTTTAAGTATTCAAACTGCTTTTACTTAGTGTAACATTGCATAAAGGAGCTACATGTACGCACAACAGATCTGCTCTTTTAGTTAAGTGGACATCAAAGATGTCTTTGTACCAGGCTGAAATCAGGACAGACGTGTCTACTTACACGTCTGCTGACATGAACACAAAATTTGATTTTTGTGTACAAATCTGTTCCGAACTTATGAGCCTGTGTGCAAGAACCCATGAACACAGCAGCAGTCACAATATTAAACAGTCAAAGATTAATCACTTCTTCTCCCATGACCAAACTGTCTAGTTTCAAAAGTTTCAGAAGACAAGTATTTAGAAATTTCAGGATTACAACTCATGAACTCAATTGAATGTCAGAGTTGTTCATACAAAAGAGCATGCTCATCTCTCTTTTTAACCTTTATTTTTTTGGGATAGTTTCATTGACAGCAGTGCTCTCTTTTTCAGGGATGCCCTGATTACATTGACACTAGGGATGTTCCTGGCGACTAATTTCCCTGTCAATTAAACACATATTTTAATTTAGGCTAGTCGACTAGTCTAGAGAGAAATTGATCATGATAAACACTGTCAAAAAATTATTGTGCGTATTAAGAGCTATTTCAAGACGGTCTACAATCACCAGTACCACATTTTAAATGCCGCTGAAATGTGTGAAACTTTGCGCTGTGCAATACGAACATAGCACATTAATCTACAACACATGACAACAACTCACTAAATGTAGAGATGCACCAATTCCAATTTTCTTGGCCAATTCCGATTTCCAATTTTTTTTTAAGGGTCTGACCTGCTGATTCCGATTTTGGCCGATTCTGATTGTCAGTCTTTCTAAGAAATATAATTGACAACATTCACAAACATTTTTGCAACTTTTCTTGAAAAACTAAATTGGATGTTCATAATAAAACACTGATTATTAAATAACTTATATATTTTCTCCAAAAGTGCTCCAGATTTCAGTCAGGCCTTATTATAAGATTAAATTAATATTATGTACTAGAGGAACACGATCTCGTGAGATTTCGCGGGACGCGATTTCACGTGATCTTGTGTAGAAGCCGATGTAAACAAACCGGAGACAGACGCGGTGCAGCAGTTTGCTGTAGTAAAACTTTGCAGTGAGAAAAACAGACGCAGAAGTTAAACGAGTCTGGATGAGAAAATGTTTGAGGAGACGCATCAACACAGGTTGTTTATTCTTCAGCCAGAACAGGAGGTGAGCTTTTAACTGTCAGTCTGTGAACAGCAGTCTGCTGTTGGCTAACATTAGCATGAAGAGCTACAAAGTTTACAAGTTGGCAACACCGTCAGCTGTTCTGTCTCGTTGTAGACTGTCTGTCTTCTCTTTATCCTGTTCTTGGTGTCTGTCGCTAACATTGACATCATGCGAGCATGTGTCTGAGTGTGTGCTGCTATGATCAGTGCTGTGGTGGGTGTGACATTATGGCAAGTGTGTGCTGCACACACGACGCAACCATCGTGCAGAGTATGTGTGCGAATATGACGGGCACAGAATCGGACATGTGGTGCTGACCGGCGGTCACCGATCAGGGCCGGTCACGCTGAAAACCAGCCGGTTCCGGTCTCTGGCCGGTCAATCGGTGCATCCCTAACTAAATGCTTCACCTTTTCAGACCAAAAAGGATGACAGTGTCTGCACAACATTATTTGCCAGGAGCTGACATTAGCTGCCAGGCTGCTACACAGTGTGGCTAACATTAGCAGTGTTAGCAGCAGCAGCTGCTCTGCTTGCAGGTTAATGTCCGTGTCTGTACTGAATGTGGTCATATGTTACTTCAGTTGAGTGGTTATATATCACTTTATGCTGACACAGCCTCAACCTTATTTACATTTTCTATATCAAAACACTGACAACCCACACTGGTTTTATGAGCTGTCATCTGTCTGGCTTTACTGATAACAACATCCGAATTTGCGTGGGCCATCATGGCATATGCGCTGGGCGAGAGAGGGTGCTGTCTGGTGGTGCTGCAGCCCCAACTAGTGTCAGACAGCGGCATAACACCTTAGAGGCAACAGTTAACTGGCATTACGCATGAATAAAATATTGATAAATAGTTTAACTGCCTAGTATTTCTGGTGCCAACTAGCGAGGGTGGTGATATTTAATCATGCAGTTGACTAATTGTGCACATCCCTAATTCACACAGTTCCACACCGAAGCTTCTCAGTTTGCTGGCTACTGAGCAGCTCCACTGGAGCTGCTGGGGTTAAGGGCCTTGTTCACGGGCACCTCAGTGGTGGTAATGAAGGAGGGGCAAGCGCTGCCTTTCATTTTCCACATCTAGATTTATCCTGCCAGGCAGGGTATTGAACCAGCGATCATCAGATCACAGGCTCGCTTTTCAAACCTTTATGTCACCACTGCCCCTCTTAAAAGCTTCACTCCTATTTTGTCCAAGCTTGCATGTAAATATCCCTACGATGCTTTAAATAAATGACAAAAATGTTGATTAGTTACAAAAAGTAGATATGAATATTTACTTTTCAAAAAGAACGTTTAGTCAATCAGGAACACCAAAACACATAGCTTTCTGTGGAATACAACAAGTGGAATAACTTTCTGCTCTGTGGGCTGAGCCACACTGGATCATGGAGATCTGATGATCAACATCACCTACACAGTAAAACCATCCATCTTTCTATATGCTCCATTTATAACCCCGCCAATTCATATGGGGGTTTGCTGAACATGATGACATTTCCAGCCACAGTTTCACTCACTTTCCTTCTGCTGTACAATACCTGCTCTGCTTCTTGCATTAACGTTGTAATCTTCTTATATAGGACCATTGAGAATCATTATATTCATAGAAAGAAGTGCTTCCACACACACACACATCACACACAGTCATTAATTATGGGTGGAACTGGCGATAAGAAAATATAAGGACAACCAAGGTAACCCCACTGCAAATAATGGCGTAATTAGTAACAATAATCCAAGAGTGACAGCCCCCTACTGGAAAACACAATTGACGACCCCCACTGGTCTGAAATGGCCAAATAATCATTTCTAATGCATCAATTAATGGTCCCTCTCAGCTTTTGTGGCCACAGACCCTCTCTCATGTTGTGTGTTGACAGTTCATTAGGGGTTTTTACTACGCTGTGATTGTAGTGATTGGGTAATGAAGTGGTGGGGGTGGGGAAGACAGCAGGCAATGTTACACACAGATTACTACCTGAGATTCTGACTCAATTAAGGATAAAATCAAACCACCGAACAAAGGAGAAAAGGCCTGAGGTTTTGTGGAGGAATAGTTGGTGGAAGATGTGGTAGTATTAGTAAAGGGAAAATATGTATTCAGTGGCATTCATTTCCAAACTATATACTATATACTATAATTCAAGTAAGCCAATTAGCTAACCCCAGATTCAGATGAAAACAATCTAATACTAAATAATACTAAATACTAAAAAATGAAATGACAGCACAGAGAAACATAGACTGTAAGTATAGGTGTAGTGTATGTTCCCAGTTCAACTACCTGTAACCTTTATACTGTATCTACCAGAGGTGGGACCAAGTCACAAGTAAGTCTCAAGTCTTTGCATTCAAGTCCCAAGTAAAGTGTCAAGTTCTATACTTTGGATTTCAAGTCCTAAACAAGTTAATGTAAGAAGTGAGTTTCCAGCCTAAATGATTTACATTACTTAGCTGTTAAGCTAACATTAGCTAAGCATTAGCTCACTATCAATGCTTGTTTCTTACAAGCATCCAGATACTTCCAAACTGCTTGGATGGCATTCATTGTGGGACTAATAAAGGAATATCCTATCTTAATATTAGCATCAACTTATTGTTCTGCGTGCAACCTCAAATGTTGAACTAAACTTGGAACTTGTTATGCCTCCATTTGTAATTTTCAACCCACACATTTAGCATACTGCAAATCGTTATTTGTTGACACTGCATGAATATTGTATGTGACCAAAATTATCTTTGATATCATTTTCCCAACTGGAACTCAGCAACGTAACATTAGTTCTTCATGGTTCTCTCCTGCAAATGAACTGGATGCTGTCAGATTGGTTCAAACAAAGTTCATCAGTGGTTGTTATGTTAGTTGATTCCAGAAATGAAATGAACTGATTAGTGGCACACTTTTTAAATAACATAATCTATGGGTTTGGAGGAAGGTACCAACTATTTAGCAAACTATTTGTCAAAAGGCTTGAGCCACAAGTCATTAGTGTTAGATTCCAAGTCATTGAAAGTCTTTTTTGATTTTGTGAAGTTGACTCTGAAGTCATAAAATGTGTGACTCAAGCCCAAGTCATGTGACTGGAGTCCACACCTCTAGTATCTACTAACTGTGCTTCAAGATATTTCTCAATACAAACAACATATTGAACTTTTGTATTTCTTATACATTATAAAGCTATTTTTGTTAGTTGTATTGAGTAATGTAATCAAGTTATTCTGATAGTCCTTTACAGTGATGTCTTTCATTGTACAAGCTATATGAGCTACCATCCATTACCTGGAAATTTCATGGTTTTCCTATTGATTTTCAGTTGACTGCCATTAATTGGATCTTGTGTGTTGACAGGATACACAGAGGTGTGAAATGAGAGGCAAAGTCACAGTGGGTCAGCATACTATCTGCCAACCCTGTGTTTCTACCACAGCAGCTACAGCACTGTCACAGATTAAGTGTCAAGAAAATCCTGCACATACACAAGTTCAGTGTAACAACACAAACTAGAAGGGCACTTGGAAAATGCAGACATTCAACAAGACCAATTGAACAGTCGTCTATGATATGCAAAGCTGAAACACCAAGTGTCTGGATATATTTCCAGAAGTATTAGAATTATGCCAAAATACAGGTGTGTTTAGCTGAAGCCTCATCATCTCAGCTGACCTACCTTGCAATGTCAACAAAAGTAAAAAAAAATAAAAAAATAAAAAATTGTGTATCTCTGCTGTCCTATTTAATGGGCTCTTCCTTGGCCCATACTACACCCTTCCACCAAGTTTCATTAAAGCTGCCTAATAGTTTTTACATAATCTTGCTGACCAACAAACCGATGAGCAAAAAACATACTCTTTTTAGCAGAGGTAATGGTGATCCAACTACATGTTTTGTAACAGTGTAAAACTTACCTCTGCTTTATATATGTCATAGAATATGAAGAACAAGACAATATCTTAGAGTTTGTCATGTGAAAAGAGGCATACAGCCACAACCTTTGAAAGACTGGGGGTCCTATAATACACTACAGTGTCTCTCATATTAGGGTGAGAACAAGACGCCTCTCAAATGACTCCAAGCCCCAAACAGTTTCATGTTAACCATCAACAACAAATGCTGCACATTTACCTTGCGTATGCTTTCCACTTCGAAACCATTGAGGTTTGCATAAAGCGAGTGGTGTCTTTTTCCTAACAGCGATGCTGAAGTGATATTAGCTGTGGTTGGGACTGCCTTGTCTGAGATCCCATGTTGCTTATTATCCTGCTCTTCCGACCTCCTCAACTCCTGCTGTTGTCGCCCGAGAGCTTCGGACACCTCCTGGCTCTCCATCTCTGTGTGTGCCGGTGCAGGCTCAGGCTGCTCGGGCCGAGTGCACAGGTCATACATCACTCTCTGGCAAAGTCAAACAGCGCAGATGGGATCAATATGACCAAATGAGGTGCCCAGCCAAGACCAAGCCATCGCAGGCTTTTCATTTGGTGGATGAGAATTACACGGATCAGCTGTGGCAGGTTGACTTCAAAAAGATAAAGATGTCACTGTCCTTCCTTCCTCCAACAGTTCATATGAAGGAGAGTCCTTCCACAGCTAAAGTGAAGTGTCGGAAACCAAGCAAAGGACTGTTATTACCATGGTTATGAGTAACCCAACACCAAGCCTCAAATTTGTAAAGTGGGTGTTAATGCAAACAAAAAAAGCATTAACAAAGGTCTTGTTCCTTGTCTAAGACTTGTTATAGCAAGAGTATGTGTGTCATGTTCAAGACAAAACCAGTTATAGATAAACCAGGAGTTGTAAAGTACTTCCTCCCTCTCTGCGCCGTGACGTTTTCCGAAATGAGGACAATCAGCTCCAAAGGGATGTTACATATTTTTGGCCTTGGCTTGTGAAGGCAATTCAGTGAATGTCATCCTCCTGGTAGCATTCTTGAGCATAGCGTGGTTAGTATTTAGCACAGTGTAGCATTCAGATTCAGAGTCCTGCTCACTACACTGACACAGTCTGTCTCTTCATGCCTTACCGCTCTGTTGTCTGACAGAGGTTAGTCATAGGTACTTGTCCAGAAAAGGGAAAAGACAGAGTAGTCCTCTTCGTAACGCTGAAACGGCGCACGTAGGCCTAACTGAAATAGCAAACAAGAAGAGACGTGCAATGGAGAAAAACAACAAGAGAATGATCTAACTAACAGGTCTCCACTCCAGTCCCCATTCTCTCAGTACGAGCTAAGATGTGGGTGGCATGTTGACTCTTCAGCTGTGAGTCTATCCTTCTTGATGCAGCTGTGTCAAAAAGCATTTTATCCAGATGCAATAAGACTCGACAGGCAGCTTAATCCCATCTTGGTTACAGCGCCATAAAGGTGAAGAAAGAGGACGAAGGGAAAAATGTGTGTGTAAGACGGCGAGTGTCGCTGAGAGGAGGGGGTAGGGAGCACTGCTTCCACCGTCCTATCACAAAAAGGCAGGCTTTGAGACGGGGCCCAATCATTACCGCGACTAGAGCTCGTTTCCATGGAGATGACGCTGGAATGATGTTGGCTGCCTATTGATTGTTCAAGAGGCAGTACACACACTGCAACACGGGGAGGCTGCAGGAGGTAGGCAGAGGAACAAGTGTGTCCAGTCCAGACTAATTCAAATGTTTTACTGCAGTTGTGTAGCAGGAGGTAGGCAGAGGAACAAGTGTGTCCAGTCCAGACTAATTCAAATGTTTTACTGCAGTTGTGTAGCAGGGAAACAAATGTCTGACAAGGTGAAGAATGGTCCTCATGTTTTAGTAATTAAGGCTCAGACACAGACATTAAAAAACATATAAAGCTGTAGGTCTGGTGCTGTGTAAGATAAACTCTGTCACAACTCAATGCTGGCTTACAAATTAACTTGACATTTAGCCTTACTCCATCTAATTGTCTATCAAATGAGCAAGGTGGGTTAATAAATCCCCTTAACAAGCAGTGGTCTGAATACAGGCTGGGTGGGTGTGGCATTGTTAAGGTACTTAGGAGGGCATCTAGTTAAAACTTCACTTGACCCTGACAAACTACACATTGTTTGAAAGCACAAAGCCTTACAATTCTATCTGGGTAAACCATTTTAAGATCCCAATATTAGGCATTAACAGGCGTGTATACAGACCAGTAAATATAATAAATAAAACCAAATAAAAGATAATAAAAATTAGAGGTTGACAACAAAAACTTCTTGCACCTCTGTATATTTGGTTCACCATAACCAAGACTAGTTCAGACTTTCTAAAAGTTACCTTTGAAGAGTCACATTTTAGAGAATTAAGATTATGATTATAATTGGAGGGGATAATGAACAGTTACCCTTTTAGTTTGGATCATTTTTGAGTTTGTGTTCAGAAAAGGGGGGCATTTGTTAAGGCATTAAATGATCATATAGATGTCTTCAGGTGCTTTCAGACAGCGACTAGTTACCACCGTGTCTGCCACTGAGCAACATCTGCAGTCTGAATTTTGAGGCAGCAGGATGCAACTCTACTGCCATAGGTACTTCCTAACAACCAGCACCACACGCCACAGGCTGCTGCTTTCCATCTACTCTGACCTGATCATAAAGCAGAACAGACTGTAGCTTAAAGTAAAAGGAAAAGTTAGTAATATGACAGAATTAATAAAACAAGCTTAACTAATATCATAAACATTGTCACTCATAAACACTTCTATTGATTGATATGTTTATTGCTGGTAAAGATGTGTATAGTTTAGGAACTCAGTTACCAGTTAATATACTGGCATTGATTTCATGTACCAAACTAAATAGCGCTGCAACAATTAGTTGATCAATCGGTAATTGGATTGAAATAAAAATAATTGCCAATTCATTTTAGATGGTAAAATCAGATACAATATAGAGCAATTTAAAGATGTCACTTGGGGTCTGGGAAATTGAATTGAGCATCTTTCACAATTTTTTGACTTTTTATAGACGACACAACTGATCAATTATTCATGAAAATAAGTGGCAAATGAATTCATGAAAATAATCTTTAGTTTTAGGCCTAAAACCAAACTATTTCTTATCTGTGTATCCCTCTGCATGGAGCTCCTTGGGCTAATTTTCATAATAGGTACCATGAGGCCAGGGATCACTGTGGTCAAATGAATCCAAGTGGTAGCAGAAACACCTTTTTATAATGATACTGACAAAGAAACTGGTCTTGTTACAGCCAATACCCAATCCTATTAATAAGGACAGTATTGGTGCAGATAATGATCTGGTGTATTGGATCAGTGCATCCCTCGGGGCAAGGTTAAGAAAGTTCAAGCATCATCAACTCAAGCAGCAAATAGTCAGTCGTGTTCACGTGAGAAGGCATTTGTCCTTAAAGGGGCTAAATGCGATCTCAATTTCACCGCTAAACGTTGCAGCTCTGGTCTGCATCAAACCAAAACAAAACTGGCTCAGGGGCACACACCTTCCGCTCACCTTCCCCTTGCTCTCTGTCTGCTCCACCCCCTCTACCTGCGTGTTTTCAGCACTTCTCATCCAGTGAAGAAACAGCTGACATGTTGCTGTCGCAAAGTGAGCAGACACGCCTCCATGACCGTGGCGCTTTTGCATACGGGGGCGGGCGGGGGTGGCATAATGGTTCCGAGGAGAGGAGGAGGGGTTCATATGCACTAACATGCATGTGCGGCCGGACCAGCTTACCAAAACAGAGGCTCGAGAACAGCGCACGCAGATGAGGCTGTATTTCGCATTTAGCCCTTTTAAGGTGGCTTAGACATGTTTACATTGGAAAAAATGGATGTGGAAACTGCTCACAAAGTACTTTTAGGATGATTATTGAATACATACTAGGAAGGGGAAACAATTATGCAGTTAGCTAATAGAGATGTATGTGAACTGGTACATATTTTACAATACTGTTCATACATCATACTGCATCTCTGATTCTTTTAGACCCTGCTACAAATTCTAGTCAGTCTCTAAACAGTTGAATATGTATTATTTGAATATGCATATTTTTAGATTTTCTTCTAGAAGTGTTTGTAATATTACTGCACTGTTGAAATATAAAATTAAATCTATTGTGTTCATATTTTATTCACTACTCCAATCCACTTCTAATGTCACAATAAGCTAAATATAGTTACACATTTGTCTCAGGTATCACTCCAAACACCTCTTTTCCTGTCTATTCTCCACTCATCTACAGCAGGTCAAAATCAATTTTAATACCTTGTGACAGCTTTGTTGCAGTAACAAAGCCTGCTGAAGCTTTAGAATCATACAGTGTGTCTGCTTTGCAACAGTCTACCTTCTGTTCCTTTAAAGGTCACTGTCAGAAAACCCATAGCAGGGTGCAGCAAAGTTAAAAATAGGCCTAGATATTTTGCTGTAATTCTTTTAACTAGCATGTTTCTGTTACACTGCCACTGCAGTCAACAATGAGACTGTTACATGAAAATAGATCACTCTGAAAATAAAAAAAGTAATATCTGTTTTCCCTTTACTGACTGTCACAATTTTAAAGCACTGATAGGCATGTACAGTACGTACACTCAGTGACACAGGGAAAGAGCCTCGACCACACAGATACAGCTCATGCCACAGAAGTGAGTTCCTTACTTTTCCTTAACGCTGCATTTTAGAGCTGCAGTCTATTTCCTATTAATTACAGTGTGCTCACAAGACCATGACTTTAGTAGCCTAAAGACTGCAACCAACCACTGAACATTATTTCTATTCTGCTTCAGCTCCATTCATAAATAAATTTACTCTCTGATGGGGAACAGAGTAAAACATCCAACGACATGTGTGACATTACTGCTGCACACATGACCACTGCCACCAACATGTGTTCTTATCACACATTGTACACAGCAAATATACAATGAATACAAAAAAATTTCCTGGAACATAAAACAAAGAAAAGTATCCAGTCAGCACAACCTAATGCATGTCAAACAACATATTCCCTGTACGGAAGTGAGCTGCAGCCAGGTCCATCATGGTTCAGTGGTATTGACATCCTATCACACTGGCATATTTTGACAAAGTCTCCCTGGCTGCCTGTCATGTGACTGAAAAGCCAGACACCTGTCAAATACATCTCACATAAAATGTTCGCTATTAAATGGGAGGAAAGGGAGCAAGTCTAATTTGGATCATTTATAATTTAGTAAAAAAGCAACAACAAACACTGTCAGCTATAATCTGACTATCACCACATCTATGAGATACAACAGCAGATTTATACACCAAGAGTGCGCTGATGCACTCACACATTCCTTACTTCTTCACTTCTTAGAGATTTAAGCAAATTAGTATTTTATCATATGGTAGTCAAGATGATCACAAAAGTCTGTCAGAACCAAAAAACAAATGTGGCTCTTTTTTGTTAAATTCTCCGTGATTTAAAGGGCTTTATGATAAACTTTTCTCTAGTGAATTGCATATACAGTGGTGGAAAAAAGTTTTCGGACACCCTTAAAATTTTACACAATCTCAAATATAATCATGAAATATTTGTGGAAAAATCTTTTTTGTGTTTCAAAAGGTGTGGCTGCATTAGACAGACACAAACAAATAGAAATTATATTTTTTTTGTTTATTGTTTACAAGAAAAACTAACAAAACTAAATTCTTGACAGTTTCAATATGTCAGTTCTCAACATTGTCGGTATCAAAGTCAACAAATAACAGAGAATGTGTTCAAAACTGAACAAAAAATAAATAAACCATCACATCATCAAATTAATATTTAGTAGTCCTGCCATTAGCACGCAGTAGAGCTCTAATCCTGGCTGGCATGTTCCCCACGAGCCTTTCACACTGTTGAGGGGTAATCTTGTGCCATTCTTCTTGAATTACTGCTTTTAATTCTTCTAAATTCTTTGGTTTACGCTTTGAAACAGACCTTTTGATAATCCACCACAGATTTTCAATGGGGCTCATGTCCGGGGATTGAGCTGGCCACTCTAAGACCTGGATACTGTGCTCCTGCAGCCAAGTTCTACTGGCCCTGGATGTGTGGCAAGGGGCATTATCTTGTTGAAACATCCAGTTTTGACCTTGACGGAACAGTGCATGTGGAGAAGGGAGCATGTGGGTTTCGAGAATGGCACAATACCTGGCAGAGTTCAATGTGCCATCACAGACAGTGAGATGACCATGATACTGCCTCCACCATGCTTGACAGTAGCTACTGTACATGCTGGAGATAACGCTTCGCCTGGCCTTCTGTGTACCCTCACATTAGCAGGAGGAAGATAAAGCTGGAAACTGGACTCATCTGACCACAGAATCTTCTTCCAGTTCCTGGCTGTCCAGTTCTTGTGTGCTTGGGCCCAACGACGCCAGGCTAACCTCTGTCTCTCATTGATCAGGGGCTTCTTGACAGCCTTGTAGGACCTTAAGCCATGATCTAAAAGTCGGCCACATACAGTGTGGGTGGAACACTGGACACCAGTTTGGTTTGACCACTGCTGCTGAAGCTCCTGTGATGTCTTTTGGTAATTTTCCCAGCACATGCGGATCAGGATGCGGTCATTTCTTGCTGAAGAAACCCTTGGACGCCCAGATCTTGGTTTGTCTTCCAAGCTGTTGGTTCGTCTGTATTTCTGCAGAGTGTATCCA
This sequence comes from Lutjanus argentimaculatus, assembly GCA_034769285.1. Lineage (NCBI taxonomy): Eukaryota > Metazoa > Chordata > Actinopteri > Lutjaniformes > Lutjanidae > Lutjanus > Lutjanus argentimaculatus. The sequence continues at coordinate 41,720,093 of JAWZSL010000004.1, read as the reverse complement.
ACTGCTGAAGGACTGCATCTGCACTTCCTGGCTATCTGGCGGCAGCTGTACCCTTCCTGGCTGAGAATCTGTATCTTCAGGCGTGTTTCCTGTGTTAGGTTCCTTGTTTTAGCCATTTTTGTCTCTGAAGAACTTTCAGATGTGCTGGCTTTATATAGACACGAAGCACGGCAACAAAAATTGTGTCTTTTAATAAAAAGCACGACCTTCATTAGTGGATCACTGGTACCAAAATGACCCAATACTCAAAAGTTTTTAATGGCTTTTTTAAGATTTGTTTAGTATTTTGGCTGTGACTGTACTAAAAGAAATTGCACTTGAAGACCTAAGAGTGATTCTTAATGCAATATTTCACAAATGCATGGGGTGTCCAAAAACTTTTTTCCACCACTGTATATAATCTTTCAGGTACAGTATCTCATTAAGCATAAAAAACAAGCACCATCACTGAAACTGAACTGGACCTCACCCATATACAAACATTTAAACACTTCAACACATGTTGATCATGTGAACCATTTCTACTGATACTGACTGTATTATTTATTTACCCCCACCCAGAACTATAATCTGCTCTGTGCAATATATCTTCAAGTGCAATATATTTCCTATTAACATCACTCAATGCAATACCATACGCAATATCAGTGTAATATCTGCTCTGACATACACAATATCTGTTCTTTTATTCTTATCTATTTTTATATTTTATATCATATTTTGGATATAATATTGTGTAGGAATTATATATATGTGTCTATATATTTTGGATTTTGTATAGTTTTCATTCTTTGACAGGCATCTATGAGCTTGCTCAAAAATGATATTTTATTGACCTTGCACAGTGACAATAAAGCTATCTTATATAGCACAGACATATTATTTAGTAGGGCTGCAGCTAACAATTATTTTTATTGTCAATTAATCTGTTGATTATTTCCTTGATTAATCGATTAGTTTTTAAAATGTCAAGATGACATTCTCATGTAATGATGCCCAAGATAACATACTCAAATGTTTTGTTTTGTCCACAATCCAAAGATATTCAGTTTACTGTCACAGAGGAATTTTTTCTTTTTTTTTTTCTTAAAAAAAAAAAGACAATAAATCTTAAATTAAATTAATCAATTATCAAAATAGTTTGCTATTAATTTAAATAATCAATTAATCATCATTAACCAATAAAATGTTTCGGCGCTGTCATGTAGAAAACGCAAAAAAGTGGCAGACTAACTGGAATGAAAAATTTTGCATTGATGTGTTAAATACACAAAGTTCACATGAATTACACTATGTTCCATTTTTCACACTTTAAAAAGACCATGTAAATCTGACTCAAAGAAACAGGCGGGATCCAGTCCATTCTGGTTTTAGAAGGATTCTCATTTGAACACCTTTTAAAAGTTCACTTCACCCTGATGCCAGTTACTGTGATAACAGAAGATGCCTTAACGTGGTTGTGCAAGAAACATGAAACAACTATGAGGTTTGGCAAATGGGCACTGGTGTTGAAGCTTTGATTAATTATTCAATTTCCTCCCTATGAAAATGTGATCCAAAATTTAAGAGACTGAAGCATACTGACCTACTTCTGCCACTCCAACAAGAGGCATAAACAGATCCACCCACACTTGCTAAGCCCTCCTCTCTCCTCACACCCTGCACAGTTTTCCTCACACTCACCACATCAGTCATACTGAATGTATTAACATATCCTGCATCATAATGACAGCAAAAAAGACTGCAACATTAGCTAAAGTTTGCTTCTCCTTTTGTTGTACTAGTGTAGTCTGTGTGGAAATGCTATGAAAAATAAAATAAACTCCTCATCGAATTGTTACACATTCTTGTTTTGTTCTCCATCACCAGCACACACTCAGCTTAGTTCACATATGGGGGAATTATTTGACAGAAACACAGTGTCCTCACTTGATTAAGGCTACGTAATAAGCAAAAACTACTCATAAGAAAACAGAGAGTGGGCTATGACAGCCTAAGTGGTTTGTGCCTCTGTTGTTTTGTATAACTATAATGGGGCCTCAGTATTCATAACAACTCCTTATACAGACTGTCACCACATTGATAAACAGATTTATTGATAGCAACTGCTCACTGACTTGCAAGAAATATAGTTACGCTGTGTTCTGTGATGCAGCCTGTGCTGTGTGTGCTACGTCAATGTCTATATATCGGTTTTGATTTGGTGACCAAGATGTTAGTTAGTAGTTCAGTTTCTGTGATTCACTGTGGCGATCTGCTTATGTTTAAATAATCATACACTGTCTTCATCTATATTTTATGCGTTTGAGTACAGTAATGAGGAAAACAAGAAGCCAAGTTAGAATTCAAGGATACACAAAACTCCACTGCAATACAAGTCATACATTTTGATATTAGATTAAGCAAACAGTACACATGGAGCAACAGTAGTTGATGCTTATAATAAAAATGATCTGCAATTAGTTTTTTGTCAGTCTGTTCTTGCTATCTAATACATTTACATAAGCACAGAGTAATGTGTGTGTGTGTCATGTGTCACACTTTTGGTCCTAAGTTGCCAGATTCTGTCAAAATTGTAAACACCCGCCATTATAAATTTGTTCTAAACTTGATATGACACTTGCCCCATCTTGAGGACTATGAAAGCCTCTGATGATACAAAAAATTCACAGTTATTCTATCTTAACATTATCATAAATAAATTCCATTTGGGAGTAATGTTTTCCTTTAAATCAAGGGTTCCCAAAATGGGGTGTGTGTACACCTTTGGGTGTGCCACCTGCCTCTAGGGTGTACAAGGGGAAAAAGGTAATGGCAGTGTAATGTAATTTTGGTATTCTTATTATTACCTCTAGGTTACTGGGCCACCTTCTGTATCGCTCTCTCCCTGTCCTCAACTGGTGGGAGAGCCAGCTGTATCTGTTTGGAATTTGATTCATATTGTTGCAATATCAATATCAATACCATCTGAATGGCCGCCTTCATCATGGTGACAGCTATAAATCATTTTATTTATTTACTTTTCGAAGGTTCGGTAGATTGGGAGGATGTCAAACTGGTCAGGATGTACAAGGGGTTATATGCCAAAAAACAGAACCACTGATTGTCTGAGTACTGCTAACATGTTCCCATCTGCCTTTTCCCCATACAGTACCTGCCACTACGTCAGCTCCATCTACCTAAGATTTATCATGTGACTACAATAGCAATCTAGCTAATTTCCTTTTTTCATGTGACAAAACAATTTAACAGGAGAGGCTGTGATATGATTTGCCATTTTAATCTTGCATACAGTTATGATCTTATAAAAAATTCATGTGATTAGTTATGAACATAGAGCCAAAATAATTGTACTGCCATAAATCCTTCAGGGCTTCATAGTCCATCTGGGTATAAAGTAAGACCAACAAAGTCTATAAGTGCACACTAGTGCTTTTTATGAATTAAAGGTTGGACACGTTCTATTTAATTTTGGAACCATGTGTGGAATTTAGAAAGCTTACCTCCATGTTTCTGCCCATGCATTTGGAGGGCAGTGACTTGTCTGACCCAGAAGACTCCGCACAGTAGGGGGGCTGGCTGTCCCAGCCTGCATGGGGAGTGTTGTGAAGGTGACAAATTTTCAGAGAGCTGCTCTGACAGGTGTCCACGACTGCAGCAGTGGTGCAGGGGTCAGCTGCAGAGAGGGCCCTCCCTAATGGCTGCCTTCGCTGATCTTGTTTGGTTTTCTCCTTAGGTGAGTGGGAGGCACTGTGGGATCTCTGCACCGAGGTCCTGGAACAGGTCAGGAGAGGCTTTGTCTGACAAGAGTTACTGCTTTCTTCCTGAGCTGGCTTTCTTGAGGGACGTTTAAAAATGTAGCTGGAGGGTCCTGCTCTCTTCCTCCCCTGTAACAGTGTTCCATGGGCCTCTAGCAGGTGGCAGAGGAAGATAGCCTTTTCTAGCTCCAATTCCTGCCTGTGATGCGATTTATAGACTGCCTGCTCACCATTTATCTTCTCATACAGCGTCAGCAGCAACTGCTCCAGCTTTGTATACGTTTCTCCACTGCACAAACAAAAAGACTCTCTCCCTGTGGACTCAACCTCAGCGTGTAGTCCACTGTCTTTTACATTCACCTCCTTAGCCAGCAGATGCCAGCGTCTGATAGAGTGGCTGTCCTTTTGGCACCCTCGCCTGGCCGTCAGCTCCTTCACGGCCCTCTGCTGTTCCCTCTCTGCTTCTTCTCGCAGGTGTCTCAGCTCCACACAGAGGTGTCCATGGGCCTGCTGTGTTCGCTTCTTCTCTGCTTCCAACTCAGCACGCAGCCTCCCTAGCTCCAGTCCGTAGTCCGACTGGCCCTGGCGTGGTTTCTTGGACGACAGTGCCAGAGGGTTATCCCTGTCTTTCGTCATGATGACACACTCACAGCACAACATGCAAGGAATGTCGAAATTTATTCATATTCAAAGAAGGACCATGCATCAGAAGTGAGAAGATGTGCAGGTGGGTGATGGGTGGTTATCAGACATGCAGCATGCAATTATCACACCGGGTCACTGGAAAGATGAGACATTGGAGGGTGTGACAGAATTGGAGAAATGGTCAGTTATTTTTAAATGTTTTAGATGGATGTAGTAACTACAAATGCAACGTTTTCAGCATGGTGAAAGCACAAGTGATGATTACAGTATTGGTCCTAATGGTTAGAGGGAGGATTCAGAAAAAAGAGGGTGGCACAGTTGAAAGCAAGCACAGTGAATACACCACTGAACACTTAAAATTTTTTGTTATAGATGGAAAAAAAAATTGCCTCCAGAAAAACCTTTATATGCAGTCAGGAGCAAAGAACAAATCTGTGGCAATAACTGCTTTGACCATGTTAACACCAACCATTACATAATTTGATAGTTGTCATGAAAATGGAATTTTAAAGGGATAGCTCACCAAAAAATGAAAATTCAGTCATTATCTACTCACTCATTATCTAGCCTGAATCTTCACTGTAGATCCTTAGCTTGGAGCCATATTCACATACACATGCACAATGTCTGAACTGGGTGTGTGTAGTATGACAGTGTGTGCACACAAGTGAAGTGCATGTCAGGGGTATAGGAGACTTGGATTACACCAGTATGGAGGCATTTTATGTTTTTCTTTTCAGTCATACAGTATTGCTGTATGCCAAATTTCAGACAGAATTATAAAGACTGAACTGAACTGAGGTCTTTCATAGTTCTGTACTTTTGATACTATAATTAATGGACACTGTATTGTTTTAAACGTGAAATTGAAAAAATATCAAACTACCGATACTTTTGACAACCTTATGCCTCACCAAGCAAATTATGATTGTTATACCTGATATGTTTACATCCGATCTCTCTAAACCTGGCCTACTGAACATGCACTCACTGGCCACTATAATAGGTTCACCTGTTCAACTGCTCGTTAACGCAAATATCTAATCAACCAATCACATGGTAGCAACTCTATGGATTTAGGCATGTAGACATGGTCAACAAAACCTGCTAAAGTTCAAACCAAGCATTAGAATGGAGAAGAAAGGTGATTTAAGTGACTTTGAACGTGGCATGGTTGCTGGTACCAGATAGGCTGGTCTGAGTATTTCAGGAACTGCTGATCTACTGGAATTTCCATGCACAACCATCTCTAGGGATTACAGAGAATGGTCCGAGAAAGAGAAAATATCCAGTGAGCAGCACTTCTCTGGGCAAAAATGCCTAGTTGATGCTAGAAGTCAGAGGAGAATGGCCAGACTGGTTCGAGATGATAGAAAGGCAACAGTAACTCAAATAACCACTCATTACAACCAAGGTATGCAAAAGACCATCTCTGAACACACAACACGTTGAAGCAGATGGGCTACAGCAGCAGAAAACCACACCGGGTGCCACTCCTGTCAGCTAACAACCGGAAACTGAGGCTACAATTCACACAGGCTCATCAAAATTGGACAATAGAAGATTGGAAAAATGCTGCCTGGTCTGATGAGTCTCGATTTCTGCTGTGACATTCAGATGGTTGGTTCAGAATTTGGCATAAACAACATGAAAGCACGGATCTTGTATCAACGGTTCAGGCTGATGATGGTGGTGTAATGGTGTGGGGGATATTTTCTTGGCACACTTTGGGCCCCTTAGTACCAACTAAGTATCGTTTAAACACCACAGCCTACCTGAGCATTGTTGCTGACCATGTCCATCCCTTTATGACCACAGATGGCTACTTCCAGCAGGATAACGCACCATGTCACAAAGCTCAAATCATCTCAAACTGGTTTCTTAAACATGACAATGCATACACTGTGCTCCAATGGCCTCCGCAGTCACCAGATCTCAATCCAATTTGGGATGTGGTGGAACGGGAGATTCGCATCATGGACGTGCAGCTGACTAATCTGCAGCAACTGTGTGATGCTATCATGTGAATATGGACCAAAATCTCTGAGGAGTGTTTCCAGCACCTTATTGAATCTATGCCACAAAGAATTAAGGTGGTTCTGAAGGCAAAAGGGGGCCCAACCCGGTACTAACAAGGTGTACCTAATAAAGTGACCAGTGAGTGTATATCTACATCATAGACCTCTTTGCTAGCAGCCATTTTGACATGAAATAGTAGGGTAAACACAGGTGTTACTAATAATGCTAATTAAGGTTCCTTTCTATTCAGGTCAAAAGGGGACCTAATTAGTATCATTGGTAACACTTGTTTTATCCTATTTCATATTAATACGGCTGAAAAAAAGTCTACACAAATGTATGGCAGAGCTTAAAGACAATAAACCTTTTTGTCAGCAGCCATATGAAATGACAGGATAAACAACGGCGTGACCAATGTTACTAATTCACATCCCATTTAGTGTAGCAGAGCTTTTCCAATGAGCCAGCATGTACATTAGCAGCACCCTGACCCTGCTCAGAAAAGAAGTGAACCTTAATTAGTATTACTGCTAGCACCTGTGTTTAAACTATTTCATGTCAAAATGCCTGCTGGAATAAGAATTCACTCAGCACCGTTAACGATTAACGGAGCTTATGCTCGGAGCAGGAGTTTCCACCGTCAGCAGAGGATGCAACAAGTGAACTTCCAGTGAATGCACCGTTAGCTTCATTACTCTATCCGCTCTTACCATCACCAGCTCAAGTTAGCGGTGCCCATGTGGGCGTTGGGACCCAGCTCATATTACAGAGGATGGGGGCTTCGGTCAAAGGCTAATTAACTAGCTTAATTTAGCAAACTAATACATGGTCAAGTAGCTCATGCTAAACGCTACTTAATGACTAACTTAACTGAATAAATATTCTGCAATTTATCGGCGCTGGAACAAGTCCAGTCTACTGGCTAACTGTTACTACTGTTAGCTAACCGTTAGGTTTTCTAGCCACAACTTGTATCAAACTCACCTCTCAGCGAGCTCAACTCAAATATTCAACTTTTCATCAATGGAGCCATCCTCTTTTAACCACGGTACTGTTGTCGGCATTAAGATTATCTGTCTAGCAACACTGGGACTGGTACCGTTAGTTGTTAAAGGTCCACAGAGCCATGCAAGACGGGGTTTGTTTATCTGACAGCCACCAGTGTCTCATACTCAGTCACAGCGTCCAGCGTCATTGTGCTGCTGGCCCGTCCGGCCACGGCGCTACCTTCAGGACCGCCTCGGCCGTTTCAATGTTTAAAGCCCTGCTGTAATACTGTCCTACTTGTCGCGCATTTAATCGACCCTCGTTTTGAATACCAAAACAAAATGATCTTTTGAATTTTGAGAATCGAGCGCGATAGATTTGCATTTCCCTGCAACAACAACAAAAATAGTAATAGTAAAAACTGAAATGTCCAATCAAAGTTTGAAGTAATTTATCTCTCAAATGTTACAGTTTACATCAATACCATTTCCCATAGTTGCTCTTTCCTCCTAAATTTTCTACTTAACATAGAGAGTTTTTCCTATCATGGCTGCATTTACAGATTCATTGAGTTGTCAATGGGCGATTTTACATTATCCAGTATTGCCAACAGTCCCTGAAGGCATCGTTATTATGGAGTCCAACCAACTTGTGTGAAATGGATGACCACTAGTGGCTACAGGCTGCTAGTGCAGAGTTTGTAAATTGGCCTAGATTTTTGTACCCCATCATAAAAATGGGTGATTATATTTTACATTTTTTGTATTTAAATTATTCTCCTTATGTTTCTAAAGTACTTAACCACTAACCGGTTCTCTTGAAAAGTATCCAGATTTAGACCTTTTTCATGGCTGCCACATGAAACAACAGTATGAACACAGGTGTTACCAGTGATAATAATTAAGGTCCCATGCCACTCAGTGAGCCAACATGCACAATAACAGCACCTTGACTCTGTTTGATCTAAATGGAACAGGACTTTACTAGTATCAGTCATAATACGTGTTTACTGTACATCAGGTAGGCCTATTTGGGAAAGCCAGGACATTTTGACATGTCACACTTGAACTGAGCCCTCTTTAATGTTATCAATCACACTTGTGCTTTTCTTACTAAATGTCAGAATGTCTGCTGTGAAAAAGATCTGTTCTGTGGAATCCAATCTTCCTGTAGGACTAAACTTATCCAACTATTCCAATTGTTTCCCTTTTCCATCTTTTACCAATTTTCTCAGTGAAATGTTGGTGTCTGCACAGTGTTTAATGTGGTGTGGGAGCGTATAACAAAACCTCCCTTGTGTCACAGTTTTGGACAAGTGGCAAACAGGAAGGAGAAAAGCAGCAGACACAGAAAACACAGCAGGCTGGGCTGAAAATAAGTTTACTAAATCAATGTTCAAAGTCGTGCTTGTGGAGACTGCTGGCAGGCACATGGGATGTTAAAAAAAACTCCAGTATTAAGACAGGAAACAGGGCTATGGAATGCCTGATGATGATGGTATTAAGGCTGTGCAAGGGCCTAAATACACCAAGGCAAGCTAATCAGGAAAGAAGGGGCAGGTGTGCCAGGCAGGCGGCTGATGAGGAGGTGGAGATGAACAAACAGGCAGAGACAGTCTGTAGGTGGTGGTAAAGACAGACAGTGCAGATATCACCATGACACCTTGTTTTTTAATAGCTCCGATTTCTCATCACTTTATCAGAATCAGAATCAGAAATACTTGAATTTCAAAAACTCAAAACAAAGAATAAATGAATTGAAGTGAAAGTAAATGTTGACATTATAATGCTTTCAATTAAAACTATTTTTAATTAATTAATTAATTAACTATTTAATTTTTCAGGCACCAAAAAAAAAAGACAAATCAGGTTCGCATCTCACTGTGACCAGTGTTTGATTTTTTTTTTCAGTTTCTAAAACTCTTTCAAGTTTATCTAAAGAAGAAAAGTAAATTATCTCAACTAAAGATTACAGGACAGCAAAACCTCTTAGAAATTTATTTGAAAACTTAAGAGTCTGAGTTGGCACAAAACTCAAAAATCTATTGCAGTCTGTTGCCTTGAAATTTTGAGTTTCCTCAACTTTTTTTTTACAGTGCATCTTACATTTAATTTTTATCAGAGACTTAATTCTTTATGCTTTCATACTTATGTCATGGCCACAGTAATATTTTGTCACAACAGCTTATTAGTCTGGTAGTTATGTGCTGCATTTCATCTGTATCTGATTGCTGCTCCAGTCATCCCAATGTTGTATCTCACTTTGTTCTGCACGTGAGGATATGATCAGCAGGAATGTGCTGTTTAATATGATCCCTGGGACGTTGATAAAATGCTTCCTGAGATTTCATTATTTGGCAAAGATATTGAAATGTATAAATCCTCAAAGGTATGTACATGCCATTTCAATATCATGTTGCCAAAATTCATCAAAGAGGCAAAGCCACGTCTGACCACTGGGTGGCATTCATATAAGCAGATAATAAGTCTGCATTTTTACACTGCATTCTTGTTCATTTTACCTCAGTAGTGCGAGTGCATTAAGTGAGAGCATCTCTAATGGTTTGTGCGATAGTTTGTGTGAAAAGACAGACAGAGACAGACAGAAAGAGACAGCATACCAGTCTGTGTTATCAGGGTGTCCTTGGGCCGCTCCCTCTCTCATTTCCATCTCTGTCTGCTCACGTGTGGCAGACTGTTGGGAAGAGGCAGAAACAGAGAGAGAGGGAGAGCAAATGCACTGAAAAAACCCAAAGCCTGCTGCTCCTTAATCATTCAACACAGCTTGTCTCTAACAGAGTATTTTACATTCACAGTAACCTAAAACTCCAGACTGCACTGCAAATACATCTTGTTTCTGTACATGTGCCTTCACTGTGATCTGTTCTTGCAGTATTTACCCATATACCTTTGTTGAACCAATATACATTTCCAGACACATTTCTCTCTGCACAATTATTGCGTCTGCCCTGCTTTCACAATTTTAACTTGAGGCCATGAACATGATGTGAACATATTTCTGCACCTATATTTTCAGGTACAATATGTTCTGGTACATATGACTTCTGTGTTTTTGTAAAAAAAAAATGTGAAAAAGACACACGCATGTCTGAGTCCAGTGGGTTGGGTGCTGAATCACAAAAATACCTGAACAGAGAGGGAAAAAATCTGCATACCAAAAAAAGCTCCTGTTCAAGACATTCATTAGCGTGACATTTCGAGCTCCAGGCTCTTCCTCAGACTGCTTCTCATGCATAAAGAGTCACCATCTTAAATACCCATAATTCATCACTCATCCACCACGCGGTACACATATAAAAAAATCAGAAAAGAATTCTTTGTTTGAAAGAGATCCTTTCAAAAATGTATATACATTTTCCGAAAATTTCATTCTCTGTTTTGTATTTCACTGTATGATACCATCTGTGAATACTAACGATCTCCATTTACATGTTCTGTACATTTTTATGTAAAATTTTAAAAACATGTGATATATAACTTTCAGCCACACTAAATGTTTAAATGTCAGCAAATAACTATTTTCCATGAAGTCACACTTTCTCTGTGTGTTATCTGAACCTCTCTGTTTATCCAGTCCAGCCACATCTGTGTGTTAGTGCATGTGAGCGTGCATGTTAGTGAATCCATTTCCGACATGGTGGCCTGGGAGGTAAGCCTCTAATATTACAACTAACCAGTCACTATATGTATATATATATATATATATTAGGGCTGACTTTCAATAGTCGAATATTCGACGATTCGATTCGGAGAGGTCTGATTCGACTATGAACCTCGCAGTCGAATCGTCGGAAAATGTTGTTATGTAACTAGACCATACCATTCTGACAAGGCGGGGGTGCCCACGACTGCTGAGCAGAAATTGATACATAGAATGTCTTTTTTTCAATATATAAAAGCCTATTTTTGATACAAAATCATCTCCATGTCTCCCTCACTAGTCGTTTATACTATTAATCAATATTTCAATCATGCACGATGTCAGTTATCTGTCGCCGCATGCAGCCGCCCGCCACTAGTCGGGGCCGCGGCCCTCAGACGGCAGCCTCTCGCCCAGGTGTACGCCCTGATCACCTAGGCAACCCCGGATGTTTATGTCAAAGTCGGACAGATGAAAACCAGCGCGGTTTGGCAGTGTTTTAATCTAGAAAATGGAAATAATGTTGAATGTAGACTGTGACAGAATAAGCTGATATATAATCACTCGACTGGAGAAACGTGCACACATTAAACACAGACACGGAAATCTGCTGCTGTCAGCTGCAAACGTCAGGTCTAGTTTACCTGCAGACTCCGTGATCCTCTTCGGTCTGAAAAGTTGAAGCATTTTGTGAGTTGCTCTAATGTTTTGTACGTTAATGTGTTTGGTTTGTATTGCATATTTAGCGTGCATAGCGCACATTTCAACGGCATTTAAAATATGATTTGGCGATTGTTGACTGTGATTAACGGCTTCAAATGGCTCTTAATATGCACAGTATTTTTTCCGACAGTGTTTAACATTATAAATTAATAAATTCTGCTCAATTTTAACTGCTTTCTGACTGTTTTCTTAGTGTTAGACTAGTCCACTAGTCTTAATTAAATTTTGCGTTTAATAGACAGGGAAATTGGTCGCCAGGAACATCCCTAAGAAAAAGTCACGGGGGGGGGTGGGGGGGGTGGGGGGGTCGACTATTCGTCGACTACGGCAAAATCTGACGAATCAGATTCGACTATGAAAATCCTTAGTCGAAAACAGCCCTAATATATATATACACACATATATACATATATATCAAGACTGCCTAGTTATCTCATCTCGCTAATCTCACATACTTAATGGACCCATCAGCCAAAGATCTTTTGTGCATGTTTATGTCTGTATGCTCAAGGATGTATTTTAGTTGCCCTGACTCACAATTTTTGCAAACCTTAAAAAAACCTACATAAACCTTATATATAACCTATACTGATTGCTGACTCCTCACCCCTCTTAACTGGCCAGTAGGGACCACAGGTCATTAACTGCTGGGTTAAAACAAAGCATATCTACTAACAGTGTTGGCAAGTAACTTGTAACGTGTAATAAACTGTGAAAGAAGTCTATATTGGCTCATATATAGATCCAGTTAATGAGCTATACCAATCTGACTGATCAGAATAACTGTATTGTAAGCATAACATTGTTCACCAGTGCTTATAGTTGTTTGAAAATCTATATAAAACCTATATATAACCTATACTGACTGCTGACTCCTCACTTCTCTGAACCAACCAGTAGGAGGCAACAAGTGCTGGTCTGAAAACAAGGCTTGCCTACTACCCATGTTGGACCTGCACATTTTAAAAAAAAGTATTAAATTACAGTTACTAATCAAAATGTTGGTGATTACAAAGGGGCACATCTGAATTTTTTTTTTTTTTTTAATTTTTTATTTATTTATTTAAAGAGGACAGTGCACATTCATCATACATTTCTGTAAATGTGCCAGTGTTAGCCAAAGGCTAGTTTCCAACCGTAGTCCTCCGGCATGGTGTTAAAAGCCACGCAACCCAGACATATTCTGTCTGGGTTGCGTGGTGGAGATCTTCCTGAGATCTGAGTGAACTCTAGTTTGACAGTTTGATCTGAGTTTTGGGAGCCTCCACTGAAAACTAGACCCTAAATGGCATCTGCCTGGTTAGTCTTTCTCATATTACGGCTAAACAGTAAGCTAAATGTTTCTGAAAACATTTTAAAATAAGTAATGTAGTGACAAGAATGTTGATCCATACTTTATGAGCACGGCATAGTCTGACAATTTAATCTGAGTTTCATGAGAAGCCTGCCCTCAGATGTTGCTTTTTTTTATGTTCTTCACAACTTTATTGAATAAACGAAGTGTGCAGTGAATGTTGCTTACAGCATCATTAATGTGACAGCCACCAATGTGCATCCTTTATATCTAACCAGCAGTGGTGTAACGAGTCAGCAGCGGGTCCCAGTGCCCATCACAATCACATGTAATAAAACATAAAGTCAGTAATGAATGAAAGAAGTGAAAGCATGCAGCTTTATAACAACCAACAACAGCTAAATGCACCGCTGTGATACAGAGGAGGAGTCATTATAGCAAGACCAAGATAGTGATAAACTAGTCTATCTGACAAAACCTGGTGTTGGAGCAGCAGAACAGATTAAAGCATCATCACTATTAGAGCAACTTCTCACATATAAAAACTAACTGGTGACAGTGCAGCTTTACATGGATGAAAAATGTAGAGGCCAACAGGTGATGACGCACCTGCACACAGATAAAAATACAGTATAAGAGGTGAAAGCACACCTTAGCACAGATGAAAATACAGTAGGCTGTAAGACGTGACAGCACACCTTCACATTGACAATATTCTTCATGTCTAGATGCTGGCATCAGCAAATAAACAAAAAACATAAGTGAGTATGTTGATTATTAGTCAAATAAAATAGTAAATAAGTTCGACTTACATCATAGTTGCACTCTCCTTAACACGTCCACAAGAACAACTTGTGCTGCTTGTGTTTCTGAAACTTTCTGTAAGAAAACTTGTCTGTCAAGGTTCTCAGTCATCCAGGTCATGGTAGTCATAGCAAGGTTTGTCGTAGGAAACTGGACTTGTTCGAGTTCTTGATGATGTTTCGCCTCTCATCCAAGAAGCTTCTTCATTTCTGACTGACTGGTTTGGAAAGGCCAAAAGAGGCCATTTTTGTTAACCTGGAAAGGCCATCTCTCAACAGAGGAGGTGGTCTAAGACACACATGTAACATATAGCAGGTAGGATGTAAACATGGCGCCGATCTCGCGAGACTTCCGCACGTGCGTCCATTAAGAGATATACGAAGTCTCGTGAGATTGACGCCATGTTTGCATCCTACCGGCTACATGCTACAGTTGACATTTCGGCTAAAAACATGGTGTAAATGGCGTCTTTTGCAGTTAATTTTTAATGTCGTGGCTCGCGGACACTTGGATTACACCACACAAGCAGGATGGAGACATTTTGTGTTTGTTTTGTGTTCTTTTTTTAACGTTTTATCCGTGGTCACCATTCACTGCCATTGTACTGGATGAGGCTGCAACCCTGTTTTCTGCTGAAACTCCAGGATTGTTTTGTGAACTGAAGATCTTCACCCATCCTCACATCGGCATAGGGGTGAGTACATACTGAGTGGGTTATTCTGGCAAAGTGGAATATCGCTTTAACAACCACACAGAGGTTTAATACCTGAACTCCCAAACCAGTCAGTCAGAACTGAAGAAGCTTCTTGAATGAGAGGCAAAACGTCTTCAAGAACTCTATCAAGTCCAGTTGCCTACAACAAACCTTGCTACGGTGTAAGAAAACTCTTTTAGGAAGCTGCTTTTTCTTTTTCTGCTGCTTCTTTCAATTCTGGCTTCTCAAACTTACTTTTGTGTTTGTATATTGCTCATTTCTCACTTACTTGCTGTCTTGACATTTCTAACTTTTCTGTTTATTTGCCCTCGTGGTAGTATTACGCATGTCCACAGCTGCAATAACCCAGAATTCCAAGCAGGCACACTTTGTACATTTCTGAACATGAAATACTACAGCTTAATTTAGAGAGGTGACATAGATGTTTGAGTCAATAAACTGTATGCTTGTATATGTAAAACTTATGTTGTGTTATTGTAATGTTTTTTATTTGGTGAATGACATCAAGTATGTGACACTATGAACTTGATTAACACTTGAATAGTTGATGTCAAGTGGAACTGACAGCACCAAGTCAGAACTGATGGTTGCTTTTTCAAATGATAATGACAAATCATGTTTAAGTGCCCACCTCTGCGTAATAAATTCTTGGAGGCTCGTGCACACAGGCCCTGGTCAGTTGTGGGCCCTGATACAGCTGCATTATATACGTGCATATATGGTAGTTCCACTGCTGCAAACCAGTATCATTCTGATGATGTGAAAACCATAGCATGTATATTTGCCCATTTGAAGCCTATGTGTCTGCCTTGTATGATTTTTCACACTCTACCTTCATTTTTTTCTTTCTCTGTAGTTTCATCTGATGGAATCTGATCTTCAACTAGAATAAAGTGTCTTTTGTGCCTAAATTATCTTTTTCAACATTGACATTGGCTTTGAATCTACATGATGTATTACTTATTATAATTTGTATCAAAAGAGCATTTTAGGTAATACCTCTCTAAATTGTTTTCATTCACACAAGCCAAATGACCAGAGACAGGCGTAGTGCTCTCTGACAGTGTTTTATTTCCAAGACATTTGAGTCTCTTCTTTATGATGACATCCTGTCATGCATTACTATGCTGCATCTGTATGAAACATAGGACCTCAAATGATCTTGCAGAACATTTTATTTTCTTATCTTAAACACAGATAACTGGAGGTTATGTAATATACCAGCTAGGGCCCGACCGATATGGATTTTTTGGGGCCGATGCCAATGCCGATTATTAGGGAAGAAAATTTCCGATAACCGATTAATCGGCCGATTAAATTTTTACATTAATTTTTTTTTAACAAATGGCTGCTTTTGAGCCTTTCAGACATTTCTTTCTTACAAAGATGTAAATTGAAGGCAGAAAATTAATTGCAAATACTTTTATTGTTTTGAGGCAAGCAGCATATAACACAAACCTTACCATCCTTAACATTACCATTAGGTTTTTTTTTTAAATAAAGTGCAAAACGGTAAAGCTTACCTACAGTAACATACAAATGTTTTACTCAACATCTTTGGTAAACAAACAATAAAAAAACAACTGCAAAAGAATGAGGTATTTTGTGTGGGGCAAGGAGCATAAGAACAATATTAACAAATTCACAAGCCCCTACAACTTGGAGTCCCTCTTAATACTCCCAATTCTTATGATGTTTAAGTTCTGTGATTTCTGACTGACTGTGAATGTGTTTGGTACGGGCAGGTAGGCTATGTGGTTGGATGAGAAACTGAGGGGGCGGGGTGAGAGTGAGGAAAACAGGGTCCTCTGTGTGTGTGTGTGTGTGTGTGTGTGTGTGGTTGTAGTTACGTCGGATCGGACGCTACAATATCAATTAAAACGTGCATAGACGTCATAACATAAACGTCGCATTTTGTGACTTTAATCTCTCAAACAAACATGTCAGATCAAGTTTATTTATTGAGCCTGTATTTTATACGTTAATCTTACTGCTGTCATTCACTGCTAATTATGGATATAGAAACTACATGGTAATAAAGGATGTATATCTAGTCTTTATATCTAGTCTTGACGTGTGCATATTTGTGAATTGTGTCATAGTTTTCACCACCTGTGACACAGAATACTACTTGTCTTCATGACCTACTTTAAAGAATTGTCCAAGACAAAGGTAACAGGATGTCAGGCTGCACTATGTGTGTCAAGTTCAGATTCAAGACCTTCGTAACGAGAGAACAAAAGTGTTTAGATAACTCATATCTTTGTGAGAGCTGGACACTGTGACATATACCCCAAGGTGATCTATGAACTTGCCACCACTTACAGTCTGCATCGGCAGAGTTATATAAAAATAGAGTCTTGTCCTGTAATAGCTGATCTCACCAAATCATTAACATGCTAGCAAGACATCTATTCCAGAAAATTCATAATTCCCAGCTGAAAATGGCCTGTTTTTTGTGCGTCTGTGCCCAGAAATTCAGCTGGGAGATTGGGAGTATGGTCTTCCTCAAGCCTTTTCTTCCCCGAGGCCTTTTGTTGGTGGTAGCTTTGTTTCCTCTTTTCATCTCAGCCCTATTAACTGTAGAATAGACTGGCAAAAACATCTGACCTCAATGTCATGTGCAATAATTATATCAAAGTCAAACAGGTAGATGAGCTGAAGTGCAGAGGAATCTTTGATTTTAACTGTCACTGTGTGTGTCCTGGAAGCTAACATAAGCTGGTCCCACTTTAACATTAACAATACAAACTGAGGAAATGACTGAGGAAATAAATCTGACAAAGAAACTGATCTTCAAAGGCCTTAAAGAGACAGCAGGCCCTGTCACTGACAGTCACAGCCATAGATGAGCAAGGTCGGAGTTGTACTGAAGCTAATCACTGATGACCATCTCTTCATCATTCTATGTCTTATAGCACCGCTGGGAATCCTTGTATTATGTAAGTAACATGTGAACCTTCCAACACATACTGTTGCAAACTGGAAGAGGCATGTCACCTGTAGATTACATCAACTGTGACTGTGTGCTGCATAATGTCGTATTTAGGTAAGAGACAGCAAAGAAGTAGACCATCTTGCGATGGGATCACACCAGCTGAGGAGAAAGGGTATAATGAAAAGGTGTCTGTTGTAACCACCCACTGATGGGGTGATAATAATTATCTAGAATGGCATGGCCTTGCCTTTGAAATAATGTTACTGACGCTTAAAGGTTGTCCAGACAACAAAATGAAGGGTATGGCTCAGATATGTTCTAAAAAATGCGCTAATGCGCTTTTGTGCAATCAATCATGTCACATCTTTCGCGTACATCTCTATCATCCAAGATACTGTATGTCTCATTTACATTTTGACAACACCTGGATGTTGGTGTCTATGGACGCCCAGTTACACCAGTGAAAAAGACTGTAAGTCATTATAATGAGAATCTTTAGTGAAACAATGACTTAGCATCTCAAAGTCACCACACTTCGAGCTTCACAGTGGTTCTTCAAAAACAGATGGGTCACATAATGGAGACTCCGTCCACTATTTACTGCACAGTCTATGACACTGTACTCAAAACCACCTCTGTGGTAGTTCCTGCTACAGTAGGTGTCTTCAGGACCACATTTTGACATGATGACACACACATACACAGACATGCACGCAGGATCGTAGCTTCAGCAGATCTTATGACATATGACAAACATCATATGTGTAATTTGTGGAACAATTAAAACAGGATCGAAAAATTATCTGTCTCCTCATGTACCATTCACATTTACTCTGATATATGATGTATCAGAAGGGAAGACTTCACCTCTCTATGTCTATGATTCATACTCCCCCAGATCCATCTTTAAACTTGGCCTTCATTTTGATCTCAACTACACACCTGCAAGGTTTTGTGACTGCATCTTGCACGATTGTGATGCTCTCATGTTGCCAACTCTTTCCACATACAGGCAGTTTGACGTATAAAACTCCTGGCAGAGTATCAAAGACCATTTCATTGTTAGTTCCCTCTACAGTAGGTGTCTCCACAACCACATTTTGCCATGTGCTGCAGGAGCGAGTTCTAAACCTGGAAATGAGTTAGCATATTTGCACTCCTGGTTCCTTCATTTCCAAGTCAAGATTTTTGATTAGATCTGTAGCTAACACAAGCTTAAGAGATTTTCACGTTTTGTTCTACGAGTGTCCTACAAGTTAAAAAGGTGTTGCTGACAAGTAGCTAAATGAGATTACAGAGGTTGTCGAAGATATTAAATGTCATCATGCCAAACATTTGTCACTTAGTGTTGGTGACACTGAAGTCATGTGATAGCAAGGTTATTTGCTGAACAAAACGTGTAACATAAAATGTCTAAATATCACAAAACTTTGTTTCCGAAATCTAATAGAAAGATCCCATTGGCTTTTTGTGAAGTCAACCACCGCTATGCTAATTTCTGGGTTAGCCTACAAAAATACATCATCCCTGCAGTACTCTGTGGCTGGTATATTTGCAGTAACTGTCATTGTACTGCTACATATTAATCAAGCATTTCAAAGTTTGTGTTGTGGATTTTATCCCCTTGCCCATACATCCGAAGGAAGAAGAAACTGGTTTAATAATACTTGGCCAAGGAGAATGAAGGAATAACCAGTACACAGTTGGCATTGATGTTCCCTTCAACTCTGGCGTTTCTGTCCTCCGGGATAGTCTTTAAGCATTCACGGATAAGGTCATGATGAACCTATACCCAAATAAGGTCAGACCCAACACACTGAGTTAGCTTATTGGTCTGAATATGCAAACACAGGAATTATGAATACACAAGGTCTGAGACCACAGTTCAACACCTCTGGCTCTACAGCTCAGGGTCAGTGTTATCCAAAACAGATTACAGCTTACGTCTTCTCTGGTCAGAGAGACAAGACAAACACCTCTTCGATCTCGGCTGCCATAGCAACACTATCAGGTCGTTCACTTGTTTATCCGAAAGGAGAAGACAGCTGCAACTACTGTCCTAGAGGAGAGACAGTATGTCTGTTAAAGGTTAAAACAGGTATCTTAATGGTATGGCTGGAAGGCCTTAGCATAACCACTGGAGAATGGAAAATTCCCTAACAGTTTGCATATTCCTACTTGTTAGCTTCCATCTTAAAACTAAACCTGTGTAATGTTGACCTGCTAGCAGTGTTACTAACTCTCTGGTGCTGAAAATGGTGCAGATACAAAAAGCAAAACGTCTTTTCAAGACAGGACAAGGCTGCTAGCTGGCTGTGTTGTGTTGTGTTTTCTCACTCCTAACCTGAGGGTTCAGAAAATTAGCTTCATGTAACAGAATCCCTATATTTTGGCCCAACCACAGATTTGGGTGACACCACAGGAAGGAGCCTTGAATTGGTCCTTGAATACCCTGTCAATGGCCACAGACAGCCTGCACGTTTCTCCACGGCTCAAGAAGGATTAGTGTTTAGAAGCAATTGCTATTAGTCTGCTGCACAATTGAGAGAGGCCCGGGCTTTTCCTTGTGAGGATATGTGCCATTGAAAGAACCAGAATATCTCATATGTCTGAAATATAACCAGCTTCTTTCTGGCTTGAAGGAGAGGCTTTTTGGAAAAAAAAAAAAACAAGATGGGATGCAGGAATTCATGGAATAAGGAATTGGTGGAGGAATATTTTTTCCTCAGGGGATTGTGCAAGCTAAAGATCATGTTTGTAACACATGGAGATTATAACTACATATATGACGGTGTATCCTTCATTTAATGTCTCCTGACAAAGATTTAAACAAAAAGTTGTTTAAGGCTGTATTAAAGTTCCCATGAAACAGTTAGCATAGTGCTTATTGGTTAGTGTTTCCTGTAAAACAGGCAACTAGGGAGGGACTTATTGTAGACATTGTTTGCCATTTACAGTAGCCAATAGAAGTTCATGTTATGGCCCTTGCCATGCAGCTAAAATGGTCCATGAACCGGGACCAAATTAGCCTCAGAGTCCAGTGGAGGCCAGTTTAACAACAGGGAATAGACTACAGTACCAAGGTACTTTCCTTGCTAACTGCAGTTAGCAGTAACTTACTTGCTTACTTTAGCAAAAAGTAAAGCTGTCTTTCCATCAGGAAACTTCTTAAACAACCTCAGTACTGTATTCCCTGTCTGTCTTGGAGTTTGTGTTAGTCCCAGTGGCTGGTAGTGTTCACTGGAAGCCTGCTGAGCCTGGTTCTGTTTCCCACTAAGGGCAGCTAATGGCTAACAGTTACAGTCACTACTACTATTTTAGCAACAAGTAAGCTAAAGCTATCTGTCCAGGAAACTTCTTAAACAACCTTGGTATTCCCTATCTGTCTCAGAGATTATGTTGGTCATGTTTACTGGGAGGCTGCTAAGCCTGGTACTGTTTCCCACTGAGGGCAACTAACAGCTAACAGTTGTGGTTACCACTACTACTGTAGCAACAAGTAAGCTAAAGCTATCTGTCCATCAGGAAACTCTGTAATTAAATAACTGAGTTGAAGCTGAACAGCTGTAGGACATCAGAGGGGAAACCAGAAATATTTTTTTCATTAAATATGATCCAGTTTCACCCAGTTCAGTGAATAAAGTTGTAACATTGTATTTTTTTACAGTGAGGCCTGGCTCTCAGAAACACTCCTGTGAATGGCTGTGTTCTCCTTCCATGCTCTGCTGTATCATCAGCAAGAAAGTGTTTCACTGGACACAAATTTAGTGTACAAGTACAGGATGAGTCATCAAGAGTTTTTAATCATTTTTCAAAAAAAGACAAACCCTGAAATACTAGTAAATTACCTGGGAATATCTACAAAATGACTTTTTTTGTCATTGTTTAGCCAGATACTGGCGTATAAGTGATATACAGTTTAGTGCAATACATATGTGATAAAATCACATATCCATATTGTCACTCATCAGTCTTCTCAGGGTCTGAATGAGGACCGGAGGACTTTTAAAACTTTCAAAACTCTCTAGGAACTACTGCGCACACCTTTCTGATTTATACCTTCATTGTCTCATAAGTCTTTAGAGTACTTCTTTGTGGGAGAGTCCCAGACACACACACACAACCCCACACACACACACACACACAGGACCTGAGCCTTGTGTCCCTGTGCAGAGATGAGCAGGACCGCACCTTCTGTGAGCGCTACCTGAAACTGGAGATGCAGGGGTACCAGTGAAGGGTTAGCTTTCATTGTCTTTGTCTTTTTTTTTTTTGTTGTTGTTGCCCCTCCTGCTTCTTTTAAACTCAAACAGGTACAGGGCGTTAGAATATTAACATACAATGCTGTGGTATTTATTGTTTTACGTAATCTCTGTCACTGAAGCCAGGTACTTATAGTCAAGCAGGGTGAAGGAGATGAAAGACCTTAACCGAGAAGCGCTGGATACTCTGAGTCTCCATTTCTACACAAACTTTCTGTCTTTGACTTGTGGAATTACACTGTCTGCTGTTTGAGCTCTGAGGACATTTTTTAGTACTTTTGTTGGGGTGGAGACCTATTTTTATTTTTATTTAGTGTTTTACTGGGGCTGAAGATAAAACGTTTCACAACAGGTATGTATTTTTATGGAATTCTCAGCTGGTTTTGCCTCATTTATTTGCTTTATTTGATTATAAGCATCCCTTTCAACGTGACCATGGTTGTGTTTTTAAATCTGTCTTTTTTCTGTGATTTATTTGTGTTATTTTGGCTTTAATTCACATTCATTAGAATGTGGAAAGGCAGAGGCTAATTAAGAAGTTCATACTGTTCAACGTAGATATTTGAATTAAGATCATACAATGTCAAATACAATGTTGGGACTCAATGATTTATTACCTTATTCAAACAGGTGACTTTCTTCTGTCAGTTTTTTTGTCACATTCTGCACAAAAAGTAAATGAACTTTGCATAAAATAGGATATTTCTCATAAAATGCAGTGGTCAGACAGACATACATGCTGACAAATGCATTGATTATCTGTTTGAATGGCATGAAATTCTCCCAGTTAAAGAGACTGACAGTATTATTCTCTGGTTTATCTCAGACATTAAGGGGTATTTTTGTGGGGCCGAGATCTTTCAGCTATTTCTCAGCGCAGGGAAGTGAGAAGGGAGGGGAAGCGGAGCCCGACACAAAAGGCAACATTATTCCCCAGCGGATCTGCGCTACATCCCATCATGAATGGAGTATTGAAAAACATAACATTGGAGACTAGATTATTTTTCATCCCTCATAACTGAGCCATTTGTCCCAGAGTTTCGAGTGGTTTGTTGGTACCGTCTGCAAATGAGACGGCCGTGGTTCTCGAGTGCTGTGCTTGCTGTGCTGGTGTTAAAATGCCCACCTCCCAATTGGACGCACAATGACCTCTCTGTGGGCCTTCTGCACTGCACCTTTCGAGACAATGCGACAGTCCAGAGAAAATGGACTTGACCTGGATGAAGGCTACACTGTCCAGAGTGTTTTCTTGTGGCCCCACAAAGGTTATGCGATAAATTAGCCTCCATGAGCTGAAGATAACTGCATGTGTACAGTACGGAGGCTCAAGTTTGGACATCCCCCCCTTCTCCCCCTGCCTCCTGCTCTCCGAGGAGACGAGAGGCGCCCCTGCAGTGTCATCAGGTGCCTAAGCGTTTTGGAGGGTTCTAGTGACAGATTGCAGGAAGCAGCGTTTATGCCTGACGATGGGGACCACAGAAAGCAGAAATGTCTTTTTGTGTCCCCTGGGCTCGGAATGTCCACTATCTCGAGGGGCCAATATCAAATTCTCCCCTCATCATCCCCTAATACACATTCCTGTGTAAGGTCAGGGGGAATTCTGCATCAGCGGAGAGACAAACAACCCAAGGCCATGCCACACACTGTGCTCTCCTAATGACAACATGCTTCTGGTAACACTAGCCAATAGGGATGTAACAATACCAACAACTCAAGGTACAATAATACCACAATAAAAGTCCATGATACAATATTTAAAATAAAAAAACAAAAATAATAATAATAAAGTAGTTCCGGTACACTTTGCTGCCCAAAGAATGTAGTTCCTGCATGAAACTGCCCACAACAAAGTCTGTAAATTATCTTGACCTGTCACTCCCAAACACTGGGTTGTGACCCACAGGTGGGTCACAAGAACTTTTATTTGGGTCGCGAAATAAATAAAAGATTATGGAAGAAACTCTGCAAATTTAAGATTTATATCTGCATTTCACCTTTAATAAAATATTTAAAATGTGTATATTAGCACTTGTTGTGTCTCATTTATGAACTCAGCTAAAAATGTCCTATATTTGTTTCCTGATGAGCGGAAATAAAAACAGTGAGATGTCCTGTTAACACTAGAGCTGCAATGATTATTCAATTATCAATCCAGTATTAAATTAATCGCCAGGAATTTTGATAATTGATTGATTGGTTTAAGTAAGTTTTTGAGAAAAAAAGTCCAAACTCTCTGATTTCAGCTTCTTAAATGTGAATATTTTCTGATTTCTTTACTCCTCTCTGACAGTAAACTGAATATCTTCGAGTTGTGGACAAAACAAGACATTTGAGGACGTCATATTAGACTTTGATCAACGTTTTCTGACATTTTATGGACCAAACAATCAATTGATTAGTGGAAAAATGATCACCAGATTGATCGCTAGGTGACGTATGTCTGTGCGCTCCACCTGTTTTCACGTTTGGACCTATTTTTCAATTGACAAGATTGTGACAGGATTAAATAATTGATTTTCATTATTTGTTGACATATTATGGACCAAACAACTAATCGATTAGTACAGAACTGATCGCCAGATTGATCACTGGTTGAAAAATAGGTCCAAACGTGAAAACAGGTGTCACGCATGGACGTACGTATTTTGATTTGGGTCACGATGGTTTGTCATTTTGAAGAATTGGGTCCCCAGAAAAAAGGTTTGGGAAACACTGAACTTGAATAACCAGGTCATGATTTCTGGAAAGAGACATTGCTGTTGAGCTTCAAATTTATTTTTTAAGCACTTTGAGCACCACAAGCCGAGTGCCGTCTAGGTCCTTTGCAGCTTACAGCAAAACAACCTACATGGATAAGTAACACTACAGGCCAGAGGAAAAATATGTGTTTTTAGAGTTTCCTTAATGTAAAGTGCTTTTGCTTTCCTTTCAATAATAAAATAAAATAAAAGTAGCCATTCATGGCTAAACATAAATGTTTTAATTATGTATGTTCAATTGCAAAGTGAGAACAATGCGGCAGTCAGCAGAAATCTTTTATAATATCAAATAAAAATAATAGCATTAAAAAAACTGAACTTTTCATGTTTTTTTACATCCTTACACAAGAGCATGTTTTACTTTACATTCCTTATTCCTGTTGTAGTATTATATAAATGTCATCATCCCAGTTTCTCACTTGAGAAGAATGTAGGGTATTCAGTGTCTGACTGCAGTCTCTATCTCACTCTGATTATTGAGTGATTGTCAGTGAATCCCAAAATTCTCTGTCTGAAGGAAAATCCCCTTGATTATCGAACACCACACCACAGGTGCCTGCATCTATCTGTAACACAAGCCTCCCCCAGCTGTGATGTGATGTTGAGAAGTTTGGAAAATTATCTTCCTCTGCTCTAACCATCAAGTGCGGCCTCCGTTACTTGCTGCCAGGTTGGTGCACGGCGGCCATTTTGTGCTTACAAAACAGCATCGTAACTCGACTCTCTGATCCTGGCGTTTTATTGGCAGCGGCAGCACTTTTCGATGGCACATGCCCATGTCTGGTGACCGGGGGGGAGCTAATCTCTTTCTGCTTTGCTCCCAGAAGTGTTTGTATGCCTTAAAAACTTCCTCACAGCCCTCTAATGTCCACGGGGAGTGATGTGCATCGCATGATCTCTGCGAATGATTTCTTTTTGAGCTACACATTTCCCAAGCCTGACCTCAGACTGCCATCAATACCTACTACAGCACAATAACAACAGCTGCAGGCACAATCAGAGAAACAATCCAATACTATAATTAGGCTACTCTGAACCAGGACAAAAAATACTGATTGTTTTTGTAGTAGTAGAAAAGTGTCTACTACTCTCTAGTCTAGAACATTTAGAAGTGTATTCACACACAGCTTGGGAGTTTGGGAAGCCATGGTGAGAGAGACTGACGGTGTGTGAATGTGTGTGTTGCAGGCGGATGGTCAGTCAGGCAGCCATGCGAGGCCATCGTGTGGTGTGGAGCGAGTGTAGGTGCTGGAACCCAGCTGTCTGGGTCCTGGTGTCCCTGCTGGGATCCCTCGTCTTGGTGGCCGTCAGTGTGCTGCTGCGACTCGGTGAGTGTGTGCCCTAGTTTTAAAAAGAGAGAAGCTGAGAAAAACTTCTTGAGTTGACTCAGCTATTAATTTGTTATGTTAGCTTAGGTTAAGTTCACTGAAAGTACTACTCTAGGTTTTTCAAACTTAACATTACTAATCAGATCTATTCATGTATTTAAGTTTGTTTAAAGTTCTATCTTAAGTTTGTCAGACTTACACTGTAAAACCAAATAAGTCAGCAGTACTTAAAAAAACAGGTAATCAGCTGCCACAATTTTCTTGAGTTCATAAACTCAAGAGTTTGAGGTTATCAGAACTGAAATATTTGGAGTTTGTGTCACATGCACTCTTTGAAAAACATTACAAATGCAACTCATTATTTTTCTTCACCCCTCTCAGTGAACAGGACTGAATATATTAATATATCACAGTATATTTTATGTTAGTATATAGATTTAGTATAATTTAATAATTATATTAGCCCATGATTTCATGTTCAGTGAACCTAGAATAGTAATTTTATTTTTCTTAAAATATTTGTGTGTTTGGGACCTAATTTCCCTAACGAATCAAAAATTATTAGTTTAATAAATGCAAAAGAAAGAAAATTTGACCGCACTCAATATTTTTAAGTTTGTAGAGCCTCTAAACAAATTTAGGGTTTTTTCGGTACTTAACGCAAATAATTAATTTGAGCATTTGTTTTTACAGTGTAACATTACTATTCAGACCTACTACTGTACTTAGGTTCACTTAAAGTGCTATTTTATTTACTTATTTTTTCTGCATTTTCATTTGCACTTATAAAGTAATAAATCATGTCACAATCATTAAAAATGGCTAGTAGCGTCAGTGATATTTGTAGTGCATTCTTATTGTTAATGGAACAATGTGAAATATATATGTGGAAAATAATAGGTTTTAACTTTGGTGCACTTCTTTCAAGTTCTCAAAGGCAAGTGTTGGATAGAATAGCTTATTAAAGTATATAATTTCCTTCAGGGGTAGTTTTTCATACACTGGCTCTGGACTAGAGGTTGGCTGTATGAAGACTGAAAATCACACCCAAACTTTATCCAAATCTATGATCTATACCTACAACATTCAACAAATGTTATAGGTATATGTCCTTAAATGTGGTGGTGCTTTCAAGCAGTAGTTTTTTAAATTGAGGCCATCAGTGTCCAAAGACCAAATTCATTTTCAGAGTTCATATTTGAAGCGTTCAGAGGGAAAAGGTTATTGCTGCCATAAGCTGAAAGAGACTGTGACACATGAGAGGATTTATTGTGTGTCAGTACATGTTTGAGGCTCAAGAACCAGGTGTACCTGCAAGTGAACTCCCTGTAGATGAGCACTTTTGTGTCCACTAGTCACTGTCTGCCCTGTGTTTACCAGTGATAGCTGGCTAAAAGCCCTGTAGTTAGATTGTTGGGAGCCAGGATCAATTCCACTCACTGGACATTATGGATCAACAAATATACAGAAAGTAAGCTGTTCAAATGTGCTGACACCAGCTTATTGGATTTGTCTCTTGAGAGAGCCAACAGAAATCCAAATCTGTGCCTTGCTAACATTTCATTTGTATTCAAATTTCAGGAGACATGAAAATAAGCAGACGGGCCGTATCTGGTGAGTAATATTTCATTTAATCACATTTTATTTTTCTGATCCTCCCCAACCCCAACCCTTATGATAACAACCATATCTCCATAGAATATAAAACAGGATGCCCCCTGCATGTGACACTGTAAACTGATATATTATCAGCCCCTGAAGCTAAAATAGGTAGTTTTATGCATATCCTATACTGTAAACATGTTTCAATGCCACAAACAGACAGGAGAGGCCTGTGAATTGACCCACATTGGGTGTGATTGTTAGAAAAATCCCGCTGGTGTCTTTGTGAGCTGTTGAAACTTGAGCTATTAGTCTCCAGGCATTAGACTGTCCTTTATACAGGTCCAGAAACATCGTCCAACATGACCCCTGGGAAAATATGTGTTGCGTCAAAACACTCACATTTCAGGAAAGTACTCAGAGTTGACAGCTCAGATCTACACGGACCTGTGTTCTACATAAGAACTTTCTATTGACTGTTTTATTTGATTAATTTGGCTTACATCAGTGACAAGCATTAAGGGGACAGTTCACCCAAAAATGTAAATTCATTCATCATCTACTCACCCTCAATTGAAGGTCGGGTTTATTTTGTTTGTCCGCAAAACACTGCTGGAGTTTCACAGGAAAACAGCGCTGCAGAATCTCACAAACAATGGAAGTGAATGGTGACCAGTTTTCAAACATTAAAAACAACTGGAACAAAAAACATAAAATGCCTCTATACTGCTCATCTGGCATAATCCAAGTCTCCTAAAGCCCCAACATGTCGTTTGCACACCATCACATCCACACACACACAATTCAGACAGTGTGCATGTGCACATGAACGTGGCTCCAAGCTAAAGATCTACAGTGAAGATTCAGACTAAAAACATGGTGGAAATAACATTTTTTTTAGTTAACTTGAATTTTGGGTCTTTAGGAGACAAGCAGCATGGAGGCATTTTATGTTTTTATTCTGTTGTTTTTTTTTTTAACATGTGAAAACAGGTCAGCATTCACTTCCACTGTTTGGGAGATTCTGCCCCAATGTTTTCCTGTGGACTAAATAAACTAAACTTGACCGTCAGTCGACATGAGGGTGAGTAGATAGTGACTGAATTTTCACTTTTGGGTCAACTATCCCTTTAAATAAAGGTGCTAGAGTAATTTGATTGGAGGCTGTATTTCCCTGGTCATGAATTTATCACAAATTTATCATATTTGTCCCTCAATTCTGATATAAAAAGTGTCTACAGACATGCTAGTAGTAAATGCTAATACCAATATACCAACATGGTTAGAGTGACAATGCTAACATGCTGATGTTAAGCAGTATCTGTCTACTTTATTCACCATCTCAGTTTTATTGAGTGTCAGCATGCTAACATACGCCAGGTAGCACACAACACAAAGTACAACTGTCATTATTTTTGCAGGAAGGCTAGGCTATTTGGTCATGAACCAATTAGAAGTTTGACCTGAACATGGCCCTGCAGGAATGCTGTGTTACCTTTACCTCAGACATTGGGAAATGACGTCACATCTGAGTTGACCGTGTTCCAGTACAACAAGCTGGAAAACAAGGATGAATCCCACCATGAAAACATTTGTTGTGCTTGGTAACATGGAAGTTGGACAGTGTGTAGACTGATTTAATGAATTCAGGGGGTGTTCCAGGTAAAATTTCCAACTAGGAACTTGGAAGTCATGACATTCCATTTCATCTGGAACACTAATTAATAGCTAACTATTTTGCTAATCAATAAGTCATTTTGAGCCTTTTTTAAATAAAAAATGTCCAAATTGTCTGATTTCAGCTTCTCAAATGTGAACATTTTCTGGTTTCTTTGTCCTCTCTGACAGTAAATTGAATATCTTTGTGTTTTGGACAAAACACAACAGATCACTAATTTCCAAAGTCCAAGATCTTAGACTCTGGAAAACAATGATCAACATTTTTCACCATCTTCTGACATTTTATGGACAAAACCACTAATCAATTAATAATCGTCAGATTAATCAGTGATGAAAATAATTGTTAGTTGCAGCCCTATGGAACACACCAGAAAGGTCAGTGTATGAACCAAAGTTTCATGGCAGTCCATTCAATAGTTGTAGAGACATTTGACTCAAGGTGTGAACCTCGTGGTGGTGTTTGGTGAAAAGTCAGGAGACCCATCATCTGAGGACCATGAACGTCTGTACAAAATTCTCTGGGAATCCATCCAATAGTTTCCAACAGACTTTCCTTCCTTTCCATGCTGCTTGCACGGCTAAAAACCCAAATTGATATTTCTGTTGTAGCTGCTGCAGTACATGGTCTGAACAGGCCTCCTGTTGTGGTTTCAGTCTGTGTCTAGTGTTACAGGAAAATAGATATAGTAGATATAGCCTAGAGTACAGTAACTATGGAAGGCCAAGAGCCTCCTTTCAACAAATAATTTCACCATTCTCTCTCCCTCTCTGTCCCCTCCTCCCTCCTGTTTCAGCCAATGGCCTGCAGACCTCCATGAGGACGCAGTACCAAGGTAAGCATGAGCTATACACCTCGGCATCTGTCTCGACACTAAGAAAAACAAGTCTGCATCCAGGCCACACCATGAAAACCTATCAGTGGCTGGCTGCGTGTCAGTGAAAAACAGTACAGAAGGTAGATCAGTGCCTGAGGCTCTTTAAACAAGGTCACTTTCCCAGCTCTCCATTTCCCTAATCCCCACTTATTTGCTATGTAACCTCCCACCCTCCTGCATCCACCTCGCTCACTTCCAAGGAGTCATGTGGCCTATTGTGTCCAGAAAGATCTTTTCTTGCTATTAACTGTCATTACATTAGAGCCATGCTAGCTTTACTTTTCCTCTCATTTCAAATAGAAACATGTTGTTTAAATGTCTGTCAGACAGTAGAGCTCTTATGGGACTTTTCAGTCAGGTGACACAGTCATAACCTGACAATCTGAGCATCCACCTCTCCTTCAAAGACAGAGAATACAGTCCTGATTGAGTAAAACGAATCTGACACATATCGTCTGCTTATCTCTCCATAGTACAACTGGTGAATGGCCGTAACAGGTGTGAGGGCAGGGTGGAGGTGCGCTACAATGACTCCTGGGGCACGGTGTGCGACGACGACTGGGACATGGTGGATGCCAACGTGGTGTGTCAGCAGCTGGACTGCGGAGTGGCTGTGGCGGTGGGCAGCAGCTCTCAGTTTGGACAAGGCACAGGCCCCATCCTGCTGGATAACGTTGACTGCAGAGGGAGTGAAACAGACCTCAGCCAGTGCCACAGTCTAGGCTGGGGCATCCACAACTGTTACCACTATGAGGATGTGGGTGTCACCTGCAGAGGTAAAGCCTTTTTACATCTTCATGTATAACCCTGGAAAGAAAAGAGGACAAAATGGCTAAAATTCCTCCTCCCTCTTCTTTTGCTGCTAGAACCAACCAACGTTAATGAGGATCGCACCACACCGTCCCAGAAGGGGCCTGGTTTACGTAAGTGCTCTCTGCTTTTATCTAAATGAGACTGGTCTTCTGCCAACCTGAAACGTCAGAGGGATGAATTTGTCTTTTTTTTTTTTTTTTTTTTTCCAAAAAAAAGCATAAAGGCAAAGGGCCAGGAACAAATACAATAATTCTGGGATAACAATCTAGGAGCTGTGTGAACAAGATGTGTATAACTACAACACCAGGGAGTGAAACAACAATACAATTTGGAAAAGACTTGTCATGTTTGACTCAGACTACTGAAATTTTTTTCCTGTTTAAACCTAAAGGTAGAATATGTAACATTTCCCTATTAAAATGTCTAAAAACAGCAGACATATGCTATTATATATTTAGTTGAGTTGTATGTTTCCAACAAAGTTCAAACACATAATGTATTCAAGGTAATGTTGTGTTTCCTGTTAGCCGTTGCTAGCTAGTTGCTAGTTGCTATAACTTCTGGGACAACATGGGATACCCATGTGACATGTGAGAGAGTGAGGACGGAAGTTGGTGGACACAACAAAACGTAATGTAAATAAAATCTTATTATGATCTCATCCATGAACATGACTTCTGCCTGAGTCATGTCAGATGGATTTTCATCAGCTATAATGAAGACAGCAAACTCCCATGATCCCACGCTACTTCATGATTTCATCAAACTACGTCTTTTGTTATTATTTTAATGTGAGAGACCCCTAGCAGCAGAATTTACATATTGTGCATTAAAAGCTGCACTAATCCATATTTTTTTTATAACAATGGCTCACATGACTACTTGTACGTGAAAGTGGTCACTCAGCAGATATGAACCCAGTGAGAAATTTCACCTGAAACTGTAGTTAACCTCAGCTCTATGGAGCTGTATAGCATCTTTTAGCTCATTGTTGTGGTTTTACTGCCTGCAACTTTATCATTTTGGTTCACTCTCACCACTCTCATGGCTTAGCTTTTTGGCTGCACTAGGCAGTGAAAAGGCTAAAAAAAAAAAAAAGAAAAGAAAAGAAAACACTGTATATAATATTGGACTTCATCCATCAGGTGGCCAGAAAAGTGCATCCAAATAGATGTCGCTCCATTACTGCTATATGTGTAAATACACAACCGATTGCTAGCATTTCATCTAAAAGGAGCACTCTGTAGCAAGTGCGCATGCAAAAAGGAGCGGCCCAAATAGCAAGTTGGAGCCATACACTGTATATTTAATAGGTTAAAATCCTATTTTCCCCCCGCCCCCTCCTCCCCAGATCTGGGGAAGCTCAGACAGGCTGTCTGTCAACTGCAGGAGTACAAGACACATGCAACATCATAAACTGACAGTAACAAGCCACTGTAAGTTGATCAGCTGTTTATAAGAGTCAGCTGTCCATCACTATAAAGTTAAATCCATTATCCTGAAAACAAAAGCCCACTGCTCTGAAAATACACACTCTGGACTTCGGAGTTAAGTGGCTGGCTGCCTCACTGCTGCCAAACTCCATTAACTTATTGCTCAATTTAATTATTAGAAACATCTACAACTTCTACAAGATTATGAATGATTTCTTAAGACTTATAAACAAAAACTTACTCATTTGGCAAACATTTGGCATTAATAGAAATTTCTATGGAAGACACCACAGCTGTAGTGTTGTTCTCAGAGAAGCAAGTATTTCAGCTTAACATGTTTCCATATCATGGTCATTTTACCATTTATTAAAGTAAATATATTACAGATTTTCCTTTAAAAGTTGCTGCACCCAGATGGCCAAATAAATCTGTTATCACAGGTCTGAGCAATTGAAAAACCCAAACCATACCTGCACATTAACCTTCAGTGAACACAACTGATGAAATGAGTCGTCCACCTCCAAGAATTAAATCATGCCATCAGGCTGATTTGCATAAAGGCTAAAAGACAGATGCATTGGCTCTCGTTGGATCAGACTGTTATTCATGTACACATCTCATCCCAATTCTTTTTTAAACATGTTAATACAGCTTTCTCGACTGTAGAGAATATAGTGATGTATATTCAGAGGAATTAAACTTCAGGGCACTTTTCGCTGTGTTTGATTAGATGGTTTCTATGCAGTAGTGTCAAAATAAAAAGAAATAAAACACACACACACACACACACTCACAAATCTAGCAGACAGGTGGCATGCCAGATGTTACAAACAAAATGCAAGGGCAGGTTTAATTAAATAATGAATGATGGCTCATTTTGTCATTGTGTGTCCAAAATGCAGGAATCCTGATGAAATGAACACACACATTCAGGTTTATTTAAAAATAGCTTCATTGAAACATTAATTGAATTGAGAGGATATGTTATTTCTGTTTTTGAAAAAATGTCACCTAATTTGACACAACATGAAAGGCTTTTCAGTTTAGTGGGAAGTATCTGTTGGACATCTTCAGGGAAAGTCTACAAAACACCTCAAAGGCCTCTTGAATTCCAGGCCGTCCTTATTGTTTGCTGGGTTTGCCTTTGTTGCGGTCGCCCAGTTGTTTTTTTTCCCCTTAATTCCTGAGAGGATCATGAGAGACTAGAGAAGAATCAAATTTAGTTAGTTAACAAGTGACGTATCCAGCTAATTCTCCAGTGGGGTATATGGTAAAACCCACAGGGAATGCAGTGAAGCCATCCAGATTCATGGACCCTTTCAGGTGAAGATGATGGACACATGAGATTATCTATTGTCTCTGTGTGTTTTTTGTCTGGGCAGAGGCATAAGATAACAACATGTGTGCTTAGTGCAATATCAGATGTTCACCTTAACTCTCCTGCTTCAGTTCCAGAGTTACAGTATGTTTTGTATAGGCTCACACCCTTCTCCTTTCTCTGGATCAATGTCATTTCCTCTGTTTCACACACTCAAACACACTAAATCCTTCCATCATTTCCTCAAAATAAGCACACTTTAATTTTGACATTAAAGGGACAGTTAGGATTTTTTTTTGAAGTGGGCTTTTATGAGGTACTAATCCATACACTGTAGAAGCGATAAAGTTGAGAAAATCCAAAATTTCAAGGCAACTGCAATAGATTTTTAAGTTCTGAGCCCAACTCAAATTCTTAAGTTTCGAGAAAGTTTTACCAACTACTCATTTTTTGTTGAGATAATTTACTTTTCTTCTTTAGATAAACTTAAAGCTTTGGATTTTAGAAACTCAAAACATTGTCTTCAAAAAAAAAAAAGAAGAAAAAAAAAAAACAAGTAAAAACTGCATATTTAAGGAAAAGTAAATGTTTAAAAATGTTAATGTTTTTAAATTAAAACTATTTAATTTTTCAGGCACAAAAAAAGACAACTCAGGGTTGCAGCTCACTGTGACCAGTTCTTGATTTTCTTTTTGTAAAAGATTCAAAACTCAAAAATCTATTGCAGTGTATTGCCTTGAAACTTTAAGTCATCTTAACTATTTTTTTTTTACAGTGTAGTCAGTGTATTACCTACTGTACAGTAGATGTTGGTCAGCACGCCCCAGTTTGGAGAAGCAGCAGGAGTACCAGTGTAGGAAGCTAAGCAGCATACTGGTGTGGACAGGGTCAGCAGCAAAATGTATTTTAGTCACTTAAAAAAATCAATATTTAAGTGTACGCTATATTTAGAATATTTTCACTCCTTTAACTCGCTGCCTTTTCCAACAGGAAACTGCTGTTCTATAAGCCAAATATGACTCTCTCCAAACCAACCAGACTCCTTTGGCAAAAACAGTGATGTTACCATGGAGAGTTGGTCTACCACTGCCGTGACTCCTGTGTTTACAGGTTTAGTTTGAATTCACCAAAGTCACACAATAACACAAATAAATTGATCAAGGCAGCGGTAGCGAAACAGCAACTTCCATGTTCTGCGAGGTAAAATTACTATTTTTGCTAAAGGAGTCTGGTGGCTTTGAGTACAGTGATATTTGGCTTATAGAACAGCAGTGTCCCAATGGAAAAGGATGTCTGATGGCAAGGTGAAGCATTAAAAATATTTGAAATATAGTGCACTTAAACTGATATTGGCTTTTTTAGGTGGCTGCAATACATTTTGCTGTCTCTGTCCACAGCAGAAAATGGCTTAGCTTCCTACAGCGGCATGCCGACCGCCAATTACTGTAGGTAATAGACTGACTATTGATAAGTACCTCATACAATCACGCTTCAAATAATCCTAACTATCCCTGAATACAGATTTGAATAAAAAACTACAGACTAATTTTGTTGTAGAGAAAGACATCAGTCTTTACAAAACCCTCTCCCTCTTGGTTTAGGAGATGGCACCATTCGTCTGGTGAATGGACAGAACGCCTGCCAGGGCCGGGTAGAGATCTACTACCAGGGAAACTGGGGGACGGTGTGTGATGATGACTGGGACCTCAACAATGCCCGGGTGGTGTGTAAACAGACAGCCTGCGGTAATGCCGTCTATGCACACACCAACTCCTACTTTGGCTACGGAACCGGTCTGGTTCTCCTGGACAATGTCCACTGCTACGGCACTGAACAGGAGCTGACTAAGTGCAAAAGTCTGGGCTGGGGCCAACACAACTGTGGCCACCACGAGGACGCAGGCGTCACCTGCACTGGTACGCTGCTCTGAGTCATGGAATATGTATTAACACAAGCTGTAAAGACGTAAACCAGGATTTATCATGATTATTGACATTTCATGATGGCAGCCATGTTGATAGAGAATAGTTGGGTAAACACAGGTGTCCCTAATGATATAGTCTCACATTGCCAGACCTCTCTCCACAGCAATACACATTCTGCCTTGGGGGGAAAATACCCTGCCAGTGTGCATCTGATGTGTCAGACTACCAATGATCCTAATTAAGGTACCGTTCCATTTAGTGTAGCAGATCCTTTCCAGTGAGCCAACAGCACCCTGATTCTGTTTGACCTGAATGGAACACAACATTAATTAGCATCATTGGAACCACTTGTGTTTACTCTATTACTTCATATCAAAATGTGTGAGGGAAAAATTATATTCTTTCTATTAGAAAGAAAGTAGTTCCCGTAGTTGCTGAAGTAGTTGTGAAGTAATTCCTACATAAAACTTCTCACAACAAGGTCTTTGCATTATTTTGAGCAACCATGATTGCTGTTGAGTTTTTCAA
This sequence comes from Lutjanus argentimaculatus, assembly GCA_034769285.1. Classification (NCBI taxonomy): domain Eukaryota; kingdom Metazoa; phylum Chordata; class Actinopteri; order Lutjaniformes; family Lutjanidae; genus Lutjanus; species Lutjanus argentimaculatus. The sequence goes on along the minus strand of JAWZSL010000004.1, from coordinate 41,684,027 downwards.
GTGTATTTTTTGGTGCTTTGAGCATCACATGACTAGTGCAGTTTCGTTCCACTAATATTTGAGAGAAGGCAGACATCTTTATGGCTGATATCTCTGAAACTAGGCAACTCACACCAAAACATTATAGATGGATAAATAGCACTACAGTACTACAGAGGAAAAAGTATGCATTTCTTATTTTGTCCCTTTAAGGTAATTATTGACTCTCTGGGGTTACACTAACAGTGGTACAGCATTGGTATCTGTGTTAGTGACAAGCAGTATCAGTGTTAGTAAAAATATTAATACTAGAAGTTGTACTCATCATATAAAGAGGATTTCATTTCCATCTGTGTCCTCTTCAGGATCCACTACAATACGTCCGCTGGCAACAGAAAACCAGAGAGGCCTCTGGGGAACGATTAACACTGAAGGTACACAAACATGCTTCTGATTATTACTCCTTTGTATCAACATGTCCAGTTGGTTTGCTGTTTTTTTCACAGATAAAATGAAATGTGCACTTTTCCCAAATGGCCAACAGGGCGAGCTATTTCTCCCCCATTGTGCTTAAAATGTGTTCCACCCACAGTCTCATGAAACATGGTGGTGAAAGAGTGCAACAGACTAACTCACAACATCAGGACGCATCTGAGCCAATCAAGTCATTTTCTCATGTATTACATCCTCCCTCCTCCCTCCAGCAACGAATACAACTCCAGTGACACAGGCACCGACCACAACACCTGTCACCACCACTGCCCAGACAAAAGGTAACCATGTTACACTAATTCCTGCTCTGTAAGCACAAATACACTGAAAAAAAAGTTGAGACAGCTCAAAATTTCAGGGCAACTGCAATAGATTTTTAAACTGTATTTATTGTCTTTTAGAACACATGTAACAGACAAATATCTACTTCTACACCTCTATACACACACTGTGTGTACAGTACCAAACAGATAAATAAAATTAGGTGGGGGTGGGGGGAATAAAATTAAGCCTTACAAAAGTGCTTACAATGAAGGTCATAGCACACGATTATATAGCTTGTAAAGTGTATAATCAAAAGACTTTAAAAATGGGAAATATGCATTGAGAAATCTATCCAGCAACTGCAATAGATGTTTGAATTTTGAACACAACTCAAACTCTTCAGCTTTGAAATAAACTAAAAAAAAGTTTTGCTGACCTGCAATCTTTAGTTGAGATAGTTGAGTTTTCTTCTTTAAATAAACTTGAACCTTTGTGTTTTAGAAACTAAGAAAAAAAAAAAAAAAACGGTATTGCAATAATTGGTCAAGTTGAGCTGTGAGCCTTATTTGTCATTATTTGAGTGCCTGAAAATTAAATGTTGTAATTGAAAATATTAAAATATTAACAATTATTCACTTTCACTGAAATGAGTTTACTCAATAATTTTTGAGGAGGCTCTCAGACTGAAAGATTCAAGTTAATCAAAAGAAGAAGAGTAAATTATATCAACAAAGATTAATAGTTAACTTAAGAATCTCAAAAATTTGTTGCAATAGGTTGTCTTGAAAATTTGAGCTTTCTCAACTGTTTCATTTTTACAGTGTTAATATTGCACTGACCATTGATTATTATTGTCTTTTACATACAGTAATCATCAGCCATATAGGTTTCATCAGAAAAGACACTTAAAGATTGCGGTGATTTACCTGTCTGTTTATTCCTGTCCAGGCAAACCAGCCATTCGTGTGATGAATGGTAACAGTAGCTGCCAGGGTCGTGTCGAGGTCCTCTACAAGAATGTTTGGGGGACGGTGTGCGATGATGACTGGGACATGCAAAACGCCAACGTGGTGTGTAGGCAGCTGGGCTGTGGCCCGGCAATGGCGGCGAAGACTCAGGCCTACTTCGGCTACGGTTCGGGTCCGATCCTTCTTGACAACGTGGAGTGTAGCGGCTCTGAAACGGAGCTGTCCAAGTGCTTCCACCTGGGCTGGGGTCAGCACAACTGTGGCCATCATGAAGATGCTGGAGTGATCTGTGCACGTAAGAGCTGACCTAACATCATGTGGGGCTAAAGCATGGAAAAAATTTATGACGTGCACATATACAATACTGAACATATGGAATGTTTGTATCACAAACCCAGGAGCAGAAGTAACTAATTACAAATACTCAAGTTACCGTAATTAAGTAGCTTTTTCTGGGTACTTGTTCTTTTATGAGTAGATTTTCAAGTCTATGCTTTTACTCATACTTAAGTATGTATTACAAGATATAATCTACTTAGTTACTTTTAAAACCATAGTTGAGTACTAAGTACAATTTGAATTAATATGCAAACATTTCATCTGCATTTTAGTAGCCAATCAGGTGATCTGATCACAAACGGGCCAATGAGAACAAGGACATACAGATGAAAAACAAAACATGTTTTGTACTGCGGAGCAATTTGTTGAATACAGACAATTAAACTTGGACTTAATAAAAATGAGAAAAAAAAAACAGACAAAAATGAAAATGAGGAAATAAACGTGTTTTGTATCTTAGAAATGATTAATGATTAATCAGTTTTGGGCGTTTTCAACTTTTGGTTCAGGAAAATACACAACATTTGCAACCATAGTTTGGAGAGGTGACTGCGACATCAACAGCTAAAAGTAACTAATACTCTGAGTACTTTTTGTGACGAAAACTTCGTTCTATTACTTTTATATTTTTTAACAGCAGTACTATTACTTGTCATTGTGTAATATTTTAGCAGTGAAACAGTACTTATACTTGAGTACAGGTTTTCAGTACTCTTTCCACCACTGCACAAACCTCTTTCTTTAAGGGACAGTTGGGATTATTTGAAGTGGAGTATGAGGCACTTATTGATAGTCTGTGTATTATCTACATTAGACTGTGGTTGGCAGGGAAGCTAAGCAATGTACTACTGTGCACTGGGTCAGCAGCAGCATGTATTTTAGCCACCCCAAAAGACAATATCAGTTTAAGTGTACGCTATATTTACAATATTTTCACCACTTTACCTAGATGTCAGACAGCCTCTTCCTGCTGTTATATAAGCTGATTATTGCTTTCTCCAAACAAACCAAACGCCATAAGGGAAAACAGTCATTTTACCTTGCAGAACACAGACATTGCTGGTTTACCATTGCCTCAATCTGTTTGTTTGTGCTACAGTATGGACAAACTATGTGCTATGTGACTTTATTGTATAAAGATAAGTTCGGATTCACCAAAATGACACAATGACACAAACAAACTAACTGATTGAGGCAGCAGTAGACCAGCAACTCCTGTGTTCTGTGAGCTAAAATGACTGTTTTTCCTTAAGGAGTCTGGTGGCTTTGGAGAGAGTGGTACAATGGTTTATAGAAAGGCAGTTTCCTGTCAGAAAGGAATCTGTGATGGCAAGGTAAGATGGTGAAAATATTATAAACACTAACTTACACTTAAACTGATATTTAAGTTTTTAGCAGGGCCTTTTTTGTAGTGTCTAAAATATGTTTTGCCGCTGACTCTGTTTACAGCAGTACTTTGCTTAGCTTCCTACACTGGTACTCCTGCTGCTTCTCCAAAGTGGGGGAGAACTGACCGCCATCTACTGTATGTGATACACTAACTACAGATAAGTGCCTCATACAGCCCCACTTAAAAAATCTGAAATATCCCTTTAAATAATCAATTCCACTGAAAGCTCATACTTCCTTTTCATTCAGTCATCTGTGACCGCCTTGCTGAGCTGTCCAGTTGCAATGTATGACTTTAGTACTCTGAGGAGGAGACAGCCCAGAGAGCATAAAAAATACAGTGGATGAGTCAAGGCACATCAGCGTCACTGCATGCCCGCAGGCCAAATTTCACTTCTTTGAGGCTGAATCAAAAGCACATACAGACTCCATTTTACTTAGATAGCACATCCTTGGATTCAGGTTGATTGTAAAATGCAATTGTACATTTGTTTTCTAAAGGCAGCTGTTTTTAATCATTTGTCTCGATGAATTCTTCCTTCTGGAGGTAATTAGAAGTGGCAAAGGGGACAAAATCTATGCGTGACAATGAGTGCTGTAAGCACCAAAATCATGACAAAAACAGGTTTTACAAACAATTGTTGAAACTGACAAAAATAAAAAGGTGTGTCCCTGTATTCTGGCCCTAAAGGGGCCAAGACAGAGGTTTCCTATACTGCCCTACGAAGGCACGAAGCAGTAAGAACAGTCCAGAAAGCTTCAAAAAATTATATAAACCTTTGGAAAAACTTCAGGTAATATGAGTGAAGGGAAAACTATGGAAGCCCATTTGAAGTTATGACTTTTTATCTCATAATTTCGACTTTTTAATCTCATAATTAATAATTATAATTTACATGGGGATATTTTTTCTTTCAGTGGTGGAAATGGACTTCCATAGAAAACAGACTATCAGCAAAAACGATGTGTTCTTTCAGCTTTTCATTCAGTAGTTTTTAAAATAACAATTTCTTTGAAATTAATATATATTAAATTACCTTAACAGATTTAAATAAGTGATTTAGCATTAGTTTGACCACTCCAAACTATGAATTCCATGAGAGTAAAAAAAACTGATAAAGCAGTTACTGCTACTCTGCTAAGCTGACATTAGGCTGGTTACCTTTTTAGCAGGACTAATTTAGCAGTTTTTATTTTCCATGATTGGATGTAGCTTCTGCTTTACTTATATGGGCCAACAAACTAAACAATATGATGTTAGTTCATCACTTGGATATATTTATAACTGTTTAGTAGCTTTAGTCCAGGCTAGCGGTTGCTATCTCTAGCTAGCTTTAAGGAATTGGCTGCCTTGCTGGATGTGTGGTTGACCATTTTTAGCAGTGTTTTGTTGTAATAGCACATTTATTATGCTGTTTTCTCTGAATTTATACATTTTTGTTGCATAAAAATGTGTAAAATGTGATGACAATATGTCAGACTTTGGTCTTAACTACATTTTAACTGAATATGGAGTTACTGCATTTAGGCATACTGTAGGGCAGCATATTGATCACTAGGGTTATTAGAAGAGAGGCTCTTGATTGTGTTTGTCACCTGATATTTCCTCAGAATTCCCTGGACACACAAGCATCACTCTGTTTTTTTGTGGTCTCCTGTTTCTTTTAGCTTTTGAATACCACTTTGCAAGTGGACGAGACTTCAGAGTGACAGAAAAGATACCCGCCACCTCCACCACCACCACCACCCCACCCTCTGAAGGTAGGTCACACTTCAACATATTTGTTTTTTAGCTGTAAACTAAATGAAATTACTGAACTACGACGAAACACATCAATACTGGTGTTAATAAACTATAACTAAAATCTAATCTCTAAAATCATTCTAACTCAAGTGCATAGTGGTGTCTGGTCTTTAGCTTTATAATGTAGTGTGGACTCCTCCATCCACTTAAATTAGAATGATTTTAGAACTACATTTTTTATAGTTACAGTTAAAGTTATGGTCCTTGGTGTGGATGGCCCATCAGGCTCAGGGTGCAGTTACATTTTAAAGGGACATGTCTATGGAGGTTCTCAGTCATCCAGGTCATGGTCATGGCTTCTCATCCAAGAAGCTTCTTCAGTTCATCTGAACTGAAGAAGCTTCTTGGATGAGAGGCGAAACGTCTTCAAGAACTCTATCAAGTCCAGTTGCCTACGACAAACTTTGCTACGAATTTTAAAGGGACAGTTCACCCCAAAAATTAATTAATTAATTAATTTTCCCCCTGGCCTGTAGTGCTGTTTATCTGTCTTGATAGTTTTGGTGTGAGTTGCAGAGCTTTGAAGATATCAGCTGCTGCCTTCTCTGCAATATAATGGGACTAAATGGCATTCAGCTTGTGGTGCTCAAAGCATCAAAAAATCTATTTTAAAACCAGTATCTCTTTCCCGAAATCATGACCCGGTTACTCAAGATAATCCACAGACCTTGTTATGAGCAGTTTCATGTAAGCATTACTTTCTTTCTAGAAGAAAGAAGAGAGTTACTTTCTTTCTAGAAGAAAGAAAGTAACTCCAGTAGATTCTACTCTCATACATGAAACTACTCACAACAACTCCAAAACTCCTCAACAACTCACATCAAATAAATCTAGATGGATAAATACACGAAAGGCCAGGGGAAAAATATGTATTTTTGATTTTTGGGTGAACTGTCCCTTTAAATAGATCCTCAACCAGTACAAAATAAACTAATTTCCTCTAGACTCTAGATTTTATGCGACTCTTCTTCGTTTCTGTAGGGACGGTGAGACTGGTGGGTGGCCAGCACCAGTGTGAGGGTCGGGTGGAGATGTACTCAGACTCTGGATGGGGCACGGTGTGCGATGATGCTTGGGACTTCCCTGATGCTCGGGTCGTGTGTCGCCAAGCGGGCTGTGGAGAGGCCACGGCGGCGTGGGGGGAAGCGTTCTTCGGGCCCGGCACGGGAACGATCCTGCTGGACAATCTCAAGTGCAGCGGTGAGGAGGCCTCCCTGCAGGAGTGCTCCCATATATCCTGGAACGTGCACAACTGTGACCACTCTGAAGATGCTGGCGTCACCTGCTCGCTGTCGTGATTTCAGCAGAACCACACTCCCATCTCCACCATGGGTAGGACGTGGGCGTACCAACCTGGGACTTGTATACATTATGTAAATAACAGCTTTCACTTTGCTGAAGGAATACTCCACCACCATCAACATACAAAATAACTAATATGACAATGTATGATTACATATTATAAACTATCTATGCCTATTAAGCACTTTATAAATAAATATATGATATAAAATACAATGTACACTGTTTTTTATTTCATAAACAAAGAAACACAAAGATTTTAACTGTCTGACTTGCTCTTTTTTGCCCCAAAATGTTAAAATATTTACTGTACATGTGATTCTTTGATGATTAGATAAGAAATACTGGAGGAAATCCATCAATTCAATGTGGATAAAATGAGCCTTTGTGTGTACTTCAGCTGCAAAATACTCAAGTATGTCTGATAAAACAAATATGAATATAAATAGAGAAAAAATATCTGCTACAAACAACAGCAATGCAAGAAAACAGAAACATCCATAAATATTTGTGTTATAATGTTGTGAATATACAATATGTCTCCATTTACAAATAAATGATGTGTTACTTGTGTTCTGTAAACCATCATATAAATAAATGTAACTAATCATTTACATGTGACAAAATAAAATGTTCTTATTTTTTGGTACATACATATTTTATACATATTTTTGGCGCAACAATAGAGATGTTCAGTATCTGCAAACATGCATCTCTTCAGTTTTTTAATTCTTTTTTTTAAAGGTCCAGTGTGTAAGATTTACAGGGATCTGTTTTCTTCAGTAGCCCAGAACATACAAACCAAACACCAGCTCTAGATATGGCCTTTCACATTTTTTTGTGAGTTTCACAGCCACTGTAGTTTCACCTACATGCTTGGAAGGGGAGGGTGACGTGAGGTGTTTGCAATCTGCAAGCTCACTGTTAGATGCCATTAAATCCTACACACTGGTCCTGTAATAACACATGAAAATATGGTGAGTCTGCCACTTGACTTTGTTAAAGGGAGAGGATTTTTGGGAATGCACTGCTGCCAGCAAAACAAAATGGCTTCATTTACGAGGGAGATTGTGATATTTAGAGTTGGTCTCTTTGAATTCATGTTTTACTACTTCTTTTAGTCATTTACTGTTTATAGCTTAGAGAAACAAGCTAATTGCTGAGTTAATGTTGATGTTGGTGTTAGCTTAGTTTTTCTTAAACGTTGTAATAAAGAAAAAAGACACAATTACTAACATCATTTTGTTAATATGTTGATAAGCTGTTGCCATATAATAAAAGTAACAGTGGCCACTGTAGCCACTATTACAGCATAATGGTAAATGCAAAAATGTAGTGTAATATGAGCAAAAGTAGAGAATAAAGTTAGTGAGTTAGTCATTTACCAGCAGAATGAATCTAAAGTTTACTATTGGCTAACATTAGTCTCAATAAGCTAAAAGTCATATGTGACCAAATATAGCTTTAGCAGCAAAACTCCAGGATGTGTTGAAATGAGGAAGGGTGTGATTAATTTGTAATGATTTATTTTGAAGTTATTCATCAATAACTTTTGTGTTATTTCTTCTTTTAAAAGTTGCACATCTTAGAAAGTGTAAACTGTAAATGCTCTATATAATAAAATACATTTGCCATTATATTAAAATATGTATACAGAATATTAAAGGTTTGCCGTAACTACAATAAGCAGTTAGAGGATGTCACTCTAATGTCATTAAGCATTTCAAGATTTAATTCTTCAGTCCACTCAGACTCAACCCCAATCTGTAATATTAAAGTAATCTGATTGTGCTGATGATATGTATTCTGGAGAAACTATTATAATTATTGCCATATTGCATTTTGTCAAGAGTAGAGGGAAAAAGGAGAATACAAATGAGCTAAATATCAAGGAATCTGTGGTGGATAAAAGTTAAGATTTACTGACAGCTGCCCAACAAACTGCTTTAGGGCTTAATTTTAAAATCTTGGAGCACTTTAAAATAGGACAAAAATAAATAATAATTTAAAAAAAATCCATAAATAGACACTGTAAATAGACTTTTAAACAAACAATTTCTTGATTTTACATTTGACAAGTCATCATTTTGTTCCAAGCCATTATAAAGAATAAATATCCTAATATATATATAAATATTAGTAAATTATTGTAAAAGAAATTCTGGTCTTACATTAAATAATAACTTCAATTTCTTAAATCAGCAGAAATTAAGGATATGTTGGAGACATAGTACACTACTAATATACTGTATCTTGTGTAGTTGTGACAAGTCATCACTAAATGGAGATATTTGGCATTCACATTAAAGATGGTCAATTTCTGTCAATAACTGGAGGTTTTGAAAAAAAGATAGAAAAATAACCTAAGACATATGTACTCAGAGTTTCTTAATTAGCATTCTGATGTGTCAGAGATACAATACGTTAAGTTGGTATTTTGATTCATAAATTAATTACAGATATCTGTGCACCAACCGTCGTATGAATGTGGTAAAGAGTGTCTTTCTATACTGTGACAGGCTCAGGAGCAAAGTTGGATCTGAGTGATCAGTTTCAGAAACATCCAGAGTGGACACGGACAGGGAAACAGAATGGCCTGTAGGGCGTGTTTGATGACTCATGATAAAATGACTCAGCATATCAGCATTATGATCCTGCCTCATAATCAACTGAAATATCAGCAAATGGCATATCCATGGTTACAAAGCACAAAAATGTGTTACTTTAAAGTGAAACGTACAACTGTCCTGATGAATCTTTAGCTTTTAAACTAACAGAGTTGCTGCTTTGCTTCTGCACTGCCAAGCAACTGTGCTGCAGTCATTTCAAACATGAGATATGAAGTGTTTTATGGTCATAGGTGTGTCTTTTCTTTATCAGCTGCAGGCTTTGAAGGTGACTCAGCCAATCAGACCTGAGGACAGGGAATCTGTTTCCTGGTCTATAATCATTATTATATATATATAAAAAAAACAATATGAAACACTTATTCTTACCTGTCACACATTTGTATATTGAACATTTGTTGTCGTTCTTCAGTATGTACAGCCTCTCCTTGGTAAATGCTTTAAAGAAGTTTCATATTCTTTAAAGACACACAAAAACATGTCATGCTGTTTATCTCATGGGAGATAAAATTTTATATTCTGCAAACAACATATTACTGTAACTTGTAGGAGCAGGTTATATAGAATATCATCTTGTGCCATAGTGCAAATCATTATTTCAGAACAGGTTGGTAAATGTCATTCTTGGCCCTTGGATAGAAATGAGCTCCTGTGCACCTGATGTCTCACATAGCCAGACATATCTCTACGAGAGGATACAAGTCCTGTCATTAAAATGAGGCTTTGGAACAATCTGCCTGAGGAGATCAAGTTGGCCAAATCAGTGATCTCTTATAAATCCCCTCTTAAAATATACTTTTATCGGACAGCCCTTCCTGACTTTACGGACTTTACAGAGTTTTAACAGCTTTTATTTCCTAAAATGTTTTTATTTTCCTATTCTTGCCATTTTACACTGAATTATTTTATTTGTTTTCTTTTAAAATCTAATGACTTTCCAACCTGTTTGTTTTATTTGCTGCCCTTTGTGAAGCATTTTGTACTATAAACTTTGAAAAGTGCTCTAAAAATAAAGATGATTATTAATTTTAATGCAAAAAATACTCTAAAAGCTACTTTTCTGTGCAGGTAAAGCTGTAACATAAGTTACTTTTTAATGACAATAATCTTGTAATGTAATGAGTTACTTTTAAAAGTAACTTTCCCTAGCACTGTGCATAACCTGCTGTAATATTACACAGTCCCTGCAGAAAGTTGCAATGTTGTAATCACAACAATTAACACAAATTCAACCAATCCCCGTGAATTCTGCACAACCTTGCAACTTCATCCAATCACAGCAACATTTCCGCAAATCTGACCAATCACTGTAGCTTCCCACAAATTCCACCAATCAGTACTCTATGCAAACGTCATACATGCATTTAGGGTACTGAAAAGTGTTTCATGTACATGTTTGTCATTATTATTGACATTAACCAATGCTCTGTGCAAAGATTTTTTTCCTTTGTGCAACACCCACCAGGTGCACTTGTTCATTTACAAATAAAGCATATTTTGTTAGAATGTTTGTAATAATAATTTCCTAATCCTGTAATCCTTTTTGTTAATTTTACTTAGAATACCCAGAATGTGTGGTTTTATTCTCACCAAAACAAGTTGTCTTTGATTTGATTCACCTGCTCCTGCAAATTAATTGCAACAAAATGCCTAAAAACATCACAACGTGCAATTAAATTTTTTATAAGAATCTTGGTGTGAAATCAGGGATTTGAGGCTGCAACAATCCCCCCAAAAAACTGTGAAATTCTGGAGGGACTGATTACATGAAGAAGTGAGATGTGATAATCTGATAACATGCAAATTAACTGAAGATGATCAACTATTATATCAGCTGAAATAATGCAGGGCAGATCTTGACACAGGGCACCTTTACAAGAAGGGGCCATTGGGTCCAGTTGGGTCCCATCAGGTTCAGGCTCTATGCACCAAACAGTGGGAGTTTTCAGTGACAGGGACAATACATGCCAGGAATTGAAATTGGCAATGGCTAAATTGGGGAGAAAAATGAAAATAAATAAATAAATATAGCACAATCCAAACCCGATGTGAGCCCATGAAATATGTGAGAACCCTGTCGGGTTTGGGCACAGATCTCAACCTCTATTCCAGACTCCCATGTGCTGCTCCAAAGACTTGAGAATGACTTTAGGAACATGCAGCACTAAAGCTCAGTACCAACTGACAGGATGAGGGCCCATGTGATCCTGAGACCCTGTCTTGTAAAGGTGCCCTGTATCAAGATCTGCCCTGTAGTAGTCATTTGTTTTTTCCAATTTTTCTCCCCAGTTTGTCGGGGAGTTCCAAATCCCCCCATGTATTGTCCCTGTCACTGCCAGTTCCTACTCTTTGGTACATAGAAGGAAGCTTGTAAAGAAAACTGTCGGACTGTAATTGGGTTTGGGCTGAAATAAGATAATGAGGGATGGATTGGGTCAGGTTTGGACCAAATTTTGTCGGGGTTGGGACTTTTCAGGCCCAATTAAAGTTCTAATAGACGGAAGCTTGTTAATAAAAATATTGGGCTGTAATCGGGTTTGGGCCGAAATATACAAATAAGGGTTGGGTTCAGGTCAGTTTCAGACAGAATTGTGTCAGCACTGGGCCTCGATGGACTCCACTTTGAAGGCCCGATTAAAGTGATGATCTGGAGCCCAGGACAGTTGGTAATCAAGCTTTGCATTTGTACTGTATAATAATGTGATAGAACGATACAGTATCCAGTCTACAGAAGAAAACCTCCATTTCTTAGGATGTGTGGAGTGTGGACCCTACACTGGATGCCTGTGGGGCAATAGGCTGTGCTGTCTCTCCACTGCCAGGCTCGTTACATCACTCTGTGAAGACACGCCTTTTTGGGTGGTGACACAACCGAGGGAAAGTGCTCGGAGGGGGAGGGGTGTCCCGTCGGCAGGCACACAGACAGCAGGCAGCAGCTGCAGCGAGAGGACCCGGCGCCGTTACTCTGCATTAAAACGTTCACATTCACGACTTTTAGCCCCGAAACACAGCGGACAGCAACACAAACACATCGAAAATGGTAGACCGCGAGCAACTGGTGCAGAAAGCCAGGCTGGCCGAGCAGGCGGAGAGGTATGATGATATGGCAGCTGCCATGAAATCGGTAAGTAGGCTTCCTGTGTAAATAACCTTTCTCTTTTGGATCTATTTTATGATAAAGAGCCTCTTCGACGTGTGTGTGTGTGAGTGAGACATGTGTGAAAGCTAGCTCACCTAGCTTGTAATACGCAGACAAGGTACCGCGGTGCCTCCGCGTTCGAGCACATTTGGACTTAAAGCGGATAAGACACACAAAATGGTGTATGAAAGTTGTCATTAAAGAGTGTGTTTATGAGAAAGACGCAGTTAAGAGAAGGAGAAAAGGCGCTTATAGTAAGATTTGGGCAACATCATTTTGAACAGGACTGCAAGGCCCGTAAAGCCTATGTTCACATTTCACTCGCCTCCATACAATTCATTTGTATCAGTGACACCGTTTTAATCCACCGGGGTTCAATTAAAATGGCTAATTTTCGGTAAATCGAAGTGTTTGATCGGCGGTTTGCTGCGGTGGATTGTGGTTGTCTGAAATGCGGACTGTTTGATCTTGGGGCGGTGCCTTTCAGCAGGCTCCTTTAAACACGACCAGGCTGCTCGGCTGTGAAGGAACCGAGAGGAATAAAGCACCAAGTATCCACGAAACCACACTTAAAATCCTTCTACTGGACACATGTGGCTCAATAATGAAAGGGAATCAAAATGGTCACGTCGAAAGATGCGCATAGTGTTGGAGCAGAGGACGCACTAGGTGGTACCATGATGATGAGAGTGACATGTTCCGGTTTACATGATGCTGATGAGCCATCCATTTAATGTTCAACACCACTTTTTTTAGCTTGATGTGGAGGAACACCCACCCTCTCCATCTTATTGCTTCACATTTGGCGCATTGGAAAAGAGCAATGTTGGCTGAAGGTTGATCACAATCGATTTGCGCAGAAGCAGCGCACAAAATCCGGAGCGTTCACCTTCCAGACGTGGGTGTTGGTGGACGGACAGCTTTCCAGAAAGCTCTCTAGATGTCATATTGCAGCAAAAGCTTCGTGTTAATTTTTTTTTTTTTTGGCTACATGACGGGACCTGCTCGTGTTAATCGATGCTGTGTAGCAACCGCATCCCTGCGTCCTCGACCTCTTCCAGCAGGTTCCCACACAGAGGCGTGCCGCAGCATCTGCCAAGATGCAGCACAGGCCCACCCGTAGTGCACCATTTCATAGGCAGCGTTTTATCACAGCTCCACAAAGGCTGCATCTCTCTGTATGAGCACTGTCTGGACAATAGGATCATAGAGGAAAGGACAGGAAGGCAGCAGAAGTAGAGGATTTGTGTGTTGTGTGACGAGGCCTCTTCTCATTTATTTAACAGAATGGCCAGTGCAGGAGTTCATATTGTGACTTTTTATGAGAATTTATGTAGCATTTGCTATTTATTTTACTTTCATATTCTAGGCTGGTAGTCTTGGTGTAATTTCTCTAATTTTCCTCCAAAAATATTTTTTCTGTCTGTTTTGTTTTATTAACAAAGCCAGTCCTGCCAGCAGTAATCTGAGTGTGAGCCCACCCTGTACAGGACAGTGGTTATATTTAATAGTAGAGATATCAAGATTAGTGGAAGCTACTTTTTCCACATTAGCTTCAACTCCAAGAGTCAACAAGTAAAGCTGTCAGCGCATTTAAAGACCACGCTGCGTGCTGCCGCTCTCTAGGACCAAGCTGTAGTGGTAATGCCAGAGGGGGCCCGGCTCCACCCCTTCCGATTTATGCCGAGTCAGAGAAGAGAGCTGCCCCTCGCCCAGCCAGTCTCTCTGCAGCACTGGGCAGCGGGGTGTGTCTGCTGCCTCGCCCATCATTTGAGGGGAATCCCTTGCCACTGCAGACATGGTTACCGCCCGGTGGCAACGGAACCAAATAACCAGGATCAGGGAACACGACACTGCGCCCATCCTCAGGAGGGCTGTAAACGCCTCAGATTCAGGAACCATAATACAGTAATTTAATGGACCTCTGCCTTTATAATAGAGTAGATTATCAGGACAGCGTGTCTCAACATCAAATATATTTTTACAGCATCAATAATTTAATCCCTGGTTTCTGTAAGAAGAATTCAGGACAAAGGGAAATCATTTTTATTGAAGAACATAGTTATTCTCGTTAATTGGGACAGACATTCATTATTTGGCAACTAGAAATCAGAAGGTTTTAGTCTATGATTTCATACCAATATTAAGTGAGAGACAGAATTAGTTCTTTTATATATTTTGGGGAGATTTTTACATCCAACATAAAAGAGAGTCATCAGCAGGTCATCCATGTTTTTCCAAATTCATTTTTAGGAGCTCTGTGTGACATCACAGGTTTGAGAGCAGCCTTAAATGTGGCTTGTCCTCTTTCTGTCTGTCAGGGACAGCTCTGAGTGATCAGAGATGCAGACCCAGACAGTCGTCTGCAAATATTTTTAAGTTTAATTCAGTTCAGTTGCATTCTCCTTCTATCTACAGAACACAGCACTGGCTATAAGAGGGGGCACAAGTGATTCTGTTTTCCTTGAACCAAGAGTCCAAGAAGGAAATTACTTCTAAATGAAAAAGTGACATGAACTGAAAATTAGGTTTTTAGTTGCTTCTTAAAACTATTAATGATTCAATGTGAAAAGGCAAAGAAACTGACAAAAAATAGTTCCAATAATGTGGTAAATGCTAGCCTTTAGAAATATTTGGTAGGTTTTAGCAGCTCTGACTCTAAAATACTGTGGATGAAGATGATGCCATCACAGAGTTACCTGGAGAACATTACATTACCTCTGGTAACTGCCATAGGCTTAATATGTTATTTTAAACGAATGTAACTAAAGACTATATTATTAGAGCCACACGTGACAGATTATGGTCCATGTCTTGAGGAAGTGCACACAGTGTAAAGAAAACAGAATTTTGTAAACATTTGTACTGTATTGTACAGTATGCAGCAGTACTCTGCACTGTGCAACTGTATGTCATAGTAATTGGGACTAGGTATTGTACTCAGTATCTTTTTAAGTTATTGACCAAAATAACCCAGTACCAATTAGGGCTGCACAATTCATTGAAATCACTGTATAGCTTTGTGCAATTTTCACATTGTAGGAGGTGCAATATTTGTTAAAGGCAAGATGTGTGTCAGAAAACGTTCAAATGAATGAATGTGGTGAGGTAGAGATGTCCTGTCCCACACATCAGATTCTACACACCAAAAAACACCTCTTCATTTGGCACAGATTCCTGCAAAAAAAAAACCAACAAAAAAAAACAAAAAACACTGTTGTCATTTTAACATGTTTTTCAGTTAAAATAAGAAAAATTACAAAAAAATTATCATTACTTCTAATATCACAAACCATACCGCAATTGCAGTATCAGTAGAATTAATTGCAATTAGATATTTTTTCAAAATTGCTCTGACTTACCTAGTCAAATAATAACCTGCATTCAATCCTTTTTGTGCCCACATCAAGAAAAAATAACTTGTATGGTTTTTGCTTGCAGCCAATCACCGCAAGTGTTATTTGATTTAATGCAACATGTGATTGGCCTACTGCTTACAGTACGGCTGAGCGATAAGGACAAAATCAATCACAGTAATTTTAATGATCAGTTTTGCAGCAGTATTGTGGGGATGACCATTGGTGCTTTCACAAAATGTAAACTCTGAGATTTATAAGAAATAATCATCAGTCAAGTAGATCTAGTGACTAAGTGGGTAAAAGCAAATACTAGAAGAGCTAGAACAGTCTGGTAAGTTCAGAAAATTCCACCATTTTACTGAAATGCAGTCTTTAAAACCAGGAAAACACTTAGGCCATATCACAATATAGGCTAATGGTATCCAAAATCTAAGATGATATCTAGTCTCACAATGTTGATATAGTATTGATATATTGCCCAGCCCACACAGTCTGTGGTGTAGTGCAGTTAAGTGTGGTGTATTTTACAGAGCTGGCTGTTCAGTGTGCAAAGATGCCACCAAAACATTCAACAGTACGGCTATACTACACACATGTGGCATCTGGTCAAAATAAATGCATAAAATGTGAAATGATTATTTCAGGAATGTTTCACATGATGGGAATCAAGTGAAGTAGAAAGAAAGGTACCAAAGAAGTACTCTGTTGGTATTGGTATCACTTCATCGGTACTGATTTCATCATTTTCTAAATGATATCCAGCCCTGGTAGTAATACTGTGCACATTACAAAATGCCTTTTCTATTAAAGTACATGCTGGTGACCTTTAGGTGTCATTATTGAGAGTGACTATGAATATTGAATATTCATGTAAAAAGACTTCAGTACTACAGTAAGCATATCTAATGAAACTATTACATCATAATATCCACATGGGCACACTGCGTCAGCCCTTTGATATATTAATGATTCATTCTTAAAGGCCCATCTCATTAAACCCAAATCAATACACCAGTTTTAATGTAGGAAATGCATTTAGTGTGTTAGAAAAATGTTTTGTTTTTCCCCACTATCTCCTGAAAGACCTCGCCAGTGTTTTTGCATGTTGTAGCACATTCACTTCAAACCATCTGTAGTTTATTCTCCTGGGGTGATCAATTTTTAGTGAAATTTTTGAATAAGATTTTCTACCTTTCCCTTCATTTTCATTCACCAAGCTTGTAATGGCACCATAGAAATGTATAGTTTCAATAATACTGATAAAAGATTATTTTTTTTGAGGCCCCGTCCTCAATTCTACTTTATTTTCTTCAGTAAATCTATTATTCTGTTGAATGTATGTTTTTAAAGACGATGATCATTTTCAATGATGGCAGTGCTTCTTTTACATTTTGAACTTAAGTGACTTTAGTTTACCTTGCCACTGGCAGTGCTCCTCCTTTTTGAAGAAAAAAAAACAACCAATATGCCATTTTGGGGGAAACCTTTCAACCTTAATTCCCATGAGAAAAAGAACTCTAAATGTCAAGTTATTCTTTCAAGCTTTTGAAGCAGCCAAATCAAGCTCCCTGTTTGTGAGCCACACAAGGCTTTAACTCCTTTCATACAAACCCGGGTATGTCACAGTGCTTTATTGAACACATGTTCAGCCTGGGTTTGACCTGATTCAATTGAGTCTGCTTTCACAAGTTAATCCCTGAGCGTCACTGTCCACTTCAGTCTGCAACTGCTGCTCAATGCAAATGACTGATAAACCACAGAGTTACATAGTTAGACAGAATTAGATTACGTAAAGTAACTGCACAGCGTGGGTCAAGTTTCAGTTTCTCATTTTCTCTCCGTTTCTCACCCACTCTGTCTCTCTTTCACTTTCTTTAACTAGCGAGGTCATACAAGTGACATTAGCTTAACTTCCCATCCTAAGATCCATTAGATCTCTGTTAGGATGAGGATCAAGAAACCATTTTGGATGAATCGTGTCGCCCCACTAAGATCTGCCACGGATGTGGGTTTGACCCATTTATGTTGGTCTGAAAGGGCTATTACACTTCCCAGCATCTGGCATCCCGGCAACCATACCAGCAGTGGCTAAGAGGCAGTTTTTGTCCTGATCTATCTACTAGTCAAGCTATGTTCCAGATTGCAGATATAAGTGGTGGTAGGATGAGATCAGAAATCCAGAGGGAGCTTGGATAAAGGAATGGATATGTTTTCTAATTCAGTCAAATCAGGGTCTGTTAGAGTTGTGGCACTGAAAAGAGCTTACTTTCATCATAGTCATGCTAACAGGCTTGAGCATGAGTAAGACTGATTTAACCAAGTACCCTTAGTCGGTATGATGTACTGATTTGACACCATTTTGAATTAACTTTCACACACACACACTCACACACATCCATCCTATTGGAGAGCTTAGTTCTTTGTCTTAGGAAGTGCATGGTACAGAGAGCCAGGGCTTCCATCACACTTAATGAACTGAATGCGTTATTCACCCATGGACGTCCATTCAATGCATTTAACAGATGCATTGTGCTGCAGCTGCTCCATATACTGAATGTATCCTTAATATATATTGACTAGCCTTATTTTACAATGTTTGCTTTTTTGTGAAGTTTTTTTTTTATTGCAATTCAGCAAACCATACAAAACAAAGATATGCCATGACTTCATTAGGGCTGCAACTAACCATTATTATCATAGTTGATTAATTGGTCAAGTATTTTCTTCATTAATAGTTGTTTGGTGTATAAAATGTCAGAAAACTGTGAAAAATGTTGATCAGTTTTTCCCAGAGCCCAAGATTGTGTCATCAAATGTCTTGTGTTGTCCACAACACAAATATATTCAGTTTACTGTCCTAAAGGAGTAACAAAACCAAAAAATATTCACCTTTAAGAAGCTGAAATCAGAGAATTTTGATATTTTTTCTTTAAAAAATTACCACAACTGATTAACTGAGCAACTGATTATCAAAATAGTTGGCTGTTAATTTCATAATTGATTAATCATAGCAGCTCTAGACTTTATGATGTAAGATTCCAAAAACAAGGAATTAGCATTCTTTCATAAGCATATATACAACAGGTATAAGAATACAGGTACAGCAGCAGCAATATTATTTTTGGGCAGTTTTTGCCTTGATTCATAGGACAGCTGAAGATATGAGAGGACAGGGGGTAGGGAGGGAGGGGACGACATGCAGCGAATGGGCCGCAGGTTGGAGTCGAACCAGCGGCCGCTGCAGAGGACTGATAGGGCACACACTCTACCAACTGAGCTACAGGGCCCCCCATATACGCAGTAATTCTTGTGTAGACAGTTACACTCAATAACATTTATGAAAATTTTCATCGCTTATTGAAATTGGATCTGTAAACTGTCACTGCTACACTGAAGTCTCACACTCCAGCATCTGATTTGTCTGTTGCTCCTGGAAACAACATAAACTGGTGGAGAAATAGGGACTTGATCCATAACAATTTTTGTCCACTTTGAGCTCTTGCCATATAAATCAAAATCCTCTGGCTTCCTGTGTCTTATTTTTGCTGCAGGACACACATTCGATAGAAAGCTCTGTTGTCCATGGGTTTGATCAGAATCTCCATAGGCGTGGGTGTGAGGGGGATGATACATCTTGTGGGAGGTACCATCAAAAATCAAATGAGATTTATAGTCTTAATGAGTCCTTGTTGTGAAATGAGTGAGATTTTTTTTTTTAATTTGACACCTATGGTGTCAGATTCATTTTAGATACTGATTGCCACAATCAGTGTGCTAAACTAGGAAACGGGGTTATAGCCCCAGAAAATGTCTGTCTTCACTCAGTCACCATTTCCTGTTTTCTAGTTCATTCTCATCCATCATCCTCATTTTGGAGTTTTTGTCCAGGGGGCATAGGAACCAAACTTGTATTTCTTTATTTCTCCTGACCCTCAATCCAATCATGAATGCAGCCAGTGTCATCTCAGGACGGTTCAGGATGTCCTGAAATGAGTCTTGACTCAGTGTTGAGTCACAAAGACACTACGAAAACACCCACCTTACCCACCTCCACACACTATAATCATGTTCATTTCACATCTGAGAGCCTTACTTACATTTGCAGCAATATGTGCAGAATTGAACAGAGTGCTTTTCCCCTCCCAGTTCAATATACCTTATTATCTTGTAGCATCATCCAGTTGCTATGGTACCTATTTTTCCTTTTGCCTGCTTACTGCTGGGACATAAAAGCTGACGGCGTCTTAAGGCATCACACTGACACATCTGCCTTGACCTGCAGTTTCAATATAGTTCTGGGGAGAGGAAGAACAGGTTAAAAGGAATAAGTAGAGCGCATTCTTGAAGCTCCTTCGTGGGTACTGAAAGTATGTTCTGAGTGTAAAAACATGACTGATGTCTGTCTTTTTTCAGTTTTCTTTGGCACATGTTGCTTAAATTTATCTGTACCAAACTAGTCAAAAGTATTACCCCCCCCCCCCCCCACACCACACACACACACACACACACACACACACACACACACACACACACACACACACACACACACACACACACACACACACACACCACACACACACACACACACCACCACCACCACCACCACCACCACCACCACCACCCACCACCAAAAAATAACATTTTATATAGAATTGACCAACAATTATTTTCATCATGGATTAATCTGTCTGTTATCTATCTCTTATTTTCTCAATTAATTGATTATTGTTTGATTAGTGGTTTGGTTCATAAAATATCAGAAAATTGTGAAAATGTTGGTAACTGACGTCCTCAAATGTCTTGTTAATGTCCAAAACACAATGATATGGAGTTTACTTTAAGACAGGTGCAAAGAAAACAGAAAATATTCACATTTGAGAGGCTGAAAATGGAGAATTTGGAAATTTTTTAATGAAAAAGTGACTCAAAACAATTAATCAATTAATAATTTATAAATTGTTACACCAAACATGTTAAGTTTTCCTTCCTCATTTAACATTTATAAAGCCAATTTTAAAATATATATTGAATCATACATTAATGTTTGCTTGCCAGTAGTCTTTTTGTATTGCTTGGGGATGGGTATTGTCGGGATTTTATCAATATCAATACTGCTTATCAGTACTAATATCTATCAAGAATACTTTACATAATTGGATGCAAAAAATAAAGGCATGACTTGCAAAATGTGAAAAGATTCAACAGTCTTTTAACTGGAATGACGGGGGTCAGCTGTGGTCATCTCTTGAGCAAAAGAGGAGCATCTTGTCACTAAATTGAAAATAGCTGGCCCGGTTCACCTTAAAGGTCAGTCCACCTTAAGTGAGCCTGGACTGAAGCTGTCACTAACTTCAGGCCTTAAGCAGCATGCAAGACCCGGGGCCTCAGCTTGGCTCTTGAGGAGTCGTAGTATCTGACAAACAGCCTACACTGTACACACACATCACTTTACTGCTTCAGTCACAGCTATGATGTCACTCACCATTTGTCCAGGAGATCAGCAATATTTCGGTACTGACCAATCAGGAACCAGTTCTAATTTAGTATTGGCTCTCAGTGCCTGTCCTGAATAGCACTACTAGTGGTCAAAAACACCACAGGACACCTTTACTGCATGTAGAAGGCTTATGTTAGTCACCGAAAAAGAAGGATCTTACAACTCTTGAAAGTTGTCATGGAGACAGTGATTTTCTTAAGTCACAACAGTTTTCACTTAACAGTAGAAATTAGAGCTGCACAGCAAATTGAAATTTTATTGTAAACGCAACATGGCTTTCAAATTTGCAACTTTCAAATTGCAGGAGGTGCAATATTTGTTAAAGGAAAAATGTGTCAAAAAACTTAGAATGAATGAATGTGGTGAGACTGATGTCCTGTCCTACACACCAGATTCTACAGACCCCTGCAAAAAAAATCACACCAGTCATTTTAACATGTTTTTCAATCAAAATAAGAATAATGTAAAAATTATTATTTCCTCTAATATCGGTAATCACATCACAATTGCAGTATCAGTCAAAATAATTGCAATTAGATGTTTTTTTCAAAATCATTCAGCCCCAGTACAAATACGATGGTCTCATAATTAACTGATCTACTAGGAATTTGTACTAATAATTATTTTTGTATATATTTGATTGACGGCTGCAACGCCTTGCTGTATGACGTTGTTTTGTGTTGCGGTGAAAGTTGAGCCAGGTTTAACTTTTCCAAAACAACTATTTATTTATTTGATTTATTTATTTATTTATTTTTATTTTTTATTTTTTTGTAAGCTGGAGATCCCTACATTGGCACCCAAGCTGCATCAACAGAGTGGCCACATTTACAGTTATTAATGTAAAAAATTCAAAATATGTTTTTAAAAATGTTTTTGTAAATGTTAAATGAGATAAGAAATTTACTCAACCAGTTTTTTAGGCCTCATGGATACACAAAATGCGTTTTGGTGAGAAACAATGAATGTAAATACAAACTTGGTTTACAGGAAAAACTCCTCAGGCCACCTGTGACCTGTTACACAAACTATATTTCCTGGATCATATTTCATCGCCTCACCAGTACCTGAAGCAACATGCCCACACCAGCACAGGCCTTTGCTTTTTTTTTTTTAATTTAGGGCAGTTTTCAGCCTGAACGCACACTCGCTCCTGTCTTCTCTTCTCTGTCAGCATTGAAATGAGATTCTATTCATAGGAATATTGGACGAGATCAGATGTTACAGAAGTTTCTGGCATTATTCAATACCCCCAGATGTTGAAAAATTATGAAATGGTCTTATATGGAGACAGAATGCCCCCTCAGTGTCCCATTCCTTCATTAATATTGTAGTGGTGAATAAGTATGGCAGTGGTAATGCTCTCTAGGTAAAAAGGCATGCTCAGCAAAGTATCGGGGGCAAATAAGGACTCCACTCTACCATCCTAAGTGTGGGTTTTAAGAATGTTCTTTCAATCTTGCAAAAATATTTTTTAATTTCTCCCCTATTTTATTTTTGGCTAGGTTTTTCTGTTTATTGTGTTTTGTCTTCTCAGTTCATGCAGTGAAATGTCACTTGACACCACAGTTCATGTTTGTAGAAGAATAGTTGGTGATGTCGCTTATTGCCCTGGCAGCATGATAAGGGTTATTTGTTTGGGATTTCATGCCCCTGAATGAGTTTACAGGATTATTGCAGACCTGGAAAATATGAACAGAGTGATCTTGACAAGATCGGGATAGCTAGAAGATGGACGCATCCTGAAAAACACAAGTGTCATGTCAGCCTGTGTTCCTGAGTCAGTCTATGACCAAGTATTAGTAATGCAATTACACACTCATCTCAGTACTGTCAGAGTTAGTAACACCAGTAGTCAATACGTGATGAGTCTGCAGTGCCTCTAAACTGTGATCTGGAAATGAAGCAGATCTGGGATAACAAGTAACTGTTAATGAAACAAATAGCAGTGTAATGTTATCCTGATCAGTCAGATCTGTACTTTCACTGTCACAGAAGTGCACTGGGAGGCGCCATCATAACCCACATTTGACCTTTATGGCAGAACACATTCAGCCCACAAAAATGGGGGCTGAACATGACAGTCTTGTGCTCACAGTAATATTTGACACATGCACCAGCATGTAAGGGGGAAAATGTTTTACTTTCACATTTGAACACATGGTGTGTTGCCTGTTTCCCTGTCTTGTTTTATCACAGCAGAGAACCAGTTGTAACAGAGAGGCCCCAGCTTCTGTTAACTTGCATTTGGCCTCAATTCATACCAGTCCAGTGTCCAGTGTTGGGAGGGTTACTTTTAAAGCATATTCCTCTACAAATTACTGAACACATGCACTGAAATTACATTTGTAATATATATATGATTACTTACATTACATAACACTCTCTAAAAAATTTTGGATCACTTTAGGAATTCTGAATCATATTCTGAGCCCATTTGTCTGAGTTAAGGGGCGTCCATACCAAGAACTATAACTATAAAATTATAATTGTGGCTGTCAACTCTGAATGTAGTTAACACTTGCTCTTGGGAATGACCTCACTGGAAAGATCCCAAAGTGAAGGACTCTACAGAGACCATTTTGGCACAGGCCTCTCACGAGGCCACGTAGAACAGCTTATGCATGCCATACATGTCCAGAGAAGACTAAATGAATAGTGTTGAATAAACGGTTCCTATTTGTGGCTAATTCACGATACATATCAGCAATTTGGCTAAGCTAATTAGCCAGCTTGTTAGCCTCACGATGCTTCTTCAAATTAGATGTGGAACTGACATGAACACTGAAAGACTTCATCTAGAATTTTGAAGAACTGGAAAAGACAATGTTCACCATTTCTGACATTTTATAGACATTGCAGCCCCAGCTTTAACATGACAATTAACTTTAGTCTTTTTTATTTGATGACTGCTAATAAATAAAACAGTTTCTGAAGGGGAAAGTAAAAATTTTGGGCAAGTAAATTTCTGATTCACTTGCCCGACTGGACAAATGGAAAAAAACACAAAAAACGTTGAACCATCGCTGTAACAGAATACAGGTATTTTGTATAATAAATTCACAGCGCTGTTACATGTACTCAGTTATTGTCCAACCCTTCCAGTAGCCTAGTTAGGTCCACATGTGTCTTATTTTTGGACAAGCACATCAGCTGAAATCACTGAAAAACTACTGTCATATGTGGTAGCATAGCAACAAAGAGCTACTTGAAGCTGCCTCTCCACCACCATTACTAACTCACACATCCACTGCCTCGCATCCCCCTTTTCTTAGCGCCAGGCTCTAGCCCTATTCACACCGCCAGTGACGTCAGGTAGTCCACGGCGCCTTTGTGCTCTGCTGGCTGAATGAGGGTCGGCAGGGGGGTTGTCACATCAGGTTAGGAGAGACCAGGAGCGAGAGCAAATGAGCAAGGAAAAGACAGAAGGAAAGCACAGAACAGGAAGAAAAAATGGTGAGCTGTGGGACTGTGGCAAGCCTTCATTATGTGAATTGTAATCCATTAAAGGGAAATGCAAGGCGGCGTGCATTGAGGTCGAACCCAGCCTCTACTTAGGCCCAACATATCCTCTCACTCCCCAGCCCTGCAGCTCTCACTGTGTCTCTCCTGTGGATATTAATGGCCATGCAGAGAGCTGTCAAAGAGGAAATTATTGATTGTCCTGCCTGGCCTTTGTTTGTATTACCACTCAGTTGTTTGGAAGTTTGACTGCCTTGTGCAAGGATGAGTCACGAGAGAGCAGGCGCGATTGATGAGCTTTATGGGTAGACAGAGCTCTATTGTCATCGCCGCACCACAGCTTCCGTCAGGGCTTTCTGCTCACCCTGCAGCCTTCTGAAACAAAGACTGCCATGTTTTTACAGACGTGCTGTTTAGGCCTTGTTTTTCTGACCTCTCGGTTGCTCCAGCGCTGACCTACTCTGCTGGTCGCATGCTCTGTAGGTCACATACTCGTTTGCGCTAATTGTAATTTAATGGGCTAAGGTATAGAGCGGTATAGAGCTGAGGCTATGCTGCAACAGTGACTAATGGGGGGGCAGGGTGACTTTCTCCTGTGCTCGTAAGTGGGATCATTACGCAATGGATGTCACTTTATTGTTTGTCTCTAGTCATGCTCTTCCAGTACAGGGGTCACTGTATTTTGTCTGTTGTAAATTTTACAGCGTCTTGTGGTGAGACACTCCTTAGTGAACAAGCACAAAAGTCTACAGTCCTGCTGCAGGCACTCTTCATATTCATATTCAGAGGCTGCACCACAGATCATGGCCAAATTCAAAGGGGTGATTCCTGTAAGAAGCATGAAACATGAAATTTCCTGGCAATCTGGCCACAAGTCGCCTCTTGGGCCAAAGTTAATAAATTAGTCTGAGTTGGCATCAAGAGAAAAAGATCATGAGATACTGTGGCGTGTTTGTGGCTTTTAGAAAGTTTCATGGTAATCTGGCTGTAAGATTTTTGACCTGTTATCTTTAGAACAAAACTAGAATCAGAAGGATTCATCCTCTGGTGACCATGACGAGAGAGTTTAAAGCCATTTCTGTGGCTTTGTGAGGTTCTACTTGAGCACAGAACTGCTTTGAGCTAAAGGCTAACATCAGCATGCTAACATGCCCACAGTAGTAATACAACATGTTGATGTTTAGCTGGAAATAATTTATTAGGTGTACAATCTAGAGCCATGAAGGGGTCTTTTAATATTGAAGTGGTATATTTACTAGAAGGAAATCACAAATTTAAGAGAAAAAAACAGAATATTCTCTGAGATTATTAAATAATAATAATTTTTGTCAAGGCTAGGATTAGTTCTATCAATTAACCTCAGTTTACAACAATTTGAGAACATTCTACACTGCAGTGGACAACAAACTTGAACACAATGTAGTAAGTCAAAGCAGCCACAACTACACAGTGAAGAAAGTGCATGAAAAGCAAGTTTTCTTCTCACTAATTTATGACTTTGTTTTTTGTTTTCCTCTTATAACTTGGATATTCTTTCAGATTAAAGTGGTAAATTTATGAGAAGTAAAATCAAAGTTTTTTTTCTCATGGATTTATGAATTTAATCTTGGATTATTACCCCCATCCTGTGCCGTCATTAAAAAAAACCCTAATGGCCGTAATAAACCCTTGTATAGTTTAGCATAATAACATTTTCTATTAATATGTAAAATGAAGTGAATCTGAGGCTAGTTTTGCAAGTATTTGGTTATAAATCAAAGTATTGGACACATTTTGACTTGATGATGGCATGTATGGAAACCATGAATATCTATACAAAATTTTGTCCCAGTCCACCCAGCAGAGATCAAGAAATTTCCCTGAACAAGTAAGAATTTTGACCTATTATTGGCAAATGTTACAAATGTTACAAATGATCTTTAGGGCCTCATGAATGTACGTACCAAATTTCACAGCAACCCCCCCAATAGTGTTTCAGATATTTCAATCTTGACCAAAGTGGTGGATTGACTGAGTGACTGATATTGTCATCCAAAATCGTGTTTCATATTTTAACTAGGAGTCGACAGTTTGACCTGATGGAGGTGAGAGGAGCTCATGTAGTCTTCAAAATGGAAATGTGCTCTATAAATCTGGCAGAAAAACCAAGCAGCATCACCATCCTGAGGCCCTCATGCCATCATAAAGGTTGAAGCTTGATTGAAGTGAAAAGGTTGCTTGTGGTTTTGGAGTCCGCCCATGTTTCATGTGCAGGCGGTTTGCTTTAGAATCATTTATGTCCCGTAGTGAACCATGGGAATGACATTGCTGTGGCTGACTCCCAGTGTATGAGCTGGCTGAGAGGTGTGAGATATGGAATGTTTGCACTTATCTCCACCCACTCTGCTGCAGCTCTCTCCATACCATCAGCCATGTCAGCATCCTCACCATTAGCAGCGTGTGGCCACTGTCTCCACCACAGATAGTATGCTTCTCACAAACAAAGCAGATTTTGCAGTTGCCATGGAAACAGGAGATTGCATCACTGATTGCTCTTTGGCCTCCACTCCCTCCCTTTTGCAATTCAAGTAATGTCATTAAAGAGGATGGTCAGCTCTGTGGAACTGAACTGTTGCTGCTCTGTATCACGGAGTGTGAGAGATGGGAGTAGATGCTTATAAGGACTTATGTTTGCTGAGGATGAGTTCATCAGATGAACACATGATTAGTCATATGTTTGTATGAATAGGGACTGTAGTAACAACGGGAACAGGGATTAGCAGCTAATGTGTGTTACTGGAGTCAGAATGACACAGCTGCTAGCTCACACAGACTGTGATGCACCTCAGAGGTCACAGGTTTAAGCTCCTCTGTCCTTCAAGGCACTGAGGCTCCGCCATGCATCAAGGATGCTGCACGTACACTATCATGCAGTACGACCTCCGGGGAATATTTGTCTCATTATGTGATTAAAAAGTTCCAAAAGTGACCTGTTAGTGTAACACTGCGGCAGCAGAGTGCGACCCCATCTGGGCTGTTAGAAGGCAAATAACATGATATGCAAACACTGCAAACAGATTCACCTGAAAGAATGCGAATAAGAAAAATCTAATATTTTTAGGATTTTCATTTAAATTTCATGTAGAGCTGCAACAATATCTTTGTTTTTGACATAACAAGACATTTGAGGATGTCACCTTTGGTTTTGGAAAACACTGATTAACATTTTCACCATTTTCTTACATTTGATGGACCAAACCACAAATCGAGTATTAATCGATTAATTGAGAAAATAAATGTCAAACTAATCGATAATGAAAATAATTGTTGGTTGCAGCCCTAATTTTATGGCATGGATTGTGTTAAATTTTGCACAGAAATTCATGTTCCCCAGAGGATCAGTTTAAACAACTTTGAAGATCCCCTGACTTTTCATCTAGTGCCACCAGCAGGTCAAAGTTTTAAATTATCCTGTGAAATAATCTCAACATCTACTAAACGGATTGTCACAAAATTTTGAGATTCATAGTTTTCAGATGATGTATCTTAATATTTTTTGTTATCCCTTGACTTTGTCTGTAGCTCTACCCTTGACTCGTAGTTTTGAGTGAAATGTCTCTACAGTAATTGGATGGATTGCCGTGACATTTGCTACAGACATTTATCTCCCTCTCAGGATGAATTGTAATAACTTTGATGATCCTCTGACTTTTCATTTAGCGCCACCATCTGGTAAAATGTTTAGTGTGACCAATAGTTTTTTATGCAGGGGCGTAGGACTAGGGGAATGATGGACTGTGGCACGGCTGAACGATTTTGAGAAAAAAAAAATCTAATTGAGATTTTTTTGACTGATATTGCAATTCCAACATGATTTGTGATATAAGAAGTAATGACATATTTTGTCATTTTTCTTATTTTAACTGCATAACATGACAAAAAATGACAATGGTGTTTTGTTTTTTCAGGAATCTGTACCAAATGAAGATGTTTTTTTTCAGTCTGTAGAATCTAATGTTTAGGACAGGACATCTCTGCCTCACCACATTCATTCATTTAAAAGTTTTTTGACACATTTTGCCTTTAACAAACATTGCACCCCTGTGATCTAGAAAATAGCAGTAAGCCATGTTGCAATTTTGATAAAATTTCAATGAATTGTGCAGCCCTAGTGTGTAAACTGTCCCTGTGAGAAGGGCCCAGAAAGATGCTAGAATTAAAGTGATATTCCACCGCAGAATAATAGTCCACTCAGTATGTACTCACCCTTATGCCGATGTGAGGATGGATGAAGATCTTCAGTTCACAAAACAATCCTGGAGTTTCAGCAGAAAACAGGGTTGCAGCTAATGGCAGTCAATGGCGACCACAGATAAAATGTAAAAAAAAGAACACAAAACAAACACAAAATGTCTCCATCCTGCTCGTGTGGTGTAATCCAAGTGTCCGTGAGCCGCGACATTAAAATTTAACCACAAAAGATGCCATTTACACCATGTTTTTAGCTGAAATGTCAACTGCAGCATGTTGCAGGTAGCATGTAAACATGGCGTCGATCTTGTGATATTTTCACACGCGCATCCATTAAGAGATATACAAAGTCTCAGTTTTGTGAACTAAAGACCTTCACCTATCCTCTCATCGGCATTGGGGTTAGTACATATTGAGTGGACTATTATTCTGCGGTGGAATATCACTTTAATAGTGAATGTTGGGAGAGGCCCATAGAGTGTGCAGGGTCCAGCCCCTGGGTTTATGTACAATTACCTTTTGAACTAAAAGTACTCTCATCAGCTCAGCCTTTGTCTTAACTGCTAATTAACATGCTAAATTTAATGGCAAGCATGGTATACATTGTACCTACTAAATATCACCATGTTAGCATGTTGATGTTAAAATTCTCAAAGCACTGCTGTGGTTAAGCACTGCCAGCATGGAGCTGCTAGCACAGCTGAAGACATTTAGTCTTTTTCGCCCAAAAAGAGACACACAGGGTGCAATGTGCTTTTTCATCCACCGGCCAAATGGTGAGTGAATGTTCAAACCAGCAGCTCATTTTTTGACAGTGAATAAAACAAATCTGCCAGCTATTTGCATATTTTACCAGCACTGTGGCAGGTGCTAATTTTTGTATTTGTTAAAGGACAGTGCCTGGATTAATTTAGAATCTGAATTAAGATTAGGTCAAAGCAAATTTTTGTTCTATAAATGCTGTATAATGGACCAGTCTTACCAACACTGAATGAGATGTGGATTTTTGTTGTTTTTTTTTTGTTGTTGTTTTTTTTGTTTGTTTGTTTGTTTTTTTGTTTGTTTTTTAGGTGTGTCTTGTAAGAGCAAAATCTCTGCTCACCTGTAAGAAAAAGACTGTTTCAGAAAGTTGTCTTGGGAAAAAAGTTAAAGCGAACATTATCTAATGGCTTTTTCTAACAGAAGTCTCTTTGTTATTGTAGTTTTTTCCTGTGGCATTATTTTAAAAGCAAAAGAACTTAAAACAATAGAACATAAAGCCAGCTTCATTTTTCCTGTTCAGATATAGGACCTATAAGAAATATCAGCACACTAGTTTTCTAGTAGTTTTCTGGTGAGTGATATAGCATCCAGTAAAGGCATTGTGAAGAGCTGTTCCATATGATCGTCAGGGGCCCCCTGCTTTGGTATGCTCATGCGACTGAATTCTGTGCTGAAAAAGAAAAGTAACAACAGGCTTTATACTCAGAAAAGGTCTGTAAAGATGCCTCTGCTGCACAGTCCCAGTGGGGTATAAAGGATTAAATCCTCCAGCCAGACACAGGCCTGTCCAAACAAAACAAAACCAGCTTTCAGAGCTGCACACAGCCAATCAGGAGTCCTCTCTGAAGGTGATGTCAGTGAGCTGGAGGCGGGGTTTCACCCAGCTGGATGCAGGGCCTGTAGCCTTGGGTGTTGTCGAGTGTGTCCGGAGGCATCAGTGACAGTTTCAGAGTTGTAGTTTTTTTATTTCTTTGCTTGTGTTGTTAAGCACCTTGTGATTGTACTTTGACATGTGCACAGAGGGTTGAATTGTTTTTTTTTTTTGTTTGTTTGTTTTTGTATCAATAGTCACTTTGTTGCATGTTATGCACAAGTTAGAACTGTCCCATTGTCAGTTCTTGAAGGTTATTGATACATACCTTCATGTATGACGTAAATAAGTAGGCATTTGGGCTGCAACTAAGGACTGTTTTCATAGTTGATTAATTGCTTGATTATTTTCTTAGTTATTAGATTAACAGTTGTTTGTTTTACAACATCAGAAAATGGTGGAAATTGTCAGAGATGACATCCTTAAATGTCTTGTTTTACTCAGAATCCAAAGATATAAATTTTTCTGTTGTGGAGGAATAAAGAAACCAAAAAATATTCATTTAGGAGGCTGTATTCAGAGAATTTTGACTTTTTTTCTTTAAAAAAATTACTCAAACCAACTAACCAATTATCAAAATAATTGGCAATTAATTTAATAATAATTGATTAAGCAATTAAATGTTGCAGCTCTAGTAGCCATGTAGTAAATATTATGGATATATATCCTCACATATTTAACATAAATCAGTAGGGATGTACAGGTACCAAACACTGCAATAATACAGCAGAAAAAAGTCCAAATTAGAATATTTATACATGATATAATTTATTGTTATTATTTTTTGTTTTTGTAAAAATTTGTTTTTCCTTTTAACTTCGAGAGCTTCCGCTTTCCTTCTTTACAAATGTGCAAAAAATTTGCATGAATTGTCTTTGGCCATGAATGCTTGAATTGCATATAACAGCAAAACAAACAGTTAGTTGCAGTCCTTTAAAATAAAACTAATAAGATAAAATAATTAACCATATAAGATCATGGTAGATATTGTCACAGTCCGGTATGATATTGAGACATTTTTTTAATTGTAATATCGCAATATTTGATATATTGTTACATCCCTACAAATAAGGCAGTTGAGATAACAAACAGACATGCTAACACCTGCATATTTGTCTGTCCTCCTTTTTTTTTTTCAGGTCACAGAGCTGAACGAAGCACTATCCAACGAGGAAAGGAACCTGCTCTCTGTGGCCTATAAGAATGTGGTCGGGGCGAGGCGTTCATCCTGGCGCGTCATCTCTAGCATTGAGCAGAAGACGTCGGCCGACGGCAACGAGAAGAAGATCGAGATGGTGCGGGCCTACCGGGAAAAGATCGAGAAGGAGCTGGAGGCCGTCTGCCAGGACGTGCTCAACCTCCTCGACAACTTCCTGATCAAGAACTGCAACGAGACGCAGCACGAGAGCAAGGTGTTCTACCTGAAGATGAAGGGCGACTACTACCGCTACCTGGCCGAGGTGGCCACGGGGGAGAAGAGAGCCACGGTGGTGGAGTCCTCCGAGAAGTCCTACAGCGAGGCCCACGAGATCAGCAAGGAGCACATGCAGCCCACCCACCCCATCCGCCTGGGCCTGGCTCTCAACTACTCTGTCTTCTACTATGAGATCCAGAACGCCCCAGAGCAGGCGTGCCACCTGGCCAAGACCGCCTTCGACGACGCCATCGCCGAGCTGGACACCCTCAACGAGGACTCCTACAAAGACTCCACTCTGATCATGCAGCTGCTACGAGACAACTTGACGCTGTGGACGAGCGACCAGCAGGACGACGAGGGAGGAGAGGGCAACAACTAAAGAGTCCAAAACCTCATTCTGCCAAAACAACACAACACGCGCGCTCACAAATGATGACAAAATAATAATAATAGTTAAAAAATTCTTTAGAAATTTAAAAAAAAAAGGGAGGGCGGGAGGGGTGGGCGGTGGAACATCGGCGGCCAATTTAGCCGATGGTACTAACGCGGCTGCTGTTCTTTATTTTTCAACAAATTAAAAGTGAAAAAAAAAGTAGGAGGAGGGAATTTTAGTTTGAGAAGTAACCTACGATTAAAAAATAAATACAAGAATGAAACCCCCTCCTTGGTAGCCTCTGCAGCATTTGCCAAAATACCACTTTAGAAGCAAGAGGTATGTCATTCATCACAGTGTGACTATTGGGTAACGATACCTTCACACTGGCAGAGACTGGTCTTATCGCGCAAATGAAGCTGAGCTGTCTTATTGTATTTGGTGAGGGGAGGAGCATTCAGAGAGTTTCGATGCTTGAGCAACAAGAAAATTAGAGTAACCTTGAATGTCATGGCCTTGCTTAGTGAGAAAGACAGACGGAGTGATTGAGGAGGAGAGCAGACGGGTTACAGGGATGAAGACGGGCTTTTTAGGGGTGTCGAACTTCATCGTGTAACTTCAACCGTACCGACATCTTTAGTTGCACCCACACTATGATCGTTGAGTGAACAGCAGGTTGTCTCTGTTATTGAAGATAACATAAAAAGATGTTTTTGTTTGCTTTGTGTCAGGTATGTGTCCAGCTCAGTCAACAAGTCATACTGTAACTAAAAAGACAAATTCATAAAGTAAACTTAGTGCAGCTTGTCCCTCTCATGTGCTGATGTGCTTTATTAAATAAATTAACTGTTTTTGGACACCTAATTCTTATTGTCGGTATTGTCGTTACTATAACAACTTCTATTGGCTCCTTATGTTTGTAGGAAAGGATTTGATTCACAGAAATCTAGATAGCAAAATAAAATGAATGGAAAACTTTAAAAAACGTGGTGATCCAACATTATCATGAGTCCACCCTTCTTCTCCAATTATGCTATCTTCATAACAATCAGTAGGATCTCTGAAACGGCACCTGGAACCACAGACTTGATTAGTGACCTAAGTATAATTTGTGGACAGAGCACATGCAATGTTAAGTGGAAGCTCTAAAAGCAGATTTGAGGTTTGTGGATTTACTTTGTCTTCAGTTTCTTCTCTTGGTCAAGAAATGCACTTGCCTATTATACTGTTTCTTCAGTGTAAGATGATAACTGCTCCAATATTCTCCATAATACAATATTGTGCATGCTGGTGATGTATTTATACAGTAGCTTCAATTTATTAACTTATACTGTAGATGTTATGTATTCATATGAACATGGAATTACTAGACCTTAATCGGATTATTTTCTATTTATTTCTTTTTATTGCAATTGTTAGCTAGATCTTATTTTAATCTGTGTTTTCTTTACTCCATTTGCTGAAGTACGCTATACCAAAACAGTGATTGTTAACAATAAATTGATCTGTTACGGACATCGCCATGGTGACATGCAGTTATTGCTAAGGGTGACAGAAAGTGAAGGAAACGTTAGATATCTGACAGTGGTAGTGAGTGTGTTAAAGGGACAGTTCACCCAAAAGTGAAAATTCAAGTCATCATCTACTGACCCTCATGCTAATTTAGGGTCAATTTAGGGTCATTTTTTTAGTCCACAAAACACTGCTGGAGTTTCACAGGAAAACAGTGTTGCAGAATCTCCCAAACAATGGAAGAGAATGGTGACCAGTTTTCAGAAGGAAAAAACAACTGGAAAAAACATAAAATGCCTCCATACTGCTTGAATGGAATAATCCAAGCCTCATAAAGCCCTGACATGCTGTTTGCACACTGTCACAACACACACTCCCAGGTCAGACAGTGTGCATGTGCACAAGAACGTGGCTCCAAACTAAAGATCTACAGTGAAGATTCAGACTAAAAACAAGGTGTAAACAATAATTTCTTGGTCAACTTGGCATGTTGGGACTTTAGGAGACTTGGATTACACTGAGCAAGCAGTATAAAGGCATTTTATGTTTTTATTCTGTTCTGAAAACTGGTCACCATACACTTCCATTGTTTGGGAGATTCTGCAACACTGTTTTACTGTGAAACTCCAGCAGTGTTTTGTGGACTAAAAAACTAAATCTGATCTTCAATCAGCATGAGGGTGATAATGACTGAATTTTCATTTTCGGCTGAACTGTCCCGTTAACTGTGTTCAAGGTCTTTTATTCCAGCGGCAGTAACACAATCAAATGATGAGAATTAAATGCTGTGGATAAAATTAAATGGTAAAACTCTGCAAAATTCTCCTGGCCAAATTAAGTCAAATAGTAAGACACCTCCAGGACGCCGTATTAATACATGAACATGACACCAGTGAATTATCACCAATGCATTAACATCTTAAGATTCATATTAATGAAACTGGGTAAGATGGAGCTAATTTAAACTATTTGATAAACTGTTGGGTATTTAAACAACCCATGGTTCTACACAAGTATTATTATTATTCCTGATTAGATCATACCTCAGAGCTGTGTGGGTGTGCTCACTGGGTGTGTGACACCTCTCACTCTCCTTAGATTTGTAGCATAAATTGAGTTGTATTGATGTAAAGTACCTCAAAATTGTACTTGAGTAAATCTACCTAGTTTCCACACTGTTGGTGGTCAGTCGGTTCCGAATGCATCATTCAATGTAAGACAGCATATCGAAGGAAGTATTTGTAGTTCATCAGCCCCACAAGATGAGAAGATAGCTCTTTAAACAGCAGAGAAAACTTAATATATATCAAATAATATATGCACCTGTCCTTAGCGGATATTTGTTCATGGAAGATGGCTCATAAGTGTTGTGTCTCAGACTCATAAATGTCTCTCTTTTAAAAGCATGATTAATACTGACCTCATCAAGCTTGCAGACCTCGTTCTCAAACAGGAACATCATGGATATGTGATATGTTGTTCACAAGATGGGCAGTTACAATATCTGCACAATGAGCATTTGATGGCTTTACAGTTTAACAAAGCAAATGATAAATTAATGTATGTGAAATCATTTGATGGATATAATTCATCATAAAAGAAGAAGAAATCGGAATCAGTCAGGTTATGGCTTAATTCAAGCAGGTTTTTACATGTAATGAATTTGTATGTTTTTGAAAATGCAGGGAATCTTAAGAATCAGGACTAGAAATTATTGGATTTCTGAAATCATATTTTATTTTACACAAGTAAAATAGAATTTTGAATTTTTCATCTTCACTTACATGTATTCATTCATAGAGAACATAAGGGAAGTAGGAAAGTCATGTTATAGTCCCAAATATATCATCTAACATTTATCTCCATTAAAATAAGACTAAGCTATGCTAGGTAACCTGACACGCCAGATGGTTTATTACACAGAACCATCTGGGTCATCCTTAGAAACACTTTGGAAAAGGGCAGACACTTTCCCACCCAAAAAACACTTGGCAGGTAATTGTCTGAACCGTCTGTCTGTCACATCTAACAGGGGCTAACTTCAACCAATCAGATCAAATTCTGGTGAAGAAATTCTCTCCAGTTCCGATATAACTGATGCTATCACCATATCTACGTTAACCTCTTCAGGTACCGTCATTGTTGGTTCAAGATGAGCCCATGGACGCTTCTTGCTGTCGCCACACCTAAAACCACGCCTGTAGCTGCCAGTTGTCCTTCCCAGGACGCTGATTGACTGCACCTCTTTGGTGTAGATACAGACAAATAACTTGAAGCCTGGCAAGATGGATTCTCATGAATCCAGCTGCCTTGCAAGGCTCACAAATGTGGGACTATATCACAGTAATAGGCCCAGTGATGCTTTGAGCTAAATGCTAACATGCTCACAATGACAGTACAATGGTATAATGTTTAAGCTACAACGTTCACCATCTTAGTTTCGTGTTATAACTGTAGACGTATATGCTAACACTCGCTGATTGCTTGATTGAAATTCTGACCTGATGATGGTGCCAGCTGAAACATCGGTTGTTACAAGTTGTTGAGACATTTCAGTCAAAACCATAAATGTCAACCACATGGTGGTGCTAAAGGAGACTGGCAAACAGACAGACTGATAATGCTAATGCTGCTAGCATGGTGGCTAATAAAGACAAGAGCTCAGTGATTTCTAGATGGCAGAAATGTGGCATTGTGGGAACAAATGAAGATCACCTCAGAGAATTATTGGGGTAGTTTCCTCATTATTTAACCGTATTTGAGGCCTTCATGACCATAGAATTGGTGATGTTAAACTTAAAGTTATCATCTGAACAACATATTAAATTCTGTCCATCAGACCTTTTTTTTCATAAGACACTGGACTGGACACAGGACAAAGACAACCTTACCACCATCAGACTGGACCAAGAGCATGTGAAGACATTACACTGTTAAATCTAAACATTTCCATGCAGGTAAGTCAACTGAAATAAGAAAGCAAACTGTATCTTTGAGAACAATGAGAACATTTCATCAGACCGGGAACGATTGTGCTGAAATGCTCCAAATTGGTGTCAATCAGGAGCTACAATTGGAGTAATTAGGATCCTCAATCACTGAGGCAGAACTAATTATTGAACAGCTGGTGAGTGCTAATTGTTTGAAAGGCAATCAGCACCCTCACATGTGATTGGACGACCCCCCTCGGTCTGAGGTGTTGTCGCCAGCCAATCCTGAGGCTGTTGCTAAGGAGAAAAGAGCTCACCAGCTGCTCTCCTCTGCTCTGCTCGGAGGTCTTCAGTCCACACACTCACTGGATAGCTGGTTCATGTTTTATGATCAAAAATGATGTGTTAATGTTTCATGAGTCTGTAGTGGCCCAGTTAGACACGAAGGCGTTAGACTCTGCTTTAAAGATGCTCATTGGATTTGGAACATTAAATGTCATTAAAGGGATAGTTAGCATTCAAGATGAAGGCTCACTCTGCAGAGCAAGACCTATTACACTTTTCTTTACATATGTAATCAAATGGTTGTACAGCTGCTCAATTTTCAAGTTTAATAAGCATGGTAAAAACTGTGCTAATGCACATCAATAATTGGTAAGTCTGATTTGCTATAGTGAAATTAATTTTGGTGAGAATAATTTATCGCTGACAAACCCTGAGGTGTAAGCTGCTCTGATCTTCAGCTGTTAGAGCTGTTTCAACTTTATCAGTGGTTGACTTGTTCCATTTTCTTACTGCAGTAACATCTTATCAGCCAGCCTCATCAATAAACACTATGTATTGGGGCAAATTAGTGGTGTAGTGGTAATTATTAAAGATGGGAAACTTAAATAACATTCAGAGGATTTTCACAGTGGTGGAAGGAATACTCAGAACTTTTACTTAAGCCAGTACCATAATGTAGAAATGCATCAATTTCCTACATTTTCTGCAGTAAAAGTACAAAAGTATCAACATCAAAATATACTTAAAAGTACAAAAATTCAAACTACACTATGCCCTATTTCAGAAGAACCGTATATTATGTTATTGAATTATTATTACTGAACTACTGCAGCTGGTAAAAGTGTGGATTTTTTTTTACTATATATACTGCTGAGTAGCCTTTTAATTTCACCAAGGGATCCATTAAATCTCATCTTTACCCATTATAATACACCATCATTTATTTACTTTGTATCCTGCAAAATAACTAGTAACTAAAAATATCAAATAAATATAAGGGAGTAAAAGGAACAAGATTTCTCTTTGAAATGTGGTGGAGTAGAAGTATAAAGCTGCAGAAAATGAAAATACTCAAGTAAAGTACAAGTACATTGTACCTCAAACTGTACTTAAGTGTACTGTACAGTACTTGAGTAAATGAACTAAGCTACATTCACCACTGGATTTTTTTTTTTTTTTTTAACCAGTTATCAGAGGATGAGAGTAACCAAGTACATTTACTCAAGTACAAGTTTGCGGTATTTTACAGGAGTATTGCTATTCCATGTTACTTTATCCTTCTACTCCATTACATTTCAAGGAAATGTACTTTTTTCTCTACTAGAATTGTTTTAACAATTTAACAATTGCTTGTTATGTCTTATTAGTCTACTATATAAACATATGAGGATAGCAAAGTCATTGAAAATATATTATTATGAACCACCATCGTATTCAGATCACTTTATTTCTACCAACTGCAACCATACATTTCTTACACATAATGCATTAGTTTAATAATCCAGTGTTCCAGTGTATAATAGTAAAACACTCACAGGGGTCATTTTCAACATTATGACTACTTCTGACACTTTAAAGGGATACTTCACCCAAAAATGAAAATTCAGTCATTATCTACTCACCCTCATGCTGATCGAAGGTCAGGTTTAGTTTTTTAGTCCACAAAACACTGCTGGAGTTTCACAGGAAAACAGTGTTGCAGAATCTCCTGAACAATGGAAGTGAATGGTGGCCAGTTTTCAGAAGGAAAAAACAACTGGAAAAAACATGAAATGCCTCCATACTGCTCATCTGGCATAATCCAAGTCTCCTAAAGCTCCAACATGCCGTTTGCACACTGTCACACCACACACACCCAGTTCAGACAGTGTGCATGTGCACATGAACGTGGCTCCAAGCTAAAGATCTACAGTGAAGATTCAGGCTAAAAACATGGTGGAAATAACATTTTTTTAGTCAGCTTGGCATGTTGGAGCTTTAGGAGACTTGGATTACACCAGACAAGCAGTATGGAGGCTTTTTTTTTTTTTTTTTTTTTTTTTTTTTTTTAATATATTTATTGTTTTTTACATTTGAAAACTGGTCCACCATTCACTTCCATTGTTTGGGAGATTCTGCAACACTGTGAAACTCCAGCAGTGTTTTGTGGACTAAAAAACTAAACCTGACCTTCAATCAGCATGAGGGTGAGTAGATAATGACTGAACTTTCATTTTGGGTGAACTATCCCTTTAAGCACATTTCACTGATAATACTTGCATACTTGTAAATTAAGTAATATTTTCAATGCAGGACTTTTACTTTTGGTGGAATATTTTCACACTGTGGGAGGCTGTTGGTACTTTCTACTTATGTAAAGAATCTGAATACTTCTTCCACCTCTACCAGTTACAAGAAAGAATATATCTTACAGATATCACATAAATAAATCACAATGTAAACAGAACAGTGTGAATCCCAGTGCAATCCCAAAACACTGCTTTAATATCTGTTTATTTCATATTCTTAATAGACCTTTTTCATGGCAGCCATGTGACTTAGTGGAGTAAACAGGTGTTACCAGTGATAGTAATTAAGGTATCATTCCATTTAGTTTAGCAGAATCTTTCTAGTGAGTCAACAGCAGCATTCTGACTCTGTTTGACCTGAATGGAACAGAACCTTAATTAGTTTCAGTACCCTACTGTTTAATGTTAAAATGGCTGCTGTGAAGGTCTATTGAAATGAATCTGTCTACATGCAAAGATTTTATATGTAAAATTTACCAGCAGACCCGACTCTAAACTGAAAGTTTTACTCTAACATGAGACGTCAACTTGAGGCCTTCTCCACAGAGGATTTTTTTCAGATGTCATGGTCGGAAAAGATCAGGTGTGAATAATACATTTAATGGCGTCTGTCTGGGTTTGATGTTCCTGCTGACTCACTGTCACAGCTCACTGTGACACATGGTTAATGGGATTAGTAACACCTGGGCTTTTATATATATATAACTATCACAAGTCAAAATGTCTGCGGTGAAAAAAGCCTCATATAAAAGGACGCAGGTACTCTGCAAAAATGATTGACTGCCTACATTTAAAAAAACAAAAAAACTGTTGTATATTAGAAATATGATTTAGGTTGCTTAATTTAAAGTATATTTAAAGTGTATTTTGAATATATGTCATTAAGTTTAAAGGAGAAATCTGTAATATGTCATCAGAGATTAATGAAACATGTTAAATTGAGGTGTTCACTACTCTGACATCAACAGTTCAGTCTAATTAATGCTGAAAGTTTGCTGAATGAGTTAGTGTCTGTTTATGAGATGTAAATGTTAATGGAGTTTGGCAGCAGTGAGACAGGGAGACCCTGAACTCCAACTCCAGAGTGAGTATTTTCAGAGCAGTGGGCTTTTGTTTTCAGGATAACAGGATTAGCTTTACACTGACAGACAACTGACAGTTATAAACAGCTGATCAACTTACAGTGCTCATCATTGCTTGTTATTGTCAATGTTGGTGTGCCCTGCATTCCTGCGGAGCTCCTGCAGCATTTCTGCAGCTTGCCTGACCTTCTTTCCTTCAGTCTGAGGAGGAGGGGGTGGGGGGAAACAACTGGCTTTAACCATAGATCATATATTGAATAGAATTTCAACCCATTTAATTTACAGTCTGTGGCTCCAACTCACTTTTTCAACTGCAGTACTCATTTTTGGATATGTAATTGCTATATATTGCTCCTTTATCTTCAAAAACCAATATACTAATTCTGCAACACTTACAGTTATATTTGTGTTCTTACCAGAAGATAAAATCATAAAATGACCATGTCATGTCTTCAGAGATCAGAGAAACATGTTAACTTGAAATACTCACTTCTCTGACAAGAATGCTCCAGCCACAGTGTCCCCCTTTGAAATTTATATTGCCAGCCAGAGTATCTGTTTTTGTTTATGTGTTTCTTGTTAATCAGAGTTCAAGTTAATGGCAAATGTTTGCCAAATGAGTAAGTGTCTGTTTATGATTTGTACAAAATCAGTAATAATCTTTTAGAAGGAGTAGATTTGTATAACCGTTAAATTGAGTAATATGTTAATGGAGTCTGGCAGCCAGTCAGACAGCCACTGAACTCCAGAGTGTGTATTTTGAGAGCAGTGGGTTTTTGTTTTAAGGATAACACACTTTACATTGACAGATAAATGACCAGAGGGGAACCCTGAGGGCCTTCTAGTCCTTCAGAGACCTAACATATCAGTATTTCAAGTGTTCAGATATATTATATTTGATTTATTTCATTTCAGTATGAGGCTGTTGTCTTCTAATTCTAATTTAAACCACATTTTCCATCAGCTTTGCTTCAGCACTAAAAGTGTTACTGTCTTGAAAACAAGAAGTGTACTTTATCATAAGTGTAGTATAAATCATACATAAGTGTACTTTAAAAAGTTATTCTAAATTGCTGATTCTTATAATGGTAATTTAGTTTACTTTTGAAAAGTATGATTATTTAAGTCCTTTGTAATGCACAATTCGTGTGCTTTATTAAAGTGTAATTGAATTTCTCTTGATTATAAGAGTATTTAGGTATGCTTATAAAAATGCACCTCAATACAAGTTAAAGTCTTCAGTGGACAAACAAGGTAAACTTTGATTTCATGAATCAACACACATATACAGCCATATACTTTTGGGTGTACTAAGTACACTTGATGCTGTTCCACTTAAGCACAGAAAAGTACACTAAATACACTCAAAATTGTGCTTTTCTACAATTTAATTACAATAAAAATATACAAAATTAGTAGTTCCAAAATAGCAAACTTTAAATGAACTAATCAACGACACACTTGAAGTGTACTGATGACTGTACACTCGAGTATGCAGAAATTTAACATATTTAGCATATTTATTTTTACAGCAAGGTGTATAAAATTAAAGCTGACAGTAATATAAATGTTTTGGACAAAGCGATGTATTTTCAGACTCCACAGACTGGACTGTAGAGAAACAGATGCATCATCAGATGACCATGTTTTTCTGCTCTAGTAGCTATTATTGGCTGGAGATACAGAGAATGTCCACTATATTATAGTGAATTTGTTTATTTTCACATTTGTTGAATCTTCTCTGTGTCCCTGCTACACTTGAAGACCACTTGAGAAGTTCTTTGGGGAAAGCTGGCCCTCTTCAGCCTGTCAGCCTGAGTGCAGGGAGGATGTGGAGGTCTGAGAGGAGTCCAATCAGCAGGCTGGGAGCAAACAGCGCTTCACACGAGGCACTTCCTGGGTTTTAAGGACTGGGATAGCTGCTGGATTGATGGGGATTGGCATGAATAATTTAGGCCTGCATTAAACTGAAAGGAAATGGTGACTCATGGAGGAGGAAAAGTTGAAATGCTAAGTGGTTTAGAGAGTGCAGCCTCGCCTTATGGCAGCGTCTGCTGGCCCTCCCATGAATGGCCGAGCTCACTGTCTAGATCTGAATACATATGGCTCTGCATATATACAGTAATGTATATATCTATACATCTGTTCTGGCAGATGTTTAAACCTCTATGCACACTCATACACTCTGTATTCTGTGTATTATGCAGTGAAATGTTGCAGAAATGTCTGAGATGAAGCTAATGATAGCTGATAAGCAGCCTATTAGTCACTACAGGTCTGGGACCATAGGGGGAAAAAAAGCACCAGTTCACGCTATCTACCCTGTGTAACTATACAACATGCTGGAGGCTCAGTGCATAGCAGAGCACTCTATAAATAGATCTCCCCTGCAGCTCTGGAGTCAAGAGTAGACTTAGAATGTGCATTAGTGGGCTGGCACGCAACATGAATGAGTGGAAGTTGACAGAGAGGAAGAAAAAAAAGAAGTGATGAAAACCACCAGCCACTCAGGACGTCACCAGTTGTGATGCCACATCTTTTATTGCATGATGATTAAGTGCAGGGAGACGAGCATTAATAGAGAATCACGTAGTGTGAGCTTCATACATGCAGCTGTACGGTATATTGATTACAGCAGCTGATATGGTTTGGTGATGTAATTTCCTGTAGCTGCCCCTGCCCTAGTTCCTATACTTATATCCTGACCATGTGTGTTTGTCTACCTACATGTGTCACCATGTGAAAATGTGCTGGATGTTAGTGAAATACATGTTTTTACCGGTGCTTTAGGGCATGTTTTCATTCACCGGTGAAATAACAGTATTCATTACTTTAGAATTTCCTCAGTTCAGATTTGCACACAAATCTAAATCTGTGTCTGATAAAATCACATGAATATCTAATGAAAGGAGCTATAAGAAGTGAATCTGTGCTGATACTATTCTGAGTTATGTAACTCTTATTAAAGTGTTAAGGTGGTGATAAAAAGCAGAGCTCCTGTGGACTGTCTGTCTGTCAGCCCTGCTTCATTCGTAACTGTACCAGTTCCCTAAAGCCACAAGCATTTATGTATGTATATATACTCTAGTGTCTCTCTACCAGTCACTTGCAGTCTGTGCAGCAGATAATCTGTGGAAAGGTATCAATAAATGAATCAGTAATAAAATAATTAACAGTATCATACATGCATGGTCTGGCTCCAGCAGAACTACAATATTTTTATTCCCCTCTAGCATCCACGCCTGGTGCAATTGTTTTAAATGACCTTGCTCAGTCAAGAGCAGAGAGCACATCTCCATCAATTATGTATCTATCTGCCCATGAATAATTCAACAGAGACATTCTGTATGATGGAATTATGCAATTTTGGGCGTTATGACACATTTCAGTGCACATACGCAGTGGAAACGGCCCTATTTCTCTGTGCATATGACACCCATCTCATATATCAATGGCCTTTTCAGTTTTTCTCCACTTCATAAAGTCCAGACACAGCCCACTCGTCCACAGATCAGAGGTCACATCAGTGTCAGGATGAACTTTACACCCCCTCCACACTGAACGAGACCTGTCAGCTGAAGGTCACTAGATTAAGATTCACTTATTTAAAAAAAAAAAAAGATTTTTATATAATATTATGGTATGTATGTGATGAATATTTTTATATTAACTCCCTTTCA
This sequence comes from Lutjanus argentimaculatus, assembly GCA_034769285.1. Classification (NCBI taxonomy): domain Eukaryota; kingdom Metazoa; phylum Chordata; class Actinopteri; order Lutjaniformes; family Lutjanidae; genus Lutjanus; species Lutjanus argentimaculatus. The sequence continues at coordinate 41,639,976 of JAWZSL010000004.1, read as the reverse complement.
ATGTTAATGGGGCTGGTTGGCCTGATGGGGAAGTTGTAATTAAACCACACAATGTTGAAGTCATGTTTTAGACGCTGTGGTGGAATTAAGCTCATAGGTCTTTTATATGTCTTGTATATCTCGCAATATTTTCACACGTGCATCCATTAAGAGATATACGAAGTCTGGCGATACATTGACGCCATGTTTACATGCTACCTGGGAGGCTACAGTTGACATTTTGGCTAAAAACATGGTGTAAATGGCGTCTTTTGTGGTTAAATTTTAATGTCGCGGCTCACGGACACTTGGATTACACCACACGAGCAGGATGGAGACATTTTGTGTTTGTTTTGTGTTCTTTTTTTTACATTTTATCAGTGGTCACAATTCACTGTCATTAGCTGCAACCCTGTTTTCTGCTGAAACTCCAGGATTGTTTAGTGAACTGAAGATCTTCATCCATCCTCACAGCATAGGGGTGAGTACATATTGAGTGGATTATCATTCTATCACTTTAAGTAAAAGTACAAATTTTACAATGTAAAAAAGTCCATTACAATTAAAAGTAATCCATTTAAAATTCTACATCAGTGAAAGTACAAACTTATCATCAAAATGTACTTCAAGTATCAAAAGTATAAGTATTCAGTAATACTGATGCATCAGTGTCTAAGTGGCATTTTACTGTTACTAGTTTCACCTATTTTATATACAGTACAGTTAGCTTGTTCAGCTTAGTGATCCACAACCTGGAGGTTGGAGGGGTCCCTCTAAAGGTCACAAGATAAATTTGAAGATTAAGAGAATGGACTTAACAGTGCTGTAGGTGACACCTGCTGACCAGCAGTGAAGTTTTAGAAAAGGACAACATTTGCATATTGAGAGATTCTGGAATAGTTAAGGTTGAGAGGTAGAAAGAATAGATGCCTTTTTAAGGAATTTAATGTAGAAATTATATTATATCATATTATATTATATTATATTATATTATATCATATTATATTATACTTTTTTTTGCAGAAAAAAAACACACTACTACTTACAGTTATTTTTCCAAGCACACTATTTGCATACATGTCTTAATACAGTGGCTCCCAAACTTCTTTTTTTTGGCATGACCCCCTTTCAGCAGCCCAAAAAAAAATCGTGGCCCCCCGCACCCCACAATTTTTTATCAGTCATTAACAATAATTAGGGGTGGAACTGCTCAAAAATGATCCAGAAGTTGAATTTTAGTCAAATAAAGTTTAGCAGGATAGAATGTGCGAACTTTTGTTTGTTTTTTCCGTACATAAATAATATTCATCCAACTTTGTTTCACTCTTTATTTCCCCCACTGGTCTTCCATGCCCCCACTGCAGTGGCTCTGTGCCCACCCCAGGGGGCCCGCCGCCTAGTTCCAGAACTACTGTCTTTATATATGCAGAACATATACATGTATACATTTATACATGGAGGGGGTCTTTAATTGTTTCAGATATTACCCTCTGAACTGTAGTGGAATAAAGTAGCATCAGGTGGTATATTTATGTACAGAATGGAGTAAAACTATGTTGTTTGTTGTTGGTGGTGTAATTTAAATTTTTTTGATGCATTATGGCTCTGTGTAGGGATCAGACGGCCTGATGGGGGCACTGTTCTGTGTCAAACAAAGGCCAATCAGAAGTGGGCTGCACCAACTGGTCTTTACTGCGCCTGGTCCTAACTGCTAAGTGGGTCTAAACTCAGACCAGTCCATAAAGTGGACCTAAAGTGGACTTTAGATCGGTTACACCAAGCAGACTTAAGCCTAGTCGCCTGGTCGTGGCGCGTTCATGTGAATGCTCACGTTACTGCAGTTATTGCCTAGCAGCACATGTTGCTATGATACAGTCTAACAATTTCCCTCTTTGTAATCATTAGTGGCAACTTTAAATATGGAGGATCAGAGAAAGAGGAAGGGAAACTTCACACAAATCCAAAAATTAATCAAGCTGACAGCCAAGCAGTCAAAGGTTATTACCAGCAAGAAGAAGCAGTGTGTCTGCAGAGAAATAACGGAGGCAATTAACAACTGTTCTGACTCAAGCAGCCGACGCTCAGAGAGTGATGTCTGAAAGAAATGGAAAGACTTCCTGAGCAAAGTCAAGAAGGACATTTCTGTGAAAAAAACTCACCAGACCGGCAGGGGTCCTCCACCCAAAACATGAGTATACAGTAACATCATTTTTGATATTCTGTTGGTGCAGCCTGCCCCAGACAAATAACTGAGCATAACTTACCACGGCATGAAGAAACTCAGCATTTTCATTTAGTTATTATATGTCACCTCTAATGCAAATAAACAGTTCATTAAAAAAGAAGAGACTCATTATTTCTTTGTTCTTTATTCTGTGTTTGCACAAACAGTTTGTTTCAACAGGCAACTGCAGATAAAATCTCCAGTAAAGTGAGACCACAGTTTGATGGCTACCAGGCATTGTTCTGCACCTACAGTGATGGTATATTGTGTGTGTGTGTGTGTGTGTGTGTGTGCTCTCCTGGGACCTTTTTAAAATTTACAAGATCACTGATGTTACAGTCTGCTTTACTGTTGTCTTTAGTGTGTCTGCAGACGCACCATGAAGGGATTAACTCAACAGAAATGACAAAGGTGGACGTGTGTGTAAGAGAGACAGAGAGCTGTGAGCGGGGCTAAGCTGAGATTTCCTACGTTCAGATGAGGAGTGTAATTACAGCAGAATGAGCAGGCATATGGCATCAGTGCAGATGTGTTTACACAGTGCACTCAGCTGGGGTTGGCTCATTACCAGAGACAGAGGGGAAAGAGAGGAGCAAGGGCAATCCCTTGCCTTCCTGTCTGCGGTGCATGAACGAGCCCGCTTTAGGAAGAGCAATGAGCTGCCTCCTCACCTTTCTAGAAGCATGTTGGAGAAATAAAGTGCTGATTTGAATGTGTATGTGTGTGTTTGTGTGCGAGGCACAGCGATGCTTTCCTTCCTACTTCTTCACCACGCTGCCTTTGTTGTCCACGTTGACGGGTATTGTGGTCTCTGAGGACTGGATGGCAGGTACCATCAAGGGGGCCTCCACGGTCAGCACCCCGTCAGGAGACAGGGAGGAGGTCACCTTCTCGATGTTAGCTGTGGAGGGCAGGCTGGAGGGGAGCAATGAAACACAATTAGGGAATAAGTCTAAGAAACCACTTCAGTAAATTTACAAAAAGCTCCTGATTTTTGCTGTTGTCACAGTATTGTTATTGTATTATTGTATGACTTTCCTGCTGTATGAGCTAGACAGCACTGCTGGACTCACAGGGGGGGTTCAAAAAATTATGTAAAAGCACCCTCTTAGATGCCCCTATGGTAGATACAAAATAATAAAATGCCCTCTAAAGTATGACCAACGTAGTGGATAAATTGTGGTAAAGTGCCCTCTAGGGTACCCTTCAAGTGGACAAAGCATGGTTAAGTGCCCTTTAAAGTGTCCTTCCAGTGGACAAAGCATGATAAACTACCTTTTAAAGAGGCCCTCCAGTGGATAAAACATGGTAAAGTGCCCTTTAAGTGCCCCTCATAATACTGTACTTCATTATACAGTTTTCCAAAAAATAATAGTATAATACTGCACTTGATGATACAGTATCCCCCTAAAAATAATAGTATAATATTGTATTTCATTTTATAGTATGCTAAGAACTACTTTAGTTAGTTTCACAGTAATATGACCATGGAATACAGCAACTACTGGATAATTGTTGGCAGTAAGTTACTGTTAATATGCAAATAAACATTTTACAGTGTATGGCTGACTGAAACATTAATGCCTGAGTTGCCCTTGATGAGGTAAAATCAGATGAGCTCCGTTTGTGTCCTCAGTGTGTTGTTGTGGCCCCTGGATGGCAGCAGAGCCCTGTGAAGCTGCAAACTCACACAGAGGAGGGAAGAATGTGAGGAGGTTGAGGCTGCTGCTGCTGCTGCTGCTGCTTTTCAGAGCATGAAATTTAGCTATCAGCAGCAGCCAGCCCCTCTACAGGCTGGACCGACCCAAAACTAAAGAGACTCATAGCAGAAAAGCCACATTAAAGGAATCACAGGAATCTGAGGACAGCCTGAGAAATGCATTTCCTCCATGAAAATTCACTGCAAAGCCACCATCAAACAGCCACAACAAACCATTTTTAATAAAAACTCTGTTAGTTTTGAAGTGAGTTGTTGACATATTGCATGGCCAGTGGCTTCCTTTCATCAGCTGGACTGCATACTTGTATAAAGTGATGAACAACTAAACTAATTTTAGTAATTTTCTATTCTACAAGCTTAGTCTTTGATAATAAACAAATATTCTGCTACTTACGTGTATTTTCTGGTGAAGGTTCTGGAGACAAAACCGTGCTCGTCCTTCCTCTCCTCATGCTTGCCTGAAGACACAGACAACATCATTTATCTAAATATGGCAGTAATCCAAAAGATACATTCCTATAAAAGGGCTTATAACTAAAAGAATGTAATGTGATGCACCAATTCTGCAAGAGTTCTGTATTTGTAAAATGAACATTAAATGGAAATAAAAGCTACAAGGTGTAAAGAAGCTGCTTGAGGAACACAGCACTAGTAGAGGGAATGATTGCATGGTGTGGACCAGGAACATGACTTGTTTTTAATCCATAATTTTATACCATTTATCCCCTACAATTCATATAGGCTCACGTCAGGTGTGTGGAGTTTTATATCATATACCTGTTAGTATCTATTGCTTCAAATGAAGCTAAAACTAAACTAGGTTCTGTATTTTGGGGATTCTCAACAGAGTTGTGGACAAAATCAAAAAAGACTTGCAACTCAACTTAGAGACCAGTGACTGGTGACTTCACTTCATTTGGACTTGAGCCTACTTGATACCTTTTTTGCAATTAATGTTTTTTGTTTTTTGTTGGTTTTTTTTGAGAGAATTTCATAAATCACTCATCATCCTGACTTACAACACTGGCCTTTTACAGCATGACTCTCAAAGTGAACTATATAGAAGAATCAAAACCAGATAAGAACAGACAAAAAGAAAACACAATCAACAAAAAAGAAACAGAAAAAAAAGAAAAAAGAAAAAAACAGAAATGTCTCACAGGTGAGGAGAGATGTGGGGCAGACTGGGATGAACATCTTTACATCCTTCATTAATTCACTTAATCACAATGAAATGAATTACAAAATAAAAGAACCAGGTTCCATGGTATTACAGTACAGGACCCATTTGGTTCAGTATGTAAAAAATATGAAACCAGCAGCCAGGTAGCTTAGAACAAAGATTCCTTAAGGTTAGACAAACTGTCTACCAACACCTCTTAAAGTCACAAATGAACACATCATATGTGTGCAAAGGTACAGAACTGTCAAAACTATATGTAAAGGTGTTTGTGGACTGATTTTGTTAGCTTTGGACAGAGCTGAGCTCACTGTTCCCTCCAGCTTCCAGTCTTTATGCTAAGCTAACTGTGTCCTGCACAGACATGAGAGAACATCAATCTTCTTATCTCACCAAGAAAGTCATGACATTTATCTAGTATTATACTGTATGTGTAGAAACGAAATCTTTTGAACAGCTGTCGTCACGATATGGCCTACCTGCTTCTCATTTATTTAGTTTCTTTCAAGTGAGAAGCCATTTTTTGATGTTTTAAAAAAGAGATTTATCCAGGATGTAAATCCACTGATAAAATGTTTACTCAAGATGTGTGACTGTGAGGTTGAAATGAAACTCTTAACTAAGATGGCTAAATTAATTCATGTTAACTATCAAGATAAATGAAAGAAATGTAAGAAATGTAATATTTAAAAAAAATGAATTGTCATATAATATATCTACAGCTGACTGGGAATAAATGTGCAAAAACATACATGAAACAATCATCTCAAATTATTAGAAAGAATATTCATGGAAGGTTTTCATTCAATATTTTAGGACACCACAAATTCAAAGTACATATAAAGGAAACTCGACCTGGAGGTGTTGGAGAGAATGTGGTGAGCAGACAGCAAACCACAGACACATATGTTGGTCATGTGAAGTGATAAATGGCTTCTGGGAAAATTCTATTAGAGAAATGTGTAATATCTTTGGTATTTCTTTAAATAAAAACTCAGTATTCTTATTACTTGAAGATTACCAGAAGAGATGGACAAGAAAGATTCTAACTTGTTTTTAATAATCAGGGCAGTGACTAAACAAATTACAAGGAACCTGTTAAAAGATAACCAATGATAAAAGGAAGGATCCTTGTGACTGACTTATATGAAATGTAAAAAATGGAATTAGAAATCAGGTGCAGATCTTTGAAGACAGATGGAAATGTTTGAGAATCTGTACATAACAGATGAAGTTTCTGGTGACCTTTGACCAGATGACAGTTAAAGTCAGGAGACAGACAGTACAGAGGCGTTTGGGTACACACACACACTCATGCATGTGTGCGCATACAAATAGGTATGTGGGTATCATGTGTGTATTTGTGTGGTGGCCAGTTGTTATATAATGTATCCTCCAACTTAAAGCTAAATCTACTGGTTTATTTAATCATATTCTATGAAATAATGTATAAGTAGTTAGCTATTTTCTAAATTTTATTCTTATTTTTATTATTATATTATCATTGATTATTTTCTGATGTTGCTGTCATTTTTGAGTTTGTTTTTGTTTTATTCACGTTTGTATTTTCTTTCTTTACCCTCTTTTTCGTTCTTGATATGTATGGTAAAGGGATAGTTCACCCAAAAATGAAAATTCAGTCATTATCTACTCACCCTCATGCAGATTGAAGGTCAGGTTTAGTTTTTTAGTCCACAAAACACTGCTGGAGTTTCACAGGAAAACAGTGTTGCAGTGAATGGTGACCAGTTTTCCAATGTAAAAAACATACTGCTCGTCTGCTGTAATCCAACTAAACTAAAAAAAACTAGACTAAACTAGTTATTTCCACCTTGTTTTTAGCCTGAATCTTCACTGTAGATCTTTAACTTGGAGCCACATTCATGTGCACATGCACACTGTCTGAACTGGGTGCGTGTAGTGTGACAGTATGCAAACAGCATGTTGGGGCTTTAGGAGACTTAGATTACACTGAGTGAGCAGTATGGAGGCATTTTATGGTTTTATTTTGTGTTTTTAAAACTGGTCACCATTCACTTCCATTGTTTGGGAGATTCTGCAACACTGTTTTCCTGTGAAACTCCAGCAGTGTTTTGAGGACTGAAAAACTAAACCTGGCCTTCAATCAACATGAGGGTGAGTAGATAATGACTGAATTTTCATTTTTGGGTGAAGTATCCCTTTAAATAAACTTGCAAAAAAAATGTAAAAAAACAAAACAAAAAAAAAACTACATTGTATGCTTATTAGCAACACATGACAGTGCAAACAGTACAGTGGCTGTGCTATTTTGTGTTACTGGAGGATTTGGCTTGTGGTATTTTTATCTTTCACAGCTACTAGCCATGTGGCCACAGTCATACCAGCCATAGAAGATCCTCATCAGTCCTGCCAGTGCCTCATCAGCTGTGGTGTTGAAACACTGCCCATCATTCTGGCCTTAATACAGTCATATGTTTGCTGTGACAACGGGCTGATAAAGGTTGCTGTCCTCAGGGAGCTGTCCCCTTTTCAACAGGATGGCACTGCTGCTGTGTGTGGCTGGGCCAAATGGGCACTTTTTGAGCCACCACACAGAGGGACATTAGTTCATGAAAAGGACTGTTGCATGAAGAGGATGCACTTTTTGTAAATCCCAAAGCAGATGATATCATCTTGGAACATACCATCCTCATTCTCTGGTGACATCTGAGAAACATGAGGTGGCAAATTCCACTTGGACTGGATCCCGCGCTTTGTTTATCTTTGGTGTTCCTGTCTATGCCCATCTCTCAGGAGTGAGATACTGGCCACAGTCACGCTCTGGACCTTGGATGTGGACAAGATCCAGCAGTCCTTTTAAAGTAGCAGACACACTGGGTGAGTCACGGCTAAACCCCTTACTCTAAGACCCTGAATCTTTGTGAAATGGCAAACAGAGCGGCTGAGAAAAGGCTCAGAGAAAAGGCTGCTCAAGGCCTCAGAGAGCTCAGCTATTACGTGATCCATTCCACACACACTTTTCTTCAGGTTTTGCTTTGGTCCTTCCCAAGCATGGACGGACAATAAAATCATTTCATGGCATAAAGTGAGACCAGCTGAGTAATAGAACACTGCACTGTGTTCGTCTGTGAGCTGCTGTAAAAGTCGACTCCCACATGTTGAATTGTGTTGTTTTGCATTTAGCAGGCGTGCAGCCAAAAGCCCCCGCCCTCCCTCCACTGTACTGAAACTCAGTACATTGTCTCAAGATATTATGTAACTCTGCAGCAATGCATCTGCCTTGTGCTTGAACCAGCAAAAAGGTTTCCTGCCTTTTTAGCTTTTTGTTCAGTGTGTACTGTAAAAAAACAACAACTCATAACTCATAATTTCTAGGAAACTGTCTTCACTATTTGTTGAGTTTTAAATCAAACTTAAACTCTCAATTTTTTAAAATTAAAATGGTTTTGCAGACCTATAAACTTTTGTTAAGATAATTTACTTCTCTTCCTCGAAAAACTTGGATCTTTGAGATTTAGAAACCATGGTTAATAATGTAATATTTTCAGTTGCAACCAATTAATTTTCAAGCACCCAAATAATGACAAATCTGGTTCTCAGCTCACTGTGAACAATTTTTGAAATATTGATTTTTTGGGGTTTCAAACATTCAACGATTTAAGTCTATCTTAAGAATAAAAGTAAATTATCTCAGCAAAAGATAACAGGTTGGCAAAACCTTTTAAAGTTTATTTCAAAACTTGAGAGTTTTAGTTTGATTCAAAATTCTAAACTTAAGTGGTGACACTTGCCTTGAAATTATGAGTATTCTCAACTTTTCTCAGCAGAACCAGGTAGCTGTTTCCAGTCTTTATGCTAAGCTAATTGTCTCTTGGCACTAACTTCATATTTACTGCACAGACATGAACGTGGTGTCAATCTTCTCATCCAACTCTCACACAGAGAATCATACAGAGAGGAGGCAAACCTAACTACAGTAAGTGAGACATTTTGTTCTCTACCTGCTGTGGCATCTGTCCTGTGGACAAGCACAGTTTTAGGTTTTATTACTGAGGTCCAATCAAAGACTGGCTCTTCTTGACAGGTTAGTGGTTGAAGGGGTGAAAATATTGGGTACTCAGCATGCAGAAGGTCAAAGTGCAGGACAAACAGGTGATTGGTGAAGGAGAACAGGGTGCTCACCAGTGATTTCCACCACACCATCCTTGGTCTTCACCACCAGCTCCTCAGGTGAGAAGTGGTTGACGTCCAGCGACACCTTCCAGTTGTCTTGGGTCTGCTTGATCTCTGACACGCCACTGCTCATTTGGCGGGACAGGGCACGGGCTTGCTGGGCCATCATGGTGCCTGGGTACATCATGGGAGTGTGGGGCATCATGGCGCCCATGTCGGGGGTCATCATGGGGTGCCGCATGTACCCTGGCCAGTGGGTGCTGGGGAATGTGGCGAAGTCCTCAGGCAGGGCCGGCATGGCGAAGGACTGGTCGAAGATGCGGCTGTGCCAGTCACGGAATGGGTCCCAGCTGGGGGTGCGGAGCAGGGTGAAAGGAATACGTCTCTCAGTCATGGCTGCTGTGTTTGGGCGGCAGAGGAGTGTGGCTGTAGCTGCAGATGAAGAGCCCTTTGGCTTCTCTCAAAATGTTTTCCCAACGTGCTGCCTGCCTCTCAGCTGAGAGCTTTTATACACACTGACACCACCCCTGTCAACAGGGCCCTCCCCTCTGACTCAAGCCCCCCCCCAGATCACTCCCCCAACATGTTTGTGGAAAGTACGAGAGTGTCTATTTGTAGCAGACGTAGCACTCGAATGGAATCCAACAAGAAGGCCCTCCCCAGCAGTAACTGCCCAGTGCTCTGTTAAACCTGCTCTCCTCCTGCTGTGTGTAATCCCCTCCCTCCCCTCTCTGGACGTCCTGAAGATCCAGAAGAATCTGGAAAGCTGCTGGGAAGTGAACTGGGCCTGCTGAGCACATACTAAATCAGCCTTAGATAAGACTAACATGCTATTTGTAACATGGCTGTGTATAGGCCATGATGTGATATACATGATATACAGTACATGCAGTACCATGCTATTATCAGCCTCATATTAAATATACAGCAGAATGTCAGTTTGTGACATGGATGCGAATGAACTCACATCATTAAATGTTTTAAAGCCAAAAAACATTAGTGGGATATTACTTCAGCTGGGACTGTATTACAGAGACGTCCTGTCTTAAGTTTAAGAGAAGAGTTAAGATTTTTCCCAATTTGGAAATTTGTCCTAACTTACTTTAGGATCATATTTCAGGTTAGAAAATCCTAAATACTCACCACCTTTTATGTTTGTTACCTAGCAACCAATACTACTTTTCTTATCTTGCTGAAGAACTTTATAAGCATGTATCATGGAAACATACTCAAACATTGTTTTTGCTACTATTATTATTATTATTATTATTTTTTTTTTTTCTTTTTTTTTATCATTATTAGTATTATTATTTTATTATCATTATTGTAACATCTAGTATTAGTATTATTATTTACATACAGCTTACATATTTATACGTACTACTTTTCCCTACACATACTGTAGATTTACTATTGATGTTCTGTTACTACTGTTCTCTCTGTCTCTGTTCTTTTCTCTCTCTCTTCCACCCCTCCCACCTCCCCTCTTTCCTCCCCTTTTCCTCTTTCCCTCTCAACCCGACCGGTGCCGTCAGATCACCGCCCACCATGAGTCATGGATCTGTCCGAGGTTTCTGCCTGTTAAAAGGAAGTTTTTCCTCGCCGCTGTCGCCAAAGTGCTTGCTTATGGGGGAGTTGTTTCAACTGTCGGATGTAAACAAAATTATTGAGTGTGGTCTAGACCTACTCTATATGTAAAGTGTCTTGAGACAACTTTGTTGTGAATTGGCGCTATATAAATAAAATTTGATTGATTGATTGATTGACATACATTAACATATAAAAAAATGGAGCAAAACCAACAGTGGGCACTTAATTTCAAGACAGATGAGTTAGAGCTGCTGGTTACATCTGTAAAGAAATACAAAAGATGTTCTTTATGGGAAATTTAAAATGCTAACTAAAGACAGAGAGTGGGTTCAAATAGCAGACAAAGTCTCCAACCTATAGACCCTTTTACAGCTGACGTCATCGAAGAGCTACGCGCGCATTTTGGCAACAGCAGTATCGTCTCCTCCAGTCATCAGACGAGTTATCAAGCTGCAAAGGTTGAATTAAACATTTTACCAGCACCCAAACATTTGTTTATTGAGTATATGATACTTCAGAATTGATATTCCAGTGGTCGATATGAGTAAATTTCCGAAAAACTGTGACCGTTTCAGAGTAATTGGTGGCGTCTATGGCTGCAAGTTATTAAACGTGTTGATTAGACTGAGAACGTGATTAAAACTGCTCGTGTTTGCAGCGGCCCATTGACAAGCTGTTGTGATCCGCCGTACTTCTGTTGCCAAGATGCGCGCGCAGCTTTCTCATTATTTACAAACTGTAAAGGGGTCTATATGGATTAAACAAGTTAGTGAACACTACTTTTAGCTACTGTGAACAAACAATACCTTTAGCTACTGTTAGTGAACACTAAAGTTAGCTACTGCTAGCAAACATTACTGTTAGCGGCTGTTGACAGACACTACCTTTAGCTACTGTTAGCAAACCCTTTTGTTAGCTAGTATTAGTGAACACTACCGTAAGCTAGTTAGTAAATTAACTATTACTACAAGTGGAAAACTGAAAGTAAAGACAGCTTCATGGTAATTTTAAAGTTAGGAGAGTTTATTTTGGGAAGATAGGATGCTCGTGTAAAACATTTTCTTTATGTTAGGATGGGGACATTGGCTAAAGAACTGTTCATCTGTAATGGCTTCCTTCCTAAATTAGGTGCTAACTCTAATTACCATGGTTACCAAGTGGTCTACATTTAATCCACAATATTCAGCTCATATTCAGCTTCACAATCAACTGTTATCAGATCAGTGTCAGTGACGTTTTCTGTAACACCTCATATTATTACAGTAGTGTCAAACGGGGCTGCTGACAGCCTGACAGACTGTTATTTAATGGCCCTGTGTGTGCAGCTTTATTGTATGTCACATGTTCCTCTCTCTCAGTGGCACTCTCATGAGATGTTCTGCTATTGGAGGGAAGACTTGTGCTGCATCACACCCTCTCACCCTCAGCTTATAGGATCCAGTTATGACATGAGTCAGAGGGTTCACAATCTCCCACAAGACTTCTCAAAGATGTCACTGACTTTTGTTTACTTCAGTGTTTATGTCTAAACAATATTTAACAAAATTCCTGGAGAAGTAAAATAAAAAATAGTTAAAGAATAAATCTGTAATATATTTACTGTAATAAATTATAAAATGACATGTGTCATGTCATCAGTGATGAAGGAAACTTGTTAACTTGAAATACTATAAATGCCAGAGTTGCTGCTTTTGTTTACCTGTTTCTTGTTAGAGTCCAAATTAATGATGATGTTGTTGAATGAGTAAGTGCCTGTTTATGATTCGTACAAAATCATTAATAATCTTTTAGGAGTAGATTTGTATATTGCAGGACTCTGCAGCCTTTACAATCAAAAGAGACATTTTTTTGGCCAAAAACAGAAAATAAAATCTGTCTGGAGCCGCAGCTATTAAATTCTCACATTTCTCTGAGGCTGTTTCTTTTTTTTAATTTGGCATCCAGAGTGAGCTTATGGAGACTCAAGAAGAAAAGCCTCCATCAAAATTTATTGAGACAACTCAACATTTCAAGGTTTCATCGATTTTTGAGTTTTGAGCCCAGCGTTAACTCTTGAGCTTTGAAATAACCTATAAACAACCTATAGTCTTTAGGTGAGATTATTTACTTTTCTATTTTAGAAAAAAAATCTTGTACTTTTAAGAGTACTTTCAAAGTTTGTAATTTTACTCTTATAATACATTAAACTATGTAATCTACTTTTAGAATCATTATTAGTTACTGAGTACTGTTAGCCTTCATTTTGAGTTAATATACAGACCTTTCATGTGCATTTTTGTAGCTAATAAGGCTACAAAAGGCTAATCTGTTTGGGATGAAGGATGAAAAAAATCCCAAAAAATGCTGCAGCAGGCTCAGGTTTGGAGAGGCGACCAAGATCATCAGCAGGAATTTGGACTAAAGATTTTGATCATGCATTTTCCACCACTGGTGTAAAGTTTGATCACAATTTCCTTGAGTCTAAGGTGATGACTTTGATTTGTTTCTTTTGTCCAGGTGGCAGTTTGAAGCTCAAAGACTCTTCATCTGTTATCATAGTTGACAAGGAGGGGCAGCAAATTATCATACTTAGAAGCTAAAGCTAGCTGACAGAAAAACGTTTGATCGATCAGTTGTCAGGGTGGTTGGCGTAATCAACTGTAACTAACACCGGCAGCGCCACTGCTTTGGCTCACCATGCCAGAGGGTGGGGGTGGTGGAGTGGGCTGGGGGAAAGGAAACAAGTGGGGGGGGGCAAAGAAACTATGATTACATTTTACACTACCTTACATTGTGCCACATCTGTGACTGTGTTGTTGCCTCTCACACTTATATAATATAATATAAACAGTTGATCACAAAAAAGAAAAAGATTTTGATCATGTATGTAACATCAACAGTTAAAAAGTAACTAATACTCTGAGTAGTTTTTGAGACAACTAATTTAAACTTTCACTTGAGTATTTTTTAACACAAAAAGTTTAACTTGTAGTTGAGTAATATTTCAGTGAAGTAACAATACTTCTACTTGAGTACAGACTTTCAGGATGTTTCCACCACTGGTTTTCAGTCATGAGTATCAGGTCCTGGAAGGTTCATCACTGCCATCTGTAGGGAAATATATGCATTAAGTCCACATGACATCCCAACACTTCACCTGAAGTTAGAGAGAAAAAGAAAAACATGAGAGCAGAATTATTTCCCCATTTGTTTCTGTTTATTGTCAGGTATAATAACTTGTACACTACAAAGAATGACTCGTAGAACCAAAGGGGCAATGCTATACTTGGAATAAATTAACAGGTTTGCAGAGTATCATAGTCAGGTTAAGTCTGGTTACACTGGGAACGCAACACTGTGCGAGTGACATGAGACTGGACGAATGGGAAGGAAGACTTAGGGTGATCCCTGATTGTATCGCCAGTTTGTCTCCCGTACTACTGAAGCTGTACGGTGCAGAAACGTGGAGCGGCCCGTTACACAGGGGATTAGAGTATGTGTGTGGAGAAGAATAAAGGCCTCTCCTCTGATCACAGGGAGGTGTTTTGGTTCTGTTTGAGGCCGATCCCTTGCTCCTCAATACAGGCACAGCCACAATGGCTTGCATTCAAATAAACCGTTACAATGGGCCGGTGGTGCCGTGATGGCAGCTGTGGGAGTGACTGTGGGTGAAGACTCACTTCCAGTGGCTAAAATCAGAGCGTGTTCAACACAACAGTGGATCTTCACCCGATTTGAAACCTTCACCACGATAAGAAACCCATTTTTTGTCAAACATGGACATATATGGAATACATGTGCAGCAATCTCATCTTAAAAAGCATGACCCAACTGCTTTTACAGCTCGTTGTAAGATGATAAATAAATTAAATAATAAATAACGCAATAAATAAACTAATAAATACAGTAGTTATAAATAGCTGTGGTGTGCATGGAGACTTTTTGCAGACAGTTTTCCTGTACAGAACCATCCAGCAGCCTGAGGTGCAGGCTACAGTGGCGTACACATAAATAATTACCTCACTGATCATTGCAGAGGAGGCTTCCACACACACACACACACACACGCAAACACACACACACTCTCTCACACCCTCCTGACTCACACAAGTCAGGATTAACAGAATCAACATAATTTAAACAGGGAAGAGAGTAAAAGTACATAATACAGAATTTTTCCTCCCCTTCCCGTTGACCTGTGTGTGCAGGCGGCTGACATACTGTGTGTGTACATCAGAGGGGAGAACAGATGCACCCTGACACCTCTCGTCTGGGCCAGGTACTCTCCGTCGAGCAGCAAGTCTCTCCTGATGCATCATGCTAAACAAGCCTCTTCAAACTAGATGGAATATACAGTGCATAGTTTACAAAGCCAGAACTTAAGAGAGTTTACATCTATACAGACAAACCTATACAATACCATTTTGATTCTTCATAAAAAAAAGTTTCTCTTTTGCTTCCTGTTCCATCCACTGACGTCTCTTTTTGTTCTCGCGTTTGTTGATCTCTGTGCTTCGATGAAATGGAAGTCTTTGGGGAGATGATGAGTACATGATGAGGGAAAAAAAAGATTCTCTGAAATGTACAGTAAGCCGTTGATGTGTCCTCTTTTTGTCTTCTACTCAGCTCCTATTGTTAGCATATATATATTTATATATATACTGTATATATATTGTAGTATATAGTTTTTACTGAATTCATTTTTGGTTGCTTTGTGGAAGAAGAGAAACAAAGTGCTAACATACAGCAAGATTTGTTCTTTGGGCTCTACCAAATTAATTCTTGACATGTGGTAACCCTTTAATACCTTGTATGTATATGTTAAGACATGAACAGTGGCAGCCAATTTCATAGTAATGTGCTATATCAAAATACTCCTCTTTGATCCAGGCTCTGTAGTAGAGAGGGTTGATGGTGTCGGGTCGAGGGCCCTGGGCGCCGTGTATCATCATGACCTAAGTGGAGCGCAGTAAATTTACCAGGACCGCTCCTCTGTTTTGTTTGTGTTTCCTCCGTGCTGTCCGTGGCGTTCAGAAACCGGGGCTGTCGTAGCTGCTGCGGCTGTAGTAACTGTGGTGGCTGCGGGAGCGGCTCCTGCTGCGGCTCCAGCTCCGGCTCTGGCTGCGGCTCCGGCTCCAGCTCCGGCTCCTGCTGTGGCTGCGGTTGTGGCTTCGGCTGTGGCTCCTGCTGCGGCTGTAGCTGCTGTAGCTGCGGCTGCGGCTGGAGCGCGACGGGCTGCTGTCGTAGCTGGACGACGAGGGGCTGGGACGGTAGTACGGGATCGGCCGCTTCCGAGCGCTGAGGAGAGGAGAGAGCGGAAGGACAGAGCGTTAAAACCAGACAATGAGAACAGGTGACGACAAGTGTCACGGTCAGACATTTATCTGATGTAAAATACATGAGGTGTTAAAGGGATAGTTCAGATTATTTGAAGCTGGGTTGTATGAGGTACTTATCCATAGTCAATGTATGAGCTCCAGCAGATGACAGTCAACTGTAGAAGTGCAAAGAGAAGTTGTTTCTGTATCAGTTCAACCAAGAAAATTGCTTTAACTCCTGCCTGCAGCCCTTTGCTGCATGTCATCCTCTCTCTCTACCCCATCTCCATCTGCTCTTCAGCTGTCCCATCAAATAGAGGTGAAAGCCCAAAAAATAATCATTAAAAAAGATCTGAAGTGGGCAGGGTTTATACTAGAAGTCACGTTAAATCGGGCAAATGTTTGCTAACCCAGCCATTCGAAAAGCTTATGAATGCCATGGCCCACTTTGAAATCTGAACATCTTCTGAGGCCCACACAAATCTAATGACAACTCTGATCAACATACCAATGACGACAGGTACTTTAAAATGAAGTATTACATGTAACTTAAAAACTTGAAAACAAATTGAAACTTAAAAACTTTTTTGATTAATTTTCCATGGCCTCTCAAGTCCTGCCTGCAGGGCCTTCATGGGCAACAAATCCATCAGTGCCTCCATTTTCTTTGAAGACTCAGAGTTTTTGGAGTCTGCAAGAATATTATGCTGATTTTTTTATAGAGCAGCGATAGAGTCAGTTTTATCATTATGGTATCACCAGCTGGTTTGGGAACCTAACGGTCAAATCTAAAGCTCCGATTTTTAGTCTGGTCAAGACAGCAGGGAACACTATGGGAATGTCTGCACCCCCAACCCCCCAGGATCTTCTTCATTAGGCAGGCCAACAGGATTCTATCTGACACTTCTCATGTGTTGAATTCTGAATATGTATTAATGAACTCTGGGAGGAGGTACAGGGTCCCTCTGTGTAAACACAACCAGTACAAACATTTCATTCCTCTTTCAGTTAAACTCATTAATGGGCAATTAGAGGAGGACAGACAGAAACACAGGAGGCCTTTTAAATAACTGGAGTTGAAAGTATTGCACGAGTGTTTGCTTGACCTATTTATTCATTTATGTATTATTTGTTTGTTTATTTGTACTGTGATATCTAGTTTGGTGCAGCTTCCCCTTGTCCAAGACAAATTTCTTCGTAGGGAGACAAATAAAGTCCAGACTTTGGGAAGCACTGGTGTAACCTCATGTTCATGGGCAAAGCAATTGTTGTGCATCAAGTTGATTTATTCATGGCATCTCATTTATTATTAAATATATTTCAATACTAGAAAATTATACATATATTTTATAATACATTCTAATAATTTTTTAATATCAAAGTTTTGTAAAAATATATTTAAAATAAAAGTAAAAAAAATCGCATTCTTAACAGTACCGCATTACAATTTTCCCAAATAATAACAAGCATATTTGAATATAAGAAACATCTGTTTCCATCCCATTATTTGTTCATTCCTGAATAACATGTTTGTGTTCAGCTGTATCCCTTATCAGAATGTCCCTCGTTTGGAGAAGAGGTTTTACACTATATTTAGAATATTTTCACTGTGTTACCTTGAAGTCAGACAGCCTTTTCTGACAGAAAACAGACGTAATATGACCAAATATTGTGCTTTCTTACTCAACCAGACTCCTTTGGCAAAAAGAGTAATTTTGCCTCTCAGAACTTGGGAAGCTGGTCTACCTGATCTGATCTGTTGGTTTATTTGTGTTATTGTGTGACTTATGTGAATCTGAGCTAACCAAGGTAGCGGTAGACCAGCAAACCTGTGCTCTGCGAGGTAAAATTACTGATTTTGCTGGTTGGTAGTGGTTTGGACAGAGTGATGTTTGGCTTATATAACGGTAATTTCCCATTGGATAAGGCTGTCTGACAGTAAAGTAAAGTCTTTTTCAGGTGTTTAAAACATGTGTTGCAACCGACCCTGTCCACAGCAGTACATTGTTGAGCCTCCTACACTGGCGTTTTGACCACCATCTACTGGAGCCAATACACTGACAGCGGATAAGAACTTCATACAACCACACTTCAAATTATCTGAACTATCCCTTTAAGACAAAATTGAGTTATATGAGAGTAAATCAGTGTTAGGTTACACAAGTTGCAGACTTATGATCAGTACAGGATCTGAAAGAGAGCAGCTATATGGGTTAAAAAAGTCCAAGCTGTTAAACCACACACACACACACACACACACACACACTTTAATTGCACACACACGTAGCAGAGAAATGCATGTCATGTTAGTTTAAGCTTAAGCTTCAATTGCCTTGTTAATAGCAACCCTGGAAGTGCTTCCTGGAATGTAATTAGCTGTTAGCTCCCGATAGAACCTCTTCTCCTCAGTGGAGGCCAACACCCAGAAAAATCAACAGTCAACAGTGCAGGGAGAGATAAACACTATCAAGGTATCCCTGCTGCTGCAAGGTGTGTTTCACCTTGTCATTTCAGCAGCGCTGTAGATTACTCAGCCTGAGCTTTTGTCTGCTATATCTGCCATGGGAATCCACAGCCTGTGCAATAGAGAGATATCCACTTAAATAAACCTTGATAGCATTTTAATCTCCGTCTCCCAGTGTTACAACATTAGTGGAGAATCGCAGTGGGGGCGCAGCTTTAGAGTCAGTGTGAGTTTCTCTGTGTAAATTTCAGGAAGGAGATGAAGGAGCGGAGAGAGGACAGAAGGAAAACAGGAGGAGGCCAGGTTTACTCAGGGGACCTCTGATGGTTTGCTGTTCGGCCGAGCTTCAGGAGTCAGAGTAGCCGGATCCTGCTGCACGGCAACTGTTACCAGGGTAACTAGCCTGCAGCAGCTCGGTTCAGCAGCATCCCGTTGTCTTGGCATCAGGACCTTTAGGACTGGAGTGAAAGATGACAAGGTACACACATTTCACCCACGTCTATTTACACTTGTATGAGAGGTGACATGGAGAGACTGTTTGACACCACAGGAACACTTTTCACAGAGATGTGGGAGTTTTCTCTTTATGTTTTAATGACCATAAACTATTTCAAGTGCCACAGGCCTTGAGGACGTTTCTCCAGGAAAAGATAAAATGATTTCCAGACTATTCAAAAAATAAATCAAGCATCAGCAGGTGGCAGAGCTTTCTCCTGCCAAGTCCTTCTTCTCTGGAATCATCTTTCTATCCAAATTCAAGAGGCTGGCTTGGTTGACTCAATACAAAATATACAAAAATAAACTCAAAACGCATCTCTTTAGCCTTCAACCTTGTTTAGTCTGCTATAAGTTTTCAGCAACAGTTATCCAGCTTGTATGCACTTTTATGTGAGCACGGGTACATTACAGAACTTTGTGTTACACATTTTTTCATCTGTATACAGGAATTTTATGTTTTAAAATATTTTGTTTTATATGTAGTTGATGTTACTTCCATATCTTATAAATTCTGCTGCTGTTTTATTTGCACCCCTTTGAGGCATATTTCAGGCTGTAACAAACTTTGACTGATAAATAATTCACTATCAAAATAGGTTTGGAAAAGGTTTTGATGGGATGCCCTGAAGCTCAGTTGGTAGAGTGAGCGCCCCGTGTTCTGAGGCCGTCAGGCCTCTGCAGTGGTCACTGGTCCGACTTCCACCTGTGGCCTATCCCCTCTCTCTCTACCCCCTTTCCTGTCATATCTTCAGCTGTCCATATCAAAATAAAGGCAAAAATAATCTTAAAAAAGAAAAGAAATAGAAAAAGTTTTGATGGCTTAAGCTGTATAGATTTGTGACTTGTAATTCAAACATACTTTCATTAGCAGAGAGAGATATAAAGTACAAACCTGCTCTCACAATGAAGAGCCTTGTAAAAGAGTATCTACCAATTAATTGATTCATATTTCTTCATTGATTCATATTTAATGGAACAATAAAAAATAAAGTGCAGTAATTATTAATTAAAGAAATCAAAAGGACTAAATGAATAAATGGAGATTAATTCAATACATATTTTTCCTGGCCTTTGAAATCATGCTTTATTTCTGTATCAATCCTCTGTCCTTATTGTTATTGTTGCCAGTTTATTAGGTACAGCTAGCTAAAACTAGTGCAGTCCAATAGAGCACTCCTGCAATAAGTCAGACTGCAGGTACCATTCAGGGCTGAGAAAACAACTTCATCTGCTTGTTTTCAGTTAAATCTGGTTTCATTTAGAGTTAATATTCTCCAGCGTTACACTTGATCCTGAATTGAAGATACTGTAACAATGCAGCAATTTACATAACTTGTATAATATTTTTTTTGATATACTTCTGTTGTGATGGGAAAGCACAATAACCAATTTCATTATAATTTGTATTAGTTACACTGTAACTATGTACACATGTAGCAGGAAATAACATTTTTGTGTGGCTGGAGAACCTTCAGTTTCATAGTTCAGCCTCCCACAACCGAAGAGAAGCTCCCAAACCAACCTACTTGTAAACACTCTTTCTACTTCACACAAAGGATGTAATGGATCTGAATGAGATTCTCAAAGTTTCCACTTTTGAGTTAGAGAAGGAACAAATTCCCTCATTTTATTCCTTTTGTTCATCAGAGTTGTAATTTAAAGCCATAAAAGAAGAACTTTTGCCCCAGTGTGAGTGCAATGCTCTTAAATTACTGGAACATGTTGTAACTGCAGAGTGTAACAACCATTAAAGTGTGTCATGTTTAAGTGCCTATAATTCCAGACATAAAAGCTGAGCATAAAATCCAGGAGATAAAATGTCTCATAGGTGCCTGCAGTAAAAAAATACATAAGTTGTGATCACAAGTATATCAAAATGGAAATCTTAAATATATTAGATGTGTTACCTGGTGATCCTGCGAGCCTCCATGAAGCTGGGTGAATCTCTCCTTCTCTTGCGGATGGGTGAGTAGCTGCGTGAGCGGCGGCGAGCTCGGCTGTCGGTGTCGGAGCGGTTGGGGCTGTCCCTCTCTCTGTGTGACACAGAAATCAATCAGAACAGCAGCAACATGTAAGCATTTAAGATTTAAGTCGAACAATAAGCTGAAAGAAAAGAAGTGTGACAGAGAGCGAGGTCTCACCTGGAGTTGTTCTGTCTGTTGTGAGGGGACTTGGCCTTGCTGGGGCCTCTGTCTCTGGAGGCGGAGCGCGAGGACGACCGCCCGCTGCTCCAGGAGCTGCTGCGCTGTCGGAGGTTGGGTTTGCACCGAGACTCCTCTTTCTTCCTGCCTGACGTGTGTGAGTGGCGTCCTGGAGATGCCGATGGGCTCCGGTGGTGTGCCTGACCCCGACTGGAGCGGTGGTGACGCTTGGAGGAGTGGCCACCTTTTGTCCTGGGGTAATTTCCAGAATAAAAGCAAATGTCTCTCAGTGTTAAAGATAGTGGAGAGCTCCAGCAGTCATCAGAGCCTGATCTTAATGGCTACATGAAATCCTCATCCAATACATATTTACAACACAGTAGCTCAGTCTGTAAAGACTTGGCTTGGAAAACGAAGGGTCACCAGTTCAAGTCCCACACGGACCAAAGTGCAGAGTGTGGACTGGTAGCTGGAGAGGTGCCAGTTCACCTCCTGAGCACTGCCGAGGTGCCCTTGAGTTAAAGCACTGAACCCCTAACTGCTCAGGAATTTTTCTAACTGAGTGGAAAAATGTAGTTTCCCCTCAGGGGTTAATAAAATATACCTTCTCCTTCCTTCTTCTACAGTGTTATATATTGTATATATGTATATATGTTACATATTGTAGTATGATGCACATTTTTTTTTTTTTTACAGAATTCTTAAATTTCTTATTTCATTAGTTTCTATTTCTTCTTTTCTATATACATAGCTGTTTTTATATTTATATATTGTGGTTATATATTGAAGAATAAGGAACATTTTTATATACTTCTTATTTGTGTATATTTTGTTGTATTATGGCTATATTGTCTATATTGCAACATTTTTTTTATCCTTGAATAGGAGCATCTGTAACATGACCAATTTACTCCAGGAGTTAATAAACGATTTCTGATTTGACAGTGAGACACAAATGGTTCAGACCTGGTAAATTAACATGTGTCCTGGGCCATACTGAAAGACCACCTACTCATTTGACATCCTATAAGTGCATCATATGATTTACTGTAATGCAAATTAGTTGATGAGTGAGAAGAAACTGGATAAACTTTGTGAAATGATGTCTACGAAAATATTTTTATTATTCGTCCTTGTAAATTTGGCATTAAAGGCAATGCATTAAGTTGTTTCTTTCTTTGTGAGATAAACATTGAATCCATTTGTCCCAGCGTGTTACTGGCAACTACTGCTGGGCCACTGGTTAAAAACAACAGCGCATTTTGCAAATGTGCTTTTGACATACAGAGCGGGGAAGTAAAAGATCTATGGCAAATTCTTAATCACTCTTGCCTTCTTGTAAATTCAATATTGAATGCAATACATTAAGTTGTTTCTTTCCTTGTAGAAAAATGTCATGTTGCCATGAAGAGCAGGCAGAGACGCTCAGAGGTGCGCTGGGACACACACTTTTACTCTGTCTCCGACTTTGTCATTAATGTCTTTGTTTGCCATGGTGGTGTGAAAACACTGAACTTCCACACAGTCAGAGACAGTGAAAGCGTGCACCCTGCTCATAGTTCAGTAATAAAATCCCAGTGCAAAATGAAGCGTCTCTGCCTGGGCTGCTGACAGCACAGGTAAAATATGAGGCTGATTGTGGGCTGATAGGAGGGTTTAGTGTGACGCTGAACTACAAAAACAAAAGGAATGAATCAGTGAATCTCCACACTGAATGGCTAAAAGGACTGTAACACAGTGTTCACTTGCAAACATAGTTGGGACGTCAAATCAGGTCACAAATGGTCACTCTAGACTCAGGCTCAAAGTCTCTGTGCTTACTTTCTCTGGTGCCGAGAGTTCCTCCCCCTGTGAGCGTGGTTGTGCTGGGAGTGGGCCGAGTCGCTGCTGTGAGCAGGGGAGTGGGAGCTCTTATTCTGGCCTCTCTGGCTCCCTCTCCTCCCTGACGTCTGACTCACGGAGCTCCCCACAGCTGTGTTCCTGCCATCCACACTCCCAGCCTCTCCTGCTGCTGCACACGTCTGTCCCATTTGGCTCCTGCTGGGGGCGCTGTGGAGCTTGTGCTCTCTCAGCAGAGTGGACTGGATGCTTGCAGAGCTAGCAGTCAGCAGACGGAGCTTCTGTAGAGAAATGATGACCAACAAAGGAAAAAAAAAGAAAAAAAAAGAAAAAGGACAAAAAGAGCATTAGAGTGTTTTCAGGTAGGTGATTGAGTGCTACGGTGTACTTGCCAAAAGAAGGTAAACATCTAAAAGAAAAAGATCTAGGTTCTCTCCATATGGCTTATAGATAGTCCTCTATGGTGCAGCGCATGCAATACTTGGCATGCAAAACCATAATGAGTTGAAGAAATCATAATCGCAAAAACAAACAAAAAAACTAGGAGGAGGAGGAAGAGAGGGAAAAAAATAAAAACAAAACTGTGAACCAAATAAGTTTAAGAGCAGAGGCAGAAAGTACAGAGCTACAGATTTTGTAGAGTAGAAAAAGAGGACTTCTTCAGTTTTTTTTTATAATGGTTAAAAAAATGAAACAAAACAGAAAGAGAAGACAACTTGACGGAACATCACAGAAATGGAAGGAACAAAATAAAGATCACAATTATTGAATCAATCGAATCAGAAAACAAATCGTCTGCTACTCAATTTTCTCTTTCTGGATTTTTTTTCCTGAAGACAATTGCTGAGATGTGAACAGCGACCCATTTTCTTTGTTTTTTTTAATGGTTACTCTTGTTTAACTCCCTTCTGGTTAACATCCACTTACCAATAAAGTGGTATTCCCTCCTTTAGTAGGTAAGGTATGAAGAAAAGGGAAAAGTGGGGCAACATAAGTGCATCATTAGATTCACAAAATGCAAGAGAAAAAGACACAAAACCCTTCCCTGCCAGTGACTCATGAGACAATGCATGGAAATCAATGGAAAAGAACTCAAAAGCAAAGAGGAAAACCACAATGTGCAGGGAATCCCTCACACAGAGAGTAAATCCTCTGGGCCCAGTCACCTTCCTAAACATCAGAGAGCAACTGGCTGGCGAGAGTTCAAGCTTTTCTTTACCATTTTCTCTCCGTGTAGCATCTACCACAGGGCGGCTGTTATTTTACAGACTAACTACTTTAGCGTCTACTGTTCTTCTACCGTTTCTATCGTGGGCTCCTTCATACAGGACACTGTGACTTATCACAATAGCCATCTTTTCTGTTAGTTCCAGGAAGTTGTTGCTACATTACATAACAGTGAGTTTTAAGTTATTACTGAGATCTACTTGGGTTGAATCACCTTTTATGGTATTTTTTGGGAGTACTGACTGATGTAAGAACACTCAAAAGAATCTGGTCAGTCAAAGCTCAGAAAAGTTGCCTCTAACTGAAAAGACAATAAGAATTTATTTGGATCCTTTAGGATTTTAAAGTGAAAAGCTACTAGCTTTGAAGCTAGTAGTTTTCAAAGTTACCACTGTCTTGAAGGATAAGGCTGGCATTATTCTGTATTTTACTTAGTGTCAGTCCCAGAAAAAGACCAAACCAGTGATGAATTGATCCTTAGTAAGCTTATTTATTTGTGCTGTGGAGCTCCATTGTTGTCTAAAAATGATTAGGCTCATAGATTGAACTATTTACTCCTGTTTGAGTGGTGAAATGTCTTACCTAGACTTGCATGGATCTGTGGATGGCACTGTTGGTCTGCCAGACAGTCTGCAGGTCCAACTTAACAACTACTGGATGGGTTGCCATGAAATTTTGTACAGACCTTCGTGGTCCTCAGAGGATGAATCCTACTTACTTTGGTTATCCTCTGTTCTAGTGCCACTTTGGTTCATGTCCGAATAACTACAAAACTAATGCAACACGTTCTCACTCCCAGCTTGTCAAATACATGGTCAGCGGCCCTACATGTCAAACTACGGTGCTGAAGGTACTCCTTTAGCATCAGTTTTGTATGTTCAGGGCTCCGCGGTCAAGTTAGCAACAATAAATATGCAATGTCTGGTACTACTTTGTTAGGTTTTAAGATGCTTGGAGAAATCCTGGCATCAGTATTTCACAACCTCTGAATGACACTCAAAAATCAATATACAATCAATAAACAATATCCTTCTCCAAAACCTTTAAAGTTAATGGTTGGGTTAAAATAAATGTGTTACTTACATAAGTTATGTTAGGTATGTTAATTTACTGCAGTGGTTGCCAAACTTCTTCTGGCAGGACCTCCTTTAGAAGCCAAAAAAAGTTCATGCCCCCCCACCCAACATTTTTAAAACAATCATTAACAATAATTGGAGAAGCAACTGATAAAAAAAGGATTAAACTTGAATTTTAGTGAAATATTGGTTAACATGGTAGCATCAGCACACTCCTGTTTGTTTATTTTCCATATATAAATCATATTCATTTAACTTTATTTCACTCTATATTTCTCTCCTGGTCATCCACACCCCCCAAGGGCTGCCTGCCCCCCCCAGTTTTATTATGTAACTTACATGACGTAACTAAAGGATATAAGTTATATTATGTCACTTCAGTATTTCATTTGCATAGGCTATCAATACATAGTACATTGTACCATGTATAAATGTATGTGTGACAGTAAAGTTCAACTTGCGTCCGTTATCATACGTCTGTTACATAACTTACATACATACACATATTAAAAGGAAGTTTCACGTGGGACATGAATCCTGGTCTCGTGGGTCCTGTGTTTGGTTAATCTGTTCATCCACCCCTCCTCCTCTATACACAGACCTTCTTGCTTTTTATACAATGTCAGAACATAACAATAGAGGTGTACCTACAGTGTCAGAGTTTTGAAGTATAGGGGCACTGATACACTGGGAGTGAGAACAGGCTCACTAATAACATTCCCATCAGCCTTAGCTGTACTTTGTGTTTAGCGCTAATTAGCAAATGCTAGTATGCTTACATGCTAAGCTGCGATAATGAACATGGTATACATTATACCTACTAAACATTAGCATGTGTCACTGTGAGCATGTTAGCAGCATGCATTAGCATTTAGCTGAAATAATTACTGTATATAGTCTAATGTAGCTGCTAGTGTTGCTATAGACTCTTACTTGTTTACAGCTGAAATAATAAAAACTAAATATTTGTTACCATTTTTTTTAAATATTACATTTTCAGTAGTAATTTAGAACTGCAATCAATAATTGAATGAAGCGACAACTATTTTAATAATTAGTTTGTGTAATTTCTAAGAAAAAAACTCTCATTCTTTCTTCCTAAACTTTAATTTATGACAATAAACTCAATATCTTTGGGTTGTGAATAAAAGCAAATATTTGAGGACGTCACCTTGGGCTTTGGGAAACACTGATCGATATTTTTCACCATTTTCTGATATGTTATAGACTAAACAACTAATTGATTAATTAGGAAACTAATCGACAGATTAATCAACACTAAAAATAATCATTAGTTGCAGCCCTAGAATTAATAGATTTGGGGCTGAGTGCCACAGAAACAATAGGGGAGTAAGAAAGTATTGACAGACTAACACATTTTGGCACAGTTCAGGTATTTTCAAGGGATTTGTTTATAATAAGACAAACACAGAGCAATGCCAGCCTTATCCTAACTGCGTATGGTGAGTTGAAAATATATTCCAAACCTCTATTTTAAGCCTTCAACAAAAATAGAACTTGGATCAGTGATTCAGTAGGAGTTGGGGACTGAAAATTGTGATGCACAGTTATACACTGCTCGTTGTAAGCAGGTCATAAAAAGAGGGTAAACCTCCAAAAGGCGTTTTGTATGAAACCAAATACAGCTGGCTCTTCTGCATGCATTATCTGTCTGAACTGCTTCGTAATCTAAAATACAACAAAAAGCACCGACTGATCCTTGCAGAAAGAAGAGCCGGTCTCCACTAGAGAGAGGAACACTAAGCGGTATAATAAGAAACACACAACCACTGGTGCTTATGACAGTTGTTAGAAACAGTCGTGGTAAATCAATATGGTGAAAATCATAAGACGAATGTACTAATTCACCAACAAACAGAGAGATGCTGGACAAACAGGAATGCATTCTACCAAAACAGAACGAAAACAAAAGAAGAGAAAGAAATGGACCTGGAAGATAGAGCGGGATATTTGGACTTCAGGATGAAGTTAAGGAGGAAAGAGAAAAACCAGAGCTCTACGTAATCCAATCTTTTAAGAGTCAAATCATAATTGATGAAGTTAGATTAATTTGGTTATAAAGACCACTGGTAAATAACAGAAAGAGAGAGAAAGAGAGAAAGAGAAAGAGAGAGAAACATTGACGTCACTCAGGCTAGGGTGCTTGTCACATTCTCATCTGCATAAAGATCACGTGCGTAGGCAAAGCATTACCTACCTTCCATTTCAATCAGTGACACGTATGCAATATCAACAAAAACAAGGAAAGAAAGAAAAAAAGAAAAAAGGAGAAAGGAATGTTCTCCGCAGCGAAATGGGAAAAAGACAATGACCTCTTTTAGTATCAAAGCTACATATTTTTGTCCAGAGACTAAGGAGAAATAAACAAACCAAAAAGTAAAAAAGAAAAGAGAGGGGAGAAAAAATAAAAAAATCCAGATGGAATTCAAATCAAACTAAAAATAGAAACAAAGGATGAGTCTAGAAACTACATGATTTGCTTTGTCTTTTTCGCTTGTACAAATGCAGCCATATTTGTATCAAAACGGGAGGGGGAGAAGGATAGAGGTAAGCGGATAGAGTTAATTGTCATATTAGTGGACATCCATGTAGAGTAGAGTAGCTAAAAGGACAGGAGGAGGAGGAGAAGGAGGAGAAGGAGGGGGAGGGCATGCAGAGCTGGCAGATGTGAGAGATATGTGGGAAGAAAAATACCAGGACAACAAGAGTGAGACGTGAGTCACACATGACACAGATGAACAGGTAGGAGAGAGGGGAGGAAGGGAGGGGGAGGAGGGGGAGTCAAAGAGTGTTGGAGGGGGCAGTCACTGCTAAGATGGACAACTAGAGAGAGTCAGCACATTTGAAAGGGACCCCAGTCACATTTTGGCCTGGGTCTTCTTCAGTAGCAGCACTTTTCTCTACTCTGCACTGTTTGGACGTCAGCCCAACGTTCTTCCAGGCAGTCAGTTTTATTTATTTATGACTATAAACACAGGTACGCTAAGAGAGAGCCTGAAGGAGCTTTGTCAGATCTGCTGTTTAAACTGTCTGTGTGAGCAGAGAGCTTACATTCAAAATGGCTTGGGTCCCTTTAAAATAACAATCATGTTAATAAATGCGTGAGTTGTCCTAGTTATTTTCAAGAGTCCATGTACTTGTGTTTGAAGTGTTTGAAAACATCCATTAATAATGAGCAAGAGGACGACTGGCCCCATTGGGGACTGACTCATTCGCTGTGCAGGAGACCGTTCCGGATGTTTCCCACTGAAGCATCTGTATGCTGCTCTTTACTGGAGATGGAGTGGAGCGCATGTATTTACTAAACTAGCCCGATAGTCCTCATCCTTGTAGCCTCTCTTGAATTAACAAAACATGGTATTAGAAAACACTTCCAATAAAGGATAAATGTCCTGTTTGATCAGCTTGTCCAAGAAAGTTTGTGAGTGTGGCGCATTCTTCAACTTATTGTGGTGCAGCGAGATGTAATGGACTCATTATTGCCCTCTGTGTTCAGGGAGCAGTAAATACCTGTTGACAGACTGCTATGACTGAGACAGGTCCATCTGCAGTCTCACAAACTACATGACACGCCTACTGTATATACGGCACACTCACTTAACTACATGACCAAACCAAGTAGCTTTGGTTCCTGTATCTAATAAAATACTTTTGGCACCTAAATCTAACTAAGGAGTTTTGGTGCCCAAACCTAAACAAGCTGATTTGGTGCCTAAATCTAACCATGCAGTTTTGGTACCTAAAACTTCACCAAGTAATTTTTGTACCTAAACCTAACCAAGTCATTTTTGCACTAAACCTAACCAAATAGTTTGTATGCCTAAAGCTAACCAAGATGTTTCGGTGACCAAACCTAACCAAGTAGCTTTGGTGCCTAGATCTAACCAAGTGGGTAAGCTTTATAACTTCATGAAATTATTTTTTAACACCACTGTGTCAGTTTTTCTAAAGAGAAGGCTTCAAAGAGAGAGACTAACTTCTTTGTTTGGTAAATGCATGTTTGCTAAACTACTCCACTTCTCATAAAGAGCAGTGCACAGTTGTTTCCCTGAGCTTTTCTATCAGAAGCATCCAGGACTGTCTCCCACACAGTGGATGAGACAGATCCAAATGGGGCTAGAGGACGACTACAGGAACACAAACTGAGATGATAGACAACCAGAGCTGTTATACAGAACATTTGCTAAACCACACAACTGCTGCAGTAAAATCAAACTTCAGTTGCATCCAGGATCTGTCACACATAACCATCCTCCTGTGCAAAGATTTCAGTTTGGGGGATTATCGTAAAACAAATATTTTAGCTTTTGGTGGAGATTAACAAGAGTGGCAACATCCCCTTCTGCTACAAAGATCCTGCTTAAAAATGTGAGCCAATTAAATGCTCCTCTTTCACTACATCCCAACTGTTCGTGATCAAAGAGACCTCCCTTGCCATTCTCCACTGGCCTGAGCAGATAGAGTAGACACAAACGTCAGGAACAGAAGAGATACTGCCACCTAGGGGCAACATGCACATCGACATGGTAGAGTAAAGCAGTAGAGAGGAGCATGTGTTTAACTCCTGATGGTTTGGCAGGAGCTGATTGGACGCCTGGAGGAGAAGAGGATCTATCACTGAGCAGAGCATGTGCTTGAGAAGAAAGACAACTGTATTGACAAGAAGAAACTATTACACATACCCAGTTAACCTACTTGGTCCAGTTCCAAAGCATTTGAGTGCTTTTTATATAAATGAGACAGAAAGATTTGGGCATTTATTCATGGGTAAATACCACTTAAATTGATAAGGAAAAAAACGAAACAGTAATGAATGAAATAAGCAGAGAGAAGGAGAGAGAAAGAGACCAGATAAGACCTCGTAGACACAT
This sequence comes from Lutjanus argentimaculatus, assembly GCA_034769285.1. NCBI lineage: Eukaryota > Metazoa > Chordata > Actinopteri > Lutjaniformes > Lutjanidae > Lutjanus > Lutjanus argentimaculatus. Next base: position 41,609,694 of record JAWZSL010000004.1, on the reverse strand, counting down.
GCAAGCTGGAGTAGAAAATAGAAGACATCAGTACTCTGCAGTGAGTGTTTACAGGGTGTTTGCAGCCCATTTAGATGCTTATTCATCACAAGAAGATTATTTCACAAGTCATCCCTTTGGTCTAAGTGATGTCTTTTGTTTTATTCCAACATAATGGCTGTCATTTTACTGCAGCGCTAATGATCAATTTACAGTGTGCAAGAGTGGGTTTGTTTCCATAACGGAGCAGAGTGATTTAAAACTCATCACATGCAGCATCTTTTAGGTAATCAGAGAGTAACAGAGATGGTTTTTTCAAAGAAGCCAAACAAACATGGAGCAGTTCCAAATTGAACAAGTAGAGAGGAATATATATATGCTTTTAAACACTCCAGGCGTTAGGAGATGATTGTGGACAGCATGTGCTGTTTGTATCTTAAGAACAAAGTTGTAACCCTTTTATTATGTAAAGTGTCTACTCTGTGGCATGATATGGATTCAGGTGCAGCACAAGACAGTTTTAGAGCACAGCTCGCCCCTATGGAAGATTTAAAATGTGCAAATAAAAACAAGTCGCTCAATGAAGTAAAGCGAAAGACACTTTGTTTCATTTTTATGCACTGTAAAATAAACTATTTGTTTTAACTTAAAGTTTTAAGTTGACTAAATCTGAAAAACAAGTTGAGGTAACTTTGTAATGATACAAAAAACATGTTTCTACTCAAATAAACGTGATTTTAATTCAGTTGTACATGTTTAGTAAGCTTAAGATATTAAGTTAAACCAACAACTCTTCAGTCACACTAACAAACATTACAAATAAATTTGATTTCCTTTTACATTCAACTCATCATGTCAAAATATTTCAAATTAGAAGAACTCATATTTGTAAGATCTGAAGTGTTCTGAAACTAAATACTTGAAATTTTAAGTTTAATTAACTTGACTAAATAAAACTTGTATATTTTTGAATTAATGAGAAAAGATTAGTTGATTCCACTAAATTCTTGTATGTTTTTTTTTACAGTGTGTATTCCTTCACTGTGTCATAATCAATGAAAAACATATGTTACAATAATAATCATTTAGCAGCAGGACCACTACTATAGTCAGTCACATATGTAACTAAACAGCCGGTTAGCCGTCAGAGCACTGTTTTTACTGTTTTAAGGTGAAAGGCCGTCTGTTATGGCTCCCATTAGCTTTTGCCAGCAAAGATCCAAGCAGAGGTTCTGCTCGAAAGCAATGGTTGTTTTCTGTTTAAGCATGAAAAAAAAGCATCTGCCTCATGAAAACTAATGACAATGTATTTATTATTGGCAGGTCTATGCTGCTCTCTGCTGGGCACCACTGCAATGCAATAAATCGCTTATATTTCTGAGTTGCGATGTCATATAAAAAATATAGCTAAAGAAAAAGTACAGAGAAAAGTATTTTTATATCAAAATCCATCTCTTTTCTTTTCCCGTAAAATGCAAAATATTTTTGATGAGTTTGTTTACATAAATGTATCCAATCAAACCAAATGGCAAATAAAACAGCATTTTACAGAGTAGCTAGCAGAGCAATATCTTAGTAAGAGGTGTGTGTTTGGTTTACAGCTGGCAAAAACTTTCTTTATGTTTCCCAAGAATGCAGGTGAGGTATTAATTTACAAACCTCAGTCTCCTGGGTGGAAGTCCTGTGTCCACAAACTACACTTTGTGTAGACTGTGTTGCATACTACAGTATGTCACCTGACTTCCTAAAGCCTGAAGGCCAACTTCTCCCATGTGCTCTTATAACTAAACCAGTTTAGTTTTACATTGCAGAAGCTAAAGATGCTCCATCTTCCATTTCACTGTGACTTAAATATGCCACAGAAAATTCATGTCACAATGAAAAACAATTCAGTCAGTTATTAAATACAAAACTTTTGATAATTGTCCTTCATATGCATGTTTTTCACATAATAATGACACAGTAAGTTAGTTATTAGTCATAATAGTCAGTAATTATCAAAAAATCTCTTGGATTAATATTTTGTGAAAGCACCAATAGTCATCCCTACAATATTGTCACCATTTTAGTGATTATTAGGGTTATTGGTCAAAAATATTGGGATTTTTATTCATTTTTCACCTTAGACACCCCACCCCTTAGAGTATACAAAATACTGTCAGTCACAACCTACACAATCAATAATTATCGATATTTACAGATATGAAACTTCACTATCGTAATAGGTTTTTCAGCTATATAGCCCCGGCCTATATTTCAATTTCAATATTTCTCAGTGTGGTTTGTTTTCATTTTGGCAGTTTAAATCTTCCATGCAGCCCAGAACAAACAGCTGATTTGGGGAGCTGCACCTTGTTCAGAGCCAAATATTGTTACAGTTCATTCTGGCATGCTTTGATCAAGACTTTCCATTAAGCAACTGGATTAGTCACTTCAAGGAGGAACTGCAGATTGTTATCACATTAAAGCACCATCAGACATCTGATCATGACTCTTGACTCAACATTGGCTAATTAAGACTTTATCTGCAGTAAAACTTCAGTTCTCACTCCTGATGGACACATTTTTCTTTGATATTTCTTCACGGGCATGGACCTCTGACAGGAGCAAATGTTTGAAGTACCTGTCCCTGGCTCAACTTGATTTTGTTTTTCTTATGCCTTAGCAGGCACCCGCTCGGAAGAAACGACACATCTCTTTGCTCATTCATTTGGAAACATTGTGTGCCAGTGTGGCTCATATTTCCATTCGAGGTGTGGTATGCTAATGTTGTGCTTCGACTCAGACGATGTGTGCTGCTGAACAGAAACGCTAGAACCATTCCTCTCTTTGCTCCCTCCCTCTGTTACCAGCAAACAACAGGAACAAATAAAAAAAAAATCAACATGGCAGAGGAGTCAAAGAGAGCCAGAGACAAAGCGGCAGGAGCGGCAGGTTTTTACACAGGAGTGTCTTTTACACGTCAAAAATAATAATATTATTAATAACTGGCCTGTAACCTAGAAATAACTGATAAAAGAATGAAAAAAATCTTTCAACATCAAAGGAGATGAGAATTCATGTCAACCAACACAAAAGAGCAAGATTTAAGTCATTTGTGGAGACTGTGGTAGATACCGTTGGAGTGGGTGGGGGGAGGGTGGGGGTGTGGAAGCAAAATAGAGGAGATTACATACATCGTGCCCTTTCTCGCCCTCGGCGTGGTTGAGTCTGCCGGCCTTGCCGTTGCGGCTCCGCTGGGTGTGGTCCCCGTTGTGCCACGCCGCGGGAGTGTTGGGGCCCGGGGACAGCGGGGTGCTGGACGCCTTTTGTCCGTCCATCTTGTGCTTGGAGTTCGGTCTGGAGGGTCAGAGACACACAGCAACACACAGGTAAAGTAATATCACTACACCTGGAACATCTGGACTTAAGTGAAAGTAAAAAAGGTTGGGAACCACTGCTACAGATGACTGCAGCACAGAGACAGAAGTAAACACACACCTTCTCAGACATGTTCTGGAGTGACTGGAGTGATAGAACACAACTGATCATGAAGAATAATGTGTTAGCTGAATCAATTGTTCAGAATCGGGAGTGTCAGCCCACTATTTATTTTTATCAGAGGTACAAGCAACATGAATAAAACTGCATCGATTTTTGTTTGCAACTGCTTTCCGCTCATCTTTATTGTCTACACTTGTCAATTCAGTGCTACATTTCTGATGTATCTGTGTCTGTCAACCACAGAATTTATTTCCTGCTCCAGGTTAAGCTTCTTTTTGGTTCTATTTCAACCAATTTGTAATTATTTTATCACTATTTATATATTTATATATAATAGATTGTGCTGTTTTACAGTTTAATTGTTACTGGACAAGCATTCTCTAAATAAATAAATAAAAATAATTATTTATATATTAATAATTATTTTATCCCACAAAAAGTCCCTTCTTGGGGAGTAGTACTTTTCAAAATGTAAATACAGGAACTTTACAGGTTGAGCTTTCAGTGCTGCGTCATCATTGTGTATGACATCTAAAAACAGCTGTTGTTTTTACACACATCAGCAGACTAATTTGCCTTAGCTTTGTGGGTCTTTAGCTAGTGATGGAAAAGAAGACAACAGACTGCAGGAACCTTTTAGTTCCTTAAAAAGTAGTTCCAGAGAGTAAAATTTGAGGTTACTTTGGGTGGAAACGCAGCTAAGGTCTGTTTACAGATCTTGGGGAGTACTACTGCACATGTGAGTTGTATAAAACCGTTGGTGGTTCATGCTTGAGCTGCTTTAAATCTGTTAAATGCCCTCATGTGATGCCACTTCAGTCAGCATCGGCTGGGTCGAAAATGAAAGATATCTCGGGGTGCAGAGTTAGAAAGAAGTGAGCTTACTAGACCCTGTAGTCTGTACCTCATCTCTAAGGCTAGAGGCTCAGGGCTACATTAGCAGATCTATCCTATTGATAATTAATGTAATGAATAAAAAAAAATGACTATACCTCTGGTTCTGCTGCATCAGTTTTGATCCTTTCTGCTGCTCTTTGCTGTAATTAAGTAGTGCAAATTGCTTGATAGATGTTAATATTTTTTCTTACGCAACTTTTTCTCTTATTGGTCAGTTCTTTAGGATTTTAAAGAGACTATTCACCCCAGAATAAAAATATACATATTTTTCCCCTGGCCTGTAATGTTATTTATCCATCTAGATTTTTCTGGTGTGAGTTGCAGAGTTTTGGAGATATCAGCCGTAGAGATGTCTGCCTTCTCTGCAATATAATGGAACAAGATGGTCCAAAGCTTGTGGTGTTCAAAGCACCAAAAAGATACATTTGAAAAATTCAAAACCAGTGTCTCTTTCCAAAAATCATGACCTGGTTATTCAAGATAATCCAGAGACTCTGCAGTACAAAAAATCTAGATGGATAATAGCACTACAGGCCAGGGGAAAAATATGTATTTTGGGTTGAACTGTTCCTATAAGTGTAATTCCTTAAAACTTCCTCTTCTTAGAATCCTAATACCTCATGAAATAATCATTCTGCTCTGTCACCGGCTTTTATTGCTAAAGAATACCTTGCACAAGAGAGTAAAAACCTTAGTAATTGCCTCTTTACATTCTCATCGGCCCTAAAAATAAAAATATCTGACCCTTTAACATATAAGAACTTTAAAATCTAAACTTATTTATTAAAATAAACTAAAATAACATAAAATAAAATGCAAAAATATAGTAAATTCTGCTTTTTCAAAATAAAAATAAGATGCTCTGTGCTGCATAAAACAACTAACAGCGTCACCAACAATGAATATTTTTTTCTTTCACACTCAGTGCAGAGTAAGATATCACAGCCACTTAATAGGGGCTATTATAAGACATGCTGAGGAGCCCCATTTGTATCCTAATCTATCCCCTGAGGACCGGGAATAAATGAGAGAGAGACTGACAGTCACCAAGGTAACTGCTCAACAGTCAGTAGAGCAATATCACTGTGTCATGTAAAGTGTGTGTTTATACATGTGTTTGTGTGTGTGTGTGTGTGTGTGTGATGAGGAGTCTACCTGGCAGGAGATTTGGAGGTGCTCCGAGTGGAGGACAGGGAGGCGCTACGGGAGCTGCAGCAGCTGCCTTGACGCTGTGAACTCCTGCTGGGGGTCTCACCGGGGGACCTAATGGATGACAACAGATGGACGAACACACGCCACGCACATGCATACATATATGCACATAAAGTGTATGTGCGCACACATCACAGGGACACACACGCCACAGCGAGCTCAGTCGTCGATCTCCTGATATGTAAAACAGTTCATGCACTGCCAAACACTTTCAATATATATTCTAATCAAGACACGGTGCAGATGTATGGCAGGGAAATTGTGTTGAACTCACACATAATGCCTTATAGTCATTAACATTCTTTGTACGTCCGAGTCGGAGATAATGGGTGTAAAGCACCAATATAAATTTATGAGAGACTGAACGTGATTCCAATTGTACTCATTGTTGAGGACTGAGACGATTGTTCTCTGTTTGTGTTACTGTGTGCAGAAGACACTTCAACCTCACTTATTCTTACACACTGCATACTGTACATGTACATGGAACTGTACTGATAATGACAGTGAAACTTTGTTATAAGCAGACATATAGGATTTTCTATGAGGAGCCATACAAGCCATATTTCATTCTGGCCCTCTCACATACATACACTGTCCTTTCACATACATTTATTGTCACTTTCACATATGGACACTTTTGATACTCATACACCTTTTTTTTCTCAACTTTTTGATTCAACACATGGAAGAAGTTAGTTAGTTACTTTCATTCTGTGAGGTGTGTTGAGAAAGTCCAGAAAACTTTTTGCCACAAAGGGCTTTCTGGTAGAAAGGCTTTAGGAGGTCAGGTGACATCAAGAGTGAGAAAGGCCCCGCAATGACTCCCATGTCAAGCTTATTGTCGATGTGTTTTTGACATAGCTGACTTATTTTGGTTTGACTTTTCTGTCGCAGCTGGTTATGTTTAGTTAACAAAACTACTTGATTAGGTTCAGAAAAAGATCATGGTTTTAGATTAAAGGGATAGATCACCCCAAAATCAAAAATTTACATATAGATTGTTTTGGTGTGAGCTGTGGAGTTTTCGAGATATCTGCCATAGACTAGAACTAGATGGCATTAAGCTTGTGGTGCTCAAAAAAAAAGTAAAAATATATATAAAAAATATTTGAAAAACACAATTGCAATGTCTTTTTCCAGAAGTCATGACCCAGTTACTCGAGATAATCCACAGACCCTGTTGTGAACAGTTTTATGTAGGAACTACTTTCTTTCTGCAGTAGAATCTATCGGGAATTAGAGCTTGAGATCTGTGCCGGAACCTGACAGGACCCGACAGGTTTGGGTTGGGTCTGGGCTGTATTATTATTTCTGCCAGTTTGAATTCCCCCCATGTATTGTCCCTGTCAGTGCCAGCTCCAACTGTTTGGTGCATAGAGGGAAGCTTAACAAAAATGTCGGCTGTAATCAGGTTCAGGCTGAAATATGCTAATGAGAGATGGGTTCAGGTTGGGTTCGGACGGGATTTTGTTGAGCTTGGGCTCAACTTTTCAGGCGTGATTGAAGTTCTACTGGAAATACTGTCTTTCTACTTTGCTTCTACAGGGAAGAAAATAGTTCCTACGTGAAACTGCTCACAACAAATCTGTGGATTATCTTGAGTAACCAGGTCATGACTTCTGGCAGGTGACACTGGTGCTGAATTTTTCTGATTTATTTTTTGGCACGCTCTTAATGGGGGACTAAAGTCCCATTATATTGGCGAGAAGGTAGACATCAAACTCCGTAACTCACACTAAAACAGTCTAGATGGATAAACAGCACTACAGAGGATAAATTTGTATTTTTGATTTTCGGGTGAACTGTTCCTTTAAAATAGACTGTTAACTATGTGTTCAAAAGGCTTTCTGGCAGAAAACCCTGAAGGCTAACTGTGCTGGATACCAAAAAAGATGGCACAAAATGCATGCCTGTGAGCATGGTTCGAATTATGGGTGGGGGGGGGGCTAAGGGGAGCTCAGCTCCTGAAAAGGACATGAGCTCCTCTCAAAGTTTACTTTGAGACATTTATGGGGAGCTCTAAAACACTGTTCATTTCCAGTGTTACAGATTATATTTTCTTTTCTTATAGTTTCTTTTTCTATTCAAACAGCACAAGAAGACTTTTCATTTGTAATTAAAAAACACAAGTTTGATGAACAATCTTTCAATCATGATGTGTGATTCTTGAAGGGATGTGAATGAGACAGAAAAGTATTGCCTGTGTCCTCCAGCTGATTTTGTGGTTTTCATTTTTATATTTTGCTCTGATATTCTATAATTGTGAAACAGTCGCCATATGTTGTTATGTAGTGTTTATTAAATGTTACTGACAGTATTAACTGTCTGTAGTAGTAATAGTAGATTGTTTTTCACAGTAACCCTGTTTGCATGTGACATGTTTTAGCAGCAGCAGGCACCAGAGGGTGTAATCTGAACCTCGCATGTGAGTGTTAAGTATACTGATATGTGAAAGTTACAATATCTGAATGTGAAAGAAGAATGTATGAGTGTGAGAGGAGCAGAATGAATTCTGGCTTGAATGTCCCTCATTCTTTTCTGTCAGCTCAACATTAACATGTAAATGGTTTTAGAGTGATTTTAAGTGCGTCTCACCTCTTTTTCTGTTTGTTCTTGTCTTTGTGTTTGTTCTTTGGGCTGCCCGATCTGAAACACATGCCGTACGTAAGATAATGAAGCTGTGTGCATTAAAGCATGTAAAACATGAACTCAGTGTACCACTCACCCATATGGATTGTCTTTTGAACCAACAGTAATCAATAGGCAGAAATGACAATAACATTACACACACCTTACACAAGAAAACTCATTTGCAGCACAATGCTTTGATGCACGCTGTCATAAACAATGTTGTTAACAGCACTGATGATGTTTTGATGTATTGGTCTCATACACACCTATATCTCCTCTTTTTCCTGGAGCCTGACGCAGATCTATAAAGACAAAGAAAAGATCAAGAATCATTATAATGATGACAGCTACATCCACTGAATAATTCATATACAATATGCTACAACTGCAGAACAGGAGCCTCTTTACTGAAGGATCTGGTTAACTTTTCCAGCTTTACCTTTCACTCAGAAAAAGGTATTTTTTTCACATCAGCTGATGCTCCAGATTTGAGGTGGTTCTGGGAATTATTAAACCTGCGTCTTGAAATAAATTCTAGGACATCAGAGGTGGTATTTTGGACAAATGCTTGAGGGTGAACCCAAAATCTAATCTCTGCTGTCATCAATCCACGTGTGTTTATGTCCTTTTTTACGATCACCTCCAAAGAATATTGAAACTACATAAAAAGTCCCTGAAGGTACAAGGTACAAGTTTCTCATGCAGTTGAGATTCATTTACTCTGCACTGTGAACACTCACTCAACTCAAACGTTTATTGTAAACAGCTTGCACGCAAAACTTTTAATGGGCATAATTTTGAGCTGTTTCATAACTTAACTGAACTAAGGTAGAAAAATTTGTTTTAAGAGTTTTGTAAAAACCCAACTGAGTTAAAAGTTTTGAACTGTTCAGTCACACTGAAGAACATTACAAACAAATTCCAAGCAAATTTATTAAAATGTAAGGGGGCAGGGCCTGAATTCAGTACTAACCTTCATCATGGTTACAGTGTTTTCATTCATGTGAAGTTTTATATATATGTATATGTATAAAAACTATTTAAAAAAATGAGTCTTAGTAGAGTTTTAACTCTCAGAGTGTATGCTGAGAAATATTCTGCACCTGCGCAAAAATAAACATATCATTGACTAGTTTTTACAAAATTGTGTTTACAAGAACATAATAAGCTCATAAAACACACAATCGCTGCATTTTTATATTAAGAAAGCAAAACATTTTTGTGTTCAGCATAACACTGTAATTCTTGTGTTTTTGTTCTGTTAACAGAACAAAGTATTTGTTTTATTTAATAAGAAACTGACTACATGTCATCTGAACATAAAAAACGCTGGTTCATTCAACTATCAAAATATATATTTAGTGCTCTATGTATGTGTTGTTAATTGGTCTTGAGGTAACTCATCCTTCCTAATAGAGCAGTCATTCCCAAAGACTGGGTGGAGCATTATTAGAGATATGGTCATTATTGGGACCTTATATCATTTGTGTCTGGCCCTCAGCAGCTTGACCAATTTCACATGTGGCCCCCATGAAAAATAATTGTCCACCCCTGATTTAGAAAATCTTGAATATTTGTGTGAACTCCTATGTGTGTATGAAGATAATAACTCATATGCGTGCACATTTGATAACAAATACAGCACATGAAAGCAGCATGGTAAGCATTACAAAAAGACACTGACACACAAAGCATTGTCAGGCTGCAGCTCCCTGTCACGGAATATGAACATGTTCAAGTTACAGTGAACAGCAGGAGGATCGTGTGTTTCCATGTGCCAACTCCTAAATGGAATATTGAATGTGTGCATGTGAGATCCCTCCTTGCTAATCAATCTGAATCACATGCATACATCCATATGTGCAGAGACTTCCCCAGAGAGCTCTCACAGCAGGATCTTCTGCTTGGTATTCTACAGGTGCTCGATGTCACGCTTATTTTTTTAAATGTCTGGCTGTAGAAGATGCTGCTCCCTGCGACGAAGCAGCCATAATAAACCGAGATTCAGTTTCTCTTTTACCACATATTTGAGTATACAGTAATGATGGGGAGGCTGGCCGCTCCTCATCGCTCCACTGACACATCACCTCCATATCACTTTCACCCTCATTGCAGTTTCCATGGTGATTAGTCAGGCCGATCTGTGAGAGCTGAAGAGCCCTACATCTCCTCTGCTGTTTTACACACCTACAGCATGCAGTGGAGTGGGAGGGAGTGCCAGCACAAAGTGTGTTGATTCTCTGAAAGGGGAGTAATAAAGCTGTCACAGTAATGTATGTGGCTGATATGTGACTCAGAGCTGCGGCCCCAGTAGCAGCACATGTTTCCCCACTGGAGGGAATCAGCCGGGGACTACTGTATATGAAGAGGGCTCATTATCTTCTCCTCTCTAACACACTACGGTCACAGCCAAGTCCATCATCCCGCTGTCCACACAAGGACATGGATAGTAGATCTGAGACGTATAGATGGAGCTGTTATTTTAAAGTTGTATATCAAAAAACAAGCAGCGTTATGAATTTGCAGAGAACAGGATCAAAACAACCCCCCCACCCCCACCACCTCTCCTAACATGCACCTTAAAAAGATGACTCACATCAAGGGAGGGTAGCCACTCTGGGGAGGAAACCCCCTCCCACCTCATTTATACATTATTCATATATCAACAATACCTGCAATGCAGAGCAGCTTTGGTGCGAGGTGTGGGGGTGAGGAGGAGAGGACGAGGGGGGACTGGGATGTGTGTGGATGGATGAGAGGTGGGAAACAAGAGCGGGGCAGTGCAGTGATGCTCGGCTGTTCGGTGAGAGGCTCATTTTTCTTGTGTTGTGCGCCCCCATACAGGCTGGGTTATTAGAGCAACACATTTAGCCCCGCTCCCCCCGAGTCACACAACGCACAACTGGAGGAGGAGGAGGAGAGGAGGAGGAGGAGGACACTACGATTGTTTATTGTCGTTATGATATCCCAGAGGCATCGCACCAACATTTGTTGAAGAGCTGTTGCTCTTTATTTCTCTTTTTTTTTGTTATTGTCCTTCCTCTACTCTCTCATTCCGTTAATCCATTCTTTCTTTCCTTCATTCTTCCCCACTTTTTCTTCCGATCTTTCTTTCTTCCTTTCATCCATTCTCTGTCCCCCCTTCATTTTCCTGCCTTTCTTCCTTTCCTTCTTCCCTTCCTTTCATCCAGTTTCTACATTTTTCTTCCCTCTCCTTTTCATCTTTCTTCTTTTTATCCACTCTCATTCCTCTGTTTTTCCTTTCTGTCTTCTCTTCCTTGAATCATGTCATTCCTCTCTTTCTTTTCTCTCCTGGCTACCTTTCTTTCCTCCTTTACTCCTTCCCTTCCTATTTTGTTCTAGTCTTTCCTCCTTCTCTTTCTTTTTTGTGTTGCCTTTATTCCTCCGTCTCCTTTTATTTCTGTGCTTTCTTCATTGAATCATGTCTTTCTTCCTTTCCTTCTTCCTTTCCTTTTTCTTCTTATCTTTCTTCCTTTCACTTTGTACTTCCTTTTTCTTAGTATCTAAATCTGTCCTCCTTTCCTTTCTTTTTTCTTTTTGTGTTTTTTTCCTTTCCTTCTTCTGTTCTTTAAGTCCCGTCTTTCTTTCCTTTTTGTCTTTCTTCCTTTTGTTCTTCCTTACTTTTTCTTCTATCTTTCTTTCTTTCTTGCATGCATTCTCAATCCTCACTTCCCTTCTTTTACCGTTTCTTTCTTTGTTTCTGTCTTGGCTTCTTTAAATCATGACTTTCTTTAATTTCTTTTCCCTTCCATCTGTTTTCCTTCCCTTCTTCTTACCTTAGTCTTTCCTCCTTTCCTTTCTTTTTCCTCTTGTCTTTCTTCCTGTCACCCCCCCCGAACCATGTCTTTCCTGCTTTCCTTCCTGTCTCTCCTGCTTTTCTTTCTTCCTTTACCTTTTCTTCCCATTTTTCTTCTTCTCCATTCTCACGTCTCTTTTTAATTTGTCTTCTCTGTCTTGAATCATGCCTGTCATTCCTTTCTTTCCCTACAATGTACCCCCCACACTTTTTCTTCTGTCTTTCCTCCCTTCACTTGGCTCTTTTATTTCTCTTTGCTCTTTCTTGAATCATGTCTTCTCTACTTTTTCCATCCTGTCTTTCTTCATTTCCTCCTTCCCTTTCTTTTGTCTATTTTTCCTTGTTTTCCTCTTTTCCTTGTTCCTTTCCTTTTTCCTGTCTGTGTTCTCTTTTCTTTTGCTTCCATTCTTACCCCCTTTCTTTCTCTCTCTTTCATTTCTGTCCTCTCTTCCTTCTCCATCCTGTCTTTCTTCCTTTGTTCTTCCCTTATTCACTTTCTTTTTCTCCCTGTCTTTCTTCCTTTCATCCTCTCTTTTTTTCACTTCCTTTTTGTTGTTATATTATTCTTTCCTCCCTCTCTTCCCCTTTCCTCTGATCTTTCTTCCACATCCATCACTGTGAGGGTGACTGTTGACAAACCCTTGAAAAAGTCAGAGTGTGTCTCTCGTGCTGACATGTCTCTGATGACACTCTCACACAGTCTGCACACACTCACCTGTCTCGCTTGTGTTTCTTCCCACTCTTTTTCTTCTTCTCTCTGTGAGTGGGTGAGGAGCTGCCAAACCTATTGATGGAGAGAAGGGAAACATTTGCATGCCATGACTGCAGAATGAGCCTCAGATTGCTGTTAAATTCTGACTTCTCACTCATCACTGTTACATTACATTAGAGCTCAGAGGGATCATTGTTAGCAGAGGTGTCAGCCTGTAATAGCTCAGCTGATTCTTCTCACCAAGGCTCCCTTTGTCCCCTGTTCTCTTCACCCTTTTATGCCTTTTTCTTCTTATTCTTTCCTCTCTTTTTCACCAATGTACCTTTCCCTTCCCTCTCTGTCTCTCACTCTTTTCTATTTCTTTCGCTGACCTTGTCAAAAGAAAGAGGAAGACGAGACTATGCTTTCCTAATGAGTCCCCACAGATTTTTTCCCTCTCTACAATTGCAGTATCTGATGGCTCATTCGCAATATTCACACCAAAATAATTGGAATTCCATTTCACAGAACCACTGTGTAATTATTTTGTCAACGAGTCCAGAAAAATAGAAAAGGAAAAAGGAGAAAAATCGAAGCACTTCATCAGTGGAAGCTGTTTCCACTCACCGACTCCTCCGGCGGCCAGATTTCTTCTTCTTCCTTTTCTTTGGACGAGGGGATGGAGAGCTGCTTGATTTCCTCTTCACTCTGAATTGGCCGCAGAAAGGGATAACAAGAGGGAGAGCGAGATCAAGAGCAACGTTGAGAGTGAGGAAGGCAGAAAATAATTTACAAGTGATTGTTATTATAATAATTTTCACAAAGAATAAATTTCTGATTATAGTTATTTGATGCTGTGCCGATAACAAGGCAAATAAGTGTCTATTCTCTCATTTCCTCGATTCATTCTGCCATAGAAATACACAATATTCACGCAATGTATCTTACAATGGAAACAAGAGATCGCTTTGAGGAAATTACACTTAATCTTTTTCTGCAACACACGCAGCAGAGAGCACAATCTAAATGACCATCTATATTATGGATTATTACGGACATTATCGGCGGGTGCGTGCTCCGACTGGGTGGTGGAAGTGTTGCTGCAGGATCTGAAGAGCGTTTGTATCCCGAGATCAAATTTATGTTTATGGATATTTTCAAAGGAAACACCCAGAGGCCATGTGAAGGAGATAATAGGTGGCTGATTTAATTCACCACTTGAGGGGTCAGAGCTGGTCAAAACATCACCATTTTACATTGTGTGTGTGTTGTGTGTGTGTGTGTGTGTGTGCGTGTGAAAGGCTGTCACAATTAGTTTTCACGACATATTGTGCAAAAGATTTAAGAAAATAAACAATTTATGCAAATCTATCAAAAAACTTGAAACAAAAAAACAAAAACAAAAAACAAAAAAAAAAACATAATACTATCAGTATAATTCATCTTTGACTTTGTTAATTATGCATTTTATCTGTTTTGGGGGAAATTAATTGCACTAAACATGTGAGTGTAGGAAGGTGGGGAGAGATTCTGTCACCTTAACTGTATAAAAGCATAAGTTACACTAAATAGACATAATGGTGTTGAGGGCGGAGACAAAGCTATCCTGGAAAGAAACAGAAATTATTTAAAAGGATACAGTGTGTTTAAAAAGTGCCAGATTATTTTCACGATATTATCATATGTGTTACATTTTGTCAATATCACGGTTGTCGTCAATCCTGTATATTGTGACAGTCCTGGTTTGAACATGTGCTTTACCTGTTGTCACTGTGGTAATCATGCTCATAGTCTCCATCTTCATAGCCGACCAGTTCGGGGTCCTCTTCATACTCATCAGGCTGATAGTGCAGGTGACTGACCCTGAAAACACAAATGTCCAGGGTCATGAATGTGGTGTGTGTCCCATGTGTCGCATTCCTTTTAGTGTAGCAGAGCCTTTCCAGTGAGCCAACATACATAATAGCAACACCCTGACTCTGTCTGACCTGAATGGAACAGAACTTTAATTAGTATCATTGCTAACACCTGTGGTTTCATGTCAAAATGTCAGCTGGGAAAAAGATCTATTCTCATTAGAGACTTAATAAAAAAAATCGACAGCCATGCTACCAGCTTTGTCAGGCTTACAGTGGTGTTTTAAGCTAACTGCTAACATCAGCATGCTAACATGCTCACAATGACAAAGCTAGCCTGCTGATGTTTGACATGTATAATGTTCACCTTGATCTTGACCTTCATCTTGGTTACTACTAAGACTACTAGTTTAAAGTTAATCGAGGGTTTAAGAGATTTGACAATGATGTCAGCAAGTAGTATTAAAAAAACAAACATAAAAACATAAACCCATAACATATATGATCAAATCCAAATTTGTGCAAAGATGACTGGCCAGTTTGTGGCACACTCTTTTCAAGCAACTCACAACAAGAGCTAAGACTTGGTAACAGTGTCTCTTCTGACTCTTGGCATGTTTTAAACAGGGAATATCAACTTCTGCCATCCACTTGGTGATTCTGAGTCCCTCCTTTTACAAACAACAGGCTGAAGAATTCTTTTATACATCAGTTTATTCTGCTGCTAAACCAAATCACTGGGCAGATAACTGAGATCTCAATCCAAATGATATCATGTGATGTGATGTGCACTGTATATTTGTCATGACTGTTTGTTGTTTTTTTTTTTGTATGTTTGTGGAAAAATGCTAAATCAATTTCAGTGTATACTGGCAATAAAGTTGTATCATATTGTAATCGTATTGTATTGCATTGTAATTGTATCATATTGTATCTTATTGTAATTGTAACATATAAACAAATTATTTTGATTGAGATCCAAGAGGTTTGTTTATTTTAAAGAATTGTGACTGAGGTCATAAGTGAGAAATTTTAGAGTTAAAAAAATCAACTTGTCACTGCTCTGTTGTGGACAAACTATGAAATACCAACACATTTTCTAAACGATCATTGTCATTTATCTGTTATTTGTTGGCCTAGCTCTGGTGCTAAAATGTGCTAATTAGCAGTAAACACAGCTGAGGCTGAAGGGAATGTCATTAGTTTAGCATTCAACAAATTCAAAATTTGACTGGCACTAGATAAAAAGTTAGGGGGTCACAATTTTTATTACAATTCCCTCTGAGGGGAACACGAATATCTGCACCAAATTTCATGGCAATCCACCCAGCAGTTGTTGAGATATATCACACATAAGGACACATTTCAACCGACAGGTGGTGCTAGAGCAAAAGTCAGTGGGATTCATCTTCTGAGAACATGACTGTTTGCAGACAATTTCATGGCAATCTATCAAATAGTTGCTGCCATATTTCAGTCTGCACCACAGTGGTGGACTGACCTTGCCATCTCTTGAGCAAAACTGCAAGATAAAAATTTTCACCAATGTTTTAATGTTGCACAGAATCAACTTGACGTACCTGCCCATCTGCCATGTAACTAGGTTTAAAATCAATGAAAATATGACACTCACACACTAAACTTTTCTGTGACTGCACTTCTATACTGACATTTCTAATCTTTTCTCACCCCAGCAGTGAGAATATCGTCATCTCTCTCACTCTTAAAGCTCAGCTTGTGGGATTCATATCTTCCCACTGGTTTCTCACACATTCTGTAGCCTATTGTATATACAGACAGATGGCAGCAGCCTCCTCCTTAATCCTCCCTACCCCTCTACCCCCGTCCCTCTTATGTGGCCTCCTCTGATCCACCAGATCTGACCTTGCAGGCTCCATGTGGACAAAAGAAAGAGATAAAAAAAACACACACACTACACTGATTATTTTTTTCTCCGTATGCAGTCCTGTCTCTATGACCTTGTCACGTCCCAGTATTGTTACAAACCCAGCAGGTCAGGCTCTGGGCTCTCTAGTACTTTTTACTCAGAGACGTAGCATATGTAAGTGTATGCAGAGGTTATTTGGATTAGAGTGATGATGACAGAGACATAACCTCAATGACTAACCATGCAGCCTCAATTAGTAACAGAGAGATGAAAACAGGCAGAAGTAATGAGACAAATGAAAACCAGATAGATGCTGACAGAGCAAAGGAAGTACATCTCTATAAGGAGATCAAACACATGGAGCACATTATAAGAGCAAATTTAAGTCCAATAAAGAAGGGAAGTGCAGAGAAAAGACAAAGTAAGTGGTGTAAAATGTCCGGAAGGAGAGTGTGTGGAGGATTTGCACAGGGCACAGGCCTGACGGTTAGTTAGGAAGAGACGAGGCAACAGAGCCCTTAATTGGCTGAGCACCACTGGGCACAGCAGGGATGCCAAGTACCAGCAAAACAACCTAACTTCACAATGACAGCGCTATCTGTACGCACACACAGAAAAGTGTTGGAGCTCGACAACGCACACTGCAGCGCTCACTCTGATGAATAAACTTGTGCATTACAAAAATCATGTTAATTCAGACTTCAGCAACAAAAACAACAGTGTCAGAAAACAGAATCAGTTGAGGAGAGAAGTGAACAACTGCAGGCAGGGTGTCTGTGACCTGTTCACATAAGAGAAGGGATTTTTATCTCAATACTTTGGACACTCTGTTAAGTTAAATTCACTATCTAAGTGAATATAGACAAGATGGTATTTTAGGCTGCACTTATGTTATCAATGCAAAAAAGAAAAAACATTTAACTTCAAAAACAACAGACTGCAGTGAAAAATCCTATACTAGGGATGTAACAATATATTGAATATCGCAATATCACAACAAAAAAAAAAAGTCTCAGTTCCAAACCAGACTGTAACAATATCTATTGTAATATTATATGGTTATTTATCTTATTATTATCATTTTATTTTATTTTATTTTATAGAATGATTGCTACTGACAGCTGCATTGTTTTGGTTTTGTAATTGTACATAATTCCCATAATCAGTCTCAAAAATAATTTACGCCATTTTTTTGCATATGCTAAGATATGCCTGAAAGAGCTTTGAGTTAAAATGAAAAACTACTTTTATACAAACAAAAAATGCTGTACAAATAGATTTTATTATTTAATATAGGACATTTCGTTGTCTTTTTTTTTTAATATCTTGATAAATATTGTATGTATACGTGTACATACATTATTGTGGCATTATGATGCTGTGAGTTTTTGGTATTGTTACATCACTATTCTATACTGTGCTGACAGCTGGAGGTTGTGGCTGCAGCCTGCAGACAATGCTCAGGGTATAAAAACACTTCAAACTCAGCTGCATGTTACAGAAAGCTTTGAATTCTATTCTTCTGAAAAGATGCTAGAAGTGAGCATCAAATAAATATTAAATATGAGACATGGCACTAAAGGACAGTGGTCAAATGTGATTGAGCTGTAAGGTGAGTTAATAATACAGCAATCTACACAGTATTTAGAATTACTTTTATTAGACTATGATTCATTTTGAAAGAAATGGTTTTCATAAAAATCAGAACAGCTGCGTTCTGTTCCAGAGGTAAGAAAACTGAATTCAAAATCCCATCGACATTTGTAACTATAGTGCGCTAATAATTATACATACAGCTTTGGAACATGGCCTTTCTCAACAGAACGTGTGGCTCACTTCACGTTTAAGTAAACCCCAGCAATGTGCTTCATTTTTCAGAAAAACAAATGAAAGAAATACTGAATGACAGATTGTACTGAGTTACAGAGGCTTGTGGAACGGAGCAGAAGCTAGACCAGACTTGACGTTGTGACTTTGGTTGTCTATAGATGAATCCGGCGACCGCTTTGTGTGTTCTGCATCTTGAGGCGCCGCCATTGCTGCGGTGGCACGTCGTGTCTATCACTCTCTATCACTGTGAAGGTTCCTTTTAGGATGGTGATATAAATGTTCTTAAAATGTTACATAGTAGTTAGATGTTGGTTGTGACAACAGCCAGAAACAGATAATGAAGAAGAGAAAAAACAGACCACTGCTGCCACATTTAAGTGATGAAGTACTGTGTAATATATATTAAAAAATATATATGAATTATATGTATATGAATTCACATTTTTCATCAGGTATTGAAAATTTTCAGGAACAAAGTTTCTTTCTGTTTATATATATATATATATATATATATATATATATGTATATATATATATATATATATATATATATATATATATATGTATATATATATATATATATATATATATATATACACATATTTTTTTTTTTTTTAAAGATTATTTTTTGGGCTTTTTCCCTTTATTCCGATAGACAGCTAAAGACATGACAGGAGGGGGGGGGGCAGCGAGAGAGGGGACGACACACAGCAAATGAGCCGCAGACGTGAGTCGGACCTGCGGCCTCTGCAGAGGACGAACAGCCTCAGTACATGGGGCGCACACCCTACCCACTGAGCTATAGGGGCCCCTTCTGTTAATATTTTTGATCCAGTATGACACATGGTGGTACTCTGAACACTCAGTGAATCTCTGTAGAATCTCTGCTCTCAGACAGCAGCTCTCCTCATCAAGTAAAAGTTTGTGTATTTTACATTCTGTTTTTGTCCAAAGTTGAAGTTTGACTCGACTGTTGGAGCAGCTGAACTGCACAGGTTCTTCCCGACTTCCTAGACATTGTTGTAATAAGTAACATTTCATGAAAAGTAGGTGTAAAAGTAGAGAATTGTTAACTTCTTATGTCGACTCACATTCATTCACACTCATACTGTAGGGAGATGCAGCTGCAGCAATGGTGGCTTGTTAACTTCCGGTACACTGTCAGTTTCAACAATACCTTTTCTATTTCTATTAGTTTTCCTCCATCCACCTCTGGAACCAAACATACGCCGTCACATTGTGCTGACATAATTAGGGGTTATTTTGTCAAAGAAACTTTAGCACCAAGGCCACTAAAGGCAAAATGATTTGGATGAGAAAATTACAATTTCAACACTTTTACTAATTTACATTTAAAATCTCAATTTGGCCTTTTAAAAACAACATGTTTAATTTCAGCCATCAGTCACTGGCCTTCTTGCTCAGACTAATGTCCCTGTGGGTTCAGAAATGAAGCACACTGCCAAAAAGAGCAATTAACAACAATTCAAAGTATCTAGCAGTCCCCTTGCTTAGTCATTAGTGATAGACCAACTCATTCCCCACCCCGTCTCTAATCTCTAAATTGATAACACGCTCCAATATGCCGGAGACATCTGTCCAGCCGGCTCGTGATCAACACAGCGTCCCTGTTAGGCAGATGAGTGAGTGTCCCTGTGCTTAATGGTGCCCTGGTGAGGCAAGAGACTTCCTAATTCAGCCACTGTCCCTGGGACGTGGCAGTGATGGACTGTGGCCAAGGCCCTCCTCAGGGCTGCAGCACAGAGCAGTGCAGCTCATTCATATCCCCGCTCAGACAGCCACTCTGCCGCTGAAGGCCCGGATATATTTCTATTGCTGCAGAATTATAGTTTGTTATTCTGGGAGGGGGTGGGTGGAGGCTGGATTGATTATGCCTCAGTGTAAGGGTGGAGGCAGCTGCTTTATGGTGGTCATATTAAGATGAAGGATTGATTAGGCTGGGGGATTAAGCTGAGCTGATCAATTCTGTGATCATGGGGAAAAATTCTCTGGCTGCACCCAGATTAGAACAGATGAACAGTAGGTCCATTTTTATTGAAATAAAATAAATTTGTCTAATGAAGACATGTCATTCTCAGGTATTTGAATGGCTCTGTGAAGCTCAGGGTCTGATTCCCTATTGATCGCGCTCTGATCGGACACTCTCGGTGCGTAAGCCTGAACGGCTCAGAGGGGCTTTACACACCGCATTCCTTCTTTTCGTTCTGAGTTCACATGCAGTCTGCAGGAAATCAATGTGGGACATCGGTAAACAGAGTTATGAGCTGGCACATCCGTGCTCACTGCTGGCTGTTTACTGCGAGTGTGTGAGTATTAAGCTACAGCTGAGGGGCCTAGCCTGTCAATAGTAATAGTCCCTGTGGAAAAGATAGCATCTGAATAAAACCTCCCAGCTGAGCAAACTCAAACACACTGAAGGCAGCAGTGGATCTGAGGTCATGATGGAGCCTCCTCCATCATTTAGCAAATCTAAATATCTGTGCCTATTATCTTTACCTCTTTTTGCTGGAAGTTGTGTAGCATCAGTTTATATCTACATTCTAATGAGATTAAGTGCTACTGGTCACAGAATAAGGTTATAGGCATATAGTATAATACAGTGTTTCCAGCTGTTTTCCTGGGGACCCACTTTTGAAGAATGACAAACCATCACAACACAATCCACAACAGACCTGATTAATAAATCTTGGTAAGGCTTTGTGCATAAATGAATGTTCCTAACCATTTTTACTTTCATTTCCACATCACTTTATGTAACCTTGACTAATAATCGATCATTAAATTAAACACAGACTATATTTTGTAGAGAAATTTGCATCTCTCATTTGTGTTCTAGTGGACCCTGGATGCTCCAATATGGCAACCATGCAGGCGCAGAGTAGATATGGTGCTGAAGCTAACAAAACATGGATTAATTCTTCTTGTATTGTGCCAAGTGGATCATAACACACTGGCATGGAATTGATCTGCAGAAGCTCTGGTTTAAGATGAAACTAAACTTGCTTTATGAAAGTCAGTTTTTGAAACATGAAAAAGGCCAACAGACAAGTAAACCTTGTTTTTAGCTTAGCAGTTATTGACTCGTGACCCCCATACTGGCTGCTCATGCCTTGTGGAGATACTTGAAATTGAACAAGACTACTGCTAGTGGCTCTGTCTGGCCTTTCCCACCAACATGGAACTGGCCCCGTTCTGACTCAAGCACCTAATTTTCAGTTTTCTTTTTAGTTTTTCTTGGGAACCAAAATGGGTGTGTCATATTCTACAGGTTGTTGTGAATTGTGCAGTGACCTCTGTTGATAACATCTTTGATTACAATGGTTCAACTCAAAGCTAGTGTGAATGTGGGCTTGGTAGCATGAAGGTTCCAAGGATCTTGAACAGGACCAGAACTAATTCGGTGTAAAAAGCCAGTGTGAGGTTGTACCAAATGCTAACATGCTCACAATACTAATGTTAATATGCTGATGTTTGGCAGGTATAATATTTACCATGATCACCATGTTAGTTTCAGTGTGCTGCAAACATATGCTAATGTGTGGCTGATGTGAATGTCATTACTTGTGCAGGTAAAAGTAAAATAAAATTGGTGGTGCTGGGATAAAAAAAAAAGCTAGAGGATGACCAAAGTTATTGCAGTTCAACCTGAGGGGGATATGAATGCGTGTACAAAATGTCAAGGCAAACCATTCAACAGGAATGGAGACATTTCACTCTGAACTTTATGGTAGTGCTCGAGGTAAGAGGAGTAAGAGGATCACCAAAGTCATTAAAATTGACCCTCTGGGAAGCATGAATGTCTGGACCAAATTTCATGGCAATTAATCCGATAGCCGTTGAGACATTTCAGACTGGACCAAAGTGGCTGACCGACTGACTGACAGACTGACACTGCCAGCCCTAAAGTCATGCCACTAGCATGGCTGAAAAGGACCAGAGGACCAGAAACAAGCCAGGATCAAAGTTTCAGAGATGGAGAAGGCTAGGACACAACTTGTCCATTAATATGAGATCACTAGCACATACACCATGTACATAAAGCTGACAGGGAAGGTCTCCTAGCGTATTACCTATTCATGCAGGGGACTGTTGATCTGCCTGTCGCTGGTGGCAGTGAGTATCAGGGGAGCGGGTTGGTTCGGGCTCCGGGGCCACCCTATGGGTTGATTTAGGCATGCTTCACATGATGATTCAGATTAAGGAACTTCTAACGTCACAATGTCGGGCAGAATGACGTAGATGACTTCAGAAAGAGGTCTGTGTATGTATGTGTGTGTGTGTGTGTGTTAGGGCCTTGGTGAGTGTGTGTGAGGGGGAGTGGGGGGATAACAACCCTGCAAATTACAACCATCTTCAATTTTCCACATCAAGGCCTTTCTGCAGAGGGAAAGTTGCAGAGATTTGAGGCGAGCTCTGGCATCCCAAATTGACCTGACTCAGAAGTGCCCTTGAGATTGAACTAATGTGAAAAGCAACACAAACAAAGTTTACTTTCTCTGAAGCATGAATGTTTGTTACATCCTTCCCACTGTGCGTGAGCGTCCTCTCTAACTCCCTCCCTGAGCCTCCCCCCTCATTTCAGCGCAGTCTGCTCCGATGTCAGATACTGGCTGAGGTGCAGAGGAGAGAGAATCATTAGTCTAGTCTGCGAGACAGGAAGCATCAGCGTCATTACCAGTCATTAGTTCACAGACAGCGGGTCACGTCGCCACCACCACGCTGCCTCTCTCCATCACTCACTCACAGACACGCACACACTCACAGACACCACACACTCACAGACACGACACACACACACACACACACACACACACACACAGTATGGACGCCTGCATCCTGCTGCTGCTTTTCCTCTTCTTTTGTGACGGCTGAAGCGGCAGCCTTTGTGAGTGAGTACGTCTCTCTGTGATCTGGACGAAGACGCACAATCATTTATTTTGATTTCTTTAATTCCATCTCTGCTTGCCTCAGATGAGACGCTCTCCCTCCCACCTCGCGCTCAAAGCTACAGCGAGGCTGAACACTAAACAAATTGACAATTATCATGCCAATCTTTGCCTCATTGGCTTCCAGCTGAGTTTAGAATAGACTTTAAAATGCTGCTGATTATTTTCAGAGCACCGGGGTTTTAACCATTCCGTGTACTCAGAGAGAGGCATTATCAGCCAAAAGCCAAGGATTCAAATTAAAATTTATTGCACTTAGCAATTACAGTCCATATTCTTTGGAGCCGACTGCCTCAAGTCATTATTAGACGGCAGGCCGTTCCTCATAACCTCTTTTAAAATCAATTTCTGCTGGCATTTCATATTTTGCTGCTGTCTAATCTTATTAGATTCATTTACTCTGAAGTATTTGTATTAATTTTGTAATTAATTTACCTTCATGGATACAAAACTCTTTGGGTTCTCTAATAAATTAGAAAAATGTGCTTGTTGCAGGTGTTATTTTTACTTCATGATCCTCATGAATCTCTGCACTTTCACTGACACTTCAAACCAACTATGTTTTCATCTGGGCCTCTTCCCATTGCATCACAACCTTCAGCCTTTAAAGAAAATGTGCAATACGGCCCAGAGTGTCTTTCCACTCAAACAATTGAAAGGTTTTTTGACTCAGTTTAGACTTGACTGAATACTTTTCTGGAAGGTGGGGTTGAAAAACACATCTTTTCATTTTTGATTAATTCAGGTACATGCTTATTTTGTTGTATGAAGAGTATAAATAACAGTAAAAACAATTTAATGCACAATGGGTTTTGCTTTGCTTATAGTATAGCTCTATACTTTTGTATGTTTCTTTTGTTACAGCTTGTGTTTTTTTTGTAAGTGGCGGTATGACATGTCAGGTGACTAAGTCACATGACCTCCTGATTAGTATTTTCCTTTTTTATCTAATACAACAACTGTGCCTTATTGTTCTTTTTATGCCCCGATGAAGGATTTTTAAATTTATTTTCAGAATGCCTCAGATCATGGCTGGACAGTTTTAGTTTTATTTTCATTTCTTTAATAGCTTCGGTGCTTTCAGTACTATCAAATGTTGCATTGTATAGTTTTTAAACGTGTGGTGCTGAAAACATACTGAAGTATCAATACTTTTGACAACCTTAGCACAACGTTAGCCTGGGAGGCTAGCAAAGCACATGCTACACAAAGTCAACAAGTGTCTTTGCTAAACAGGGTGGTTAGAAAAACACAATAAATACAGAGACAAGTGTCTTTGCTAACCGGGGAGGCTAGCAAAACAGATTATACCCAGGACGACAAATGTCTTTCCTAGCCAAGACACATGCAAACAAACTCTAACATAAATGCTAAGAACAAGCAGTCTAGCCTGCCAGTACAGGACTTAACTGCACTGTCATCTGTCAAATGGCCCACTGGCCCTGTTCAGCTGCAAACTCCCTGCTTTTAAGCACCTGGCCCTGATTGCTGATTGACAGCAGCTGCCGCCAATCACTGCAGCTGCTGCAGCAGGAGGGGGAGGTGCACACTGTGGCACATAACAGGAACAAATTGATTGGCAAAGAAAAACTGGAATAAAGCACCTGTGAGATATGACAAAAAGTAACTTACACTGGTTGTGCGTGTGAGCCCTCTCTGGTGATCACGCCCTCCTTGTCCATCAGCATTTGTCTGAAAGTGCTCACTTTCTGTCGAATCTCTTCTTCTGTGTACCTGAGGATGGACAAAAAGAAACAAGAGTTAGTGGAGGCACCCACACTCACCTTCATCAGTCTGCAGTTCTAAGTAGTGAGTAGACGAGCAGCAGCTTTTAATAACAGCACTGAATGCAGCAGGGGCACCGCTGAGGCTAATTGTCATCTGTCGTGACTGCCAGATGCCCTTTGTAGGAGCTGTGTCGTCCCCCGCTATCGCACAGAGTTCACACAATGGCGAAGAGCATCTTCTGGCCGTGTGCTAACCGAAAATGACACTACACCGAATGATGTATATTGTGATGACTCACTGTCAACCTCTCCCGACCCCAACGGGTTCCTGGTTCAGGCCTGGACTGCATGTCATGTTTTATTCTGTGAGCAGAGTGCTGTAACTCACTGAGTTGTGAGTAACTGTGGAGCAGCGTGAGGAGCTTTGAACGAGCTGACAGACAGAATACTGTGGGCTGCTGCAGTGACACATGAAAGGAATTACTGTCTCTGTCACACTGTAGATTTGTAGTCATAGACTCTAATTGAGAATATCTGGATTTTTGCATTTCAGGTACATTGTGGCTGTCAGCAGGTGGAATAGAAGAGCGTCACATTGTCAAATGATAATGCAAATGATGCCTTACATGAAAAGGACATAGAATGTATACAAAACAGTAATATAATGCTATAATGAATCTAAAATAAGATGAAAAATAAAACCCATATGTAAACATAAGATAAAAATAGAAAAAATAGAATGCATCTGAATAAAACCCACTGGACAATACTAGTAAAAGAATGATCAAAATAAGGATAAAAACAGATTGTACAGAAAACATAAAATGGAAAATATTGCCAGATAATAATAATAAAATTAAAGTTATAGTATATAGCGTGCATAAAAAAGTAAAATACAGTACAGCAGTGCGTGAGTGCAAACCAAAATGAAAAGTAGACACTCAGGTCTGTATCATGTTCTTGCTTTCTCTTTAAAATATTTAGCCAGCTGGCTCCCCTGATATCCATAGGTAGTGTGTTCCAGAGCTTTGGGGTGTAACTGACAAAGGCTGCATACCCAACTTTCTTGTCAACTGCTTCTGGGAACCTCTCAACCGATCAACATCGATGAGGAAAGGAGAAACGCAAGAACAGTGGGACTTTACAGCTCTGGAAACCAATAACAACTATACAACAACAACTAATAGTGCAATCAACTGATCTGTTCTCATGAACTTTTCATTCAAGTTAATTAAATGTAACATTTCTAGTATTATTCTCAGGACACTTCAGAACCTATGAACACACTTATAACAAGAAGTCTTCTGACTTGAAATGATGAGTTGAATGGATGTACTGTAGTTCAACCAACTCATGAAATTAAGTTTGAAGAGCTGTTCACTGAACTTAAATTCCTAAGCTTATCAGTCAAGGTGAAGCTAATTACAACTGAACTAATATCAACTTTATTTGACAAGAAAAGTTTATTTGTTTTGAGTCATTACACAATTACCTCAACTTGTCTTTTCAGATTCAGTCAACCTAAATTTTAAGGCTGCCCAGAAACTCATTTTTTAAAGCAATGACAAGGAACTTTTGTTGCTATTTTGTTGATTTTGGAGAAACCAAAAGCTCTAGTGTTTCCACCACAAAAACCACAAAATATAACACCAAAAAATAAATGATCTAAATAAAATCTCTTCCTGCTTCCTTTTTTTTTTGTTATCGACTTTTTATTGAATAGTATGGATAACAAATAACCTACAAAATCAAATACAAACATTTAATTCCATACCCTGCCCGACCAATATGGCCTTAGCAGATTGAAATCAAGAAGAAAATAATTTAGGGAGAAAAAAGAAGAAATAAAATTAATGAATAAATAAATAAATAAACAGAAAATAAATTAAAAAGTAAGAAATAAATAACTCTTCCTGCTTCCTTTTAACTGGCTAATGCATTACTTAATATAACTTCAGCTGGGAAAAAAATGTTAACTAAAGCTGCAATGATTAATCGTTTAATAGATTATTTATCGTTTATTAAATTAACCACCAACTATTTTGTTCATCAATTACTCAGTTTGAGTAAGACTGTTAGTTGCGGCCCTAATGTAAACACAGGCTCGTTTCATCTGATCTTAAAGAGAATTCAGCATTAAGAAAAACTATTTAGAAATACACAATCTTCTCGCAGATGGTCTTCTTAACTTATGTCCAAGCTTGTAGTAGCTTTAAGTTTTTACAGTGTGTGCTTTCATTGTAAAGTAGATAATTAATGAATCAAACATAAATTATTTCCCGTATACAGCAGCTCTGGGACACAGTAACAGCCTCTGACCACAGGCCTGCCACTGTAAGACTGTATCCACTGACAGCTCTGTGATGGAGACAGAAATAACTAGACCAGTCTGTCTGAACAAGTAGCTTCTGTCCTGCTGTCGCTGTTCTGCAGATTCTCATAGGATAATTCCTGTCCGTGAACTTGACAGTACACAGTCTCTTCAATGCAGTGCACAGCCAGCTGATCTCATGGTGTATTCACACCATCTTCGCACCATCTCCACATTCTGCTCTGGCTGTTGGTAATGGAATGTAATGAGCTACAGAGGCAGAGAAACATGAAGGGAGAGGAGAGGACGGAGGAGGGAGGGGGGAATGGGAGAGAATTAATAAAGCTGTGAAAGTGTGGCCAGAGCCAGACATCACAGAGTTAGACTGACTGGAAGCCTCAGCCATTAATAATACACTGTAGTGTTCATATCAAGTTCAACAACAAGAGCGTGTGTGAGGAGTGCCCGGGATATAACAGAGTGTTCTGATGGAGATTCATTAATTATCCACAGTTAAAAATGGCCTGCACTCACAGAACACTGCTGATACATAAAAGAACTCATCATCTCTGTGAGCGTCAACACGCTGACAACCTGTGATATTTGGTTAGAGATATCATCTGAAATGTGAGTGCCACCTCCAATAACCAAAGTACTGAGGAACTGTCTGTCACTTACTGCTGAACTCTTACTTGGCAACAGTTTCTCTCTCTTAAAGGGACAGTTCAACATTTTGGGAAACACGGTTATTTGCTGTCATGGTCCCTTCTCTGTGACTTCTGCCTGAAGGAAGGGTTTTCAGGCTCTCTTTTAACCTGGCTGCATCACCATGGTAACTGATGCTGAACTCCTAACCTCGTCGAGAGGGTATGTTCTAAGTTTCAGTTTAAATCAGCTGTAAAAAGCACCACTCTTTAGTGATTTCTTTTTCCTAACAAAGTTCTTTATGAGTGATACTGTATGGATTATAAACTGGGGGAAGACGTTACAAATGAAAAGTTGCTGAGCTGTATGTTTGAAATATCGCTGAACGAAGCCATATAATGTAGAAACATAATGTAATGTAACAGCAATGTAACTGTCTGCATCACACTGTCACAAGAACCTCCCTTGGGTGATGCAAAGTCATTTTTTCCCATTTGCTTCAGCTCATATTAACACTTTAAATTTACACAGTGTATCATCCACTCACCAAAAAAATAAAGAAGCAGCTACAGACACTTTGAATACTTTTTACTGTTTAAAGTCTGTTTTGCATTGCTGATATTGCAGCTCAGAACACTGATTAAAAAATTGATGAGTCTATCATCTATCATCTATATTCATTTTACTTTGATTTGACCAAAAACTGAAGCGATGTGCACGTCTCTGTCATCATGGGACAGTGTCAGACTGACACATCATGTTTAAATCTGCTGTATGACGTTTCATTGTTCAATGTGCAGTTGTCATGTTAGAAATAAATGGCAGCATTAAGATCACATTCAGTCGATCAGTAATTTTCTGACAGCATTCTTCTTCTCCTGCCTTATTTGCTTATTTGTTCGCAGAAGAAGAGTCAAAAGATGCACCAAACACCCCTTTTTATGAGAGCGCGCAGAGTTTGAAGAATAAAGCCTGAGTTAACAAAGAAAGTTGATAACCGTCATGATACCCAGCCGTATCTCTGACTGGGGCTTTAGGTTTCGTTGAGCCAGCTCATGCAAGGAAAGCCTGGCTGTGTTGAGCTTTTGAGTTTTGTTATTTTCAGCCTTTCTGTGAAAGAGCTGTGCTTGGTGTGTTTTGGTTTTGTCTGTCTGTTTGTTCATTCCCTTCCTCATTTGTCCATTCTCACTCTCGCTGTGCACCTTCCCATCAATCAAGCACACCTGGCTGCCATCAGACTTTCACCTCCTCACTACAAATCCTCTGCACCAACAGCCAGTCTCTGCCGGATCGTTGTGCCACACAGTTTGTCTATGTGCCACGCTTCTCAGCTCAGTTTAAGTCTAGCTTGCCAGTCTGTTTATCTGCTTGCTAGTTTGTTTGCCTGCCTGCCTGTGAAACTTATACCTGTTTTCCCTGTTCTTAGGATCATCTGTATGCCAGCACACCTCACCAGTTTGCCAAGCCTGCCAGTCAGCTCTTTTTCCTGAATCAACCTCAAACATCCGACCCCGGATACCATTTCCCTCACCTCAGCTGTAACTCCTTCCAGCCACCATTTCATCCACCTTGTAAATCTTCAAAATAAAAGACTTTTCTTTCCAATCTCCTGCCTCTTTGGTTTCTGCATTTGGGTTCAGCTTCAGATTTGTGACATTTGCTCTCTTGCTGAGAGTTTAGATGAATAGCTTGGCTTAGCATAAAGACTGGAACAGCTAGCTTGGGGCCTCATTTATAAAAATGTTCTCAGTTTTATACATGAATCTTCAGATCATTTCAAACAGTGTGCTTTAGTTTGATTCATAAAAGATCCTGAGTATAAAAAAAACAGGCTTATGCAGGTTCTAGAAGACAATTTGCAACTCAATCTCAAAGGGCACTTGCTTTACAATTATTGATTTCCCCTTGCTAGCAAAAATGGGGGTTTTGTCAGGAAAAGCCATGGAAACAAAGAGCAAAACAAACATTTTGGAAGACAAGATAACAGTGATGGAAGAGGAGACTGAAGCAAGCCAACATGTATTAATCAGTGGACTAAATAACGGGGTAACAAACAAAGCAAATGCATATGCATATGTTGCTTGGAGTGTGTCGGTGGTAATTCCTCGCACCTTAAACTGACAATTCCTACCTTATTGTTCATAAAGCTGAGGCAAAGTTCACCACAGGCTTGTGCACATTTGTGTCCCAAACTGCAATAACCCGACATAACCAGCAGGAAAATCACTGAAGTCAAGTCAAGACTTTGGTTAGAGATAAGATCATATCTGCATCAAAGTAAGATTTTATAAATAACTACTTATACATGGTTTTCTGCTCAAGTCAGACTTAAGATCAAAATTGATGGTGAGTTTGGAAAAGGGTGGGTGCTTTCAAAAAAAAAAAAACACTTGGCAGGAACACTTGGATGAATGATCTGTCACATCTAACACAGACTAACCAATCAGATCAACTCACTGAACTCAAGCCAAAGCCAGTCATACGAAGAGCAAAATCATCTTTTCCATCGACAAAAACCTTCAATGTTGTTCTTTGCTCTTCTTCCAGTTCTGATATAACCGATGCTAACACAGTATCCAGTAACCTCTTACGGAGCCCCCATTGTTTGTTCAAGATGAGTCATTTCTGTGGACACTTCTCCCTGTCGGTGAACCTGAAACCACACCCGTGGCTGCCAGTAGTCCCTCCGAGGACGCAGATTGGTTTGCACCACCTCTGGTGTGGAACAAAAGGATAGCTTGAAGCCTGCTTGCTTTTTACATAGAAAGTATTAATTAGTTCATTTTTATTCTCACAGTAAGAGGTGCTAGTTGTCAGATGTTTTGCCTTTAGACAGAACCAGACCTGCTTTTATTCTTTGTGCAATGTTAAGCTAACCAGCTACTGGTTATAGCTTCATATTTAGTGTATACACATGAGAGTGCTCTTATCATTGCCCCAAGACACGTGCATCCAAAAATCAGTGATAAAAGACACTGCTTATAACTTCAGAACTTGTCATCACGTCTGTAAGTTGTCTTCAGTATCAAAAAAATCTAGTGATAGTTGTCTGTGTAGCCAGTGGTACCCTGCAAACAGGAACTGCTGATTCAGCATATTTTTAATGTGCCAGTATGCAAAAATGTAAACAAATATAGGCTTTAATAATGGGATCAAGTATTGACCCACAGCTAACTCAGTGGCAACATTATACTTTGTGTTTATATCCCCCACTGAAGGAGCTTCACAGCGTCAGGCTTTGCTCTAGCATGAAGATTTCTCTTAATTGGAACTACAGGACCTGACCCACATGAAAAACAGAACAAAAATGTGGTTATGTAAGTGGTGACACACCTTTCTGGCCATGGAGTTCATTCACTGTTAAATCGAAAGATAACATCTGACACGTGAGCTCCACTTGCTAAAAGTAAAAGTGCAGGGAAACTGTCCTAGACTCTTAACTTTGCAACAGAGTCTCTGCCCCTCTCTGAGCTGGGGCTCGTGGCAGGACCAATTCTATAAACTGGATTTTAAATTAACCAGTGGCTCATTTCAGCGTGGAAATAGCATTAGTGTGAGGAGTGTTTGCTTTTCTCAGATTAAATATAGCAGCCAATACCATGTATTCTGGGCAGGGTTGCTATCAGTGCGTTGACGGTGCGGAGAATGAGATTAGGAGGAGTGCAATGGAGAGCTGAAATAGCTGGAAGATGGCCCAACAGAGGAGAAGCCAGCCGGTGTGACAGCACCATCAGGTCCCGCTGTACGGCAATCTCTCAGCCCAGCGGCTGTCAACTCAGCACAATGGAGGCCACAAACACACACTTTATATTCATGGCTTTCCATGCACGGCGCAGGAGCTATCACCATACGTTAGCTGCTGCCCGACAACTCTGCAGCAGTCCCGGCGTGCTCTCAGCTGTCTGTTGTGGATCGAAGAGGGGTGTACAACAGGTAAAAAGGTGAGAAGGCTCAGAAAGGATACTGGCTGTGAGACTGAATGCACTCTGGCCACACAGAAGCCATGGCTGTAGGGTTTTCTCCTTCACATTGTGCTGATGACGGTGAAGCTGTTAGTGCCCACAGCTATCTCTGTTGACACTCCAGCTAAAGCAAGAAAAGAGGGGTCAGCACTTATCAAGCTAGCGCCTCTGTTGACACATGACCTACAGAATCTCCTCCTTCTGCTTCTCTGTCTCCTCTCTCTCCATCGTCACGTCGAATTGCTCAATTTGAAGGCTCTGCACAGCTTCGCTGCATAAAGCACAGCAAAGTTGGGTTCTTTTTGATCGATCTAGCTTACGAACCAAAGTCAGAGGAGTGTGTGCTCAGCAGTGGTGCTTCTCCAACAAAGAGCCCAGGGTTTGGAAGTGTGAGCCGGAAGAATCCCCCACCGCACCTGAGCGCCTGCAGGATGCTGGTGAACGTGGGCAGGTTCACCTACAGAGATAAAAATCCACAGACAAAAGAAGTCTAAAGAAAGAAGCCCATTTTAGAGTTTGAAACTCAAGATTCTTTCTTTCATGATCACCAAACCTTTGAGTTGCATTAAAGGGCGAGTTCACGCCAAACTTGTTCAGTCGATCCAGGAGCGAACCCTGGAGTGTTTACCACCTTGGTGCGGTGCCTTTGAGTTGGTGTGAGTGCCAGACTTGAACTCTGGTGCAGATCAAACAAACACTCTCTGGTCCGTGTCAAAGGGGTGGTCTGGGACCACTGTGAAGTGAAGTCTGGAGGGGTTTATTTCTGGTGTGAACACCATTCAGACCTTATTATATTCATAATTTCATTGGTTGAAAAACATTTTCTCTTCCTGTTTTGGTGACTGGTAAACTAGCAGTGCATTTTGTGACAACCTGAATTTTTCAGCACCAGATTTGTACACATAAACACACTCCCTGTAAACACGCACTCACATGCCCATCAAAAATTCACTCACAGATTCATTCCCAGTTGGCGCCACCATTCAGTTCACCTCCCATAACTGTCATTCATTTAAGAGAGCAGGAGGGGAGAAGATGAGTCATACAGAGCAACACACTCAGTACAGTTTAACAAAGAAAGTGAGGTTGTTTAATCCCTCTCCATCCCTCCTCCGTTCACTAAAAACTCAGCAGTTAAAAGTCAAACCAAGCAAACCAAACCAAAGCCAGTCATTCATCCAAACCCAGCAGCCAAAAGTCAGCCTGGATTCCCTGACTGACTGAACTGGTCAGTGAGACTATTGACTGGAGTGGCCCTGATAATGTAATTTGTTTGTTTTTGAACTGAACCAAACTGAATTAATTTTATTTATAAACAGAACTGAACATTTTTTCCTTTTGATTGACTGAATTTATTTATATACCAACAGCAGGGATGGAAGTAAGTAATTATAAATACTCCATACTCCATTACTGTAATCAAGTAGTTTTTTGGGGACTTGTACTTTTACTTGCACTTGCACAAGTATAAAATTACACTATGTAATCTACTTAGTTACTTTTAAAAGCATAACTGAGTGCTGAGTACAGATTGAATAAATATCCAAACCTTTCATCTGCATTTTAGTAGCCAATCAGGTGACCTGATCACAAACAGGCCAATGAAAACCAGGACATATGGACAAAAAACTTAACAGTGCGCATTTGACATAATTTTGTCTGGTGGAGCCATTTGTTGAATAAGGAAACTTTTTTTTTAACCTTTATTTATTCAGGATAGGTTCACTGAGAGCAAGGCTCTCTTTTGCAGGAACACCCTGATCACTTCCACACAATTACTGATTCACACCAGGAAGCTGCCCAGAACAACCACGGTCTGATCTGCCAGCCACTGAAGCGGTTGGGGTTAAGGGCCTTTCTCAAGGGCACCTCAGAGGTGGTAATGAGGGAGGGGTAAGCATTGTCTTTCACTTTCCCCACCCAGATTTATTCTGCTGGTCGGGGGATTGAACTGGTAACTTTCAGGTCCTAAGCTCACTTCTCTAACCTTTAAGCCACCACTGCCCCACTTAAACTTAAAATGAGAAAAAAAAGACAAAGTAACACAGAAAGAATTGAAAATTTTTGAATCTGAAGATTTAAAAAACAAACATGTTTAGTATCTTATAAATTATTAATGATTAATTGATTTTTAGTATTTTCAACTATTGGTTAAGGAAAATGCACAAAATTTGCAACCCTATTTTAGACCACTGAGCAGAACAGAGCAGGAGTTTCTTCTCTTTGAGTAGTTTTTGAGACAAATATTTTGTACTTTTACTTAACCATTTTTCTAACACCAGTACTTTTACTTGTAACTGAGTAATATTTTATTAATGTAATAGTACTTGTGCTGCAGTACACAAAAATCAAACCGTCACAGTTTGCTACCAAAATGTGGACCAGCAGGGGACAAACCTGGACTCAGGACAAAGTGAGACATGCCTGCATTATTAAATTATTTAACAGACACTGTCTTACGAAACATTCATGTACTCTTGCCTTGCCTGGTCTGGTGATATGCACTCTAGATAAACACCAACGTGAACCAAACCTGATGGTGCTCTATGATGTACAACATCCAGGTAGATATTGGTCTGTTTGTTGTCCTTTTACCTGCTGACTCTATGACCAGTAATCAAACATTTCCACCATGTGATTTGGGTTTACAATTTTTGGACTGTTGGACTGCAGCTTTGGCTTTTTCTGATTGCTCATCTTCTCTAAGACATCCTGTAACAAGAGCTTTTGAAGCGCTTTTGTCTGGCATGGACCTGCTACATTGGCTTGGGAGCTCTGCAGTGAAAATGTGTGAAATGGGTCACTCTCTCTGAGATGTTTTCCCTCCAATTTCCAGTCTTATAGGACTTGGGCTTATCGTCTTACGACGCAGGCTTTGGCCCGCTTTGTGAAGGCAAACAGGACCAGTTGGAGAGAAGAAACAGTGCATTATCCTCGCACTGGTTCAATTCAGGAACCTGACCTTTAGGTGTGGACCCGCCCTAAGAGAAGTTAGACAAAAATCCACACTGAGCTCAGAATCGATCTGTGTAAATGGTCACATTTTGGATGTTTGTCAGAAGTGTTTAGGATGAGCACACTGAAACAACACATCTCTCCTCCGCACATTTAATTAGCACTTCTTGCAGCTGTAAAGGTAGCTGCTTTCTGCCTCACACACCATCTGTTCTGGCCTGACATGGTGCAGAGGAGGGGCTGATTGGAGCGGTCAGTCTCAGCGAGGTTGGTAACAATGACTTCAAATTCAAATTAATGTCTAACTGAGCATGGCAGTTGTGTATTTTCATTTATGTATGTGTGTGTATGAGGTGGGACTGCCCAGAGGCCAGAGTTAGCCAAGTGAAGCCAGATGAAAGGTCCAGGTCCATTGGCTACAGCATAAGAAGTCCCAGTGATTTGGGCGGAGAGAGACAGGACACATCGATCAGGGCGAGGGGCTCCCTGCCACCCCCGCCATGAGAAATCACTACGATTAAAGAACTTGATTGGAGTAATTAGACAGCTCCGAGCACCCACAGATTCCCCCCATTAGCTCACGGTCCTGGAAAATGAATAGTTGTGGCCCAGAGACCATCCTTACACTGATAGTCATCGATTTGATGAGAACGTGTCTACGTGCGGGTGTGTGCCAGTGATCTCTCTGCGTTTGATGTCTGAAGAGCCTTTTTTCCACAAGTCGTCCCCAGGCGCTGCTGTACACCTATGAAACTCTGCAGCCATCAATCTCGCTGCAAAGAGTACAGAGGCAAAGTGATGCCAATGTAGTTAGCAAGATTGAATGGCGCTGGGAACACGGGAAGGCAAACCCGAACGCCCCCACACTTCTATTTCAGGGGCAGAATTAAAACAACCTGGCGAGTGCCACAGTGAAATAGTTTAACTCTCAAGTGGAGAGGCTTTTCAATTGATGCTCTCTACAGTTATAGATTTTCTGGTTAGATAGCAGATACTGGATAGAGCAGACAGAAACAGGAGCAAAGAAAGACTACACCTTTCTCTCACTATATAAAGCTGATCTTTTCACCTCCCCCACAGAGTAAGCAGATTATTGGTTGGAGCAGCACATTCAGCCATTGCTACTCTTTCTGATTGCTCATCTTCTCTAAGTCCTCCTGTAAAAACAGCATTTGAAGCTCTTTTCTCTGGCGTGGACCTGCTATTTTGGCCTGGGAGCCCCGCAGTGACAATGTATAAATTGTGTCATTCTCCCTGAGATGTTTTCCCTCCAATTTTCAGTCTTATAGGACTCAGGCTTATCGTCTTATGACGCAGGCTTTGGCTCACAGGAAAACCTCCATCAGACAGAGATAGTTATTTGCTCTGGCCATAGAGCCTCTGAGAGCAGCTCTCTTAATAAGATCCCAGCTACTCACATCTCCTTGCAATGTGTCACTGTAGATGTTATTAAAGGAATAACACAGCAGTGGTGGCCAAAATGCAGCAATTTAGCTCCAAACTACTACACTTAACTTCTTTCCTTGTTGTCTCAATTTCAGTGTTAGGGAGTACCGGAATACAGTACTGAACTCTTTCCCCACCAATGACGAGAGATCTCGTCAATTGCTGTTTTCACTGTAAGGCAGTGAGGGATGCTGTGATGGATCATCTTACAAAAAAATATCTCTCAAAGAAGAAGAGAACCACTGGAACTGAGCAGCAGAAGAAGAAGATGGTGTTATATAACATGAAAACATCTGTGCTCAGCAGCAGATCTGTGGAGCAGTGAGCACCGGGCACAGAGTGAGGCTGCTCACACTGCAGCCCCCGGACCTCCACAGCAGCCAGGACACAGAGAGGCTGCTCACACTGCAGCCCCCGGACCTCCACAGCAGTCAGGACACAGAGAGGCTGCTCACACTGCAGCCTCCGGACCTCCACAGCAGCCAGG
The DNA here is from genome assembly GCA_034769285.1 of Lutjanus argentimaculatus. Taxonomy (NCBI): domain Eukaryota; kingdom Metazoa; phylum Chordata; class Actinopteri; order Lutjaniformes; family Lutjanidae; genus Lutjanus; species Lutjanus argentimaculatus. Next base: position 41,572,908 of record JAWZSL010000004.1, on the reverse strand, counting down.
ACACAGAAAGGCTGCTCACACTGCAGCCCATGCACCTCCACAGCAGTCAGGACACAGAGAGGCTGCTCACACTGCAGCCTCCGGACCTCCACAGCAGTCAGGACACAGAGAGGCTGCTCACACTGCAGCCCCAAGACCTCCACAGCAGCCAGGACACAGAAAGGCTGCTCACACTGTAGCCCATGCACCTCCACAGCAGCCGGGAATCCAAACAATGAAGATAGGTAATGATACTGCAGCCCCGCGGTCGGGGGTTTAAACACAACACAAAATGAACCACTGCCACAAATCTTCACATATGTCACAATTAGGACTGAATGATGAATTGAAATTTTATCAAAATCACAATGTGGTCTACTGCAATTTTCAAATATTTGTTAAAGGTGAAATGTGTGCACAAATACAATTTTTAAATTAAACACTGTGGTGCTGCAGGTGTCCTGGCCAACACATCATTCTCTAAACTTCAGGAAACATCCTTGTTTAGTACAGATCCCTGAAAAAAATAACACGCCAAAGTCATTTTAATGTGTTTTTCAATGAAAATGAGAAAGTGTAAAAACTATCCTTTCCTCTAATATTGCAAATCATATCACAAGTGCAATATCAGTCAAAATAAGTGCAATTAGATGTTTCTTTCTTTCAAAATTGTTCATTCTTAATCACAATATCACTACTGTGTTTTTGAGAATATAAACAGTATCACAGAGGATAATATTGCGATACTCAAGCATATGGATATTTTCTTACATTTCTACTCTGTTTGCCATCAGTCAAGCAGCTTTCTGCGCCATAAGACTCCACGTCTAATTTGAAGAAGCACCTCGAGGTAAATTTAAGTTCTCTTTGGTCATGTCAGTCTGCTTTGTCATGCTAATGTAAAAGACAGAGGCTGTCATACGCTGCACTGATTGTAAAGCCTCCTCATGCAAATTGTGATTTTGGACTATAGGACTATTCAAGTAAAATTTAACTTGATCTGCTCATTAGTTTACTCGTTAGCTCACTAATTACTCCCAAATATGATCTGTTTATTCAGCACATGAGTCATGTTATATTCATTGGACATGTGTGGCTCTTCTGTTTGTGGCAGCATTAGCAGTGCTCTATGAGACCTAGTGAGAACAGTGAAGGGATCGCTGCAGCGAGATCAATCCCAAAAGCAAAAGCAAAGTGCAAACTACATTCAGAGTGACGACAACAAATAGTCTCAGCAAGACAATTGTGAAGTATTCCAAAAGTAATCCAACGTATTTAGAATAACTTACTTCAGTCATGTATTCAAGAACATATAAATACATTTATAAGTTCAGAATACGTTACAAATTACATTTCAGGGCATGCATTTAATGGTCTGTAAAGGAATGTGTTTTAAAAGTAACCATCCCAACACTGTTCAATTTACTGTAGACTTTTATGTCCTGAAATTAATCTGCTTGTTTGCCCTAACATTCATGTAAAAACACAAATTCCATTATGCTCCTCTGTGTTTTGTTGTCTTTTATGCTTGTGCCTGGCTACACCTCTCTACTCAACTTTAAAACCAACAGATATTAATTTTTCAGTACTCACATGCACATCTAATTTTTTCTGCTCGGTGAAGCAGAAAGAGTAATATCTTCAGCCCCTTATTCAAAAACCTCTTCCCATTGGTGGTACACAGAGTTTCATGCATGTGTAAGAAGGGCCTCGCACAGACTTTGTTATGGGTGGACAATAATATCATCTTGTTCCTTCTCTGTTGCCAACTTGTGAGGCTGTATGTACTTTGTGCAGCTGCTTATATGGGGTTCATGTGTTTAAAAAGGGAGCCGGATGCAGCATGCAGATTAGAGTAAGTGAGGCCCTGTGAAGAGGGCTCATTAGAGAGCTGGAAAAAGGCTCAGACACCACAGGAGTTCAAAACATGCACAATCATTATGCCTCAATTAGCGTGGAAAAACACCCCTGAAATAGAATCTGGACCCTGGCCTGCGGAGTGGCCCTCGAGCTGGAAATCAGTCAGTGAACTGTGTTAACGTGAGGTAGCCAAACTTGCACTGAGTATTTGTTGAAACATTCAGGACATGCAGCGTGATCTGACGGTGCTTCAGTTATGTACCATCTCCTCAAACGTATGTCACCTCTAGAACATTTAATATACATTAAAGGACGATGTTCCCTGTAGTGACGGAGCACACGGTGCAACAATGAATGGGGAGTGCTGCCAGGTCTTGAATAGCTAAATGAACAGACTCCTTTAATTGCTAAACCCGTCTAATTGGCTCCCTGGATGAGGCCATCACTCATGACAGACTATTTATCTTGGTCTTATCTCCAGAGAAGAGAGTGGCTGGATTGGGGGGCTGTATGTAAAAGGGGGGAGGGGGGAGTGTATGCCCTGCTGGCAGAGTTAGAGAGGGAGGCAGGCATCCAACCTGCCCCCGGCCTAATCCTTCACCGAGGCCTCAGTCAGGACGGGGTCTCGGGGGTGACGTCGAGGCTGAGCCCGCTGGCTTAAATCCACAACAAATGAAAACAGACTCCAGCCACCATTTTAATTGTGTCTAATGCCTGGCATTGCTCTCCCTCTCTATCCCTGTGTCTCATCCCCCGCTCTATCCCTTAATCCTGCACACATGCACACACACTCTCTCATTTAAAAAGGAACATTAGAAATTGGAGAGGCAAGGGGAGCAGTGCTGTGCCAAGCTGGCAAATGAGATTCTCCTTTTTATTATAGCTTAACAAGATGACTCGAGTCTGTCCAGAGCTTTAACACTCAGCTGAGTGGTCGCCGTCCTTCAAGTGGGCCTGTCTGCCAGCCGGGAGCGTGCAGTCTGACGAGTGAGTAGAGCTGGTCAGCGCGGGTGTCTGCTCTCCTTGTATTCTGTCATCATTAGCCAAGCTGCTGCCTGCCACCATGCTGCTCCACTAGACATCACACTCTTTTACATCACGCTCAGACCAGGAACAACTACGTCTCCTCCAAGTCAGGAGATGAGTGGACCTTGACAGATGGCCCCAGTGCACCCCCTCCCTTTTTTTTTAAAGTCCAGCAGTTCCCATTCGGCTACATCAATCTGTTGTAGCTATGCCATTACCCTGCAGTCTTAATGAGACCCTACTGCCTGACAAGCCCAGTCACGCTCAGGGATGGAGGGACGGGTGGAAAAATGAGTGGAAGAGAAGAGAAGTCTGATCTATCTCCACATTCCTCAAAACCCCCCACAGGAGCACTGATTTAATTCATCTCCACATCTGAAAATGGTGCAATCACAGTGGCAAAGAGAGAAGATACACATGCTCAAGTTTGTGGCTGACACCAGGGCTATTACCATAAATATTTGGGTTTGATATTTGAGATTTCACTTGGGTGGCCAAATAAATAGAAAATAATGTGGAAGAAGTTCTGCAAATTCAAGATTTAAAATGTGTATATTGTTATTGTATTGTATTGTATTATTGAATAACTGATGAAAGTAAAAACAAGATCCTATTAATTCTGCCTAAATGCTCTTATTTTGTCTTATTTAGTAAGAAGTAAGCTATAGGGCTGTTCACACTGCATATCCTTAGCTAGGCTAAGAATTAACTCTGGGTTAACTTAGCCCCCTTTCACACACACATTGATAACCCAGGATTAAGCTAAGCTAGGGCTATATGATTCACACTGCTCTTCTTCTAGCTCTGAGTTAAAGTCTCTATACACCCACTCAGGAGTTTTGCATTAACCTGGCTGATTGTCTTCTTCTTCTAATCTTTTAGCCCTGTTTCACCTTGGCAGCTTTTAGTCCTGGGTTTCGTCGATTTTCAGGGGATAACCCCTCAAGCTAAACCTAGCCTAAAGTTGGTGCCAGCGCACTTTGGAACATGCCAGGATTGTGCCAGCGTGAAAGCTCTTTTAGCCTGGGGTAATTCTCTCTTAACCTGGGGCTAAATGCAGTGTGAAAAACTCTTACGATGTCTGATATTGTTTTCCCGATGAGATAAAATAAAAACAATAGGCCTGTTAACTAAAAACATTTAATTCTCATTTATTTTTAGCATTTATGTATGCTTTTTTTGTATAACATGCATCAAGATGATATGAGGGGATACAGGAATGGCGGTAAAAATGGTCAGGAATGTTCATGTATACACAAATTAACTCACACAAATTAATTTGTGTCCCCAGAAAAAAACATTGGGAGACACTGGATTAGAACCACAACTGTTATGGGGGGGCATCCAGTCCGTGTGACTTTCTGTTGTACACTCCTCACTGCTAGAAAACCAGGTGACGCAACTCGCAGCAGACAGAGAGAGAGCGAGCGAGAGGCAGAGAAAGTGCTCATGTGAACGAGTCTGAGAAAAGAAGAATATGGACAGAAGTGATGATAAACTTTCTTTCATGATGAACTCTCTAGTCTTGCATAGCCAGACGTCTCTCCACAGCGCTCATTAAAATCACTACATCACTGCAAAAGAAAAGATAACAGCTGTTTGCTTGTTTATGTTCTTAACATTAGTGTCCCAGGCGCTAATTTGCTGTTTTCAGCATGTATGTTGCAGCTCGGAGGTTGTTCTTGTTTCCCAGGGACTTTGAAAACAGATAGTGGATGCTGTGGTGCCACTTGAAGCAAACGACCAGTGGCAGGACTTATACCTGCTGTGCGCATCGAGTGAGTTAGACTAGATGAACTCTAATGGAGAAATCTACTTGCCCAAAGTCAATTTTTACTTGGCCCTATACCAGTTTGGCAACCTTTACTACCAAAAGAGCCAATCCCCCCAACCAAAAAAAAACAAAACAAAAAACCCAAGAGCCACAACTATTACATTCTTTATTTTCCTCAGAGACTGTTCTCTTTTTGGATTTGGTATCAATAACTAGCCAAAGGAAACTAAAAACTAGCCATCAACAAAATTTAGATGGAAGGTACTGAGCCATAGATCTAGGCCATGATGCACATTTTAGATGATGAAATATTAAAACTTTTTTTAAATTCTGTGTATATGCTAAGAGTGTGTGAATCACTACAATGCTATATGCATGCCACAATGCTAAATGAAAACTGAAATTTTAAAAAAAGAACTGTTATAGATTTCCATGTAATCTTTTGTCAAAGCCACAAGGAGCCAGTGAAGGGGGGTCAAAGAGACACGTGGCTCTGAAGCTGCAGGTTGCAGACCCCTGCTCTATATAAAACCTTTTTATTAAGCAGTTACCAAATAACGCCTTTGACAGGCGATGTCGGTGTGGTACTGTGCCCTCAGGTCAATCCTGTTTTTCTGTTAAAGAGCAAGTATACAGTACACATTTTTTTGAAACACGATTCACTGTGGTAATCACTTTTGCGATCACCTGACTTGCCTCACCATTTATGTTTGTTTCATACAAGCAGCAGTAAAGCCCTGGAGGAGCAACTGTCAGCAGCCCTCTTTGCTGCCATGCAAGTGAGATGTTGTTGACTCTTGACTTTGGAAAAACAACTCAGTTGTTCCCAATTCATCTTGTTCCCAAACGTGCGGTACACAATAATACATAGAGAGAGTTTAACCATATCATCTAATGCCACAAAACTAAACTGAAATTCTCGCTTCAGCTTCAGCTTCAGCTCATGAACTTTGTCTTTCTACACCACCATTTTTGTGTGAGTGTCCAGCTGGTACTGCTCATGTGCACCTCTCAACAGAGATGGGAGAGAAGGGTGATGGCTCAGTCCTTACTCCCCTACTTCTATCGTCAGCTCTGGAAAAAAAAAACATTGTGTTTGACTCTTCTTTATCACTTGTCTGATCGGACAAGTGAGTTGCGAGATTTACTAGCCTGAAGTGGCATTTTACTTCACCTGGTCAAGCCCTGCCTAATGTTACCTTACAATTCTGTGCTTTACACTGCAGACTGGAGTCTCCGTTAACAGTGACGAACAGCTTGAGCTGTGTTAAATATGCACGTCTGCTCTGTGAACTTTCTATGTACTTTCACGCACTGTCTCTCACAACAGAAGCCCATTTCAGTCAATGAGATGATAAAAGAAGATCCTTTAAGTTAATATAGTGACAAACTTACTAGGTCATTATTTTGAGAAAGTACCTAAAAAGGTAGGTATATAAAAAATAAAAACATCTTTAACCATTCATTGCATTGGCCTTTTTGGCCTTAAAGAATTGACAACGTCAAAGGGCAAGTGGCCTAAAATGATGAAATTCCAGGCTTGCTTCTTAACTTTATACCATTTTTGTACAGCTTTAATAACTCTGCATGTGTCATGATAACGCAGGTTAGCTAGCGAGCAAATAGAAAAAAAAATCAAGCTTGTTCTTATGAAAAACTTTCGCTAAAATTAATAATACATTCATTGTTCTGTCAGTTTAAATTAATTGTGGCTATGTTCAGTTTAATTCATTCAAAATCAAAACACAACTTAATAGACAACAAGCAAAGTGTGTGTTTTGAACATTCAGTTTTGAACAGTGTGAGAAATTTGGTGGTTGTGCTGGGAGTGTTTTGGGGCCACAGTGTTTTGTCTGTCACCTATCGTATCCAGTCTTGACAAAAAAAAAAAAAGCAACCCCTCACTAATTAGCTTGCCCTTTATTCAATTAAATCACCCTCCCCTAATATATGAAGGATTAGCTGGCTTTCTCTAAATGATGAAAGTGATGTGAATAAAATGTCACGAGGTATCAGTGGGAAAGTGAATTTTTCTCCGTACCGACACAGGATCACAGAGCTCGTCATTAATTACAGTCTCAGCTAGCCTGGAGTTTGCCTGCGAGCTGTGGTTATTCAAGCAGCAGCATGCGTGTTTGTGTCTGTGTCTGTGTGTGTGTGTGTGTGTGTGTGTGTGTGTGTGTGTGTGCACAGATCAGCCCGAGAGAAGCCTTGAGATTGTGGATTAGGGGCGACTGCAGTCACTATAATTTTCATGGCCATGGTGTGAGCACACACTGAGCCCTTTCTAACTTTGTGCTGGAGGACACATATCATGTTAATGAAACAGACTATGCTGTGCCCTATGCTGACTGTCTCTATGGCAACCTCTCTAATAACCATTACATGAGGAAAAGGCCATTAATGCAAAGTTCAAGTGTTGGTTGCAAATATGCATCACGGATGAGTAATGTTGCATCTGTGACATGCGCAAGATTGTGAAGCAAAAATGGCTGCTTCTGATGTATGAATCTACATGTATCTCCATGTTTGAGCCCTGGAAATGATGTGTGTGTATGTGTGTAGCATTTTCATCTGTGAGATATAATTTGTGTCACTGCTGCACTGAATCTACATGGTGCAGTTGTGGTTCTGGGGATTACCAGGATTTGTTGCTCCCACATGCTCAACCACATCATTTTCATGTTTTACCAAGTGACACACGCATTAATGAATTCTACTCAAAGCTCAAATTCAGACAATAAAAAGAATTCTTTTTTTACCATGAGATGTTTCTGCCTTTTTATTTGTTTCTCACAATCTAACGAGGCCACATTCCCAGCACGCTGCGGCTCTTGTCACAATAACTCCCACTGTTGGACTGGGGACAGAGTAGAATCCCCTGACACACATACAGTCGCCAGTCTCTTCTTTGTACCCGGCAGCGAGGCTCTTCACCATCTCCCTGCTTCTCCACAGGTACCCAGCCAGAACGCAGGAGCCACTAGAACAGTGACAAGGACATGATCCTTCAGCGGGTAGCTGATTGTGAACATAGCCAATTATGTTAAATGGGGCTGCTGTCCAAGCAGGGAGCTCCCAGGTCTGTGCCAAAATGGTCTCTGTAGAGTCCTTCACTTAATACCAAACTGTTTCTTATTCCAGGAAGCAGTTCTTTTCAGGACCAGAGTATCCTTCCATGTAATGACTTTAGTTTAATTTGTGGCAGATTTTTTCATGTCATTCTCTCTACAACAAGCAAGGATGCACTGCTTTCAAAGGGAACAAAACCATGACGTTATTAGTCATAATTCTCTACTTGCACAATGCAATGTGACATTTATCTGTTTTATAAACTGTTTACTTCCTGTCAACGCTATAGCATAGTACCTTCGCCTACAAACGTGGTGATTTTTCAGTTAGTTACTTCACTTTCACAGTTAGCTTGGTACGTACTGTTAACAGTATTTACCATTTGTTTTGCTTAGTGTTTTTGAGCATTTTTATAATCATTTGAGTGATAACCGTAATAGTAATGTTAGCTAGCTAGCTTCGTCATCTTTATAAACCTCACCAATAATGCCTTGGCTCATCTTTCCACTGTTTTAACCATCACCAACTCTGGTTTGGTCAAAATAAACCCTTGATTCACTGCGTTACATATCACTGGAGGAGGAGCAAGAGGGAGGCTGGACATCAGAGAAGCAGTGAGGAGACACGGTGTACACAGCCAGAATATTTTCACACCTCCCTCTGTGAATTTAGGTTTATTTCCTCCAATCCAGAGTTGGTGTTTGCTGGAGCAGTGGAAATACAACCAAGATGTTTTTGATGAATTTGATTTAGTTTCTGATCAGTTTGAATGAGGACGATTATGCTAGCTAACTGGCTTATGCTGCTAACAGTTGTCTAAAGCCTTTTTCAACTATGCACTCCAAACTATACTCTGAGAATCAGTGTGTTGAAAATAATCCGTATAGTTCAGGGATGGAAATGGGGGGCAAACCAGGTTTAAAAAAATAACAAACTGTGATGGAAGCAGAGAAGAGTGATGAACACAGAGATGAGCTGACTCTAGTCTGCCTGTCCAATCTGTTTTCACATCACAGATGACAAACAAAGGAATTCAAATGGGTGCTAAAAAAATATACACGTAGGCTAATATTGATCAGCTGATAGTTTGTAAGAAACGAAATGATTCTTGAAAGAGTGGACATACAGGTGAGCAGCTCCACTTGCTAGCTCTGGACACTGAGCTGCTTTGTTTACACATGTGGCTCACCTGGACTTTGTACAGACTAGCCTAGCTAGTTGGCCCTGGTCTGGAGCAGGGTTAGCCCCGAGTTTTGTGGGTTATCTGCTGAAAATTTCCCTGAAAACAGGGCTAAAAGATTAGAAGTAGAAGATAATCAGCCAGGTAAACGAAAAACTCGTGTGTGGGTGTACAGAGGCTTTAAATCAGAGCAAGAAGAAGGGCAGTGTGAATCATAAGAGTCCTGGGCTTAGCTTAATTCTGGGTTAACAATGTGTCTGTGAAAAGGGGCAAAGTTAGCGCAGGGTTAACTCTTAGCCCAGAGCTAAGGATAGCCCTGGGCCAAGAATATACAGTGTGAACAGCCCCTGAGGTGATTATCAAAATGCTCAAAAACACTATATACAAAACAAATGGTAAATACTGTTAAGTGAACTAACTAAATTAAGAATAAAAAGTTTGTAGGTGAAAGGTAACATTACTAAAGCGTTGACAGGAAGTAAACAGATGTGCAGCTCGTAAAACAGATGTGTCACACTGCACTGTGCAAGCAGAGACTAGATTACAGTTATCATAACTACTGATAATGTGTTCATCCTGATGCCACCCATTTCCATCCCATGCTGCTAAAAATGGCGGCATCAACAAGGCTCAGCTGCTATTAACCACAGTTCCTTGTGTTTCCTACACTCCTCTGCAGGGGCTTGTTTTTTTTTTTCTTCTCAATATTGCAACAGAAATGACTTTTGGCAGGTAACAGATTTTGAATGTAATGTTTTGGTGCAGTTTGTGAACTCAGCACCCCTACAGGTACATACCTGTCAATGTCAAGTTCTCTACTACACAGAAAATGCTTTCATGGCTTGCACTCCAAACAGCTCCACAATAACTGAATTGTTAAGAACAGATAAACAACTACTGTTTCACTGAAAACAGTAATGTCACTTGACATCAAACACCCAGTGCAACTGGAGTGCTTGTTCACTTCCTGAGTTTTTGTGTTTAATACATTTTGGGCTTCATGCAAGAACACGTTGCTATTCTTATCCTCACTTTTTGAGGCTTGCTCATAGAGCCGTTTGGATTCATTAAAATTTATGAACAGCACAAACTGCTTGTTTGATGAATGCCAACTGAGTAGCTGCGCTTTTGTGAGATTTGATTTTTAGCTAAATCAATGACCCCAAATTGTCATATAAGACTGACATATATAAGATCTGTTTTTGAGCAAGTTTCGTTCATAAAAATGTCACTCACAATTAAAAAGAAATATTTCACACTTTGGTGCTTCAAGTCCAACTGTCAGCAGACGAAAACAGAGCAGATGTAGCAGTGTCACTAGTCGTATTAGGGGACTTGAAACAATTAGACAATATGAATACTCCTGCCAGCAAAATGTCATCAGTGCCAAACTGTGACAGAAATAATTAAGACATTAGACACAAAAAATTGTCTTGCTGAAGCAAAGTGGTCCAAGACTTTGATGGAAGGCGGTCAAGAGGATGTGAGAGTCACAGAGATGGACGATATTATCACACAGTGTTGGTGCAACCGGGGCTGAACGATTTTGAAAGAAAAAAAAAGAGAATAATTTTGATTATTTTGACTGATACTGTGATATGATTTGTAATATTACAGGGAATGATCATTTTTACATCTTTCTTATTTTACATTGAAAAAATGACTATGAAAAAGATGTTTTCTTAAGTCCATTATGTAAACCAGGACATCTCTGCAGCATGACAATATTTAATTTAAAATGTTTTTGACACACATTCTTGAATGGACGGCAAAGGAGATACCTGCACACCAGGTTGGCACAGAAAATGTCCACAAGCTGATATAAATGCAAAAGTAATCAAACAAAAAATGCTCACAGTGCAAATATACAGTATATATGTACACACTTTACTGACGCACCTAAGATTGACTTTTTTGATGCCCCAAGTAGGCACAGTTTCACAGCACTCTGCCTTTAATAAATATTACACCTCCTGTGAACTGACAATTGAAATAGGCCATATTGCAATTTCGATAAAATGGTTTAATGAATTAACTGTTCAGCCCAAGGTGCAGAGGAGAAATTTCCCCTGAACATTGACCTGCACAAAGACAGCGAGGCTGTCAGACTGAGAGAAGTTTCCTTGCAGCTGATAGCTGATGGAAATATGTGGTGTTTGATTTATCAATAAATCAAACATAGTTAATTCATTTCAGGTATTCCAAGAAGTAGGAAGATAATAAGACTTTTGGTTCTGTCACACTGAAATTACACCTGAATATAAATATCTGGAATTTACTCCTGATGAATTTCTGATTTATGAATGATTAGGGTCTGTTGTTAACAAGTATGTAAAGATATCAGATATTCTACTTATTTACAACTTTATGATGCAGGTGTCTCTCCTATATTAAATGATGTCTCAGGGATATTAAAAGGCATTAAAGAATGTAAAGTATCAGACCCCATACAGACCAGAGCTGCACACTGTTTTTTAGGTGTTTATTAGTTTGCTCATATTTTGTCTGTTCAGGCTGATCTGGGCTGAATTCTTGGTTCAATAAGGTGAAAATGTAATTGATAGTTAATTGGACAATTCTCCCTGGGTTAAAGAGTTTCATTATATCTTTGAGGAAGATGACTTCCAATACATGTATGGTAATAATGTAAAATGCAGCATAAACACAATTGAAATAAGGCTACTTGTTAGATTTGAAGCAAAATGGTTAAATACTATTTTGTTCAAACCAAAATTATGAACATATACTCAAATCAAGCAAGATTATGAAGAAGAAGCTTTATTGTCATTGCAAGGGGGTGCAATGAAATTCTGTTTGGCAACATCTCCTTGCAGCAGCAGTATGTCCTAGTCATAAAATATAATGTAATATAAATAGTAAAATAATAAAAATAAGGTGCAGAAAAATTTAGAATATTTTTCAACAGATACAGACTGTAATAGTCTTTATCAAGAGTGCAAGACAGCCTACCCAGGTAGTAGTGGGTGTATGTGTGCCTGAATTATGGCCCTGAATCTGATGTTACAGCAAACTTATCAAGGAGTCAGAGGTGTTTAGTTGCAGAGCTGAGAGCAGGAATCCTTCCTCTGAACCTTGAAGCTGGCAGATTTAAAAACAATCAGGAGGACAACAGGTTGTGTGACTTGTGTGATTTAAGAGAAGTTGAAAATGAATCACATTTTCTTCTGTATTGTCCTTTTTATCATGAGTTAAAAATACTGATATTCAATGAAATGTATGTTCAAAATCCAGAAATGTTCTAGTGTACTGATGATGACAGAATGGAGCGATTTTTTAACTTTAATGTTTGTTGTTTTACTTTATTTCTAAAGCTTGAACAAAGCATCAAGATGGTTTATTTTTTTCACATTAATTGTAATTTATGTTGCTACTTTGGTTCAAATTCATTCATTCATTCATATTTGGCTCTTTAGCTGCTAAATTCTCCACTATGTTCACCAGTCAGTCTTTAACCGTGCCTGTGTCTGTTTGGTTCTGAGCAGGTTGTGTACAGTACAGTGGGTTGTGGAGCTTTTTCACTGACAGTAGCTGCCTTGTGTGGCTGAAAACAGCACTACGGGGGCGGTGAGAGTGAACCAAAACAGTAAAGTCGTGGGCTGAACAGCTAAACAATGAGCTGACACTCACTATAAAGCTCCGTAAAGCCGACGCCTCTCACACTGTCACATTGTTTTCACATCGTCATTTGATACATAGTTATTAAAAATATTGATTATAGCTGCTTTGAGTGTGCACTGTACAAGTGGTTCTTGTATGAGGGGCATTGTATCATGGTTGATGATTCTACTTACCCCTGCTCCTCCATCATCTCCTGGAGCTCCATGCATTTCAGCTCCACCCTCCTCTTCCTCTCATGGTCCAGAATCTCTCTGTGCGGCTTCTTCACAAGGACGGGCTCTACTTTGGGCTCCTCCTCCTCCTCCTCCGTGCCTGGCTGTCCCTCCTCTGCTTTGGCTTGCAGGGCTACAGTCGGCGTCAGCCCTCCTGATCCTGCAGCTGATCCCGCTCCCGCTCCTGCTCCGGGGACCATGGGCTGGGCCATCCCGTTTGCACCATCTTTAGGAGACGGCACCCTCGTGGCATCGTACATGATTACTAAACTCTGTGGAAACACAGAGAGGAATTGTCAGATGAACATGAGGTAGACCAGTGGAGTTTGCCAGTCTTAGACAGTCTCATTTCTTGTTAATGATTTAATGTCCAATCTGTGCAAAAACCCACATTAGGAAGATTATTACTGAATTTTAAGCACTCTTAAATGCGATGAGAGTTAATAATTCTTATACACATGGCATGCATTTAGTAAAACATAATATAAAATTAGGATATTCTTCACTTTGAAGACAGTATAGAGCCACCTGAAGGCCTTTTTGACAACCACAAAGCTACCAGCGGAAACACACCAAAGTTCTGTCTGTATTTGGATGGACAATGAGCTACTTGACGATACAGACTGAAAGGTGAACTGAGATGTTAATGCCTCTGAGCAGACTGCAGCATTTCTGCCTGAACCAAGCAGCACCCTTCATACACATCAACATACTGTACTCTCATATATACACTTTGGATCTTGAGTACATGTAGACATGCATTGCCAGAGACAGTGCTGGCAGCAACTTGTACTCCATGAGTCAACAGCCCAGTACTGCCTAGAGGCAGGTTAGGGGGAGAGACTGAGAGCTAAATTCCTCTTTAAACATGCTCTTATCTTCTGGACTGAACTGAAGCTGAAAAACAGGTCATATACCATAAATACAGCATAAGAGCCACAAAGACTGGGATGCACCTAAAGCTGGGCAACGTGTCAACATCATATCAGTATTGTGATATGAGACTAGAAATCATCTTAGAGTTTGGATATCGTATCCTGATTTTAAGGCACATTACAGTTGGGGCTGAACAATTTAGAAAAATATCTCATTTCGATTATTTTGACTGATACTACAATTGCGATATGATTTGTGATATTAGAGGTAATGATCATTTTTACACTATCATTCTTATTTTGATTGAAAAACATGTTAAAATGACTATGGTATGATTTTTTGCAGGAATCTGTACCAAATGAAGATGTTTTTAAAGTCTGTAGAATCTGAAGTGTAGGACAGGACGTGTCTGTCTCATGACATTCACACATTTTGCCTTTAACAAATATTGCACCTCCTGTATTCTCACTGTATTAATATTTTGTGAAAGCCCCAATAATCACCCTACAACACTGTTTCAATATTGATATTGAGGTATTTCATCAAAAATATTGTGAGATTTGATTTTGTCTATATTGTCCAGCCTTATTTAAAAATGTACAGTATTACTACTCCAAGATACACCAACAAAGATTAGTTTAATTTAGGTTTAATGAAAGTTCTAATCTGAGTTTAGCAAAACTATATTTCACATCAGTAAATCCAGATTTTAAATTAAGCAGAATTCAAAACAAATCCTGGTTTAGTGGATCCAAGTTTGATGATGTAAACTGAGATTAAATAGAGTTTGACCTTTGACCCTTTGGATATAAACTGTCATCACCTCATCATTTTATATATTCACATACTGAGGGAGTGTTACAGCTGTGGATGGAGGAACAGAGAAGCACACTACGGCAAGAATTAAAAAAGTAAGAACTGCATTCAATATCCTAAACAAGATATGGACATCCAGAAATGTTTCACTCAGAACCAAGCTCAAAATCTTCAACTCCAGCATTAAGACCGTACTGCTATGTGGACCAGATACATGGAAAACCACCACTAACTTCATCAACAAGCTGCAGTTATTCACTAACTACTGTCTTAGATGCATCCTGGGGATCTACTGGAAATGCACCAAACAAGAAACAATACAAGTACAGCTGAAAAGGAGAATGTGGGGCTGGACTGGTCACACCCTGAGAAGAAACAAAACAGCAATAACCAAGCAGGTGCTGACATGGGACCTATTAATCATAAAAAGAGGTTGGAAGGTCACTTTATACCAAGGTAGTGAACAGTGTTTGCTAGCTGGCTAAAAAGTCTGTTAGCCGAGTTAGCCTACACATAGTGCCTCAGCAGAGAAGCTCTAATTTCTCCTTCTTTGAGAAAAACATATGGGCTTAATTAATGGAGCAATATGGTCAAATAATAGAGGATTAAAAAATAGCACAGTCAGGAAAAAATAAACTGGCAGCAACTGAAAGACTCTTTTAACAGATCAACTGAAGTGAAAGAAAGAAGAGACACATCATAACTGAAATGGGTCAAGTCTATTCCTTAACTTTCTTCGAAGAACTTGATTATTTTGCTCAGTTAATCTCAAAAAGGCAGGCATTTTAAGTTAAACCTCCTCAAGTGGAAGTTTAAAGCCACTGAAAACTTGGCTTGAAATAGCAAAAATGCATATTTTATATCTCAGTTTAGTTTCTCCTCAAGCATCAACAAAGATCTGAATGAAAACAAATGTTCATAATTATTAGAAAACCTGGTTCAAAACAGCTCATTTTGCTGTTTAGACCATTTTTCAAGAGTGTGTGGGCATGTCAGCTCACATTTGATTGACAGCTGCCTCAGGAGTCCAAACACAGGAGTAAGAAGAAGTAATGTCCTGCTGTGGACAGCTGTGTAATGTCCTGCTGTGGACAGCTATAGACACAGGCAGCAGTAAAACATATTTTAGCACCTAAACAAAGGACCACCTAAAAAAAATCAATTTGTGTTTGAGTGTATGCTATATTTAGAACATGTTCGCCACTTTAATTTGTCGTCAGGCAGGGTTTTCTGTCTCTGCTCTCTTTACAACCACCAGCCTCCATGGACAGAAACAGTCTTTTTACTTTGCAGGACTCAGGAGCTGCAGGAGTTCGTGTTTGTTAGTTAGTTTGTGTGATTGTTTGACCCCTGTTTGACTCTGGTGTTTTAACACGTTTGTTTGGGTCTGAACAAACATTACTTGCTGCAGATCGAGGCAGTGGTAGACCAACAACTCCAGTGCCCCGCAGATGAAAATGACTGCTTTTCTCAACAGAGTTGAATGTGGCTGTGAAGAGTGCACAGACATATTTTTAAGAAAATTTTGTTGTGCCCACATAGCAACCGACATGGATTTTTTATGATTGGTTTGTGTTATAAATTGGGTAATTTTCGTAATAAATCTCCAAGCGCAAACATGCCCAATTCAAACCCAATACAGGAAAGTGTACAAATCTTTAATGAAAATATTTCAAATTTGGATTACATTTTTTTTCTAATACTTTTTATATGCTTACTGTTATGCATATGAGACCCTAAATTACGCAGTTAGAGGACTATAGTGGATTTGTTTTTTACAGTGTGAATTGGAGTTTAAAATTTTGGTGCAACAGAATTTAATTCAATCTGCGTTGAGTGAAAACTAAACTGAGGTTTAAAGAGAAGTTTAAATTTAATCTGTCCTAATTTTAAGCTATATTTAACTGAGTTTAAAAATAAATCCTTGTCTAAGCCAAGCCTAAGTATCTTAAGAGCAGAAAGACTGGGAGAAATCTCCTGTAACAAAACAGGTAAGGAGGAATGTGTGAATCTTATTTTATAGTATCAACACTGAATGCACTCTTTGTTTTTGGCTTGCTTGACCTTTCTGTTTCTGGCTCGTTTATTGATGAAATGATGAGCTTGTCATTTTACTGAATAAAAAGTCATCTGGTACAAGTGCAGCATGGACTGGGGCTCTGATTAAGATGGATGGTCCTGTTGAGGCCGGTGTAGAACATGCAGGCCTTCACGTGCCCACGAGCCTCGGCTGCCCAGCACCGGCCCTCTCCCTGTACGCCTAATGGCTTCATTTTTCACTGAGGAGCCAAAACAGTCCAGCTGAGGCACTTCATCACTGTCACACATGGAGGAGCGGAAACAGGATGACACTATGAGGCTGGATGGACAAATCTCCACAACTGCACTCACATCGTTTCTCAACTTATTTCGTCTAAACGTCGTGAGTGGGCAAGCAGCTTGTGCCGTGCAAGGCAGGCGGTTCTCTCTGCTGGAGCTGGTTCTGGAAGTCTTTGACTGGTTAATGGGGATGTGCTTGTTTTTCAAGTGCTGTGCGCTGGTAAACGAGCCGTGGATCTGCACGTAGCGACACGGCTCTCGGCTGACAGAACAGGTGGCAGGACAGCAGGAGGCATCATCGCTGAATCTATTATACAGTAAATCAGCACTTGATATTCCATGACAGCAATCTCTCATCTGCACATGCTCGTCACAAAAAACAGCTCTGTAAAAGCTTTGAGGGAGAAAAGCTCCCCCCAGTCCTTTAAAATGACATTCAGGTAGACACAAAGGACTTCACTGTATGAGATCGGAAGGAAGTCAGTTAACATGAGCCTGTTTTCTACTAATTGAGCAGGAATGTCAAAACAGAAATGATGGGCTTCTGTCTTCCAGTTTGTTATAATTAGACCAGGTGGTCAGCGGGCATGAAAGCTTGAGCCAGGTCTGGATCTCTCAGCCGGAGGGGAGGACCACAGCTAATCCCATTTGTGCTGGACATCATGTCTTGGCCACAGCGGGTCATTCCTGGTAGCAAACCCCACAATTTTCACCACATGCAGCCACCCGAGCCTTCAGAAGCTGTTTGAAATGCAGCAGTAATGAGCTTAGATAAAATGAAGATATCATCTGAGAATCTGCGGGAGAGGACCCTCCCATCTCAAATGAAAATCTCCACATCGCCAGATGTGGAAGTCAAACGCTGCGGGCCAAGCCCCAGTCTGTGTTAAACCGTGCTGTAAATATCGAGCCATCTCATTATACTAATGCATCATTCCACAGTCAGTCCTTTTGTTCCCCAGAGGGGAGGGGGGGCGCAAAGAAAAAATCTGTTCTCTTTCAAGTTAAGACAACTAAATCATTTAATTGTGTAATGAAAAAAAAAAAAACAGAGCAGAAAGGGAGGGTTGTCAGTGAGCTGATAAGGCAGCGGAGCATGCAGTTAATTGTGTGCGAGTCCTCTACAGGGACTGAAGGTTATCTGGAGCTGCTGTATTAATGGTGGCACCAACCTACGTCGCTATTATTGCGAGGGCGTGTGAGACTGTCACATCTCAACAAACACTGTTTGTAATTAGTCATTATGCTAAGTGAAGTTGTTTAGCCACATGCTAAGTGTCACCATCAGTTATTTCAAACCACAAAAAGATCATGAGCAGTTGAACATTCAATACACTATTCTGGAGCAAAGACACAGGTTGGTGTTAAAAATAAACAACCGTTCTCATCCCTACTCGTCAAAAAACGATGTATGGTAACACCTCTTCAACGGGCAACACCCTTCAACGTCTGTATGAAGCACACTGGCCACCCGTTCACTCCAGTATTAACCAGCCTGCAACCTGTTCTCATCTCAGCTCAAAGACCTTTCTGCCAGAAAGCCTTTTAAACATGAGGTTGTGAAACAGTTGCACTGTGGTAGGTTAAGGCACAAAAACTACTTGGGTACGTGTCAGATAAAACCATGTTTGCAGTTACAATTACTACGCCATGTGACTTCACTGAAGTGACTCTAATGGCGCAAGTCACATGACCAGGGGTGGAAATAACTAACTACACCTGCTCTAATTTCTGTCATTAAGTCGTTTTTTTGGGTGCTTGTATTGAGCATTTTCTCAAGTCTGTAATTTTACTTGTACTTAAGTATGCATTTTACTCTGTAATCTGCTTAGTTACTTTAATATCATAATTGAGGACTGAATACAATTTGAATTAATATCCAAACTTTTCATCTGCATTTTTGTAGCCAATATGGCTGTCTGATTGCAGATAGGCCAATGAAAAATGGTACAGATACCCACAAAAATCACACCTGAATAATTTTAATGTTTTACAATGAAAATGAGGATAATGATGGAAAAATTATCATTCCCTGTAATATCGCAAATCATGTTACTACTGTTCTCTCTGTCTCTGTTCTTTTATCTCTCTCTTCCACCCCTCCCACCTCCCCTCTTTCCTCCCCTTTTCCTCTTTCCCTCTCAACCCGACCGGTGCCGTCAGATCACCGCCCACCATGAGTCATGGATCTGTCCGAGGTTTCTGCCTGTTAAAAGGAAGTTTTTCCTCGCCGCTGTCGCCAAAGTGCTTGCTTATGGGGGAATTGTTTCAATTGTCGGATGTAAACAAAATTATTGAGTGTGGTCTAGACCTACTCTATATGTAAAGTGTCTTGAGACAACTTTGTTGTGAATTGACGCTATATAAATAAAATTTGATTGATTGATTGATTGATTGATTGATTGATATGGCAAATGTAAAACCAGTCAAAATAATGGCAAATAGATATTTTTTCTAAATTGTTGCACCCCAATTTAGACTGAAGAAACAGAAACCCCTTTGACTGAATGCTGCTATTGATAATGAATTAGTCCAAAGGTAACTAATACTCTAGAGCAGTTTTTAAGACTTTGCACTTAAGTATTTTTTAATCCCAGTAGTTTAACTTGTAATTTGATAATATTTCCGTAATGTAACAGTATTAAATCTTTTTTACCTTTACTCAATTACCAGTACTATCAGGGAACTGCCCTGAGTACAGACTGAAAGTCAGTACTCTTTCACACCACTGCATGTGATGCACATAACATTATGTAGCTTATGAGTTTTAATAATGTTTTGTTCCCACATGAGACACAATTCCCGGTCTCCTGTGTCAAAGTCTTGCGTTTGTTTGAGCCATCCACCTCCTTCATGTACAGACTTCTCCCTCTTTATACTACATCGAAAGCCTGGTGCGTCTAATGCAGCCGCATGGGTTTACATTGAAGTCACTTGAAAGCCTGGTCTCTTTGAGCCACTAACGGGTACCGTGCGTGTCTGTATTAGTCTCTGAGGGGCGGTGAAAACGAGTCGGTATTTGACGAGTTGGGAATGAGAACCTTCTGAGACAAAATAGCTGTTAGCTCACGTCCTCTCTCTATTGATGAAAGAAGATGCTGTCTGCTGTCTGTTCTTAACCTTTGCCCGAGGTTTCCTGTGCTGTCTGCTTGATTGGATGCTGCTGCTGTCGAGGCCTCTGCAGCGTGTCTTCTGCAGACATCACAACATATACAACAAAATAAGTCTGTGGTGTAAAATAACAGCAGATCCTGATGGATGTGAGGTGACGGTTCTCACTAAATGTTGAAGTAACATGATCTCTCAGTGACATGGCTGCTAGGTGCCCACACAGGACTGTATATGGATCACACATTTAAAGCTTTAATTACTAAAGATAACATTCACGTGGCCACACAGTGGAAAAATCTTAGTCTCATTAGGAATCTAATGTTGCATTAGGCTAATGAGACATTAGAGAGGGGATTGCCTGGACTTGAGCCACAGTGTGATTATAACGATTTAATTTTTTTTCAATTGGGGGGGTGGGGGAGGTATCTAAATATATCATTAACAAAAAGTAAATGACACCGTTGGAACTGTAATCTGCAGCCCCTGTGAGCTGCAGTCTGTTGGGTATTTGATTATTTTGCCTGTCAGCCTCTTTGGATGGATAGATTACCAGTTGACTGCCTACATCATCAGCAATTTTACACAAGGAGCTCCCAAATTATATACATCTATTAATAATTTACAATACATCTCAGCTTCTTTAACCATGGTTGTAGTGTGGCTCTGTGGATGTCACTGTCAATCAGTTGGTCAGTCGATCCACCACTTTGTTACGGATTGAAATATCTCAAAAACCACTGGACAGGTTGTCATGATATTTGGCACAGATATCCATGACGCTCCAAAGATGAATACAAAAGACTTTAGTGATCCTCTGACTTTGCAATCATGAGGTTGATATTTGTGGTTCAGCATGAATTCTCTTGACATCTTTTGGATGAATTGCCAGGACATTTGGTACCTGCATTAAAGGGTCAGTATGTAAGATTTAAGAGGATTTAATAGCAGAATATAGCAGAAATTGAATATGATACTCATAAGTATGTTTTCATTTGTGTATAACCAGCTGAAAATAAGAATCATTGTGTTTTTGTTACTTTAGAATGAGCCAATTATATCTACAGAGGAAGCAGGTTCTCTTCCATGGAGTCTGCCATGTTGCTCTGCCATGTTTCTCCAGTAGCCCACATGAAACACTGGCTCTAGAGAGGGCCTTTCAAGTTTTTTGTGTTTTGTGACCACCATAGGTTGGGGAGAGTGAGATGAGTGTTCAGCTGGTTGCTATGCCCTATTTCTATGTTATCTAAATGTTTTCCATCAATAGTTTGAGTGGGGCTTTTTAATTATGTCATGTTGTTATCTGCAAAGGTTCAATGGTACCTGATTGAAGAATCAGAACCACCAACTGTTCATTTCTAAAATTCAAATAAGACTAGTGGATGAAAATGCAATTTATTTACAGATTTTCCTGAAATATTGGTAAAAAGTTTGGCTGCATTTGAATGAAAACTTGACCATAAAGACACCCCAAGGATGAATTGTAAAGGCAACTTTTTTGTTCTGTGTTAATTAGCAAATATTAACATGATAATATGCTAAACTAAGATGGTGATCACTGTGAACATTATACCTGCTATTCTGTGGCATGCTAGTATTGTCAGTGTGCGCATGTTAGGATGCTGATGTTAGCCTTAAGCTTTAGCTTTATTTTAGCCTTATACTTAATCTTGCATTAAACATTAGATAATTGCCATTTACTCTGTTACTACTTCTACTTACTTTCTGGATAAGTTCTAATTAAGTTTGTGTTTGATATTGAGAGCTGTAATAATCTACATGAATCATTCTGAGTTTCTTATTTCTCTGTTTTAGTACCACACACACAAACAGTTACATGTAGCATAGAAGATGTTTCAAGTGTCTGAAAATTGTTTTCTAACAGAATCGGGGACAAGCGAAATTTCAGTCTCCAAAATAATGCAGTCCTTTTCAGATGCTCCACTACACCACGAAAGTCCGCCTTGAAAAAGACAGCGCTATCAAGTTAGCCACCTAGCAATAGCTGCAGTCTCAACTGCTTTGTCTGGAGCAGGACATCGTTGGCGTTCAGGAAGCCTAAGGGGATAATTTTTGTCAATCAAAATGTGATTGATTAATTCACCTGTCACTTTCTAAACAAACACACAGGCTGTGGCCTTCTGCCCAGTGATGAAGTCCTAACCAATGAGTGACCCAGCTCTACCCTTTCTCTGCCTAGAGACAACAACAAAAAAAATCTGATTGGATAACTCTATTCTGCTGTTTTCAGGACAGTGACCCTTTCATCTCTGAAGTAAAGTTGATAGAAAATGAGGTTTAAACTGGAATTAGAAGAGAATAGCATAATAATTAAATGAAATAAATCAAATATAATATATTTAAATATACCATTTAAAATACTAATATGTTAGGCCTTCCCTAAAGGCCTAGAAGGCCCTCAGGGTTCCCCTCTGATATAAACCAATTACTAGATAAAACATTGCAGCTCTGCATCAACACATTACTAACTTATAAATGCCATTACAATCATTGTCAAGAGTTTGGTACAGTAATATTATTAATTCTTCATTAGTTCCATCAGAGCTGGTAGAAAATGTTCAGCTCTTTTTCATACAGTATGTTTTGTGTATCTGAATATATCAACATATTGCAGTTTTTTACAAGGTAAATGTACACAGCAGGGAGCTTTCAGGACACAACATATGTATGGCCATCTGTACATTTAGTCTTGTTACTGTAAATGCTGCAGATACAGGCTGGTATGTATTACTCAAAGAGAGACAGAAGAGAGTCAACAGATTCTGTACATGTTTTTTCATTCTGCAATAATTCTTTGCTCTATATGACTACTGGTTGTTTTAGGTGGTGGCTGACTACAGTCTGCATTTGACCGTAAGCAGGAAAATTTGATGTTTTCCAGCCAATATTGATTTGTATATCATCAAACACTGACATAACATCAATAAAGAAGGTAGAAATGTCTCTTAAGTCCTGCTGTCCACTGCAACAGTCCAGTTCCATCTCAGGAATAATTTTATTTATTCCCATCTTATCATGTCTTCTGCATCTTATTTTGATGCTAATTAAAATCTATTGATAAGTTAATGGAACTGGCTTTGCAGTTAGAGTGGAAAAACACACAAAGACAGCAGCATGCTTCTATTTATTTTGTGCCTTAGAAAATCTCTGCCTTGTTTAAGTGGATTCCATTTCTCCCGCTACAGTCAGGAGAGAAAAGTGGAGAGGTGGGACTGGTCTCCTTGGAGCCACTCTCGTCTCTAAAAGCCCACTCTCCTTGGCCCTCTCTCATGGCACGCCAGGTCACTCTGTGTTGTGCACAAAGGGCTCCGATGATTGGATCTCACTCAGCAGTGGCTGCACCTCCACCATGATTGCAGGGTGGCTGTAACGGGGGGCCTGACCTTGACTGAGAGTGGCAGAGAGTAGCTGAAAAAACATCCTGGGTGGCTATCACTAAAAAAAAAAAAAAAGTAAAAAGAAATATTTTGAGTCACGGTAGGCCTTCTGGATATACTTTGTGTTCACATGTCTTAGTAAGACCTGTCTGTATCTCTTCTCACCAACAGCGCTCACCAAAGTTCCCCCTCTGCCTCTGTCTCCTCTCTCCCGCTATCCATCACACCTTTTCCTCCAAAATAATCTGCCCCTTGGCTGGAAGCTTTGTGTTTTGTTTTTAGCACGTTGGCACCCAGAGGATGTGTTTAGCTCACCCAAGGTCAGCTATCTTCATTCCAGGCACGTTGGATTGCTGCTGGGTGCTGGGAAACAAGCAGCCTCAACTTTTTCTTTCTCTCTTTTTTTTAATCGTAGTTGGATGGAAGGTGCATACAGAATGAGAGACAGAGGTCTGAGGGATGGTAATAGAAAAGAGAGAAGAAATAGTCATGCACAGTGGCCTTGTTAGAAGTTTAAATGGTAGGATCAGAACTTCTGATGCATGTAATTTCTTATTCATTATTGCTGTTTACCAGTGTGTGGCTCGTCTGTGGCAAGGTGTTGAATTTCCATGTTTCCCCATTAAACAGGAGATTGTTGTAACTCAAATATGAAGCAGCCCTCTTGGCAAGTTTCATCTACATGTATGAAAATTTTTAGGCACAAAAAAGCCCCCTGGAGTCATACCATAAACCCAACTGGAGGTGGGATATTTTGAATTCCCAGTGCAATTTCAGACATTTTTTTGCCATTTACAGGCGTTTCATTTTAACTCCTTCGTGGGAATTATTACAATCGACTTCAAATTGGCACAATGCAATCTCAACGTTTGTGATGCTATATTGCAATTTTTTGGGAGGTTTGTTGAACAAGTGTGTCCATGGTGTAGTGTGGAATTGAATTTCCATGAAACAGTTGTTGTAACTCAAATATTAGGCAGCCCTCATGGAACATTTCACCTAGATGTACTACTACTAAAAGTGACAAGCGCATGTATCATGTCTAGAAGTACAAAAATTCCTCCAGGAACCATACCCTAAACCCAACAGGAAGTCAACCATTTTTAATTTTGTGTGCAATTTTTGTGCAGTTTCCTGGCCCTGTACTCCCCCAACAGAATTATTCTGAGCAAATTGGGTTATTGCATTCTAAATACCTTTGTGATGCCAAAGAGAGAAGCATTTGAGTTTTTGTTGACTGGTATATCTGTGGCATGGCGTTGAATTCCCATGTTTCACCAAGAAAGAGGAAGTTGTTGTAATTTGAGGTTACACGGTCTTGGCCTGAAGACATTTACATGCTACATAGGAGTCATAGTTGTTGCGCCATCTACTGGCGACAGGAAGTAAGCCCTGTGTGACAATCATCATTTGATTGAAAAGAAATTTTCATGGTGAGACATGCATTTGATATACTGGAACTTCACAGGTTTGATAAGAGTCCCGGCCTGAAGACATCTACATGTCCAGTTGCAGCAAAGCCTGATGGGTGTGTGGTGCGAGTGGCCCTTCAATGCTGTTTGCAGCTTTAATCATCATTACTGTTTACCAACTTACGCTGCAATTTAAGATGTGACAATGAGAGTGTATGAAAGACTTCATGTGAGACTTTGGCACATTTTCACAGCAGCAGCTGCTCTGATTTGGTAAATTCATGCCCAGGCACAGCCCACCATTCAACCAGCTTTATTAAAGAGACATGGGGTTAGACTGAGTATGAGTAGTTTCTGTTAAGTGCTTCACTTACTTTTCTGTTGGTGCTTTGGGAGCTGCGGCACAGACTGAAATAAGAGTGCAGCTTCAACTGGAGTTGAGAGAGATTTCGACTCTATCAGGGAGAAAGAGAGGGCTAGAGCAGAGGAGGGAGTAGCTGTTGGAGCTCAGTTGGTGCTGCTGTGCTAAAAAAAATTCCAGTATAGCACGAAGAACTGCAAACCCCTCTGTGTCTGATGCAGAGCGCTGAAAAAACTACACTTTCATGTGCAGAGTTACTCATAAGAGCCACTTTATGCATCATTTGGAGCGAAGTAGATAACACAAACAGGATGATAAAAACATCAACACACTCTGAACTAATGAGAGAGAGATACAGAGAGAGGCAAGAAGGCAGCTGAAAATTTTGGCCTTTGGTGGAGAGACCTCCTTGGCAACCTCGGAGACAGAGTGTGACAGAAATAAACCAGGCCTGTCCCATTTTCAACACAGAGAGAATACTGCAAGTCACCTCAGAGGAAGACAGAGATGATGTTTATAAGGTGACATCTGGGCTCATCCTGGCACACAGTTCAGCTGTGGGTTGACAATCGCTCGACCTCAGAACAGGTCTTTGAACAGTTTGCCCTGTTCTGCTCCTCAGGGATCAAACGCTGCTTTTTAAAAAATCTCTCTTCGACTCTTCAGCGGGTTTACATCTGCTCCAACTGGCTCAGGGTGCAGCTACACTAAGTCTGCTCAAACTCATAAACTCCACCATGTTGCCATGTGCAGTGTCTCAGGGGAGAAATGATTAGCATAGGCCTGCCTCTGATGCGATTAGCGGGGTCACTGGCAGGGGAGAAATGGGCTCGGGTCTGTGTGCCTGAGTCACTCCCCGCTTGTCGGTACGCTGCACACCACATCACATCATCTTCTGCACAAACACAGAGGAGAATTCAAATGAAGATGGAACTGATCATGTAGGATTACTGATTCCAAATCATGTTTGATTATCTTTCTAATTTCTCTTGCATGACATAAGTGCAATGAAATTATTTTATTTCAAATTATGTATTCCTCAGAAAAATGTTAAAGAATGTTGGTGTAACAAATTTGCACAAAAAGTCACTAAAATGTGCCATCCGAGTGTGTGAAGTAAGAAAGAAGTGAGCTTACCAGACCTCTGTAACTCACTCCTCATCTCTGCTTAAGGCTAGCAGCTCAAGGTGTTTCCATGTCACTGTTCCAACATCCCATTATTCCAAAACCCCATTAGTCCAAAGAATGTCCCATTGGAACAAAAGCTCATTCATACAATTAAGCTTGGGCAGTATCTGTTTTTTCATACCTTCATGTCTTTCTGACATTTTATCAGGGTTTATAGCATTATAGTGGTATTTGTGTAAAACAGCTCAACTAAGCTCTACTCCACTGCAGATAATCACCTTAACGTAGGCAGAGCTGATTGTCATAGCGACGCCATTCCTGCAGTTGGGAAAGCCTTTAATCACTGACAAGCGCAAACCTAAACTGTACATTTACTGTCACACCGACAGTTTCGCTTCTCACCTTTTCCTCTACTCAGCGCACATTCACCATCACTCTCCACTGCTTGTGCTCTCACACTCACTTAACTAAACCAATTAGTAGTCTGCAGTGTTTGCTGGCTCACCTTTATCATCTAACTAAACTGAACTACGTCCAAAATACTCCCGAACAGGGGCAGAGGCATTTTTCTCTTTTACTAGTTAGACCTGTAACTTTATTCCCCAGATGCTATGTTTTGGGGCACAGCAGTGCTGCTGTGATGGGTGCTCCATACTACAATATATCACCTCAACACAGCATATCCACACAAGTAAAGAATAGTGTCTGTATTTTTGACAGTACTGAAAATCATACCATCTGGATTTCCTCTATAACAATGAATTATTCTGAAATCAAATACCCATTGCTCTGAAGCCCCATTGCTCAGAAAATACACATTCTCCCTGAGGTTGGTAACCATAACCCATCTAAAACAGGGGTATGCACCAACTGTGGTAAAACTCATGATTTTATTCCGACATTGGACATGTGTCTGCAACAACTGCTTGAACTGTCGCTTGGTATAGATCGCCTTTTAGGGGCAAATCCCTGCAGGGAGAATTAGTATTTCTGGGGCAATGGGCCTGCGTAGCAGTAGAGATTTGTTTTGGGGATAACAGGCTGTCCCTTAGGTACTTTTTTCCGGCTATTGGGGTTTCAGAATAATGGGCCATCAGAACAATGGGTAATCCCATTTGAGACTACATTAGCTGCTACTACCATAACACATCTGAATCTCTAGCCAAGTAGCATACGAATAGGAATACGAATACGAAATACTTTATTGATCCCCAAGGGGAAATTCATTTGTCTATAGTCTCATCTATTTGTATAAGAATTATAGAGTCTGATGGCAGTTGGTATGAAAGATCTTCTGTATCTCTCTGTCCTACAACGAAGAGAGAGAAGCCTTCCACCACCATTATTTCTTTGGTCCATCAAGGTGTTATGCAGTGGATGATCCATGTTGTTTAGGATGGCCTCCACCATCCTCATTGTGTCTCTCTTGTGTCATTGCGGGTAATGTAGGCATCAGGTTTTGACAAGGAAGAATAATGTGTCAATTGCATGATTTCTCTATAGCCTTTCCCCACTCAGCCGTATCTAAAACTGTCATTTCATTTCCAGCCACTTCAATTACAGAATTATAACTGCTCAGTCCCCGCAGTATGATTTACATAAACGAGAGCAGATCTCATTAAAACTGCAGTCTGACTTTTCCTCTGAAAGACACATATGGGCTGACAACAAAACTTAAATAAGTGACAAAACAAAAAGGTCACATTTTTCTGTGAGGTATCATTTCAGTATCGTCCATGTTGAGCATGTTAATGGATTCAGCCTCTATCATGTGTCCTTGCTCACTCAGCAGATCCATCTTAAGTTGCATTTCAGGTTTCATCAACAGCTTTGGCCTTTGTTCCACTGCTGTAAGCTTCAATGTTCTTTTAGCCAACAAAGCAGTTTTTCTGATACTGCCACAGAGTGCTGCAACAAAATACTGTATGGTGCTGAAAATGCCTTCCATTTCAGAATGAGGCAATAAATTACACTCGCTCTTTCTAAAGTGCAAGTTAATCCCAGAGGAATGAAATGATGTTCGGTCACAAAACTCCGGTCAAACTTCTCTATGTGACTCATATTATGTAAAGGACAGCAGAAAGTGAACAGTGGAATTTAAGCCAAAAAAAAAAAAAAAAACCTCATTGTCTTCTATTCAAGGATAGAGATAAGAGCAATTTCCTCAACTGTGCCCTCTTTCCTTCACTGTGTCTTTCTCATGCTGGGAATGTCAGAGAGCCATCTGGAGATTAGCCATGCCCTACGCACTCTCCATCCAACCCGACCATCCATTATAGAATTTATCAAACGTCCAGCAGACATGTTAGGCTTGAATTAGCTTGTCACCGTACCAGCAGACGTGCTTCTGTGCATGCAGTCGGTGGCTGCTCACAAATTCAACTGATATCCCGACATCATTCTGATTTCATGTATTTTCCTCTCTCTGAACTATTATCCCCCGGTGATTAAACTCCATAAAACTAATCAGCTACAATTATTCATCCATAAATATTTCCAAGAAATTATCAGTGACTTGTATGATAATGATCAAAACGTCTGACTCAGAAGGAACGGCAAAGTTTCTGTATACTCTTGGTTTCTCAAGGAGGCATTGCTGCCAGAGCACTTGTAACTTCCAACATCCATTGCACAGTCAGCTTCAAAGAAAAATCTAATTTAAAAAAAGCAGAGTGCTCTTGGTAAAGGGCTGCATAAAAGTGGCAGAGGTTCCTCCTCATAGGGTCAGTGTGGAGTGCTCAGGGTTACACCATGAGCTGTGAAGTTTACAGCTGAGAGGAATGTACACGTAAGGTTCAGGAAACATAAGCACAAATGCATTTTCTTCTAGAGATGCACCAGAACACTTTTTTTCAGTTCTGATCAGATTCAAATATCCAGATTTGGATATCTGCTGATATTATACTGATACCAGCACCTTTTTTTTCTTGATTACTATTATTATTATTATTATTGTTATATTATTATTGTTAGTAGTAGTAGTAGTAGTAGTGGTGGTAAGATTACATGAGGCTGAAGCTGAACTCAGTGGTGTAAAGTTCTGTTGATGTTTCTGGAAAGCTTGTTTCATTTGTGTAATGTAACTTGTGTATTGGTGTCCTGTTGGATCATGGCTTGTGACATTCACATGCATATAGCTGATAGGCTGAGAGATGGCTCTCATCTGCATCATCTCCCGTGATGCATTGCTGAGAGTTTGAGTTTGCTATTTTATGTTCCAAAATGCAAATGTTACTTTTTGTTGGTGTTTGTTATGTGTTTGTTCAGAACACGGGAGTTTATGATGTCTTATGTCAGTTTTTGTGCTGGTTTATTGTTACATCATGAGTGAGGTGTCTAGTAGCTACATTTGTCCACTCCAGCTGTATATCACTGCCTCAACCTGGAATGTGTTTCCTTTGTATAATACACGAATACAGAGCAAATGCGAAAAATGCTATTCATCTCTCGCACTGCTTAACATAGTTTATATTTAGATAACACGTGATCTTGTGGAACATAAATCAGAACGTGGATTGGTGATGCTAGCCCGATGAATGACTTATGGCGATACTGGACTGGATTGGTGCCATCTCTATTTTTATCACAGGTGGCTTTTGTAAGTCAGATTCCATTGGGCTATGAATGGAATCTCTGCTGTCTCTGTCACATGATATCATGCTCAAAATGACAATGCTAACATGCAGATATTTAGCAGGCGTAATGTTTACACCCTACACTCCTCAGAAATGGGATAACATGCTCACAGTGGCAACTCCGACAACTTCATTAGTAGGTGGAACCTAATGTTCACAATGACCACAATCTTAGTTTAGTGTTTTAGCAGGCTATCATTCGTTAATTAGTACTAAACACAAAGAACAGCTGAGGCTGATGGAAATGTTATTAGTTTTGTAAGTATAAGTATTGGACCAAAGTTATTCAAATCCACTACATTTAGTCACATTCACTGACTTTCTTCCTCACTCTGTGCTGTATGTGATGCATCTTGCGTTTTCCTATAAGTTATTGCAACTAGCTAACAGCTAGTAGGAAAAGACACCGTTTCCTGGAATAAATCATGGATTTCTATATGTTTGAACATTGTTGGAAACATTTGGGATAATGGAAGTGCACAACTCAACAAAATATATAACATATGTGTTGCATTTTTAGACATTTCAATGCATAAATGTTATTATAGCTTTAAAGTTATCTGCACCAAATGTCATGGCAATCAATTCAACAGTATACAGAGACATTTCAGCCTCAACCAGCCAACTGACATCTACAGAACCACATCACTCGCATGGCTAAAAACCGATAGTGGGTCAGATCGGTTCCATCTCTATTTTCATCACAGGTGGCCTTTGTAAGTCAGATTCCATTCAGCTATGGTAAGAATTCTGACAATACCCCACAGTACTCCACTTATTTAATCATGTTTTAACACTGTACACTTTGAAGACATGAGATGACATGGTGATGATATGGATGAAATCTCTCTGTTATCCACCTGCCTGCTGTGTATGGGTGATTGAGGCAGTCAAAGAGAGAGTTGGCTGAATAGAGTCAGTGCCTGCAGCAATCTGAAGCCAATCTCCAGACCGCTGCAGCACAGAAATGAGGCTGTCCTCTTTTCCACCTGCCTGCGCTGCTGCTCTTTAATTGACACAGCACTCTGGAGCACAGAGCGATCAGCTTCCTGATACAAAGCGATGCCTGTCAGTTACCTGCAGACATTCATTCCCTGACTGCAATCACCCCTGGACTGCAGGGACATGCCTCTGAGATGTCTGCACAAAAGCACCTTCGCTTCTGCCAAACGCAGCACCCACTTTCATCCCACATAACAACCACCTTCTACCAATCATAGCAAAAACAACAACAACAACAAAATCTCTCAAACTTTCAGACAATGCCCCTTTTCATTTCCCAAAGGAATATAAAACTTGTCAGGAGTTTACAGAGGAATTGTTTTGCTCAGAGCAGCCAAAAGGGTTGATTCTAAATACAGGTTTGCTGCCTACACCTTTCCAGGATTGTAATCACCAGCAGCCAGCGGCCCTCGACTGCTGTCACACAGCTTTATGCATAACAAAAAACCATGCAGGCAGCTCAAACCTCTGCTTAATTACACTGGGGACTTAGGCTCTCTGTCACTTAGCTCCGGGCGAATGAACCAAATGATTTTGTTATTAGTTCCCTACCAGCTAACACCCCATTTATTTTGTTTAGTTCAAATATTCCGACCTGAATGTTTCTAACTGATTACTGAAAATTGAAAGAAAACGATTCATGACATTTCTCATTTATCAGAGCAAAATTAGCCATCTGGAGAGACAGTGATCAGCATGATGACCTGATCATCATTAGGTCATTTCTAAATATTTTACTCAGGAGAATAATATAGCTATGATCTGCTAAATTTTGTTCTCTGTTCACAGTTGTAACAGTTTTACTTTTAAATATAATAATACATGAGGAACGAATGGTTTGAGATGCTGTACAGCCTTGTGGCTAATTAAGTGAAAAATTATATATTACAATCCTCAGCACGCTAGCATGGCTAAAAACCAAGGGGCAACCTCCGGAACTGAAAAATGAAGACAACGCAGAAGTGCCAAAAACTGCAGTTGCTTGAGTGGCCACTTGATTTTTTTATGACCCAGGAGTTAGTCAAAGATGGCGATGGCCAGAGTTACCACACTACAAGCTTCAGAACAGCTCTTCAGAAACCTGCGAGTGACGTCAAAGACGCTCTGTGCACTAATAATTATAATGTCTATGCAAAAAAACATGTCTATTGGATCTCAGGCAGTAGTACAGCTGTTTAAAGTCAAAGGCACAGATGAAAGCTTAACTCATATCCAGTCACTTCCAAAGGTTTTAAATATAAGAGAAACATTCAGATCCGGGCTTCTGCCTTTTGCTTTTTGCTTCCAGTTGACAGCAGACACACCCACAGCTCCATTTCCTCGCAGACAAATAAGATTGTGATACACGCATCTGCTGCTGGCATATAGCATATGACTCCAAATGGAGCATAGCCAACAATGCATTTCAGTCCTTATTAAATCTGGCATGTTGACTGAGATGCCACATTCTTATTTATAGCTACAGCCTTGTGTGCCACATCCATATGTACACTGCCTCCTGTGCCGACTAATTAGATGGCTTCTTGTTCCCTCTAACATGTTTACAAGATTTAATAATATCCACTAAATACATTTTAGTCTCTTCTAGTGCGCTGTTAGATCCAAAACAACACACAGAGGAAAATTCATTAAATAAATAGAAAAATATCCAGCAGTTCTGTTGACGTTTCCAGGCTGATGTGTTCAGCGTGATCAAAACCAGCCATGAAATGGGTCTGCAAAAGCTACACAGACGTCCCACAAATTTAGTTTGCAATGCATGTTTGAGCCCTAACTGCAAAATGTGGAATAACCTCAGTGCATAATGTCCAGAGTTTGTCACTGATCAAAACTACACAGAGTTTTGACAGTAGATATCAAACTGCTGTTGTGTTATTAGATAGTTTGTTAGATAGTTTTTGCATTTAATTTCATAATGGAAGAAGTCAGACTGGATCTATTTTTGAGCTCTCAAAACTATTATACGTAAAGTTGCAACAATTAGTCAAGTAATTGGTTAGTTGATCGAAAGAAAATTAATTGCCAACTATTTTGACAATCGATTAACCATTTCAGTCATTGTTTCCAAATGAAAATGTCAAACATTTGCTAGTTCCAGCTTCTTAAATGTGAGGCTAAAACTGCTTTTCTTTTTCATTCATGGCAGTAAGAGTCATATTTGAGACTTTGGGTTTTGGACTGTTGGTTGGACAAAAGAAGCGATTTGAAGATGCCAGTTTGGGATCTGGGAAATTGTGATGAGCATTTTTCATAGGTTTTGATGTTTTCTGGACAAAGCGATTAATTGATTAATCGTGAAAATAATCGCAGATTAGTCTAATCAATAATTAAAATAGTGATTAGTTGAAACCCAATTCATATCGCCCTTCCAACAGACTCTGTCATAGGGCTTAAAATGGACAACAGTGAACCCTCCAGTGTGAACCAGGGGGACGATACAAGACTTTATCGTGGATAGTGATTTAAAAAAAACAGTAATAATGTGATCGTGGTGAATTTCAATTACTGGGATAATTGTGCGTCTGGATAATCATTAATATCCTCACATCTTTCCAGTCATTCCAAAGTCTCACCTGAATCCTAAAATAATTAATAAAGTGTAAGGTAAAGTGATTCCAGTATGTTTTAGTGCTATTTTAAGATTTTTTTAACGATAATTGGAATAATACTTTGAGTCCCCCTTATTTTGGCCAAGATATTCGTGGCATGAAATTTCAATATCGTCTCATGCCCAGTGTGGACAGTGCTCTGCAGCGGAGGCTTTAAATAGTGGGAGGTGGAAGAAAGAAAGAAAAAATGGTGTTGGATTTTAGGTTAGACAAGGGCAACCACACACCATTTATCAACAGACAGTCTGTGAAGGCTTTGAGAAAGTGCTCTCCTGGCTTCCACTATCGCTAACATTTTAAGAGGAAAGAAAATGTCTCCATTCTTGTCAAAAAAAAAGGACAATCAATCAATCAGGTGGGTTGAAGAATTGAATACAGCACTCACTTGATGTAACAGTGGAGTGATTACAGGCGTGGATAATATTGTTAACCACACTCATATTAAAAGATATAATAATAGTCATAATTATGCTTTGTGTTTGCTTCAAACTATTTAATTCTACTATGTTTTTCTAATGCTTATAAATGAAGCTGTGCACTGGTTGCTATGGTAATAAAATGATGAATGTGAAGCAGTAGTGTCTGCAAAGCAGTAACAACTGCAAATCAAATGATTTTCCTTTCATTTTATGGTATTCAAAGTGGCTTTTAGAGGAATCTTTCAAAAATGTCTTTCCTCATGGCCAACAAGAAGAAACACAGCAGAGTGGCTCAAAAACAATATGGCATGTGGTGTAGTAAGTTGGAGAGAAGGAACGTGCGATTCATTTCAGTTTCAAGGTACATCAATGTGCATTCTTTTCTCTAATCACAACGTAGCTCAAATTACCTTTCACATCTATGAAGATGGATTTAATCCTGCAATCTGGTAAATACTGAAATGCCATTCATTTCATTACGGGCACACACAGATCCTCCGATGGCTGCTGCTGCCCCGCTCAACGGGTGAATCAGACTTCATAAGAAGAACGAGCTGTTGGCCTCTCATGGCGTTCACAGCTGTCAGCCGAGGGCTCTAGAGCCATGAGCCTGCACGCAAATCAGATGCAGTTTTCTCTCCCCCAACTTTCATGTAAGGACAGCTTACCACAGGAAAAAAAAAAAGCAGAGAGAGGGAGATAAAAGTGGGTATTAAGCAGGTCAGGCCCACGTTGGCTGAGGATCAGTAGACCTACTGGCTACGGATACAAAGTTGAACATGCACGACGTCCCATATTACGACGGTCCACCAGACTGTTCCAGATAAAGAAAAGGGAGGATAATGGGTACGAACAGTGTGTGTTAAACGAGACAAAGACCACACATGAGAGAGAAGAATGAAAAGAAAAGATGGGTTGTCGGGGGTTGCTACAGAAGAGGGAGCAATTTAATGGGAAAAGGAGAAAAAGAAAATGTCAATTTATGAGGAAAAAGTAGATCAAAAAGGAGAGTAAGAACATTCATTTGCAGAGACTCTTTTCAGAGAATAAGATCTATTTCTCTTTGCTGTATTGTTGGAATTGTATTGACAGGAACAGTTTACACAACGCCTTTTAAAATAAACCAATGACTGTCAGAGCTAAAGCCAACACGTGGAGAGATACTGGTTAATTAGAAAACAGTGAGGCAAGCCAGTAAGATGGATGCAGCTCCACACAGGAGGATGCTCTGCAAGCCGAGGTAAGGCTGCAGCAGCACTGAGACATCTGGAGCATCAACAAGCTCCTGTAGACAGATAGCACTGCTGCTTCTGTCTAACAAGCTGAACTTGCATTTCGTCTTAATTAGACGAAACTTTAATTTTTTTTTTTTTTTAAGCAGAAAAGCCTGAGAGAATAATGAGCTAAAGTACGACAATGAGAAAGACTATAGCAACAATCGGGTAATTAGAATAAGAGCTGTATGATTCATTAGTCAGGCCTCCTTGATCAGCACATTGGACACGTGTAGCCCAAATTACTTTGTTTACCTTCCAAATGAACCATATGTGTTTGCAATTTTTAGCTCTTCAACTGCAAATCATGTGCACTTAACATTTCTGCTGACCATTCAAATGCATTCTACACAGGTTTAGATTTTTAGTTCTCCTGCCACTGCATGTGACCGCTGGTTTCTATTGATGTCAGTGCGGTATGAAAATTAAATAGCACACTAATGAAACAATACAGGAACAAAAAATTGCATACTTAATTCATTGTTCATTTTAATGAATAACACAACTCAGTCAAGGTTAAAGATGCTGCTGATAGATTTCCATACTTTATACACACAGCAGCATGTTTTGCAAAATGATAAACTGTACAAAAGTACATGTGATTTATAGTAAATAGGTTAAAACATTAACAAAAAACACTTCCAGTTTATAATATTTAGAGGGGTGTATTGGCAGAATATGGCAGAAATGGAATATCATATTTATAAGCATGTTTTCATTAGTGTATAATCACCTGAAAATAAGAATAGTTGTTTTCATTACCTTGGAATGAGCCATTTATATCTACAGTCCTCTTTCATAGAGGCTGTAATGTGGCACCACTATGTTTCTACAGTATCCCACAATGGACAAACCAATCAATGACTCTGATAGGGGCTTCTGTGTTTTTTACAAGTTTCATGGACACCGGTTCTACTACACGCTTGGAAGCGGAAAGAGAGGCAGCATGTTTCTAATTTAAAAGCTCACCTCTAGATGCCACTAAATCCGACAGACTTGTCCTTTAAAGGCCATGAAAGCTTAGTTTTAATTCTTAAAGGTGCAGTCAGCAATTCTGGAAAAAGGTGGTTGATTGTTGAGTCTCATTTCCTAGGTCATCAAATAGTTTATGAGACTCAACCTGTGATTGGCCAAAGTCTACCGTCACAGGCCCAAAAGTAAACTGCCGACCCCAGCTTTAATAATTTCTGTGGTATTATTCAATAAGAACACTTGAAAACTTAACTAATCTGCTTCATCAGGACTGTGTGTGTGCTCTGATCAGATTGGACTGACAGTAGATCTGCTGTTGATCAATCAGTTAGTCGAGCTACAGAAAAATAATTAGAATTATTTTGATCATTGAAACATTTTTAAAGCAAAAATTCCAAATATTTGTTAGTTCCAGGCTCTCAAATGTGAGGCTTCGCTGCTTGCTTACATTTTAGTAAATTTATTATTCTTTTAAATCTTTTCTTTTTGGGCTGTTGAACAAAACAAGACACCTGATGATCATCACCCTGTTTCACTGTTTTACTCTGATTTTTATGGATGTTTTATAGACCAAACAATTAATCCATTAATTGAGAAAATAGTGGGCAGATTGATCAATAATGAAAATAATCATTAACTGCAGCCCTTACCAAACAGTCACCAAACAATCCACCAAATGTCAGTGAGTCTTGATTGATGCACAAAAATTAAATGGTATCACTCTTTTCTGAGAGAGGCCTGCCCACGTTAAACCAGTAAGAAGAACAAGGAGGAAAGATGAACAAAAATCCGTCACGCAAAATAACCAAAACCGATCAGACTTTGGCAGGTTGTGCAGTAATATGTGGCTTGAAAAAGTAAGTTTTCAAGGTTTTTCGATAATTACCAGAGATGTTCTATTATGTGTTTAGTGACTAGGTGTGTAACCTTCTGTGTTCTGTTGTACAATACAGCAGTGGGCCGTAAATACACAGAGGCCTTGACAAATCAATGGCAATGACAAATCCTAACTATTTCCCTTTATTATCCACCCTGTTCACTGCAACCCACAATGAATTGACTATTTCATTTCTCAAAATGCAGAGGCGGCCTTTCCTGTGACAGCTCAGGTAAGTTACAATAGCCAGCTTCCGCCTCAGCATGTCTCCAAGGCAACCCCGACATTCCATTTCAAATTAATTTGGACAGTAGCGCTTTTATAAATGGAGCACACAGCGGAGGCTTCATTCCATCTTCAAGGGGAGAAAAAAAGACACAGGGCAAAATGTCAGTCCATTAGAGGCTGTTCTGCGCTGGGAGCCTCTTGAAATCATGAGGATTCAGTGTGGCTGCAGCTTCAATTTATTTGATTGTGGCTGTTTGATGATGATGGTGAAAATGCTTTTGTAGTACCTGAGGTTATTTTTTATATTTTTTGTGGCATCGGTTCCTCAGCGCAGGATAAGTAGGCTCACCTGCTCATCGGTCAAGTGCCTGTGATAAGCGTGGGGTGTAACCTGTCCACTGAAATTCTCTGGCCAGCTTGACCTTGAAGCGTAAAGGTTTCTATTTCACGGCTGGGTGCTCGTGGATGTAATCATCTATAAGAATAAACACGGGTGTAATTTGAATGCGTGCTCCAATTAGAGATGTCGGCTGGTGATATTCAGACTCAGGCCCCCGCCGCTGGCTGTTGCAGGCTTCCACGACAATAATAGAGCAGACACTGATATGAGAGGGAACAAGTGTCACTGGGGGAAGCTTTTCGGAGGTAGTACACTGTGTCGCCTGTCATACACTGCCCTTCTCCTCACCAAGATAAGACACGCACACAAATATTCCTCTCTCCTCCTACATTCTGTTCTCTCAGCCCTCATAAGTGCACTTTCAGGGTGGGATTCTCTTCGCACCTCAATTTTATTCTCCATCTGATCATTGTGCATCAAAATTTTTAAGCAGGGGTGTTGGTCAGATCACTGAAGAGAACAAAAAAAGAAAGAAAGAAAAACTCATTTCAAAGCAACTGCCTTCACTAGATTTTTCACTTTTGAATCAAATTGTAACTCTCAAAGGAAAAATCTGTAATATATTTCCTGCAATAAATCATAAAATGACCAAGATATGCCAGAGATCAAGGGAACAAGTTGAAATACTCGCTTCTCTGACATCAACGCTGCAGCCACGGGGTCCCCCTTTGAAATTTCTACTCCAGGCCGGAATGATCTGCTTTGTGTGCCTGTTTAACTTTAATTAGAGTTCAAATTAATGCAGAATGTTCACCAAGTGAGTTAGTGTCTGTTCATGAGTCGTAAGACATCATCAATAATCTTGTAGAAGTAGTAGATGCTTATAACAGTTAGAGTCTGGTAGGCGGTGAGACAGTAGGATTTCAGCCCTTTTAATGTTACATCTATGGCCCCAACTCACTATTTGGACTGCAGTACTCATTTCTGCATGCACAATTGCTCCTTTTTTGAGTTAAACTAAACAACATTTTGCTGACCTATAATCTTTTGTTGAGATAATTTACTTTTTGTCTTTAGATAAATTTGAATCTTAAAATTTTGTGTTGATGCTTGAAAATTAAATGGTTGAACTGCGATTCTAAAACTCAAAGATTCAAGCTTATCTAAGAAGAAAAGTAAATTATTTCAACAAAACATTATTAGTTGGTAAAACTTTTTCAACTCAAAACTCAAAAGTCTATTGAAGTAAGTTGCCTTGAAATTTTGAGTTTACTCAACTTGTTGGTTTGTCTGACTCACTGGATGCACACTGTGGGTATACTGTATGTCTGCCATTGGTCACTTGTTTCAAGTGGCATCTGCTGTCTATGTTTTCAAAGTCCCCAGGAAACAAGAACAACCTCTGAGCTGCAACCTACACGCTGAAAACAGCAAATTATCACCCAGTACGCTAATGGTACGAACGTAAACAACAAGCTAAAAGCTGTTTCCTTTCCCTTTGCAGTGATGTGGTCATTTTAACATCAGTAGTCCTGATGTGCAAATGTTCCACCAAAACAAGTTCCCCCTCGACACTAGTTTGCAGCAGCACTGTCGCTGCATCTTGGGCTTAGCGCTGCCCAAGACATTTATGATTGGTTTAAAGAGATGAAAAAAAGGCAGGGCTTTTTTTCCCATATAGCAGAATGTGTATGTGCAGAGCCAGACCTTTTCCAGCACTGAGCGTTGAGGAGAGAGGTCTGGCTGTTTTTCATTTTCACAGTGATTGTATTCATCTGTAGTTTCTCACTCAGCCATCCTCACAAAAATTCAAGAAGTAGCCTAGCTCAGAGCGTAAAAATACAGCGCACATGTCCATTTTACCATTCAATGGATTCAACCATAAGGAACATACAGCCTGCACTTTGGAAATTTAACACCCAGTTCTTGACATTATGATTGCTTGCACATTTTCTATTATTGAGAGAATCGCGATGCATCTAAGAGTCTATTTTTCACCCTTAGTGCAGTTCATTCACAGCACAGGAACAGGATTGTGCACTGCGCCTCCTTCCCTCTCTGCATTCGTGGTGTGTACATATATCTCTACTCTGTATGTGTGGAGACGGGGGATGGAGGAGGAGTCCACTGGGACCGCACCAGAGATTGCTGACAGATCAGGAATGCTTTCTGATGCTGCACCACAGGAGAGTGATTATGGAAGGTTTTGTCATTTTTCCTGATATTTTTGGGCCTCAGTTGGTGTCTTTTTTTTTTCTCTGACAGGTCCACTGCCTGTAATGATAAGGAAGCATTCTCTTCATAGTGAGGAGACACGCAGTGATTAACTAACGCTAGAGGACAGATAGCTTCCACCGAATCAAGGTCAACCTGTAAAAAGCCCTGTTCTGACAGGATTTCTCTGTAATGGCTTCCACTGAAAAATGCAAAGCTTAAAGCAAAGCAAAGTTTAAAGCCACAACAAGGAATTTTTAACTGGTCATGAAATAGTCACATTTAATACTGATGCCTCTATATGACCTACATAAGGAAACGAGACCATTCACAAGAGGATCAACTATTTCTATAAGTTATCCTTCATGCCAGCTACCAGCTTGGTGTGTTATTGAAATCAGATGAAATGAGCCTGTGTTTACATTTTCCCAGGCAAATACAGTCAATATGTTAACCAGTTAAAAAGAAGCAGGAGGGGATTTTTATTTCCATAAATTTATTTTTGACGTTATATTTAGTGGTTATGGTGGTGGAAGCATTACTGTTTTTGTCCACAGGCACCTCCAGAATCAACAAAATATGAAAGTTCCTTTAGCAGCTTTAATATACTGCAGGCATTATACAACATGACCCCAAACAAATTGCAACAGAAACTCTTATAACTGTTTAAAATATTTCTAACATATCAAAAGTCTTATGAAATTCAAGTGGGATTTGTATTAAAAACTACTAAAATGTCTTATTGCTGCCAATGTTAAAACACTGATCTATGCACATCTTCTTCTGTGATGTCCACACAAAGTTGTCAGTGCACAATCAGACAGAAACTGTCTTTTACATGAGACATGGAGTTGGATGTCATACAGTGAATGTATAAAAGTAAATTTTTAACCCTTAGATACAAAACTGGGTTAAAATAACCTGATGGGTTTGTTTACTTGCAATATTTTTGTAATAAAGTTTAACTTAAAAGTTACCATGTTTAAGTTTATGCCAGTTTATGTTGCCTTGTACACAAGTGTATTAAAATAGTGCTGCAGATTTAAATTATTAATTTGGGTAGTGAAAAAGTGGTACCGGGGTATGGTTACAGAAGAAATCTGTAATATATTTACTGTAGTAAATCATAAAATGACCATGATATGTCATCAAAAATTAAGGAAAGATGTTGAAAGTTGAAATATTCGTTTGTGTTTTTGTTTTGTTTTTTGCTCATTTCATGTTAATTAGAATTTAAATTACTGCAGAATGTTTGGCAAATGAGTCTGTGTCTGTTTGTGAGAAGTAAGAAATGATGAATAATCTTTAAAAGGGAAATAACAGTCAAATTGAGCAAAATGTAAATGGAGTTTGGCAGGCAGTGACTTAACTCAAACTCCAGTGTGTATTTTCAGAGCAGTGGGCTACATTGACAGACTACTGACAGTATATATAGAGTATATACAGCTGATCAACTGACAGTGGAGGATTCGTCCTCGCTTGTTAGTGTCAAATTACAATGCTGCACTCATCATGCGCTCCTGCAGTGTTCCTGTAACCTGCCTGCCTGCTTGTATATGGCTCCAACTCACTATTTGGACTGCAGCAGTCATTTTTGAAAACACAATTGTTACATATTGCCCCTTTAAGAAACACTACTTGACTCTCTCTATACATTATAGAGGCAACTTTTATGAGTAATAAACATTGTTAGATTTTCTGTTGTAATTTGTGAAAGGCTCACCACCTTTTCTTCATAAAATGCCTGCACTAAAAAAGGCATTTTTGATAACTTCATATTAGGCAATTTTCAACTTTCCCTTCATACGATTTTAAGTCTTTTTCTTTCATTCAGGACATTTTGAGGACAGAAAATCTGGTGAGTTTGTTTATATTGCTATTTGTGTGCGGTTGACCCACACGTCTGGGTAAAATGCCTGGACTAATATTGGACCTGTTTGTGCAGAGGAATACTACAGACAGACACAGATGAGGACAGGATTAATCTGGCACAGATATTGACCGACTGAAAGCAGAAACTGGAGAAGACTGAGTGATAGAAAGACTGGGAGAGAATGTCATACAGAGGGGAGGCTGTGAAAGAGAAACTGATTAGGTGATTGATTGATGGAGGGCTGAGACAACAGACAGGTCACCCTTATCATCTGTGATCTTCTGTGACCTGTCCCCATATATCATAAGAAAGAAGAAAGATCAGAGAGAGAAAAACAGGCCTCCATCAGAAGATGAGAGAGGTGGAGATGAGGACACACTGACAGACATGTCACTGACAGTGATGATGACCATCTGTCATCAGCTCCTCACACACCTCGCTGCCCTGCAGAGATACACGCGGTTGGGTGCCTACGTGTGTACACGCCGGCCGACCCCGCAGCTGCAGAGACGAATTGAAAAAACATGTATTTTAGCCGCTTTCCCTAAACTGTCAAGGTGAGATGGGTCACTCCTCCATCCTCTGCTGTGTTGCACAAACCCCTCTCTGTTCTTTTACATCTCAATCTGCGGCGCTCCCGTATCGGCGGCCATGCGTGAAGCGCCCGGGTCATGGCAAAAGGGAGATAACATGAGACAAACCACAATGCCACGACGGACATCCCACCCCTCTCTGCCTGCTCAGATTTCACATCTCCCGCAGCCATCTGTCAGAGACGACTACGTGCTAGTGGGCTATGAAGCGGCAGATATTCCAGCATTAACACAGGCTCCACCGCACTGCCCTGAGAGACAACACACGCATGCATATATGAATGCAGTAATGCCTTTGATATCTCTCAAGGGCTGTATTTTTTGGTGGG
Organism: Lutjanus argentimaculatus; assembly: GCA_034769285.1. Classification (NCBI taxonomy): domain Eukaryota; kingdom Metazoa; phylum Chordata; class Actinopteri; order Lutjaniformes; family Lutjanidae; genus Lutjanus; species Lutjanus argentimaculatus. The sequence continues at coordinate 41,530,383 of JAWZSL010000004.1, read as the reverse complement.
TCCAAAGCAATGTTTCTGGGCTAATCAGTGTTGAAATGTGTTTACATGCCTGGGGAAGGAGCTGATATTGAGTAAAATCTTCAAAAAGCAGGGGCTTCTAATCTGCAAGCTGGGAGCAGGATTAAGGCACCTTTCAGAGGAGGCATCCTGCTATAATCCCCAGCCTCTGTACAAACAACAGTTTGTATATTCATACACAGATTGGGAAGTGAAGCAGTTGTGGATCACTTCTGTGCACGAACTGAGCTGATCAGTAAGGAAAAGAAAACAGCAACGGGAGTGAATATCTATCCTAGAATGAGCCAACTTTTATTCCAAGGAAGTAATGTGAGTAACATTACGGCCATCTTTTTATGGATGTAATGTGGAGTCGGGTTAGAAAATGAACTCATAATGTATTTTAATCACCCAATGAGGGCGTAATAAAGCTGTTAACACCAGGAAAAAGTGCCTTTATGTAGGAGGCTGCATGACTGTTAATATTATTGTGTATTTTCTATTCATTCCTCTCAGGGACCTGCGGTGACGGCTGTGACTGGAGGTCACCTTCATCTAAACCTAGTCTGGCATTTCAACTAACGACTAACAAAAGCCCCGACTGCACAAATGTAACACTGTTTATACTGTGAGAACACAAAAACTGTGATTCATACAGGAAATTATGACCAAAAGATGATCAGATGAGCATTTTTTGACAATGCAAAGGGGGTTGTAACATATTGTTGGGTGATTGGACGAATACATCGGCTACTGTCGATCACTGGTTGTTTTTTGGGGGTGATTTTTGTCATTTTATTCAGCTAATTTAATGGTCTGCCTCAGTAGAACGAGTGAGAGCCACGGCTCAGTGACAGATTCTCATTCAACTGCACAGTACAAACCCACTGAGCCAAAGGATGAGTGAGAGCAAAACAGTGTAGAGTCAGAATACGAATTAAAGGTTTATTGCAAACCAAACCAACGTTGACAAAGACAACCCACGACAGTTTTAGTGATAATTTGAATGAAATGTGATTTGCTATTAGAAACAAGCCAATTAAGCTTGTCTTATTTCGGTAAAAAAGAATCAATTTAATAAGGAAGACAGGTGGAAAAATGTTTCCTTTTTTAACATTTTGTGAGTTTATTTTGTTTATTAGTAGTATATGTGAAATAACAAACTTGCTACTCACACTCATCTCCCTGCTGACACTGCAGGGGAACTGGAGCAACCAGCAGTTTCTGCACTGACAGTGACCAGTCAGAAAATATCCCCAAACCCTACTGTGACTACAGTTGTAATGACTCCAGAACTTTAAACTTTGATAGAATTTTAGGGTTAAAAGACTACTACTTGATACCTTGTGATTTTTTTTACAAAGAGGAAAAAAAGTCTTAAGTGCACAAAACAGGATTTTTTTTTTTTGACAACCTGAACAAAATGAGGAGACACACCTCTCTCTACATGTACGTCCAATGGTGTTTCGCCTGACAAGTCATACGATCATACATCATACATCGTGGATATTATATTATATTAGTAAAAATAAAACACAGTACAGATATAATACAAAAACATTTACACTCATACCGAACTCAACTGAACACTAAAAATAAAGCAGGTAAAAGGTCTGCAGCGCCTCGAGCGTCACCTTGAATTTCACCTGATTAGAACATCAGGTAAAAACCGTCATAATCACATGCAAATTCAAGGTGAAAATGTGATTTTATAGAGGCGCCTCTATTACTATAAAAAAGTAGCAATAAATAATAGGGATGCACCAATTGACCGGCCAGAGACCGGAACCGGCCGGTTTTCAGCGTGACCGGCCCTGACCGGTGACCGGCCGGTCAGCACCACATGTACGATTCTGTGCCCGTCATATTCGCTCACATACGAATACGAATACGAAATACTTTATTGATCCCCAAGGGGAAATTCATTAATACATTTCATTTACAATTCATTACATACTCTGCACGATGGTCGCGTCATGCGCGCAGCACACACTGGCCGTAATGTCACACCCACCACAGCACTGATCATAGCAGCACACACTCAGACACATGCTCGCATGATGTCAGTGTTAGTGACAGACACCAAGAACAGGATAAAGAGAAGACAGACAGTCTACAAGGAGACAGAACAGCTGACGGTGTCGCCAAACAGCCGTAAACTTTGTAGCTCTTCATGCTAATGTTAGCCAGCAGCAGACTGCTGTTCACAGACTGACAGTTCAAATCTCACCTCCTGTTCTGGCTGAAGAATAAACAACCTGTGTTGATGCGTCTCCTCAAACATTTTCTCATCCAGACTCGTTTAACTTAAGTTTTACTACAGCAGACTGCTGCACCGCGTCTGTCTCCGGTTTGTTTACATCGGCTTCTACACAAGATCACGTGAAATCACGTCCCGCGTTTCCTCTAGTACATAATATTAATTTAATCTTATAATAAGGCCTGGCTGAAATCTGGAGCACTTTTGGAGAAAATATATAAGTTATTTAATAGTCAGTGTTTTATTATGAACATCCAATTTAGTTTTACAAGAAAAGTTGCAAAAATGTTTGTGAATGCTGTCAATTATATTTCTTGGAAAGACTGAAAATCGGAATCGGCCAAAATCGGAATTAGCAGGTCAGACCCTTAAAAAATTGGAAATCGGAATCGTCCAAGAAAATTGGAATCGGTGCATCTCTAATAAATAAACTTACTACTTTTTAATAGCAATAGAGGCGTCTCTATAAAATCATTTTGCACAAATTTTCACCTTAAATTTGCATGACATTGTGACGGTTTTACCTGATGTTCTAGTCATGAGAGATTCAAGGTGATGCTCAAGGCACTGCAGGCCTTTTACCTGCTTTACTATTGTATGACACATGATTGTAAATGTTTTTGTATTATATCTGTACTGTATTATAGCTTTACTATGAATATCCACAATGTATGATGTATGATCACATGATTTGTCAGGTGTGTCTCTTCATTTTGTTCCTGTCTGATGAAGGGCTGGGACCTGAAACATCACAAGTGGTGTAATGTGCACTGTAAGGAGCAGTTGCTGGTGTGTGGACTTAATTTTATGCTTTTGTATCTGCTTTTTTGTCGAGCACCCAGTGCTGATGTGTGTGCTTTTTTTTTGAGTAATTAACAACCTGCACACCACACAAAGTCAACCAAAGTTGTGTGGTTTTGCTGAATGCCAAATTTCAGGAAGGACAATAAAGACTGAACTGAACTGAGGTCTTGAAAGAGCACTAAGATCTTTTCTTTTTTTATATTTATTGGTACTTTTGATACTATTGAATCTTAGTGTTGTGTTGTTTTAATGTTGTATTGAAAAGTGTTGATACTTTTGAGAGGATTTTGTTATTCAGTCACACACAAACACACACACACACACAGAGCAACAGTGATATGGAGCAAAGCCCAACAGAGAGGAGTCCCTGGCCTGTCTGCAGTAAAACTATCTATCTTCACTGTCTGCTCTCCTCTGCCATCCTTGTCTGCAAGCCTATATACCTCGAGACAGGCTGCGGAGGCCGGCCAGCTCTCAGGGGAGCCGAGGACAGCAGCACATCTAGCTTGTCAGCACTAGACGGCGGGGTCTAGAGGAGCCAGCAGACTAAGAGCTGGCTGGAGAGAGGGTGGGGAGGGTGGTGCTGGGCACTGTAAAAGCACTCATAAAGGTCAGGTGAGCTGGCTGCTGCTCTTCCAGTGGGCCACCACTTGGCGCCTCAAAGGTTAGACAGAGCCCTTGGCCACACCGGAGGTGATGTGAGAATATAAGAAATGTCACCAACACCAATACAGCGCCAGACAAAGTCGATACTGACACAGCAGCAGGTCCACGGTCTTTGTTAGAAAGACATTTGAGTCGAGGTGGCTGTAAAGTGTCCTTCTGTGGACTCCAGGTTAGAGGAATACACCAAACAGGGGGTGCTCCTCTTTGGTTTTATGCCAATCATATTCTCTGCCACCTGTTTGTGTATGCTGTTGTAAAAATAACCCACATGATAAACATCTGCAGTATTCTAAGTGCTCTCAGTGGGCCGAGTCCAAGCCCTCACCTGTCTGACTCTCCTCCTCTGCCCTCCCGACAAAGTGAAACCAGCTGGGATGTAACAACTGCAACAATAACAAAGTCCCCAAACGTTACAGAGTCAAACTAAGGCATTAGAAGACAAAATGGCTAACCAGTTAGAGAATCGCCCCCTCAGTGCCACATCCCTTCTGTGGCTCCCCATATGGGCAGCGGCCATGATGGGCTTATTAATCCCCTGGGAGGCAGGGGACAGAGGATGAGTGTGTCCAGGCTTGCTGTAATATCCTCTGGCCAGGCACTACGTCTCTGTGAGCGCCGCCCGCCCCCACTCCCTCCACCAATGCCATCTGTTTCCTGCCCAGCTCTCTGGCTTAAGTCCCTACTGAGCCTCAGTCTCTCCCGCTCCTCTGGCTCACTTAGAAAATTTGCCCTAATCAGCCGTTACAACATCTCAAACACTGCACAGACACTCCAGACGACACAGAACAGTTCATCAGTATGATTTTCTGCCAGTAGTAAGAGTTCTAAATGAGTGTAGACACATTTCTCAGTCGATTCAACTAGTGTGAAGAAGCTTTGGGTTTCCATGCAATGTAAATCGGTTTGATTTTTCATTAGAAAAAAAAAATAATAGAAAATTATCAATCTGAATTCTTCTAAAATATTATTTTTTACTCGTCAGGGTAAGGTTTTCAAATCATGTTGTCAATTTCATGAATTTTTGGATTGAAAAATGCAAAATAGAAAATTTTAAATAAGATCACTTGTCATTTCTGTTCTGCTGTTGCTGTGGGAGCCATGACTCAAGCCTTCAAACTCAGCTACGCTCGCTCACTACTGCTGTCAGTAAATCACTGTTGTACTGTATGGTACAAATAGAAAATGGGCCCAGTATACATTACACTGTACACGTAGGCTGCTGTTTGAATCCAGATTGTTCTTTCTCTCCTCACATGTTTCCTGGGGCCCCTTCTGAATCCAGCATCACAGGGGGTCTGCTCTGGTCATCTCTGCTCCCTGTCTGTGAAGCTACAACCCAAAACTCAGGACTTTCTCTCAGCACCCGTCCCTCAACACTTCTCTGCAATGAGACACACATTTCATCCAATAACTGTCTACCCTCTGTACGTTTTAGAGAGAACTGACAAGCAGATGAAATCAATTTACTGTCATAACTCTGACTCTCAAAGGTGACACTTTGCCTTATCCTTGTAGACTGAGGTAGAAAATAAAAGTAACTTCAAGCAAAACTTTCACATTTTGGAAAATATTCTTTCTGGCAGACATGAGAAGATCAATACCACTGTTCTGTCTAAATATAAGGCTACAGCCTACAGCTGAGCTTAGTTTGGCACAAAGACTAGAAAACAGCCTGGCTCTGTTGAACAGTAAGAAACTTGCCACCTACCAGCACCTCTATTGCTGACTGACTGTACATTATAGCACATACAGTAAGCCCTCAGGGCTGTCTGCCAGAGAGGCTTCTCTGGCTAAAAGCTTTATGTCAGAAAGCCTTTCTGTCATGTGGTTAACAGTGTATTTCACCCCAAACCATGATTTATACCAAACTAGGGCCACAGCTAACAATTACTGTCATTACTGATTTCATTACTATTTCATGTGTCGATTATTCTCATGATTAATCAATATATAGTTCAGTCTATAAAATGTCAAAAGTGTAAAAAAAAAGGCTCATCACAATTTTCCAGAGCCCAAAGTGACGTCTTTAAATTGCTTCTTTTATCAACAGTACAAAACCCAGAGACTCTGAATTTACTATCATAAATGACAAAGAGAAGCAGCAAGTCCTCACATGTAAGAAGCTGGAATCGGCAAATACTTGACATTTTCTTTGAAAAATGACTATCAAAATAGTTGGCAACTAATTTTCATTCAGTCAGCTAATTGGTGAATTGACTAATCTTTGCAGCTCTAAACCTAACCAAGTACTTTGTTACCTAAACCTTACCAAGCTGTGAAAGAAAACTGAACTTTTTTTTTAAATCTGTAGTTAATAAGTCAACCAAAAATAAAAATAGAAATAAGTCTAAATATAAAATAAGTCTAAAAATAAGTCAACATTAAGCTTCACATTGGAGTAAACACTCAGTCTTCTTGATGGAAGTCCTGTGCTGTACCCATTCATCAATTACAACCTGCTCCTGGTGTGGACTTTGTCGCACTTTGTTTTCTAGGCTTTCTGACAGAAACCTCTCAGCCAAAAAGGGATTTCTGGCAGAAAGTCCTGAAGGCTAACTTCTCCAGTGTACCACAATGCACATCTCATTTGTTTAATCCATACAAGAAACAGTGAAGTGTAAAAACCTGAATTAGGCCTTTCACATGCCAGACTATATCTTGGCTGGGGGAAGTAACTTCCTGGAATCTCTGCCAGTTTCCTGGCAACATCTCTCAGCCAAGAAATAGTGTGACACGTAACTCCCCGTAAAACAGTGAATGGTCATTACACTTCAGTTTTGGACGGATTAAACAAAAAATACTACATGTTAATTAGTGAGGTCTAGCGCTTTTTCCAGTCTTTGTACTAAGCTAAGCTAACCCAGCTGCTGGCTCCAGCTTTATACTCCTGGTGCAGACATGAGAGTGGTATCGATCTTCTCATCTAACTCTACAAGAGAGCAGAGGGCTGGCAAGAGCCTGCTAGTGATGCAAGAGGATCAGCATATCACCAGCCAATCAGAGCCACGGCTCAGTTTCCCCCATCTCAGTCAACCCACAGCATGAATAGAAATTCAGTGTCAGATTCTAACACATTTACCATGAAGGTAACTAGATCACAGAGCCATTTCTTTCCTTACTCAGTCACTCACTCTAATCCTGTCCATCTCCCACATTTCCCACTTTCTGGTGCTAATCATATTTACTGCCACTGAATAAATGGCTAACATCCTCACAAACCCTCCCTTTTAAACAACTGCCCAGCTGCCAAATATAGAAGGCCAGCGTCTGATGTCTTGAGTGCTTGAACTGCTTGAACTCTATATTCATTACTGAGTTGCAGATGGGTTACTTTGCACTGCTTTCTATGTGTCTCTAGTGAGCTGTACGACCTCGCACACTTTCTGATTCATAACGTGAGCTTTAAAAGAATCTATAGGATTCATGGTTCACAACTTTTAGCTTCATGCCTCCAAGGAGGTAGATTCTCCTGTTTCTCCCTAATGGAAAAGGCATTGGGCATGAAATTTCCCCTGACTCCTTTAAAGCCTACACTGTGGGGTTAATCAATGAGGATGGAGGTCTGAGGAGAGAATACAGATGAGAGTCAGATTCAGAGGATACATCAAACTCTGGTCCTCTCCATCTGTCTCTAAATATATTGATTCCAAATGGATGTGCTTCATGCCTGCTTTTTTTCAGGCTGCAACATATCCATCTTAGGGCTTCAGGCCAGCAAATAGACATTTTCTATAGTGTTTGCACCTAGATCACCGTTTGGTCAGTAACCAGGATGCACAGCCATGTTGAAGGTACTGGGATGTCAACAACAGAATGGATTACATGTGGACTATTCAGTTTAAGCCAACTTACCACTGGGTGCTGGTACTGAATTCCAAGGACCCTATCAGTTCAAATTTGAACAGTACCCAAACCTAGTTATTACGTACATGAGCTAAAATGTTAATTTTAGACCCCATAGAGTCACATGGTCCTCAAAGAGTTAATAACCCCACAAGAGGTCAAATACCTGACATTCCTCCACAGTCATTTAGAACTGAGGAAGCCTCTTGGATCAGGGGTGAAATGTCTTACAGAATTGCAAGCAAAGTCTAGTTGCACATGATACAGTAGCCTCTCCCAAATAAAATATTCAAACAATTTATTAGCAAAGTCAATTGTTGAGAACCCAGTTAATTATTCTTTCAAGCTTATATTTGTTTGACTGAAATTGACCATTTTGTTGCCTTCATATGGAACTTGTGAACTTGGAAGTCCTGTACACAGCTTAGGAACTTTGTGAATACCACAGGAGGAGGGCATTCATATGATCTCTTACAGCAAATCATCAGGAACACTGTTAAAAAAAAAACACCCTATAGTGGAAAGGGACAAAAAAACAAAACAAAACAAAAAAAAAAACCCAAAAAACTACCAGGGTGCCGATCAGTTTGGCGGTGACATTCATGCGTCCCCTGCCTGGCACCCACGGGCCACTTGCCTTCACTGTGCGAGTAAAGGTCAGACACTTTTCCTGTAGCAGAGCTCTAGAGGAGGCGAGGATCACTTGAAAAACACTGTCCACTATTTTCCACTAAAAGAGCACTTACACAGCAGAAAACGATGTGAAGCACACAGCAGTCGCATTTGTTGTTGAAGTTTATTCCTTTGAAAAACACGCTGGATTTATTTTCTATGTTTAAGAGGAACAAATGTTCAAGTGCTCTCCAACACTTCATGCTGATTTTCAGCTCACATTCATTTACACCAAAATCTTTCTGCCAGTTTAGACTGTTGTTGACATAAAACCAATGGAGATCTAACTAATTCTAACCAGAGTAGTAATTATTAATGGCCTAAAAACGGTGCCTCGCTAGGAGATACATTCATATTTCTGTCTGATCTTGCCCATAAATTCTTGGACTGGCTGCACATTCTCCCTGCCACAAAACAATTATCAACCTATAACAGTGCTGCAGAGTATCAAAGGACTACAAGGTCTATTCCGCTGATGTAAGAAGCCTATAAAGGCAGTAACTTCCTATTGCTAAGGAAGCCAGTCTTCACAATAACACCCGTTGAAAATGTGAGTCAACAAAAGCTCTTTTATAGCTACTGGGAGCCTCAGAGATAGAAAGGCTGTCAGTGCGTCTCTTTTATCAGATTGGTTAATATAAGTGGGTCCCTGTGGTAAATAGCTCCGCTGTATTGCCAGCGACAAATGCTCTGATTCAAACACAATAGCAATAGTAAAATGCCCCACTTTATCTCCATCTTCTCGCTGAAGCCCGCTATCACAGCCCGTGCAACTTAACAAGGGCGAAGGGGGCGGCAGCCTCAGAGGAGCACCGCGCCTCAACATCCTCACACCTCTGCATCCGCCTCAGACAGCAGACCCATTTCTAATTCTTCCAGTAAAGGTCCACGGAGAGCAATGAAGCCAAACATTCTCCCAAAAAGAAATTGGCAGCCAGGGTCCATAAATGTTCCGCGGCTCTCTGCTGTGTGAATTGCTGCAGCCTGCTGCTGGTGTTTGGCCTCGCTGAGCTCCCTGAGCAGCTCTGTTTCACTGCGCGTGTGTTTTTGTCCTCTTTATTTGAACTGCAGCCTCTTTGTATTATTGTCTCCAGTCAGCTTGCTTATTATGAGCACTATTGTTTTTGCATTGTATTCTCTCGAGTCTAATGTTCTTATGAATGTAGATAAAGCTGAACTCTGTTTTACTTTAACAATACAGAAAGGATTTGCGCTGCGGCTGCAGCCTCAACTGGAAGCTGATTTCATCTAGTTTAATCAGCCTTATTAGCATAAGGAACTGGAAATGGCATAATTTCACTTATGACTGAAGTGCAAATTCTACTGATTGCAGAAGTTTAAATTGCTTACTAAATCAAGGTTGGGAAAACTTTGATAGTGGCATGGTACCAAAAAAGCTGCTACAGTGAGAGGAGAAAACAGCAGCAGCTCATAAAGTGGAGTTATGGCCAGTTACAAACACAGTTACACAGCTTGATGAATTTAGTCTACATCTGTTTTCAGTGGTGACGTGTAACATAGTACATACATTTCATTACTGTACTTGAGTAGATTTTTAATGACATTTTTTTAATTTTGCTCCCTACATTTGAGCACAAATATCTGTACTTTCTACTCCTTACATTTTAAAAACAGGCTTGTTGCTTCAGTTTTAAAAGGATAGTTCACCTAAAAATGAAAATTCAGTCATTAACTATTATCACCCTCATGCTGATTGAAGATCAGGTTTATTTTGTTGGTCCACAAAACACTGCTGGAGTTTCACAGGAAAACAGTGTTGAAGAATCTCCAAACAATGGAAGTGAATGGTGAGCAGTTTTCAAACGGAAAAAATATCTGAAAAAAAAAAAAGCCTCCATACTGCTCATCTGGTGTAATCCAAGTCTCCTAAAGACCCATCATGCCATTTGCACACAGTCACACCACACACACCCAATTCAGACAGTGTGCATGTGCACATGAACATGGCTCCAAGCTTGGCATGTTGGGGTTTTAGGAGACTTGGATTACACCAGATGAGCAGTATGGAGGCTTTTTATGTTTTTATTCTGCTGTTATTAATGTTTGAAAACTGGTCACCATTCACTTCCATTGTTTGGGAGATTCTGCAACACTGTTTTCCTGTGAAACTCCAGCAGTGTTTTGTGGACTAAAAAAACTAAACCTGACCTTCAATTGGCGTGAGGGTGATGAGATAATGATTGAATTTTCATTTTTGAGTGAACTATCCCTTTAATACACTTGAGGTGAGTTATTGGTGATTTTTATTTTGTCACCTATCCTACATCAAAAGTGATTTCAACCTGATAAATAGTTGGAACAATAACACATGACGAGTCCTTGGTGTCCATCAGAGGTAAACAGACAGAGGGAGACTCGCCTGCACAGAAACAACATCTTGTGAATGTGTCAGCTGCCTGTAAGAGGCTTTTTAGCACTGCAGAACTGATTTTAGACCTTGATTCAAAGAATTTTGAGAATGAAAGATTTTGGCAGTCCTGTAGAGATGAGGGAATCTCTAACAGAGGAAAATGGTTAATTAGACCTCAAGTGTGTGCTCATGTTGATCAGAATGTTTCAAGTTCTGTTGCTGGCATTGAAAACTTTATTTGTATATTGGAGAAAAGTTAATGTTCATTATTTTCAGTGCATATGGTTTTATTTTTGATTTTGTTTGAAGTTAGAATGGTTTAAATGGACAGTTCACCCCAAAATTAAAAATACATGTTTCCCCTGCCTTTTAGTGCTATTTATCCATCTAGATTTTTTTGGTGTAAGTTGCAGTAGAATCTAATGAAACTGTCTTTTCTACTAGTAAGAAAGTAGTTCCCACATGAAACTGCTCACAATAAGAGACACTGCTTTTGAATTTTTCAAATGCCCCCCCCCCCCGACCCTCCAAAGTAGAAATGGTTATAGATAGTGGATTAGTGGAAGGATTTAATGTGATATAACTTTTGAATCATATTGACATAATGTCTCCAAAATTAATGTTTTTAGCCTGCAAACTTGAGGCAAGCAATTGTTGTTTTTTTGCTGATAACTATAATGAAAACTACTCTCCAAGTACCAATTTGAAAGAACACACAAATTTCCTTTACTTATGAACACGCACACACGGGAAAGAGAATAAACAAAGTGAATAATGATACACCAGCTGAGATTCCACTTTGATCTGCTCCTGACCAGATTAAATAGGTGAACAGTTCTAGTGCAATTTTGGATTTTTACAGCAGAACAGACTAATCAAGCTGTTTGTGAGTGCAGTAATGGCAAAATGATGTATTGTGATATTAAAGCTAACACAGAATTTTAACGCTGAGGAAGAACAGAGCAACTTCTCTTCATATTCAAATATAAAAAATAAGCAGAGATCACAAAGAAATCCTGATATCAAATTGTTAAAGAGTCACAGTAATTAAGAGAATGACAAAACAGTACAAACTGAATCAATATATATTAAAAGTAGTATTTTATCAGTGGCCTTCTGTTTTCCTGTTTGTAGTTAAAGGGTCAATGTTTGTCTCAAAGACATCTGAAACATGTCAAGGAGCCACAACTAAGCACTGGGCCTCATGCAAGAGCATTTTCATATTATCTTAACTTTCTCTAACTTTTTTTCGTACAGTTGGTTCTTACAAGTGTGCCATGTCAGATTTAGTAAATGCAGATTCATTAATGAATAAATAATTCCATATAAGGCCACACATCCTGCAACATGTGTGTTTATTCATGAAAATGCCATCAAAGAGTGAAAAAAAAAAGTATGGGAAATTCTCCATTGCAAAGATGGACAAAAAAAAAAATTGCCATAATAAGTGATGTTGCACTGTCAGGTGTTACAGCAGAGGATGTTCCACTGGAGAGCAACTTGAATAAACCTGCATGTGAAGATAAGCTTATACACATGACAGTTATGGTAATAGCCAATTTAAATTAATGATGATATCATTAGTCTATATAAATATATTTAGAATTATATTATAATTCAAACTGCAGAGTCAAACAGGTTCATGTCAACACAATTATCAAATGTAATTAAATGGAATTTTCTAGTTCAAAATTGCTTCAAAGCAATGAAATATTCAATCTATTAGTGAAAAACAGACTAGATTGCAGATCTAATTGTACATGATTCCTACAACAGGTATCATAAAATGCATTCCTGCAGAAGTTTGAAAATTGGTGCATGCGGCAAGTTCTAAATCATTTGAACAAATCATGAGTGGTTCTTGCATGAGGTCACAGTAGGGGTGAAACCACTAGTATGATTCTAATACATTTTTATGAATCTTTAACCTGTAAAGTAACTATATTTGTCAATATATGCAATGGAGCAAAAGGTACAATATTTCCAACTAAAATGTAGTAAAAAATATAGGTATAAAATAGCATAAAATGGAAATACTCAAGCAAAGCACAAGTACCTCAGATACTTTATGTACAGTACTTGAGGGGAAGTATCAGTTTCTACCAGATTTCTTTGTAAATTATATTAAATGTATGCACAATGAAAACACTACTAAGATGTAGTGAAAGCCAATCTGGACAGCATCTTGCTGGTAGTGACAGCGGTTTTCCTCTCAGAGGTCTTGATGAACAGACCTCCCATGCTGCCACTGCTTTCATTCTGTAGATTGGATACAATTAGTCAGAGTAATTGCTTGTGGTTGCCTGATCAAAGTGGTGACAGTGGTTTGGAGCCATAAAAGGAGGTGACAGTATGAGATGTTAAGAGGATGTCCTCTATTGACAGAAGTAATGTGTTATTTCACCATGCCTAATGTGGCGCTCAGCAGACTAGACACTTTAACATGTGTGCAGAATACCCACAACACATCTGACATCATTACCTCCAACCAACCAGACTGCACTTGAATACACACAGCTTTCACACACACTGCATTCTCATCTAACCTTCACGGCAGTGTGCAGACATTAAAGGGATAGTTTGGATTATTTGATGTAGGGTTGTATGAGGTACTTATTGATAGTCAGTGTATTATCTACAGTAGATGCCAGTCGGTGTGCCCCCAGTTTTAAGAAGCAGGGAGGAGAACCAGAACAGAAGCTACGTGATGTACTGCTGTGGACAGGGTCAGCAACAAAAGGTATTTTAGTCACTTAAAAAAGGTCCACTTAAAAAAATCAATATCAATTTAAGTGTACACTATATTAAAAATATTTTTCAGGGCTTTAACTTGAAACAGCCCCAAACAGCCTTTTCTCATGGGGAAGCTGGCATATATAAACCAAATATCACTCACTCCAAACAAACCAAACTTCACTGGTGAAATCAACAATTTTACCTTGCAGAACATGGGAGGTGCTAGTCTACCGCTGCCTTAAACTTTTAATTTGTTTGTGTTACTGTGTGACTTTGGTGAATCCGAACTATCCTTTGAAAACACCAAAGTCACACAATAACACAAACAAATTAACAGATCAAGGCAACTCCGTGTTCTGTGAGGTAAAAATATCGATTTCGCCTATGGAGTTTGGCGTGATGCTTGGCTTATACAGCAGTGGTTTTCCCGTCAGAAGAGGCTGTTTGACAGCAAGTTGAAGCAGTAAAAATATTATAAATATAGCATACACTTCAACTAATGATAATTGATTTCTTAAGTGGACGTTCTTTAAGTGGCTAAAATACCTTTTGTTGCTGACCCTGTCCACAACATTACATTGTTAAATTTCCGTGCTTCCCCAAACTGCGGGCGTGCCGACCAGCATTTACTGTAGATAATATAATGACTATCAATAAGTACCTCATACAACCTCACTTTAAATAATCTGAGCTAAACCTTAAAGTCAGTTTGATTCCTAATGAGATGTCCATGTGGCATTCATGCTGCTGAGAGGTTCTTGGAATAAAAGCCTTTAACCATTTTGCTGTATTGTGTTAAACTGGGTACAAATCACAGTAAATGCTTTTGCATTATAGCCTTATCTACAACATTCAGAGTAAAACACAGTGTGCACTGATCTGTTGAAAAGTAGGATGTGGGTTTTCCACTGAGAGTGTCTGTCAAGCAGGAGAAGATAGAGGGGACAGTGGGGGCTGCCACCTAATATCTGTCCCTCACTGCAGTCCAATATAAGGTTTGAATTCATAGTCTGGGGCTGTGTCTGGCAGACACTGTCTGATAGAGGCTCTAAATAATTCACTATCCACTATCCATGTCCATAAACCTGTAAACTCTCTCTCAGAGGAGAGTAGTTTCCATAGATACACACAGGCCACCCTGCTGTGTGAGGGTTACAGCCATGTCAGGCTCCCTCAGCGTCTGCCTTTACAGACTCAGAGGACATGTTATGGATGTGATTTCACAAACAAGGCATGTTCGCTCTGAAACTTTTTTGTCCTGCTTTCTCTTTGTGTGACTGACTTATTTTGCCCAATTTACTGTAACTCAAGCATGCTGCCAATTTGTGTTTGTTTGTAAGAATGTTGGTAGTAAAATCAGTTTGTGTACTATGTAGTACTATGAATATCCACACACACAGTGGGAAGCCTCGTTATTTACAGGAACTGACTGGTGCTTTTGAAAAAACAACCCAATCAAGCATGTGGTAAAACTCAGAGCAGTTACAGTACACTTGTTTGAAATATACACAGCAACACCGTTTCTTTTCATTTTTGCATTTTCTTTTCTAGTAACTGTATATTCTCAACACCAATTTATCCAAAGCTCAGTGAACAAGTGACATGCCAACATTTTTATGACTATGTTTACATGCACACTAATTTTCCACTATTTTTCAGAATATTCTGAATATGTTACGCGTCATTTAACAGCACATTGTGGGATGGGCCTTATTCCGAATGTAGCATTTACTGGTAAAGGGATAGTTTACCCAAAAATTAAATTCAGTATGTATATAATAACATTATCAGTATAACCCCCTGGGTTGATTCTTGATAAAACCCTTGGAATATGAAAAGGTTCTCGATAGGCTGCACAGTTTGGTTGTAGATAAAACCCTTGGAATATAAAAACAGTCTCAGTAAAACCCCCTGGTTGGATTCTAGGTTCTTGGTGGTACCTTCGCACTATTAAAGGGTTCTCTCTAGGCAGACGTTTAGCTCAGTTGGTAGAGCGTCCGACCCATGTATGGAGGCTGTTAGTCCTCTGCAGCGGCCGCTGGTTCAAATCCTGCCTGCGGCCCATGCTGCGTGTCATCCCCTCTCTCTCTGCCCCGTCTGCTGTCCTGTCAATTAAAGGCAAAAATGGCCAAAAAAAATAACTTAAAAAAAAAAAAAAAAAAAAAAGGGTTCTCTCTAGAACCTTTCACAGGTGGTTCGAAGTGAAATTTGTCACAGATGGTTCTAGGTATAACCCTTTGTATTAGGTTCCAGGTAGAACTCTGTAAAAGGGTTCCATGTGATTTTTTATAAAAAGTTCTCACAAGAACCAAAAATGGTTGTCCTATGGTGGAGAAAAATCCTCTATGGTTCTACTTAGCACCTTTATTTCTAAAGGTGTATATGATGCTGTTAGGGAATGTCCAACATGTTGCTGTGGAAATAAAGCTTTGATTGAGGAATTGTTGGTATATGCAAAATTTTTAATGTTTTGTCAGTATGATTAATTGATTAATTGATTGTTAATTTTACTAATGATTGATTAATGAAAGAGCTTACAGTTTGCAACCCTATTAATTTCAAATGTTAATTCCTGCTGAAGATTTCACACAAATAAAATGAGTTACAAGTACATACGTTTTTGCATAAACACCTATCTCTTTTTTATGACATTTTATCACATAGTGTTTAGCAATGTGGTCCTTTTAGAGCTCTTAAATAATACTTTTACACTTTTCTAAATTACTTTGTAGGTCTTATCCCTCGTTGTTGTCGGCAAAGACTTTCCTTACTCCCAAGTTGTCTCTTCTTGTTAGTGTAATTCAAAATCTGAGGCAGACCCTTGATTTGTAATCCTGTCCTCAACCCCTGAACTTTGCTTTCACTCTCCACAGGCAAACTAATACTGAATCTTGACTGCATAATCCTGAACCTGCTGCATCATTGCATCATTACTTTTCAGTAAAATATATGATAATATTGCTTCCTTTTCGTTGTGGGTTGCAGTGTAATCCCCACAGGTTCTTGTCACATTAACTATCACTAACATTTATCTATGTGCATATGTGTTTGTTACTTCCTAAAAGCCTCTTTGTGCGTAAAAAATAGCACCCAGGTGGTGTTAAGTGGCCAGTAATCTGAGTTATTAGAGCAATCAAAGGGTGAAGTTAAACTCAAGCTGCTGGAGAAGTAGCTGTGAATAATACGCCTGCTGCTGCTCAGGTCTTTCTGTTAAGGAGCTTATTTATTATTTACCAGGAGCCATTTGGTCATAACATTCACACTGTAATCATCTAACTATGGAGGCTTCAGATGAATGATCATTCAGACACACATGTACAGGAGTACGTACACTGAGCTGCAGAGAGAGACATTCATCAACCACCACATGCACACACATACACACAATTTTACATAATCATAGAAAGAGAGCATGATTGATTCACCCCTCCCCCATACAGGGAGGCGTGAATCGAACACAAGCCATCCAGACGATAACACACAGGGACGGAAATAACAGTGTAACTCAAACCCGAGCGCAGGTGTAGACTTTACACTGAGGTCAATCTGCTCGATGCATCCGCCACTAGCTGAGGATAAAGGGAAGGAACTGTTATTTTAGGTCTGGCCCGCTCTAAATAAGGGAAGGCAGCGCGACGACTGCAGCAGGCAGGGCTGATATGAATTCCCAGTGTGCTCGGCAAAAGAAAAGATGGAAAAGGTCAGAGCCTGCATTCATCTTTGCAGCACAGTTTTTGCTCGCAGCATCACCTTTTCCAGCTTTTATTCCTCTGCGTCCTTGGCCTTTTTCCCATCTCTCTGGGGTAAATAAATGGAATTGTGCCATGCGGCACAGCTCAGCACTGATGACATTTTGTCTGCCGGTTTCGCTCACGATGAACCATTGTCACTCATTACACGCACCCACTGACAATGCTGTTTATCCAGAGCAATTAAAATGCTGTTTATTTAAAAGGCCGTACGTGATCCAAATAAGATTCAGCATGATTTACATAGACCATAAAACTGCAGGCTGAGGCTAGCAGGGGATTATATTAGTTTACCCTTGTAAATACTGTTTTTAATGGGTGAGAGAGGGAGGTTAGTAATTCACCAAACAAGCCATTATTGAGGCTCTGTCTCATTTCCTCATGTGAGAGCTGCTCCCTGAGTCATCATCTTATCTGTGCCCGATCCTCTCCAGCACCTCACCCACTCAGGATTATGACAGCTCTGGATGGGCTGCTGAGAGGATCATTTCTCCCACTCACTATTTTGCTTTATCTACAGTATCTATCGCCGCAGCAGGATTCAGGGGGCTTTCTGAGGAGCACTGAGACACAAAAACAATCATTTCCTGCATGATAAACACCTGCAATAAAGCACCATCATTAATAAGGCATTTATGTGAGTTTGCTGATTGTGTGCGTGTGTGTAAATCTCTTGCGGCAGAGCTGAAGTTTGGCTTTGGGGTGCTGATTTAAATTTCATGTCTTTTGTGGATTTTGGATAAACCAAACGTGCTAATTAAAACAGTTCAGTCATTAATTTCTACTGGTTTCACACATTGGAGGTTAATTATCTTATAGGTCTTTTTCTTCCACAACATTGCAAAATTGGGAGCCTGACCCTACATAGAAAATGTTGTGCTGCTATTACACAGACAAATCCTTTTCCACACAGGCATAATTTCACAGAAAAAAAAGGTATGAAACACATTTTTCTAAATAGCTACATTAAAAGGGATAATTCTGATGAGAAATGGGGTTATACTGTATGAGGTATTTATCAATAGTCAGTGTATTACTAACTGTGTATTACCCCCAGTTTGGAGAGGCAGCAGGAGTACCAGTGTAGGAAGCTAAATAGATAAATTGCTGTGGAGAGTGTCAGCAGCAAAACGTATTTTAGCCACCTAAAAACAGAAATCTATATCAGTGTACATCAAGTGTACAGTATATTTAGAATATTTTCATTGCTTTACCTCATCAGACTGCCTTTCCAATGGGAAAACTGCTGTTATATAAGCCATTTATTACTCTCTCTAAACTAACAAGACTTTGCAAAATCAGTGATTTGACTTCGCAGAACATGGTAGTCACTGGTCTACAGCTGCCTCGATCACTTTGTGTTACAGCCGGTTCGCACTACATGCTTGGGCAGCACATGTGCATGGTATTACACGTTGGTTTTCATTTCAGCGGCCATATTAACAGGTTAGAGTGTCTACACAGACTACGTTTACATGCAGTCAAATAACCCTTTCATAACCGGAATATTAGCAATAACCCAGTTGCGCACGGCCATGTAAACACCAATAACCCTTTTATAACCCAGGGGTCATATTTGGGTTTTTAAAAACCGGAATATGACCCCTGGGTTACTCCTTTTCTAACCCGAATATTTGGTCATGTATATGCCTATCGGGATATCCCCATCGAAAGGAACATTAATTTGTGTTCTGCGCATGTTCTATTCGCAAGGGATCTTGGTCTTTTGAGTACAGGAATACAGGAAGAAGCAGTGTTAATTTTGTCAACTAAAACTTAAACGAAAATTCATTACTTCTGGGCTAAATACTGTCAGATGGCAGCATACGGACGGATTTACCTCCAACAGTTGGCAGTAGTGAAATGCGTCTGTCACAGAAGAAAGACGCTAAAATCTCCCGAAGAATCCAATCCAAACCTCGGTGAATAAAAGGTTGTTGTTGTTTTTTTTTAATAAATACTATATAATTCTAACTTGTGATCACTGACTTTATTAAGCCCACTGTATCTAACACCGTGACACGCACCGTGCCAGCCTTATGCTGGAGACGCAGCACCAGCATCTGACCGCAAAAAAAATAAAGGATCCGTGTCAGCTTAATATCATGACTTTAAAAGCACTGAATTACTTGCCTTAACGAATTTCGTTAGAATAAAATATGAAGAATTGTAAAATATCATTTCTATGAGGCTGTTCAGTCAGACAGCGACAGATCACAAGTAATTAACTTATATCATCCTGGCAGTCTAGTGAAGATCAAGCTACGTGCGGCTTGTTCAGTCAATATTGTGTTCATTATAATGTTGATAGTGCTGAAATGACATTTTCTGCCTAAATAATTAATACCTTGATAATACACTACTCTGAGCCTTAAGGTGGAGCAGCCATTCAGTACATGTTGTTACTGTGTGACAAAATCTGATGTGTTGCGTGAAATGCATCAGTACCACTAATGTGGCGGCTGCGGAGTCGTCGTCCTGTCTCCGTGCGTCAAGACGTTGTCCGTGCGTCGCTGTTTTGATCGGGATATTCCAGTTGATTACAATTACCATGTATACAGGAATAATTCTGTTTGCTCACGCATGTAAACGGGTTATTCCGAATGTTTCAGAAACCGGAATATTGACCTTAACCCAAATATTGACTGCATGTAAACGTAGTCACTGTCTGCGTGTGCAGCACCGCTCATCTGCGTGTCAGGAACAGCTGCAACCACATTTCATCTAGAGATTCAGAGACTCTCCTATTTTTTTCCACGTGATGCACATGATTTTTGGCAAAATGCACATTAAAAATGATCTGTTGGCAGTCATATTGACATTATATCAGCAACAGGACACCTCTCACTATGGTTTCATTGTCTACATCTGCGCAGTATGTTACAGACATGATAAAAATCAAGTGCAGGGCAGTGTTTTTTTTTTTTTTTGGTCTTTCTCTCTTTTCTCTTCTCCTTCTATCCATTCATGCCCCCTCTCTGAACAAGGGAGAAATTACTGATTGCGTTCAGATAACAGCTATTTTCTTCTCTTCAAACTCTTCTGCAAACTCTATGTAGAAAGAATTTTCAGCAGCCGCCTCGCAGCAGAAATGCAGCCTGTGTGGACACCACAGTGTGTGTGAGCCTCGGTGCCATCACACACAGCTCAAGTGTGTAGTGTGGACCAGCTGTTATACCATTTTTTTTACCACAATTAGCATGTATATGCCTTTTTCTTAACTCAGGTAAACCCGCTAAAAATAGGCGAGTGACTGCTTTCCCACTGCCAGTAGAGTTTGGCTTTCTGTTTTAATTTCTGAGAGAAACACGTTTTTAATAGTGTCTCTGTGTTCAGCTCTCAGTTCTTTTGTAGCTTCTAACTGAATCTCTGTGGTTTGAAGTTTATTTCCTTTCCTCTCGCTGTTTGTAACATTAAGTACCTGCCTTATTTTCGGGGATGAGCCAATCTGATACTCAGGTTCTGTCTGATACTGGCCAAAATAATTTTTCACATTAATTGCTTAGCTAAATGTTGAGTGACATGCCATAAAGAGAGAAGTGTCACAAGTCACACTGATGAAATATATTTTAATTTTAAATGTTTGAATGGTGCTGACCGATCAAAAATGCTGCCAAAAACTTTAAATAAAAAGAAGCAGCAGTATAACTGAGTCATGTGGTGGGCTGTGTATTTCTTCCTTTAGGGGAGTAGAATATTTGTTTCACAGTTTGAGCATGATGTTTTTTAAATGGCTAAGTTGAGCAAAGTATATCAAATAACAGGTACTGATACATTAAAGTTTACAGCTTAGTTGTTTAAGAGGGGGAAAGAAACAGTATTGAGTTGTTATTGGTATTGGCAGATACTCACGGATGCAGTATCAATAACGGTGTCAGACATGAAAAAGTGGTATCGAGCCATCCCTACTTATTTTTTGTTTCATGTTAACTTTCAGCAGATATGAAAACCTCACATTTCGTGATATTTCTGTCATTATAAAAGCTTAAGATAAAAAAATATCAGGGAAATTGTGAATAATTTCTAGGATTTTTATTTTATTTTACAGCAATTTGACTCAAGACGAGCGTGTATCAGTTAAACACACACAAGTAGGAGCACACTCCACTGTGCTGGGCTTTGATAGAAAGGAGTGCAAATTAGCATCATCACTGTTTCCATCACTGTTGATCAGAGGTGAAGCTGATAAATACCTGTGACTGAATGCCAGTTGTAACCTTTCCCACTGAAGACAAAAGCCAGATATTAGAGGGTGTTAGCAGTATTTTTGTCCAGTGTAAAGGGGTACATTTTTGTAAAATTATGTGACTTGGGTGTTTTAAAAGGTTAGTTCTAATTCACACAATAGCACAAACTAATGGACTGAGGCAGCGGAGGACCAGCAACTGCTGTCTTCCGCAAGGTAAAATTGCTCTTTTTGCAAAAGAAGTCTGGTTGAGCAAGATAGAGTATTTTTGGGCATAACTGCAGTTTCCTGTCAGAAAAGGCTGCCTGACAGGAAGGTAAAGTGGTGAAATTTAAAGTAGTGTAAAGTTGAAAGTAACTAAAATACATTTTGCTCCTGTTTGCACGGCAAACATTGCTTAGCCTCCACCTAGTTGACCAGCATTTACTTTAGCTACAATACAGTGACTACTGATAAAGTCCTCATACCACCCAAAAGCCAAACTATCCCTTTAAAAGCTGTAAAAGAAAGATAAACAGATATGAGGATATGCAGATATGTAGATAAGTAGATGAATTGTGTGGTGTGTTTACTGAAGAGAGAATAGGGTAAGAAGTGTGTGTGTGAGTGAGTGAGTGTGTGTGTGTGTGTGTGTGTGTGTGTGTGTGTGTGTGTGTGTGTGTGTGTGTGTGTGTGTGTGTGTTAGCTCTCTGGAGTCAGCACGGCAGATGGTTTTGTGTTGAGGGTGTGTTGGCCGCAGCAGCTGCTCTCATTGCGCCTCTCTCCATTCTTCTCACCCTCACGCCCACACACACTCAAACACACCCACACACACATGCAGGGCTCCTGAAAAGTACACCGGGATCACCTGATGGAACTAGACACTGATCCCCTCCATTATTCATGAGCTGACCGAGAGCAGATACATGACCACCCTAATATGCTGTAAATTCCTAACACAGCACTCTCCTGGCATCGACCACTCTCTCCGTCTCCGAGTCCTCCTGTGATTTCACACCCGCCGCAGACGACGCAGCCACACTTTGTCATACAAAAAACACCATGCGGCTTATGACATCATTCTCAAATTATGAGGGAAACAGCTCGGCGATGAGCAGAGTGAGCGCAGGAATAAAAAATGAAGCATTTTCACTGTTCTCTCCCTCCTCCCCCGCCCCTCTTTGTCTCAGCCTCTCCCCCCTCTCTCCCCTCCCCTTCACCTCTCCTCTGAGGAAGAACTTCAAAGCAGCTCTGAAGTCAGTGGGATAGAGGAAGGGGATCCCTAGGGGACATTACCACACACACACACAAACACACACACACACACGGAGTACACACACACAGAGCCCAAAGATGGCTAACAAGCAGTCAAACAGTGCCCTTTGAGCAGTAACTGGGTGACAGCTTCAAACGGGCCCGACTCGAAAAGAGCGTGGCCGTTTCTCATGACTGTATTGACTTCAATAATGCAGTTTCATGTGCCCATTTTATCGCACATCTCTTGCCAAAACAGACACACACTCCCACCGACACGCACAAGCACATGCACACCACAGAAAACACATCCGTCTAGTAGAGAAGAATGTACCAATTTCAATGGAGAATAAGGCTAATATTTAATTTAGTAATAATAGATCTGAGGAAACTAATGAATAAAACATTGTCTCATTTAACAATTATCAGCTGAAGAGGACAAAGTTCATTAGAAACACACCCCTAACACCACAAAATCTAAAAAGTTGTGTTGAATTATTCAGTTTTTAGTCCTTGATCTAAATTTTATCTAATGTTTTTCTGCTTCTTGATGAGGATGAAACTGGGGCTAAGCTCCCTTTGATCAGCAGATGAAGCAGGCATTCTCTTGATCTTCCAACTTGCTTAAATGCTTTCCACAGTGGGAGGCTGACCTCAAACCTAAAGTTGCATTACAGACGTACAGAATCCAAATCCAAACTATCCCAAGGAAAACTTAATCAGCTCTGAATGACTGATTTCGAGAGGATGTGAGAGGAGGACGGGCTCTAAACAGATGAGCTGAGGCTCATATTGGCATCTTTATCCCCATACAAGAGGCTCACAGCCTGACTTGGTTATCAAGATGAGTCATACTCTGTAGCAGCCATTTGTGAGAGGCACCTCCCAAAGGTGGCGCAGGTTGAAAGGGGGGTGCTGAGGGGAGAGATGTGAGGCAAAGATACAGTTTGAGGTTAAAGGGAAAGGTGTGTGCTGGTGTTCTTAAAACAACTGGAAGTTGTAGTTTGGCACGCTCACCGACACGGTCAGCAGTTGCAGCAGCAGCAGCTGTGACGCAAAGCTCAGAGGCAATTAAAGTACTTAAAAACCCTTAATGTCTGTTTGTGCAATTCATGTAAAAATGGCACACTTTCATAAGGTTCTAACACAAAGACAACATACACATATTTTTAGATTCAGTCTGATGTCCATCACATATAATTATTAGGGGTGTCACAATTTCTATATTAAATGGAAAATCAATCAAAATTATCTTTTCTTTTCCATAATCAAAATCCTTTCCCCAACCCCAGCTACTTGCAACAACCACCACATGTCTGAGGAAAAAACAAAAACAACACAGTGTAGCTTACTGGCCGTTATATCACACTTGATACCATATAGACTTTTTTCTTATAAGTAGAATTTGAAAATGTAGGCCTAAATGACAGTCGTCAGGGCATGAAACCAATCATTTGTTGATCTTAACAAATCAAGACTCAATAGTCTAATAATGGCATAGCCATCAGAACAAAAAGTTTTTGAAGTTATGTGATTGAAAACATATATTTAATCGAAGCTTTTGGAATAATTCAAACATGAACACTTTTTGAAGGTTTTGTTTCTGCATAAAATGGCAATGCCGATTGTGCCTGTAGACCAAAGTGAATCAGAGAAAAGTCTTTGTAATGGTGTAACTAAAGTTTTTACAGTGAAAAAAGATGGCCCCAACATAAAATACCTGCTTTTAGAATGGAGTTTGGTCCGTCCACTCAAAAGACCACCAGGAGCAGAGGGTATTTTAACGTTAATAATTCACATAAATTGAGCTGATCTACCTTCTAATAATGAACCTTGTAAACAGCATGAAGTAACAGGAAGTGGAGCTAAAATCGACCTGTTTTCTGCTTCTCTCAGTTCATAGTAAAAGGTCATGTAATAAGCAATCAAATTGCAATCAAAACAGGGACAGTGGTTCCACTTCATTCCACTGCTCTCCAAACAGATAGGTCCAGGGCTGAATTTCACTACTATCCCCCTGTAAATTGTAATGAGATCTGCACCCCTGAGCCACTGAAGTCACAGACTTCATAGCAAAACTGTACCTGTTATCTCAGAGGGAGGATGCAGAATTCAACAACATGTCTACCTCCCATACTGGATTCAGCATCGCTTCACTAAACATTGGAAATGTACAAAATAAACCCACACATGATGATACATGTGCTGCTCTACTGCCAGATTTTGAGAAATGGGATAAAACATCAAAAGCAAACTCCAAGAAGAATCAGCCAGACAGACAGCGAGCGAGTGTGTACCTGTTTGTTGTGTGTGTATCTGTTTGTGTGTACTCAAAGGTGGAGGATTAAAAATGGATGCGCTCTAACATGGGAAGAGTGGCGTTCTATTTTGTCAGCCTGAGTGCCGTGACACTGCAGGCCCCGCTGCACAGCCGGAGGAGGGGTGGAGGATTTTCTTACGGGGATAATTTATCTCAGGTAACCTTAATGGAAGATAGGAAGGAAGGTGCTGCATTGTGCCTGTGAGTGGGCTGCTGCAGGTTCTGATGATGGCAACAACACCCCACACAACAACAGCACACAGCTCATAACAGCCTCTCAAGGACCGCAGCCAGTGCAGAGTGTGCTGGGTATCGATCTATATCAGATCAGGGTCTTATAGCAACAGCAGAAGATGGTTGGAGGTTACAGCACCAGGATATCTCCAGTAGTGTCTGGTAGGAGGGAAAATTGTAAATTAGTTTTCAGATAAATTGCTTGTGTGTGAGATTGTTTCATCCTTTTTTTATGAATTATTTTGATATTATCATCGTGGGGAATCAGGTCTGTGAAACATATGCATACAGAATGTCACACACCACCTGCTCATACTGGTGGCCATTAACAGATCTCTTTCTATCTCTTTCTTCTTTTGTGCTTGATTTCTCTTTTTTTTGTGACACTCAGCATAGGGCTGGGTAATATATTGATATTATATTGTATCTTGATATGAGGCTAGATATCAGGGGGGCAGTGGATCACAATATTCACGGTTCGGATCGTATCACAGTTTTTAGTCACAGATCGGATCATTTTTTGGATCAGCAAAAGAGAAAAGACATGGGATTCAGGTAAGATTATTTTAATTTATTTTATTTCATTTTACCCACTGGGTCATTATATCTACATTACTGAAATAATGTGGATAAAAAATCGCATTCTGAAAGCACCAATAGTCCACCATACAATACTGTGGAAATATGGATGTTGACGTATTTGGTCAAAAACATTGTGATATTTGATTTTGCCTGTATCACCCAGTGATAATACAACAAACTTACTTTATCACCTTTGCTGCTTCCATTCTTTGGAGTACTCATGTCATCATTCATATGATAGGTGTTTCAGTTATATCGCACAGGCCTAACTCCACACACAGTGTTTTATCCACCGTCCACTCATTCCACGGTCAGGTTAACAATAATAAACATGCAACACTCAGTTACACTTTCAAAATGAAGCAGTTTAGATTAAAATTACTTTCTCAGACCGTTGGTCTCACATGGGAACCACACCATGGTCTTCCGGATGAAAATTCTATGTTTGACCCTCTTTTCTAAACCGTCCTTCTCCCTACCTGAACTTGCTCTTTATATTGCATTCATCCTTATTAATTTGAAAGTTACGCTCATTGTCACTAAAAAATGTACAATTCTTGTCTATGTATGTAAATCTATAGATAACATTTCATGACTCTTTCACAAACTGCCTTGATATGAGTCTGTTAGAGATGTGGGAGAAAATCCACAGCCCTCCCTCAGAGCTAAAATGTATTCAAAGCTGCCTGAGTCTACTCTGATATGAGGCTTCAGCAGTCTGAGAAAGACAAATCAAGAGGGCATCTGCCAAACTTAGAATCTTTTTATTACTAATCCCTTCTTTTAATATAATATTAATATTATGTAATATTAAAACCATAACTTTGGAACACACCCACTTGATTTGTGTAACCTGTAGCCTGTTGGAGCCTCATAAATATATAAAAACTTTGGAATTCATTTTTATACAGATCTGTGGATTTTGCCCCCCATGGGAAGGGATCTTTCAATGGGCCAGTATTCAAAGGAGCAGGCTCCAAAATTAACTTTTTTGTCCACCGGCCAAATAGCTAGCAAATGTTCAAATTTTACTCAGTAGATTACAATTGTTTTTTTGGCTGGTGAGTGAAGCAAATCTACCAGCCACTTGGATATTTACCAGCATTTGGCTGCTGGCTGGTGCTACTTTTGTGCCCTGAACAGGAGGAAGGACAGCGAGTGAAACCTATTTTAATGTTCATATGAGTACACACGTGTAAAACTGAGACCCTACCCTTTAAGCTAAATATTAGTAAGTGAATTTAATTTAACAAAGTGAGTGGAATAAATTAAGTGATCTCAAATAGAGCTGCAACTAACAATTATTTTAATTGTCTAAAGTAATCTGTCGATTACCTTATCAATTCATTGATTAATTGTTTGGTCTATAAAGTGTCAGAAAATGGTGAAAAATGTTGATCAGATTTCCCCAAAGTCCAAGATGATGTCCTCAAATGTCTCTTTTGTCCACAACCCAAAGATATTCAGTTTACTGTCATAAAGAAGTTAAGAAACCAGAAAATATTCACATTTCAAAGCTGGAATCAAAGAATGTGGGATTTCTGTCTTAAACAACTGCTCAAACCTAAACAATTATCAAAATAGTCGGC
Organism: Lutjanus argentimaculatus; assembly: GCA_034769285.1. Taxonomy (NCBI): domain Eukaryota; kingdom Metazoa; phylum Chordata; class Actinopteri; order Lutjaniformes; family Lutjanidae; genus Lutjanus; species Lutjanus argentimaculatus. Next base: position 41,503,141 of record JAWZSL010000004.1, on the reverse strand, counting down.
TATTAATTTAATAATAATTATAATCAAGTGATCAATGCTGCTCTAATCTCAAAATAATTTTCAGATTTTCTAGTCTGTAAAACTTCCCCAACTTAAAATCTAATATTATGTGATGTTTACTTGCTTAATGTAAAAGTTATCTTCTATCAATCATCATCAATCAATCATCATCATCATCTATCACTGTAACTAAATAACAACAAAATAAAAAATAAAAAAAACATGCTGCTAATGTTTTTTTTTTATATATATGAAATGTCTCAAATATCTTTTGGTGCAAGGTTTCGTTCAATCTCTGACTGATCACTGTGATAAGTTTTCTTCAATAACTCCAACATAAAACACAATTTTCTTAATATGCTGCTTCACACCCACTCCACCCAAATGATACATCAGTAAAACTCAACTCTTTAGCTAGAAATACTCTCTAAGTGGGTTTGGATTTGAGACATGAAGAAAAATTGACAGGCCTTTTAAATAAAACATGAAGGAGTTACCACCTGCAGAGAAACCACACAGCCCAGCCTCGCTACAGTCCTCACTCCGCCGACTGAAGTACAGATTCAAGGAGAATCACAAAGTAATGTTTCAGGCTTTTCCTGTTTCTTGCAAATCCAGAGTCTATTTCTATGAATTCTTTCTATGAATAAGCAGATACCTGTGTGTGTGTGTGTGTGTGTGTGTGTGTGTGTGTGTGTGTATCAGACCACATCATGAGACGATGTCCAGCTATTGTGCTTTGACACTTGGTAAATGGTACTTGCCGGAAACACTCCAGTCTGATAACAGCCACCTTTCTACCCTTCCTCCACCACCCGTTCCACTGTCCCCTTGTCCCCTTTCCCCCCCGAGGCTTCACCAGCAGCGGCTTCGCCCTTCAGGAGAGCTGAAGAAGAAGGAAGTAGGACAGGAGGAGGAGCAGTGTGTGTCTGCCAGCGTGATGGAGGAGAGCGCAGGGAAGCATGCACTGACAGAGGCTGCATGTGGCGAGGAGGGACAGCCAGGAGAACCACTGAGATGCTGCAGAGTGGTGCTGGTGGTTGAGGCGGAGATGGTGGAGGGGGGTGGAGTATCATCGCTCATCTAGGAACAATGTAAATGTGGAGCAGGAAGGAGACAGATGCTTGGTGGAGGAAAAGGCTGAGAGACAGACGACAGAGGAAGATAGAGCCGGAGTGACTGACATTTCTCTCACACACCTCTACGAGCAGCCACATCCTAATACAAGCTAATCCCTCTATCAGCCTCTTACCTCACCTGGGCCTATCTCACCACCTCTGACAAAATGGAAGATTGCTTCCCCCAGATACACTCAGTTATTTCAGTTTGGTCATACGCAGCGCAGCGGTGCTCGAGTCCCATGCAGCTGAGTATTTGGTCAGCACCATCACTGTCCTGTCAGTCACACAGCTCCTGCTGACTGTTCCTTTTCAAGTGAGCAGCATGTCACACACCAGGTGCTGATTGTTCATAAAGGACAGAGACAAACACTCATTTGCTATGTCGGCACGGATCGCAGCAAGCATTTGTGAATTTAGTCACACAGCTGTATATTGTCATATAATTTGCAGCAGCAGTTTTGTCATCAGTTATAGTCTGAAAATAATAATTATTTTATTATCAACTAGTCTGATGATAATTTTCTCAATTTATTAATCATTTGGCTTAAGATTTGTCAAAAATATCCCAAGGTGACATTTTCAAATAGCTTGTTTTGGCCAACCAACAGTCCAAAACAATTCTCTTATAGTGATAAAAAACTAGAGCAACAACAACAACTAGTCAACCATAGAAAATCAGATGCTAAATATTTTGATAACTGATCAATCATTTCAGTCATTTTTCTAGCTTCTTAAGCGTAAGGTTTGTGCTTTCCTTTGTTATACATGAAAGAAAATGAAGAGTCTTTGGGTTTTGGACTGTTGCCTGGGCAAAAGAAGCAATTTAAAAGATGTCACTTTGGGAAATTGTGATCAGCATTTTTCCCGTTTTTTTAATTTAAAGACTCAACAATTAATCAACAATTAATCAATTAATCATGAAAATAATCAGCAGATGAATCAATAATGAAAACAATCATTAGTTGCAGCCCTATATACAACAGAAAAAAAGCAGCAAATCCTCAAATTGGATTAGCAGAAAACATCAAATATTTGGTATTTCAATTGGAAATGACTCAAAAGACACAGTGGCAGTCTATTCATTTCTGTAAATCAACTAATGAATTAATCGACAAATCATTTCAGCTCTTGTATCAATATTTTGTGCCACAATATAATATTCCATGTGTTAGGAAATGGCTCCAAGCTAGTCACACACACTGAGGTCCTCTCTGTTGAAAATAATTGAAGCGCTTCACTGTCCCTGTCAGGATTTACTGTGTTTTATGAACTTCTGAGATCTTTTTATATTCTTCTGCATCACTATTTTTTCTAATATTCCAGTAGAATTTTATCCTTTGCTTAGACCTTTGATTTGATATGTGTTGTATTAAATACATCAGGAAGGACAACAACTAATGATTTTTATTGTTGAGTAATCTGTTGATTATTTTTTCAATTAATCAATTAGTTGTTTGGTCCATAAAATGTCAGAAAATGGCGAAAAATGTTGATGACTGTCTCCCAAAACCTAAGATGACGTCCTCAAATATCTTGTTTTGTCCACAAAACAAAGATATTCAGTTTACTGTCTGAGAAGATAAGAAACCGGGAAATAGTGACATTTAAGAAGCTGGAATCAGAGAATTTGTACTTTTTTTTTTTGGATGACTCAAACAGATAAATTGATTGTTAATATAATTGCAGCTCTTATCAGGATGTCCAAGAACTCTTACAGTTCCCAGAGAGACTGCACAACAGCAAAGAAGTTAGATTTATCTATTTAAAATATGTCCTACATGTTTTGGTTTTATTTTCAAAAGAAATCGTAGTTAATCCCTAAAACATCTGCTCTTTCACGTTTTTCAAATGAACCAGAAGCTGTAACAAAGCGACACTCCCTCAGTGCACAGTTTTGTGCTTCGGGAAATATTTACCAACAATTTACAGTTTGGCTGCTCAGGAGACCTGACACTTCAGCCCACCAGCACTGAATGAAGATTCACACATTGTTAATAAAAATGACACCACGTAGGACACTGTCAACTGCTTCAATTATAAATAGAGCAAAAGCACCAAGATCACCAAGAATTTAAAGAATTTGCCATCAGGGTAAAGTAAAAGCTCTGCCACTAGACTGACAAAACGGTACATGACCAAATAACTCTTCAGTCTATTTACAAACTATTCTCAATGGGAATGAGGAAACCATCCGGCTCATGTTAAGTAACCACATCTGTCAACCAAAGTCCGTTCAAATTTCTGCCTCTTTAGAGAATCCTGTTTCATATAACTATCACTCACACGCATATTAATATATTTACTGCTGTGTGCATCAGCCTTAAAACGCTGGATGATTCCGCACATGAACACGCTGTGTGATCTGTAGTGGAGGCGGTTTAACCAGACACAAACAAGGCGACAGTATCAGCACACTGACGGTGATGTTAAATGTCCCGCAGCCAGGACAGAGGGGATGTAAAGAAACAGCAGCTGGCCACAGTGTAGCAGCGGAAATCGACCAGTTATAAAACAGCACCATCTGCAGCAAAAAACACGGTGCCCGTAAGCCCTCTGTCACTCAAGTGTCCTGGTTTCTCTCGAATAAACTAACCACAGGGTGATTTATGACGCACAAACAGCACAAGGAGCTAACGTAAACACCGCCTTAATACGGCCATACAGTCTTAATGAACCAGGAAGGGAAGGGGAGCTTGTTCTTCTTCAGCGATGCCCGTTATTATCCCTGCCTGCCTCCACCAACTTGATCCTATCCGAGCTTCTTTATAAACTCTTACCTTTTCTGCAGTCTTCAGCCTCGTTGCTGCTGGCGTTTCAGGCGGATATCGGTGGGTGTTCTACGGTATTTTTTCAGGGACTCGGGTCGGTGCTGGTGCTGATGTTGAGCTGTCTTCAGTCCCTCCTCTTCAGCGTTAGCTAGCCCGCTGTCTCCGCTCGGCTTGTGGTGCTGAAGTGGACAGCGCACCGAGGAGAGCTGGGAACAAAAACCCCACACTGCGCTTCCCCGGCCCCGCCCGCAGCGCAGCGCCCTCTGCCGGGCCGGAGGAGCGTCTGCGACAAGCCTTATGGAGTCAAGTGCACTGGGAGAGCGTCACCTAGCGTGGTGTTTTGTTAATGTTTCTGTGTGGACGAGTCTGTCCATAACATGGGCCACAATGAGACATGGCAGCCATATTGATCTAATGGGTAAACAGGTATTGCCTATAATATAATTAACTGCTCACAATGACAACGCTAACATGCTACTGCTTATCATGTCCACCTTCTGGTTTGACACGATAACATGCTAACATTAAACCTTAAGTAGACTACAGCTAAGGCTGATAGGAGTGTCATTAGTTTTGCAGGTGTTTGGTCAAAAATACTTAACGGGAGCCATATTGATATGAAAAAGTAGAGTCAGCACAGGTGTTTCCAATGATACAAATTAAAGGGATAATTCACTCAAAAATGAAAATTCAGTCATTATCTACTCACCCTCATGCTGATTGAAAGCAGGGGTTAATTTTTTAGTCCACAAAACACTGCTGGAGTTTCACAGGAAACAGTGTTGCAGAATCTCTCAAACAATGGAAGTGAATGGTGACAGGTTTCAAACAGAAAAAAACAACTTCAAATAAACTATAATAAAATAAAATGCTTCCAGTCTGCCTGCTCATCTGGTGTAATCCAAGTCTCATAAAGCCCCAACATGCCAAGATGACTATGAAAAAACTCATAAAGATCTACTAGGTGTGTATGGTGTGAAGGTGTGCGCACAAGTGAAGGGCCTGCTGGGGCTTTAGGAGACTCAGACCAGATGAGCAGTCATTTTTTCAGTTGTTTTTTGCCTTTGAGAACTGGTCACCATTCACTTAAATTGTTTGTGAGATTCTACAACACTGTTTTCCCGTGAAACTCCAGCAGTGTTTTGTGGACTAAAAAACTAAATCCGACCTTCAATCAGTGTGAAGGGTGGGTAGATAACACTGAATTTTCAGTTTTGGGTGAACTATCCCTTTAAGCTCCTGTTCAGCAGACAGCATGCACAATAGCAGCACCCTGACTCTTTTTGACCTGAATGGAAGTGAACCTTAATTAGTATCATTGTTAACACTTGTGTTTACCCTACTATTTTATTTCAAAATGACTGGTGAAAAACTGTTACCAACAAAAAGGCCTTTTTCACAGACACTCACAGTAGAAAAAGCTAATGATTAATCATTAAAAAGTCAAAATATCTGCTGTCATCAGACCCCTGTATCAGCTATTCAGGAGTAGATAAAGTTCCTCTATACAGTATGGTGTGTTTTACTGTACCTCTACATCATGGCAGCCATATTGATATGAAATAGTTGGGTAAACACAGGTGTTACCAATGATACTAATTACGGTCCCATTGTGTTTAGTGTAGCAGAAACTTTCCAGTGAGCCAACATACACAAAACAGTGGTGAAAGAAATGGAAGAAGTACTCTGGCGTTTTACTAAAGTAAAATTAGCAATACTAGTGTAGAAACACTCTGATGCCAGTAAAAGCCCTGCATTCAAAATCTCACTTGAGTAAAACTACAAGGATCAAAATATACTTAAAGGAACAGTTCACCCCAAAATTAAAAATATATATTTTTCTGCTTACCTATAGTACTATTTATCCATTTAGACAGTTGGGAGTTGTTGAGTTTTGGAGATGTCCGTCTTCTCTTGAGTAAAGTGGCACAAACATGTACAATTGTACAGCGAGTAAATGTACTTTCCACCCCTGACTGTCTCTATTTGACCTGAATGTAACAGAACCTTAATTAGTATCATTAGTAGCACCTGTGTTTATTCTGTTACTCCATGTCAACATGGCCGCTGTGGAAAAGGTCTGTTATCATCTGGAGATCATATCAACATTGTTTCTTTCACAGAAGACATTTTGGCACGTCACAGTAGGAAACACACAGGTAGAAATGATTAAATGAGTGATGAACGGATTCCATTAAGCTGCTTCAGGTTCATGGTTCTCATCGTTATGTTGTTGCTAACACTTGAGGTTTTCCTGCAGTGACAAGTCAACATGTCTATCAGTGTATTCAGGAGTGACGTTCTTCTATAAACTGTGTGCTCTACTTTACAGACTTTGTACACTTTGTAATGACCATCATTGATGAACAGTATGTCGATAGTAAACTTTAGTAAACAGCTTCTTCAATATTAACAATGACACGATTATTACTATTATTCTGAATCTTTACGTGACAGTTACACTGCTACTGTTGCACGGTGGTAGAGTTTTATACAGACTACAGACCTGCTCTATTTGAAAAGTGCCCTGAGATAACTTTGTTATAATTTGGTGCTATACAAATAAAACTGCATTGAACTGAATTAATAATGTTTACTCATTAGAATTAGTTATTAGTAATGCTAGAAAAGTTTTTATGTGTCCAATAATAAAATAGTTTATTAATGTAATCAAAATGTTATTGTCTCCTATCAGCTATGATACAAAATATTATTTGTAATTTATATCATACAAACTAATAATAAAATAACATAAACCATAGCATTACTAATACTTAGTTAACATAATTCATTAGAATTTAACTGTTAACAGTAAAATCACTATAAACTAAGTTTAATTAACTATCAATTTACCATTTATTAATGATGTTATTAGAAAGTGTGAACGCAAGATCTAATGCAGTGATTTTTAAAAACAGGAGTCCTTAAGTGGCTTGTAGGGCGTCCCTGGAAAATTGAGGAATAGAAAACTTTAACTTCATATTTTTTGGAAGTTGGAGCAACAAGGGAAGAAACATGGCTGGCTGTTTTGATTGATTATGATTTATAGTGATCCTAGCTTGATCATTTATTGGCTATGAAGAATATATATCTTTTTCAAACATAAAGAAATACTGGGGGGATTCTTTAAAACAAAATTCTTGCACATTCTTGTGGGGGTCCTTGACATGAAAAAGTTTGGGAACCCCTGATCTAGTGAACTTTTGCCCTGATTCTAAGGAAAGATGTTTGTTATGATGTAGTGAACCTGTAAAACTGCAAAGACTTAACTCTCTAATGAAAGCTGACACACTTTCAAAAGTATAATTTAACCATCTTTCATTTTACTGAGACCCTCTAGACCCCTTTCAAGAAGTCCTGGTGGTCCACAGACTTCATGTTAAGAACCGCAAAACTTAATATCCTGAAATAACCCCCACTAACTAAATCTGTTCATTTTCTCTTACTTTTTTTTTTCACTGGTGTGAGAAACACAATGCAGCTTCAGATATATGTGGTGCTGTAAGACATACTGCACTGGGTAAAGCTCAGTAATTGAAGGCAATAATATATTTAACACAGAAAAAAGAACCTGAGATGTGAAAGGAACTGAGAATAAATGCAGTTTTGAATGGGTGTTCCCAAATTATTCAAACAGAAATGAAGTAATTCACAGTCTTCCAACCATCCGAGCTTCAGCTTCACCAAAGAAAATGATTCTGTGGATGAGAAATAATTAAATGTAAAGGCCTATATTACAAGTATGTTATATCTACATCATCAGAATTTAATCATAGTTCACTTATTAGTTCCTCTGATTTTTGGCTGTACTGAATACATTCTTTTTCAGCTGGTGAGTTTTATTGGAATGTGATGATGCATTATTGAAAGTCTTGGAGCAGAGTGTTGAGTCTTTTTTAATCTTTCCACATGCTCTCCTCTGACTTGCGCTCTCCTGTGCACTGTGATGGAGGTTTAGGTTTACTCTGAAGGTCACATGGGGTGTACGTTGTCCCGAGTGGCGGGCTGTAAGGAGTGGTCCAGGGCAGCAGCGGGGTCGCCCTGGGTGACGGCGAGGGTGGCCTGCTCCGGCAGCAGGCTCGGGTCTGTCAGGATGGCTGTGGTGGTGCTCAGGAGGCGGAGTGAACTCAGAACCACTGAGAGAAATGACAAAAACAGATCACAGCTAATGGGAAAGTACAACGTAAACATATGGAATTATAGCAATAATATAGCAATCAGTCTATCAAAATGATCGGACTTACTGGGTCTCAGGGCAGGCAGGGAACAGTGCTGGTCCAGCCAGGACAGAGTGGACCGACACAGGTCCTCCACACTGGCAGTGGACACCATTCCATTATAGGACTCAAACAGCGGCTCGATGATGATACTGAACTGACTCTTAGTTGAGGAAAGAAGTCTGGCTCATTCAAACAATAGAGTTCATAAACATTCTTCCTGTGTTTTGTTTTGTAGGTAATTCTGGAGAAAGATAGTTGATTGCTGAGTCTCGTTTCCAGGAAACTTACGTTTTAAGAATGAGACTCAACAATCAGCTATCTTACCGAGCTGTGATTGGCCAAAATATACTAAGCACAGGCTTGGGGAGTAATGAATAACATGTAATGGGATTATGTAATCAGGATACAAAAAAGGTGACTGTATGACTGCATGACAATTACAGAGTCTTATTTCTAGGAAATACTTACGTTTTAAGACTCAACAATCAACTATTTTACCGACCTGTGAAGTCTAAAACCTGAAAACAGCCAGAGGAGCCAAAATATACTGAAGTACAGGCTTTGGGAGAAACAAATTCATAATCTTGATACATAAAGAAAGATAACTGCATTTCATTACTGATACAGAAAAAAGATGTAATCAGATTACAGTTATATTTAGTAAAAATGGGGATTATTATTAGGATTACAATTTTAAAATACTTAAAAAAATAAAATTAAATTAAAATAGTCTCACAACACCACTCTGGTCTTCAGTGAAACCAGCTAATCTTACATTTGCCAATTCATTATCATGGCCTCTAGCGAAAAAAAAATCACTGAGAGGAAATTTCACTATAATTTGTTTTTTAAATCAGAAAACAACTGCAAACCTACCATCCAAGACTGGATGAACTTATTTCAATATACATGTAATGTTACAGCTAGCACCAATTGCTAACGTTAGCTGCCTTGAAATCCAAGGTTAGCTAGCTAACCTGTCTATGTAACTACTGATGTGTGTTGGTATAAACACAAATCCCAAGTTTACAGCAATTAAGTTGAAGTTTGAGTGTGACATGTGAATAGCTACTTAACAAAGTACATTTAAATACACATAATTAGTGCTATTAATCTAAAGGAAGGGATATCTGGACAAAAAAATTAAAAAACTTAACAGTGAAAATAAAACATATTAGGTTAAACAGATAAAACATATTCAGTGTTGAGTTAATCCAAAAGTAACAGAAGGTAATCAAGTTACATTACTTTAATATTGTAATACTTGGATTAGGTTACTGACTACATTTTTAACAGGTAATTAGTAACTGTATCTGAATACATTTTTAAAGTAATCCTCCCAACCCTGCTTACGCATTGCATAGTGTCTCAAATGTTGTGCATAGCAAAGTGCTTTAAGACTGGTGTTATCATATAACTGCCTTATTGTCAACAAGTCCCTAAAAAGAACAAAACCAACAAAATGTTAGTCTGTTAACCAATACTTCCTGACTTCTCTACCCTCTGTGTGGCACTCAGGCCTATTGGTTCGGGATTAACCGTTAAAAACAGGTCATATATTGTTTCATTTTTTAAAAAGGCTCAATAATTCCCTATAAGAGCTGGGCATTGTAGTTTTTAACCAACATTACTGAAACAGGAGTAAATAGTGAATTTGTTGGGGACTATTTTAGGCTGCGGATTAGTACACATTAGGTGCATTAGTGAGTATTTACAGTAGGAGGATGATGTGTGTGATTGATTCAAAAAACTACAGGATGTTCATTGTAGTGAAGGAATACACTGAGGGAACAGTGTATATGGATGTGTTTTTGGACAGTTTCTAGACAATAAAGGAGCTACATGGCACAGAGGAATAAGATCATATTTAAGGATCTGACAACACAGACTTCAGTAGAATCTATTCACTGTTCACTGGTTTGGTTTTTAATGGGTTTTGTTCATGATTATAAAAATACATACCATCATCGGAATTATTCTTTAATGGTTATTTCAGTCATAACAATGTGAGTGAGTGGCTCACTGTTTTGGAAGCAGCACTAAACTAGCGGACAAAAACAAAATGAGTCAGTTCTCAGTGTTGAATAGCAGTGTCTGTGGAGAGGCTAGAAAATCAGCAGTCAAACATGTGGTAAATGTTGCCATCTTGACTCTGTGTATAGAGAAAATACCCTCTTGCAGAAGTGTGTGTTTCTAATTTAGAATTTCAGCAGTCAGATAAATGCACATTCCCTGCAGGGACCATAGAGAATACCTTAATATTCATGCAAAGAAAACAGCCTCAAGGTGTTTTTGTGCAACACACAAGGATGATAAAATCGTAATCTAATCTTCTTATCTTGCCTGCGAGATAACGGCAGCAGTAACAGATTTGGTGATCATTAAGGAGAGAGGTATGGATTAATATTACAACATTTTTGTATGCATCTGGTATTTGCAAAAGACAGGCATTTGTTTTAGCTGCCTGATCACACTGAGACGCCCCAGATAAAAAATGTTCTTTGTATGAATTTAAACTGTTATTATCCTTAAATCTGTACAAAGACCAGGTTTTGGTCATTTACCAAAGTAAAAGCTCCATTTCCTTAGATGTTTTTCTCTGCTACACTTTAAAAACAGAATAACTCTGTCATCCTTCCAGATTGGCACAATGCTAATGCTAATGATAATGCTTTAATTAGTTCATTTGGATTCAAAGAAAATGGTTTGGGGAACAAAACAAAATTTGATATTCCTCCAAAGTCAGAAGAAGCCAGTTGATGCAGCAGCCAAGGACTGCAAAGTAATGAAACAGAATGTCACACAGGAATAGACGGGTACAGTTAATACTCAACACTGGATTATTATAATGTTTTACACAGATTAAGTAAGTTGTGTTTGTTGCAGTGGGATGTTTTAATTAACCAGATCATAAGGATACGATCCAGAACTTCCAGTTCTGCAGTGTCTGCGCCTGGACGTACTCTCTGAACTTCTGCCTCATGTGGTCAAAGCGTTGCCGTGTGATGGGCACACCAGTGGCTGGTAGCTGCTGCTGACACGCACTGCAGGAGAAGACACACACACAGTAAACACAGAAGCAGGGAAAGACCAACGAGGGATATTAAAGGAGAGGTTCACAATTTATCAAGTCAGGTGGTCATATGTAGATTGAAACCGTTTTTGCTCGCTGTAGTCATCCCTGCTGTTCATACTGGCCATTAAAAAGAAAATTCATCACTTTTTATGTGAATACCCATCACAGATATATAATAACGTACATGATGGCAACCTACTTGATCACAGTGTCTGACAAAAAGCTGAGAAAAATCCTGACTAAATACACCCTGAGGAACACAACCTGGCAGTGGAGGTGGGCCGACACAGACAGACCTGCTGCCCACAGAGGAGAGGTTGTGTTTCTACAGCGACCAGGGTACAATAGAGACAGAGCTGCACTTCTTGACTCAGTGTAAACAATACAAACACAAACCTACAACAACTCTTACTAATCCATAGCCCCTCTTGTTCTTCTTGCCCTTTTGTGTTGTTATTGTTTATTTTGTTTACTGTGTGAAAGTTTGTATCGATATGCTCTAGTAACATTGTATTTTATGCAGTCATGCCAATTAAGCTAATGCATTGAAAAATTAAATGAATAAGTAACTAGACAGTGAATGCAACAATGGTGTTCATTCAGTCCAATGAGAGTTGCTCACCTGGCACATAAGCCAAAAAAGTTTTCCAGCTTCCAGGTTTACTTCCTGGATAGACGGCCCGCTGAATATGAGCAGTAGTGTTTCCCCTCCTTGCCCCTGCCCGTGTATTACTGTTTGGCCCCTGGACTTTAAATTGTGACAATATCACAGACTTTAAATTGCTTTTTTGGCTCTACTTAACTTTTACAAATATAAAAACTAAGTCTATGATGTCCAATCAGTTGTAATGTTAAATGTAGTTAATTGGCCCCTTCAAAGTCCCACCCCTCTTGGAACCTCCCATACTTAAATATGCTGTGCTTGGATCATCTGTGCTGAAAACATTAACATTAGCTAACTTCAGATGTGACTACATGTTGCTTTTACAGGTCCTCCAGCAACATCTTTAACCATCTTAAAAAATGTTTCTTTTCAAATAGACAGGCCAAGCACCTAGCATATATGAGTACAGGAGACTAAACTAAAGGTTGACCAGGCTTGCTCAACTGTTATTGGAGCAGAGGGCAAAAAAGAAAGGTCAATTGAAGCAATAAATTCCTCAGTGTGTGCAATATTGCCAGAGAACTCTGAGTGCCATGCTGGCAGTGCCAGCATGTACCAGGATGTGTTGTGTGCAATCATCTGACGCGACACCTCTGTTGCTGTGTATTATACACCCCAAGAAAACCTTTCAGTTTCCTTGCACCACCCTAGCCTGTAGCTATTACTCTGTTGGCCAAAACATGGTATTAGGTAACAAAAATACTTATCTAGCACGCCCCCGGGTTACCATCCATGCTGATATAGCCCTAGTTCTTCTTTGCCTCCAATTACATCACTGTGACATCACTGGATGCAGGAGCTTTCAGCTTTCTAGGTCAGAGTAGCACTGAAGAATATATTACTTCAATTAACTGCCATCAACACTGATTGGACTGCCACATGAAAAGTCTGTCTTTGAGAAATCCCTTGATTCCAATGGAAGTGATGGGGGACAAAATCCACAGTCCAAAAAATGTGAATTTATCCTTTACATTAAAAAACAATATCACCCTGATCTAATTAAAGCCAAAATATCCATCTCATCCCAGTGGATATACATACACTCACATGCATGTACACATTCACATACACACACACACACTTATACACAGAGGTCAGTCTAGCTAAAGGTCTCACTTGATGGCGGAGTTGAGGAGCTGGATCTCCTCTCTGAGTCTCTGAGCCTCCTCGTGCAGCTGAGCTCTCTCCTGCTGCATCTTACTGATGTACTCAGCCGTCTTCTGCAGGGTCGTGGCTTTACTGATCTGAGCCAGCAGACAGAGGGATTACCACATGTCACAAATGTGCCACAATTATTCACAAATATTCAACATTACTGTGGTGACATTCATAAATATGTGATGTGTCCCCAGCTGCATTTACATCTCATATAGTTTTCCAGTTAAAGTGCATCGACTCGGCTGCTCTGTGGTGATGCTCTCCACCCCCACCTTTCAGCACATCTATCTCTAATGCAGCTGCACATCTTTTCACAGTACCTTTATGCTTGGCTGAGAGCTGAGTGTTGTCACAAGATTATGTAAAGTGTCAAAACCCAGTTTGATGTTGAAAACGCCTCTTCTGCTCTGCAGAGATGTGAGTTATCCTCCTGGTCTCTGTTTGCTGCAGATAACACAGAAACATGTACATCACACCTCACACCCAGATTCACTGGGTGAACTATCACTTTCCTATATTTTTCACTTTTCACATCATGTAGCACTCAACAAGGACTTGATTTTATTATAAAAAAAGCTATTCAACTTCATGCACTACGTTATGAAAACACAGATATATATAAATTAAACGAGAAAGCATGTCCTACCTTACTTGATTCTATCTTTCCGTGTCCTGAGAAGACAGAGTGTGAGGACTCAGGGTTGGAGGCTTTATCTAAAGGGTTTGGTGGTGATGTTTGGCCTGGATGAAAATTCACTAGAGGAAAACATTTGCAGGGAAATTAGATGACCTCTATATGCACACATGCAAAAATCACATATCTACATCATGTCCTCATATGCACTGCAAACAACATTATTTAAAGCTACTACAAGAAGTTTTTAATTATCATTACTGATGCCTCTATATGACCTAAGAATGAATGAAGTTCATGAGACATCCACAACAAGATCGGCTATTTTTGTTACTATTCTTAATGTCTGCCACCAGGGTGGATTCTCCCTGAAATCTGATGAAACAAGCCTGTGTTTACATTTCCCCAGTCACAGTTACAGTGAGAGGTATGTTAGCTGCTTAAAAAGAAGCAGGAGGAGATTTTTATTCAAATAATTTAAAATTTGCTTTACATTAAATCACATAATATATAGTATAGGACATTTAAATGTCCTACATTGTTTTCCTGATAAGAGGAAATAAAACAATGAGATTGCCTGTTAACTTACAAAAATATATAATATATACTTGAAAAATATGGAAAGGATAGGGAATTTATGCATTTATGCACAACTCTTCCTAAGATTTATTGATGAGACTTATTGTGGATTGGGTCGTGATGGTTTGTCATTTTTAAAAAGTGGGTCCCGGTGGCCTGGTGGCTCAGTTGGTAGAGCATTTGCCCCATGTACAGAGAGGCTGTGAGTCCTCTGCAGTGGTTGTGGGTTTGACTCCCACCTGCAGCCCTTTGCTGCACGCATTTACCCCACTCTCTCCCCCTTTCCTGTCACATCTGTCCACAGCTGTCCTATAAAATAAAGGAATAAAAGCTGCAAAAATATATATATGTCAAAAAAGAAAGTTGGTCCCTAGAAAAAAAAGAAAGCAGTGACTCCGTGTTCCCCCAGGGGGAAACACTGACCTACAGCCGTGTTTCCCCCTGGGGGAACATGGAGTCACTGCAGGTGGAGCATGGATCACCAGGAGAGAAATATAGAATGTAGAATGACAATGATTTATGTAGGGAAAATACACATACAAACAAGAGTTTGCTGATGCTACCATGCTGATCTTTATTTCACAAAAATTCAGCTTGGACCCTTTTTTTTATCAGTTGCTTCTCCAATTACTGTCAATAATTGATAATAATTGCGGGGTGGGGGTGTGAGAACATTTTTCAGCTTCTGAAGGGGGGGCGTGCCAGAAGAACTTTGGGAAGCACTGCCATAGATAACAGACCATAAGCATTGTTTCATAATAATAAGTCGTGTGTTTCTTTTTTTGTGTGTCATCACTGACTCCAGGGTTATTTTTTTGGAACTCACACAACTGCATATTATCTTACTGTACAGGACTTATGTATGTTGTTGTTGCATGACACATTAATAATTCAGTGCTGCACCTCACAGAAATGTCAAGCTTAGCTGCATATCATTTAATGTTTACATTACCAGTATGCTAAAGTATTAGCATACAGCACTGGAGCAACCAACCAATACATGACTATTCTGCAGTCCATGTCCTCATCACTAGGTTGATTAGTCGCTCAGCATGTATTCACAATGTATTCCTTGACAATCATTCACCAATTAAAAGAAGACGTGATCTCTAATTGCATGTGGAAAAAGCTGCAAATGTTGTTTGACTCAAGTGTATTGGAGCATTGCAGCTGTACAGTACCTGTTAAGCTGCTCCTGTCCGTGCCGTAGAGCTGGACAGGAGACAGTTTCTCAGTCTTTGGAATGAGGAGGGTTGTGCCAGTGTGTGTGGAGCCCTGCGTGAGCAGGGCAGACACCGCCGAGCCTCTAGAGGTGCTGGCATGGGGTCCGCTGTGACCCAGGGTGGCGCTCTGGCTGTGCAAAGGTGTCAACACCGGGATGGCTGCAGGCCACGCAGCTCCGTGCTGCAGCTGAGACGAGGCTCCTCCAACATGTGTGCTGCTGCCTGACTGCTGAACAACACACAACCTGTACTTAGAAATGCCTTTTCCAAAGTCATTTTTTCCCACAGAGGATGTTAGACAAGCCAATCACAATTGAGAATTCTTAAAAAATACTGTAATTTCCTCAAGGCACTTACAAAGAAGTAGGCAAGTCTGAGACAGCTTCATGTATGATAATGAATCTCTACTACAATTACTATATTTGGATTGGGTTGTGAAGGCTTGTCATTTCCATCCTAAATTTCCATTTAGGTCAGTAGAACAAATTATCAATACATTTACAAGAGTGTATCACAAAGTTCAGGCTTTTTATGATTATCTTTGCAGTTGTGGTCATGTTTTCAATTGTAGCCAACCAACTGCCTTTTGTTGAGATTTCCCCCACTTCCTCATTGTCTGGGGCCCCACAGACCCACTGCTGTGTGTGTAAAAAATACATCAGTATTTGAACCTGATACTGATATTGGATCAGATCTGTCCAAACTCGACTTAATTAGTGAGCTTTCGAAACAGATAACGCAACAAGGATTATTTTTAACCTTGATTAAATCATGTTTCAACTTTAATTCAGATTTAAACCTCTCTTTAAACCTCAGTTTAGTTTTTCTAAATCTACATCAAATTCAACTCTGTTGCACCAAAACCTTCAACTCTATTTAAAGGGATAGTTCACCCAAAAATGAAAATTCAGTCATTATCTACTCACCCTCATGCTGATTGAAGGTCGGGTTTAGTTTTTTAGTTCAGGTTTAATTCATAATGACTGAAGGAGGTTTAACTTTCAAAATGGCTGCCTTTTTGAGATGGACGGAGCAAATTCTTTGCTGAGCTTTCATAAGGTAAATAAGCTAGCCAACTGTTAAGCTACCAAGCAAACAATAGACTATAACATTTTTTAGGTTTTTTTTTTTCACCAGCTAGCAAAACATGTAATGTTGTTTGATTAGATTTTTTTTTCTTTTTAGCTAGCTAGCAAACTGTAATATTTTGTTATGGAATAACAGAACAGCTGAAAGTTTACTAAAATGGATTTAATCATTTTAGACCTAGTTTTGCTAAACTCTAATTTGAAACTAATCTTTGTTGGTACAACCTCTTTGAGGTGCTTTTAGGTGGGTTTTGTTACCTTTGGATAGAGCCAGGCTAAAATGTTCCTTTATGCTAAACTACGCTAACCAGTAATAACTTTATTTTTAGCCTACAGTGGTATCAGTTTTTACAACCAAATTCTAGGCTAGAGAGCAAATTCTCCAAATAACGTCAAACTGTTTCTTTAAGTTGATCAATTATTTGTTGTTGAGATTCTGGGCTGACGCTGCTTTTTAATATTAAAATCCAAGCTCACCGAGGAGCTGGGAGATGATGACCTCTGACTTTTGGCTGTCACTAGAGTCGTATCAAATCCTAGTGCCGGCTTCCCTGAAAGCACAAAAAACTAAAGTGAGTTAATTTCCTCAGACAGGAACATTATTCCAGTCATATTTTTCGATGAATAATGGTTGTTAAAGACAGAACAGGACAGAACTGACTCACGTTCTCGGGCGCCGGAGGAGAGCAGCTTAGCCAAGCAGCTAGTGGGCGTGGGTGCGGTGGATGGGGCGCCAGACAGAGCCACGGGCGGACCAGCTGTCCTCACTCCTCCTGTCTTCTGCTTGTGCTTCCCTCTGACCCCTGTAACAACCACCTGCTCGGGGACGGAGAAGCAGTGGGCCGCAGTGACAGAGGGCAGCACCGCGTGGACCGGGTCAGACACGGTGGCTGGGTAATCTAGAGAGTGGCAGGGAGTCTGGGGGTACATGTCCGCTGTGTGAGGGTAGCTGTGAGCCTGGTGCACAGAGCCCTGGGCCCCCATGGTGGAGGCAGTGTGGGTGATGACAGTGGGGGTCACGCTGGTCGTTGAGTAGTAACCAAACTTGTGGAACGGCAGCGGATACAAAAAAGGAACACTTGAGGAGGCCGGCTGCTCGATGCTGCTGATGTACGCTATAGAAACAGCTGGATCAGGGTATGACTGATGTCCATACGGCATGGTGCCTGATATGATGCTAGATGAGGGGTATTCACCACATCCCTGGTCCGACCTGCTCTGGTCTGGCCGGATATTAGATGATGAGGGCTGAGATAAACTGTCAGATGACAGATTAGGCTGGAAAAAGAAAGATTGACCAACAATACTATGAATTACTAATAAAATACTTTTGCAGTGATACATCTGACAAGCAGGGGGAGCAGTTTTTATCTGCAGTACCTGAGCCAGCTGGGTGTCGATGAGCAGCTGAGGAGCTGTTACCACAGGGGAGGGAACCGGAGCAAACTCTGTGCTGGACGGGCTCTCAAAATAGCCACAATCAGCAAAACCAGTCTGCTCAGTGGGCTGACCCCGGTAGTTCATAAAGATATCTGAGAAAAACACACAAACACACACACATACTGCTAACCAGACTGTCAGCTATAAAAGCACAGATATAACAGGAACAACAGGAAATTATGCAAAAATCTCAAACTTTATGAGGTTGTGAAATCAGGGAATCCTAATATGAGTATGAACCGAGGGCTGGACAATATGGACAAAATCAAATATCAATATATTTTTGACCAAATGCCTCAGTATTGATATTTATAGATAATTCAACAATACTGTGGGGATGACTATTGGTCCTTTCATAAAATATTAACACAATGAGAATTTTGAAAAATCATCAGTGATGTGAATGCAAATCACAGAACAGTTAGAACAGTCTGGTAAGTAGAGTCCGACCCATATCAGCTGACAAATAGTACTGACCCGATATTGTCCCACCAGAGCAACATTAGTCCTCTGTCAGTATTAGCATATATGATATCTTGCGAGGCAGCTGGATTCCTGAGCTCATGTGAGAATCCATCTTGTCAGGCTTCAAGTTATTCGTTTGTGTCCACACCAAAAGTGGTGCAGCCAATCAGCATCTTAGGAGGGACTACTGGCAGCTATGGTTATAGTTTTAGGTGTGACAATAGCAAGAAGCTTTCATCTGATTGGTTTAAGCCAGACATGATAAACAGATGTTTCATCCAATCACCTGTCGAGTGTTTTTTGACAGTGTCTGCCCTTTTCCAAACAGTTCCCAGATGGTTCTGTGTAACAAACCATCTGGTGTGTCTGGTTAGTCCAACAGAACATAATGCAGATTATTTTTACTTGTCAGCTTTATAGAGAACACTTTATTTATATTTGATCATTTTTCTTAATTCAGGTTTAATATATACATATATTTTGCTCTACCTCTATGTATATGTGTGTATATATATATATACACACACACACATATATATATATATCAATATATTGCTCACTCAAGCTGCAAAATCAAGCTTTGACAACACAACATATGCTGTCACCTCAGTCTATTCCTTCTGTCTTTATCAACCAATCAAAATTGTCAACAAGATTAGGGACAGACCTGGCCAAGACGGTGACATAAATACAATACATGAACATAAACAGGCCATATATTACTTGTTCACTTAGGAATAACAGAGTCCTAATGAGAAAATGTAATCCACTGCATGGTCGAGTACAAATCATGACAAACATTAGATGACAAATGTCTTATCTGTAGTCATTCAACTAAATTCCATTAAACTGAAGGGGAAAAATGGTGTATCTGGTACGCATGGCTGAGTTCTCATTAGGGATGTTAATGATTAATTATTAATCAATTAATTGTCAATAAGAATTTAGACAATTTAAGACCCCCTCTAGTGAAAATCATGTTTTTAACCTTGTTAACATGTCCATGTGGTGTCCATGTGCCATGTCTGAGCATTTCTTGCTTTGAAACTGCAGTGAGCAAGGACAGTCTCACAAAAAGAAAAAAACAAACAAAAACAAAACAGATTCAGTTAGACTTGGTAGGAGGGGGTGGAGCTATACATATCATTACCAGCAGAGCTCAGCAAACAGGAGAAGCTGGATGCAGCTAGTTAGGGGTGTGGAGAGGGTGGGGACTATTTGCATATTTTAAGAATCCTTGAACACTAAATGAAGGCGAGATGTAGAGCTATATGTAAGACATTTTAACAAGGTATCTGAACTTAATTTGCAAAAAAAAACCAGACAATTTATTACTTCTTACAGAGCATTTTACACTGTTTAAAACATGACTGGAGGTGGAGTCATGACTCACGTACTAATCATGATAAATCAATAGACTAGAGATGGCAGTAATTGTGCCTCATTTGACATCGTCTTGTTTAGCTGAATAATGGAGCTTAAACTTAAAAGAAAAAAGAAAATGAGAAAAGTGCATTTTGCATCTCATTAATTTAATAATAAAATAATCTATTTGCATTTTCATGTATCAGTTACATCAAATGCAAAAAAAAAAAAAAAAAAAAAAAATCAGCCCTAGTTTATACGGAAATACTGCAAAAAGGATGCTTGAATATTAGATCCAAAGTAGGCCTGGGTGATATATATATCACTATAGTGAAGTTTCATATTGGTTAATATCGACAATTAGTGATCCTGTAGGTTGTGACTGACTATATGTTGTGTGTGCCAAAGAGTGGAAGTGGCTAAGGAGATAAAATGAGTAAATATCAATATTTTTGACCAAATACCCTGATATTGTGACAATATTGTAGGGATGACTTTCACAAAATATTATGGTGCTTTTACAAAATATTAACCAAACGAGTTTTTGATAAAGAATAATCAGTAATGTGGACATAATGACCAAGTGGGTAAAGACAAATAACAGCTAGAAAAGTCTGGTAAGTTCAGATAATGACATGTCTTTATTACAATACAGACTTTAGGACAAAACTTATGACATATCACGATATAACTATATCCAAAATCTTTCTAGTCTCATGTTACAATATGATATAATACTGATATACTGCCCAGCACTAATCCAAAGGCTTATAATGTTGTTTTTTTTGTATTAAATCTAATCAAGACAAAAAGTTCAGTTTTGAAGAACTCTGCTGAAAAAGACAGTTAATTAGTTGACAGTTTTGTATGTAAGTAGTGTGAAATTCTTACGGTGTCAGTCTGCAGTTTGATATTACGATCATGGCGTCATTTCAGAAATGAAGAGCACAGAGCCAAAACATTAAACAACAAGTTGTCATCCAAAATGTTGTGAAGCGCTCTCTCTGCATGAGGTGGCTGTTCAAGGTTGCTTTGTATCTGCCAGGTCACATACTTTTGGAGCCATGCTGGAAACTAACTGCGGCAAGCTGCCATCTGTGGTTTAAACCAGTTCCTTCACACCTGACGTTACCCAATTCAAAGTGCTGATCAGTTCAGGAGACAAATATCAAGTTAATCAAACACTGATTTCAGCATTTTGGAACTGAACAGCTGTCATTAACACGTACAGAGTTTGATACAAGCTTTGTGAGCACAAGGCAAAAACTGAGGCACAATCTGAAAATACATACCAGTGCGTGTGTTTTCACCTCAGTGAGGAGGATCTACTGGCCTGACGTGCAGCCTGAGACGAGCCGAGTGTATTTCCAGCACGGACGAAGACTCTGCATACATTAAACTCATGGCTGTGTCGCTCTGACAGACACTCACTCGCTCCCTGAACCTTGTGACCGAGAGAGAGGCGGACAGCTGATCCCTAAAGACCCTGCCAGAGCTGTGAGAACAAACAGCTACACACACATACACACAAACCCACACACACATTACAGCAGTGGGCAGCAGGTTGTCTCTGGGTTACAAAGACTGACTTGTAGCCACAGGGCTGCTGGATCGCTTCACTGAAAGTAATACAAAGGCCAAAACAACCACAGCCGTTGTGCCCCTGAGCAAGGGACTCAACTCCAACCTGCTTCCTCCGTCCTGTCTGAGGCTCTTCAGCTCGCCGTGTCTTCCTGCAGGCCGGCTGTTTGCTCTGAAGAGGCATGAAACTTTCCCTGCCTCTCAAACTCGAGGGACGCTTCATGATCAAGCAGTGCCTCCAGGAAGTTGCTATGTTTTGATGGCAACAGTTCATGCAAATCAGTCAATCCCTATAAATTCTGTGCGAGCTTGCAATGTTGTCCAAATTCCACAACTTTTCTGCAGATTTGACCAGTTCCTTCCATCCGCTCCATTCCACCAATCACAGGAGTCCCCCATGCAAATGTCATACATGTATATCTCAATGAACCGACTCAGTGTTTTATTTTATTATTCACTAGTTTTTTGCATTTATATTTTTTAAATTTTGTTACAGGTACTGAAAAGGTTTGCATTACTGACTTTTATCAGTGTTCTGTGCACTTTGATAATTGTGTGCTGCTCTGACAGTTTGAGCTCCAAAAAGATTCTGCTTCTTTGTGGAATACCCCCCTGCTGCACTTCTTCATTTACAAATAAAGCAGATTTTGAAACTTTTTTTTTTGTAATTCTGAGCCTTTTTGGTAAAGTTAGTTAGAACACTCACACAGAGTGCTGTTCTGTTCCCCCTGGAACAAGCTATCTTTGATTTTTAGTGAATTATATATAAAAATCACAGCTTTCTTTTGCAATTTTCACTTTGTCCTGCAATTTCATTCCAAAAAATGCCTAAAAGCATTACAACATGCATTACAATTTTTTTTTTTTTTTTTTTTTTTTTAGAAAAGTTGCCCTGAAATCAGGCATTTAGGCCACAACCATCCCAATTTTCTTTCAATCTAGATCAAAGCTTCTTGTTTACTTAAGTACTTTTTCATCTTTGTTTTTGAATATATTTTATCTGCCTATTGAGTTTTGTTTTGTTGATTGTGTGGTTTTTTTGTTTGTTTGTTTGTTTGTTTTGCTATTTATTAATTATTTGCTATTTATTTTGCCATTTATTCATTGCGACCCCCTTCCTGGGTTCCTTGGGTTTGGAATGCTGGGTCAATTCTCTCCACCTCTCAACAATACTAACACTGATGATGTCTGTCCGTCCCTAACAAACAGGCCCCCTCTATAGGGTCTGACATAGGAAGATGCTGTAACTTCAGTGTACTTGGTTTGAATCTGTCTGAAACTTCACATGTTCGATAACAGTCCAGGCCTGAACACATCTACAGGCCAGTCTTCAATCAATTCTGCAAACTGGTTCAATAGCACCCCCTACAAAATTTCAAAAAACATGTATCATGCACAGACCCACAAAAAAGTCTCTTGGACCCATCACCTAAACCCAACAGGAAGTTGGCCGTTTTGAATTTACACATCAATTTTGGCATTTACCATGTGTTGTATTTTAATGAACTTCTCCTACGGAAGTAATCCCATTGACTTCAAAATCGGTTTGTGTCATCTACACAAGTTTGTGATCAAAAGTTATTAAAAGCTTTAGTTAGTGTGGAACGGTTTGGCCATGGCATGGCATCAACATTTGATGTCTCGCCATGAAACACGAAATTGCTATAGCTTTGAATTACAGGATCCAATCTGCACCAAACTTCACATGTTTGATAAAAGTCTCGGCCTGAACACATCTACATTACAATCAGGAATCAGAGTCATAGTGCCACCTAGTGGAGACAGGAAGTGAAATCAAACTCCTTTCTGCAGTGTCCAAAGCTGGTGAAAATTCAGATTCTTGTCAACCAGTTGGCATCTTGCAACGGAGTCGCGGCTGCTGTAGGCCCCAACTGGTGCCGGGGTGCGAGGGCCCATCCAATGCTGCTTGCAGCTTTAATATATTATTATTACACTTATAACACATACTCTCCCCTCTGCGCCATCCATCCCCCGTTAATTTTGTAATTAATTAATGAACATGTTTTGTTTCTCTCTCCTCCTGTCTCTTCTTTCTGTCTCTCCACACACACACACATCTGACAAAAATGTGTCTCTGGTCTAATTGCCCTGTCCCTGTATCCACTGTTATTGTCGTCTCTCTTGTGTTGCTTTGTGTTGTCGTGTTAATGTTTTGTATGTTGGTATGTCATCTTGCAATAGAAACAAATAAAACATAAAAAGATTAAAGCTGGGGTCAGCAGGTTATTTTTGGCATCAGTGGGCAGAAGTTCCATAATAACCTTGAAGCATAATGTAATTCAGCTGATCTGAGAGAAAACTAGACTCCTGCTCCTCTTCTTGGCTGTTTTCAGACTTTAGAAAATCTAAAAATAAAACAGTTGATTGTTGATTCTAATCCAAAAAATGTAAGTATTTGACGACCTGGGAATGAGACACAGGTATCGACTATCTTTCTCCAGAATCGCTTACTGCACCTCTAACTGTTGTTCCAACATTTGATCATGAATTTATTTTACTTAGAAATTTATTTAAACTTGCATCAACTGATTTTCTGACCACTTGGGGGCAGTGCAAACAAGATGTAAGCACACCACTGACATGATATCGTCTTTTAAAGGTTCCCTGTCAAGTTTTTCAGTAGTGCTGTGTGGCTGCTTTTCTATGAGTGCGTCCCCGTTTTGTTTATCTTGAGCACGTGCATGGGGACACACATGCATATGCCTGCATGCACCTATGGGTGGCAGTATAGAGCCAAAATAGACAGCAGCAAAGACACAGAAGAAGAAGAGAGCAAACTGATTAACACGCATGTAAACTATTCTGGATTTTAAATACGAATCGGCTTCGCAGATGTTTTATGAGGAAGGAAATGTTTTCAACACATTTGTTAGAGCTGAAGGATACCCACAATTCATTTTGGTTGGTTGGTTTGATTGTTTGTTAAAAAAAAAAAAAAAAAAAGAGTATCTAAGTTCCATATTGGCCATATTCCTGTGTGAAATAGGACAGACAGGCAGGACATAATGTTGGGAGGGATTTGACTTGAGTGTGAAAAGTGGGTGTGTCTGTGTCTTGAAGTACATGAAACACATGCTGTATTTTGTTTTACATGAAGCAAATGGTTTGTTTTGTGGGTTTTTTTTTTTTTTTTTTTGCCTTATCTTGTTACATAGGTGCACAATATGACCTGGGATGTGATCTTAAAGGGTTAAAATTTAATCTCATTTAATTTCAAGTTGATGAGTTAGCTAACAGTTGCTTATTTATATCCAGCAAATATGATGTAACATTAGCATTGATTTGGAGTCGTATTTGTGTCCATTTTATGAATTTAAGTCTAATATTCATTCTACTTTTAGCTTGTTTTTGGTCTCCACCAACTTAGGATGAGTGATTTTGAAAAAAAAAATATTTAATTGCAATTAGGTTGACTGATATTGCAACTGTGATATGATTTGTGATATTAGAGGTAATGATCATTTTTTACATCATTACTCTGATTTTGATTGAAAAACATATTAAAATGACTATGGTGTGATTTCTTTTGCAGGAATCTGTATCAAATGAAGATGTTTTCTTAAGTCTGTAGTATCTGATGTGTAGAACAGGACATCTCTGCCTCATGACATTCATTCATTTAAAAGTTTTAAAGACACATTTTGCCTTTAACAAATATTGCACCTCCTGCGATTTCAAATTGCAGAAAGCCATATAGCGATTTCAAGAAAATTTGGATTAATTGTGCAGCTCTACCATGTGAGGAAAACTAAGTTGAGTTCTCCTTCACTGATCCATGTAAAGAAATTTGAAATATTTGTCTCTTTAGCCTCTAAATGCTTCAGTATTTTCACTACCTTGTGGCTAATTCTGTCTTTCTGCCTAGTTAATTAGTATGTTTTGCTGAAAACAGCTGCCTGCTGTCAGCAGAAAACACTGAAAGATGCTAAAATGCCTCATGGAGCTGAGGGAAACTGCAGAGTTGGGTGATAATTCTCTGTGGGTTCATCACTGCGACTATGAGTGACCCCTTTCAGATAACAACTATTCATTTGTTATTATGAAAATACTGATTATAGACACTTTAATCACTAATCATAATTACTTTCAGCAGGAACACATATCTGCATTCAGTATTAAACCAAATACGTCAGACAAACAAAGTCAAGCTTGAAATTAAGGCAACTTTCTTAATCCTCTGAGGTAATCATTAAAATGATCTTCTGGACTTTGAACAGAGGTCATCAGAAGCTTTTTTTGGAGAAGGAAATTCCACCATCCCAGCCCTCCCTTCATTTTCTCTGGCCTCATATCAGAAGAGGTGCCAGAGTCAGGGGTCGTGGTTAAATACATCCTCTTCCACTTCCCCTTTCTACCGCCTCAAGCCTGCCTTTGACCCCCCTTTAACCTCTGAGGACCAAATAATATACTGCCGACACAGCACATAAACAAAGGAGAGTCTTGAGCACAGATTTTCTGA
This sequence comes from Lutjanus argentimaculatus, assembly GCA_034769285.1. Lineage (NCBI taxonomy): Eukaryota > Metazoa > Chordata > Actinopteri > Lutjaniformes > Lutjanidae > Lutjanus > Lutjanus argentimaculatus. The sequence continues at coordinate 41,477,279 of JAWZSL010000004.1, read as the reverse complement.
TGCAACAGCCATTTACAAAGAAATACATGTCAAATATGAAATGTACAAGATCTCTTTTCAGTAATTAAGTAACTTAATCTTGTATTTAAAGGCTTTATACAGTAATACATGACTTTATTTTGACTTTTTGCAGTGTGCCTGGGTGGGAAAATATAAATGCCCACAATTGTGGCTTGTCAGAAATCTAGACATTGAACAATCTGACTCATCTCCTCTGATTCTGCACCGGATCAAGCACACACTTAGAGCTGCAATGATTAATCAAATTATTCATCAATTAATTGCCAACTAATTTGATAATTGATTTATCTATTTGAGCCATTTTTTAACTTAAAAAAGTCACATTTCTCTAATTTCAGCTTCTTCAGTGTGAATATTTTCTGGTTTCTTTACTCCTCTCTGACAGTAAATTGAATTTTTTTGAGTTCTGGACAAAACAAGACATTTGAGGATGTCATCTTGGACTTTTGGAAATACTGATCAACATTTTTCACTATTTTCTGACATTTTTGGAGCAAACAATTAATTGATTTTTGGAGAAAATGCTCAAAAGTTGATTAATAATGAAAATAATTGTTACAGAAAAGACCTGACAGACGGACGTATGTCAACCAACAAGATAGTGACAGGATGAATTGATCAATTAACCGGTTTGAGTAAGTTTTAAGATTTCTGCTTATGAATATTTTCTGGTTTCTTTACTCCTCTCTGACAGTAAACTGAATATCTGTAAAGATATCTTTAAAACAAGACATTTGAGGATGTTGTCTTGAGCTTTGGGAAACACTGAACATTTTTCAATATTTTCTGACATTTTATTGACCAAACAACTATCAATTGAGAATTTGTTCAAATAATCAGCTGATTACTTGACAATGAAAATCATTGTTATTTGCAGCCCTACGCAAATGTACATGTCACTGAATAATTAATTATTCTAGACAAAAACAGCTGAAACAGATTAAACGATTACTGACAACTATTCTATGACAACATGTGAAGATCCCACTGGCAGACAGACAAACAGACAGAAGAACAGGTAGACAGTACCTGGTATATCCATGAAATCATCCAGGTTGGGCTGCAGTGGAGTCAGGCCAGGCTGGATTATATCAGCGTTACTCGTGTACGCTGATGAGGAAGAGAACGTAATGAGACATGAGACAGAGAGAAAGTGTGTGAGTGCATCTGTCAGTGTGTGTCTCACTATGTGTGGGTTTTGAAAGGTTATCAGTCATCATGGGGAATTTCCTTATTTTTGGGTGGGTTCCTTTGACTGATCCATGTGACCATCAGCCGCACTGCATAACAAAACTATGGCACAAAGAAAAAGTATTTTTCTATAACATTAAAGAGGTGCTGCACACGTCAATGTGTTATTTGAGCTGTAAGCTGAATGACATGACTGTCATGTGAGGAATGCTGGTATTATGAATATGGCTCACAGATACATAGAGTTAACCTTTCTGGACTTTTTTACATCATGAAATGTATTGGGTTACACTTTGAAGCAGCAGTTCAGCATTTTAGGAAATGTTCTTACTGGCTGTCTTGATGAAAGGTAGATGAGAAGATCAATAACTCCACATTTCTGTCCATTCAACACAAGGCTTAGCTTAGCTTAGCATAAAAAGCCAGCCTAGCTCTGTCTCAAAGGAAAGAAAACACCTACCAGCACACTAAAGATCACTAATTAACATTTAATATCTTGTTTGTTTAATTCATACAAAATCAGAAGTGTAAAAGCAACAATACGTGTTTCCTCCCAAATCACTGCTCCTGCCCAGCAAACAGTCCTGCACATTACAGGCTGAAAAAACACAAATTTTCACATTTTGTTTTCATACATATTTAAAAAATGACACACAACATGTTATTTAGAAGCAGACATTACAAATCACCTAAATTATTTTAATTATTTTGTTCAGTTCAGTTTAAAGACGTGCAGTCACTCACCAGTGGTAGATTTTGTCACATATTGGACAGAGCCAGGCTAGCTGTTTCCCTTAATTTACAGTCTTTATGCTAAGCTAAGCTAACCGGATGCCGGCTGTAGCTTTGTATTGAATTGTCAGACATGGAAGTGAAGTCGATCTTCTCATCTGAAAGTTAAAAAAAAAGCACTTCCAAAGGAGCCAAACTTGTCCTTCAAATAGTCACGACTAAACAAGCAACTGCAAAATATAAAGTTTGGAAAACATCTTTACTATAAACTGTTTAAAGGGCCAGTGTGTAGGATTTAGTGGTATCTAGCAGTGAGCTTGCAGATTGAAACACCTCATCTTTTCAAGCTGAAAAGGATGATGGGAGGAGAAGAGGAGAATTTACGGTGGATGTGAAACAAAAAAAATGTGAAAGGCCCTCTACAGCTGGGTTTGGTTTGTCCCTTCTGGGCTACTGTGGAAACTTAGCAGTGCAACATAATGGACCCACGTCCCAATTACAGTGAAACAGAATAGAATTTTAGTGAAATAAAGGTCAGCATGATAAGATAAACAAACTCTTGTTTGTTTATTTCCCCTACATAAATCATATCATCATATGCATTTACCTTTGTTTCACTCTATTTATTTACCCTGCCCTGGTCATCCATGCCCCCCTTGCAATGGCCTGCAGAGCGGCCCACCCCCATGTTTGGGAACCACTGCGCAAACGTAATGAAAACACTACTATTCTTATTTTCTATTTATTGAACACTAATGAAAACATACTTATAAATATTATATTCCATTTCTGCCATATTCTGCCTGTAGATCTCAGTAAATCTTACACACTGGACCTTTAAGAGTTTTCCAGTCAAAATCACAGGACTGTGTCTGGGTGTGGTCTGATCAGACTTGATTAACAGTAACTTGGCAACATGAGCAACAACACTACAACTGTTGTCAGATTCTGGTTCAAGTATAGTTTAATCCTCATCAAAGTGTGTGTCCATGCTGTGTTCATGTAGGACCCATCACTCTTAGTAAGACACTGATTTAGAAAAAAAAAGTTCAGTATGACAGATTTCTTGTGTCTGGATTCTCTCATGTCACATATATGAAATTATATATTATATACAGTTGATCTAAAGCTCATTAACTCTGTCCTCTGGGTTCCTGTTCAGAGCAGACATGGCATGATGCTAAGCTAAGTAGTTTTGACAGTAATATGATAAAACATGAACATAAAGTGGAAAGAAGTAAAGTATTTTCATCCAACTGATAAATGCACTATTTAATCCTGTCATGCAGCTCACAGACCACTAGCTGTCCATCCTTATTTTGAAACACTTTCAGTGCTGCACAAAGTCACAGCTGAAAGTCACTGTGAAGAGTTGGACTACTCACTGTCGTTTCGGTCGCTGGCCCAGGGACATGGCTTCTGTGTCATGGTGAACAGGGTGTCAGAGATGTCGGACAGGAGGCAGTCCAGGTCAAACATGTGGGCCTCCGCCGGCGCGGCCTCAGGCTCCTGGTACATCTGATTGGACCATTTCTCCAGCTTGGCCTGACAGATCTGACCCTGGAGCGCATTTAGGCAGAGTTGAAAAAAAAAAACCCACTTCAAATCATACTTTTAGTGACAAGTCAGTCCCCGATCTATCCATTAGAGGGCTCCCTATGAATAGGACTGAAAAGGCAAAGTGATGCATTGATGGCATCCCGTCCTCCACACTCCTATATGTCCAACATTTGGAGTTGAGTGGAAAGTGTGAAAAGAAAAAAAAAGTACAAATAAATGCATGTAAAGATCAAAAAACTATATAATATGATCAGATACTCCTTGTTCAATAAGTTGTTGGTCATGCGTAAAATTAGTGGAGCCAGTTACCCTTAAAAATACAACAATTCCAGCTCACTAAAACACATCCATTTACACAAAAATAAAATGACACATGTATAGCAGTTGTATCTCCTCCAATATCACATCTGTTTTCTAGAAAAAACAGCCTATTCTCCTCTTAAAATTCAGTAAAAACTCACAGTAAATGAAGCTCCAGACTTGTCTCTTTTCCCCGTGTTTGAGATGCTTTGCTTCGCCCTGATCCTCTTGTCTTTACCCTCCACTTCTAAGTCCGAGGCCACATTTATAGGGAAGCCCAGATTGAGCCGGAAACCGTTTTGATTACGTCTAAGCACACGACATCCCTCCTTTTATAATTTATTCATTTACCTCTCGATTTGTTTTCTTTGAGACAGAATGTAAGTGTGCGAGTAGAAATGAGGTAAGATTGTTGTGTGCATATGCATGAGTGTGTGCGTGTGTGTGTGTGTGTGTACACAGCGCATGATGAAAAAGCACTTTTGACATATTGTTCAAAAACACTAGCCCCTTACAGGTTATCATTATGTCTGCTTTGTTCATTTCTTTATTTTGATGTCTCACCATTTCAATAAGAGCTGCAGCCTTTTGTCCCTGACCTAATTCTGGCAGTCACACTCACGTGCGGCCGAGCAGGCAGACCTGAGGCCCCTGCCAACACAAACGGCTGCTGCCTCAGACTCGTCAAAGGAAAAAAATATAAACGTGCATACAAGCGCCTCACAATTTCTCACTTCCGATGGGTATTATTTACATGTTTTGAGGGGTTTCCTGCAACTATGTGGTACATTACATTAAGTTTATCTCAGTGCGAAATGAGAAAAGGTAAGCATAAGTGAGATGAGAAATTAGATAACAGAGGTTAGATTAAATTAAATAATACAGGCAGAGGTTTGATGAGATTTCTACAGCAAACATCTCTTCCTTTTTGTCTCGAGTCAAGCTATTTCTTTATAACTTTAACTGCAAGGTGGCCCCCTGAGTGCAGGATAAGGACACACACACATCAAAACACTTAGTAACTCTTTGAGGCTGTTCTTAGGGGAACTACGTATGTTCTGATAGATCATCATTCTGAAACCCCAGTTGAATGAAAAATGTCCCATTGGTCTGAAAGCCCATTATCCTGAAAACAAATGCCCACTGCTCCAAGCATGCTCACTCTCTCTGTGGTTGGGTTTGGGCAGGGGTCTGCAGCCTGCAGCTCTTAAGCCCCTCTCCAGTGTCTCCCTGTGGCTTCAGCAAAAATTATATAGAGATGAAGCTTTTTTTGAACATTCTAAGTTTTATTTATCATTGTTGTAGGTCTACACTGTGAGAGCGAAAAAGTTGAGAAAACTCAAAATTTCAGCAATGTATTGCAATAGATTTTTGAGTTTTGAGCTCAAATTAAATTCCTCAGTTTTGAAAAAGTTTTCTTTAGATAAACTTAAATCTTTGATTTTTAGAAACCCCCTAAGATTTTATTCCAAAAAAGAATGAAAATGCATTAAAGTAAAAGTGAATGATTCAAGATTGAAAGATTCGAGTTTATCTAAAGAAGTAAAGTAAATCAGCTCAACTAAAGCAAAACTTTCTAAAGTTTATCTCAAAAGTCAAACATTTTGAGTCATCTCAACTATTTTTTATAGTGCAAGTAGTGCAAGTGATTCTTACATTCTCCAACTGTAAAAACACATAGCTTATATAAATAGGCCTATATGTAGGCTATATAACTCGAGGCTTCAAAGCAACAGTCCACAAACCAATGAGTGTCCACTTCTCTTATACAGCCTGTGCCCCAAAGTCGTAGGAATTTATGTCACAACAATGAATATCTGCAGCAAATTTCATGCCAGTCCATTCAATCAAACGAATATCAACCTCATGGTGGATCAGGATAAAAAGTTAGGGGATCATCAGGAGGATTCGTCCTCTGGGGAGCTTGAATGTCTGGGCAAAACTCATGGCGATACATCCAATCGTTGTTGAGCATTTCAGTCTGAACCAAAGAGGAGGACAGACAGACAGACATCATCATCCCTTAGAACTGCCTGAGTGCATAAAAACCTAATGTTAATATTCTGTCTTTATAAGAGCACAGATTGCTCATAGACTGAACAGTCCATTTCCCTGTTATTGCTTCTATGTGACTTGATTTGTTAACTTGGCAGGACTTTGTTTCTTACTGTTAATGTGAGGTGACAGTAAAGACGTAATTTGAGTCTGTGATAGATTTGCTCGAAGAATATTGATGTCTGGTGAAAGCAGATAAAGCTACTGTCTCCACACAAATCAGGCTGTTAAATAATTTATGGGGAGCATGGGGCTGAGCCTTAAATTTTATAGCCAATTCAATTTTAGATTATAAAATATATGACATAAACATTAGAAAAACAACCCCTGGCTTTCACTGGTGGTGTTTTTCCAGCCACTTGACGTAATCTGTTAAGAGAGAGGCGAGATAACACTTTGGGAACACGGAGCATAAAAACCTGGTTTAGTGATCTTTGACCTGTCAATTACAAACTGATACGTGACCTTTGAAGTGCCGCACAATATATGAATAGTGTGGGCTGCAAACAGACAGACAGATAGAGAGACAGGTGTTGTCTCTGCAGTGGTCCTAGTTTTGAACTCAGTTTAAGGGATAGTTTGAATTATTTGATGCAGAGTTGTATGAGGTACTTATTGATAGTCAGAAATTTAAAATATGTTGTTTTTTAAGATTATTTTTTTGGCTTTATTGGATAGTGACAGCTGAAGAGCAGACAGGAGAGGGGGTAGAGAGAGAGGGGAGGACATGCAGCAAAGGGCCACATGCAGGAGTCGAACCAGCGGCCGCAGCAGACGACCTATAGCCTCAGTATATGGGACGTATGCTCCACCAACTGAGCTTCAGGAGTGCCCCGCAACCAGCCTTTTCTGACGGGAAATTGCCTTTATACAAACTAAATATCACTCTCTCCAAACCAACCAAACTCCAAAGGCAAAATCAGTCATTTTACCCCACAGACCACAGGAGTTGCTGGTCTACCACTGCCTTGATCTGTTAGTTACTTTGTGTTATTGTGTGATTTTGGTGTTTTAAAAGTTTAGTTTGGATTCACCAGAGTCTCACAATGACATAGACAAACTAACAGATTGAGGCAGAGGTATACCAGAAACTCCAGGGTCTGTGAGGCAAAATTACTGATTTCACCTCTGGAGTTTGGTTGGTTTGGAGGGAGTGATATTTGGCTTACGTAGCAGCAGTTTCTCGACAGAAAAGGCTAATGCCAAGCTAAAGCAGTGAAAATATAACATACATTTAAAAGGATGTTGACTCTTTTTTTAGGTGGACATTTGGCTAAAATGTCCACAGCTGTCCATTGCTTAGCTTCTGTGCCAGTACTCCTCTCTGCTTCTCCAAACTGTGGCTGTGTCGACTGGCATCTGCTCTCAAATTTTTATTGTGTAGACTGATTGTAAAGGTGACAGAGTATGGTATTGCAATGCTTCATTTCCATATAGACAAACATAATGCAAAAACACAAGAGAAACATACTCCCTAAATCTAAAATAAGCACATGATTAAATGATAAGGGAAAGAAAAGGAGAAACATAACATCTCAAAACCGTAACTGGTTTCAAGCACCCTGCATGTCTACCAAAATCCCTGTTGGACACCGGACTGCGTTTAAAATTTAGTTCTACCTGCAAGATGCAAGAGTAAAGGTCAACTACTCTCAAAATCTTTCAGCTATCTTTTCCGCTTTCATGCTTTTATTTTCAGCAGGCTGATCTATTGTGACAGTGTCTCCACAGGTCTGAGGAAAAAATCAATCTCGCCCAGAACGCTGCTGCCAGAGTCCTCATCAACACCAAGAGAGTGGAGCACATTACACCAGTGCTTAAATCACTGCACTGGCTTCCTGTGTGTCAAAGGATAGACTTTAAAATCTTGTTACTTGTCTATAAAGCACTAAATGGTCTCGGGCCTAAATACATCTCTGATTTACTTTATGAAGCACCCAGACCCCTCAGATCATCTGGAACAGGTTTACTCAGTGTTCCCAAGATCAAAACCAAACAAGGTGAAGCAGCCTGTAGTTTCTATGCTCCCCACCTGTGGAACAAACTTCCTGAATACCTGAAACTGTCAGATCATTTAAATCAGGACTTAAAAACAGCTTAAACAGTAAACACTGTTTACTGCAGCATTCCAGTGAAGAAGATGCAGAACTTCTTGTTAAGAGAATCTGAAGCTATTGTTTTTATATTTGCTTGCTTTTGCTTTTGTTTTTATGTCTTTTAAATTGAATTTCTGTAATGTTTTTTTTACTATTTATTGGTTTGCTTTTAGCTTTTCTTTTTATGATCTCAAATGCAATTTTAAAGGTTTAAACGTTTTATGCTCCTGTAAAGCACTTTGAATTGCCTTGTGTCTGAATGGTGCTGTATAAATAAACTTGCTTTGCCTCATCCTTCATGATAGATCAGATTCTCTCAAGGTGAAGTGCGTCCATCAGTTCTATGACCCATAATTTTAAAGTTGGAACATCTTTCTTTTTCCAGAATGATAGGATTAGCTTCTTTGTAGTAAGGCCATAAGCCAGGAGCTGTAATTGTTGTGCCTGTTTTAGTTTCTTTACATCTTTGGATATCCCCAGGACTATGAAAATTGGGTCTGGGTCTATCTGGACATTAGACAAAAAAAGAAAGATATCAAACCAGCAGACTTGTATTTTGGAACAGAGAGCAAAGCTTTGAAGAAAATTACCTTCCTCTGAATTGCATTTTTCACATATGGGAGAGACCTCTGGAAATTATTCTGCCTGGCCTAAAATAAGTCACCACCTGGATTTAACTAAGCAAATATGTGCTAACCTTCTATTGGATAATTACTGCAGTGATTAATATGTTTCAGCTGACAACAAGTTATTGAACCCTAACTGATGCAGTGAGCAGCTTCTCATTTCTGAAACAACCATGTCAGAAGACATATCCTGTGGTCATGGAAAAGATGATACTCTGTTTCAGAAGGATCAAAATATTGGCCTGCATCAAGCAAAGAACACAACTAAGGAGACTGATGAAACTAAAACTGTGTGAAGAACTGCCCAACACATTATTAAAAGCTGGAAGGATAGTGGTGAACCATCATCTTCAAGGAAGAAATGTGGTCAGAAAAAAATCTTGAATGATCTGATCAGAGATCAATTAAACGTTTGGTGAATTCAAATCATAAAAAACCAACAGCAGAACTCGCAGCTATGTTTAATAGTGAAAGTAAGAACATTTCCACACAGACAATGTGAAGAGAACTGAAGGGATTGGGACTAAACAACCGTGAGCCTTAAGAAAACCACTTATCAGTAAGGATAATCAGGAAAAAAGGCTTCAGTTTGCTGGGGAGCATAAAGATTGGACTGTGGAGCAATGGAAGAAGGTCATGTGGTCTGATGAGTCCAGATTTACCCTGTTCCAGAGTGATGGGGGCATCAGGGTAAGAAGAGAGGCCGATAAAGTGATGCTCCCATCATGCCTAGCGCCTACTGTACAAGCCTGTGGGGGCAGTGTTCTGATCTGGGGTTGCTTCAGTTGCTCAGGTCGAAGTTCAGCAACATTATGTGTCCAAAAACTGAGGTCAGCTCACTACCTGAATATACTGAATGAGCAGGTTTTTACATCAATGGATTTTTTCTTCCCTGATGACACGGACATATTCCAAGATGACAATGTCAGGATTCATCGAGCTCAGATAGTGAAAGAGTGGTTCAGGGACCACGAGACATCATGTTCACACATGGATTGTCCACCACAGAGTCCAGACCTGAACCCCACTGAGAATCTTTGGGATGTGCTGGAGAAGACTTTACACAGCGGTCCGACTCTCCCATCATCAATACAAGATCTTTGTGAAAAATTAATGCAACTCTGGACAGAAATAAATGTTGTGACACTGCATCAGTGAAACGATGCCATGGTGAATGTGTGCTGTAATCAAAGCTAAAGGCGGTCCAACGAAATACTAGAGTGTGTGGCTTTTTTTGGCCAGGCAGTGTATTTCATGTAACTTTTCGACCGACATCTACTGTAGGTAAGCACCTCAGACAACCCTACTTCAAATAATTCGAACTATCCCTTTAAAAGCTGGACTTCCAGTGACACAGTCAATCTAAAGAGTGAATAAAAACAGAGGAATGATGGTGTCCAAGGTGAAAGGAGGAATAGTGAGATGAGACGGTGACTTGCAGTGACACATGTCACATTCTCATGTGAATATTCTCATGAATGAGGTGCTTCCCCAGGGTCCCTCCCTCTCTCCTCCTTTGTCCTTCCTCTCCTCTTCCTCTCCGTGTGTTTTGCTTGTTTCTGCCACCGTGACGTCACCGTCATACTCACTGCCCCTCAACTTTTACAGAGCGCAGCTGGAAGTAGGTCAGATTTGATTAAATGACATTAAATTCTGCAGCTATTTCACCTGAATAAAGATAAAACCTGAGGGGGGTGTTCGAGGTATTGTCAATGCTGGCAATCAATATGTGTCAATTGCCTACAAATGGCAGGCCATGACGCAAGTTGTTTTGCACGTTTCTGTTTCTGTTTTTTTTCATGCTCTCTTTTCCTTTCTGGTTAACCGAGGGAGGCTAAATCCACGTGCTAAAAATAGCAGCCTGGGGGACTTTGATGATCGTATGTTGAGCTCCAACTGCATTCAAAAGTAAACAACGCTGGCAGGTCATGACTCTCACACTGGAGCCTGAGTCACTCGGCCAACTTCACTTTTCAAAGGTCGAAATCAATATTAGTCTACATCAGTGTTATTCCACAAGTTACAGAGAGAACGTCAGGAGAATAATGTTAAAGTAGGACTTTACCTCCTGTAGCATTGACAGAATATCGTCCTTCTTCTTCTGAAGCTGTGAACAAGAAGAAGACAGACAGTTATTTTACTCCCTCTGAGCTCCACAGAATGAGCTTGCTGAGTACTTTATGTTGGAAATGTCAGATAGAAACAAGAACATTTTTACATGCAATCTGGGAATGGAATCTTGTTTACCCAGTCTGGGAAAAGTACTAGAATGCATAGAGAATTTGTATGGTTTGACAGTAGTACGTGTAATGGGGCACCAGACAGAATGACTTTGCAGTGATAACTGTAGGAGTTGTCTGGCTGCTCCTCGGGTTAATTTAAAAAAAATGAATGGAATCTATAGCATCATACGAACACATAGTCTAGCAGCAGGGGCCCTCAGATTTTGAGGTACCCCTACCCGAGGTAGAACAAAACACAACAATGTTTTTTTAAATCTTCAGGGTCTCCCATTCATGAAATGGATTGTCTTCAACTTTTATTTTGGGGCTAAATTAATTTTTTGGGGTATTCTTTACAACTACCACAATCTCTGAAAAAGGGACAAATTAGGCCAGTCCGGATAAGGGAAATATGACAAAAAAGCCAATTACTTGAGAATGCTCACTCCTTTCCTCATAATATTTGCTGGAGTATGAACCAGGTGTCTGCCCTACATCACCAAAGAGTCAGAAAGTAATTTACTTTAAAAAATTCTGAAATATAACCCTGAAAACATAGCTTTAATTTAGGCAGAAATTGCATTTTTGTGGTAATAAGAAAAGAGGACTTATTTACTTTTCTCTTATTTAACAGAAAATCATAAATTCCTGTCAAATACACTATTACTGTATTGTCTAAGGTGTTTTTGAAAAATAACCATTGGTTGTATAGACATACCTAATACAGTTTCATTGTAAATGAGGTTTCTTTAGACAAACCCCTTCTCTAAAAACAGCCAAATTAGGTCATTCTGAATGAGGAATGAGTGGCATAGCCTATAAGTTAAGAATGCTCACTCTGATGGTCATCGTACTTGGAGAAGAAAAGACCACGTGATCGTACTACATCACCAAACAGACAGAATGTGTGTAACCTCATAATGTAAAGTTAATCTATAATTACAAGCCCCTAACACATAAAGACACAAGCTAGATAGAATGAAAAATTTTATTGAAACAATAACTCATTTCATAGACAACAAACAAAAGAACTGTCAAACAAAACGAATCAGAGTAAAATAAAGTTTTTTTTTTTCACTTTTTAAGTACATTAACTGTTTATATACAGTATATTCATCCATCCATCCATTTTCTGTAACCGCTTATCCATGAGGGTCGCGGGGGGCTGGAGCCTATCCTAGCTGACATTGGGCGAGAGGCGGGGTACACCCTGAACAAGTCGCCAGTTCATCACAGGGCATACAGTATATTCAATTACTATAAATATATATTATTGTATTATTACTTTTACAATATATCTTCATAGCATATTACCTAGATTATCTCACTGGCTTCAACTGGGCATCAGTTCGTACCTGTGCGTATATGCGTACGTGTGTGTGTGGATGTCTGTGTGTCTGTACATGTGGCCTTATGTGTGTGTCCGTATGTCTCACATATTACTGGAATGTCAAATATCAGGTTCCCCAGACACGTTTGGTGGCACATTTTGACATTTTGCACAGCAGCTGGAAGACCAACCGAGAGGCACTGGCACTTTCCACTCTCTCCACAGTTTGGATCTTTGCGGTACAAATGAGTAATGTCTCTCACCTCCGTAGGTGCTGGGGGTTTTGTGAATAACACTGGTTGTATGGCTCCATCTCTGACAATCCATCCCTTGCCAATAGGATTCCATAACAGGGGTTTGGGGATGTGACTGTGGCACCATATTGCTGTCTGGTACATTGCTCTTTGTATATGTTGTTCAAATGCATCCTCTGTTGGCGGCAGACTTGCAGAGGCTGCATCTGTTGTTGATGCAATTATGAACCTCAGTTCAACCAAGTTAGTACAAATCTGTCCATTTTCTTTTTTCCATAAAGCAGAAGCGCATATTCTCTCTTGCTACTGGCAAAGAGTCTTCCAAGCATGCAGAGAGTCCAAAATGGGCCAGATCTTTGAGCTCACTGAGATGTGCCTCACGGTGAAGCTTGACCAGATTCTTGATGATCTTACATCACTTCTTCCCAGTGAAGTTCTTGTGGAGGTCTCCAAGTTTGTGGAAAAAGCCCAGGCATCACAGCATCTCAAGAGTAAAGAACACACATTCGATACAAATTCCAGATACTCCTTTCACTGGTGAACAGTTCTTACAGAACACAAGAACTGACTTGAAGAAAAAATTACAACAACACATCACAACCGGACACTAATGAAAAATGGGTTAAGAATCTGTCAGACAGGAGCCTCACACAACCTGAGAGGGATGTTCTGGCCAAAGGACTGAACTTTGCAGTTACACCAGAACAAGTACCAGTGGTAGACCTCATTACAGCAACTGAATCAGCCATCAGGAACAACCAGCTTACCATCTCTGAGGCTGAGCAGCTCAGATTAAAGGTCTCAGCTGCCCTCACCAGTGCAAAGGCACCCCCCTCCAATCTGACCATTACAGAAAGGAAGGCTCTGACATCTCTCCAAAGAGACCGGGACATCACTATTCTCCCGGCTGACAAAGGAAGATGCACAGTGGTGCTTAACACAACAGATTACCATTCCAAGGTGAACTGTCTACTCAGTGACACAGCCACCTATGAAACACTCAGGCGAGATCCTACCAGCAGCTACAAGAAGAAGGTAGTCTGCTGTTTACAACAACTGAAGAAGGATCAAGCCATTGACAGACAGCTGTACTACTGCCTATACCCGGGAGAAGCTATTCCTCACATCTATGGGCTTCCTAAGATACTCAAGGAAGGAGCTCCACTCAGACCCATCATCAGCAGTATCAACTCAGACACTTACAACATTGCCAAACACCTGGCCATGATTTTGGCTCCTTTGGCTGGAAACACTCCACACCACATCAAGAACTCACAGGATTTTGCCACCAAAATCAGGGAAATAAAACTGGACCCAGATGATACCATGGTTTTCTATGATGTTACCTCGCTTTTCACATGCATTCCTACCACAGAAGCAGTTGTGACAGTAAGAAAACGACTGCTGCAGGACAAACACTGTCCATTAGAACCAACCTCACCATGGACCACATTTGTTCACTGCTTGACCTCTGCTTGACCACCACATACTTCCAGTTCAACAAAGGTTTCTATAGACAGAAACATGGCTGTGCTATGGGCTCACCTGTGTCTCCGATAGTGGCTAACCTCTATATGGAAGAAGTAGAGAGCAGAGCCCTGCACTCCTTCAGAGGAACACCTACAAGCCACTGGTTCAGGTATGTTGATGACACCTGGGTCAAAATCAAGACACAGGAGGTTGAAGCCTTCACGGACCACATCAACGCAGTGGACAAAAACATCAAATTCACCCGAGAGGATGTCCAAGGCAACAGTCTGGCCTTCTTGTATTGTGCAGTGCACAATGAAGAGGACAGAAGCCTCAACATCGACGTATACAGGAAACCCACACACACAGACCAATATCTCCTCTTTGACTCACACCACCCACTGGAACACAAACTAGGGGTCATCAGAACCCTTCATCACAGAGCACAGAACATTCCAACCAGTACAGAGGGGAAGGACAAGGAACGAAAGCACATCAGGGCAGCTCTCAAAGCCTGTGGATACCCAAACTAGGCCTTTGTCAAAACCAGCAAAAGAAACAGGTCTGAGAGAGAAGAAACCAACATCAAAAGGAAAAACATTTTTATTCCTTACATTGCGGGCGTTTCAGACAAACTCAGGAGGATTTTTAACAAACATCACATTCCTGTGCATTTCAAGCCCAGCAACACCCTGAGACAAAAGCTTGTCCACCCCAAGGACAGAACACCCAGACACAAGCGGGAAAATGTAGTGTATGCCGTCCAGTGTAGTGAGGACTGCACAGACCTGTACACTGGGGAGACAAAACAACTGCTGCATAAGCGCATGGCTCAACACAGGAGAGCCAGTTCCTCAGGTCAGGACTCAGCAGTCCATCTACACCTGAAAGCTAAAGGACACTCTTTTGAAGATGGCAATGTCCATATTTTGGCCAGGGAAGACAGATGGTTTGAGAGAGGAATAAAAGAGGCCATTTTTGTTAACCTGTAACGGCCATCTCTCAACAGAGGAGGTGGTCTAAGACATAATTTATCTGCCATATACAATGCAGTCTTAAGATCACTCCCCAGGTAGCTGGATACCCACCTGAAATCATGTGACTCCAACAAGTCACATGGTGACAGGGACCTTAACAACCTCTCATTCACACCTCCCCCCAGGTGAAACCCAAGGTCCACACAATGGAAGAGTGGGGACATGAGACACATGCCCCTCTAGGTGTTAACGACCACAAAGAGGTTTAATACCTGTACTCCCAAACCAGTCAGTCAGAACTGAAGAAGCTTCTTGGATGAGAAACATCTTCAAGAACTCTATCAAGTCCAGTTGCCTATGACAAACCTTGCTACGAATACCAGGACCTGGATGACTGAGAACCTTCACAGACATTTGAACAACATATACAAAGAGCAATGTACCAGACAGCAGTATGGTGCCACAGTCACATCCCCAAACCTTCCCTGTACAGAGTTCTGCAACTGCTGTGCAGAATGTTAAAATGTGCCACCAAACGTGTCTGGGGAACCTGATATTTGACATTCCAGTAATATGTGAGACATACGGACACACACATACGGCCACACGTACGGACACACACACACACACACACAGACACCCACACATACGTACGCATGTACGCACAGGTACAAACTGATGCCCAGTTGAAGCCAGTGAGATAATCTAGGTAATATGCTATGAAGATATATTATAAAAGTAATGATACAATAATATATATTTATAGTAATTGAATATACTGTATATAAACAGTTAATGTACTTAAAAAGTGAAAAAAAATCACTTTATTTTACTCTGATTCGTTTTGTTTGACAGTTCTTTTGTTTGTTGTCTATGAAATGAGTTATTGTTTCAATAAAATTTTTCATTCTATCTAGCTGGTGTCTTTATGTTAGGGGCTTGTAATTATAGATTAACTTTACATTATGAGGTTACACACATTCTGTCTGTTTGGTGATGTAGTACGATCACTGGTCTTTTCTTCTCCAAGTACGATGACCATCAGAGTGAGCATTCTTAACTTATAGGCTATGCCACTCATTCCTCATTCAGAATGACCTAATTTGGCTGTTTTTAGAGAAGGGGTTTGTCTAAAGAAACCTCATTTACAATAAAACTGTATTAGGTATGTCTATACAACCAATGGTTATTTTTCAAAAACACCTTAGACAATACAGTAACAGTGTATTTGACAGGAATTTATGATTTTCTGTTAAATAAGAGAAATGTAAATAAGTCCTCTTTTCTTATTACCACAAAAATGCATTTCCGCCTAAATTAAAGCTATGTTTTCAGGGTTATATTTCAGAATTTTTTAAAGTAAATTACTTTCTGACTCTTTGGTGATGTAGGGCAGACACCTGGTTCATACTTCCAGACAAATATTATGAGGAAAGGAGTGAGCATTCTCAAGTAATTGGCTTTTTTGTCATATTTCCCTTATCCGGACTGGCCTAATTTGTCCCTTTTTCAGAGATTGTGGTAGTTGTAAAGAATACCCCAAAAAATTAATTTAGCCCCAAAATAAAAGTTGAAGACAATCCATTTCATGAATGGGAGACCCTGAAGATTTAAAAAAACATTGTTGTGTTTTGTTCTACCTCGGGTAGGGGTATCTCAAAAACTAAAGCCTTTTTTGAGGACTTGCTGCTAGACTAACATGTTAGCTAAAGGCAGTGAAGAAGGTGGGAAATTTAAGAGGTCATGTGACCATGATTTCACTCAAAGCATTGCTGGGACACTGAAGTGATCTGGTTGCTACAATGTTTATTTTGGTAGTTGTATTTAATATGGGCCCTTGAATATATTATAACTAAATATAATGATACTGTCTGTGTGTGTATGTTTAAATCAATAAAAACTTTAATTACAAAAAAGAAGAGAAACTGTGTGCAGTTTTGGATATAAATGAGTCCTCTGTCATGCTAACAGCAGGTATAATAATTACCATGCTCACCAGATTAGTTTAAACGTTTTGCATGCAAACATTTGCTACTTGATACTAATTAGAATTTTGACCTGATGATAGTGTTGTAAATCATCAAGTTTATAACAGTTTATCCAAACATTTTTGTACTAATTCAACACTTTATTTGAAGGGTTGTGTGCATAAGGCCGTGGCTGGGCAATATATTGATATTATATCATATCATGATACGGCATAAGTGTTGTCCTTTCCTACAGTAAAGTGATGTCATTTTCTGAACTTACAGACTGTTGTAGCTGTTCTGTTATTTGTCTTTACCCACTCAGTCATTATATTCACATTACTGATGATTATCAAAAATCTCATTGTGTAAATTAGGGATGCTAATGATTAATTATTAATCGATTAATCATCGTTAAAATTTAAACAGTTAAAAATGTATTGATTGAAAATGAATCAATCGTCTGGAAATGGCAGTAACTGCACCTAGTTTGACATCGTTTTGTCTGGCCGAGGCATTTGTTGAATAAGGAAACTTATATTTAAAATGAGGGGAAAAAAGAAAAAATAATGAAAATGAGGGAAAAATGAGAAAAAACGTGTTATGTATTTTATTAATTATTTATGATTAATTGATTGTCTCTATTTTCAACTACAAGTTAAGGAAAATGCACAAACTTGCAACCCTTGTGTTAATATTTTGTGAAAGCAGCAGTAATCATATCTACAATATTGTTGCAATATCAACATCATTATATCATCAGTCAACAGTATTATGATATGTGAGTTTGTCCACACCGCTCAGTGATAATACAACAAACTGATTTTTCCACCTTGGTCACTTCCAGCCTTTGGAGAACACAACATGTTGTCATGACTTGTATGATCAATAATTATTGATATCGACCAATATGAAAATTCACCATTGTGATAGGCTTTTCAGCTATATATCGCCCAGGCCTACATAAGACTGACATGACTCTGTCATAAAGATGACATGACACCTGTCATGAACATGAGGAGTCTATGAATGTTTATGACTGCTGACATTAAGCTCCATTCAGTCATTTATGTCTTTTCTAATGCAAAGTTGAAATATTTGGCAACACTAAGATGAAGTTTGTATTACAGTCATAAACATTCATAGACTTTTCCATGTTCATGACAGGTGTCATGTCACGTCAAGCATTGTGTCAGTCTTACGCACACCACTTCAAATGAAGTGTTACAGGTGTTACTGGTAACACTTTCTATAAAAGTCATGTCTATAATTCATTATAAGCACATTCTTAAGATATTATAATGCATTTAAACTCTGTTGTCACTTTGGTATGGAGCTATAAGGCATTATGCATGCATAATTTAAAATGCCCTTTGTCCACTACTGACAATACTTCAGAAACCTTGTTATGCATGCTTATAAACATTTATAAAAAGTATCAGAAAGCCTTACGGATGCATTATAATGTCGTATGAATGTGCTTGTGATGCATTTAATTTTGTTTAGATATTTCAGTCTGGACCAGCCAGCTGACCAACACTGCCATCCACAGGTCCATACTGGCTGAAAGTAGACCTACATGAGAGATGAAATATGTGTTCTGTAAGAAACGAGTGCTCACCCTCTTCTTATAGTAAATCCTCCACTTGTGATACTCCTTGATCACCACCTCAATCCTTCGCTTCCAGTAGCTGCCCTCTAATACAATAGCCTGTTGACATGATGCAGAAATACCAAGAATGAAACTCAGTGTACAATGTAAATATCAAAACTCAGCAATATAAACATTAAATTAAGTTTTCGTTTGAAAATACCTTCCACAACGACACAAATGACTCACTTCAGGTTTCCGATGTGAATCGGCCTCCGAGCCCTCCAGCGGTGTGACAAACCCACACACTGGGTTCTTCCTCTTCTCCACATCTAAACAGCAGACACACAGCAGCAAAATCAACATATTTCTAGCTGCTTCAACACAAAATATATATTTTATTAACCTTGTCTTCATGAAGGCAGCTAGTGAGAAAAGTAGCTTTGTGGCCAACTCCTCATTTATGTTTAGTCACTTAGATGGACCGAGCAAAATAATCAAGGCAATAAGAAAGTTTAGGGACAGACTCAACCAAATGGAGTTTAGGAAGCAATGGTTCTTTCTTTTACTCCAGATGATCAGTTTAAACAGTCTCTGTTCTCTTTTCATTTTCCCCGGCAAAATGTTACATTATTTGCTAACTAGTTAGCCAGCAAACAGTGTAACATTTTGTTAACTATTTAGCTAGTTAGCAAACAAACTAAATATGGTTGTAAGGTTTTGTTAACATTTTAGCTAACTAGCAGGGATCAAAATTAGCACCAGAAAAAAATTTGAACATTCACTCGCTATTTGGCCAGGTGATAGTAATCAGTTTATTTTATTTGTGCACTTATTTTAATTTGGGCAAGCAGGCATATTCATATTGATTAAACTCTTGGTTTACCTCAGTAAACTTGTATTTACTAAATGGAGATTAGTTTTTAATTGTGCAACAGAGCTCTGCTTAATTTTAAATCTAGATTCACTCATTTTACACATTTGCTTTACTCTGATAAAAACTAATCTTAGAATAAATAAGTCTTTCTTGATGCAGCCCAGTCTTAGTCTTCTCTTTTGACTTCTTGTCTAAACAAGTTGTGTTACATGTGGTAGTAATGTCCTTCTCTTTTGATTCCTTGTCTAACAGGTTCTGTTGCATTTGGCAGTAGTGTCCCTCATCATTATTGCTGGACAGATAAAGAATGTGTAGGCAGCTCAGAGAGGAGGTGAAAAGTGGTGGACTCACACTGAATGAACCAAGCTCTCCAGATTGCATTGTTCAGACGGATCTTATCTCTCCACAGCAACCGCAGACCCTTAAAAGACTTCCACTTGGGAGAGACAATCTTACCACTGCAAAAAAAAGAAGAAAAATTCTAAAAACATGCAATTTATTAATAGAAAATGAATAATGTTCAATGCATCGCTTCTCCCCTCTGTTGAAATTAGACATTGAGAAATGAGGAGATACTCTTTGTAAGAAAATGGGGTCAGTGGGGAAAAAGTAACCTCATGCCTCACCCCTGTTAGAGATCTGTCCTGATTTTGACTAATAGTGTCCAATCAGCTCATTCACCAGCACACAGCCTGGCTGTTTGCACTTTGTTTCCAGTGTCCCTCAGCCTGCTGAGTGCTGACAAGAGGCCCCCTAATGTGAGGTGCTCAGGGAGTTGCTAGGAAGCCAAGGGGGGGTTCATTTTCAACACACTTTTAATGGAGTGACATCGCTGCATGTCACGCACTCTGAAACAGCAGAGACAGCATATTACTGAAAAACAAGCTATTAGGAGAGGAACCAATTAACACCAGTCTGGTTAAAAAATAACAAATACAGTCTTACTTAATTATAAGTAAATAAGTTTTTTTTAAGCTTTTATTTAACCAGGCACCAAAGATCTCTTGTACAAGGGAGACCTGGAATAGTAGCAACAAATTACAACACACAGTTTAGAATAATATTTAAGTTGATCATACACAGAGAGAGAGAACCTGGCCCTAAGAGACTCACCAAATAAACTTGTTCAAGGTTATTAGGTTTTGAAGCTGGAGATCAGTCTGTAAATGATTTGTGAGCAACAAATTGCAAGTATCCACAGAACGTAGATCATGACTTCTATATTTACAGGTTAAAAGAGACGATATGTCAGTAAGAGTTTTGACTAAATGGTTTTGCAATTAAACAGATACCAATGACTGAGGCAACGTACACATAAGAGAGACAAATTTACTTTTGAGTGTAGTGCAGAATGAGTAAGAGAAGCACAGTTTGCCCCATGAAGAGAACTATGGTCCAGCATATGAAAACAATGGGCAGAGGAATTCAGGTACAACACAACAGGTAAAAACGTAGACTCCAACAACTTCCATTGCACACGAAAAGAAAAACAAGGCATGTTTCTGTAGTAAAACCCTGATAACAGCTTCCGTTTCAGAAACAATTTTCTCTTATAATACTGGTCGAGCTATTTTTGAAGTAGTGAAGAATGTACATTCTGTGTTCTTTGCAGTTAGAACAAGTTTCAGTTGACAGAGCTGCTGTATGTTGCATGTTGAAGACACTCGCCTCAGCAGGTGTGTGTGTGGAGCAGTAGATGACAGAGTCATCAGCCTAAAAATGAAAGGCTGAGTTTTGAATATTTTGTCCAAGGCCATTTCTGTATACGGTAAATAATAATGGGCCCAGAGCCAAACCTTGTGGAACCCTTTTTGGACTTACAATACCTCCAAGTTAGCAGCCTCTATCTGAACAGCCTGGGTTCTGCCTGTGAGATGATTCACAAACCACCCAAGTGCTTGTTCAGAAAAACTAATAGCTGTAAGACATCCAATTAGAGTTTAAAAGTTCTTTGTCCCTAATGTAAAAGTCCTTCATAACAATGCACATTTTGTGGTGTGCGTTACCGGTTACTATGGCTGGATGATGTCTACTGAATTGACATACGAACAATGTCCAGAGTGAAACATCACGATGGATGATATCATTGCTGTTAAAAGAGTATTCATCTCAGTACCACATCTGTAACTTAGGTGCGTTTCATAAGAAAATAATATGTGGGACAAGGAGACGTAAAGCTTCTTTGTATTTTCTCTCCCATGTGTCGAAGACGGAACTTCAGCAACAACTCTATGGCAACTCTGTCCCACACTGCCTCAAATACAGGGGGCTTTCAAATCACAATGTTATGGTTGTAATTAGGGGTGTAACGATTCATCTACTACATCGATGTATCGATTTATATTCCTAGGATCCAACTACATCGATCTGTGCTCGGCAAGTTGGCCTTCCGGACAACATATATCGATCTAACATCGTTTTAAAAGGTAATCAATCGATTGTATCGATATGAGGAAATAAGGCATTTGATTTAAGCACGGCAGACTTTATATGGATGTGTTTTTTCTAGCACTTTTGATGATAAAGACGTTAAATGTTACTCGATTCAGTCTGCCTGTCTGTGACGTTATCGCCACGTGCCAGCAGGACGACGACTCCGCCATAGACATATATACGTAGACGCCGCATTGACTGCTGCTGCCTGTCACTGCCCGATTTCTGGAGCTGCCCGATTTGCAGTATGGCCCGTGTGCGCATGCGCGAACGTGCTGCCATCTTGTACAGCAACTCTACTTAGACAAACTTCATTCCGTCGCTGCCCGATTTGCAGTATGGCCCGTGTGCGCCATTGGAGATATAATCTCTGAGGTGGTGGTAGTATTGAAAAGTTTTCATGCTTCTTTCATCAACTTAGCAAGTGCACTGAAATTTGTCCAAAAGCGCGAGAACAAGCTGTACGGTAATTTTTTTTTTTTTTTTTAATTTAATTTTTTGTTTTTTTATTACAGACAGCGCACAGCACAACACTCAACACAGCACACCATATTTACAAATATACACTAATATACAGAAAAATAATATCCAGGGGTATCTCAATTTAGTTCAGTTCATAATTCATATAATTAATAAAGCCATACGGTAAGTGATGGAATGAAGTTTGTCTAAGTAGCGTTGCCGTACGAGATGGCAGCACATTTGCGCATGCGTACACGGGCCATACTGCAAATCGGGCAGCGCCGGAAGCGATTTTACGAATCCTACTATGGCCACGCCAAGACCCGCATTACTCTGCCTCTGATTGGCTTGTCACGATGCGCCCTACTCTGCCTCTGATTGGCGTCTTCACCTCAACAGGTTTAACAGTTCTTTCTATTGCCGCCCTTGACAGTTCACTACTGCAATTGGTGTGCAACCGACTGCAGTGTCGAGGAGAAAGGCAGCTTTGGGGGGAAGAAGAGCCCTTGGTGCCGGTAGACCCCCCAAAGCTCCAGAAGGGATCATCCTTACACCAGGAGGGCAAAAGCTGTACCCCACATCCTGTCTTTCTGTGTGCAGGAAAATACCCCCTCGCCAAACATCACTAGTTGCTGGACACTAGTTAAGTACCACACTAAGCCTCCTCCCTTACGAGGAATTACATGTTTGCACTATAAAAGTGATCATAAATCGATCAATTGCCAACATATATTCACGCGGGTTGTTTGTTACAAACGTCAGACATGGAGGACAGACAGGCAGACATAAACAGAATAAAAGGAACCCAGAAAAACGTTCAGATGTATTCAGGTCTTTATTCAGAGAATTACATAATTACCACAAATACTGCTATTATAATTGTATTATTATAATTATCATGACTATCATTATAATTATATTGCTATTATCATCACCATTTTATTATTATATCATTATTATTATTATAATTAATATTATTATCATGAATCATTTTATTATCACCATTATAATTAATATTGCTATTATCATTATCATTTCATTATTATTATTATCATCGTTATTGTTAATAGGTTCCAGAGGGTTAAGTAACAGAACAGAATATTTAAAAGCAGGAACATAAAGAATCCCTCTAGAAAAATATTTACAAGACCATCAGACCTCTGGGAGCTAAAAGCCCTGAAAGAGAACTGTTTTGCACAGTTTCTGTCTTGTGCTGCCACTCCTTCCCAGTTAT
Organism: Lutjanus argentimaculatus; assembly: GCA_034769285.1. NCBI lineage: Eukaryota > Metazoa > Chordata > Actinopteri > Lutjaniformes > Lutjanidae > Lutjanus > Lutjanus argentimaculatus. The sequence goes on along the minus strand of JAWZSL010000004.1, from coordinate 41,453,881 downwards.
GCTAGGTGTAAACATTAAGTAGAATTTGTATTTGGGTAGTAAAACCGACATTTTTAAAACATCCAAGCATCCTGTGTCATAGCTACATGTGTGACGTTTTTAACAAATCAAACCGTTTGGAAATCGGTTGAAAATTCAGTGAATAATTCTACTTTAAGATTGTGGAGTACCTGTTTCCTCCATAGTTTTACATGCACTTCCGCCTCTGTGAGCCCTGTGCCAAGATGGCGGCGCTTTAGGCACGTCCCTCCACAGTCGATGCGGCGTCTACGTATATATGTCTATGAACTCCGCAGCCGCCACATTAGTGGTACTGATGCATTTCACGCAACACATCAGATTTTGTCACACAGTAACAACATGTACTGAATGGCTGCTCCACCTTAAGGCTCAGAGTAGTGTATTATCAAGGTATTAATTATTTAGGCAGAAAATGTCATTTCAGCACTATCAACATTATAATGAACACAATATTGACTGAACAAGCCGCACGTAGCTTGATCTTCACTAGACTGCCAGGATGATACAAGTTAATTACTTGTGATCTGTCGCTGTCTGACTGAACAGCCTCATAGAAATGATATTTTACAATTCTTCATATTTTATTCTAACGAAATTCGTTAAGGCAAGTAATTCAGTGCTTTTAAAGTCATGATATTAAGCTGACACGGATCCTTTATTTTGTTTGCGGTCAGATGCTGGTGCTGCGTCTCCAGCATAAGGCTGGCACGGTGCGTGTCACGGTGTTAGATACAGTGGGCTTAATAAAGTCAGTGATCACAAGTTAGAATTATACATTTATTTAAAAAAACAAACCTTTTATTCACTGAGGTTTGGATTGGATTCTTCGGGAGATTTTAGCGTCTTTCTGTGACAGACGCATTTCACTACTGCCAACTGTTGGAGGTAAATCCGTCCATATGCTGCATCTCTGACAGTATTTAGCCCAGAAGTCATTTGGAAAATATGAATCCAGTGTTCTTGAAGATTTGGGCTTTCACTTGGAGTCTTTGAGCTTTTTCTTTTGGAGTTTTTATCGTCTTCCTCCTCGTCTTCTTTCCGGTGTAACAAGTAGCGTTGGTGTTGCCTAGTAACCGTGAATACCTCGCACTTGTTGAAGATGTATCCCTGAGCTCCGCCGCGTCCGCTCAAGGGCCTCTGCGCCCTACCTGGCGGTGAGCGAAGAGCAAATTTCTTATCATGTGAAGGCCCCTTTAGATGGTAGAGCCACAAGTTACTCTCCTAACTGCATTAAGGGTCAGAAGTGTTTGAATTCATGGTGCTTTGTTATTGTTAATCAATTAATTATAGCCGCAGTAAGCTCCGCCGTCATATGCACACGCACACACTCTCTCCCTCTGTCTGTCTGTCTCTCTCTGCCTGTCTGTCTCTCCCTCTCTCTCTTAACTGCGCATTCGCAACAACCTCTGGTAGTATCGCCAAGGGAAAAAAACGATCGTTGTTCATCCCTTCAATCGCCAATATATGATCAGATCGCCAATCAGCACAAACCTAGTTGGTTGCACTTTATTTAAATAAAATGTGAATGCATTGTTTATATCCATAATTAATTTATACCTGATTCCCTTACAAGAAACAACAGCAATCTAGGAAACTTCACCTGCACTGTCCAGTATCCAGGTATTTATTTCACAGTCACACTGGTTGAATTTTTGGCTAAAAAGTTACCGAATCGATTTCAAGTCACTGAATCTTTTCGGATCGTATCGTTCTAAATGAATCAATATCGTCCTTGAATCGTATCGGCAACCACGAATCATGATACGAATCAAATCGTTGTTAAAACGAATCGTTACACCCCTAGTTGTAATGGTTATAATGCCCTATGAATGTGCTTGTAATACATGCACATGTTTAGGATTAGTGGAAACTTTGACTTTCTTGTGGCACTACAGGAAACATCTGAGATCTCCGAAGTCACTAGAATTTATCTCCTGGGGACCTTGAATATCTGTGACCAATTTTACACCAATGCATCGAGTAATGTCAAGATATGTCACTCTGAACCACAAATATCAACTTGTTTGACTCGAGAGTCAAAGTCAGGAAATTTCTAAAGTCAGTAAAGCTCATCCTCTGGGGACCATGAATGTCTCTGCATAATTTCACATCCATCTAACCAAAAGTTATTCCAATGTTTAGAGGGATCAGTGGTTGATGACTGTCAGCCATCATGATGGACGATGGCATCATTCATCAGCCCAACCCCCTATCTACTTCATATCATCATATATCATATAATATATTGTTATATTTTTTTCACAATGAAAAAATCATATTGTCATAATAGCAATATTTAGGTGTTCCAAAAAGTTAGTTCCAAAAACTTACTGACCTCAGTATTTGTGGAAGTGATTTGGTTACAAAAGATCAGATGTACATTAAACCACTGTGATATGTAAGAAGTGAAAGAGGACAGAAACAGCAAAAGGGGACAATACAACAAACTGATTTCATCACCTCAAGCAGAAGCACCTGGGCCGGTTGAGTGCGAGGAGAGATAAACAGCTAAATATTTATCAGTAGTTTGTCATATCATCAAGAATATTGTTATTGTAGAACCCTGAAATATTGTGATATTATTTTAGGGGCATATTGCCCACTGCTAATGTTACACCTTTCAATTCACTGTCTGTGATAATGCAATAATTGACAATAATAAACATCCTAAAATAAGCATGGCGTGAAGTCAAAGCAACACTCCAGGGGCATCATTTCAGGATGTTCTCTCCTTTCCCTCAGTTACACTGTAATCTCTCCTGTGCTGCCAACTAGACTCAAAGTCCAGTTTTCAGTGAAGATTTTCCAGGCTGTTGCGCAACAACAGACTGCAAAACCCCTCTCCTAACACATCCCCACACATTACACATTACAACCCAACACTGACTATCCGTTTTAAAAGAGAAACCTGCTGAATGAGATATTTTTATGCAGAGCTTTCATAAAATAATATGGAAATTATGACGCACAGAGGGAGATCACTGCAGGGGGAAAGGAATTTTAAATTAAATTATAGCCTGCAGGTTCATTTTCCAAATTAATGGGTGCCTTTGAATACATGAGGGGTAATATTTAATCTGAAAACTTCAATATTTTCCAGATTTCACTTTATCATGATGCATGAAAGCTCCGTGAGTTATTCACACAGCTACTCCTGCAGCGGGAGAGGAGGCTGAGCTGCAGCAGATAGAAGTGGAAATAAATGGAGGTTCTACTCAATTATAAAGGGGAATCTGTACATTTAAAAGCAGTTAAACTGATCTCAGGTGGGTTTTTCCTCCTGTCCTGACTCGGTAATAGAGACCCACCTGTAGGCCAGGGACATGCAGTCAAAGAGGCGGGTCAGAGTGGGGTCGATGCTCAGGCTCCCGGAGCTGAGGGGCCCGTACCGGTACGTCTGACACCACGTCCTGTTCACCGTGTCGAAGTCATATCTGAGCGAGCCGCCGCTCTTCCTCCTGCGCGGCGCAGAGTCGCTGTGGGGCGACGACACCATGAAGTGTCCGCTGTGGATGACCTGTGTGTTGGGGAAGGAGCCGGCGGACGGCCCGGTACCGGCCACCCGAGCGGGTTCCCCCTCCCCCTCCGAGTCCGAGTCCGACGAGTCCTGCAGCCGGCTCCGTCCGGCTGAACAAACTCTGCCTTTGGCCGCCATGGTGCGCTGTCATTCAGGGTGGACTGTCCGTCAGACAGTGAACTTTCTCCTCAGCTGACTCCCCCCCCCTCCCCCTCCTCCTCCTCCTCCTCCCCTCCTCCCCTGCTGTCTTCAGATCGGCCGATATTTCAAGTGTGTCGCTCTGTCAGCAGCGAGGCCCCTCATCTGTCAGCTGAGAGACGTTCACTGTCTCCTTCACAGCAGAGACAATATGTGAGGACTGCCTGTTGTGTAAGACCTACTATCATTATGTCAACTTCCTATGGTGGTAAAGTCCTTTTAACCACCCTTACTGAGGACGGTAATTATTAATAGACCCGTCCTCACAAGACTTATTGTTATGATTAGCCTACTTATAATGTAATACTTTAGGTTAGCCTTTTTGAATTTAAAATATTCATATAGGATATTAATACAGTTCAGTACCAAACCCCAACTCCAAAACAGGTTGGGACACTATAAAACCTAAATAAAAACATAATGCAATGACCTGCAAAAAATATTCAACTGAATACAGTACAAAGACAAGATATTTAAAATTCAAACTTCATTCATTCATGCTGAATTTGATGCCTGCAGCATGTTACAGAAAAGTTGTGACCAGTGCAGATTTACCACTGTGACATCACTTTTTCTTGTTACATCAGTCAGTAGGGGTCTGGGAAGTGAATTATTGAAGTTTTCAAGGAGAAATTCTTTAACATGCTTTACCTTGCTTGATATATGACTTCAGGCACTCAGCAACCCGGGGTCTCTGTTGTCATATTTTGTGCTTCATAAAGCACCACACATTTTCAATGGGAGACAGGTCTGAACTGCAGACAGGTCAGTCTAGTACCTGAACTCTTTTACTACGAAGCCACACTGTTGGAACAAATGCACAATGTGTCTTCATTGTCTCACTGAAATAAGCAGGGACGTCTCTGAAAAAGATGTGACAGTTACCCATGATACCATGGGCACTAACACACCCCCATACCATCACAGATGCTGGCTTTTGAGCATTGTGCTGGTAACAGTCTGGATGGTCCTTTCCCTCTTTAGCCCGGAGGACATGACGTCCATGATTAGTGAAAACAATGTGAAATGTGGACTCGTCAGACCACAGCACACTTGTCCACTTTGCGTCAGTCCATCTCAGATGAGCTCGGGCCCAGAGAAGTCTGCAGTGTTTCTGGATGTTGTTGATATATGTCTTTCTCTTTGCATGGTAGAGTCTTAACTTACATTTGTAGCTGCAGCAGTGAACTGTGTTTATGGACAACAAAGTGCACCTAAGCCCATGTACTGTTATTCTTTATATAACAATGTCAGTTTTTAATGCAGTGCTGCCTGAGGGGTCAAAGGTCACAGATATTCAATGTTGGTTTTGAGTCTTGCCCCTTACATGCAGATTTCTCTGGATTCTCTGAATCTTTTAATGATATTATGGATTGTAGATTGTGAAATTGCTAAAATTTCTTGCAATTGTGAGCTGAGAAAGGTTTTTCTCAAACTGTTTAACTATTAGCCCCCAGTTTTTCACAAGGAGATAAACCTCATCCCATCCAGGCTTCTGAATGACTGAGCCTTATGAGGACGCCCCTTTCATGCCCAATGTGCATGTGTTGCCCATTAACCTGTTTACTGCAGAATGTTACACACAGGTGTTTTTTAGCTTTTCCAAAAGTCTCCCAGTATTTTGTTGCCCATCACAACTTTTTTTGAAACATGTTGCAGAAATTTAATTCAAAATTATAGCTGCTGCGCAGCAATGGTCAGGGCCAGGCAATTTTAGGCAAAATTAGGCAATTCTGAGCAACAAGCAGAGTGTAGGAAGATGAAAAAAAGGTGGCATTCTAATGCATTTTACATCAGTTGAGGCTTGAACTCACAATTTCTGGCACAAGAGACTCTGCATATTGACTGATAGCTAAGCCAAATAAACAGGGAAAAGAGACAAGGGATAACAGGGAAACGTGTTGATAAAGAGTATTTGTCTCTTCCCAAAACTCCCTGAATCATAATTATTTAAATCTTAGCAGTCTCTAATCCACATAGCATGATACCTGAACATAAGGGTTTCACATTTGAAAGTCCATCCTGCCTTAGCTGAGGCTCGAACTCTCGACTTCTGACACTGAAGTCCGTCTTTTAGCTCGCTGAGCTAACTGGCAAGTGATAGTTTATGTGTGGTTTCACAAATTGACTAAGCCAAGGATCAGGGTGCCAGGCAGCAGCCATCCATGCCATGGAAAAGCACATTTCAAAGTGAAAGTTCCAAAGCTGTAGCACATATGGTTGATTTGTTGTGAATTTTCAAAGTTTTGAAATTTAGAGGCTTGCTGTAGCGCCACCATCAGGACTATTGTCTTGTGTTTCCAGTTGAGGACATCTGGCATGGGACTGGACCTTTGTGAAAAGTTTGGGTAGATTTCTCATATGGAAATGTTGTACAAGCTGAGGCTTGAACTCACAACCTTCAACACCAAGAACCATCCTCTATCTCACTGAGCTAATTGGCAAATGGAAATGTCACATGTAGCTTCACAAATTGACTAAGTCAGTCACCTGTGTGCAAGACAGCAGCTGTTAGCATGTAAAGGCAGATTTCAAACAGCTGTCAAAAATTCAGTTATTGAGACAAAAATCCCAAAATACACAAATTGCATCTAGACAGCATGGAGATGTTGGTAATTAGTTTTTAACAATGATTTATTGGCTCCAAAAGTGAAAAACTGATGTTTAAAAATGCCATTTTTGCATTGACTCCAATTGTTCGCATGAGAGCGAAATTCAAAATGCTGTAAAAAATTCAGTTTTTGAGATAAAATTCTGATATTTTCCAAACATCATCTACCATGACTCCAAAATTTTGTCATTTTTTTTCATGAACATTGAAAATGTATTTAGCAAGAATTTGCAGTATATGTTTATAATACCGTTTACAGTCAAACATTTTGATGCACTGTAGGCTCAATTTTCAATAAATCAAAAATCTGTGTGGATCGTTTGTGTAGGACAGTCTGAAGATGCTCTGTAGCAAGTTTGGTGTCAATTGAGCAAAAATTGTGGGAGGAGATAGGTTTAATAAGTTTTACAGTTTTTGAAAAAAACAGAGTGATGGACTTCATAATTTGCAATAGGTTTAAATGTACAAAAGTTTCTTCAGTATCGGGGCTACATTTTGGTGAAAGTTGTAAATCTGTAGCACATATGGTTGATTTATTATGAATTTTCAAAATTTTGAACTTTAGAGGCTTGCTGTAGCGCCACCATCAGGACTATTGGCCTGTTTTTGCAGCTGAGGCAATCTGACATGGGACTGGACCTTTGTGCAAAGTTTGGTCATTTTTCGTGCATGGGAAGTAGGATTTCCTCGGAAGAAGAAAGAAAGAAAGAAGAAAGAAGAACATGCAGGATTACAATAGGGTCCTGGCAGCTTAGGCTGCCCGGACCCTAATGAGTGTACAGTTACAAAAAACAAAAACAATTATGCTGACTGGTTTGTCCATTAAATATCTTGTCTTTTTACTGTAATAAACTGACAAGTGCAAGATTATATTTGATATACGTTGATCAGTTGTTTATAACTGTCAGTTGTCTGTCGATGTAAAGTTAAGTCTGCTGTCCTGAAAACAAAAGCTCACAGCTTTTCAAATACACACACTAGAGTTGGAGTTCAGTGACTGGCTGTCAGACTCCATTAACATTTTGCTTAACTGTTATAAACATCTACTCTTTCTAAAAGATTAATAATTTCTTACAACTTAAGACACCTATGCATTCTGCAAACATTCAGCATTCATTTTAACTGATAAATGTTAAACAGGAAAACAAAAACAGCTGTTACATTCCACAGTTCTCCTCCTCCTACTTTATTTTTGGTACTTAACAGATGGACAAAGTGTGTTGCATGTGTTGTGCGCACCAATTGCTTGGAAAAAATTTTTCCAAAGCCACAGATGCTCCAAGATGCAACATATCCTTTTGTTTTGACTTTTACCCAAGCATAACAAAGAAAACATTGCTGAATATTAATTTCCGCAGTCTGTTATCTAAAGCTTTATCATCTAGAAATACTCTGCATTCTTTCTTAAACTTTAGCCTGAAACCCCCAGAAATTAAAACTGTTTGGCTAAATTCATAGATCATTCTTATGGTTTAATGTTTGTCTGATTTCCTTGGCATACAAAAAATAAGCAACTATAAAATCATCAATTAATATCAAACCGTTTTATTGGACACTGATCTTCCATTCTCTGAAGACATTCTGATGTATGTCATTCAAATTTAGACTTAACATGTGTGACAAGTCAAATCAATATTAGTCAACATGACCTCTCTTTCCAATCGTTGTAGTTGTCAAGTTGTAAGCCCAGAAGGACTGATTTCTGGCTGTTTTGCTCTCACATCTTGACAAATCATCCTTTTATTGGCTTTAGGATAGTTGAACATTCTCAAATACTGACTTGGGCCTCATTAAACCACTGCAGTTAAGACTAAAATGGAGAGACATTTTTTATGATGATGGGTTCTGTGGATTGTTATGACCTGCATTATTTATGGCCTTCATATATTTAATTTAAACTACATTACCTCCTTTAACTCACAGAAAAATAAACTCACATTTTAACAAAGAGAACACATTTACATTTGCCAAATATTAATGTGAAAACTTCCGGCAACAGAGCTCACAGACACTAAAGCAAGTAATCAGTCTCTTCAGAGTGCCAAAGTTATCAATCAATCAGTGCTGCAACATTTGCTTTGGTCTGTCTGTTATCATAGCTCACACTGTGCCAGGATGTGTACTGAATGAAAGAGAAATTTAGCTCATGTGTAACATCAGTTACATTTGACAAATCCTTGGAGGTCTTCCAGGAACTTAATGTACTCTTGATGCTCGACGGCGGTGCTCAGCTCCATCAGTTCATCGGCAAAGGTGTTGTCCACCCCCCGGTCAGCCAGGAAGTCCATCAGGTGGTCATACAGCGCCTGAAAAACAATGCAGCAATGGATGAGAGCAAACATAAGACATGTCCCACGATCAAACAACCCATTTGGGTAAAAACAAGCACTGTAAAAGCTGCCAGTCAGCATGTGTGTCTGTGGCAAACACTTGATCACAGGTTAGTTCATGATGTTACCGAGTGTTTGCCAAATGTGCCAAGAGTGTGTGTAGATCAAAGTGAATTGGAAAAGAGTCTTAGTGATGGTGGAACTACAGTTTTTACTGTGAAACTATACGGCTGTACCATAAAATACCTGTTGTTAGAATGGAGTTTGGTTCAACAGTAGCAAAACAGCAAAATTAAAGTGTCTTAATATAAAAAGTGACAGATGTTTGATTCAATAAGACAGTTGTATGTCAAGTTTGTCCACTTTGTTGGAAGCACACTGAAAGAGCAAGAAGCTCTGGGTTCCTAAAGGCTCAACAGTGATACATTTTCCTTATTTTATGCATTTCAACTGCCTTCAGAATTTTTATTGACCACCAGTCAAATTAGAGCAGCTGTTTTCACCCAAAGAGGGATGTGGGCACACCGCAGGAGCAAAGACTGCAGCTGCTGCTCCTGAGTCATCCATCCTCAGTTAAATTGATTCATGTTAGCATTCCCACAAAGTCAAAATTGATGTTTAAATGTTTTTAATCATATATGTATTGGCTATATGGCACCTATGCACCAGCGTCTGATCCAAAAATGACCAGAAAAGTCATTTTCTATGTTTTCTTGAGAATTCTTAATGCTACTTTAGATTTTGTCTTTCCTGGAAAATGATTTAAAAAATGTTGACTCATCCTGCACTTGAGGGCGGTTACTAATTTTGTGTTCAATGAAATGCTTTCTTATGACGGCACCAGGGTGGAATGTCTGGGTAAACAGACCTCACTGTACAAAACACAACTTTATAACTTTTATTCAGTTATCTGGGTGAGACTGAATCAGATTTTATGGAGGAAATATTTTCTTTTTTTTTTTTCCAGATGTCCTCCAGCTACTGAGCTTTAACTGTGATTTATAGAGTTTCCTGATGAACAGATAAATGTACTTGTTGCTAAAGTAGAAAACTGCTAACTGTAACTTGCAACTGAGCCGGCTCCACAGCCAGACCAGCACCAAACACAGCCTCCAAGACCAACAGGGAATACAGTACCGAGGTTATTATGGAATCATTTCAGGCAGATAGCTTTACTTGTTGCTAAACAAGCTAACCGCAAACTGCCTTTAGCTCGGTTAGCCATGCATCTAGCTGACTCAGCCCCAGGATTCCAAGAGTGGCTCTGAGTCCAGGAAGAGTCAGTTAAGGACCTGTGTCCACATAGTGTTTTTTTTTCTTGGCAGAAAGTCACTGGCAGCGCACTGCTGAGTGGTGGGATGAAGCATCTGTGCATGTGGGTTTTGTTTCTATGACAATAATATGTTGAAAATTCCTATGACTGCGCCACTCTTACGCAGTCTTGAATCCCCACTTTGGTATTTGTTAGCTATTCATATCTATTTGTTTGACATTTTTTCACTGGGAGCACCAACTGGAAGATGTGCTGCCTCAGTTTGACTTAGCTCGACAGCTCAGCACCACTGGGATCTGCATCTGGTCTGCATGCCTGAAGGTGTGTCTCGACACAGGCTCATCTTGAGGAAAGCGGCTGAAAACACTGCTATACTACATGTTATTTCCAATAAATTCTTCACAATAAAAGGTCCCCCAGTGTTTTGTTATCTCTGGTAAAAAGCACCCATGACGACACCAGTACCTTTCTGAAAAGTTCACTTCACCTCAAAACACTCGGAGCAGCCGCACAAAAAAGACACAGGGTGCAGTGCTTGTTCTCTGGGCGTCCGCAGATGTTCTATTCTCATTGGGAACAATTAAAAAGGTGTTGGTGCCCAGAACAAAAAAAAAAAAGCTATGTGGACACAGGACGCAACAGGACCGTTCTACTTTATATATACATGGATTGCTATAGCTGCATGGTGGGCGGGGCATAATGCACATTCATGATTATTGGCTACTGTAAACGCTACTCAATATCTGCAACAGCTCTCCCTAACTGCTTGTTTTTACAGTTAACACTTTCTTGGAAACTTTACATGCAGCTATTATCAGATTCATTAACTGTGTGAATAAATCAGATCTTACCCAGTCCAGAGAGTCTGTGTTGAGTGTGTAGCTGGTCTCCTTCCACTCAGAGTCTCCCTCAGGCTGGAAACTGACCTCACGAATGGCAAAGATGTCGCTCTCCTCTTCTCCTTCACCATGACCCATCTACAAAAAGAAAACTGTTGAGTTACTATTTAACTCAACCACTGAACTGTCAGAGAGAAAGGTCAGAGACACACTGCTGCTGTCAATACCATTCATGTTCCTTTCTGTGTAAATGAGTGCAGTCTGTGCTCACCTCGTCTTCAGGGAAATGGCAGTCAAACACCAGGGAATGTTTTGCAGCCTGTTTTGTTACTTCAACAACAAAGTTTGGTGTTGACACAATTTCTGGCTGTGAAGGAAAACCAGGATAAAAATGATTTTATTGCTAAAATTTTAATGTTAACAACTTTAGTCGGTTATTTTCTGTTTTTAACACAATTTTCCAATGCAGCCTGCTTATATTTTACAAACATCTTCGAGATTATCAGGTTTGTTTTAACTCACCTCGTCTTCTGGTGATTTCTGCTGTCCTTGTTCTGCCTCTTCCTCGAAGTTAGGAGGTATGCTGTTATTGACATTGAATGTGACTGCGATTCTGTAAAAAGGAGACAGATAAGAGCTTGTTAGTGAGCCCAAATATCAACAAGGATTGGATAATCACTGCATTGTATCCCCACATGAGCCATGCAAAAGCAGAAGACACATTTCTATGACTTACATTAATCAACAATAAAGTTTTGAATCCTGACTCTTACTTTTCTCCAGCAACATTTCTTGTGAGTTTAGCCTCTGTGCCGTTCATCTCCAGTTCCCATCCTCCAGACATCTTAGGAAGACTTTTGTTTCTCTGGATCTTCCTCTCCTCTTTAATTTCATCAGACAGGAAATCACTGAATGCTTTGTCACCTGTTTAAATGAAATAACAACATATAATTACTATACAATGGAAAATTCAATACTTCTTCAAGCAACTGCATGCAACTTTCATCAGTCCAGCATTACTCTGTTTACTGGCTTGCAGAAAGCTTTCAAGGCAACCTTCCCTCACAATGTCCAGCAAGGCAACAAGGCTTCATAGGTTTCTACTGGGTGCTCTCGGTTTGACAAGTTTATCTTAAGAGAATTTCTTCTCCTCTGACAACTTCAGTGCAGAACTTATGTTTTATTTAGCTTTGCCAGCTAGCATTTCCAGTTTATGCAGCTTTATACTTCCACTACACTACATCTCAGAGACAAAGTTGTACTTTTCCCCCACTACTTTTGTCTGATAGCCTTGGTTAGTAGTTACTTTTCAGATTACAAATTTTCATATCATTCCTGCAACAACTTTTTCTAATAAACTGAAAAATGAAGTGTTGCTTCATAGGTTGAGAAAAATTCTCCTACTTCTTATGGTAAATTAACTGATAAAAAAACCCCCAACTGATTAGCTGGGAAAGGTCAAAAAGCTGAAAACAAGGCTGTTTTTCTGAGCTTGAGAAAAGATGAGATACGTAGTTCTGACAGAACAGCAACACTACAATCATACGATGATCATAGGACATTGAAGATAATCAGAGTTGCAACAATTAATAAAGTAATCAATTATTAAATTAATCCCTAACTATTCTGATAATTCATTAATGGGGTTGCATAATTTTTTTCTCCTATTCTAGCTTGTTAAACGTGAATACTTGTGGTTTCTTTACTCCTTTATGATACTAACCTAAATATCTTTGGTCTGTGGGTAAAAACAAGACATTTAAAGATGTCATCCTGCACTCTGGGAAACACTGACATTTTTCACCACTGACAGACATTTAACAACTACTAATCAGTTAATTGATAAAATAATCGACTGATTAATCGTTTATGAAAATAACTGTTAGTTGCAGCCCTAAACATGATGCACTGATTAACTGTAATATATCCAGAAAAACAATGAGAACATTTCAGCAGAATGGGTACTCTTACTTGTAATATTTATAGAAAACTTACATAGTTTTATTTCAGTAAGGTTTTCAGCACTGTTACCTGTAGTGGAGTAGAGCTGTTACTTGTTCTTACAGGATCTGAATACCTCACTCCTGAAGGAGCTTCACATTACTCCTCATCAGTGACTGACCTTTAAAGCTCAACCCTGGACACTCATCAGGCTGCTTCACACATACCACACAAAATGTCAACTTCTTTCAACAGCTCATTTTTGTTATGTTTTAACTTATAGATTTAGTGTTTTGACTTATTCAGGTGATGACAGTTGCACATGTTTCAAGGTGAATGCTAAGCTAAGCTAGCTGCTGAGGTTCCAGTGAGAAGATGCTGTAAACGTGACTGACTGAGTTGTGTTTAAGTCGCTGTTAATTGAACAACATTGTAACGTGAGTGAGATGAACTCTGTACAGTTCAGCCTGTTTCTCTTCTTCCATGTAAGACTGCATGATACCAGACAAGCTAGCTGGCTAACTGCTAGCTAGCATCTGAAAAGACTTGTACATGAAATGTTACCTTCTGTGTGCAGTCCTCCACATCCACACGACACCGAGGGGTTCAACACTTTTGAACCGAACAGTTTCGGCCTGTATCCTGACGAGGCTCCGTTGTTATTCAGCATCCACAGAGACCGGGTGAAGGGCCGAATTGTTGCCGAGCTTGGAGAGCGCAGTGTCGGGCAGCTGAGAGGCAGAGCTCGGGCTGTGGACGTGGTGGCTGAAGAAAGGCGAACAGCGGCTCCCACCGCACGGACTACTGACTTTAGCATGACTGTACAGAAATATTAAGACGCGTAAGGACAGAATAAATTAACTGACAGCCTTCAGTAACCGGCCAGCTCCCTGTCACTGCTGTTACTTCTGGAAGATTACAGAACACACGTGTGGAAGGAAAGGACACATTGACCTATCGTCACTATGACCTCTGCACCGGATGTAGTACTTAAAAACAGAAAGATATAAAACAAAATGACTGCCTGTGCATCAGGAAAACCCTAAATGCGACAGTAAACATATTGTCTTTACGAACAACTAATGTAATAAAGTAAATTATATTTTTAAAATGTATAAAAAATGATACGTCACAACCGACTCAACAGCGCCCCCTGTGGCTTCATAATGAGGATCACAAAGAGTCACATGTTTTATACATCTTTTCCTCTGAGACCATAACAAGACTGTTTAGCACAATCAAATTGTTACCAGTCATAATTTTAATTCCAGATATCTCAAATAAAAATAAAAATATGCCAGATACAGTATTAATGTAATTTTGAATATGCAACATACATTGTGACTAGTAAAAATACCATTATGAATATCCATAATATTATGACTCATAAAATACAAAAAATAAAATAAATAAATAAATTTAAAAAAAAAAATTGCAGTATCCTTAATAAATTTGGGATATCTGAAACTGCAGTTTCTCATCATAATTCTAACTCAAGATATCCGAAATAATATTTTCCTAAAAGAATGAAATTGTGGATATATTATTATTTTTGACCAGGACAAAATTAATTACAGATATGTGCAGAGCATATCCGGTCAAGCTATAAAATGTTAAAACAGACACTTTGACTGGTGTGATCAAAGTCATAGATAAGTTGAAATATGAAGAAAGAAAGCTATTATGGAAATGTTATTATGGATATCTAAAATATCATTCCATAAGAGTGATAAGAGTGGGGATTGAGTAAATAGTACAACAGCTTGCCATACAAGACAACACCACAGGTTTATGACTCCCTGTGACAGACAGTAAATGCAGCATCTGTGCACAAGGGACAAGAGGACACGTGAAAGAAATCTAAAGTCTTTGACATGAACTGAGTCTCTGGCTCCAGAGGACATGAACATCATGGAGGGAAGAGCTGCATCATTTCAAGTAAAGTACTCGAGATGAATCAGTTGCATCATTTAGACGTCAGGTCCTGCTGCCAGAAGATGGAGCTGTTTTCACACCATAACACAGGACTCCTCTTTTGTTTGTTCTTTCTCAGACACCAACTATTTCTTTTGTCGTTTTTTTAAACAATTCTTAATTGGATGGTTGGCCATCAAGTGTAAGTTCATGCATTTCTGCATCTTCATGTTTCACTTTCCCTCCTGAGTGCACTGAGCATCACCTGGTACACACTAAGACAACAGGTTAGTTGTCTTGAACAAACAGAGTAAATCTCGATCAGCCAACTTTTAAAAAAATGTTTTTATAGGCAGCAGTTTTATGTATATTTAATCATTTTTCTTAATTCAAGTTGTTATATTTAGTTATTTAAAATTATGAAAAATACCAGTGAAATTTTTGTTTAAAGGCATGATATGCAACATGTTCATGCAACACTCATAAACATAATCCCTCTCAATAATCACTTATGATTCCTACATTTCCACTACATATGTGGTGAAGTCTGCTGCTTGTATTTTCTTATTTTTTCATTATTTTGCTGATGCTATCTTTAGACAGATATTGATATATAAAGAATATCTACTGATATATCATTATTTGAATTTTTTTTTAATTATTCCTAATTATCAGTATTGGCCCCAAAAGCCCAGTATCAGTCAGGCTCTAAAAACAAATCTGTGAATCTATGTATCATTTGTCATCAGAGCCAAGTCGTAAACTGTGAACACACCTCAGTACTCTGTGGAAATCATGAATAAAAAGTATAAAATGTCTGTTAATCCAATTTTGCATAATTTAAAAATGTGTCAGTCTAATTATGACTAAATAACAATGACTAGAATTAGAAGTGATTTATGCTTTCTGACTCCCCGGCCCTCACTTTGAGTGCAGGTCTGACATGGTGGAGCAGCTCTTTAACAGACACTCACAGATCTGTGGGTCTGTGCTTCTCAGTCTTTACTCTTGTACACTCATGCAGACTTGTGCTGTGGGACAGTGACTGGATTTTTATTAGAAATTAAACCAATAGTGGTTATGTAAGACTTTAACAAATCATATTAAATATACTCTTCATGAACTCATCAAAGGCGTGCATTTGATCTTACAAACTTCATAACAAGCAGATCTTAAATGGCCTACGTTTCCTTTGTGACTGAAAAACACGTCTTATAAAGTAGATGATCTGTAACACTGAACATACAAACTCTCTGTAACACAGTCTGATGATCCTCTACAGCAACCTCAGATGCATTTGGTGTTTTAAAAATGAGAAATTATCTATGTAATTTATTGGGGTTACACTGTAATATTGTACAATCCTGAGTCCAGTGTAAAAAAAAGAAAAAGACAAGAGGAGCATCCATCCTATTCCTCAACATGGTGATGATGATTCTACAAAGTATGAAAGACCTGAGTGGTCAGATCATTGACTATAATCTCCATGCATTGCATACATTTGCTGTCAGCATACATCTGTGGTTAGTGTGTGCAGAGGCTGAGGAACATACAACAGCAAAGAGTAGAACCTGGAGAATAAGGCATGCTACTTCTCCTCATGTGCATGTATTTGGGGGAAAGTGGTGATACAATCATAGATTGAAAAAAGTCATGCACAAGAGAACCGGGCGAGTGCTGCATGTAGAGTAATTATCAAAGTGGAACCATGTCACTGTGACATGTAAAAACTTCATATTTTAACCCTAACTTTGGTGATTTTTTTTTTTTTTTTTTTTTACATTTTCATTATAGTTACATAATCTCATAGATTAAGACAATTTTAATGTCTTTGCATATATAAAACCCTTTAAGACCACTTTGTATAAACCAAAAACTACATGGTGGGAATGCTCAACACAAGACTGCTTCTCTTAGCTTCTGAGAAGCTAACATTTCAGAGGCAAAGATAAGTCAATTAAAAGGTAACTTGGGTATTTTTTTAAAAAACTTGGACCATATTTTCCTATGTTTTTGTTTCTAAGTGATTAATGGAGACTACAACTCTTGAAACTGGTCCAACATTGCAAGAGCGCTGCAGCTGGCAGACATGAAACTGAGCTGGAGCATATGTGAAGACATGGACAGGATGGCTACAGAGACAGACCTTACTTAAGAGTAAGAGCCTTTTTTTAAACCAGAAACAGACACTACATCACTCTGTTCAAAGCGACCAGATTCCATTGTCATGAAGAGTCATTTTACCTCTCCGGTCTACACACAGCCTCAATCGTATTGTTGTTTGAGTTATTGTGTGACTTTTGGTGTTCTGAAAGGTTAAAAACCCATAAAATGTTTTTGCTTCTGTGAGCTGCAGCGCTCTCGCTCAATTTTGGACCAATTTCTAAATATTTTATTAGTTTTCAACCCTTTAAAATACCAAAAGTCACACAATAAACACAACAAACCTACCAACTGAAGCTGTGGTAGACCAGAGGGGTAAAGATTTATGTCTGGTCGCTTTGAACAGAGTGATGTAGAGTCTATTTCTGGATAAGCAAAAAGGATGTTGCTCTTTTAGAAAAGGTTTCTATCTGCAGAGATCCTTTCCACATGCTGCAGCTCAGTTTTGCTTCTGCCAGCATCTGCAACGTCACATCAGCATCACGCTCAAGTGACAACAGGGGTCATACCACACTGATGTTTCTTCTTGCATTTCAAAGGGTTAGCAGAAAACTTTCTGTGAAGTTCTTAGATATGTGTGAATATTCCTGATCCATCAACAATACAAATGATTGTGCATACAGAGGGTGTTAATGAGCACCAGTAAAAAAGTAAGACGCGTGCCAGTGGGTGCGGTGTTGGTGAGCAGAGCGGTGGAATTTAAGTTTAGCAGTGAGGTTGTCTAGTGGCAGTAAATGTACAGTCTGCCCACAGAAAAACACTGCGGAAGAAGTTTTCATGTCTAGTTTCTCAGCTGCTGGGTAAACTGATTACAAACTGGAGCAGAGTGAACTGCTCTCTAGGTCTTGAGCACACTGCTCCGCCCACATCACAAAATGTGGCTAAAATGCTTAGACATGAAAACATAGGAAAATAATGTTAATGAAAAATACAGAAGTTACCCTTTAACTCTTAATTACTATTCAAAATGACAGTGAAACAACCACTACCCAGTCTACCATAACTTTCTGAATCTTTTTGGGTGGGTGGCTTAAGAACTAAGTACAATATTTTGTGAAATTAACACATGTAGAGTTGCATTCTATCGAGTCTGATTAGATTTTTGTGAAAGAATGAACAGATAAATCATCTCAGCCCAGGAAATTGCTTATCTGAGGACCTGTGCTCCTGTGAGGTTAATCTGTGCTGTTAAAATGCATGCAAATGTTGAAAGAACTGATGCATGGAACCTCAAAAAGGCTCTTTTTGAGGTGTTAAACAGGTGGCCAAATGGCAGGATGAAATACGATCAGGCAGAAGAAGCAGTTTATAAAATCTGAATGACAGTCTTAAAGAAGTCAAAGTTGTGAGGCCTCAGTATGCAGATTTCTGCTGCAGTGACATGTGCCAAATGCTTGTCAGCTGGGAGGTAGTGAAATCCAGAGAAGTTTACAACACAGAAAATGTTCTGTTCTAATTTGCACAGAAATTAAGTGTCTTTATCCAAATTCAGCTCTGTGAAGAGAATACAGTTTCCAGTTTCTGTCACTGGATGGTTTGAGGAAAGTGTCCTTGCACTGATTGACTTCAGTCAGTCCTAGTTTCTCCGTCCGTTAGCTCTTGGTGGCTCGGATTTTGCGGCCGAAGTACTCTGGCGCTGCGTCCAGCAGCCAGTCGGCGTCCACCAGACACAGGTCTCTCATGTAGCAGCGAGAGGTGTGCAGCAGCTCGTTGAACACCACGTATGCTGGCTTGGCCTGGAAAAGGACGGAGGACGGGTGGATGGCCACGGGCTGGTGGGTGTCCAGAGCTAAGTAGCTGCCGTCAGGTTGTAGCTCCGCAGCGTTGACGAACATCCCGTGGGCGAGGCAGCGACGAACATTCCCTGTGTCCGCCCCGCACGACTCCAGCTTCAGATTCAGCTGGTAAAACAAGCACAACAGGATGAGACTGTTTGCTCAAAATGGTGCTTCACTGGTCGTCAACGTTACAGGATTTAGTTTTCAGTAAGATCAAGTGGGCTGCTGTCACTACTGATAAGACCTACTGTTCAGAACTATTTCTGTCATGAGGAACACTTGATATCAAGACAACTTCTACAACAACATAACGACACCGTTGGCTGTTTTACTGAGCTAATTTAGACATGTGCGACACAGAAACAATGAAGCTCTTTAAAGACTTTTTGTATACCTTCCTATCACAGTAACTTTTTTTGTGCATCGTGTGTGCACACAGAGGCGAGACTAGTCAATCACACAGCAAATCTTGAGCACTGCCTGGCTGTGTTCACAGGATTACTGATTCAGATTTGTTGTACTCTCAGGTTGTAGGAATGAATTCCAGATAGTAAAGTCAGTTTCAGGAACTCAGTGAGTCAAGTCGGCATTAAGCAATTGACGGTGCGTGTCCGGCCTTTGACTCAGATGTTGGAGGAAAGCAGCTGAGGGTGGGCACAAGTGAACAAGGAGCACACTCTGGCCGACACGAGGCAGGAACAAATGAAACTAAATGTAAAATACTGCTGGAAAATAGCAGATTAGTGCATCCTCCTAGTGTTCTCAGAGCACCCAGTGCAGTGTGTGAGGCAAGTGTGCATGAAAGTTGGTGCAGTTTTTTTTCCAGATGCAGTAATCTATTGCACGATTGTAATTATCAAAATAATACCACTACACAGCATAAAACATGAGATAATAGCAGCCATACAACTTACAGGCCTGATATGACTTAGTTTAATAGCTGCAAAGGATGGAAAATTCTGCCTATTTTTCTTGTTTTGGAAAACAAATCCTTCACGAGGCTTTTTATTTAACCAGAAACAGACACCATATTGCTCTGTTCAAAGACATCAGACTCCATTGATAAAATAGATTTTACTTCTCTGGTCTGACACAGCTTTAATTGTTTAGTTTCTTTGTGTTTTTGTGTGACTTCTGGTGTTTTGAAAGGTTAAAAATTGATAAAACATTTTCGCTTCTGTCAGCTGCAGTGCTCCCGCTCAATAATGGACCGATTCCAAAATGTTTCATCAATTTACATCTCAGTGAACCAACTAAATGTTTTGTTTTATTATTAACAATTTTTTTGCATTTATATAGGTTTTTTTTATTTTGTCACTGGTAGTGAAAAGACACAATCTTTGTCATTGTTACTGACATTTATCAATGCTTGGTGCACTTTTTTTGTGCTGTTTTGACTGAGCTCAAAAATATCCCCCAGGTGCACTTGTTCATTTTCATATAAAGCACATTTTATTATAGTTTTTGTGAAATATGCCTTTTTGGTTCCCTGGAAGAAGTTGCCTTTGATTTAAGTGAATTTTACAAAATAAATCGAACTTTTCTTAGAAATTTTCAAAATACATTGTTGTGGCCCAAAACGCCTGATTTCAAGTCAGCTTTTTCTTTTTTTAAATTGCGATGCATGTTGCAAACAACAACAAACAGCCTGAACCATCCTGGAGGGACTGATTAACGTTTCATTAATGGTTACAGAGGTGATGTTGTAAATGTGATGTTGATTTCAGGTGATACTGTCCAGCTCCACATAACATTCACATCCACTGTATTCAGAAGGATTTTCAGACATGTACCTTAAGGCAGATATCCTTGAGTTGTGCCTGGACCTCCTTCACCAGACCCATGTTCCTGCTGTTGACAAAGTTCTCCCGACACCACTCCTTTAACAGCAGACATACAGAGTTAGACAGGAGCTCAGCAACTAGGTCTGCAACTGACCATTATTTTCATTGTCGATTATTTTCTCAATTAATGGCTGCTTTTGTAAAATGTCAGAAAATGGTGAAAAATGTTTCCCAAAGCCCAAGATGACGTCCTCAAATGCCTTGTTTTACTCACAACCCAAAGATATTCAGTTTACTGTCAGAGACGAGTAAAGAAACAAGAAAATATTCACATGTAAGAAGCTGAAATCAGAGAATTTTGACTTTTTTTGCTTTCCTTCCCCGGCTCATCCAGCTTTACTCACCTTATTCCCGCTGACTTTCTTGAACGCCCTGTAAATATTGAGCAGCGTCATGTGGTCTCCTTCGCTGGAGGTGAACTTCTTGCGTGCAGCGAGCACCTCTTCCCGCCGGGCAGGAGGGTTGTACAGTACAGTGTCCACTGAGAGCAGAGACACAATGCTCAAAATCTCCTCGGAGCAGGAGTAGTCAGGGGACAGCAGGATGGTCTGTGAGACGGAGCAAATAAGGCAGGGACGTGTTACAGAAAATTCTGTCTGGGTTGTGCGTGACACCAACGTAGTGCTGTGTGCTTTTTGTCAGAATCCAACAAAAGCATCAGGATGTACTTGTGTAACATTTCTCTACATGTTGTACCTTGGCATATCTGGGCTCCAGAGGGAAGCTCGCCATCTTCTTTCCCAGAGCAGTGAGGAGAACCTGCCCCTCCTTCTTCTCCACAGCTCCCAGCAGCTCTAAATGCTCCACAGCAGAGCGGACGGCCTCTGGGGTAAACACATCAGGTTACTACGACGACCTACCAACCTCTCTCCTTGACCAGAGGTTCATATTGATGAACAGCATCTTACCTGGAGAAGGCTTGGACATGAAATCAAAATTCATCACATCTGGAACCCCCAGAGCCATGAGCTGCAGCATCACACCGGCCAAGTTACACCTGCACAGCGCACACACACACAGGGGAAAAGAGCAGGCCGTTCAATCACACTGACCTAAATAAATCAACACACGGGAGATTTTCCTGCAGATCAGCAGATATTGAATATAGCTGCGTCCTGCGGTACCTCTGGATCTCAGGCACAGTCATGGGGATGAGATTGTCGAATTCCTGCTCGGTGTAGAGTCGATAGCAGGAGCCGGAGTCCTCTCTGCCGGCCCGGCCTGCCCGCTGCCACGCCTGGGCTTTAGAAACCCTCTGCACCGCCAGCACCTCCAGCCCGCTGTCTGAGAGTCACACAGCACATGTACAATGAGAGGAGAGCAAAACACCAGGTGTTTGTGTTATATATATAAATATGAAGCATTCTTGATGTTATAGTTTGAAGGATGTAATTGTTAGGGATTTCTTATATAGCATTCTATAGAATTAAGTGAATTAATAGACTGTAGTTATAAGCAGGTAATCTGACTTGCTACAACAGTGTCTTCTTTTAAATCACTTTTAAAGACTTATTTTTATTGAAATGCTTTTATTATAATTTTATTTGAATGTTAATTCTTAACTATTGAGTTACACTGTACTTATCCCTGGTGCTGAACTTATGTCTTGCACTGCTTTATAAAGCAATGATTGATCACTTTATCATTTATTAAATGATCCTTAAATTAATCACCAACTATTTTCATGATTGAAAAAATCTGTTTGAGTAATTTTTTTGAGAAAAAAAAGTGAAAATGCTCTGATTTCAGCTTTTTAAATGTGAACATTTTATTGTTTCCTAAGTCCTCTATGACAGTTAACTGAATGTGTTTGGATTGTGAGTAAAACAAGATATTTGAGTACGTCATCTTGGGCTTTCAGACACACTGATTGACATTTTTCACCATTTTCTGACATTTTAAAACAACACACAACAAAACAACTATTAAACGATTAATCGACTATCAAAATAATTGTTAGGTGCAGCCCTACTGCTTCATATATTTTTAAGTTTTATTGCACAAATTGCTTTTAAATTTTATCCCTTGCTATTTTGTCTGATTTTTAACCATCCATTATTATTAAGTTTCATTCCTCTTTTATTCTTTATGCTTTCCTGTTTATTCGTTCACTACTGGGTATTTTATTGTTGTGTTCTACGTGTGAAGCACTTTGTAACACTGGTTTTGATAAGTGCTATAAACAAATAAACTTTATTATTATTATTTTATTACATGGCTTTGTTAAATGCTCAACTCTGATTGGTCAATTACAGAATTCTAAGATCTGGAATTTCTGTATAAGAGACCATTGTTATGAAGAATAGACCATTGCTAAGGACTGATCTGATCATAGACTCTGGAGGAACAATAAAATCATTTTAAAATTCATATTTTGTGTCAAATTATTGATGTTTTTGTACATAGCCATGTAACAAGCAGGATAATGTTCGGTGAGCAGGTCATTATTGTAAAATAAACCCTTCAGAATGATTCAAGTCCTGCATCATCCTGTTGGGATTTATTCCACAATAATGACCTGCTCACTGTACATTATCTCTTACATAATCATCTAAATTTGAGGAACTCAATTTTTAAAAGAACTTGTATCACTTTATAGGCCAGCTTCCGTCAGTGGTGGAGGAAGTACTAAGATCCTTTACTTTAATAAAAGTACAGCTTTATATTACAGCATTATTGGCTAAATATACGTCAAGTATCAACAGTGAAAGCACTGTGGCTGATGTCTTATAGTATATTACATCATTACATTGTTAATATTGATATGGTAATGTTTATGCAGGATTTTATTGTTGTAGCCGCTCAAAGTGGGACTAGTTTGATCTACTTTATATACAGTCAGCTAGTTTAGTCCACAGGGTCACCAGATTAACCTGAGAGGCTGTGAGACGATGATGGGAGAGGAAAGAAGAAAAAACAAAGCTCTTCTTCACAAATCTGTAATATTTTTGGGGGGACTTTTCTCAAATCTTTGCTTTTATCTGTGAAGTATTAGACACACTTAAAGCGATTTTCCACTCCAGAATGATAGTCAACTCAGTATGTACTCACCCCTATGCCGATGTGAGGATGGGTGAAGATCTTCAGTTCACAAAACAATCCTGGAGTTCAAAACAATCGCCAGACTTCGTATATCTCTTAATGGATGCAAGTGTGAAAATCGCGAGATATACAAAGTCTCGCGATACATTGACGCCATGTTTACATGCTACCTGGGAGGCTACAGTTGACATTTCGGCTAAAAACATGGTGTAAATGGCGTCTTTTGTGGTTAAATTTTAATGTCGCGGCTCACAGACACTTGGATTACACCACATGAGCAGGATGGAGACATTTTGTGTTTGTTTTGTGTTCTTTTTTTTACATTTTATCCGTGGTCACCATTCACTGCCATTGTACTGGATTTGGCTGCAACCCTGTTTTCTGCTGAAACTCCAGGATTGTTTAGTGAACTGAAGATCTTCACCCATCCTCACATCGGCATAGGGGTGAGTACATACTGAGTGGATTATTATCTAGTGGTGGAATATCGCTTTAACTCTTCAGGTCTTCGACAGCTCAAACAACTTGAGAAGTCTGGAGGGAAAATCACTCTTTGGTGTCGTGCTGCGCAACATGGTTAATTAATCACACTGGGACTATTTTGGCAGATATTGCAGTTACAATATCATTTGTGGTTTTTGCATCACTGACAGAATGGTTAAAATCATGATGATGTCACATTTGTTGGGGTCTGTACCTCTGGAGAACAAACTCTGTAGGCCAAGGCACCACAGTACTTCATTATAATGCTGTTCTGTCACACATTTTACCTTTATCATAAAACTGAAAGGTTCTGTGATTTGGGTAAGGCACATGTCTGAAACATGACTTAGAACCCTTATTAGAACTACTCAAGTACCTCAAAACTGTAATTAACTACAGTGCTTGAGTAAAAACAACATTTTGGTTTGATTTGTGACTAACAAAGGCACTAGTGATTATTAGGAGCTTAATGATAAGTTAATAGTATGTTGTATTGAAGTTATTAAGAGAACATTGTGATGTCTGAATCTAACCTGGGTTGAAACGTTTGGCCTTCACCATCCCCGTGTCGATGACGTATTTGATCCCAGAGATCGTTACCGATGTCTCAGCAATGTTGGTGGAGAGGATGACCTTCCTACATCCCTGAGAAAAGTAGAAAGGGCAGCATTTTGCATGGAAATGAATCAGGCTCTGGTAAATGCAGCCTTACAATGATAAGAAAACATGTCACTAGTACGTGACGCTTCTGCCTGTGAAGTAGCAGCGAAGCTAAACTAATGGCAGACATGTCTTTAACAGAAACACAGCTGAGAGCAGCGGTGCACAGATGACGACAATGAGGCTATTTTTTCCCAAACATGACCTTCTGAACTCTGTTTCTCCTGCGTGTTTGCTGCTGTCTTTACCTTGGGAGCTGGCTGGAAGACCCTGAGCTGCTGTGCTGGGGGCAGCGACGCGTACAAAGGGATGACCACCATGGGCCCGCAGCCGTCAGGCAGATGCTTCGCGATGTCCCGGCACGTCCTGGCCAGAGCCTCGATCTCCTCCTGACCCGTCATGAAGACTAAGATATCGTGGGACGGAGGTGCCTCCTGTGCGTAAACAACAAGGCCGTGTTCAGTTCAAGTGTCACAAAGGATCAACAGAGCACATGAATATGCACGCAGGAGAGCTGTTTACTCACAGGTTTGTGTTTCCAATAATGCTGAAGGAAAGGAATTTTATTTCTGGGGAGATGTGATTTAAATTGGAAATACAACCGACTCAACATCAGGGTTCAACATCGGTTTTTTTTGTTGTTGTTTTTTTTTAACTTAACCAGTCGGGCAAGCTGGTTAGACATGTTCTTGCCTTCAGCCAGTTTTTACTTGCCCCTGCCTAAATTATTTTATTTAATGGAGGAGTCCAAATAACAACAAAGATTTAAGTTAATTGTCATGTTTAATCTTCATTTAAAGGGTAATTTCAGTATTTTTCTGGAGGGGATCATGTGATCAGTTGCATGTGTGCGCGACCACCTGACCTGTCCGCAGTTAATCTCGCATCCATTGTGTGGATCCATCAGCCTAATTTTTCATGCACATCCATGACTGTTTGCTGAAGGACCTCTGTGATTTTTATAAAACCTTGAAAAACGTTTCTTTACGGCTCCACGCTGGCGACAGCAGTGACCGCACACTTTATGTTTTTGAGTCATCACCTTCTTGTGAAAACAATATCTCGGGAACGTCTCGAGGGACTTTCTTCAAACTTGGCACAAATGACCACTTGGACTCAAAGATGAACCAGTTAGATTTTGGTGGTCAAATCTCAGATGTCGCAGTGACCTCACTACACACTTTTGGCCATAACTCAATATTTCATGCGCTAAATTTGACAAAATTGCACACAAATATCCAAGAGAATAATATGATGAAGTTACGACTTTTTATGGGTCAACTTCACTGTGACATCATAATAATGTTCAGCTCTCTATCAGTCCTCTGTCCTCCACTGTAATGGACGAACTATAAAGTTTTGTGGTCAAACTTCTGTGACCTCATGTGTGTCCCACTCTCATCAACTCTCACTCTCAGAAAAGCTTGGAGGGAGTTTCTTCAAATTTGCTACAAATGTCCGACTGGACTCGAGGATGAACTGATCAGATATTCGCAGTTAAAGGTCATCGTGACCTCATGTCCTTCTCAATGTTGTTAATGTGATATTTCAGGAACGCTCTGAGGGAATTTCTTCTAACTTGTCAAAAAATGTTCACTTGGACTCAAGGATGAGCTGTGATCTCAAAAAACATTTTTTTGGCCGTAACTCTAGAATTCATATGCTTATTATGACAAAATTACACACAAATATCAAATAGCATACTAGCAGTGCTGGAGAGGAACTTACAGTAGTAGAGATCAGTTACTAAGTTAATAAGAAAAAGTAAGTAATTAAATTACAGTTACTGGTCAAAATGTTGGTGATTACAGTGGGTTTATATCCAGATATTCTTTTCCGGTTGCCTGGTATAGATCTGTACTCTGTTGAGTACACTCAGAGTTCACTGTCAAAGAAAGTCAACAGAAGTGCTTGTTTTTGCCACTGACAGGCACAGACTGTTATATAAGCATTATGACATTATGGAAATAATGAGATTCTTTTGGTTTAACCAGGAACCGCTGTTATATCACTCCTGTCAACGCAACCAGACTTCATTGAACAGTAATTTTACCTCTCTGGTCTGATCGGTTACTTTGTTGCTGTTATTGTGTAACTTTTGGTGTTTTTTACCATAGAAGTAAAACTACTTGTTCTGTCAATGGAGATCGGTCGCTTTGAACAGAGCGATACTGCATCTGTTTTCCAGTCAAACAAAAAGGAGTGCAGGGGCTTCCGGTTTGACTAATGAAGGAGTAGGTCGCACACCGGGAGAGCTCTGTTGAAATCCGGTCTAAAATTCGAACTATACGGGACTTATTGCCAAAATTACCCTCTGCAAACCTGTGGCAAGGGCTGGTAGACATGGGGAAACCTACGAAAAAGCCAAACCAACACACAGACGAGCAAAATACTGAAAGCAGTCAAGGAGACGGAACTCAGGCTAGCCAAAACGAACAGCATGCAGCTAGCAACGCACCGCTAACCCTGGCTGACATGGAGAAACTTCTCAAGTCAATGGAGGACCGCATTATAGCCAAACTTTTTGACCAGTTCTCCCGCCGACCGAGCTACTATTGACCGGCACGACCAGACAATTCAACACATGGAGACGTCTCTTAATGACTTCGAGACCAGACTGGCAACCACTGAATCCACCTGCTTAGCCCTGACAAAAGAAAACGAAGCCCTCAAACTTAAGATGGATGACCTGGAAAACAGATCGAGGCGCAACAATATCCGTATAACCGGCTTACCTGAAAAAGTTGAGGGCTCACAGCCAACCGCTTTCATGGAGGCATTCCTGAAAGAAACATTTGGTCCAGATGCTTTTCCTACCCCTCCATCTGTCGACAGGGCGCACAGAATCGCCACCCTCCGTAAGAGACAAGATGACCCTCCACGCCCGTTCATAGCACGGATTCACCACTATCAGACCAAAGAACGGATCCTGAAGCTGGCAAGGGAGGCCGGCAGCTCCCTGTCTTTCCGTGGGTTCGACATACACATCTTCCCCGACTACAGCGTTGAGGTCTCCAAGAAAAGAGCAGCATACTCGACGGTCAAATCACAGTTGAGAAGCGCCGGTTTTGTGTACAGGATGCTTTTCCCTGCCAAGCTCCAAGTCACCGACGAGAATGGACAGAAACGGGTGTTTTCTTCACCCGGAGAAGTTTCCTCTTTTCTTCAGGAAAACCGACCGGGTTCATCTCTCACGCCATCTTCTCCATAAAACATTAATTGCGGCTCCCGATGGGAGTACATTTAAAGGTATTTACCAACGCTCTTTGCTTATTTATTTCTGTTTATTTGTTTTCTGTTACTATTACAAAGACAATAGGCTATAATCCATGTGGGACAGCCATTTTTTAGTAAGGGTATGATGCAGTTATCAATCCCGTTATATAGTTATTTCATGCATATTACTTTCAGACTATTGTTGTCATTTTTCTTGACCTCATAAATCTCAGTTCCCCTTTATACTTTCGACGCGCTGGCTTCACAGTGGGAGCTCAGGCACGCGCTCACGGACGTAGCCGTGCTTGTGCGCTTCTGGACACTCAGACGCAAGCGCTTTCAAAATCACTTGCAGTACCCGAGGTATAAATGTGACCTCTTTTCCACCGCTGCTGCCGCTTTATGTCAGTTATGGCCACAAAAACCATATGTGGATGTGTGTATGCTCAAATGTTAATGAATACACAAACAGACAGAAGAAAGCAAAGTAGACTGATGTTTGACATATCCTGCGCATACATGATACTTTTATTTTATTATTATTGTTGGTTTGTCTTCTATATGAATACACATATTGTGTATACATATCTTAATGTTATTCTGGTTGTGATTCCAGTTGCTAATACCAATGTCTTTGCCCAGAGTCTCATAGTAGACTTTGTTTTGGGATTTTTTTCTCTCCCCATCTTTTTTGTGAAAACAGAGTTCAAGTGTTAAGTTAGGTGCTCTTTATGCTGGTAGTTAAGAGTACTGTTCTAATCCCCTGTCCCCGTCCAGAAGACTTTCTTCACCTTACTGTTTTAAGTTTTTTATCTCATGTATGTAACTCCGCTTGTTTATTTATTTATTTACTTATCACCCCCCCCCCCCCCCCCCCCCCCCCCCCCCCACCACCGCTACTCACATCAACTACATCCATCAGCTCCTAGTATATGACAACTACATCGAACTCTAATCCAAATCGGCCCACCCATTTTGTCTCACTAAATGTTAAAGGCATGAATAACTGGGTGAAAAGACAGAAAATAGGGTCCTATTTACAACAGTTAAATACAGACATAGCATTCCTACAGGAAACCCACCTTATGTATAACCATGTCAACTATCTTAAGAAAGGTTGGGTTGGGCAAGTATACCATTCTCGGTTCAATGCTAAAGCCAGAGGAACTGCAATTCTCATACATAGGGACATTCCATTTCAAGCTAAGGAGGTGATTGCTGACACTGATGGGAGATTTGTGATTGTTTCAGGCCAGCTATTCGCCAGTTTTTGTAATTTTGGTCAATATTTACGCCCCAAATTTTGATGATTCTAACTTCTTTAACAAGGTATTTTCTGCCATACCTAGTGATAATAATTATAATTTGATAGTAGGGGTGATTTTAACTGTGTCCTCAACACTGCATTAGACAGATCATCCAACAGAATCCAGTCTCTCACCAAATCTGCCAAAATTATCAATAATTTCATTGCTCAGAATGGCATTTCGGATATTTGGAGATTTAAATTTAATAACAAAAAAGTATTCTCCTTTTTCTCCAATGTCCACCATACATACACACGTATAGATTATTTTCTTTTAGACAACAGGTTGCTGGGAAATGTTAGCTCTTGCGCGTATCATAGCATTACTGTATCAGATCACGGGGCCGTTTCATTTCACGTTGTATTGCCAAATTGCTTCAGGCCCTCTTGCAACTGGAGACTGAACCCCCTTCTCCTAGCTGATGAACAGTTTGTAAATCATATTTCTTCTCAAATTCAGTTCTTTTTAGAAACCAATACTGCCCCAGAAATTTCTTACTCAACATTATGGGAGACCCTTAAGCCCTACCTTCGTGGGCAAATAATTGAATACTCCTCCAGGGCTAAAAAAGCAAGAGACTCCAAACTCAATGACATATCAAGGTCCATTGCAGAGATCGACACCCATTACCCATCATCTCCTTCCCCAGCACTTTCTAAAGAAAGACTGCGGCTACAGACAGAATACAACTTGCTCTCCACTGACAGAGCCGCATACTTACTTACTAAAGCTCGATATAACATTTACGACTTGGGTGATAAGGCCAGCAAATTACTAGCCCAGCAAGCCCGTCAAGCTCAATCATCTCGTCTTATTACTAAGATTTATGGTGCAACAGGTGAAATAATTACAGACCACATGGAAATCAACAGCACCTTCAAAGTGTATTACAATAGCCTATACAGCTCAGAATGTGAGGATAACCTCTCACAGCTTAACAACTTCTTTGATAATCTCACTTTGCCTGCTGTTCCAGCTGAGCAAAACTCTTTACTGGGAGGAGAAATCTCTAACACAGAGATTCTGGCAGCCATTAAATCTTTAAAAAGTAACAAAACACCTGGTCCAGACGGTTATATTTCTGAATTTTATAAAAAATTTGCACTTGAGCTTTGCCCCCTGCTCCAAGCCATGTTTAATGAATCTCTGTCATCTGGACATCTTCCACCCACCCTACGGCAAGCTGCAATAACACTCTTACCAAAAGCTGGCAAGGACCCGCTCCAATGCGCCTCCTATCGCCCGATTTCTCTATTGAATGTAGATTATAAAATTTTATCCAAGATTCTGGCGATGAGACTGGAGAAGGTTGCCCCACAAATAATTTCACCAGACCAAACAGGTTTCATTCTCAATCGGCATTCTAGTTCTAATCTCAGAAGACTTTTGAATATTGTCTACTCCCCTTCGAATCGGTCCCCAGAAATGGTTATAACGCTTGATGCTGAAAAAGCATTTGACCGAGTCGAGTGGGAATATTTATTTTTAGCCTTGAAGAAGTTTGGTTTTGCAGACTCTTTTATCGCCTGGATAAAACTCCTCTATTCCCAACCTCAAGCAGCAGTAATCACAAATGGTCTGCGATCTGAGTACTTTTCTCTTGGCAGAGGCACACGCCAGGGTTGCAGTCTATCTCCTCTTCTCTTCGCCATCGCAATTGAGCCTTTAGCCATTGCCCTTAAACAATCCGTTGACTTTCTGGGCATAGAGCGTGGGGGCATCACACACAAATTGTCCCTTTATGCAGACGACATTATTTTATATGTTTCGGACCCATCAAAATCAGTGCCCTCCATCCTCAATACCCTTGCCCAATTTGGGAAACTCTCAGGCTATAAAATTAATGTAGATAAAAGTGAAATGTTTCCACTTAATCAGGCAGCCACTCTAATTCCGGCATCTTGTTTTCCCTTCAGAATCGTCAGCAGCGGCTTTAAATATCTGGGAGTCGAGATCACACCCACTTTTTCATCACTTTTCACTAAGAACTTTGGCGTTTTATTTGAAAAATGTAAAAAAGATATGGCTAGATGGAGGAACCTTCCACTGTCTGTAGTCGGGCGAATTAATCTTATTAAAATGACTGTGTTACCAAAATTCCTCTACTTTTTCCAAAACATCCCCATCCTGATTAAAAAAAGTTTTTTTAACTTGCTTGATAGGAGCATATCGTCGTTTGTCTGGAATGGTAGGTCGCCAAGAATCAAAAGAAGTGCTCTTCAAAGACCTAAAAAGCTTGCTGGCCTGGCCCTCCCCAATTTTATTTATTATTATTGGGCGTGTAATATAAAGGCAATGTTACAATGGATTGAAAGAGGTCTGTGTGAGGCCTGGGTGCAAATGGAATATGCCAGCTCCTCGCTTAATCTAGCCTCCATATTATGTACCCCATCACCTCCCCCCCAAAGCCAATTTTGCTCTAATCCAGTGGTCTGTCATTCGGTCCGAATCTGGTCGCAGTTTAGAAGGAATTTCAAGTTGTATACGACATCAGTGCACTCTCCTATCAATAACAATTATAACTTTCCACCCTCCCTCTCAGATTCCACATTTGGAGCTTGGACCTCAAAGGGTATAAAATCTGTTTTCTGAGTTATATGTAGATGGCAAGTTTGGGTCATTTGCACAACTCTCTCAATTATTCAGTTTACCCAAATCAGACTTTTTTAGGTATCTCCAAATTAGAAATTTTGTCCAAAAAAATATAACTTCCTTTCCAGACTTTCCGACAAACAACACTATCGATTACATTCTGTCCTTGTCCCCATATCACAAAGGTTTAATTTCTACTCTCTATAACAATATCAGTGATATCATTCCACATTCTCTGCAAGATGTTAGGAAACTTTGGGAGAATGATATTGGGGAAGACTTGACAGATGATCAGTGGGAGTCAGTGCTTGATTTAATACACAGCTCCTCCCCATGTGCTCGACACAACTTGATACAACTTAAAATTGTTCTGAGGGCACATTTGACCAACGCAAGACTGGCGAAGATCTTTCCGAATGCAGACCCTTCATGTCCCCGCTGTAAGGGTCAACCAGCAGACCACATACATATGCTATGGACCTGCCCCAAACTTTATACATTTTGGACAAATGTTTTTGACGCCTATACAGAGATGTTTCAAAAAGACATCACACCTACTCCTATATGTGCCCTGTTTGGATTTACCCCTGAAACTTGCTCCCTTAAAGGCAAAGCCCATGTGGTTATAGCATTCACCTCTCTAATAGCAAGGCGTCTCATTCTTCTCTCCTGGAAGGAACAAGCACCTCCAAATTTCAAGAGATGGATAAGAGACACAATGTATTTTTTGAAATTTGAGAAAATCAGATATACTCTTAAAGGTTCCTTACAAAAGTTTATGAAGACTTGGACCCCCTTTTTAGAATACTACAAGAGTTTAAAAATTTCATTAAATAAGGAGGATTAGAATATCAGTTTTAAAGTGAGGTAGCGGGTAGCGGAGAGCCCCCCCCCCCCCCCTTTTTTTTTTTTTTTTTTTTTTTTTTAATTTATTTATTATTATTCTTTTTATTTATTTACTTACTCTGTTCCTTCATTAGGTCACTCATTCATTATTCTATTGTACATATTTCTTCTATAATTCTGGGTTTGAAATCATTTCATTGGACGGTTATGCTTGTTAAGATCTGGACTCAAGGGGACCGATGGGACTGGCTGGGTGGGTTGAGTGGGAGGGAGGTTGGGTTCTTGTTTATGATTGTATCATTTGAATGTTGCAGCCTCTCTATGTTTACGTACCCTTTGATTTCCAAATGAGCTGCAAGGATCTGTACAGTATGTTTATTGGAAAATCAATAAAAATTGTTAAAGTAAAAAAAAAACAAAAAGGAGTGCAGATCAAAGTGTCACCATTCAACAGTTTATTCTCTTAGATATTTGTGTCTAATTTTGTCATAATTAGCCATGGCCATGAGTTACGGTCAAAAATGTGTTTAGGTTTTTCACTAATTCTAAATCAGAAAAAAATAGGCTGAACAGTCCAGTAGTATTTGTGACAGACAAGTTGTAGGTCCAGTGATCATGCACGCACACATAAAGGCAATCACATGATCTCCCCCTAGCTTACACCTGGCTGAGGTAAAGATCTCTACAGTCATCCTTTCCATAATGTTGTCAGACTCATAATAACACACATCACTAACACACTGAAGCAATAAATAAGACTTTTCTTCCCACTCAAGGGTAAATCTTGCAGATTACCTGATGGATCTGGAAGACAGAGACGAGCGCAGCCTGCAGATAGTCTGACTGCGGCTGCTTGGTGTAGTAGATCTGAATGGGATGCTGCCGGCCCTCCAGGTAGAGCACAGGTGACTTGTTGAAGTACTCGGAGAACAAATCCACATCCATGGTGGCTGACATCACTATGACCTGTGCAGGTTACACAAGAGGAACAAGCTGCACTTTGGGATGTGGGCGAATATACAGAGATGCTTAAACAGGTCAACAGAGCAGAGGCAGAAAATGAGCTTATAGAAATAAATGTAGAGCAGGTGTTTTATCTCAGTGAAAGGATTAACCCAGTGTTTTCTCTCAAAGTCTAATATCTTATTAAAGCCAGGACACTGGAACCGTCCTCCTACCTTCAGGGGAATCTTATTAAGTTCTCTGCGTCTGCGCTGAGCGGTCTTAACCACGCCGAACAGCACGTCGGTGTGCACAGTGCGCTCATGAGCTTCATCCAGGACCACCACTGTGTAGCGCAGCAGCAAGGGGTCTCCGATGGCCTCACGCAGGAGCATGCCATCTGTCATGAACTTCAGCTTTGTCTCAGAGGAGGTGACATCTTCAAAACGCACTGTGTAACCAACCTGAAAAGAAGTTTGTTGATTTATTGTGAATAGTACAGTAATACTTCACCAGATGAAGTACTGATACCACTACATCAGGACAAAAGTCCATGAGAGAATAGCACAAAGTTTAGCGTTTTCAGAAAAAAATGATTTCTCAGTAAATATCAATTCCAAATATTTGAAACGATTTTAATACTGATTTCATTTCAATACCCATTTTCTGCAATATTGATACACCACTAACAGTTGTGTTTTCTCACTCTGTTCTCTCTGACAGTGGTCGAAGAGATGATGTGAGTGGGCTGTGAGGGGAGTCTTAGAAAGCCAGCTGATAGCAGTGTTAACAAAAACCATTTAAGCTAAGGATTGTAACATAAGTTTTGAATATTATCGAAATTGCAATATGGCCAAATGCAAAATTGCAATTTTTTGAAGAAGGAAAAATGTGAGAAAACCGGTACTGTAGTCTTGCACAGATGTCATGGCCTAAAAATCTTGTTCTCCAGATGTAAGAAAATGTCTGTTTGGTACAGACCCTGACAAATGTCCCATGATCATGATTTTTTTTTTTTTTTTTCAGTAAAAATTAAAATTGGAACGCAAAAATGATCATTCACAATAATGCTATTACATGGTGCAATTTCAGTCACAATATGATTTTTTTTTAACCACACTGTGGAGCCATTTATATGATTATTAAAAGTGCCAGTGGAAGTTTACTGCCTCCGTGCACCCCAGAAATCCAGCATTGGTTAGGTGCTATTTGAAATTTTTTTTAAAAAATGGCTATGCAAACGTTCTGTGGAATGAAGAAGAAAATGTATTCATCACAGTTGTTTGTGTTTGTTGTTGATACAAACCATGAGTTTTGGTGAATAAAAGTGAAAGTAAACTTTTGTTTATTTAGAAGAAAACTCCACAGGGCTCCTTTGAGCCTAGATTTTAAAGAACAAACTGACCAGATATGTGGGAAACCTTCTACTGTGCCTACCAGTTTGCCCAGCTGAGTCCTCTTCTCCTCTGCCACCCTCCCTGCCAGTGAGATCGCAGCGACTCGACGGGGCTGAGTGATGGCAATGATGCCCTGTCGACCGATAACCCGCCTCATACAGATACTGGGGGATCTGAGTGGTCTTCCCAGAGCCGGTCTCCCCTGAGGAGTGAGAGACAATGGGACAAGGTACTGCACAATGAACATGCAGAGCAAAATGTTCACCTAGATGTGACACCACTCCCTTAT
Source organism: Lutjanus argentimaculatus (assembly GCA_034769285.1). Classification (NCBI taxonomy): domain Eukaryota; kingdom Metazoa; phylum Chordata; class Actinopteri; order Lutjaniformes; family Lutjanidae; genus Lutjanus; species Lutjanus argentimaculatus. The sequence goes on along the minus strand of JAWZSL010000004.1, from coordinate 41,418,678 downwards.
TTAGTCTGAAAAATATTTCAGGCTCTAACAGTCACTTGAATAGAATTTAATCCTGTGAAGAGATTTGTTGATGTACAAATCAAAACTGAGCTGTACATGATGTGATCTATAATCAGCCCAGAGCTCAATTTAATTTCAGTGTTATATATTTGGGAAATGTACCAACTGGGCTGGAAAAAAACAGGATAGATACTTAGATAACATAAAAAGTGATATAAAAAATAAGTAAAGAGTAAAGAGTCTCCTTCAATTTCTGGGTAGATAGAAACAGTTCAAGAAATTTATACCATGAAACAATCGACTTTTTCTGAGACATGCTTCCAAAAATATGAAAAAAAAAAGTCCTATTTGAATCTGAAGTGATTTCTTTACATACTTTTGCTTGGAGAACTTTGACTTATTCTCTCCTGTATTTTTCTTTTGTGCCAACTAGGGCTACACCTAATGTTTATGTTCATCATCCATTAATCTGTCAATTGTTTCTTTGATTAATTAATTATAGTGTGTCCCAAAACCCAACTATTTTTACTTTAAAAATGACTCAAACGGATTAATCCATTGACAAAATAGTTGGTGATTATTTTAATAATCGATTATTCAACTAGCTGTTGCAGCTCTAGTACCAGCAGAACAGACTTTTTATTTTTTGTTATGAATGAATGGGACACATCTTCCTCCTTAGGTAAAGTTCTGGATCATTAACACTTCTAAGATCTTATAAGGCAATCATGAGCACAAAGGTTTTAATACTGCAATGTAACACAGATTCATTTCATTTTTATTTTACATGTCAGGCATTTCTTTAAACCCTGGCTGTTGTCTGTTGTATCTTCTGTCATAAAGAACACAACAAAGTTTTAAAAAACTGAGCTGTACAATACTACAGAGCTGACTCAATTCATTTTCAGTGGATTTTCCCTTTAATTGAGTAGCAACAACAGCGGCTAACGGTGTAGCAGCGTTAGCTACCAGTAGCAGGGAGCATGTTACCTATGAGGATAGCATTGTGCAGCTGTCTCAGTTGGTTGAGCAGCTGAGGTTTGGCCTGGTAGATGGGAAGCTGTTTCCTCTGCACGTCTATCGGAGTGGTTGCATTTCCCTTTCTAGGCAGCAGCATTCCAGGCTTATTCTTATCGAGACGGAAGAAAACAGACCCCGGCTTGAATTTTTTGGCCGGAGGAGGGTCGGGGTCGTGGGGCATGGTCTGGAAAAAGTGACCCTGGCAGCGGAAGCTTTGCGACGCTTTCTTTAGCTTCTTTTAATGTCCGAAAGAAACAAAAAAGTTTTTTTTCCTGCTCACTGACAGACAGGCGAGCGTCACTGCGGATGTTTTGCTACCTCTGCAAAAACGTCCCCACGTGGTAAACTTCGGCGCAGATGTTTGACGTCAGAGGCTAGTGTGATTTTTTTTTTTTTTTTTTACCCGAATGCAGACTGTCAGGTACATTCAGAGACTGCTTGTCTTGGGGCTAGTATTTCAAAACTTTTAGTCTAGATTACCCACATTTTTCATGCTTTGTTGCTCTCCTGGATGAAACTGATCTTTGAGCTTTTGTCCCGGTTTTTCAAATAAGTTTCAGATCGGATCATTCTGATCCAGATATCACAAGATCAGGATTACAGAATCTAGTTTTGCAGTCTTTAGATGGACCTGCATCTGTTGGTCAAAGTAACATTTTATAAACATAGACATGTGAAAATATTGGGAGCATTTATTATTATTATTTTTATTAGTAGTAGCAGTATTGTTATTATTATTTAAATGCTGATGAAAAAACAAGAACATACGCATAACTGTTTTGTCAGCATCCTGCTGTTTGTTTCTTTGTTTGTTTGTTTGTTTGTTTTTTTGCTTTAACAAGCAGAAATGCTTTATTGAGCTCCAGGGGGAAATCACTGATGTTACAGGTGCTCCTGTTCAAGAATATAAAATATATATAACCATAGAGAATTATAGGAATAGAAAATAAGGATGCAAATATATATATTATATACATATATATATCTACTACATTATAGAAAAGAGATAATATAACAATAACAATAATAACATTATATACCATAAGAAGAGTGAGAAGGTGCATGTCCCTTATCTACAATATGTTACAGCAATAAATTAATCTAACTTTATGTACAAAATTATCTAACAAGCTGAATTTTTTTTTTTATTTTTTTTTTTTTGTTATGGGTACTAAAAAAGAACACAAGGTGCATCATTTATCAATGCCCAGTGCTTTTTTATATTTTATAATTTTATGCTGTTCCAAATTGCACTTCTTCATTTACAAATAAAGCAGATTTTGTTAGAATTTTTGTAATCCTGAGTGTTTTTGATAAGGTTACTGAGAACAGTGTGGTTTCGTTCTCCTTGGAGCAAATTGCCTTTGATTTTCAATGAATTATATAAAAAAAAATCACAACTTTTTTATACAATTGTCACTTGGTTCTGCAATTTCTTTGCTAAAAATGCCTAAAAACATTGCAACATGTGTCACAATTTTTTAGAAAAAATCCTGGAGGGACTGATTGTATGTATTGTGTATTGCACGGTGAATTATTGAACAAGTTATTGTAAATTCAAAAGCGCTAGACAATAACAACACACATGGTGTGAGGTCAGAACTCTGTACTCATATGTTGTACACAGCCTGTACAAGGCGGGAATATTGCAACTTTATTCCACCTTATGTCCGTGTAAGAGTTATGGAAGAAAAATGGGGGTGCATTTTTGTTCTGCATCTGATCCACCAAAGAAGGTGGTAAAGAGCCGAGGTGATGTCTGTGTAAAAGTGTCTGTGGAAGCCGGCACAGTGGGACAGGATGCTTTCAAGTTACACGTTCACTGCGGTTTGTGACTATGATCTTTGACTCACAAACTTATTCCACATATTTGTCAGCTACAACATTGGCACACTGTATGTACACTGAGGCTTTATGTTGGCATGGCTTGGGTGAGTGTAAAAACACACAGGCGGTGTTGAGGTGAGCCTTCGTTCTGGCAATATTGCGGGATTTCTGTGTAAAAGTGGCTTACAATAAACCATAGCAGCTGGTTACATTGCTGTCTCAGTCTCTCTGTCCTCTGCTCTCTGTCTGTGTCATGGATACATAAAGAGCTGCAGGTCTGTGCTGCAGGGCTGAGCTACACCCACACACACTAACCGCTGTGAAATAATTCGAAAATAATGATTAATTTCTATGATTCACTGCTTTGTTCTGACTACTCCCTCTTTTCATTCACTCTCTCTCTCTATCTCTCTCTTGGGGCTTTTCCACCGGTGCTTGTGGCCACACTAAGACAAACCATGCTACCCTAATTTGCATTTCCTTTACCACTTTTATCACGTTGAGCTGCGCCGAGCTGCGCCCCAGATGAACCTCTTCTCTTTATGTTCAGCTCTCAGTACTTTTGTAGCTTCTAACTGAATCTCTGTGCTTTGACATATAGTTTCTCTCCTGTGTCCGCTGTTTGTACTTTCAGGTATCTGCATTTTTTTTACTGTTTCACATTTGCTTTCAGCTGTGTCGGAGTTGTTTTAACTTACTGCTGATGAAACCCCTCTGAATGAAAGCATTCTGTTTGTGCTGCTTCATAATGAAACTGTTTAAATAGCAAAACAACAGGGGACTTTTATTGTGAAGAAATTAAGGGCTAAGCTAGATACACCTTCAAGCAGGTAGCACTGTTGTAATGGAAATGCAAATCCATGCTGTGCTGGGCTGACAGGCCGAGTCAGACCAAGTCAGGCCAGGCCAGCTCTGTGTATGGAAAAGGGCAATCTCTCTCTCTCTGTCACTCATTGAGCTGGGGAGGAGGGGCCAACTTTGAATGGTGTCTTTACAAACAGAAAAATGACAGATCCTGTATAGTGTACCTTTAAAATCAAACCACAACACCGAAAACAAAGAGAAAAGGTGTCCAGCAGAGGACAGCAGAAACCTGCCAGTACAAAAATGCACTGCTGTTAGTTTTAATGAGGAGGTGTATGTAATCCCCCAGAAATGGAGAGTGGCTGTGGACCAAATATTAGCATAGTGGCCACACAAGGTATTGCAACTTGCAGGCTCATCATGGGAGCCACACTGGCTCAAAAAGCTATTTTCTCAAACACAATCGGTGTACCAGGAGCGTCTGTAAAAGGGCTGGAAAGTCATTTGCCATTTGGAAAGTCTAGAGAAGCTTGTGATTCAATCATTTAATCCCATTCATGTGTGGTGGGAGCCAATATGGAGTCTCCTGATCCAACCAGCCAGACAGAAAGCCTTTCACTTTACGAGAGTTTCCTGTGGGTTATCAGCGACAGTGACGCCTATATTTCCTGTACATTTAGTTCCATTTGTGACTGTCTGCATTTTTAAGGGATGGTTTGTGCTGCAGGAAGCTGCACAAACAGACGCTTTAGCGTTGGTAGGTGTTGACAGCTAATTAGTGTTAGCACAGGTCTCATCTTATGGTAATATTCTGAGATGTATCACTTTGTTGTGTTGTTGGAGCAAAAGTGACAGTTGACTGTCAGTGATCCTTGCAGACATTAGCATTATCTTGTTCTATTAAACCAGTCAGTGTTTATTTGAAGCTAACACCAGCAAACTAACACTAATTAGCTGTCAGCACTGACCAAGAATTCCCAAAACATGCCTCTGGTGTCTGATGTCCAGCAGGACAATCCATTCCTAGTGGTAGAGAAAATTCATGCCACAATGAAAAACGATTTAGTCACTGTTTTAAAACAAATTGAACATTTAATGTGTTATTCATGTAATGCATGTAAAAAATGAAACATGTCACAATATGTATTGTATGTAACTTTATTTCTTCGTTTGGTTTCTTTTTCTTTAGGCATTTTAAATCTTCCATATTTTTTGGACCCTGACACAGTAAAGGTCTCAGCTGTGTTCCTCATCTTTCATGCAGCCACCAGAGGGCAACATGGTGACTTTACTTCATCATCAGAGAGACTGTAAATCAGCTTTGTTGCGCTCTGTTTTCAGTTTACAGTTTATTTATGATTCTGATAAGATGCTGGGTTTAGTCTACTGTGAGGCACTGTAGTGGACTCTAATCTGCCAGGAGGACACCGCAGAAATGTGTCAAATAATGACAACTGATAAACAATGAACTACAATTTTTGATTATTTGTCAGCCCTTCAATTGTGATGATATAATAGATCCACTTCAGCATGTAATAACAACATGTGATAGCCATTTTTGACAATAGTCTGTTGGTACAAAACCTTTCAAATCTCTTCAGGAAAAACCACACTGTAAAAAAAAAAAAAAGTAGTTGAGACAACTTTAAATTTCAAGGCAACACACTGCAACAGATTTTTTGAATTTTGAGCCCAACTCAAATTCTTAAGATTTGAAATAAACTTTTAAAAGTTTTGCTGACCTATCATCTGCAGTTGAGATAATTTACTTTTCTTCTTGAATCTTTGAGTTTTAGAAACTAAAGAAAATCAAAATCAAAATCAAACACTGGTCACAGTGAGCTGCAAACCTGATTTGTCTATTTTTAGTGCCTGAAAAATTATATAGTTTTAATAGAAAATATTGACATTTACATTTACTTTCATTTGAATGTTGCCTTGAAATTTTGAGCTTTCTCAAACTTAACACTGTATTTACAACGTGGGAAACCAGCACATTATTTATTTAAGGTTACTGTGTTACCAAAGGCAAGAGAATTCACAGAAATATTCCAATATCCAAAGTGAAAATATTTCAAGCCTCAGCAATGTCTTATGTTGGTAATTAGTGGCTCATGATATAAGATTTAACGCTGTTATTTAAGTAAATATATATATTTTTAATGCCTTAAATATCTTAGGCTCTTGAGCTCCACAAAAAAAAAAAAAAGATTGACTGTGAAATAATGTTCTCATGTTCCGCTTTAATTAATAGCAATTAGACATATTATTGTCACCCTCTCCTGCCCCTGGTCAGTGTGTCAACAGGTCTGATTTTAAGCAACATCCGGAGCCAGGGGGAGGAAAATATCCTCAAATAGCTCAGTATAAAATGTTACCTCTATAATGGTCCAGGCATTGCAGAACATGCCACTGAACCAGCATACAAGCGAGGCTTTTAAAGAACAAGTCAAGAACAGGTCAAGAACCAACATGTTCTTGATAGAAGGGCAGGTTTTTTAGCAATACACAGGAAATGATGTAACAAATTCTCTGTACCTTGGCATGCATGTGGTATCCACATGCATGAGAAGTGGTGTGATTGCAGAGGAATGAGTGCAGTAATGTGAATTTCCTGTTGTTGGGTTAGTTCCAACAGGTGAAGCAACAGTAAACTCAGTTTCTCCTTTCAGTTACTGAAATCCTCGGTATTTCTCTGATTAGAGAAATCCTGACTGGATTGTCTGTCTTTAGATGTTGCTGTACATGAACACAGACATTCTGGTGTTAGTATTGATGGCAGCATATTACAAGTTGCTGAACCACTCCTGCAAACCTCCATACTCCAGGCTGACAATCTGATGATAGGACAACCTGGTAGCAAATTAAACTAATATACAATTTACTTACTTCATCATCCAATACACTAATCAGTCAATTCAGGATTTCACAGGCTGTTTTTGGGATTGTTACAACCTAAAATGCCTTTTCTAAAAAACTGTGATGCATGTTGCAATCTTTTTACGCATTTTTTGCAATGAAACTGTGGGAGTAAATGAAAATGCTTTTTTTTTTTTTTTTATAATTCATTAAAATCGAAGGCAACTTGTTCCAGGGAGAATAAAAACTGCATTCTGTCCTGAGTGTTCTAAGAGACCTTACCAAAGAGCCTATGCTTTATTTGTAAATGAAGTATATTCCTCAAGGAAGCAAAGATTTTTTGGAGCTTAAACTCAGTCAAAACAGTAAACACAAATTTATAAAATAAAAGTGCACTGAGCGCTGTGTTCTTTTCAGTACCACTGACAAAATAAATATATATACATATATGTATATATATATACATATACATACATGATATATAATATATAATATATATATATATATATACACATACATATATATACAAAAATGTGTGAATAATAAAACAAAACGTTTTCGCTGGGGACTGCTGTGGTGGTGGAAATTTGGAGAAAAGTTGCAAAGAGTCATTGAGCAACTAGCCACTATTAAAGATATATAATTTAATTATCAATGTAATGTCAGTAATGTTAACTTAGTAGTCTAAAACAATAATGAATTTTCTGAGCTTCTAGTTTTTAGTCTGAATTTGTAAAATAAAAAGAAACCATAGGAGTCAAATAAATGTAGTGGAGTAAAACGCACAGTAGAGCCTTTTTTTTCGAGCAGCCACTGTGACATGAAACAGTCGAGTAAACATTTCATGGTTTGGGGTTTTTTGTTAGTTAGTTCCTGTTTTATTTTGTAGTCATGCTTTTCCCTCATGTGTCTTGACTTTACTTCCTGTCTTTGTCCCTTTCCTTCATTTGTGGATAAGCATTTGTTTCACCTGTGTCTGATTAGTTCCTTGCCCATTTAGTCTTTGTGTCTCTCTCTGTGTCTGAGTCAGTTTGTTGTCATCCTTTTGTTATCCCCTGTGTTTCAAATCTTTGTTGCATTTGTTGGATGAACGTTGGACAAATTTTTTGGGGGGACTTTTGTTCCACATTTGCCCCCCCCCCCCCCCCCCCCCCCTTTTTTTTTTTCTTGTAGTTTTGACCTGCCTGCCAGCTTTTTGTTATTGTTTCTTTTATTAAAACACATTTTGAACGGTTTCTGCTTTGCTCTGTCTGCATTTTTTTGGGCACATAATCTTGCTTAGTTTTGACACACACCTTGACAGAATTGACAGCATGCACCCAGAGTCACATTAACTCACAGAAAAGGCTTTGCTATCTGCCCCCCTCTTCTTTTGCATGTAGTGTTGTAGTGTTTTATGTTAATTCGGCTGTGTGGGCCCCTGCACATGGTTGGCTCCAGCTGGGGAGGGGTGGCTTCTCTCACCTGCCCTCTCCTGTCTGTGTCTCCTGCCTCCTGATTGGTGCAGTCCCAGGCAGCTCCACCAATCCCTGGGATACAACTGGCGGCGGGGTGTCAAATTGCCAGCTGCCAGACGTGCCTCTTGACTGTAGTTTTGTGAACAGTAGTGGTTGCACTAATTAGAGCAATTTTGTGTGGAATGAGGTGCTTTTCTGTAACAATACCTAGAACTGGCCAAGGGAATAGATCCAATAACTGATTTCATCCTTGTAGGTTTGCATGTAGGTTTGGTATCGTCTCGAATCATTAGGATAAGGGGTGTTGTCTCCATTGTCTCTCAGTTTTTGCCACATAGGTGTAAGCACAGGTAAGGGCTACCTGCAGGGCGTTTCCGCCTGACGCACCTCTGACGGTGCCAATGGGGTAGCTGCAGGGTCATCACCCGGGAGCCACCCTTCATTGATGTTTTGCTCCATTATTCCCGGAGCATCTCACGGTGGTGGAGCTACGGCAGGGACGTCTCCTTACCGCCCCCTGCAGCTACCCCTAGGACCCTTGTTTTCCCCCACAACATGTCCTTCCTTCTCAGCCACAGCCAGAAGCTCGCTCTTTCTGCCTCCTCTGACAAGTCCTTAGATGCCTTCTTCAACTTCGGCCTGGTCCCTCCCACGTTCCTCAGGAGGCACTGGATGGACATTCCAATGAACCCTCTGCAGCCAACCTCTACAGGGCAGATGACAGTCGACCTACCCACCTCTCGACACTCAGCTGCCAGCTCGGTGTACTTGTCCTTCTTCCTTTCCTTTCTTCCTTTGCCTCCATTCCTCCTTCCCAAGGGAGTGTGAGCTCTGTCAGGATCACTGTTCGGACTGAGGGGGACCACAGGATGATGTCTGGTCTCAGAGAGGTTGTAGTTATCTCTGGCGGGAACTTGAGCTGCTGATCAAGGTCCACTCTTAGGTTCCAGTCACATCCAGGTGTTAGCAGTGATCTTCTCTCCTTCTGGGCGATGTTCTGCGCCCCTGCTCCTTGTCCAACAAAGTGGATCAGCTTCTGTGATGTTGAAGGATGGTCTTTGGCTGCTTCCAGCCTTCGTGCCACAAGGACTTCAGCCAGCTTCCGCAGGACCTGGTTGTGACGCCACCTGTACCGACCCTGAGCCAGCGCTGTCTTGCAACTGCACAGGATGTGCTGTAGGCTTGGGTTTGGGGCGTTGCAGAGCTGGCAGTTTTCCTCTGAGCCGTACCACCGACACAGATTGCTGGGACTGGGGAGGGTGTCGTAGGTGGCCCAAATTAGGAAGCTTAACCTTGCTTGAGGCATCTTCCACATGTCAGACCACTTGGTGGTCCTGTCGACCACTCCTTCCCAGGTTGTCCAACATCCTTGCTGCCACTGGCTGAGTGCTCTGATCTTATACTGCTCCTCCTCCGTCCTGACCACCTCTGCAATCACCAGGTCTTTCCTCTCCTTTCTTTTGACCAAAACTTGGGGGCTGTTCCCCACCCCAAGCCAGCTCTTCCTGACTGTGTCCTGCCAACGATTTCGCTGTGCATCAACCTGCTGGTGGCCTGGTCGACTGTCTCTTCAGTCTTCCACTTGTGTCCTGTTCGAACCAGGGCCTTGGTGTTTTTTTTACAAACGGGTCAGTTGAGTCTCTCAGATCTAACACGTGCCTTGCCTTCTCCTGTCTGTAGCCCAGGTTGATGGACTTCAGTGGCACCTGGAGTGTGTTTCTCCCAAACAGGCCTATGTTGGAAAGGCTCCGAGATAGGCCAAGCCACTTGCGGATCAAACTGTTGGCCTTGGCATCCATCCTCAGTACTGTGGATGTAGTGATCTCGCACAATTTCAGGGGCCACATCAGGCGCTGGTAGAGGGTGAATTGATAGCACCAAAGCCTCCATGGAAGGTAGCTTTTGTCAATCCTCTCTAGGCCTTCAGAAAGCTGTTTCATGACAGTGGCAGGCATATGGTTATCAGACAGATCGGCCATGTACAGTCTTCCCAAGCTTTGGACAGGTTGTTCTGTCAACAATGGAATCCTTTCTCCATCCAGGAGGAGACGAGGTCATTCCTGGCTCCCTTCCAGATTGAGAGGCTGCAAGGCTTAGATGGTTTAATTCTCATTCTGGCCCATCCGAGAAGTTCTTCAAACCTCTTTAGGAGCCGGGCAGTACAAGCTGCTGTTTGGAGAAGGCTTGTTACATCGTCCATGTAACTCTGCAAGGCTGGCAGTCGTTGGCCTGACTGCGATCTCATTCCACGAACCATCTGTCTGCCGCCAATCAGAATAACTTCGAAGGCTGCTGTGAAGAGGATGGGAGAGACTGAGCAACCCATTGCAATGCCTTCTTTGAGCTGATGCCAGCTAGTTGTAGTTTCCTGCGTGGTGTAGCAGACTTGGAAACTGCTAAAGTAGCTGGACACCAGACGATTTTGTTTTGCAGTCTTGATTTTCTTTAGCCACTAGTTAGCTCCACTTGCCTCACAATTTCTGTTTGTTGATTTCCCAAATTCTGTCAATTAATAACTTTACTTTTACCAGTTTCCACTGGTTTAGGTTGCTTCCCTTTTCACAACGAGCTAGGAGTCGTACAAATTGGTAACATCTACTATTTTATATCACGTTTGGCTGCTGTTAAAAAGGTCTGTTGGAAAAAATAATTTAACAGCAACATCTTTTTACAGAATTAGTGTCCACAGAATTAACTGTGTGCAAATTCAATTATCTCCCAGTGTCTTATTATCTCCCAGTTTGTGCCAGTTGGCTCACATTACATTGTCTGTCTGGAGCATTTTAGGTTATTATTTAGATTGTCATACAGCCTATTTTTGCAATCCTTGTGAAATCCTTACAATCCGGCCAAATCCTTGCAATCCTACCAAATTCCAGGCATGGCCATTTTGTGGTGATTTCCGATGTATATTTGTGTGTGTTTAGGCTTTAACCAGATTTAGACTGGGATTTTAAACATGATTCCAACATAAGATGTTCCCTCTGCTAATCTCTGGAGATTAGAAAGCGCCGCACACAAGTGAGCAAAACAGTTTTCAGATGGGGAAACATTTTATGTAATATTCTTAATATTTCTTCTTCATACTGAAATGCTTTGATTTACTTTTATTAAAATTTTGCCACTTTCTTCCCTCTGAGAATGAAGATTAGAAATGCAAAGCACCTCTCAGTAAATGAAAGCAGGGGGAGAGTGAGTGAAGTGCTGAGTGGGGTGAGAAGAAACCCAAAATGTTTTTCCATGTGCCCCCACACAAAATGAAGATAAAACATAAGAAGGCTTAATGTCTGCAAATGGCGATATGAGAGCAGGCAAACAAGCTGAACTGTGGCATACACACAGTGTGTTTGTGTTGAGCTTTTGTGGTTTCTGCCTCTGCTGGGTGTGCAGGAAGAGAGTGTCAGTGGAGACGATAAGGTTTGATTGCAAACACACAAGGAAGAGGAGGTCCGGTGCTGCTTGTGTGACAGCTGTTGAGTTATTTGAAGTCACTTCCTAAAAAATTTGTGTGCAAGAGAGAAGAAAGATGCAATGGAAAAGCAGCAGCTGAATGGGAAGATGGACAAAGGGGAATGACTGAGAGGAGCGAGGAAGAGTGACCCTGTGGGGAGAGATAGAGGGAGGGAGAGGAGAGAGCAGAGTGGGAGGGAGGAAGTCCTACCACTTCAGGACTTCTCATGAAGCGCGTCAGACGTTACTTATGAGAGGAGGAGGCAGAGGACCTTTGCCACTAGTGAGGAGCGAGGCAGGCAGAGGAGGAGACCAGGACAGGAGGAGAAGAAGTGGAGCCCAGCTGTTTATATGCAAGTGGGGTGAAGAAGGAGAAGGAGAGAGACCCTCCTCTCTGCTGGGTCAGCCGGTGAGAGAAGATGAAGAATCAAATCACCAACGCCCTCTCCGACTTCTTCTTTGAGTATGAGACCCCCCGTCAGGTGCTGGTGAGGAACAGGAGGGTGGGGGTGGTGTGCCGTCTGATCCAGCTGGGGGTCCTGGCCTACATCATCGGGTAAGAGACACATATTGATGCTTTTTTTGCTGTTCGGCGAGGCAACAGGCAGCTTAAGTACAGACATGGTTTGCATTGTTTGGCATGTTTCAGCTTGTCATAGTGACACAATCCGATACAAAGTGACTTTTCAGAGTGACCCTGCAGATTCCAACAACTACAGCGACATCTCTTAACCCTTAACCCTCAGAAAATGAACATTTTTTATCAAAGTGTTTCTTGGTGCTTTGACAAAATCCCCCCAAATGTTTTTCTATATCATCTACATACGTATATAAGTTTGTATCATATTTGACATGTCAGGCATTTATGAAATTTCATTGATCACAATCATTTTTATTTTAGAAGCAAAAACAAACAATGTTCAAAGCTTTTGGAAAAGAGTTTGGTTCTGTTTTGTGAGACAGGAACCTTTATATTTCACCTTTGGGGAAGTAAAAATAGCTTGCTTAATATCATCTGAATTAGTCAATATAACATACAGATTATGAAGACAAAAAAATTGTTTTAGTGAAAATCAATTAAAGACAATTACTTTGTATTGGCAACTGCTCACATGTCAATAATTTTTGCAACATCCAAGTGATTATAATGAGTGCGGGTTGCATTTATAAAAAAACAAATGATATCACAATTTCGACTCTAAATTTATCTTAATGTGACATTTCAAGGTTTAATTAGTTGATTTAATGGTGTGTTTGTGATCATGGTGGACATAATGCAGATTACATCATGAGATTCAATAGAATAATGATCGGGGGTCACAGATAAATTATCTTATTATTTACTTGCTGTATAATATTTGATACACAGATTTTCAACACAATTTTAAAAAACAAACAGTCTTGAGTGATTATTGGTTGTTTCAATGCAGTAAATATTCATATTGAAATATTAGTACCAATATCATGTGCCATAACTTTTTCATAATTAGCAAATAGTTCCCTGCAAAAAACATGTTACTACATGATGGCAGCCATGTTGGATTTTGCAGTCACAGGCTGGATGAAGATATGTTTCTGATTGCATAAAACAGGGCTGCGTTCAGCTGCGACAAAACATAGCAAAAACATGAATGTAAACAGAAACTGTGTTGTGTTAAACGCCCTGTTGCGTACACAAGTGCACTGCTCTGTACTGCGCTGTTTGTATAGACGATTGCTGCTGATTGGGTAACACCTGTGACACGCACACCAAAATTGCAAATGGGAGAAAATATATCTCAAACCCCGCTGCACACTGTTTTTGAGGAAATATGTTGTTCAATCTGGAAACCGTAGCAAAACGGTATACAGTGTTTTCAGATTGGGTTTTCAGGACAGTATTGAGAAGCAAAGTCCCTCCTCTTTGAGGGGACCCCATGAGACCTTCAGGAAAAATAAGAAAGCTGGTCAATGGAGAGAGACAAATATTTTTTTGTTCCTGTTAGAATTGTGTAATTAATTACACATATGATGCTTGTCAATTTAAAAGATAATTTTACAAGACATAAACGTCACAATTTGTGGTAGAAAAATTCAAATTTTGTGAAAGTGAAGTGTTTATCAGAGGAAATATCATATTTTGTTTGTATAATATTTGATACATTGATTGGGGGTTTATGAAAATGAATTTATCACCGTCATTTTTATTTTTAGAAACAAATAAATATTTTTGATTGCTTTTGGGAAATTTGGCACAGGAACCTTTATATTTCAATAGGTCAAGCAAAAATGGCTTTACCTCTATAATCTGAACTGGTCAGTGTAAGATAGAGATCATGATAGTCAAAGAATTGCTTCAGTGAAAATCAATTAAAGACAATTACTTTGTATTGACAGCTGCTCACTGGCCAGTGATTCTTTGCAACATCCACATGATTATAATGAGAGCAGGTTGCATATATAAAACACATAAATATCAGAATTTACACTCTGAATTTGTCTTAAAACATGACATTTCAATCTTTAATTAGTTTATTTAACAGTGTATTTATGATTGTGGTAGGAATCATGCAGATTGCCTCATGAAATTCAACAAAATAATGACTGAGGGATTCACAGATAATTTATCTTAAATTCTTGCTGTGTCATAATTTGACACACACATTTTCAACATGATTTTACTCTAAAATAAGAATGAGACCAGATTTTTAAAATGAAAACTGGGAGCATTTCCAGTGTGGCTGCCAGTCTATCAATAAAATATCCAATTTTATTATCTATGAAATAAAAAGGGAGGACAGTCCTAGTTTGTGTATTTTGACCATGGTAACTATTGTACTCAGTGCAGGCCGACTGATAAAATTACTACATAACTTTCAAAAAGACGTTTGTGTTGAGTGTAAGTCACTTCACACTTGATAGCATCTGGTTGAGGTTTCCACAGTTTTCTCACATTTTTTTCTTGTTCTTTCTTGCAAAGTAAAATGTTATTTCACCTCACCCTCTGTTTAAAATGCACAGTAGAAAAAAAAACCTGGGACATTTCTGGGAACAGCCTACCAAAACCAGGGACCGTCCTGAAAAACAGGGACATCTGGTCATCCTACTTTAAATAAGGTAAAAAATTCAACACAGTATATATTATATGTATGTACAGTGAAGATTCCCCTGCCAAAAATGTGTGAGTTGCTACGTGAAAGCAGCCATGTTGGATTTTGCACTCACAGGCTGGCTGCTGCCTGCAGCACACTGATGATCCACCAAAGGGTGCAGAACATGTCTGATTACATACAACAGGTGATTCAGGAAAATACAGAGAGGTGAAGCCCCTCCACTTCCGGTGGACCACCATTGGAACATGGGAAAAAATATGAATGTTGGTCTATGGCATGAGACAAATATATACAGTATGCTTTTTTGGTTTCGTTGAACTGTGCCATGAATTACACACGTTTGTTTCATTTAAACGATCATTTTACAAAACAAAAATTTTGCAATTTCTGGTAGGTTTGTTGTAGTTTAGTTTATTTTAGTGCAAAACCACTAAGTGAACTACACTCTTGTATTGCACAATATATGTCACTAATACCTTGTAACTTCATTTTACTTGAAGCGTTTTATCCAGTGCCTCCTGGTCCTCTCACCAGCCAGGAAACGACAGAATGAGCAAAGACCCATTGGTCGTTTGACTAAAGTCCAGTATGAAAACGCACTGATATCATGGCTTCGACTAGCTTAGCTTTTAGGGGGAGAAAGTGGTGTGAAGTGTTTGTTGTGAGAAGTGTTTGTAATGTAGTCTGTCTAATTACATGTCTTCACAGTCTGATATTTGAACAGTTTTACCACAAACTGCTACGTTCTTTTAAACTGACAAACATCTTATGTGTAATTCATGGCACAATTCAAACAGGATCAAAAAATTATTCTCTCTCGCCATTGACTACTGTTCATATTTTTTCCAAAGTTGGGTCCCATGTAGTCCACTGGAAGGGACGTGACTTTGCTTCTCTCTTTGATCATATTGATGCTGTAGAGGTCCCAAAATTTTGTGTATCCTGTATGATACAAATAGGGTTACATTGCATGTTTAAAAAGCATCATGTACTGATCAAATTGATACAAAATCATCAATTTTTAAAGGTAAGACATGATATGATATGTGACTTGTGAAAGGGTGTTACCAAGGGTCACTGTTATATATTGTAACTCACCACGCACTATTGACACAGCAAATATGTACTGCAAACCAAACAAAAAAGAGTAATGGCTGATTGAATGATGGCAGAACCAGAGAACAGATAACTTTAATTATCTGCCCTTCACATGTTGAGACAAGGAAACACCATGCTTGTTGCGTCACACACACTCCACGCACTTGCTTTGACATGTTGGAGTCGTTCGCTGGAAATTCATTGTAATCTCACTCAAGAGCGCGGCATCTAGGTTTCGGCTTTTGTTATTTAGAAATTACTCATGGCTGTTTGTGTTTGGACATGTGTGGCCTCTGTGTGTGTGTGTGTATGTGTGTGTGCATGAGTGCGTGTGTGTGCACCTCTGAGCAGCAGAACCTGAGGAGCTGTGTATGATGAACTCGCTGAGGCATATGCTAACACAGATAACAATCAACCGCTGCCCAATTCGCTGCCAGACGGCGCAGAGACGTGTTACCTTCTGCTGGTGACAGTGATAGTGACCAAAATGTGACAGAGAAAGACAAATTTACGGAAATCTTCTCTGGCTGATGGCAAGGTTGTTTTTTCAAATAAGTGCAAGCAGCAAGCTGAAAACTGTTTTCTCACAGTTCCTCTTTGTAGTTGGTATCTTGCTCTTTAATCTCGCCTGTCTTCAAATTCAGACCACAATTGATATGTGCATGATTTCTTTCATTTCAAACCTTGACAAATCTTAAGCTGAGGTAGCTGTGAAATGTGATTTTAGTTTGCACAGTGCATTGATGGAAAGAAAAAAGGAGCAGCCACAGTCTCTCAAAGTTTTGGTATCTTTTGGTATTAAGGCCGCCCGTGTTTGATAGAGCTCCCTCCTGTCAGCTACCTTTTGCAGCCATCAGGCCACATTAAGGCCGCTGATAGGCATGGAAGGAGATGTGATTATAAAGCTGTCCGGGCTGTCAGGTCAGAGCAGAAGTTAGCGAGTGTCTTTCAGGCGCCAGCAGTGAACCGGTGAACAACCGGTTGTCTTGTCAGGAATATTAGAGTCTTGCCACAAATACTGTTGCTATTTGAATTTTTGTGATTTAAATCAGCAAAAAACAGGAATGTGTTGTAGTTTTTGGTTACTTCTGGTCCAGCAATCCTCTTAATCCAAGATCATGTCCTCCTATGGGAAGCAATAAAACCACCGTAAAGTAGAGATCATATAAAAACACTTATAGATAACATCCTTGGTCATGTTGTGCACCCATACAATAGATCCTTTTAATGCTGACACCATGATGTAGCTCGAGGTAAAACAAAGAGCAAGTGGATACAGACACGAAATACCTCAGAGTAGTGGGCCACAGAAAGAAGCAAAAATGTCATCTTGTGGTGTTGCTGGTGCCAGAATTGAAGTAGTAGCCTAATGGCTCCAAACTGAAATTTAATCAGCTGCCACTGCCAGACAAAACAAAAGAAAGAAGACAACTGTAGTTAAATACGATAAATATTTATAGCGGTAATGATGCTGAATGTGTCAGAACAATCAGCAAGTGGACTGAACATTTTGTTAATTTATCTCAACACAGCATAGCCTCGTTCACGCTTCCTGTCCCTGCCTGAACCCGCCGTGGTCGGAGTCGCTGTGTATCACCTCTGTAAGATTACTGTAATGCCGGTTGTCAAACCAGCCTCTGTCAGCCTCAGAGATTGTGTCACAGTCTAAGGGCTGCTAACTGAGTCTCCTAGCTAACAGCAGTTAGCAGCAGTGCACCCATAAATAAACCTAGATAGGGCATTGCCACTCAGCCTTGCCTCCAATTTTTCCCATGGACCACTTGTGCTTAACCTGACATGTCAGGTGGTTTGTTACACAGAACCATCAGGGAAATCGTCCTTAGAAACTGTTTGGAAAAGGGCAGGCACTTTGCTCTTCTTCCAGTGAAGAAATACTCTCCAGTTCTGATATAACTGATGCTATCATAGTACTATCTACACTAACCTCTTCAGGAACCGGCATTGTTTGTTCGTGGTATTACAGTTAAAATTCCCCTGGGGCCCAAAAAGCATTTTCCTGATAAGCCACCATTATAAAGGAGGCGTCTGTAAAACTGCTGACAGGGCAGGGCTGGGGTTCTTTAATTATGACTCTTTCTTTGATTAGTTTTTGATCCATGGAGCTTTTATGTTTGTGAAACTTCCCTTGAGTCGAGAAAAACTATTAAAAAATCTATGACATCATCACAACATAAAGTCTGTGGGTTGGGCAGGAACGCGCATGCGGGGGCAAGGGTGGAAATACTACTACATATGAGCCATAAAAGTAAGCCTGGGGGCCAGAAAACTTTTTTGGCTCATGCACCAGGTGAGTAATTCTCAATGAGTTGAGTGATTGCCACATTCGCATGGTGTATCTAGTTTATTAACACATCTGTGGGGCAACCCCACTAGCACTTCATTAGTTGGCTTGCATCATCAAGGTAATGACAGCTTTTCAACGTTCAAATCAAATTTCTCCCATGGTTATGTTCCCGTCTACCTATCCTGTTCCCCCTGGAAATACGTCATGATACATCTGGACATTAATCTGAACCTTAATTTTAACCTTATTTTACAGTTATATTTTTGTGCTTTCATTACCTCACCTGTTTTTGAGTACACCTACCAGATGGCGCTCTGCATAAATCATCACAAAAAAAATCCCACATGACTGGTTAATATTTGAAAAGAAATCTCTTAATAAAGTCTTAATAAAAAAGCAAAGACTACTTCGACAGAACAGGCGCTTCAGCACACAATAATTATTATTCTGTTAATTAAATCCCATCTTGTCACTTTTAAGTTGGCGAAAGCGCCATTCCATTGTTTGCTTTTCATAGTGATTTGATGAAGGTTGAGTTTTTTCCATTCTGATTTGTCCTCACAAAATGAACACTAATCTCAGAGCCACAGTATGGTAGAGAAGAAGAAAAGCTCTCCGCACATAAAGCAGCCTCCTCCGTGCTTCCCTGACTCCTTCTGTCGCAGCAGATACAGATCTCACTTAGAGTGCTGTTTTGGAAGATCCTTCCATTATTTCACGCTCACGGGTTTCTTTATTCCATTAATGTGCTCTATTTTTTTTCTCCACTTCCTCCTCAGTGTAAGCTCCGACTTGCATAATTTGATTTGCCTAACTGATAGAAGCCGTGGCTTTTAGCTCATTGTGCATACTTTATTTCCGTGTGCAGTTTGAAAGATGTTTCTGTCCGTCTGTTGCTGTGAAGTGCCTTCATTGTCCGCAGACAAATGACGCAGTACTGTGCTGTCCTGTAGGCTTTCTGCCAGGGGGTAATTGCTTTTCACACCCTATATAAAATAGCTCCACATGTGCACGTGTGCACAGACGGTATCTTCCCAGTGCCCACCAGCTGTTCCCTGTCCTGGACAGACACAAAGATAAAGACCTGAGTGTGAAGCTGGGTTTTTCTTTCCTTTTATATGACAAGGGTTCAGGTTCTTGTTCTTTCTTTGGTCAACTTGATGTTCTGGAGTTATTCACTGGTCTTTACAACACAAGAATCAGATCCTTTGCTTCAGTGAAAATACCAATTAAACATAATAAAAATAGTCCATTACAAGTAAAAGTGCTGCATTAAAAATCCAACTTAAATAAGAACAGAACTGTTACCCATAAAATGTACTTTTGGCCTTTGTGACTGATACATTATTAATATTAGACCATTAATACTGAAGCATTAATGTTTAAACAGCATTTTAAAGTTGTAGCTGCTTGAGAGACAGTTTTAAATACTTTATATACAGTTAGGTAGTTTAGTCCAGTGGTCCACAAATCAGGGGTCAAAAACCTCAAAATGGTCACCAAACAAATCTGAGGGGTTGTGAGATGATTCATGAGAGAGGGAAAAACAAAGTTCTGCATCATTTCTATTCTTTTTTTGGACATTTCTCTTATCATTACATTTGTTGTGAAACATTGAGCACATTTACCTCCTCTGGCCTCAAACACTTACCTACTGTATGTGAAACCATGTGAAAAGTTTAATGGGGAAATGTGTCTTTGGTGGAACCGCTAACTCAGCCCATTTTCATTCTCATGTCACCAAATACTGATGCCTTGTACGTGACAGTTTCACAGCGTTAACCACATGTTAAAAAGGCTTTCTGGCTGTGTCTTATACAGACACTATGAGGTATTGTGTGTATCAGTATGAAATGCTGAGAAATGAGGCAAAGAAGCGTCAGTATTTGATGAGAAAAGGGTTGGCCAATGCTGAAACCTCAGAAATCTGAAACATGACAAAGTTGTATTTACCTGGGCCAAAAAAGATGCTTGTATTTATATATTTGAAATACTTAAAATACAGTGTACATGATTAAATATGTCATTTTATTCTCAAATAGACATATTTTTATCCCCAGGTTTAAACTGTAGAATTTTTTTTCTGAATCACAGTCTTAGACTAAATGTAAGTGAGTCACATGACATATAGTGTCAGGCCCAGCAATGCTCTCATTGTGAAGTACAGTATTTCATTTGTGTTCCTTGTGACTAGTAGCTTGAGGAAAGAAGCTGATGTAATATTTGGTGTGAATTGTCCCTAAGATAAAGTTATGTAATTGAAATATGATCAGATGCTAAGGTAGACATAAGGTAGAATGACACAAAAGTACACCTGAATGAAAGAGCAGTTGGCAAACACGTGATATACTGTATTGACTAGCTAGAAACCACAAAACATCCTCATACCTTAAGGACAGAATAGGTTGACTGCCAATGACTCATAAATCACTGTTGGAGAGTACCAGCAACAGGCGTACTGGATGTTAAGTATGTGATTTAAGTCATGTGACATAAGATCTGTTGTGTTAGACACGTGGTAAACATTGAGCTATTAGGTTTCCTAGGTTTCCTAGGTTTAGGAAAAGATCACCGTTTGTGTTAAGCAAAGTATGTTTCGTAAGTGATGCCACTTAATATACTGCTCCTGTCATTATTACTAGACCTTTAGAGGGTGCCGCCTAACAATAAACATAAATAAGCTGTTTGCACAGATGACCTGTACAGTTGTTTTTCTGGTGAGGATGGGCTAAAACCAACCAGGATGCACCCCTGAATTCAGTCTTATCAGTTCAGTTTGGGGGTGTTAAAGTCCCTGTAAATAAAGGGACTTCTAAACACATTATACATGTTACAACATAGTTGCTGAAAGCAAATGAAAACACTGACTATTTAGTACTGCATGGGGGAGTTAGACCGTTAAACTATTGATCACGATTTCTGTGTTCGGGATTTTTTGGTGGACCTGAAACATGGCTCGGTGACGTGCTGGAACCCCCAACACTATACAGTATAAGCCCCATGAACCGACACATGAACAATATGTTCTCAGTCCAAATCAGCCCAGCAGTTCACTTCAGCTCACTTCAGTTCCAACAACACAGAAGAAAATAATACCATCCTGTCACCGTCCTCTGGCTCTGGTGGCTCAAACATGTCTGGACATGTCCAATAAAGCTGCTAGATGGAGCGTCCATGTTTCATGTTGTTTTCAGGTCATAGTGGTGTTTGACACTGAGACAGTGGAGCAGAGTTTCAGAACAGTTTCAGAACAGAGACGCTTCTCATTTCCCCTTGATTTTGAGACCTGATTTTATAAACCACCACTGGGTGGTTAATAACACATGTTTCTGTGGTGTGATAAACACATAATTCACACTTATTGTTGCTTTACAGTCTCTTTAAGGTCAGACCCATATTGAGGCTACCTAAAATATGTAGATAATATCAGTTTGTATAAAAGGTATTTTTGTGTTTTCAAATTACAAATTACTTGTATTTTAATTAAATATACTTTTTATACCAGTATTTTTTATTTAGTTACATTTGATAGCAAGTGTTTTTAATAATAATAACAAGATGCTTTTTTATGTATTTGTGCCCATCTCTGACTATAGCGTCCAAATAAATAGTGGTTTGATTCGTACAAAATTTCTTTCTGAAATTTAATATAGTAAAAATATAAAGTAGCTCAGAATATATACAAGTAAGTACAAGTACCTTAAAATTATACTTAATTATAGTAAATTAACTTAGTTGTTTTCAACCACTGATTGTCACAGTCAGTATACTTGTGGGAGGATAGTTTGTTACTGATAATCATGCAAGCTGATATCTTGATATGAAAATTTGGTTCCTTGGAAATGCTATGGGTCTGTGCTATCAGCTGGGAATATCTCATTATTGCTCGTACTGCATCTCTACGAAACCACAGCTGTGATGAAGGATATTATTTACTTTATACATGGGCTACTTTCACTTTCTGAATAGGCAGCTGACAGTATTTGGAAAGTGGCACGTAGCCATTTTGAAATAAATATTAGTAAATGTGTGTCTTCTGAGATTCCACATGACAGATTTGCCACACTGGTGGTAAAGAACATGAGTACGATCACCATGACATTACACAACCACAATTGCTTGCACGTGTGTCCCTGTGAGTTATGCTGCTGGCACGTGGGATTGCTGTGCAGAATGTCGACATCACCACTATACATGCCCTTGCCTGTGGGGTTGGTTGGATGGTTGGCTGGGGTGCAGTGAGCATATGAAGTGCTGACAAGTCTGACAGGATGCTCTCTGTGTCTTGTACAGGTGGGTGTTCATCTATGAGAAGGGCTACCAGTCCACAGACACAGCAGTCAGCTCCGTCTTCAGCAAAATGAAAGGAGTGGGCTACACCAATGTGAACGGATCTGAGAGAGTCTGGGATGTAGCTGACTATGTCTTCCCTCCACAGGTTGGTGACTGGGTGGCTGAAGCCTCTCATGCCTCTAATACACGCTCATAACATCACATGTCTCCTATTAATTTTTTTATCACCTGGTCAAATCACTGACCATTGTCAGGATGATGGTAAATCTGGCTCGAACTCAAATGCAATGAAGATAGCATCTACAGTCCATGAATCAAACTGTCAGAATGAATAAACATCAGGCTGAGTCAGACGAGCAGCATGAAAATGCTTTGCTCCCTGAAGAGGGCTGGTCACTGGACAGATCAGGGGTTAGTCATGCTTTTAAAACATCCGTGTTGACTGGATTTTAAGCCATATGCAATCAGTGACGACATAATGATACGATGATGGCTCTGTCAACATCAAGGTGTCTCGGTGTCTTCCAAAAGTCTTTGCGTGCATCCTGTACAGAGCTGAGCAAACAACCTGTCAAAAGGACTCACATAAATGCCTTTGTTTACCTAAAATGTTGCTGCATCCTGCTATATGTGGGAAAGAAATAAAGAAACACAGTGAAGATTATCATGTTTGCTTTGAGGTCAGGGCGTGGGCCTTTTTAATTCAGAGTGGGCTGGTCACCTGTTTTAGTATGATTGGCCCAACCAACAAGATGAAAAAGTCCCTTTGGTCTCACTTTGATCAGATAGGTTTTAAGTACCACTTCATCTTTATTCTGAAATCCACCTCTTTGTCTGTGAGGTTACTTCAAAGTGCTTTCTTTAGTTTGTCAGACTTGACGTAACTATTAAGATCTACTTGTGTGCTTAAGTTCACTCAAGGTGCTATCTTTAGTTTATCAAAGTTAACATTACTATTCAGAACAATGCCTGTACTTTAGCTCGCTCAAAGTGGTACTTTAAAGCGATATGCCACTCTTAGATAATCATCCACTCAGTATGTACTCACCTCTATGCCGATGTGAGGATGGGTGAAGATCTTCAGTTCACAAAACAAGAAAAAAAGAATAAAAAAGAGTTTCAGCAGAAAACAGGGTTGCAGCCAAATCCAGTACAATTGCAGTAAATGGTGATCCAGTTTAAAATGTTAAAAAAAAACAACACACAAAACAAACACAAAATGTCTCCATCCTGCTCGTGTGGTGTAATCCAAGTATCTGCGAGCCGCGACATTAAAATTTAACCACAAAAGACACCATTTACACCATGACTTTAGCCAAAATGTCAACTGTAGCATGTAGCTGGTAGGATGTAAACATGGCGTCGATCTCGCAATATTTTCACACGTGCGTCCATTAAAAGATATATGAAGTCTTGCAACATGTTTAAAAAAAAAAGGAAAGTTGAGAAACCCTAAAAAAGTAAATCTAAATAGTAATGTTAAGTTTGACAAACTTCAGATAGCACTTTGAGTGAACTTCTTAACCTAATTTGACACAACAAATTAGTCCCCAGTTGAGTAAAATCAAAATGGTTGCTTTTTAAAAAGTTTTCTCAACTTCTTTTGTTTTTCTGAGCAGTGTGTGGCATCCAGCATCTTGTCTCACATTATTACTAACCCTAACCCTAACATCTTACATCAAGAAAATCCCTGTTGAGTTTAACCATGGTCAGAAAATATATCAAAATACACTCACCAGTCACTTTATTAGGTTCACCTGTTCAACTGCTTGTTAACGCAAATATCTAATCAGCCAATCACATGGCAGCAACACAATGCATTTTGCCATGTAGACATGGTCAAGATGACCTGCTGAGGTTTAAACTGAGCATCAGAATGGGGAAGAAAGGTGATTTAAGTGACTTTGAACATGGCATGGTTGTTGGTACCAGACAGGCTGGTCTGAGTATTTCAGAAACTGCTGATCTACTGGGATTTTCATGCATAACCATCTTTAGGGTTTACAGAGGATGGTGCATCCATGATTTTAAAATAATTTTGGGATATATACTTAATTATTTTCTTGCTGAAAGTTTGATGAGAAGGTCATTACCACTCTTATATCTGTACGCTAAATACAGCCAAAAGCTGGTTAGCTTAGCTTAGCATAAAGACTGTAAACTGGGGGAGACAGCTTGCCTTGTTCTGTCCAAAGGTAACAAAATCTGCCCACCAGCTCCTCTAACTGTGTGCTCAGACAGGATGTAAAGTCAATTTTAGAGGCAGCATGAGTGCATACAAAGTCAGTGGGGGGCAGGGCCTTTCTGTGTGCAGTTTGCATGTTCTCTCCGTGTTTGTGTGGGTTTCCTCCGGGTGTTCCGGTTTCCCCCTCCATCAGAAACATGTATGTTAGGTTAATTCTCCTGTCAGTGCCCTTGACCAAGGCACTGGCTTAGATATAGTTGGTCCCCGGGCACTGCACAGTGGTTGTCCACTGCTTCTAATACTTAGGATGGGTTAAATGCAGAGAATTAATTTCCCTACAGGGATCAATAATGGATAACCTAACTTAATGGAAAGATGTGATTAGAAGTGAATTTGCCTGTGGGTAGCGTGAAATGGATGCAAGAAATGAGAGAAAAGGGATGAAGGAGAAAGAAGTGGAGTTTTCTGCTGAGTTTTGAGCTCAGTCAGAGGCTGAGCTATCACACAAACGCACACAGGCATGGTCGGTTAATCCACTGCTAGCAGGCTTACAGCCAGTGTCTGTACAGTTGGTTCGCTGTTTAGGGTAAATCAACACGGACTACATGAACAGTCCAGCAGTCAAAATTGTGCAAATGACGTGAGGCAAAAATTGAAATGATTATGACTCATTTCATCCAGAAAGTTCTTGCTCACAGCTAAGAAATGGGCCAGCACACAACCCCTGTAGACCACAACCTGTCATTTTTACACTTTTACACATACTGAAGTCAGTCAAGATCTGTTCGTTAGTATCTGGCAGAGAAATTTAATACCACTTGTCTGTGTGCAACTATAAAGCTGAAGCTAACAGCTAGTTAGCTTAGCTAAAGACTGAAATCAGGGGAAACAGCTAGCCTGCTTCTGTTTTACAAGATAAAATAGACCCTTTTAATCACAATTAGGCCTGCAACTAACAATCATTTTCATAGTCGATTAATCTGTCAATTATTTTCTTGATTAATTGATAAATAGTTGATAGCCTATAAAATGTCAGAAAAAGGTGAAAAATGTTGATCAAGGTCCAAGATCTACCTATGTTTATTCTTCACAATTATTTCCATTATTGATCAATATGTTGATAATTTTTTCCATTAATCAATTAGTTGTTTGGTCCATGATGTCAGAAAATGGTGAAAAATGTTGCTCAAAGCTCAAGATGACGTCCTCAGATGTCTTGTTTTGTCTACAACTCAAAGATATTCAGTTTACTGTCAGAGAGGAGTAAAGAAACCAGAAAATATTCACATTGAAGAAGCTGAAATCAGAGAATATGGACCTTTTTTTCTGTAAAATTGCTCAAACCAATTACTTGATTATCAAAACAGTTGATGACACGATTACGTCACAGTGTTTGCTGGGGGCAAAACAAAGGAAAAACTAAATCAAAGATTAATTACCTCAGAGGAGTCAGCCACATAATATCATGAAAATATCATTTTGCTGTGTTGCTGAGTGCCGGAATCGAAGCAGAAATGGCTCCAAATTGAAATGTTATCACATACCAACTGCCATCGCTGGTCAACAAAACATCCATGGTTAAAAACAACACGACAAAAGGTGGGAGATGTGTGCAAGTCATGATAAAATTAACAAAATGAACTGACAACATGTCAAGAAAGGAAATATTTTCACACCTATTTTCCTTATTAAATGAAAAATACTATACAAAAATATTAAAAGTCTAGCAAAGACAGTCAATAGCATTTGACTTAAAATTAAACCATTATCAGACTTTTATTTTGAAAGGGATCAGTGCTGTGTTCATTAGTAATGATAATGAACTGTTTCTTTTATATTAAACTGTAACTTTATTCACTCAGTGCTGTTCATCCATGTTGTTTATGTTCTTCTTCTTCTACTGTTGCTGCTACTATCATTACAACCTGCATGGTTCACTGTAAAACATCAAGTTTTGGACACTGGCAACAAAATATTAGCCCATAATTCATCACATGACAATTCAGAAAGGGTGACCAACAGTATAAGTGTCCTATATAGAACACTTCTGACCATTCCATTATTAGACATTTGGCCAGTATTAGGGCCTTATATTGTTTTAGTTTGGTCCACAGCAGCCTGATCCATTTCTCATGTGGCCCCCCCATGGAAAATAATTGCCCACCCCTGTGATTAATATGACAGGCTGACCTACAATAAAGAATGTTGCATGTTAGCGTGTTGCTTAGCCATGCTGCATCCTTCATTGTGTCATTGTGCGCATAGAGTAAATAAATGAGAGTTTTAAAAAAATTAACACATTACTTCTTCTGATTCAAAACCTCAGGGGGACTCATCTTTTGTGGTGATGACAAACTATATCATAACTGAAGGTCAGAAGATGGGAAAGTGTCCAGAGGTAGGTGCTCCTTTATTCCTTTTTTGTCTCTCCTTTTCCCTCATTTCTTCTTCCTCTCTGTTTTCTCCTTTCTCCTCTAACTTATACACTTCCATAAATAGTAAAACAAAACGGAAATTGTGTCTCATTCCAAGACTGTTTCTGTAATTGGGTAATTGTGTAGGCCTAAGTGTTGAATAGCAGAAAAAATCTGTTAAACTCAGCCTCATGATGACATAAAACTTTCACTTCTGTGTTCTGTACAATAAATGTAAAACTTAACTTCATTTTGTCATGTTGTTTACCTGTTTAAAATGTTCTGGTTTCTTCATATGCACATTCCACAGTTGTGTACACACTCTGACCCCAATCTCTTGTGTATAACAGCTCCACGGCAAGCACAACTGCAGCTCAGACGCTGACTGTGAAGGAGGGAGTTTCAAACGTACGGGACATGGTAAATCCTGACGGCCTGACAGTGTGTGACCTGAGCAGTCCTCACTGAGTAACCGTCCGTCCTTCTGTGGCCAAAATCAAATCTGTCCAAACACCAGATATGAAAGCCCTTCTTAGAGGGATACTTTAATTATTTGAAGTGGGGTTGTGTGAGGTACTTATCAGCAGTCAGTGTATTAGCCACAGCAGATGTCTGTCGGCATGACCCCAGTTAGAAGAAACAGAGAGGAGCACCAGCACAGACGCTAAACATGGAACTACTGGACGGAGTCAGCAACAAAACTTATAGACAGTTTATAGCTCCAACTCACTATTTCAGCTGCAGTCCTCATTTTTGGACATGCAATTGCTACATATTGCTTCTACATTTTGACTGCTTACTTTGTGGTCAGACAGCATTTTCTGACACCAAACCACAGGTCTATAAGCCAAATATTGTTCTCTGCAAAACAACCAAACTCCATAGGCAAATTAATCATTTTACCTTGCAAATCACAGACTGCTGGTCTGCTACTTCCTCTATCTGTTCATTTGCTTTTGTTATTGACTTGTTGATGACTTCAGTGTTTGAAATGGTTAGTTTGGATTCACTGAAGTCACATAATAATGCAAACAAACCTACAGTCTGAGGTAGCAGTAGACCAACAACTCCTGTGCTCTGTGAGGTAAAATGATTGATTTTGCCTATGCCTATGGAGTTTGGTTGTTTTGCAGAGAGCAGTATTTGGCTTATAGAACTGTGGTTTCCTGTCAGAAAATGCTGTCTGATGGCAAAATGAAGCAGTGAAAATATTCTAAATATAGTGTACACTTAAACTTTTAATGATTTTTTTAGGTGGACCTTTTTACGGGGCTTAAATACCTTTTGTTGCTGACCCTGTCCACAGCAGATCATTGCTTCCATGCTGGTGCTCCTCTCTGCTTCTCCAAATTGGGGTCGTGCCGACTGGCATCTACTGTAGATAATACGCTGAATATTAAGTACATCACACAACCCCACATCAAATAATAAGAACCTTCCCTCTAAACTTTTTAAACTTCCTAAAATCAGTGACAGGACCATGACGCTCTGAGGGAGGTAGAGGATTATGTCAGGTTACAGAGCAGTGTATTTGCAAAATGGGTTGTGGCTCCTGAGAACTGATACAGGAGGGGCTCACACAGCAGAAACTAAGATACAGCACATCACTGTCGCTGCTAAGGTAAACATCTAGATGTAATAATTCATGCGTTGCTCCTGTCTGGCACTGAGAAAAAAAATCAACAGCCCAAGTCTTAGCAACCAAACGTGTCTTTGTTCATATTACAGCTTGTTGATCTTTGAAGTGTGCAAGTGAAACCCTGCCTTAAGCAAGTAGACACACACGTGTAAAATATATATATATATATATATATATATATATAGATATAGATATAGATATAGATATAGATAAATAAGGAGACGCATCAATAACTCTGGTGCGTAAGAGTTCACACAGACATTGTAAACAAATTCAGACAGGAGTTTTTTTAATATCTCCATCCAAACATACAATATCCTCAGAGAGTTCAAAGAGCAGTTATATAAATTTATTGTCCTCCATCTGTCCCAGGGTTAAACTCTGAGCCTTTCAAGTGCACTACGGCCCACATCAACTTCAATAAGAGCAATGTTAGCCAAAGCTTTAGATCTGTCTGTTTCTGACCAGTCAAATGCACCTTGAGGTGCTGGGATCCCTTTAGAGGCGGCGTGCTGTCTCTATGCTTGTAGACAAGTAAACACAGGGGGCGCCCCCATAGCCAAACAGACTGGTGGGCTCCAGTGAAAAGTCAGTGACCAAACGCCTGCTGGAGAACTGTCTGTGAACTCATCCGGAACATGATGAGAGAGACTGATAGCAACAAAGCTAATCATATGGAGAGAAATTCTATGATCAGGGCCAGATAAAGGAAACAGCTACTTCAGCGCTCGCTTTGCTTCATTTTTATATCTTGCTTGCTGCTGTTGATGCTAATTCAAGATAAGATGATTAAAGCCCACGTCTTTTTTTTCTGCTGCTCGAAACACATGCTTTACTTTTGCACTAATGCCTGCTCCTGTTTTAAGTTTTGTCTCTAATGATGGGATGTGTCTCTATTTCAAGGACAAATGACGGGGGTGTGTGTGAATACCACGAAGACCTGTGAGGTGTTGGCTTGGTGCCCTGTAGAGAATGACCACAACATACCAGAGTACGTGCAAACACTGAATTATTCATACAACAATGCATGTGATGATCGGAAATGATTCTGAGTCAATAACTGGATTATGAGAAATATAATTTGTGATGACGTGTGATCCTCAACACTAAAACTCTTCTCTCTTCTGTTTATTTCCGTCCAGCCCCCCTTTATTGATGTCTGCAGAGAACTACACACTGTTCATCAAAAACTCTGTAACCTTCCCCTTATTTGGTGTCACAAGGTGATGGACCTATCAAATTAAATTTAGATGAGCAAAAACTAGAATAAATAGATAAAAATAAGCCTGATTTTGGTATGTGTCATTGCAACTTTATCCATTTCCAAGCGGAATAATGATAAAAAGACCATTTCTTAAGTGGACAGTACAAAAATACATATTTTCCCTCTGGTCTGTAGTGCTGTTTATCCATCTAGATTTTTTTTGGTGTGAGTTGCAGAGTTTTGGAGATATCGGCTGTAGAGATGTCTGCTTTTTTTTTTTTAATATAATGGACCTAGATGGCACTCTGCTTATGGTGCTCTAAATGATAAAAGATACATTTGGAAAAACTCAACAGCAATGTGTCTTTCCAAAAATCATGATCTGGTTACTCTAGATAATCCACAGACCTTGTTGTGAGCAGTTTCATGTAGGAACTAATTTCTTCCCACAGTAGAATCTACTGGAACTACTTTCCTTCTACAAGAAAGAAATTGTAGATTATCTTGAATAATCATATCTTCAAAACTCAGAAACTCACATCAAATCCATCTAGATAAGCAGCACTACCAGTAAGAGGAATGACAAAAAATGTTTGAGATTTGGAACTGTCCCCTTAAAAGGAGACAGCTTACAAAAGTAGGTCAGTTTACTCGTTATGGATTGTGCTACTCTCTTGTGTAAACAGTTGTACTATGTCTGCTGTGTGGAGAGAGTATACAAGTAAAAGTGTCGTAAACTTGAAGCGTAGAGTTGTAAAGATGAGGGCATTCACCAGACAGGCAAGATCTGCAATGCATTATGTGAAGAGTAGGATCCAGTGTTTTGGAGCACATTTAGGCTTCAGGACTTTCTGGCAGAAAGCCAGTTAAGGCAGAATATCTTTCCATCAGAAAGCTGTCTGGGCCATCTGACAGAAGGACTTCAGAAGGTCATGAGACATAGCGACAAAGAAACTCCACAGTGGGGCAGTTTGACCACTGTGTGAAGCTTATTGTTAACTTGTATATGTATGTACGTGTGTGTGTGTGTGTGTGTGTGTGTGTGTGTGTGTGTGTGTGTGTGTATTTCCAGGTTGGTTTTGTAAAACATTGTGGTTTTGGTTTGGGTTCACATTAGCTATCTACCATTAGCTGCATGTTAAAAAGGCTTTCAGACAGACAGCCTGGATGGCAAACTTCTCCCATGTGCATCTCTGGGGCTTGACTCATACCAGGAACTAAAAATAAGAATGTGTATCTTCTACTGCACTGATTTTGACTTTCCTTTTTAAAAATCTGTCTCTCAAAGGCCACAAACTTTATGAAAGTGCGACACTAAATTGCTGGAGTACCTCTTTAAGTTTGGGTTTAAACTTGTTGGTGAATGCAAGCAAGTAAAATGTCACACTTTATCTTTAAGTGCTTAAAGACAATAAATCCTTTCAATGTCTAATGACCAAAATTACTTCCACTTCAATCAGAGGATTTTGTGCTTTTAATAGACCTTTTTCATGTCAGCCATATGGTGTTACCAATGATACCAATTAAGGTCCCGTTCCATTTAGTGTAGCAGAGCCTTTCTGGTGAGCCAGCATAGTACCATTAGTAACACCTGTGTTTATCCTGCTATTTCAAGTCATCTGTGTGAAAAAGGTCTATTGTACAAGGCAGGGAATCTCAGATGGTCAGTTAAACTGTATTTTAGACACACACAGGAATGACCCTTTATCTGTTATATGCAAACAAATGTGTCATTTGAGGTTATTATGTTTTACTGGACAACATTCAACACACTAAAGCAGCTCTATTTAAAATCTAACTGTGTTTAATTAATAATGACCGACTGTTTTCAGGAGTAACCTGGTGGAGGGTATCGATGCTGCTTACATCAGCAAATGCCTTCATGACCCAGAGGACGCTCCTCTGTGTCCCATATTCAAACTGGGAGACATAGTTAAACTGTCCGGCTTCAACTTCGAAACAATAGCCAAAGTGGTGAGTCAGCTGCATGAGGTCTTTACTGAATGGACGGGAATGTTTTTCAAGTATTTCTATTCCATCTAATCACAGCTGCACATGCACTGTTTTTTGCTGTTTTGTTTCCTTTGTATCTCTTGTTATTATGGAGACTTATATCTTGTATTATGTGCCTGTGTTCTGACAGGGAGGGGCCATTGGGATTGTGGTCGACTGGACATGTAACTTCGATCTGGATATAACACACTGCAAACCAAAGTACAACTTCCACGGCCTGTATGGAAACCCTGATGAGACGGACAAAGCCAGAGCCTCAGTGGGCTACAACTTCAGGTGTGTGAATATACCTCACTGAATCAACATAGACTGGAAGAGGGTTAGAGCCAGCAATAAGAGGGGAGAGTTGTTGTTTTTTGCTTCTTTCTTTTTTTTTTTTTTTTTTTTTTTTTTAGCTTTTCTTGCATTTCGAGAATGAAGTTGAAATGTTGAAGATAAAGTCAAAATATTGGAAATAAAGTCAAACTTTCTGTACTAGTCTCAGACATACGAAAACGTAAGTCAGCAGAAAAATACTTTTATTTACTTTGAGAATTAAGTCGAAATGTTGAGAAGGAAGTTGAAATTTCAAGAATAATGTTAACGTGGTGTTTCAACTTGATTCTCAACAAAAAAAAAAAAAAAAAAAAAAGAAATTTTATCCTTATCTGACACTGAAAGTTTGAATTTATTCTTGGCATTTTAACGTTATTCTCAAAATGAAAATAATGACAATTTAAAACAAACTTTATTTGAAGGGGTGTGCATAAGACTATCACTACCATGTCATAACTATGTCATAACACCTGTCATGAGCATGAAGGAGTGTCATTTAGTCAATTATTTCATCTTTAATGCAAAGTTGTCATTGTTTGAAATGTCTTAGTCATGACAGCTTGACTCATGTTTTAACACTACATTATACTGTCATGTTTTTCTTTGACCTCAAATGAAGTTGTAGTCATAAAGATGTTTTATTGCACTGCCAGCTGTGTTTATAGTGGTGTCATGAACGATTCCCTCGACCACATGAAGTGGTATTATTTGGACTTGCCATAAAGATGTCATTAAATGTTGTAAGGCCACTTTGATGAATGAGTAGAGTATCAATATGAGTTACCTGATGGACAGGTAGCAGTTAGCTTCACCCCTTCAAATAAAATGTCACCAAAAATCTTTATGCCTCACCCTAATACTCCTCTGTAGAAGAGTGTTGGTTAGCTCTGGTGCTTAAAGAAATAGTTTCAGATTTTGAGAAATACACTTATTTTCTTTCTTGATTGATACAACTCTCATATGTGGGCATTATGCATGAAGCTGGAGCCAGCAGGCAGCTATCTTAGCTTAGCATAAAGGCTGGAAACAAAAGCTAGTCTGGCTGTTATATGGGATATACATAACAACACATGTGGGAAATATAGTATGTATGAATATAATATAAATATTTATCAGACACTTAAACCAGTGCACTTTTTGTAACATGTTATCATTCCCACGGCTGTTTGTAGGTTTGCAAAGCATTATTTGGATGGCCAAGTTCAGAAAAGAACCCTTCTCAAAGTGTTTGGGATCAGGTTTGATATCATTGTGCAGTCACTGGTAAGTAATATACTGTATTTTTTCCTGTATTAGCACCCAGGTGTCCTTATCTAACAATGTGATTTGCACCCGGTGTGTGGCAAACTATGATCTTGTCATAAACCTAATAAAGAAGTTTTGTTGCCTAAATGAAACTGAACTGTGACTGAAACCTGGAGGGAAGATATATATATATGTATATATATATATATATATATATATATATATATATATAATATATATATATATATGTACACATATATATATTTCATACATATATACACACATAATAAGTTAAAGGAGACATCTGTGAAATATTTACTGAAAGGAAACATGTTAAGTTGAAAAACTCGCTTCTCTGTCATCAACATTGCAGCCACAGTTCCCCCATTTGAGTTTGGCAGCAGTGAGACACACAGCCACTGAACTCAAACTCCAGAGTGTGTATTTTCAGAGCAGTGGGCTTTTGTTTACAGGATAATAGGATTAGCTTTACACTGACAACTGACAGTTATAAACAGCTGATCAACTTACAGTGGAGGACTCTGTCACTTGTTATTGTCAGTTGTCAGTTGACAATGTTGCGTGCGCCCTGCGCTCCTGCAGTTCTCCTGTGGAGCTCCTGCAGCCTACAGAGCTTCCCCAAATCTGGGGAGGAGGGGAAACAACTCGCTTCTACTATAGATCATATATTAAATGAACTTATTTAATATTCTGTCTATGGCTCATTTTTGCTGGCACAATTGCTACATATTGCTCCTTTAACTTAGAAATTAAAAATCAAAACTGGCTTCTACCTTTAAAAGTGATTCAAATCCCAGCCTCCAGGGCACAGTCCTGTGTTTAACACATTCATCCACCAAAAAGTTATCTATGAGAGACTTTATGGATAAACTCACTTGACTATTCTTATCTGGATGCAAATAGATACTTCTAGATAATAGATACTTTATTCAAAGGATGTTTGGATTAATGACACTCAGTCCTTCACAGGCAAGAAAATTTGATATCATCCCAACACTGACAGCCATAGGCTCTGGAGTGGGCATTTTTGGAGTGGTATGTTGTAGCCTTACTGATACCTGCAATAATTATGTATTTTCTGTGGAATAATTTGCATACAAACTAATACATTTCTGCTGTTTGCTTTCCAGGCGACTGTAGTATGTGACTTGGTGCTGCTCTATTTGCTACCAAAACGAGAATTTTACAAGAACATGAAATTCAAATACACAGACACTCATGCACAGGTAAGCTCCATTAAGTGAATATCTGATGTAAATTCTGTTGTAATGTTAGGTTTGTCCACTACACACTAGGTGGCAGCAGAGAGGCACTGAACAATCCAGACAGACAGAACAGACATAAACAGTTTTCAGCAGTGTTATTCTTTATTTGAGTATCTTTAGATGTATGTGAGTTCTTGTGAAGGAATGGCACATACATCAGCTCTGTACACCCACACAGGAGCAGTAAGCCTCAGTAACCATCAGATTAATGCTGTGTTTACTCCCATAACACTCATGGCCAGTGCAGGACCTTCTCTGCTCGGTACAGTACAGCCTTTTATCTGATAGAAGATGAAATCTGCCCCCATCCCCCCCAGACAGTTTCCGTCTTTAACTGAAACAGGCAGAACGTTTTGTATTTACAGCAGGACAGCGAGTCGCTTGGTTTAGACACAAACGTCTATTACACCCTTGAAGCAAATGCAAGACAAGTCCAAGACAGAGACGAGTTCAACGTGAGTGTCTGAAGAAGTCCAGACCCTAGAATAGATTTTTTTTTTTAATTTTATTTTATACTATTATGTGATGATGAGGAGAATCCATTTTTATCAATATCTGTCTAAATGGCTCCTGTCTTGAATTGACTTTTATCCTACAGGACCCTGATTCAGAGGCAGGCAGCACAGAAACTGAGGGATCTAAAGTAAGGATTCATACAGTCATTAGAACAAAAAAGATTATTTGCTTTGGTATCTGTGATGGCTGATGTCTTGTTTATCTGCTATTCCTGTGCAGAAGTGACCTGGGAGAAAATTTACAAGCTGCTACGTTGAACATGTGCTGCTCTGGAACCCTGCAAGACAACACACACACACACACACACACACACACACACACACACACATACACACTCTAAATGGACTTGGGACCGGAGAGGACACAGTCAAAAGACATTGCTCCATGTGTCCTCTATTTCTTCTCGATCTTCAGCAGCATCTTCTACCAACAACATCTCCCCTCTCTTAAAGGGATAGGGATAATTTCATGTGGAATTGTATGATATACAAACACATAGTCAGTGTATGATCTACAGTAGATGGCAGTTGACACACCTCCAGTTTGGATAAGCAGAGAGATCACCAGCACAGAAGTCAAGTCGTGCTGCTGTGGACAGGGTCAGCAACAAAACAGTACTTTAGACACTTATAAAAGCTCCAGCTAAAAATGTAATAAATAACAGCTATCTAAAAAAACAAACAAACAAAAAAAAAAAAAAAAAACAAAAACAAAAACAAAAAAAAAAAAACAATATCAGTTTAAGTGTACGCTATATTAAGAATATTTGCACTGCTTTACTTTGTCGTCAGACTCTCTTTCCTGATGGGAAATCACTGTTATAGGAGCCAAATATTGCTCTCTCCCCACTGACCAAACACCACAGGTGAAATCAGTCATTTTACCTCACAGAACACAGGTGTTACTGGACTATCTCTGCCTTGATAGTTTTCTGCCTTACATAGTTTGGGTTATTGTGTGATTCTGGTAAATCGAAACTGTCCTGAAGTCACACAATAACACAAACACGATATAAGCAGCGGTAGACCAGCAACCCCCATGTTCTCTGTGGTAAAATGACTGATTTTGCCTATGGAATTTCATTGGTTTGGTGAAAATGATATTGGGCTTACATAACGGCAGTTTCCCGCCAGAAAAGGCTGTCTGACAGCAGTGTAAAGTGATGAAAACATTCTAAATATAGCATACGCTTTAGCTATACGCTGTATTTGGACCTTTTTTACCTTACAAAATAAAATACATCTTCCTGCTGACCTTGTCCACAGCAGTATGTCCATGTTGGTGTCCCTCTCTGCTTCTCCAAACTGGAGAAAGAGACTATGGATAAGAACCTCATATAACCCCACAATAAATAATCCAAACTATCCCTTTAAAGCCATCCTGAGAGACTCTTACTGTTGTACGTAGAGCCCTAGCGTTGCTCAGCTGTATGTGTACTTTTTTGGGTGTAGCTTGGTTTGCTTTTGTTCACACTTTGGGTGTAACCTCCACCTCCTAACTGTCTCCGCATCTGTAAAGGTGAAAGAAGAATTTCAGCACGTCAGTGCTCCTCTGTGTACACAAGTCATCCATTACCTGTTGCCGTCTTTGTCAAGGCAAGATATACACACATAATGTGTGGATGAGCCACTCTCAGCATCCTGTGTGCACCCTGTGATCGACAATTCAATAAATAATGTACAGTAATGCTTCTCTGCTGTTTTCATTTGTCTCACAGTGCAAGTGGTCAAACAGGAACACATGCAAAATATCAAAAGGCTTCAGATTTGATTTTTTATTGTCTTTGATTATGTCTATGTGTACAAAAAGCATGCAAAAAATAGCTTCTTTATATATATTGGTACATATTTACATTGTAATAACTGCATTCCACAGGGATGTGCCATGCTTCTGCTTTTGTACGAGTGACAGGCGAGAGTACATTCAGAGAAATGCACGAGACAACACGAGACAGACGTCCAGAAACACAGAGACAGCAGGCACCTTCAAACACACACATCAGGACAGTCACAGAGGACACACAGCAGTGATCCACTCAGCCCTCACTTCATCACATTATGTACAGACTCTCCCACAGTCGTCCTCTTTTGGATTTTATTATGACCTGAAATCAGAGAAATTAGTCACTGTCACTCATTTCCTGTGCTTCAACTGTGGTAACCACCATCTACAGAGAGCAGATCTCTGCCAGGGCTGCACAGGTCAAAGCTTTTGATATTTCCTGCATCAATTGTGCTATTTTTTGAGAATATATTAAGTCTGTAAGCGACTTTTTGTACCAGTAATACAGGTGATCACTAAGTTATAGCCACTTCTATGTATCATGTGCTGTAGTACCACCCTCAGGCAAAATTCACTTAAATTTTAAAGGCTGGACCAAAGTTGAGCAGGATGTGCAGATTTAAATGTAGTTGTAACTGTGTTGCATTCAAGAGTTATGACTGATTTACTTACAAATGTATTTAAATGTAACAAATTTAGTGAAGATTGGCAACAATTTTTAGAAGTGGTTTTGCAGGAAAAATATGGCAGAAATGTCTGTAGAGGGAACTGACTGACAAAAAAGAAGCCGTTCAGGGATTACAATCTGAAAACTAAAGGGATTTCAAATGACCACATGATTCTGTTGTCTGCAACACAAGCAGTTTTTCTTTAGACGACTGTCTAAAGGTGATGATTTTCTATCAAATGTAATTGAAATCTGTTTAGACGTGGACATGTTTAAAACTAACAGAGCAACAGTGACAGAAAACCATTGCAGGAGTAATAACTGACTCTATCTCCTGCCCCTTGTTTGGTCTGAGCTCCGATAACAGTTTTGATAACAAACTTGGTACCGCTGTTACTGTAGCTTTCTCCTTCTCCTGTAAAAGTGGCACCTGGCACCTCATTTTATGTGGCCTGAAAGCTAGCAAAGAATATAATTTGCACAATATAATTCATGCCGTCATACAGAAGTACAGTGTTCCAGAATGCAAGCTGATTTTGTTATCTGCACACCGAAGACGTTGAGCCACTAGATATCATATCATATATGCTAGATAGTGCCTCGATATCATATAACCATCTCTAGCAGTGACACGCTAGCAGAGTGGTTGTACAGTGAAAAACAAATGCTCAAATTCATGATTTGTAATAAGCAGTGAAAACTCAACTTCTGTTGAAAGATTTTAAAAATGTCAAGTGTGAGTAGAATTTTCTTTCTTTTGTGTTTATTATACTCATAATTTTCAATTAATGACAGAAAAAGGTCCCTAAAACATAAATACTGTTTACTGAAAATGAAATAATGTTCATTTATACTTTAAATGTATTCAGCTCTGTTAATTTATTGCAATGAGAGGAGGTGAAAACATTTGAGTTGGCTTAATTCAGTAATTCTAATTTAACTGTAATCAAAGAGTACATGTAAAACTAACTAAATAAACTATTACTAAAACTAAAACTAAATATTTAAACCCTAGTAACCTCCAACTGTTGAGTTTATGAGCTCAGGAAAATTGTGGAAACTGATTGCTTCAATTTCTTTGAGTACTGGTGACTTATTCAGGTTTACAGTGTAGTCTGTGGCAGTAATAATAGCAGCCTAGCAAAATGCAGCTGTTTTATCTTAATGCAAATATACATTTTGTTATAAATTTTGTATTTTGCTTATAGGCTACACAATCTCAAAACTCAAAAATCTAATGCCATGCGTTGCCTTGAAATTTGGGGTTTTCTCAAGTATATGTTTTTTCAGTGTAGCTATAATGAGATGAACGGGATGAAATTGAGTTTGACGGCCTAGCTAGCTACTTAGCTAATGACTGATGTAATGTAGAGTTAGGGAGCTTGTGTTTTGCTAACTTAAGCTAGTTCAAGATGTGACTACATGTCGATTTTACACGTCCCCCGGCAACAACTTTTAACGATCTTCAAAATTCAGTTTCTTTTTCAACAGAGCTGAGCCATGCACATAGCTTATCTGAGCACAGGAAACAGGAAAAGAGAAAGCTGACTATGTTACCAAACTTGCTCAACTGCCACTGGAGCACAAAGTGAAGAGAGGCAGGTTTTACAGGACGGGTAAAATGCTATTAAAACATGATCTGCTGAATAAGTGGTGGCAGGGTGGTATGAAGACACTGGCCTAGTTGGTGGGTTAAATGTTTCATCTTCAGGGGCAGCCAGTGATCATCCATCACTGCGTCTCCGGAGAAGATCTTCAACACAAAGCTGCTATTTCCAGCTGCTCCTGTGCTCTGAGCCCTGCTCATGTAATGTGGTTTACAGTGTTTTAACATTATGCATCATTTCTGCAGTAAAACCCTGTGTCCCAGTTACACAGCATCCTGTTATTATATAATATGAATATGTACAACAAATACACCTACTTAAAACCAATTTTGTTACTGCAGCTGTTAGCATTTTGACACAGACAGGAAAATAAGTTACTGGAAAATTTAAACATTTTAGTTTCATTTGTAAAAATGTTCAAAAACCAAGTAGCAAAGCTGTGACATGCAGATCGATATCAAAGAGCAAAGCTTCAAAAAGCTGTGAGAACATACTGATACACAGTAAATATGGTCTTTTACAGGTGAACCACACTGTTTTGTTTTTTTTACCCTTGATCATATACTGTACAATGTTAAAGGGATAGTTCACTCAAAATGAAAATGCAGCCATTATCTACTCCACAAAGTCCACAAAGCACTGCTGGAGTTTCACAGGAAAACAGTGCTGCAGAATCTCCCAAACAATGGAAGTGACACCACACACCCAGTTCAGAAGTGTGCATGTGCATGTGAACGTGGCTCCAAGCTAAAGATCTACAGTGAAGATTCAAGCTAAAAACATGATGTAAATAACAAGGACAATATTTTTGTCCTCAGCATGAGGGTGACTAGATAATGACTACATTTTCAGTTTCGGGTGAACTATCCCTTTTAATGGCTGGCAGGTACCAGTAGTGTTATAGAATGTCATCACAATAACTTTAATAATATGTTTCTGTAAGGGGAAAAGTGCAAATATTTAAATAGAAGCAGTATTTCAGTTCTTCAACAAAGGATAGAGGGATGAGAGGCCTGCTCTGACAGCAGGGGAATGAGCCAACAATGCACCAATGAGAAAGACAACAACAATATTGCACCTTTGACAATGACAAATGCCCATATAAACACACAAATGTAAAGCTGGCAACACCTACATTTAAAAAAACGTTCCTCATAAGAATGTTACAAGTGTTTTTAAGCAAATAAAATATAATGTGCATACAACAGTTCATACTTTTTGGTTCAAACAGCCCTTCATCGGACACATCCTTTCACTTCCATCATCCTCAGCAGAGAGAAGGAACATTAAATATTAAATTAAATGAATGACCACAAGCCCTCATTTCAAACTGCAAACACATTTCTGACAATTCTACAAACAGACCTTTTACCAGATTTGACTGAATAAAATAAAAACATATAAAGCTTTACATTCTCCAGCTCTCACATTTTAATAGTTGACACTTTACTGTCAAAAGCACTCATGATTTTTATGCATAAAGTCCCTGCCTCTGTGAGCATAAATCCCTAAACACACAGGCTCAGTAACAGTGTGTGAAATGCTCTCCCATTCACATTCTACCAATCCCTCTCTGAGCTTCACTTAGCATCCTTCACTGGAGGAGACTGAGGGCGAGATTAATCGAGGAAATGCAAAGCGCCACGCTCCCCGTTTCTAATCAGCCGCACTGGGGCCGGCGGTGAAGTGGATGGGGAGGTGTTGTTGTTGTTGGCAGCCTCGGCCTCATCATGACATTGAAATGCTCCTTTTCACTGCGGTTCAAGTGATCAGAGCGCTCCGGCAGCCAAATGTGCTTTCTGTTTGTTCACAGAGCGACGCACCACCAGGCCAAAGAGGAGGAAAGAATCAAGATGGAGTTACATAAACATTTATCCGAGGGCAGAGCTGCTGTGGAGGCAGAAATGTTCCCATTGATTTGAGTCGGCAGAGACAAAACAACCCACAAGTTTGGCTTTTTTAAGTTAGCTGACCACCCTGAGAGACACACAAAGGCCATTCATCCATGATTAAATATTACATTACAGTTTTTAAAATTGCATGACCCTTTGAAGTAAGGCTAATGTTTTATTTTGACCTCATCCATAAAGAATAATTTGTTTATTTTTAAACCTGGACCCTATTCATGCATATGTTCAAGCATAGCATATACCTATACATGTTAGTTTGGATCCAAACCAACTCTTTAAAAGATCAGAGTCACACAATGGCACAAACAAATTAACTGGTCGAGGCAGGTAAGACCAGCAACTCTCATGTCCAGCAAGGTAAAAGTACTGTTTTTGTCAAAGTTTTTTGTCTGGTGGCTTTTGTTCACAACAGCTGTTCACAACAAGGTCTGTCTCTGTAGAGATCCTGTCCATAAAGTTGTCAGACTCTTTAGAATAACAATCTGAGCCTGTCAGTAGCAAAAACAAGCTCTTTAAATGGATGTACTTTGACAGGTACATTCGCCCCCAAGGATTACACTGGAGCCATTTTGCCTCTGCTGGCTGAGGCAATCTGGACCAATTCCAAAGCTTTGTATACCTCTTGGATATTTAGACCCCAAAATATGTAAAAATAAGTTTAAAAATACAGGAATAACCCTTTAACTGTAAAAAAATCTAATTCTAATTTATATTTAATAAATGCACCAACTTGTATTTATGAAATAATACATTTCACAATAGCCACCAATGCAAACATAACAAAAAGCTTAAACTGAATTATAATATTGGCCTACTTTATATGAACATTTAAAAAACACAGTACTCCTTTATGACCCACTGTGCACACTAGAACCATTATGTGTGACGATCTGATTCCCTTTTTTAAAATTAATCTCAGAAGGAAATACTAAAACATGAATGTGTTTATTTGCACCTGGGTGAGAATAGTCACACAGCAGCTATTTGGCTATTTACACCCACCACCCATACTTCAGGTAGAGACAGAGCCAAAGTCTGTGTAGACAGGAGGCTGTGGTGGAAACTGGGCGTTAAGTCCTGAAACTAGAAGTTAATGTTGACTTTTAATTTTTTGAGTTATTATTTTATCTTTTTTAAATTATTATTATTTTATTCAGTCGCAATTTGGCTAGGTTTAGGCAACAGAACTACTTGCTTAGGTTTAGGAAAAGATTATGGTTTGTATCTGCCATGTAGGTGTAAATAGCCACAATGGCTACTTAAATTCCAGGTGCAAATAGCATTGCTGGCTACAGACATCTGGGTGCTTGTCTCTGCCATGCTAGACTATATACACCCAGAAGTAAATAGCAATATTGGCTATTTAAATCCTGGGTGCAAATAGCACTGGGGGCTACAGACACCTGGGTGCTTGTCTTTGCCATGTTAGCCTATATACACCCAGGTGTGAATGGTCACATTGGCTATTTAGAACCTGGGTGCAAATAGCATTTCTGGCTATGAACATCTGGTTGCTTGTCTCTGCCACGCTCAGCTATATATACTTGGATGTAAATAGTCACATTAGCTATTCCACCCCAGATGCAAATAGCATAGTTGGTATTCTTTTCTGCTCTTCTTCAAACATCAGACTTGCGTACAGTCCCTTGGCCTTGATAAATTTGTACGTGCAGATTCCATTTCACTGATGTTTAACTTGAATGACGAGATTATTCATGCCTTTCAATCAGCTCTGCATTTAGGAATCTTATATAATAATAATTTCCTGGAAGGGTTCTTTTTAAGTACATCCTTCTTTCAGTCTGTTCACATTTGCTGTGAAAGAACACACAATTTGAAATGCTCCAAGTTCTGTCACAATTACTTCACATTAAATCAAAAAGAGACAGTGTTAGAGAGCAGAAATCATCAGACGAAGAACACATAACAGAGCAGGGAGAAGAAGAAGAAGCATGAAATGACTCCTATAACATGAAAATAATTACATATCACACACGTCTTCAAGCGGAGAAAACCCACTGTCCTTTCTGTGTGATCATCCTTAAGACAGCTGACTTCCTCTCCTTCTTTACAGAGAAGTTTGACCAGTCTGGTCCGAGGACCGTGAAGGCAGCACAGGAAGGACCTTTGTCACCCAGCTCCAAAGTAAAAGCTACTGATGATGGCACATGTACAGGAACAGAAGTGTGAGACGGTAACACTGGTGACACCTCGAGACATCTATGTACAATATTAAAATCCACTGATCATAAATAAGAAGCCCTGTAGTTCACTGAAGAGACAATAAGTTACATGCTGAAGTCTGTGATGGTTTTTTGTCTTGGTCAGGCCGGCGGCGGCGGT
Source organism: Lutjanus argentimaculatus (assembly GCA_034769285.1). Taxonomy (NCBI): domain Eukaryota; kingdom Metazoa; phylum Chordata; class Actinopteri; order Lutjaniformes; family Lutjanidae; genus Lutjanus; species Lutjanus argentimaculatus. The sequence continues at coordinate 41,375,347 of JAWZSL010000004.1, read as the reverse complement.
GACAGGTGGCTGCAGACGGTCTGATGATGACGCAGAACTATTCATCATGCAGACGGGTTAAAAAGAAAAAAAAATATCTGAGTTTGACAGTTTCTTTCCCACGTTGGAGTGTAATGCCAGCTGACAAACGCAGCCTGGTCTTTCTCCCACAACGAAAATTTGAACTGTTAATGATCCAGAAATTCAGCAGAGTTCGCCGTATCGGTTCACCGAAGCCAGACGCAACAGAAAGAGGTCGAGCCATAAAGGGAAGGAAGATTGTAGATTAAAGTTAGAGCCCAGAGACTCCACATTGGAGAAAGAAAATTGGGGTTGGAAAGGATGCTGTGAGGCTGAGAGGAAGCAACAACGAAAGCAAGCCTGAGTACACAAGTCTGAATGTTAATGTGAGCGATATATCAGATTTAAAAGTCCCCTCAGTGTATAGCGTGATGCGGCTGTAGTGTCTCACTGATTTGAAGCTAATATGTGGATGAAGGGGCAAGCGCACTGTGGTTCAAGCAGAGGGACGTAAAGAAAGGAAGTTAAGTGTCATTAAGACTCAAGAGGAGGGCTCGTCTTCATGCAGGTCCTCCAGCTCTCCTTCTCTGGGCCCGTCTCCTGTGCTGCACTTTCTGAAAGAAGAAATGAAAGAGAGAAAGAGAAAGAAAGAAAGTAAGTAATCAGTATGGGCCATTCTGGGTGAGCAGTTCCTGGACGACTGCACTGAGGACGGAGATCTAAAAGATCAGTGTTGTGCAAGTTCACGCTTCACAATAGCTAGCTAGAGATTAAAATGAAATACCTCACATTTATTTCTTTGTTGTTGTTGTTTTTCTTTTTAACATGTAATTTTAAATAGAACCTCCTCCCACCAGGGACTCTGGAGTCTATATGATGACCTCATACTACAAACCCCAATTACAAAAGAGTTGGGATGTGTAAAACCTAAATAAAAACAGAATATGATTTGTAAAACATTTTTGACCTATATTCAAGTACAGTACAACAAGATATTTAATATTCAAACTGATTAATTTTATTTTATTTTATTTTTTGTAAATATACACTCATTCTGAATTTGCATGTCAGGGTCAGTGTTTGGGAACTGAGAACACTGATTGTTAAAGTTTTGAAAGTGAGATTCTTTCTGATTCTTGCTTGATGTACGACTTCAGGTGTTCAACTGTTCGGGGTCTCTGTTGTCCTATTTTGTGCTTCATAAAGCACCACACATTTTCAGTGGGGGACAGGTCTGGACTGCAGGCAGGTCAGTCACGTAACATGTGCAGAATGTGTCTTGGCGTTGTCTTACTTAAAAATTAAGCAGGGACGTTCCTGACAAAGACATCTGGGTGGCAGCGTTGGTCCAAAACCTGAATCTATCTTTCAGTATTAATGCAGCAATTAATCAAGTTACCCATGATGCCATGGGCACTAACACCCCCCCGTACCCTCACAGATGCTGGCTTTTGAACTTTGCGCTTGTAACAATCTGGATGGTCCTTTTCCTCTTTAGCTTGGAGGACACAATGTCCATGAAAAAAAAAATAAATAAATATGGACTTCCACTCTATTTGTTTTTTAAGCATTCCACAACTTTCCCAGTCTTTCGTTGCCCTTGTCTCAACTTCTTTGGAGCATTTTACAGGCACCAAATTTAGAATGAGTGTATATTCACAAAAACAATTAATTTTTTATCAGTTTGAACATTAATTAACTTTGCATTCTGGTTTTATTTGCGTTTTACACAGCATCCCAACCTTTTTGGAAATGGGATTCATAAATGGTGCGCAATATTCATGTTTTTGTTTGTTTTTTTGTATTCATTTGAATGGCCGGGAAAACTTGTATCTATAGTTATTAACAACAATATAAAACAGAGAATGTTTTACACTACAGCAGACAGCAAACGTGAATGCCAACATACTGTTGAAATTTCCAACTGGAAAATTCCCATGGAACGCACCATAATACATGAGAACTACATGGAGATAAGGAGGGAGATGAGACAGATGAGACAAGTGGATCTATCTGTCTGTTTCTCTCTGTACCACAGACTCCAGTCTGCAGTGTAGCCCAGATCATACACTTCATTTTACATGATCAAAAAAAGTTTTCATATCACGTCGACACTTCTGTCCGTATTCATTTCTCATGCTCTCTCTTTCATAATCTCTTTCTTTGCTGTGAGTCTGCATCACACTTTGTTTTACTCCCTGAGGAGTGAACAACACTCTCATTGGTTTCACCAAAAACATGAGCACGTTCACTGAACAGCTCTCTTTTAGCGTGTTCATGCACAACACTGTAAACTCTTAGGCTTATGCTTTATCTCTCCAGATGCAGTAGGGTAACCAGAGGAGCTGTTTTCCCATTTTCTCTAAATGATGAATGTTAAAAACACAATGTAACACAGCATTAAATGACAGCAGCAGGGAGATGGCAACACTCTCTGAGATGACAGCTGGGGGAAGGGCTGTTCCATCACTTCTTGTGATGGGGATAAGCAAGAGTTGAGCAGTCTAAGATGATGATGGGCGCAGCGGCTGGTGCATGTTGGACAGACAGGTGTCAGACTGTATTGCACAAAGCGTTACCTGAGTGAGGGGTGAAGTTTTAAAGAGGGCCGGAAGGGCCACGAGTCCCTGCAGCAAAGTGGGAGAAAAGATGGAAAAGTCACAGGTAAGAGGGAAAAGGTCACCTCAGGGGGTCAAAGACATGACCTCCACCCTACACACCTCACCTCCTCAACATGAAGGTGCTATGTGTAGCGTTGATATTAGTGCTGAAATGTCCAGTCCAGGGGACTCATTGCATAAAAATGTCCTAACTGCTCGTCCTATCTTAGCTTCAAAGACAGGAAACCGTCCCATTGCAGAAGCAATTCCTAAACTCATTTCTGAACTGAAGAAACTATGGAAGCTCATTTCTGCCACTGAAAGAAAAGAGATAAAAAAGTCAAAATTATGGATAAAAAGTCATTATTGTGACTTTTTATCTCATAATTATGACTTACCATGAGGATATTTTTTGTTTCAGTGGCAGAAATGAGCTTCCATAAGAAACCCTACCTAGAACTGTAAACTTGATTCTTCAATCAGCACTTGTCCTGTCATGCCTGTATCTGTGTTTAGAACAGGAGACGGCCTGTATCCTTGACAACGGCTGTCTAACTTTACCTGTGACTGGCTAGCTTGCTATGATGGACAAGAAAAGACAGCGGTTCAATTGTAGCTTTAAGAGTCTGAGGCATTAATATGTCAGTGGAGGAGAGGAAACCCCACCAATCTGACTGACACAGCACATCGATCAAATTCAAATTTAGTTGTCTTGACCTTTGAATAATACAGGGTCTGAGAAATTTAAAGCATTATCATACAGTTTGAACAGCCTTTCAATCATATTTCAGTGGTCGTGTTGTTCTCAATTTTTATTGTCATTGCTGAACAGACCTAACAAAGCAATGTTGCCATTTTTGGCAGATATTTTGAATCAAGGACAATAACAGCTAAATTCCTGTCTTGAGATGGGATAAGATTTTTCCTAAAGACAGATTAGGAAACATGTTCTGCCATGTGAAAAATCCTGTCATCATAAGATCGGATTTCAAACTTAGGATGTTTTTGTGATGAGGCCCCAGAAAAATAATCACTGACAATTTTAATTTTTTTTAATTGATTAAATGCTTGCCCTAAAATGAGTTCCCTGCTCTACTTTATAACTGAATATGTGGGGACTTTGCTTAGACAAAAAATGTAATTATTTTTATTGGTGGAGGGGCACTCCACCACATTTTATAAATCAAGTTCAATTTACACATGAATGGAGAGTAGTACTCAGGCAGTAAAACTGCTTTATAATGTCTCCTGTGGCTCTGAAGGAGCTTTCTCAAGTAAAAAAAATGTCATGGTGATGTCATCAGGGTAATCTCAGCTTGGACTAAAAAAAGTTTTTTTTGTGTGTGTGTGTGTGTGTGTCGTGTGTGTGTGTGTGCGTGTGTGTGTGTGTTACAAACTGAGAATGGCTACTTTAAAAATTGTGCGCATTATGAGCTATCAAGATGCATTGTGGGAAATGTAGGATCCAGAGTTTTTGAAACTTGACCTACTCTAGGAAATACAAATCAGGACATCTTAGCCTCTGCTGTTATGATTTTGACCTTTCCTTTTATTTTATTTAACTCTTATGATCCCAAAACTTTAGAGAAGTGCAACACTACAGGAAATCACTAAATACTAATTACTAAAGGGAAAACTACAGAATTTGCATTAACCAGATTTATCCTTTTATTTTTAATATGTTTTAATAGTTCAAAGATGATATCGTGGTCAGGGTGATTAGTACCGTGCAACTAACAATGGTGTTTCTCACAAAACCCCATTAGCAGTAAATCCTTTTGCTTTCTGTCACGAGTAGGACACTACTTTTCTCACATTGTTTTTGGTAATTATCTTTCACTGTTAGACTTATTATCACTTCTTCTATCTGCCATTCAGAAAAATGTTCTTCGTCCAGCTTCAGAGCAGCTGGAGTCTGAAACAGAGCAGCTCTGAGGCTCTCAGAAGTTGCTCATGTTATTGTTGATGTTCTCTTATGTGTGGATTAATAATGTCTTAAAATGTGGAAACAGATGCTACATAATAAAATGCTACATGTAGGGTTATTTTTCATGATGACATGAAGCTCATCATAAATCATAAACAATGAGCTAATACACACTGAACACTGCAGTCCAGGGCTTCAGTTGTTTTTTCATTATCCAGCAGAGGGCAGTGTTGTTTTAAACTCCCTCCAGGTCCTTCAGGAAACATTTTCACCTCAGATAGCAGCTCTGTGACTGCCTGGAGTGTAACAGGGGAAACCTCGGCCTACATAGAGGAGAAATCATCCCATAAAACCCTCCCAACAGGAGATCATAGTCTCCTCCACAGTCAGCGCTGCACTGGTCCATCTTCATGATGGAGTCTGCTGGACACATAACACAGATTACTGGCTCGCAGTACAGCAGGGAGCAGCTATAGATGCTCCAATTTGCCCTTAGCTGTGCTGTACATGTGGAAATTGCACAATGGGATAAGATGATTGGCCATTTCCCCTGTGATGCTTTCAATCCATGAAACAGAAAATCCAAGGTCAGCCTGAGGCACTAGTGGGTCTGTATCATTCTCCTTCTACCCTTGAAAGCTGAAAGCAACACACAAAGAAACACTTATAAAAGCTGTAAGCGCCACTGCATACAATGAAAGAATGAATTATGGTGCTATGGCAACCCAAAGCAGCAGCTGCTGCTGCTGCAGGGATGGATGCTAGTTAACCTGATACAGCAGAAAGAGGAGACAGGTGTGATGTACTGATGTGTGTCAGAATCTCAGAATCTCAGGCAATCTCTGCAGTGTGAATGTTCCTGTGTGCCTATATTTTTTGGGCTTTATCTCCATGGATGAGATATGTGAGTATCAAGTGTACGAGGGGGATCAGGATATGGATGAGTGTGTGTCAGGCAGCTGGTCTGTGTGTGCTTACATGAGCAGGCTGCCAGGCGCAGACATGGACCTCTCCTCTCTCCTGCTCGGACATTCGAAAGGGTTACTGAAGGAGCGCTTCCTCAGCATGGCTCTCACCAAGATCTGAAACATTCACACACACAGGATGGTTACAAAGACGGGCAAAATATCTCTGTTTGTTTTGAGCCTGTGGTTCTGCACAGAGAATTCAATCAATGGACTTCTGAGCCATTTCTTTGTTAGACTTGCACACAGGAGGTAGAACAAACCAGAATATCTGAGTTCTTATGCGGTGATCAACACGAGATGTTGTTTTTGTTCCATAAACTGCACAAACTGTGCAAGTAACGCCTTGAAAATGTTTATTATCCCGAGCAGGAAACCTCCCTGTTAGCTGTGCATAGAGCTATTTGCATATATTGATCTGGGCAGAGTGCTGGATAAAGGGATTTTATACAGAAACTGGTGAGCAATAAACAGCAGTTCTAATCTGAGACAGCTCATACTGTTAGTGTGTATTTTTATTTAATAGCACAAAAGTGTATCATGTTCTATGATCAATGCTTTTGTGCTCAGTTTGCTGTGCATTTAGAGCCTCGTTGTGTGCCTTTATGACAGCTGATAGAGGTGCAGACTGATGGCTTTGCATGCAAAATGCATAGAGTTTTGTTTCGCTCATAATATTTAAAACAAAAAAAAAACAAAAACCCAAAAACAAATCTGTGCTTGTTCACAGTCCCCTGCAGCTGATAAATAATACTTTTATGTCACTCATTCTTGAGAACTGGGACAAAGCCATATTTTGAAGGGCAAGGCTAGAACATATATTTTCAAAGATCAAACTCTAACTTGGCTCTTAAACCTTGTAACAAGCCAACCTCCTAGTGATTACATTTTTTATTAAATGTAGACGTCAACTCCATCAGATGAGACATCTGACAGAGCTGACGTCTCACAGAGTTGACAAAATGTTACATTTTTTCATGTCACAGCATAATCATAGTGAGCAGTCATTTTATTTTTTAAAGGTTCTCAGAGTTCTCAATGTAAATCAAACCATAATTCTTATTTAGCTTTGATTTAGAAGGGCTACAGAGTCGACATGTTATGGTTGAGACACATCTGATAGAAATATTACTTAATGAATTTGACAAAAAACACCAGTGTTTGAGCAGTATTCCCACCTTTTTTGAACCATGAAGTGAGACAGGGGTCCTGGGGGTATAGCTAACCCTTTTTATGCCCAATTAAATCATGTTTTTGTAAAAATCTGACAGACTTGATTGAAATCTGGGACCCAACTTTAAAGGGCCAACATATTAGTTAGTTTGAGATTTTGAAGGCTTTTAACACATTTTTAAAAAGTCTGAAGTTGTGAATTCTTGTCTGGGATAAGGTGTTTTCTGACAGATCAAGTTTAGGAATTAAAGCAAACCAAAACATTTCACAAGTTACATATATTTCATATATATAAATCCTAAAAGAATACATTTCACCCCAAAAAAAAAGGAATTAGAGTGTTGGTATTAATAAGTTTTAAAGTTTTTTTTGGCAGGCCATGATTTGTCCCTCTTTTAAAGACTGGGTGATATTCATTAATACAAGTTTGTTATGGATGATGCTTTGCCACTGCAGGTGTTAAGTATGTGTTTGTGTAATACATCTAACATATATGTGGTGTCTGGTATATACCAGAGGAAAGGCCATGATGTGAATGTTAATATCCAGAATATGTAGGCTTCTGTGCTGTAAACTTGTTCAGGCAGACAAGTTAAACCTGTGCCGTCCATTGATGGTTTAGGACTCGCTCAGTTGTTCACTTACTACCTGCAACAGTTAACTCTGGCTAGTCTCAGGTCGCTGCTGTTGAAACACCATGAAACACCGACAGATGTCTATCAACATGAGTAAAAGGTAAAAAGTTGAGCCACATACAAATTCACCTCTAAAATGTAATTTTACTGGTCACCAGTATGTTTCTTTATTTCTAAATACTTAAAGTATCCATAAATAAGTCATCATCATGATGCTAACCCCCACTTCCTCAATGGTTTGTAAACAGAAAACCTTATAGTGCTTCATTTTATTCTATTTTTATAACTGTGTCATACTACTTTCATACTGTGTTGATTTTAGGCCCCTGTGGCAAAAGTGGTAGTGCTTCCTCCACAATAACCACAAAATATAACATAACATAAATAACTGGCTTACATACTACTCAGTGTAACATTACCTGGGAAAGTGTAAACACAGGCTTGTTTTATCTGATTTCACAGAGAATCCGACCTGATGGCATTAAGAATAAGTGCACAGAAACTCTTGATGATGGTCTTGTTTGCTTATGTAAGTCATATAACGAGATCAGTATTAAATTTCAGAAGCAGTTACTCCTTGTAGTAGCTTTAAGCTTTTCGTTTTTTTTTTTTCAAAATACATCTGTTATGGTTTGGACATTTTTGTGGTCATTTCCTGTTTTATTTTGTAGTATTGGTTTCCCTTGTGTGTCCTTGTTGCTTTTACTTCCTGTCTTTGTCCTTTTCCCGCCCTTGGTTGATTACTGATTTGGTTCACCTGTTGTTGTCCACCCACCTGTGTTTGATTACCTCCCTGTCTATTTAGTTTCTGTGTTTCTCTTTGTCTTTGTCAGTTCGTCGTGTTGTTTTTTGGTGTTTCTGTCTGCCTGTCTGCCTGCTGTGATTTTCCTGTTGGATTTATTTTCCCCTTTTGGTGTTTTTTGGTTCCTGTTTTCACCTGGATTTAGCCATTTTCAGTTTTTGGATCCCTTTGTTTCAAGTAAGCCTGTGTTTGATGTTTCTTTCTGTTTTTTTATTAAATATTTTGAAGTCTGCTCCAGTGCCTCAGTCTGCATTTTTGGGTCCAACACCTTTGTATTTTTTTAGTGACTTTACACCATACCCTAACCTTAACAGTACGAACTGACCAAGACAATGGACCCAGCAGACCTTGCACTGGTGAATGAGGAGCTAAAAAAGGCCTGCTCTGAGTTTGAGCAATTGGGCTCAACCATTACGGGTTGCACAGACTTGAAGCGCAGACTTTTTGTGTATACCCTTATGGAAAGGACTTTTTTATCGCGGCCCAGAATTTTGTGTTTTTCGCAAATAACCCAGAACTTGTCAGTTATTGCTTACCTGAAGCAGGACTTACAGGCCACAATTGATTCCACAAGTGTGCCTGATTTTGAACTCAGCTTGGACTCAGTTAGCCACCAGCCACCTGCTAAGCTAGCTCCTCTGTCAGCCAGCTCTCTGCCTGAACCTGTCACGGACTCATTGTCTGAGAAGCCCCCCAGACGCAAGCGGGGCTCTCGCAGACGTCATGCCCCCCAGCTGCCCAGCGTCCTCGAACCCCAGCTGCCCAGCGTCCTCGAACCCCAGCTGCCCAGCGCCCTCGAACCCCAGCTGCCCAGCGCCCTCGAACCCCTGCGCGCCCAGCGCCCTGGAGGTTCTGCTGCCCAGCGCCCTGGAGGTTCTGCTGCCCAGCGCCCTGGAGGTTCTGCTGCCCAGCGCCCTGGAGGTTCTGCTGCCCAGCGCCACGGAGGTTCTGCTGCCCAGCGCCTCTGCATCTCCAGTCCCGGTGGGACCGCCGCCACCACTCCTCTTCGGTGGCCGTCGCTCTCTCCTGTCCGGTGGGCCGCCGCCACCATCTCCTCTTCCGGTGGGGCCGTCGCCATCATCTCCTGTCCCGGTGGGACCGCCGCCACCATCTCCTGTTCCGGTGGGGCCGTCGCCATCATCTCCTGTCCCGGTGGGGCCGTCGCCACCATCTCCTGTCCCGGTGGGGCCGTCGCCACCATCTCCTGTCCCGGTGGGGCCGTCGCCACCATCTCCTGTCCCGGTGGGGCCGTCGCCACCATCTCCTGTCCCGGTGGGGCCGTCGCCACCATCTCCTGTCCCGGTGGGGCCGTCGCCACCATCTCCTGTTCCCGGTGGGGCCGTCGCCATCATCTTCTGTCCCGGTGGGACCGCCGCCACCATCTCCTCTTCCGGTGGGGCCGTCGCCACCATTGCCTGCCCTGGTGGGGTCACCACAGCCATCTCCTGTTCCGGCTGGGTCACCGCCACCATCTCCAGTCCCGGTGGGACCGTTGCCACCATCTCCTCTTCCGGTGGGGCCGCCGTCGCCATCATCTCCAGCCCCGGTGGGGTCGCCGCAGCCATATCCTGTTCCGGCTGGGTCACCGCCACCACCTCCTGTCCCGGTGGGACCGTCGCCACCATCTTCTCTTCCGGTGGGGCCGTCGCCATCATCTCCAGCCCCGGTGGAGTCGCCGCAGCCATATCCTGTTCCGGCTGGGTCACCGCCACCACCTTCTGTCCCGGTGGGACCGTCGCCACCATCTTCTCTTCCGGTGGGGCCGTCGCCATCATCTCCAGCCCCGGTGGGGTCGCCGCAGCCATATCCTGTTCCGGCTGGGTCACCGTCACCATCTCCTGTCCCTGTTGGGCCGCAGCTATCATCTCTTCCGGCTGGGCCGCAGCCATGTCCTGTTCAGATGGGGCTGCCGCAGCTATCTTCTGTTCCGGCTGGGTCATCGCCATCGTCTCCTGTCCTGGTTGGGCCGCAGCCTCCTCCTGTTCAGGCTGGGCCGCAGCCTCCTCCTGCTCTGGTGGGACAGTCGCCGCCTCCTCCTGCTCTGGTGGGACAGTCGCCGCCTCCTCCTGCTCCGGTGGGACAGTCGCCGCCTCCTCCTGCTCCGGTGGGACAGTCGCCGCCTCCTCCTGCTCCGGCTGGACCGTCGGCGCCTCCCCCTGGTCTGGTGGGACCGTCTGCGCCTCCTCCTGGTCTGGTGAGATCATCAGTGACTCTTCCTGCTCCAGCTGGACCGTCGGCGCCTCCCCCTGGTCTGGTGGGACCGTCTGCGCCTCCTCCTGTTCTGGCCGGGTCCCAGCCTCCTCCTGTTCTGGTGAGATCATCAGTGACTCTTCCTACTCTGGCTGGGCCGTCACCGCCGCAGCCACCTCCAGTTCCTGCTCGGGCTGGGCCATCTACATCGCCGCTGCAGCCTCTTCCTGTTCCTGCTCAGGCTGGGCCATCTACATCGCCGCTGCAGCCTCTTCCTGTTCCTGCTCTGGCTGGGCCATCCACGTCGCCGCCGCAGCCACCTCCAGTTCCTGCTCTGGCTGGGCCGCCGCAGCCGCAGCCACCGCCACCGCCTGTTCCTGTTCCGGCGGGGCTGTCTACGTCGCCGCCACAGCCACCGCCAGTTCCTGTTCTGGCTGGGCCGTCTTTGCTTCTGCAGGCTCCTCCAATCCCGGCTGGGCCACAGTCACCTTCTGAAGGGTCCCACCTTCGCCTATGCCGCTGGCCCCCTGTTTCTCTGCTAGCGGGGGCTGGCCTTCGTCTTCGTCTTCGCCTTCACCGCCGGCCTCCTGCACGTCTTCCCAAGGGGCTTCACCTTCGCCGTCGGCCGCCACTGGGGTCCCGCCGCCTTCGCCGTCGGCCGCCACTGGGGTCCCGCCGCCGTCTTCGCCAGCGGCGCCGGCCTTCAGAGGGGTCCCGCCTTCGTCTTCGCCAGCGCCGCCGGCCTTCAGAGGGGTCCCGCCTTCGTCTTCGCCAGCGCCGCCGGCCTCCAGAGGGGTCCCGCCTTCGTCTTCGCCAGCGCCGCCGGCCTCCAGAAGGGTCCCGCCTTCGTCTTCGCCAGCGCCGCCGGCCTCCAGAAGGGTCCCGCCTTCGTCTTCGCCAGCGCCGCAGGCCTTCAGAAGGGTCCCGCCTTCGCCTGTGGCCTCCTGCTCGGCCCCCTAAGGGGTCTCACCTTCGTCTTCGCCAGTGGCCTCCTGCTTGTCCTCCCGATGGGTTCCGCCCTTGTCTGTGGCCTCCTGCTCGTCCTCCCGACGGGTTCCGCCTTCGTCTGTGGCCTCCTGCTCGTCCTCCCGACGGGTTCCGCCTTCGTCTGTGGCCTCCTGCTCGTCCTCCCGACGGGTTCCGCCTTCGTCTGTGGCCTCCTGCTTGTCCTCCCGACGGGTCTCGCCTTCGTCTTCACCTGTGGCCTCCTGCTCGGCCCCCTGAGGGGTCTCGCCTTCGTCTTCGCCTGTGGCCCCCTGAGGGGTCTCGCCATCGCCGCCGGCCTCCTGCTCGGCTCTGCTCCTCTGGGTGGACTCCAGGCCGCCCGCCTGAGGTCTCCGGCTCCGCCTCTGCCCTGCCTCCAGGCCGCCCGCCTGAGGTCTCCGGCTCCGCCTCTGCCCTGCCTCCAGGCCGCCCGCCTGAGGTCTCCGGCTCCGCCTCTGCCCTGCCTCCAGGCCGCCCGCCTGAGGTCTCCGGCTCCGCCTCTGCCCTGCCTCCAGGCCGCCCGCCTGAGGTCTCCGGCTCCGCCTCTGCCCTGCCTCCAGGCCGCCCGCCTGAGGTCTCCGGCTCCGCCTCTGCCCTGCCTCTAGGCTGCCCGCCTGAGGTCTTCGGCTCTGCCTCTGCCCGCCCCGCCTCTGCCCTGCCTCCAGGCCGCCCGCCTGAGGTCTCCGGCTCCGCCTCTGCCCTGCCTCCAGGCCGCCCGCCTGAGGTCTCCGGCTCCGCCTCTGCCCTGCCTCCAGGCCGCCCGCCTGAGGTCTCCGGCTCCGCCTCTGCCCTGCCTCCAGGCCGCCCGCCTGAGGTCTCCGGCTCCGCCTCTGCCCTGCCTCCAGGCCGCCCGCCTGAGGTCTCCGGCTCCGCCTCTGCCCTGCCTCCAGGTCGCCCGCCTGAGGTCTCCGGCTCCGCCTCTGCCCTGCCTTCAGGTCGCCCGCCTGAGGTCTCCGGCTCCGCCTCTGCCCTGCCTTCAGGTCGCCCGCCTGAGGTCTCCGGCTCCGCCTCTGCCCTGCCTTCAGGCCACCCGCCTGAGGTCTCTGACTCTGCCTCTGCCCTGTCTTCAGGCTCTCTGCCTGAGGCTTCAACCTGGCCCCTGCCCGTCCACGGGTGAACAGACTTTGGACCCTGCTTTTGTTGTTGCCAGGTTGTGTACCTGAGCTTAGTGACTCTTGTTGTTTTGTCCCTCCTCCAGACCCCCTCCACCCACCCAGCTCTTGTGGACTCGAGTGTCTTTGTTTTGGACTTGTTTTTGGGACGTCTGGGATCCGTCCCTTAAAGGGGGGGTACTGTTATGGTTTGGACATTTTTGTGGTCATTTCCTGTTTTATTTTGTAGTATTGGTTTCCCTTGTGTGTCCTTGTTGCTTTTACTTCCTGTCTTTGTCCTTTTCCCGCCCTTGGTTGATTACTGATTTGGTTCACCTGTTGTTGTCCACCCACCTGTGTTTGATTACCTCCCTGTCTATTTAGTTCCTGTGTTTCTCTTTGTCTTTGTCAGTTCGTCGTGTTGTTTTTTGGTGTTCCTGTCTGCCTGCTGTGATTTTCCTGTTGGATTTATTTTCCCCTTTTGGTGTTTTTTGGTTCCTGTTTTCACCTGGATTTTGCCATTTTCAGTTTTTGGATCCCTTTGTTTCAAGTAAGCCTGTGTTTGATGTTTCTTTCTGTTTTTTTATTAAATATTTTGAAGTCTGCTCCAGTGCCTCAGTCTGCATTTTTGGGTCCAACACCTTTGTATTTTTTTAGTGACTTTACACCATACCCTAACCTTAACAACATCTTAATTTTGTGAGTCAAAGGATCAATGGCGTTAAAGGGACAGTTCCCCCCAAATCAAAAATGTATATTTTTCCTCCTACCTTTGTTTGTCTAGATTCTTTTGGTGTAAGTTGCAGAGTTTTGGAGATATTGACCGTAGAGATTGCATTTGGTTTGTGGATTGCAAAATGGCAAAAAATACATTTGAAAAATTTCACCCCTGTCTCTTTCCAGAAATCATGACCTGGTTACTCAAGATAATCCACACACCTTGTTATGTTTCATGTAGGAACAACATTCTCTCTAGTAGAAACAAAGTAGTTCCAGTAGATTCTACTGCAGAAAGAAAGTAGTTCTGATAAATTCTACCGTAGGAAAAAAAGTAGTTCCTACATGAAGCTGGCGTAAACGCATCAATCTGACACCAAAGTTCTTGGTAAGAAGAGCTTCACTCAGGGTTTCTTACCACTGCAGAGAGGCTGGGGACAAACTTGACTGAGTTCTGGATGTCCTCCTCCGTCACCTCCACCACAGAGCAGTGCTCCTCCTCCAGAGGCAGGGGGTCAGTGCCTCCCTGGGTTACCCACTGGTCCATCTAAATACACACACACACACACACACACACACACACACACACACACACACACACACACACACACACACACACACACACACACACACACACACACACACACACACACACACACACACACACACACACACACACACACCATATGACAGTGTTATAACATGAACACCTTTCTCTAATACACTACATCTATGAGCCACGGTGGATAACGTACAGTCATTTGCAACTGTTCATCTTTATAGGAAGTCTGCCTCTCAGTGTTCAACTGTGTGTTTCACATATTCTAAAGCGTGACTTCAGTTTGTGTTGATGATTTAGACCTTGTAGTGCACAGCATGCATATTTTACTGTATTATTAAGAACTTTATAAAGCAAGAGATACCGTTTAGATTTATATTTGAACATTTCCAACCAGGCAGCCATCTGTTTTCATTAATATTGTTATGCTCCAACTGCAAAGATGTAAAAGTTGCTTGAGACAAACAATCCATCACAGTGATCAACCAGCCAGAGTTCATTCTTGTCAAAACTACTTGTAGCTGCTCACGTTTATTTAAAGCAATCATTCCCAAAGACTGGGTTGGGACCCACAGCTGGGTCACTGGAGATTTTATTTGGGTCCCAAAATAAATAAAAGACAGGGTGGACATTCTGCAAATTTAAAAGTTATATCTGCAGTACACCTTTAATAAAGTCTTTAAAATATGTGTATTGTTTTACTGAAAAAACAAGAACCTGTTCATTCAATGTAAATGTGCTTATTTCAACTCATTTATGAATGAGGCTAAAATACCCTACATTGTTTTCCTGAAAAGAGGAAATAAAAACAATGAGATAGCCAATTAATTCAGCCAAAATTAATTTATTTCTCGTTTCTAAAGTTTTAACATGTGTACACAGTATGTTTTCAATAAAGCGTCAAGACGGTATAGGGTGAAGTGGAAACAGCAGTAAAAATGGTCAGGAATGTTTATTTATGCACGACTGAAGTCCCCCACAGAATTTATTGATAAGGCTCGTTGTGACTTGGTCTCACTTTCTTAAAAAGTGGGTCTTTTTATTGAAATTTCTTTAAGCCTTTGTTTACGTAAAAAAGAACTTTTTAACATTCAACATGGCGGGGGGAAATCTGCAATCGGATAAAAAAACAAAAACAAAACAGTGATTCCAATAATTGTTAAGATGGTGAATATTGGATCTGATAATCGAACAGGCTAATAATTGGTTGACCTTTACTCAAAACACAATCAATCATTAATCATTACAATCACAGACAATACTGCTGCTCTTTCAGAAATGATGATGAACTTTTCTTTGATTAAAAATTCCCAAATCTAGGAACACGAATATCCATCTATCTATACGAATATCTAGTGATGTTTCATGTACGAAGATGAAAAATTATACTTTGACACTGATGTGATGATGAGTCCTACACTGTGAGTTGTCAATGTAAGTTAAGCCCGTTATCCTGAAAACAAAAGTCCACTGCTCTGAAAATACACACCCTGGAGCTGGAGTTCAGTGACTGCCTGTCTCACTGCTGCCAAACTCCATTCACATTTTGTTCAATTTAACTGTTATAAACATCTACTCTTCATAAAAGATTATTGATGATTCCTTATGACTCATAAACAGACACTAAATCAGAGGGCCAGACACAAATGATAAAAGATCCTAATAATGACCAAATCTCTAATAATGGAATGGTCAGAAGTGTCTATATAGGACACTTATAGTGTTGGTCACCCTTTCTGAATCGTCATGTGATGAATTGTGGGATAATATTTTGTTGACAATGTCCAACACTTGATGTTTTACAGTGAACCATGCAGACTGCAAGTCTGCATTAATTTTAACCATAATGAACACAAAACTGATGATGGAAATTTCAAAGCAGTATTTTATTTTAGCATGTTCCTTAATCTCTGATGACATATCACTGTCATGTTATAATTTAGCCCAGTGCATATTTCTGCTTTAATAGAAATTGATGAAAAAGTAAATGGCAAAGAATGTATACAGGCAGAATGCCTCTATAAATGAGTTAGCTACCAAAAGCAACTTTCAAGCCTGAGCAAGTTTCTTTTTGTGCCAAAACTAAAATGTAAAAATCAAAAGCATGTAAATTGGATGAAATGGCAGCTGTATTTAATTAAATTCTTACATTACAACTTCTCAGTGAATATTTGTTGTGTTCTGACTTTCTCTCGGCAGAATCTTACAGCTTGTGTTAACTAAAAGATGTGAGTGTAAGCGTGTGTGTTAGTGCACAAGGACACGCACAATGCCTGACAGCCTAATTATCTCTTGTTCCATAAACACAAACAGAGTCTCTGGTGAGAAGTAGGTTGTGTGATGGAAACATGCGTCCTGGACCTCCCTGCCCCTCTACTACCGCCTGTCTCAGTTTTAGTGCCGTCCTCCACAGGGACAATCATGTTTCATCACGCCCTGCAGCTATACAGCATGTCTAATGAACCCTGCCGTATGTACCACAGTGAGGTCACAGAGTCTTCTGAGCCAATCGCAGCAGAGAACAGCACGGTCATGTGGTGCCTGAACACGAACAATGAAGTCCTTGTTATGATCATGCCCAAGCTGCCTGTCATCCTGAACAATGAGTGAGTAATCTGACGTCTTCTTCACTCTGTGTGTTACCTTGATCTCAGGGATGGTGATCCTGGTGTCGGGGTTCTTGTCCAGCATCCGCAAGATCAGAGTCCGCAGCTCTTCACTGATCTTTGGCCTGCCCCAAATACAAGATAATGAGACACGTGTTCCATGATGAGAACCAACGACATTCCACGTCCCTATTTAGACAAGGTTGTTTCATGCATGTTTAGCATCTTTATTATATCAAATACTCTTAATTACATAAAAAAAACATGCAGAGTGGTCATTAATACCTACAACAGTGTTTCCCAACCTTATGATCACTTAAGAAGAAGCTATGTGTATTTGCAAACCATCATCAAAGGTTGTGTTTGTCTGTGAGCTGTGAGAAATTAAAAAAAACAACAATGAATACCCTTTCTCAGATTGTTAAATTCTAGTTCATGTACCATCAACCTGCCAGAGACTGCAGATAAAAATGAGCCTATTAGGCTGAATCTGGCACATTTACATGACTTAAGTGATCAAGTTAATTAATGTGCATTGTTCCCTCTTAAATAAAGTAAACATAAACATAAACATAAATAAAATTAGAGATTTTTTTAGAGGCCACAAGAGGTAAAGCTAAACTGTAATAAAGGATGTTAATAAATGATCGGTAAAATAAAAATAAATGGTGGTAACAATTTATTTGAAGGGGTGTACATAAGACTGTCATTACACTTTCATAACAATGTTATGACACCTGTCATGGCCTTTAAGGAATGAATGTTCATGATTGTTGCCATGCAAATTGTTTGAGACCAGCAGTGGAACTACCATGTATGCAAGTAATGCAACTGCAGTAGGGCCTGCTACCAGGCTGCTCTTGACCTCAGCATTGCACTATCACTGCCTCATATATAAGCTTATTTTTCTATGGGAGATGGAAGGAATTTATAGTGCTATTGCAGTCAAAACGCTTAGGTCATGGTGTCACATACTTGATGTCATTCACTCAATAAAAAACATTACAATAACACAACATAAGTTTTACATATACAAGCATACAGTAATTGACTTATATATCTATGTAATGTTTATAAAAGTAAGTTTAAATAAGGGTTAATCAGCAATTTCATGTTCAGAAATGTACAAAGCGTGCCTGCTTGGAATTCTGGGTTATTGCAGCTGTGGACATGCGTAATACTACCACGAGGGCAAATAAACAGAAAAGTTAGAAATGCCAAGACAGCAAGTAAGTGAGAAATGAGCAATATACAAACACAAAAGTAAGTTTGAGAAGCCAGAATTGAAAGAAGCAGCAGAAAAAGAAAAAGCAGCTTCCTAAAAGAGTTTTCTTACAGAAAGTTTCAGAAACACAAGCAGCACAAGTTGTTCTTGTGGACGTGTTAAGGAGAGTGCAACTATGATGTAAGTCGAACTTATTTATTATTTTATTTGTCTAATAATCAACGTACTCAGTTATGTTTTTTGTTTATTTGCTGATGCCAGCAAGTAGACATGAATGTTTTAATCTGTTCTGCTGCTCCAACACCAGGTTTTGTCAGATAGACTAGTTTATCACTATCTTGGTCTTGCTATAATGACTCCTCCTCTGTATCACAGCGGTGCATTTTACTGACTTTATGTTATATTACACGTGATTGTGATGGGCAGGGCCTGCTTTGATAACCTTGCATTAGGACCCAGTGCTGAATCGTTACGCCACTGTTTGAGATGTCTTTGTTATGACAACTTGACATTAACAAAGATGACATAATGTGTCAGTGATACCTTAGTACTGTTCTCATTTGTCAAACTGACTGCCAGTGTCAAAACCAACGACGTGACAGTTTAAAGTAATGTTAAAACATGTAGATTAACAGTTTCTTTAAGTTTGAATGTCAAGTTGTCATAACAAAGGCTCAAACAATATCAACTTTGCATCAAAAATGAAATGACATATTTAACTGAATGACACATAATGACAACTGTCACACACAATCAGTCATTCATAAAAACTCATTCATGATCATGACAGTGTAATGGCAGTCTTATGCTCACCCATTCAAATAAAGCGTTACCAAAAAAGTGTCACTACAGTACATGTACTGCATTAAGTGATTCATATTAAAGCGAGCAGCAGGATATTTTTCTCCTGTGCAGTTAGCCTTTGTGTTCACTAAACAGGAAGAAAGTTACAGCACATTCTGTGTCCTGCCAGGCAGAAAACACACACACGTTCTAATTTTCTCACTTGAGAGAGAAGCCTGTCACGTCTATCACTCAGCGTACAGTGAGTGTATGCTCAGCTGAGCAGTGGAGTGAATTACACAGATGATGATGATGACCCATATAATTTTGGTGCCTATGTTCCCCTAACTCTCCAACCTTAATGTAGCTGCTAATGAAGAAAATAATTGGCTTTTGAAGTAAATGAAAACAATTTATAGCAGTGATTGCCAACCAGGGCTGCATGTGCCCCTGGGTCTACTTCTGCTGTAGTTGCTTGGGGGTATGTGGGAAGATTGTGGAACTAAAGGAAATCCAAGTTTCAATGAAAAAAAACACATCCTTATATTAAATCAGCTGTAACATTTGAGCACATGTGATCAAGAGTGTGAGAGAAAGCTAGTTAGAAAGCAGGCCTAGAAGTTGTAACAGATAGCTAAAAGTGGTGGATTAATGGCTGAAACAATTAGCAAAAAGTAATGGATAAACAGTTCAGCTTTTTAGCTAACTGTGACGGATAGCTGACCAAGCTGACGAGTTGTAACAGTTCACTAAAAGTGGTGGATAAATGGCTGAAATAGTTAGCTCAAACAACCTTTGGTCATTGTGTTGCCTATATTCTATACGGCCAAACTTTAATGTGCTTGCTAATGAAACCAATAATTTCCTTCTTGAAATGAACTGAAAACAATTTAGTGATTTCTCACAAGGGCTGTTTGTGCTTCAGGGGGTAAAGCAGTTGCCCGGGGAAATTTAGCACGATTGTGGAGTAGCTCATTTAATTTGAAAAAAAAAGAAAAGAAAAAGAAACCACAATTTCAATTAAAAAAACACACCCTTAAATTAAATCAGCTGTAACATTTGAGTACTACAGGCTGTGGTTGAGAGTGCGTGAAAATCAGTTAGCAGAATTTAGCTGCTTTTGTGGATAAAACTGTTGAAATAATTATCTAAAAGTAACAGTTCACACAGTAAGCTAAAAGTAAAGAATAAACGGTTTAAATAGTTAACTTTGGCTGAAAGTAATGATTAACATAGTTAGCTAAAAATAAATAATAAACTGTTTAAATGGTTAACATTTGCCAAAAATAATGATAAAACAGTTCACATAGTTAGCTAGTCATGGATTACGTTTAAATAGTTGAGTAAATGACAGGAGTAAATGACAAGAGTTCTAATTAGCTAAATGTGATGGATAAATGGTGAAATAGCTAAACGAACGGAACAGATAAATGGTGAAGTAGGTAAATGATAAACAGTTACAAACATCTAAAACAGCTAAAAGTGACAGAAAAAATAAAAAATAAGAAATAGTGAGCTATAAGAAATAAAAGATTTAAATTGTTAGCTGAACAACAGTTCAAATAGATAAAAGTAATGATGCAGCTCAACTACTTGGCTAAAAGTCATGGATAAACAGTTCAAATTAGCTAATGGGATGGATGAGTGTTGAAACAACTAAATGAACGGAATGGATAAATGATGAAGTAGGTAAATATAATGGATAAACAGGTCAAATATTTAGCTAAATGTAATATATATAGTTAAAATAGTTAGCCAAAAGTGATAAAAGGTTTAAATTGTTTGCTGAACAATTGTTCAAATAATTTGGTAAAAGCAATGGATATACAGTTCAAATATGGTAAAAGTGATAAATGTGATCAATGTGAAATAACTAAATGAAGCTGAAGTCAGCTGAAAGTGATGCATGGTTAGCTAAAACAATTAACTAAAAGAAATGGATTTCATCTCACACATCTGACAAAAAAGGTTGCTTAGGGCTTAATGAGCTACTCTTCATGAAGTAACTGCTCCAAAATATTTGTAATAGTGAAATGAAACCTGATAAGAACAATAATAGTTTGCTATGTCGTATTTCACTGACATTGATGAGACACAAATGTATGATAGAAGGTCATAATCTCAGTTAAATAAGTTTACAGGAGCTTCAGCCATTGATCATGATGACAGCAGTGACATTAAATGAACAACACCTACAGTATAATGGCCCCATCAGTGCTGACAACAAGGTGCTGCTAACTGTCATTGATTGGTCGGTGTGGAGATGATTCCATTAGGTGATGTGATATAGTGTTCAGGAGGAGGGTGATGTTTAATTTACGAACTTTCCTCACAGTCTCTTGAGCCCACCAGGGAAAAACACTTATCATTAACAATATGACACCCCGTCCTGACACATACTCCAACTGCCACTCAGAGCCCCTTCACATCTGCTGTGTTTATACTTCATCAGTGTGTTCCCTCAGTCTATCACCACTGCCAGCCTCCTCCTGGCTCCCTATCTCTTGTTCTCACTCTTTTCAGTGTTAGTCACTAAACTAGACCTCCATGTTTTTCTGTAACCTTTCAGGCAAAGGGAAGATAGGGGAAGCACTGTATACGTCCAGCTACTGATGCCCCTGTTCGCTTGTTCAGTGCTTGTTTTGATCACATACAGGTGACATTTATTGTGTGCTGGCCCTGCCTGTGGCACCAAACTATTCATATTTCTGTATGTGCAATTTGGAAGAAGGAAATATCTTTTTTTGCAATTGAAGCAGATGAGAAGATAGCAACTGGCGAAGGCAATGACAACAGCTGCTGACTGGAGGTGGCCAGAATGTCGCTGCTGTCTCTTTTAATAAAGTGAAGGAGAGAGGAAGGACACAGGAGATGGACTTACGATTCGGGGAAATCCACAGGCTTGGTCCTTATCTTATTGTGCAAAGCCAATATGTACTCGTCAATAAAGGGGCACTGCAGGTGGAGCAGAGGAAAGACACAAAAGAAAAACACAAGTATGGTACACTGAATTACTGCTGTGCCACAGAAAATGTGTATCCCTGCAGAATAACAAGACAAACAACAGCTTCAAGCAGTCTGGATCAAACATGAAAAATAGGTGATAGATGCCCTGTTTCTCATTTCTCAGTTTGTGCATGCTCGGTTCCTTTTCCTCACCTCCTTTCCTAACTAATCCCTCCCACCTGAGATATATGTAAGCTGAAGAAGGGAGGAAGAGACATGAGGAAGGAGGAGTCTAGGCAACAGGCATTTAAGAAAATGGAGACATCCTTGCTAAGGAGCTGTGTTGAAATATTATATAATACTGCAATAAAGACCCAAAGTCACGCCCCCTCTTTCAGTCCACCGTGGGACCTAACTTTGGACTAATTAATGGCAGGAGACAAATTCTTTTTTTATCCTGTTTGAATTGTGCCACGAATCACACATATGATTTTTCTCAATTTAAAAGATCATTTTACAAGTCCAACTTGCAGTTTCTCATAATATTGTGGAAGTATCACTGAAACATCTTTTGACCATCTCTTAATGTGGTTGTCTTTTCAACACAGATGAGCCTAGCTCACAGCATATCTAAATACAGGAAGCATTTTTTTCCCAGACTGAGCGAAGTCATGACCCGCCCTACTCTGCCTCTGACTGGCTAGTACTCATTACCTTCATTGGTTGGAGTCGTTTGGTTTGGTTAGGTTTTGGCAAAAGGAGTGAGACTGGGAAGGGTTAGGGTGAGAGTGGGTCATGTCTTTGCCATCCTGGGAAAATAATATTGTATACAGGAAAAAGGAAAGAAGAAAGCTGACAGGGTTCTGCTGGGTACCAGGCTTGTTCAACTGTTATTGGAGCATAGGGCAAAAAGGGGTGGGACTTAGGAAGGGCCAATACATCAGACTGGCAATACGTCATCAAGCCCCTGTTGCCACGGACGCACCACCATCTGGGGGAAAGATCACAGTTTTGTGTAATAGGAAAGATAGGAAAATGCCAAAAAGCCGCTGTGTAGCAGGTTGTTGAGTAAATTAACAAATGAAATCATCACAATCTCTGGTTACTCATTCCTCCTGAAAAGGAAAGGAGGCCAAAAATGTGCAGTAAGAATGTCTGAGCCTCCAGACAATTGTAATTCTTTATCTTGACAGAAGTGTTAATTCATTCTTGATGACAATAAATATCAATCAACAAATTTATGCTGAATATGACAGTAGAAACAAGCATTTTAATAAATAAGGCTTTCACACTGATATTTGAGCCACATCAGATACATGAATATTCACTGTCAGTGTGGTAAAAAGCTAAATGATGCTGGTGACAGTTACTACTGATGGGACGTTACACTGAGTGAGAGGATGCTGCAGTTCAGTCATAACGTTACAGTACAGCTGACTAAATCTCAGTCTAGCTCGGATCAACAGTTGTCTATTGACAGATTTTGTTATTTACAAACAACATTAAGCCTAACGATGTCTGGTAAATCAATATTAGCAGTGTCTGGTCACTGTGTTGGCTCACTGATCCACATGGACTTGGAAAGACTAAAGAGCAAGATGGCTAATTGATCAAGCTGAATTTATTAAGGTATAGTTAACGCTCTGGTTCAGGCAAGGTCACAAAATGATTATTGGACAGATTTATAAAACAAAGGTTTGATTAACTTGACACTTAACATGAATTCATACAAACCTGTCCAAATTATAATTCAAAAACACGTAAAGTTGCTTTTCACACTGCATATTCTTAGCCCTGGGCTAACAGTTAACCTGGGCTAACTTAGCCCCTTTTCACACACATATTGTTAAGCTAGGATTAAGCTAAGCACAGGCCTGTATGATTCACACTGCCTTTCTTCTAGCTCTGGGTTAAAGCCTCTGTTCACCCACACAGGTGTTTTCTGTTTAGCCCTGATTTTAGTTGATTTTCAGGGGATAACCCCACAAACTCATGGCTAAACCTGCTCCGGAGCAGGGCCGGCAAGCCTAGGCTAAAGTCGGGGTTAGCCCATGTTGGAATGTACCAGGAACGTGTCAGTGTGAAAGCTCTCTTAGCTCCATAAGTGCAGTGTGAATAGCCCTTATGGGATATTAGGTTTTCTATCCCCCAAAAAGGGGTGCGGCCTGATGTTTTGGTGAAGTACCCTTATGTGCCGGTCTGATGTAGTAGGTGTGGCCTACATTCAACGATAAAGACAATATCAAGGTGAAACGTCATTAAAGAATGCGGTTGGAACAAGCAGTGAATGGCAGGAAGTTAACTGTACATTTGATCAACTTAAATATCTAATACAACTTCTAAATACAACAAGAACACATCTGTAAAGTCCTGCTCATGCATCTTTTAGGGTGCTTTCACAAGATTCATTTTTTGAGACACTGGACCTTTTCACACCCGAGAGTCCAAACCAAAGTCCACATTTTCGTCCCATTGTATGTCGATCTATACTTGCAGCTGATTGGTTTGTAGACAGGCATGTGTCTGACCTTGGTGTGTCATCAGTTCAGCTCAATTCCTGGTTTAATTTTCAGACTGAGACCGTCTCTGTCAGTCAGACCAAGGTTAGGCTGTTTGGTCTGAACAATAGTCCAGGGGGAGGTTTCAAACCTGTAATTTTGGTTTGGGTCAAAGTGGATAGTCAGAAAGTCCAATCCAAACAAAGTAAGTGTGACAGGTCACTTATACTTCATGGGTGAAAAAAGACAGAAAAGCTGTGCATCCTCACTCGTGGCTCCTCTGACAAGCCTCCTCTCTCCTCGAGATACATTTAAGATATCGAGACATCCTGCAAGATCTGGCACTGAGATAAAGTTTAGGTCATAGGAAAGAGGCTGGATGAGAGAGGAGACGAGGAGGCACAAAATGAGAAGAGCCTTTGTGTTCCTGCTGAAGTGCTACTGTTAACAAACAGGAGAGGCTGTGAAATGAACACTTATACCAGCTTATAGTGTTATCTTTTGTGCACCAGATGTTGATAAGTGACTGAGACACAGAAAATGTGCAGACTTGCCTTCCCAAAGATGAAGCAGTAGAGAGTAACTCCCATGGCCCACACGTCCAGCGCCTTTAAAAAAGTGACAGTAGTGACATTAAATTTGATATAATGGCAAACTGAAGAACACAGATTTAAATACACACTGCAGCATGCACAAACAAACATGGTGACCTATATCTGAGCAGACTGCCTGCAGTGATTTATGGGACATTTTAAGGTTAGTTCTCGTCTTTGTCCTCTACCATGAGATAGGTTGGAGATGGATGAGAGGCTCTGCAGCTATCCATCAGGCTCTTTGTCTTCCTCTCCCCCTGTATGAACAGATCTTCTAGAAATCCATTTCTATTTCTTGATAGATATGAAATGATAAAAGTTGCCCTCTGAACCAGTGTAATATATCTGACTGCCACAGATATTTGTTATCAGACACTGAGCTCTATGACTGACATGTTCTGAAGGCCTGATGGACTGACAGCTGAGGGGGTTTAGTGATCAGTGTCAGTATCAGTGTCAGATATTTCATTTATTTAATTTAGTGAAACCAACTAATCTTTTCTCATTAATGTAATGGAAATACACAAGTTTTATTTATTCAAGGTAAATAAACTTTCTAGTATGTATTTTCAGAACTTACAAACATGAGTTCTTCTAATTTGAAATCTTTTGACTTGAAATGATGAGTGGAGTGAATGTGTTGTGAGCTCAATCAGCTCATTACATTAATTGTCTAAAGAAACACATCCAACATTGATGCGGCCATTAAAAGAAATTTCATTTTTCTTTCTAGAATAGAACTGAGTTTAATATTAATTTGTTAATTGTAAATTTTCTGTTTGCTATTTGCATTGTTTATCAGTTTATTTCATGACTACTTGGTCACTTTTTTGAGCTCTTTAAATAAACAAATATGATTTTTGAAATGATGAGAAGCTGTTAAATGTGTGTTGGAGCCAACCACCTCTTCTGTGCCTGTGGCTTTTAATGTCGAAAAGCTGACACAAACATATTAGCAGACTTCCCATCATGCATTGTTTGAGAATTTTTTTTATAATTTTTTTTATAGTTTGAAGAAATCAAATATGATGAAAAATTGCTGTGTGTCTCTAATACACTTTAATATATAACCATGATGACGGTTAATATTGAATTCAGTTCTTACCCTCTTTACAATGGAATAAATTCACTGGGTGCAGTTTCACATATCATCTTTTTGTCAGTGCTGAAACAAAAAGTAGCTCCAACAGGAGCAGCTGAAGCTTTGGGTGAAATGAAGAGCTGACTCTTCTTCTTCATGAGAAAATGTAAAGTGAAATCAAATTTGTCTGTAATGTTTTTCAGTGTGACTGAAGATTAGTTGGTTCAACCTCATATCTTGAGCTTATTGAACGTGTTTTCTCAATACAACTGAATTCATATCAAGTTCATTTGACAAGTAGTTTATTTGTTTTGAGTCAATACAAAATCTAAACTTGTCTTTTCAAATTCAGTCAACTAAAATGTAAGGGCAGCCCAGACATTAACTTTTTAAAGTTTAAACAAATATTAATTTTTTACAGTGCAAATACTTCACTGCTGATTTATGCTTAAAAATCACAAATGCTGTTGTATAATAGACACAAAGCTCTCAAGAACATGGCTTGAAAATCAGATTCAAATCAGGAAGAATAAGTCTAATCAGAGAAAAAGCGGGGCCAGTATTGCATATATTTCTTGAGAGCTTGAGAAAACAGCAGACTGCAGCACTCGAACGCCTCTTCTGTCTGCTTTTCTGTCTGCAATCAAATATTCTATTCTGGCCCTGTTTAATGGACATACAAGGTCTTTCCTCGAGAAAATCCATCAGTCTGCCTTTGTTGACGACAGACTGATGGAAGGAACATGACCTGAACAGATGATGTTGGATTAAAATACAATGTCAGGGTTAAGACTTGGGGCTGGAAAGGAAGGACTCTTGATTAATTGCTCATGAGTTAGAAGGGTAACACTTTACACTAAGGTGTTTGTAATAAGCATTAGTAACAGGCAATAAGGCTTATTAAAATGAAAATGTGTTATAAGAATTGTCCAAACTTTAAGTCTGGTACCCCAAAATGCCTGTTAACTGTTAAGACATGCATAGTTAACTTGATAAATGCATAGTTAAAGGTTGATAAATGCATAGTTAACTGCTAATAAATGCATAGTTAACTGTTGATAAAAGCATATTAAAGTATATAAAAATCTTAATAAATCAACCACAAAATTTTAGTAAAGGTTCAACCATGATTTTAAAGGTACGTTAGTTCAATTTGTTAGTTAAACTACTTTGTAATGCTATTATAAACAATTATTAGACACTGTTAAACTGTTGACAAGTTACTTATAAGTGCTTATAAATGTCTTATAATCTAAAATAAATGTGTTTATTATGCAATTATTAACACTTACATCATCTTATTAACACATATTAATCTTAATAAGCATGGTCTTATTACCCAGAACTAATGCTTATTACAGACACATTAATACAATTAATAAATACATTAATAAGTGTTACCCTCAGCAGATTCACAAACTTGATTAGATCTTTCATACAGCAGGTACGAGGTAACATGAATAACATCAGTTGGAGTAGAGGCAGGTGGAAATCAATCCAATCTTTATGGAGGTGTGGCAGGTTATCTGTGACAAACTTCATCATTACTTGACTGAAGACATAGAATCAGTGTAATGATGTGAAACATTCACAGATCAATATCAGCTTTGTAAAACCAATAGTCTTTTTCCTTTTCTTGACTCTGGTAATGGTGCTGTGTTCTGCTGTATCACTGGCTTCCTACATATTAGCACAAGCTAACACACAGGGGAGGAGACTGACAATGACAATTTGCTCTGAGGATTAGCAGGCAGGCAAAGGTCTGAAAACTCATCTTGGTTTAATGGTTTCCATTTTCAAATCATGAGGTGAAGGCTTAGGCCAGCAGCTGCTGCAACCACGGGGGGTTCAAACTCCAGACCCGATAAAGCACTTCACATTTGTGTATGAAGGAAGAGTTGAACTCACTTTTCCACTGAAGCTCTTCCGCGTGTCAGAAAGGGTCTCTGGTGCCATGAACGCAGGAGTGCCGGCAGTGCTGGACAGCAGAGCATCATTGCCCTCAAACTGGTTGCTGACCCCAAAATCTGCTATCTTCACATGGCCATCATCACCCAATAACAAGTTAGACGGCTTAATGTCCCGGTGGACAATTTTCTGGTAGTGCACTGAGGATAAGACAGGAGGAGGAAGAAAACTGTCAGATTTGTAGAACTACTGTAACCCCTGAGCTGCCACATACCAGATGAGCAAGATCATGATGGTTTTGTTATCTTGTAGTGGAGCTTTGCATGCTGACGGCATTTTTTATTTCAGTAAAACATAGCTTTGACCATAAGAATGATGTGAACTCAAATTCATCCAAGAACAGAAGTAAAAAATAGCTTTAAGCCTTAACATTTCACAGCCGTCTGGAGCTAAGCCCTGGACACTTCACTGATTGGATAAGTGCTGCCTTCTTGTCTGAGGACGTCTTATTAAAACATGAAGCTCTTGACTTATTAAAGGCCAGTTGGCAATTAAACATCATTAGCACTAATAATACTTAAGTTCAAAAACACAGACAGAATGACAACTGATATCTATAATTAAGGCTAATTTAAAGCATTAGAAGACATGCTTCACTTCTCACATTCTGACACAGACGCCAGAATATAGTTCATCAAAAGAAAATCAACATCGACATTGACTACTTTGGGGGTTTGTTATGGCATCATCAGACTAATACAAAAATGTTAATTAGTCTTGGATCTCTCAGTTCTTTTTTAGTTTCAAAGGGCATTATGAGCGGATGCTGACCACATTGCCCCTGCCAACTGGACAGACCTACAACCCATCTGGGCTGCATTTCCCAGTTTCAATGTACCTTAGAGTTCTACAAAGGTTTCTAAGGTATACCTTAGCAAAGGAACTCCTTTTCCTATGAGTGTTTCCCAGACAGTCCCTTAGAAGGTCCCCTTAAGGAAGAGCTGCTAAGGTACATCCCTTAGCTATAGGCTGTCTTTTGCTGCGGTGCATTGATCAGTTGTAAAACGCTCATAAATGAACATAACAACTGTTGCCATAATCATTTTACCTCAATCTAATATGACAACAAGGAAGCTATGACGACTAAACATCATCTGCTTCATCTATTTAAGAGTCCAGATGAGATTTTGTGATAGTTCCAATAAATATGTAACCCATAGCCTACAAAATACAAAACAGAGTATGAATCCAGACATATAAGCCACAGTCTGAGACTTGTTGAAAGGTCAGGATAAATTATAAAGCTACATGGATGAATGATTTTATTCTCATACAAACAAAAGGTCTAATGCAAACTTGTTGTCGTCACACAATAGGCACTTGTACCAGCATATCCATGTTTAATTGCAGTGTGTGCATGTGTGTGTGTGTGTGTGTGTGTACGTGTATGTGCGTGCGTGCACGCCCGTGTGCTCTCTGTCAGCACTGTGCTCCTCTGCTGGCAGTGTTCAGCTCTCAGGGTCAGTCTGGATTCAGGCTACTATAGACTAATCACACAGTCAGAAAAGCCAGATCCTCAGTTAGCTCCATTACATGAAAAAAAAAAAAATCCACAATTTTTCACATATTGGAGTAATATTATACTGAGGTTCTATATTTCATTAGGCTACCATTATGATAAGAATAGACAGATTAAATGACAACATTCTCATGATGTGTGATGCACAGAAACATTGTTTTCATAATTGTTTTACATGAAACAAGTAGCCTAAATGTGAACTGTACTGCGACTGTCCATTTGAAAATCATAATGCTGGCCTAAAAAAGCTAAAACTGTGACAGGATGAATGGAGTGCATCACTAAAGGACAGTTTACGAGTGGTTCCGACCAACCTTCTCAAGGTAAACCTGTCAGAAGGTATACCTGAGCTAAGGAGACTCTGGGAAACAGCCCATAAAGAGACCTTAAGGCACAGCTTACGATGCACTTGCGCCAAAGAGGCTCTGGGAAACAGGGCCAGAGCAGCAAAACACGTGACATAGCACTGAGGGCCACATGCAACTTTGAGTGTTGCTTGGTCTGTTTTAAAGCAGGAAAAAAAATGGCAGCTTGGTTGCAAAGTTTCATGTTACAGCTAAACAGTACACTAAAATGTGTATCTGAAAACATTTGAGATGAGACAAAGTTAATGCAGTAACAGAATCTTGGTTCATATTTGATCAGAAACTTATTTGAGTTTCATGAGCTTGGTGGGTTGCATTCAAAGCCAGCAACATGTGGGTTTTCGAACCAGTGATGCTCAGTCATCATGTCAGTCATTGTATCAAACTCGCCCCATATTGAATACATGGTTGTGATTGGCTTGAAGAGATCCAGGACGGTGGAAAATTGTCTTAACGGGTGGGTGGCCAGACGTATCTGCCAGAGCAACAGTAACATGTGCTTGCAGATTCATCTCATTCACAGATTAATGAAGCCCCTGTTAAATATTTAATAACTGAATAATTAATTAGAAAATATTTATTTATTATTAATCAAAATGATCTAAAACATATATATTAAATAATAATCTGGGAAATACTTTAAGAAATTAGATTCAGCTCATAATTATGTAAACTATATAATTATTTAATCTTTCTTATTTTAAAAATAACTGAAAATATTTCATGCTTGACATTCATTTTAATATGCCATTTTCCACTTGAATTTCATAATGTCACATGTTATAATTACATTTTTCATTCACATGCTCTGTCACATGCCTGTTAAGCTAGCAAGATCAACAACTGCTATAACAAATTAGCTAGTTAGCTCCTGGTAGCAAGAGCAACAGCGTCAAAGTCATTCTGAATCAACAATCTAGCCACTAATGTAAATACAAAATGAACTTGACTGTCGTTTATTTATTTAGCTTAACGATGGAGCTTAATTCAGAGTTACCTCAACCACATTTTGATTCCAAAGATGTTCCCCACAGAAAGACACACAACTCTGTGGACAGCAAAAAGACAGTCTTTCTTTTGTGGTCACTCAGGCTAACAGGAGCTAGCTAACACTGCTAACAATGACTCTTCACTTTGACTAAACCTCTGTAGCTTCTGTGTGTCTGATTATTTACAGCAGCAGCCACTGCTTGATTCAGAACAACTTTAGCACTGTTATTGCTCTAGCTAACCACAACCACAGTAACCAAGCCACAGAGAAACAGATCTTTTTCACAGCAGCCATTTTGACCTGAAGCAGTAGAGTTAACACAGGTGTTACTAATGATACTAATTAAGGTTCAGGTCCATTCAGGTCAAAGAAAGTCAGGGTGCTGCTGTTGTACATGTTGGCTCACTGGAAAGACTCTGCTACACTAACTGAAGCTGGGTCTTAGTATCATTGGTGACACCTGTGTTTACTCTGCTATTTCATGTCAACATGGCTGCTGTGAAAAAGGTCTGTCATATGCAAAATAATTAAAACAGACTTTTGAAAAAGGGCATATGAAATAAAAAAAAATGACAAACTGTTGGTTGATCTAATTGTATGTCTGACACAATTATTTTAAATGACATTTTTGGGTTCCATAGTTTTAGTTGTCAGGATGGTATTCTTGCCTGGTTAGGCTCCTGGCACCCCAGGGCTGACTCAGCTAATTAGGTGTCTAGCTCCACAGCTAACCAAGCTAACTAGCTAACGCCAGCTACAGAAACAGCAGACAGTGGTTAGCCTACTTTTGCAATAAGCCGTCTATCAGCTAAGCTAAGTCACCTTGGTGCTGTACTCTGTCATCAAAGAGGCCTTATAACATTTCATGACATCTTTTTAAGTCCAAATGCTACCACTTTAGTTGAAGTCCAGGAAATTATTCATTACACCATTGGCAGTGTAACAAGACTTAATGACATCTTTATGACAAGTCCAAAATGTTAAAGTGAAAGTTGTATATTTTGTGTGTTTGTGTTTCATTTAAGTTTATGTTTACAGTTTTTTAATTCATATTTTATATTTTTATTCTCCTGTTTATATTCTATGTTATTTGTATTCTGTTTATCACCCACTCCCTCTCTGCCTGTTGATCTCTGAGCTGTTATAACAAGTGAATTTCCCCAGTGTGGGATCAGTTAAATTAATCTTATCTTATGTTATTTTATGACAGGTGTCATGACAGTGTAATGACAGTGTAATGTCTTATGCACGCCCCTTCAAATAAAGTGTAAGTGTGAATTCTTCAGATTTCTGAAAATCTGATATTGTGACAGACCTAACTACAAGTAGTCCACAACTGTATTTTTGAAGAGGGTTAGCAATAAAGGCCAAGAGGTTAGAAAAAAAGCTTTAAAGGACGCGGGTTCATCTGCCTTGTTGAAGTACTCTTGACCAGGAATTGTAGCTGAGCCTGTGACCTGTGACTCACGAGCTGTAGGCACTCAAAAACAATCATGTGAAAATGCGTAGAAAAGGTGTATACTGCTTTTACATGCCATTTTGTTGAATAATAAAAGTATAAATGCACTTGTTTCTGTGAGTTTCCGCCGCCTTGTTTTCAAGGTGGACCTCAAAGCTCAGACCAAGGCAGCATTGATTCCTAATCAATCATTACGCTCATAGAACAGTGAAATGGATCTAGAACAGCAAATGAGGACACAGTCGAGAAAATCTGTTTAACTGAACAGAGGCTCAATACTGATCTGCAGCCAAAGCCCAGGGGCGTGGAGAGAGAGGGTCAAGAACACTTTGTTCTTTTACATAAAAAAATAAACTGTACCAAATCAGACTGTGGTCCAAATGTTTCAGCTTTTACACTTTGAGTATTATAATGGGTACAATGAAGAGGAGTATCTTTAGAAATGGAATAGCTAATGCTTTCTGACCACTAGAAACAGAGGTACGCAGCTCTTTAAACAGACCAGACATTTAAAGCACTAAAAATGTATCAGTCATTCTTGAGAATTGGGACGAAACTGACAAAACTGATTTTGAGGGATTTTTTACTCCTCAATTATAGAAAATATATTTTAAAAGATCAAACTTTTGTTGACGAAACATTACATTTTTTCATTTCACAGAAAAGACATGGTCAGCAGCCATTTTATTTTTAAAAGTTGCTCAGAGTTCTCTTAATACTAATCAAAATACACATTTTCAAACTGATAGAAATATGATTGAATGAATTTGTTGAAAAACAGAAACTCACCAGTGCTTGAGCAGTATTCCTACCTTTTTTAAACAAGGAAGTGAGACAGAGGTCCTTAGGGTATAGCTAACCCTTTTATGCCTGATTAATTCATGTTTAAAGTGATATTCCACTCAGAATAATAGTCCACTCAATATGTACTCACCCCTATGCCGATGTGAGGATGGGTGAAGATCTTCAGTTCACAAAACAATCCTGGAGATTCAGCAGAAAACAGGGTTGCAGCCAAATCCAGTAGCCTCCCAGGTAGCATGTACATGGCGTCGAGGTATTGCAAGACTTCGTATATCTCTTAACGGATGCACATGTGAAAATATTGCAAGATCGACGCCATGTTTACATGCTACCTGGGAGGCTACAGTTAACATTTCGGCTAAAAACATGGTGTAAATGGTGTCTTTTGTGGTTAAATTTTAATGTCGCGGCTCACGGATTAGACCACACGAGCAGGATGGAGACATTTTGTGTTTGTTTTGTGTTCTTTTTTTACATTTTATCTGTGGTCACCATTCACTGCCATTAGCTGCAACCCTGTTTTCTGCTGAAACTCCAGGATTGTTTTGTGAACTGAAGATCTTCACCCATCCTCACTTCGGCATAGGGGTGAGTACATACTGAGTGGATTATCGTCCTGGGGTGGAATATCACTTTAAAGGTCCAACATTTCATAAAAAAATTATTATAATAGCACATTTTAAACTTATGTTATCAGTAGTATATGTACAGCAGTTATATTGAAAATGTTAATGTATCACACTTGTGTATTTATTTTTTTTTAAAGTTATTTTTTTGGCATTTTTGCCTTTATTGGACAGGACAGCCAGAGAGTAAACAGGAAACAGGGCAGAGAGAGGGGACGACACGCAGCAAAGGGCCGAAGGCAGGAGTAGAACCAGCGGCCGCTGCAGAGGACTAACAGCCTCCATACGTGGGTCGGACACTCTACCAACTGAGCTAAACGTCCACCCCATACTTGTGTATTTTAATATACGGAAAAGGCCTTTATTTATATTTCCTAAATTAATGGACACTTTTTTAGCCAAATGGAACTTGCTTACTTAAAGTAAGTTAAAATACTTCAATCAGGGCAAATCCTTTATAATAATTACACTTTATTTTACAATTTATGCTGAAAGACTAAAGTAAGCAACAAGTACTTACATAAGTGTGAAAGAAATCTGATAACATAAACCTTGAGACAATGCAGGAAAATTATATGCATAAAAACCTATTAGAAAATAACAAGATGTAAGAATAAATAAATAAAAATATAGTATTTAAAAACTGCCATCTTATGGCTTAAAAATGGCTTTGTCCATAAATCCTCCCTGAGAGATGTAAATGTCTCAGTGACTCTGTGGTTAAATGTTTTTGACAGGTTTACATAAAGTACCTACTTCAAGGTGTGTTGCCCACTAATACAGTAGTATTTAAAAGTTTGTAAAAGACCATCAACACACATTTAACTTCTGTCATCTCCAGTGGGGGAATGTAACTAAGTACATTAACTCAAGAACTGTACTTAAGTAGAATTTTCCATTTTATGCTTATTTGTAGTCTACTCAACTCTTTTGCTCCACTACATTTGCTTGACAGGTATGTTTGTATTAATAATTTTAGAAGTTTGTTTTGGTAGAACATGATTTGTCCCAGTTCTTAAGAATGATTGATAAACTAGACTGAAATGCTTCACAGACATGTTTCAGACTGGCTGAAACACAGGCCTGGTTGCTTGTGAGATACTTACAGTACTCAATGCCCAGGATGACGTCTCTGAAGTATAACCTCGCCTGCTCCTCGGACAAAGGACTGTCTGTGGGCACTTCCATCACTGGACTGCAAATCCACGCAGGCAGTCAGGTGGGAGAACAAACAGACACACAAGCGACGAGGCAGACAAATCCACAGATTAAGTGTTTCATTTGTTTCATTATTAGCATAGGAATTTGATTTCAAATGTGATGACATTCAAACATCTACGCACACATGCAAATCCTGATCAAACATCACTGATGATACATGTCTTCTCTGAATGCAGATCCAAAACCCTGCAGCACCAAAAACAGCTTAGTATCTGTTTGGATGAGTGTACAGGACAGAAATAATTCACTATCTCATGATTCCAAACGCCTTCTACTGTAGAAAGACAGTTAGAGCTGCCAATTAATCATTATTTTTATTACAGATGAATGTCTTGATTATCATTCTGGTAACACTTGAAGGTGGAGTAAGTGATTCTGGAGAAATCGTCAGTATTTGACCTGGAAATGAGACTCAGCTGTCAGTTAACTTTTCCCAAATCACATACTGAACCTGACCCCCAATTTAGCATTTATAATCAGTAATGTTAACATTTAATTAAAGGCTTTCAACACACGCTGCATTTGTAAGTTGATATAAGGACATTTTTTAAGCATTTATTAATGTTTTTGTTAACAACTAACAATAACTAAATCCTCCTGTGTAGTAATAGTTATACTATCTGACAACATTAAATAAATAAATAAAGAAAACAGAAAAGACACTTTCAATGCTTGTAATGATTTTACAACCATGCTTAGCATGTCTTAATACAATTTTATAGTGTGTAATGAACCATTAAGTGAAATTTTGGTAACACCTTTTATGAACGTCATGTTTGTAATGCATTATAAGCACATTCATAATTTGTAAGCGTTTATAAAACTCTATAAATGTCTATAACTATGTACAACAACTTAGCAATGTTTCTAAAGTATTAAGTAGTATTAGGTAACATATGTATCTAAGTATATAATGCATAATGTATTATAGTATATAATGTATTTTAGGTTTACCATAATGATTTATAACACCATCCCAAAGTGACCAAAGAAGCCAGCGCTACACAACACATTATAACTACCATAACTTTAGCCAGTTATAAAGATTCATAGAGAACTGCTGTAATGTATCATAACAGATTATACACTATAGCATGACTTGTAAAACATTATTAATGCTGAACTCATAATACATTTTGTCCGCTACTTATAATACTTTATAAACCCTGCTATAAGTTGTCATGCATGATTATAAACATTTATAAAGAGTTTTTAAAAGCCTTATAAATGCATTATAGTGTCTTAAGAATGTGCTTATAATGCACTAAAGTCAGGACCTATAAAGTTTTACTGATATTTTGAATTATTTTTAATATACAATGTGTTATAGCAATTTTATAATTCTGTTAGAATTTTGAATTATGTAAATAAAGTGAAGATGTGAGTGGTTGATAACACGATATAAGACTGCTGTAATCATGGAAGTATTATTATATGGAAGTATTACAAAAACAATCAATTAATCAATTCACAGCAGCACGTGTGAGAGAGAGAGCTCAGGGTGTAAATATGACCAGAGGTGTCGACGTGATATAAAAACTTTGTTTGATCATGAAGCCTGATGTTTCTCTATGATTCTGAACTACACTGCGGGCTGGAGTCTGTTAACTGTGACAGACAGACAGATCTGCATTATATGCTCGTCCTCTGTGAAACATCTGGATGCTATCTGAGTCTCTAAGTCATTATAATGAGTAACTTTGTCTAAATATTGATTTTGAATCTAGAATAATGATTTAGAATTTCAAAATATTGAGCTACTGTCTAAAAAATGACTTTCTATCTTAAAATAACTTTCAAAATGACTTACATACAAGTCATTATTTTGAGATTCTAAGTCAATATTTCCATAAAGTTTCTCATGGCTCATGGCTGAGGGCAATTGTAACAGTG
This sequence comes from Lutjanus argentimaculatus, assembly GCA_034769285.1. Taxonomy (NCBI): domain Eukaryota; kingdom Metazoa; phylum Chordata; class Actinopteri; order Lutjaniformes; family Lutjanidae; genus Lutjanus; species Lutjanus argentimaculatus. Next base: position 41,339,126 of record JAWZSL010000004.1, on the reverse strand, counting down.
AAAAAATAAGTCATTCATTGATTGCTTGTTTACTGCTTATAAATGCTGAATACGAGGGTTTAAAATAAAGTGCTGTCAAATTTTCAATTTATCAACTACTGTAATTCTTTAGTCTATGAAATGTTAGAAAGCAGTTAAGAATTATAAGAATAGGAATTTACCAGAGCCCACGGTAATGTCTTTCATTTCTTCTCTCATTTCAAAGCCAAAACATTTTCCTCAACAAATGACTTAAAGGATTATCAATTTTTTTGTCAGCATAGCTTGAAAACTCTGTGAGAAGTTGAGTTACATTTCCAGGCCAATTTCAGCTTATAACATCTTTTGTCATTAGCACTGTAGTAGAACACATATAGGGTGCTTTTCGTCTCCTTGTCTCCTCCACTCGCTTCCTCTCCTCACGTCTTAGTTCCACCCAGCGAGAATATGAGAGAGAGACACGAGGAAGAGACACGAGGACAGAGGAGACAAAGGAAAAATCAGAGAAATGAAAAATCCTCGGTTCCTCTTAGTGTCAGTCTGAAGCGACTACAGTTACTGATGATGAGCTGATAACAGCTGTATCAGCTGTCAGACTGACTGGTACGAATGTTCACACAAACACTTATTGAAGAACGATTCCAACACCTGACAATATTCATTTAGACCTGTAAAGTGTTTTAAATAGCTGATTATTAGTAGTACTCTTTCTGAAGTTGATTTTAATCGTCATTTAATATTCCTTTTAAATCTTCTAATTAATATAGGCTCAAATGACAGATCAGTGTAATTTCTTTACTTAGGCTATTCATTTACTTGCATCATTGTTATCTGCACAATAATACACACACACCTGTGTGAGCACGCATGTGTTGATTTTATTGTGAAATAAAAAAAAGACAAACTGCTGCTTTGTGTGCTTTGGAATGAAATGAACCTATTATAAAATGTTAGATGTTGACATAATGGCACATTATATCACATCTCATCATGTAACTGTGTTTTATTTTATTATCTGTAGATCCTGTACATGACACTAAAAAGTAAACACGCCACCGCAGGTATTTGCTCTGATTAGTGCATTAAAAAGTGTGTGACAGTGATCCCACAGTAATAATCTCTGAATCATCACCGTACCAGACGCTTCCTTTTCGTCCTGTCTCTACCTGTTTGTGTCATTATTCAGAACATACAGCGATTTGCAGTCTAATAATACTAATTATAGATGCTGCGCAGCAATTGGTCGGGGCCGGGCAATTTTAGGCAAAATTAGGCAATTCTGAGCAACAAGCAGAGTGTAGGAAGATGAAAAAAAGGTGGCATTCTAATGTGCATTTTACATCAGTTGAGGTTTGAACTCACAATTTCTGGCACAAGAGACTCTGCATATTGACTGATAGCTAAGCCAAATAAACAGGGAAAAGAGACAAGGGATAACAGGGAAACGTGTTGATAAAGAGTATTTGTCTCTTCCCAAAACTCCCTGAATCATAATTATTTTAACCTTAGTAGTCTCTAATCCACATAGCATGATACCTGAACATAAGGCTTTCACATTTGAAAGTCCATCCTGTCTTAGCTGAGGCTCAAACTCACGACTTCTGACACTGAAGTCCGTCTTTTATCTCACTGAGCTAATTGGCAAGTGACAGTTCATGTGTGGCTTCACAAATTGACTAAGCCAAGGATCAGGGTGCCAGGCAGCAGCCATCCATGCCATGGAAAAGCACATTTCAAAGTGAAAGTTCCAAAGCTGTTGCACATATGGTTGATTTGTTGTGAATTTTCAAAGTTTTGAAATTTAGAGGCTTGCTGTAGCGCCACCATCAGGACTATTGTCTTGTGTTTCCAGTTGAGGACATCTGGCATGGGACTGGAACTTTGTGAAAAGTTTGGATAGATTTCTCATATGGAAATGTTGTACAAGCTGAGGCTTGAACTCACAACCTTCAACACCAAGAACCATCCTCTATCTCACTGAGCTAATTGGCAAATGGAAACACCACTTGTAGCTTCACAAATTGACTAAGTCAGTCACCTGTGTGCAAGACAGCAGCTGTTAGCATGTAAAGGCAGATTTCAAATGGCTGTCAAAAATTCAGTTATTGAGACAAAAATCCCAAAATACACAAATTGCATCTACACAGCATGGAGATGTTGGTCATTAGTTTTTAACAGTGATTTATTGGCTCCAAAAGTGAAAAACTGATGTTTAAAAATGCCATTTTTGCATTGATTCCAATTGTTCGCATGAGAGTGAAATTCAAAATGCTGTCAAAAATTCAGTTTTTGAGATAAAATTCTGATATTTTCCAAACATCATCCACCATGACTCCAAAATTTTGTCATTTTTTTTCATGAACATTGAAAATGTATTTAGCAAGAATTTGCAAGTATATGTTTATAATACCGTTTACAGTCAAACATTTTGATGCACTGTAGGCTCAATTTTCCATAAATCAAAAATCTGTGTGGATCGTTTGTGTAGGACAGTCTGAAGATGCTCTGTAGCAAGTTTGGTGTCAATTGAGCAAAAATTGTGGGAGGAGATAGGTTTAATAAGTTTTACAGTTTTTGAAAAAAACAGAGTGATGGACTTCATAATTTGCAATAGGTTTAAATATACAAAAGTTTCTTCAGTATTGGGGCTACAGTTGTTAAGTTGTTAATCTGTAGCACATATGGTTGATTTGTTATGAATTTTCAAAATTTTGAACTTTAGAGGCTTGCTGTAGCGCCACCATCAGGACTATTGGCCTGTTTTTGCAGCTGAGGCAATCTGACATGGGACTGGACCTTTGTGCAAAGTTTGGTCATTTTTCGTGCATGGGAAGTAGGATTTCCTCGGAAGAAGAAGAAAAGAAAGAAAGAAGAACATGCAGGATTACAATAGGGTCCTGGCAGCTTAGGCTGCCTGGCCCCTAGTAATGCTTATAATCAGTTATTTAAGCAATACATCACGACAGGCCACAGCTAAGGGGGTTTTCCGCTCCGCGTCGGGCCGAAGAGCGCCCCTTAGCTGTGGTATAATGAGCGTATATCACGGACTGGAGTGATGTATTGCTTTTATAAAACGGTTACCAATAATAGCAATATGAAAGAGGAATACACAATAATTTTCATGTAGTTTTTAGTTAAACAGAAATACATATTATCTAATAAAATAGCCCCGCTGTGAAAAAAATAGTCCCACCTCTCCATACGTTAGCTCTGCATGTCGTCTATTCCTCACCTTTTTTTCGGGAGAAAGTCACTGCTCAATCAACTCTACCATTGTTAACCCTATCTGGAGGTGAAAGTTAACCTTAAACATGTGAATTCAACTAATTTAGTCTATTTGTTAACGTTGTCAAAACACCGCAGCAACTTTTTGCTACCTACTGTAACAGTTTGTTGTCATGGATACATTGTTGCTTCTCTGACAATCAGCCCCGTAACGTAACTATGAGTGAGTGGTCCGGAAGAATCCACCCAAAACCTCAATGAATGAGAGTTTTTTTAAAATAGTTTTAGCTTTGAGTGATCACTGACTTTATTAAGCCGACTATATGTGACATCGCGGCAGGCACCTGGAGACGCAGCAGTGTCATCTGAATATCATGACTTTAAAAGCACCAAATTACTTGCCTTAACGAATTTCGTTAGTAAATAATGCGCAGAATTGTAAAATATCATTTCCATGAGGCTGTTCAATCAGACAGTGACAGATCACCCTATAGAGCCCTAAGTGTCATAGTCGCTGTTGTGATGGTTTTGGATCCGTGTAGCTTGGAGTGAGACGACAGGCAGAAACTCAAGGCCACAGAAGTGCGGGATTTCACAAATGCTCGTCGTTTATTTTTACATCAACTTAAAACACTCCAACCTTACCAAGCCCGGTTGTACGGCTACTATATTTTCATACATGAACAAAATAGTTACCACACGAACTTAATACCATCACGGTTGAGCCGAGAGGAGGAAGGAAGGTAGGAGCTCGCAAAAATACATCCGACCACCATTGGGTACACTCTCAACTAACTCAAATCGTAACAGACGCTGCTTGATGACGTTGCTGCTAAGTGACACATCTTAAAGGCACATTTCATATATTCGACTGTTACATATTCCCCCCTGGTAAGACAAAGGCTGCCCCCAGCCGTACGCACTGAGATACAGTCTGAACCAAGTATACCCGTCACACATGACGACGCAACTAAGCTGTCAGGACCAGAGTGACACACAGTGAATCATTTAGGAAACTGGCATAAATGTCAGTACCAAGCAGAATGAAAGGCCACAGTGCACAAAAAGAAATAAAATCAAAACTCAGGTTTACAGACAAGCACATTATGAAATTCCCTGTTTTTTTTTGTTTGTTTTTTTCTCTTTTTTTTTTTTTTTTTTTTTTTTTTTTTTGAAAGAACACAACAAAACAACGATTAACCCGTTAAGGTCCTATAACAACTCTGGTTGAGCAGAAAACAACAAACCTCTACCCACTGGAGGGCAGCATATAAAAATCCAAACCACTGCTAAACAACAGACATGACAACATAGAAAATTGAGCTTAGTCAAAGTCAAGTCTGGCAGTATGGTAAGGATTGGTCCATCTGTTGTCTGACCATCCTGAGGTGACTCTGGGGTTCCGTCTGGGCCTCAGGCTGTAGTGACTAGAAAGATCAGAGTCAGGGTCGGTCAGTGGTGGGTCAAGATCAGTGTTCATTACATCATTCTCAATTGTGTCATCAGGCTCTTGGGCAGAGCGCTGAGCAGGGTGGGTGGGGGGTCAGAATCAACATCGTGGACATGTGTGACATCAGGCTCGAGACTGCTCTCTGACAAGCCAGGGTTTTGCTCGTCAGAGTCCGTACTTCTCCTGTGCTTACTGGCTGAGGCTGTGGCCCAGGTATGGAATGGCAGCAGATTCACCACATGAAAAACTCCAGCCTCTTCTCCAGTGTCTGCTTTAGTGAGGCTGTAGTTCACGTCTGACAGTCTCTGGGAAATGCGGTATGGGCCAGCATACAGCGGGGCCAGTTTAGCTGTGAAATTAGTCAGTGCATCTGACCTTGGGTGGGTCTTCACTCTGACAAGCTCTCCAATCCTGAAGGAGACCTGACGCCGTCGCAGGTCATAATAATGTTTCTGGCGATCGTGACTCTCAGAAAGCACCGCACGAGCATGATCGTGTGCTTCCTGGAGCGAGGCTCTCAAGCATTCTGGGTAAGGGACTCCGGGGTCATCCATTCCGTCATGTGTGGGCTGGGTGACAAGGTCAAGTGGGGTTTCCAGCTCCCGTCCGTACAACATCATGGAGGGGCTGAGACCTGTGCTCTCATGAGGCGTGGTGCGCAATGCAAAACAGATCTGAGGAATGAATTTGTCCCATGATGTGTGTTTATCTCCCACATATGCCCGAATGGCAGTTTTTAGGGTACGATTGACACGTTCAGTTGCATTTGTCTGCGGGTGATAGGCAGTAGTGAGTCTGTGCTCAGTCCCGAGCGTTGACACAACATGTTCAAAGAGGTCGCTCACGAATGGTGTCCCTCTGTCGGATATGAGGTATGACGGAGCACCATGTCGGGCAAAAATGTCAGTGATGAACCTGTTAGCCGCGACCTGAGCAGTTGCTTCTTTCACTGCACTCACCTCGATCCATTTTGAAAAGTAATCCACAAAGACGAGGATGTAAGCGTTACCGCTTGGTGTGCGAGGCAGTGGGCCGACATAGTCCACGCCGGTGTACTCCCAGGGTCTTTGAGGGTGGATGGGGACCATGAGGCCGGCTGGCTTTCTCTGACTCGGCTTAGTGGTTTGACACACAACACAAGAGACTACATAGTTCTTGATGTCAGAGGCCATGTTCGGCCAAAAGAACCTGAGGCGCAGACGTGCCAGTGTTTTAGCAACCCCCAAATGACCAGCTGTAGGGTGATCGTGGTAGTAGTTCAGCAGACATCCTCGTATGGCTGTAGGAGCATAGAGTTTCAGTTGTTTTAGTGGGTGTAGGCCACACTTTGTTTTTGGGTCCTGAAAGTAGAGGAGACCATCTTGCACTGCATACTGTAGAGACTCATGGCTGCTATCCACATTGTGATGGCCATCCTCCAGCTGACGAAGCAGCTCGCCAGTCACCGGGTCCTTTAGCTGTAGCTCTCGCACATGTGGGCGGTCTTGCGGCATCACCGGGGGCAGTGAGCGGAGGTCCAGGCTCCCTATTACAGCATATGCAGGCAAGAGATCCATGGGAGAGTCATTTGTAGGAAGAGGGTTCCGTGACAGGGCATCTGGTACTTTGTTACGCTCACCAGGCTTATGGACTATCGTGAAGTCGAAGTCCTGGAGACGGAGAGACCATCGGGCCAGCCTGCCAGAAGGATTTGGACGAGACATCAACCATTTAAGGCTGCTGTGGTCTGTGAATATTGTCACATGGAGGCCCTCGACGTACGGCCTGAAGTGCTCCAAAGCCCATATGACAGCCAAACACTCTTTCTCTGGAGTTGAATATGGTTTCTCCGACTTGTGCACAGCACGGCTGGCATATGCCACAGCAACATCTCTGCCCTCATCATCTCTCTGCATGAGAGCTGCCCCAAGGCCTGCATCACATGCATCCGCATGTATGAAGAAAGGACGAGAAAAGTCTGGGAACCTGAGGACAGGCGCTGAGGTTATGCTGCTTTTCAGGAGATCCATGGCGGTTTTGCAGTTGTTGTCCCAGTTGAACAGGGCGTCTTTCTTTGTGAGGGCAAAAAGTGGTTCAGCATGTTTGGCATAGTCCTGTACAAAGCGACGGTAATAACCTGTCAGGCCAAGAAACTGCCGCACCTGCTTCACAGTGGACGGTACCTTGAACTCCGTCACCGCTCTCACTTTGTCCGGGTCAGGGTGGATGCCTGAGGGGGTGACACAGTAGCCAAGGAAAGTCAGGTCACTGAGGCAGAACTGACTCTTGCTCAGTTTTAGGGTGAGGCCGGCTGATTTCAGTCTGGCGAACACCTCATTTAGGTCCGCCAGATGTTGTTTGAAGGTGGGAGAGGCTACGACAATGTCGTCGAGATAGACAGCACAGGACTTGTATATGAGACCGGAAAGGACAGAGTTCATCAGCCTCTGAAAAGTGGCTGGCGCATTACAAAGGCCGAAGGGGAGGACCTTGAATTGGAACAGTCCACAGTGTGTGATGAACGCAGTTTTTGGCTTGGACTCCTCGGCAACAGCCACCTGCCAATAACCTCGAGCAAGGTCCAGAGTGGTGAGAAATTTTCCCCTAGACAGGAAGTCAAGAGACTCGTCAACTCGAGGAAGGGGATAGGAGTCTTTCACAGTCAGTTGATTGAGGCCTCGAAAGTCTACACAGAACCGTGGGTCACGAGGGGGCCTGTTCACGATGACCACCGGGGCGGCCCAGGGTCCTGATGCTGGTTCGATGATGTCATCCTGCAGCATTTTTTCTATCTGCTCCTCTATGATTTGTTTCTTAACAGGAGACGTGCGATAAGGGGGAAGGTTGACAGGCTTTGCATCTCCCGTGACAATGGCATGTTCAGCGAGGGAGGTGCGACCAAGATTCCCGCTGAACAGATCACTGTAGCCTTCAAGCAGCTGTAACAGCTCCGTTTTTTCATCATCCACCAAGTTTGCCTGCTCTATTTTGTCATGAAGGGCAGACGGTGAAACACTGAGAGGCATTATGGTTTCCCCTGACAGGTAAGTTGCATCCAGGCTGTCTTCCTCAAGTTCATCAAAGTAGGGCGGGTTATCATCCATGAGCACAGTTCTTGTGGGTACATGTATGGTGATAGATGCACGTTTCATGAAGTCCATTCCCATAACCAGGGGAGAGGAAAGGTCAGGGATAATAGCAAATTTTTGATAGAAACGTCTATTCATAAATCCGATAGTCAACCACGTGGTTCCTGATGGGGTGCAGGGGGCATTATTTGCAAGCCGGGTGGTGGGCCTGACCATGTGGTGGCTGGGGATCGGATTTGAACATTTTCAGGGACTAAGTCTGCTCTCACGGCAGAGAGTGTGGCACCTGTATCGAAAGTGGCATCTATTGCAGCACCTCTAAAGTTCACTTTTGCTTTGAGTGGGGTGTTCCAGGATGACTCTGAAGTCTGATCTTCCACGTGACCAAGTACATGCTGATCATCTGGGGTGGATGAAAGAGAGGGAGGCGGATCTAGTGACCGGGGGGAGGGTTGCCTCTGCGAAATGTCCTCCCCCCTGGGAAGTTTCCCTGCTTTCTACTGAAGGGCCTTGTCCCTGCCACAGCATTTTCATTTTCAGCCCCCGCGGCATCAGTGTCAGGACTTTGGTTAGGAGGTGGGGCTTGTGGTGGCTCAAAGGTGGACTTAGAGGGATGAGGGGGTCCTCGGGGGGTTGTAGAGCAGTTAGGGCAGGTGCGGGAAGTGAAGCCTGGCATGGAGCACTTGAAACAATAAGTCTCTCTGTCTGGCTTACTGTTTGTATGAGCACGAGGTGGTTGCAGGGAGTTGGGGCCAAGGACAGAGTGAAGTTCATGTGCTCGGAGCATCAGTTCAATGATCGATTTGACAGGTGTACCATAAAGTGCAACTCTATACTTTTCAAGAGCATGTTTACAGATAAGCTCAATTTGTTCCTGCTCTGAGGGCGGACTTTTCAGTTTCTTGAATTCGCTGAGCATGTGAGCAACGAATGTAGGGAGGGGCTCCTCAGGTCTCTGGATGCGGTCTAAGATGCCTCTCATGATACGCTCTTGATTATCAGCAGGTAGGAAAACCACTCTGAATAGTTCACAGAAGTTAGCCCAAGTGACAACATGAGTGTTGAGTACTCCAAACCACTTTCTTGGTTCTTTGGCTAGGAAACGTGGCAGCTCCCTGATGATCTGGGCATCTGTTAAGTCTAAGGAAGATCTGTATGTATTAACAGAGTTCAACCAGTCTTCTGGATGCATCGTGCCATCTCCAGCAAACACAGGGGGCTCCAGTTTAGCTTGGTGTAGTGCAGCTGCAAGGACTTTGGAGGTATTGCTCAGGTCGAGAGAATCTGGCTGAAGACGAGACACAGCTTTAATAGTTGGAGCGTGATCAGGTGTCACCGTATCAGAATAATGAGGCATCTTGCCGGGGAGGTTAGGTGCATAAGGTGTCGAAGCAGCCACTGGAGCAGGAGTGGTAGGTGGAGCTATGGGGTCTGCCCTGCTGGTTCTGTCCCAGTGCTGCAAGATACGTTTTTGTAAATCCAGAGAGTCACGTAAACACATCTGAAGCATCTCCACTTCGGCTTGCAAGGTTTCCAATTTCAGTTCAAGGCCAGTAGTGGGCTGACTTGGTGCGGCTCGAGGTGGAAGGGGCATGAAGTCGGTGTCAATGTCAAGGTCTGATAAGTCAGGATGAGTTGCCATTATACACTTTTTGTTTTAGAGGTTCAAATAACGGCTAGCTTATAGTGTAATCCAGCTATTAACAACTATAACTAGGGTTTGCATAACCACATAGTCTGGTAGCATAATGTGAGGAGGCATACACATTAAACAGTACTCCCTTAAAAATAATCCTCTGCAAAAGGAGAAAACTGTAACTGAAAGCACCCACTAGAGTTAATGCAAGAAAAAAAATGAAAGATAGCATTAGCATCAAAATAACACTTCTCTTGCAAATGAATGAATAATGCTACTCAGTACATAGGAGATGGATAAAGTCACAAAATAAGTGTAATTCACGAACGCATTATGCCACTCACAGTCCGTATGGATATTTTCTCACAGATGTAACCATAAAGTGTATTTTTTTTTCTTTTCTTTTTTTTTTTTTTTTTTTTTTTAAATAGTCATTAAATTTCACAGTCCGTGCACTTTCACCTACTTCCGCAAAGACGGTCCAGGCAGGAACAGAAATCCGCGGGCGGAGGCGCTGGAGAGCAGCAGGTGATCGGGAAGGAGGAGCGGAAAGTTTTTATGGAGATCTGAAGAGCCGTCACGCACAGTCTATGGGAGCCAGTCGTTACCGCTGACCAGGAGCCGCAGTCATTCCAACCGTAACATCCGCAGTAGTATCTTGAGGGAAGCTCCGCGGCCCGTCGCTTCAAACCGGTCCAGAAATGATGAAAAGTTCAGATGCAAGCGGTGTCTCTCCTGCCGTCTGCGCTGCGACACTGCCTTGCCTGCTCGTCCGTACCTTTGATGTCGCCGCCGGCAACGTGGTTAAGTCCAAATCAGTCCAAAAAAAGGTAAAAGAAGCCAATGAAAATAGCTCTGCTTTATATGTTAGCACTGGTCGTCGATGAAAGGTCCAAGGAAGTTGTTTCGGGCGCCACTTGTGATGGTTTTGGATCCGTGTAGCTTGGAATGAGACGACAGGCAGAAACTCAAGGCCACAGAAGTGCGGGATTTCACAAATGCTCGTCGTTTATTTTTACATCAACTTAAAGCACTCCAACCTTACCAAGCCCGGTTGTACGGCTACTATATTTTCATACATGAACAAAATAGTTACCACACGAACTTAATACCATCACGGTTGAGCCGAGAGGAGGAAGGAAGGTAGGAGCTCGCAAAAATACATCCGACCACCATTGGGTACACTCTCAACTAACTCAAATCGTAACAGACGCTGCTTGATGACGTTGCTGCTAAGTGACACATCTTAAAGGCACATTTCATATATTCGACTGTTACACTGTCAAGGTGCTGATCCTGTGACTGTCATTATACGGGAGCTGTCCGTGGTCCGCTATTTGACTCCTAATTACTCATTGACGCACAGTGCAGGATTTTATAATCTAATCTAATAATAATACGGACACATGTTTAAACATGTTTAACATGTTTAAATGTTGTTAATGCCGTCAAAAAATAAACATCAAAACTGGCTACTTTTTGCTGCGTACTGTAACAGTTGGTTGTTGTCATGGAAACATTGTTGCTTCCCTGAAGCGGAGTGATATGCTGTGATAAGGCTTTTTAGAATAGTAGCTGTGGTATACGCTCATTATATCACAGTTAACAGCCAATCAGATTGCCGGATTTCACCTTTCCGTTTTATAATTCTTCACAAGCTCTGTGTGACACCGAAGGACATAAATATTCACATCAGAATCATTAAAGTGCTGCAGAGACTTCTGTCAGTCAGAATTTGATTTCCCTGTGTGGGTCCTGATGATGCAGGAGGACAATCACCGTCCAATTAACATCACTCCGCGTAGGATATATCAATGTATCCTCGCTCTGAGCTCCTCCAGAAGTTTCCTCTCTCCTCATCTCCTCCGGGTGCATTTAAGCAATTGAAAGATCCTTCATCGTGACGGAGGGGAAACGACTTCCAGGTTGACAGAGGAGACAAGGAGGCAGAATTCAACGTAATGAAAAGCACCCATAGTAGAACCCAAAGTGGTTACAATGCTGATATTAATAAGACCTTTTAATCACTCTAACAATGGTGGCACAAATATGAATACTAAAGTCAGAAGTGGTGGAAACAGTTTGTAATAGTACACGCAGTATTAGCAGCAGTAGCTGTAGCAATACAAGTACTGTAAGAAAGAAGTAGCATAAAAAGTTTTAGCTATATTAGTAGCAGCTGCATTCATCAGTTCATCTGTCTGTCATCTTCCTGCCGGGGGGAACAAACGAGCGAACACATCCTCTCATTATGAAAAAGCTAACAAACAGAGCATATCTTCTTATTAAAAGGAGAACATCACTTATTAATGCACATATGTGAAATGATGCCAGCTACTCCCTCCCACCTACAGTCACTTATAATAACAAAAGGTCTCAGATCATTTGATCATCGCAAATTTTTAGTGGTGTAGGAAGGAACAGCTCATGCATCAGGACGTGAAACATTTACACGGCCGGCTGCCACCAGTAATAACTGTGAAAACCTAAGAACATTATGAATCCTTTTGAAGACTGGGATGGAGCAAACACCCGCACTGTGTCAGCTCAGAGTAATGAAAGAGAACACTGCAGAAACGGAGGCTGGGATGGACGGAGCGGAGGGATGGAGGGATGGAGAAATGAGGAGGTGAAGGTGGAGGAGCAGAAGGGCTTTAAATTATTAAAAAAAGAGGACATGTTCTCTACTCACCCCTTACGCATCAGCTCAAACACTGTCAGGAAAGAGGAGGGAGAAGGAAATAGGAACACAATTTATTCATTCATTCATTCATTCAGCTGGGGTTGACCACTGCTCCAACACCCCAGCATCGCATTATCCAGTTACATTAAATTAGCTGAACGTGGCACATTAAGCCCACAGAGGGTTTGACGTGTCACACTGACTGTGACCTGGCACTGCTGATGGAAGATCTCTGCATAATGTGTGTGAACCCTGAGGTGATGTGGAGGGAAGCAAGGGCCGGTCTGAATTATGAATGTATTATACAGTACCAACACTTGTTGGTGGCATATGTGCTGAGCCCCAGAGGCTGAGAGTGGGCAAAAATAGACTGAAAGGAGAAAATATGGTGTGCGTACCCATGTGAAGGTTGTCCTCCGCTGGATCGTCCAGCACCTGCAACATTAACATAATCAGAATGAATGGAGACTTTCCAGTTTGAAAACATCAAGGTCCTGCACTGAAGGTACAGGTGGGCATGAAAAATATTAAAATTAACATGGAACACTTCTCCTCGGGTACATTTAGAGAGCTGACAGTTTGCATTCAGGACCGATTCCTTTCTTCCTTACAAAGTCCTGAGCAGAGTTATAAAAGGGCATAATGATGACAGCAGCCTTGATACCTTAAAAATTGGTTGAAAATTACCTTTTGCCTCCACTTTGTTCTCATTAAAGCAGCTTGTAATTCTCAACAGTTAAGACACTGGCAGGAGCTGGAATTTAAAACACCAGCTTTGGACAGTTTGTGCAAATTCACAAGACAACAGTTCATGGCTGGATTAACCTGCTACAGGGCCCTGGGGCTGAAGTGAGCTGCAGGGGCCCTTTTAGCCCCAGGTCTTCTGGCTGTTTGTTCAATGTGTAGAATTCAAACTAATATTGAAGGACACTACTACTATGAAGATGATAAAAACAAACAAGCAAAAAAAAAAAAAGAAAAAAAAAAAAAAAAGACAGTTATAATCATTATTTATTTCCCTATTTGTACTTTAAGTTAATCATTGATAACTAATAACTAATAATACTAATAACTTAACAGCTGTGCACTACTGACTGTCCTACAATAACTATGTGCAATAATTCACATGTGCAATAGTGACTTGAATTAACAATAACTTGTGCAATAACTCATGTGCAATACATTGTTATTACACCATTATTACACCATTAATGTTATTACATCATTAAATATGATTGTAGCTCCATGTACATTTTTGTACATAACTTTACAGCCATTCATGTGTTTCTACTCATTGTTTATTTTCCATATATTGCAGTTTTAGATTTATATATTGCTGTTACATACTATTGATAAGGCACATGCACCATTACACACTTCTTGTAATTGTTATATTATCTCTTTTATTGTAGTAGAATGTATATATTTTTACATACTTCTTATTTTCTATTCTTATAATTCTGTATACTTAAAAACAAACAAACAAATAAGTGGATTTTGACAAAGTCAAACAGTATAACATGGATACTCTCCACATAAAAACTGAAAAAAAAAGAAAAACTCTGACAGTGGCTGGAAAAACATACTCTTTCTCCGCCATTGAGAAAGAGTAGATCTGGCCCCGCCCACCACTGCACTAGGTTGAAAAAGCAATCTGCATCAAGATGGCTAGCATTTGGCTAGCATTAGCACTAGCATTAGAGGAAACATCAGAGAGATTCAGCAATACATGTTTGAGCCAGCTGTATCAGAATGGGAAGTGTAGTTTGCAATTTTGATGTGTTATGTTGTTTGTTATCTTGTAACTGGCAGTGACCGACACAGCTAATGCTAACTCTCACAGTCTGTACTGCTGGAGGTGTCCTGTTTCTTTTCCTGAATTTGCGTATTGGCTTTAAAATTTGTTATGTACCAAATCTAGCTTGCCCCAAGTACATTTGAAAGTCAGGTCTTAGGGAAGTCTCCCCCTGCAGAGGAATGTAAGAACACCTCTCTGGTGACAAACTTTTCACAGATTCAAGTTGGTATAGTCAAGGTCGACACTTCAGGAGACACAAAAATGAGAAAAACACATTTTCAAGTGTGGGGAATCTCAAAGTGTGTTTACAGGGCCTGGGGAGAGTACTTCTGCATGTGAAAATAAGATGTATAAAGCTTTTTGCAGCTCCACAAGGAGCTGCACAAATTCTGATAAATTGCCTTCAGTGATGTCATTTGAGTCAGCACAAGTTGGGACTGAAGATGACAAGTTTGAAAATAAAAAAAAGATCTGAGAGCTCTGGAGTTGGAAATACGCAAGTTAACCGGACCTCTGTAGCCCGCTGCTCATCTCTGCTTGAGGCTGGAGGCACCAGGCTACAGTCGCTGCTACTAGTTTAACTCACACAACTATCTGTGGTAAAGCTGAATTGTGGGTATTCACGCCCCATGTTTTGACAACTACAACTGTGTCTCAGGTTAAAGGAGAGTTCTTTAATTATAATTTTTGGATTTGCACTCTTTCTTGTACTTCCTATATTCTTTTCTCTTTCTTTCTTTTAACTGTATTTTTAATATTTTAAATGTCTAATTTTTAAATTTTTTTAATGTTTTCTTTTTACATTTTCTGCTCTTACTGTTAAATGTTCTGTCTTTATGTAAAGCACATTGAGTTGCCTATTGGTATGAAATGCGCTATATAAATAAAGATGCCTTGCCTTGCCTTGCCTTCTGTTTGAGGAGTCATGTTGGCAGTGCCTACATGTACCAGCCTGCATTGCATGGGAGCTTCTGTCACCCACACACATGTTGCCGTGTATCACCACCCTAGCATGCAGCTATGACTTTATTGGCTAAAATATAACATTAGGTGACAAAAATCCTCCTCTAGCACGCCCCCTGGTGCCCAGCAGATGAGACTAGAAATCAAAGCTGAAATAGCGTGTAGTTCTTCCTCAACACCAACTACATCACTGTGACACCACCAGGGGTGAAACTAGATTAAAGTTCTTGCTGATACTATTATAACTTTTATTGCTTCATATTGTTCTCCTACCCCCCCCCCCAACAATGGGCACATAGATGAAAGAAGCAGAGATGAAGAGACAATAAGTAAAATGTTTCCAGACCAGAACCAAAGTGTTTTGATTTGATGAAAACTTGGAGGTGATCTTAAGTATTTTTTAATCAAAATGCTTTGTTTCTGGTTTGGTTGTGAAAAAAATCCAAAGTATGTAAAGTAAGTAGAGTTCCGGAAGTAAGAATGCACATATGCACCTTTATTATGCTCAAGTTGCAACCAATGGAAATCAAATAGTTTGTCTGACCTGGTGTCTGTGTTCTTGGAATAAAGCCGAACATCATGAATCATATTTTGTTTGTCATTTTATTTGGGAGAATTTTGCAAGAAATGACCCGATAGCCTGGATGTCAGACAGGCAGCTGCAGCTGAAGTTGACGTTAGCCAGTTTTAGCAGGGTTCCCTCCAGCACAGATTAAAAACCCACAGGTCTGTGCTGAGCACAAATACACTGGAACAACTTAAAGCAATTTGTAAGAAAACTAAATGTTGTTCATGCTGACCTCATGTTATCAGAGGTGTTTTCTCGTAGGAAATGCGATCATGAGGGGTTGCTATATGTGGGTTTGGCAGGCAGCTGCTGTGCCCGCTTCCTGGCAGTGGTGGACTGGAATAAAAAGGGCACCAGTTTGTATGCTGTGGGGCATCAGTGCACCAAAAGTCGTGATGCATTTATGGTGAAACAGTTCCAATCCCTGGTTTGGACTAAACTTGTTCCATTGTCTGATTTACAACAACAACAAATACTGCATCTGTATAATAAAACACACAGGGAAGTATTTAACCATTTAAAGGTTCATAAAGGCAACTCATTTTCTTGCATTCAGGGCAGCCTATATGACACTGCGTTGCATTTTCTCCTCTGGAAAGCTCCCTGGAGGGCACTTTATCATGATTCATCTAGCATAGGGGCATCAAAAAGGACAGAGTTTCCCAATCCTGATCCTCAGGGCCCACCGCCCTGCATGCTTTAAGATGTTTCCCTGCTCCAACACGTCTGATTCAGATGATCATCTCATCATAAAGCCTCTGCAGAAGACTGATGACGACCTGTTCATTTGAATCAGGTGTGTTGGAGGACGGAAACATATAAAATATGCAGGGCAATGGGCCCTGAAGTGGTCCTGTGGTCGAGGACTGGTCTGGCAAACAAGGATTAGGAAACGCTGCAATAGGGAACTTTCATAATTTGTTTATTTCTGACCATGGGGAAATCCCGGCACTGTGTACTGGACATCACCGGATGCAGGAACACCAACAGATTTAGCAGCAGGAGAGCTCAGTATAGTAGCACTGAGGATTTTATTACTTTAACGGACTACATTTACCATCAACACTGACTGGACATCCACATGAAAAGTGCCAAATTCTCCCTTTAATGAACACAGGTGTTCCCACTGGACCACATGGCCCATGCTTTCCTTCTGCAAGGTAAGTGTTCACAGGCTCTCAGAAACCATCCTTCCATCCAGAGCAGGAGTCTGCAACCTGCAGCTCTTTTGCCCCTCTCCAGTGGCTTGCTGTGGCTTTGGCAAAAAAATTCAATGGAAATGAGAAAAGGGTGCTTTGTTAACATTTGAATTTTCATTTATCGTGGTTGTGGGTCTAAAGTAGGAATGATTAATTGAGGATCAGTTGGTAAGAATTTGGTTGATTAAGTAAAATGTCATCAATATACTATCAAATAAAGACAAATTGAAATATACAAAATACAAAATGAAATATAAGATTATTTTTATGAGTGTGCTCCAATGTTATCTGATATTCAAGATATGTGTTTAATATGTCGGCCTTTTGCCATTCACATGGCTGTAATACTGTCAGAGAATGTGCAATATGTTGCTGGGGAAGTAAAGCTTTGATTGAGGAGGAAAAAAATGCATTTGATGATCGATTTAGGAAAGTACTACAATTTGCAACCCTGGTATTGATAGTTATCTTCAGACCCATTTTTATAGACTTACTTTTATGTGATGTTGTTTCAAATATTTTAATCTTATTCTTTTATTTGTACTTATTTATATTGACATTACATGATGTTGTCTTATTTCATTCCTTTTATTTATTTATATTGACTAGAGAACATCATGTTTCTTATTCTTAGTGTCATGTTTTTCTTGTTTTCCTGTTCTTATCTCTTTTACTGTTTTGTCTTATTTTCTGATGTTTTAGTGTCTTTTGTTTTCGTCTTAGTTTTCATTGTCTTAGTTTTCATCTTAGTTTTAATTTTAGCTTAATTTTTTGTTACTCCAGTTTGGCCTTATTGTGTTGACCCACTGCTGTTATTTTGCCTCTGGGGTATCCTGCTCTTTTGCTTTGTCTGACAAAGCACTTCATAAACTCTGTTTTTAAAGGTGCTATATAAATAAGTTTATTATTATTATTATTATTATTATTATTATTATTATTATTATTATAGTTTAAAGTGATTCTTACATTTTCCAAGTGTAAAAATGTGTAGCCTATACACACAAAAAAAGCTTAAATATTTCGTCAACTAAAATGAGCGTACAGCTTTTCCTGGAAATTTTGAAGGTGGCTAGAGCCGAATTTAAAAGGAAACGAGAGAAATTAATAGTTGCAGCTCCAAACAGATTGTTTGATTTTTTTTTTTGGCCAAAAATGGCTCTTTTGATGATTAAGGGAGCACACTCCAGATCTAGAGCTTGAGATCTGTGCCCGAACCTGGTGGGACCCAGTGGGTTCGGGTTGGGTCGGGCACATAATATTCTCACATATTTCATGGGCTCACGTCAGGTCTGGGCTGTACTATATTTATTTATTTTCATTTTTTTTCCCCAATTTCGTTGTTGTCAATCCCAATTCCCTGGATGTATTGTCCCTGTAACTGAAAACCCTTATTATTTTTTTCACAGAGAGAAGCTTGTTAAGAAAATTGTCGGGCTGTAGTCGGGTTTGGGCTGAAATATGCTAATGAGGGTCAGGTTTGGGTAAGTTTCAGACAGAATTTTTTCAGTACCTGGCCTCGACGGCCTCAACTTTTCAGGCCTGGTTAAAGTGCTGCCCTGATCTAGTGCTTCTGTTTAAATACAACATCCTGGTCAAGCGCCACACAGTGCACACATTACTGGGAAAACAAGGACCTCTAAAGCAACAGGGACACTGTTTACTCACGTCCAGTTTGACAGGACATGAGACAGTCAAGAGGTGAATGTTTGCTCATACTACTGAACATGTTTGCTTTATTAAATACTGCTTTATTCACATTGTTTTCTCCCTTTGTTCTATGTAAAAAAGCTATAAACAGTAAATGAGCTGCTGTGTACAAAGTGAAAACCATTAGTAGCCTTGTCATTTTTTTAACATCTGTTGATTAAGATGCATTTAAAGGCTGTCTCGGTTTATGGGGAAATGAGCTTGTCTTCTCTCATAACAAAAGCATTCCTTGGTGAGAGCGGGGCCAGTTTTACTTTCTCTTCCCAACCATCTGTGACAAATGACCAGATCACTTTCATCAGTTTTAATCTGCTCCACTCTGCGTCTGCTTTAATGTTTCAAAACGAGAGAAAAAGTCTCTTCATAATTAGATGGACTGGACTGCAGTCTCACAGGAATCGGTTGGAACGCCGTAATGAATGTGATCCTGACCCGAGCACAGCCCATTTTAAATGGATGAACAGGGAGCGATGGAGAGGAGGAAAGCAGGTTTTCCCACTGCCCACGGTATGAGTGTGAGAGAGAGGGTGGACAAATAAGGGAGGAGAGGAGTGTGTATGTGTGTATGTGTGTGTGTGTGTGTGTGTGTGTGTGTGTGTGTGTGTGTGTGTTGTATGCTGGTGTGAGCACAGGAGCAGAAGTACTTGCCTTTTACTTAAAAACTCCTTTATATTTCTGGCACACTCTACACCCAAGCAAGCCAGACAGCTTTCCCACTGACTGACTCCCTGAGCTTAACTCCCGACCACGCCGACCAGTGCCCCCGCCATCTGGCCCAGATTGAAAAACACTCTGATGATATCACAAGGGAGCGGCGGGCATCTCGAGTCACATCTTCAAAAGCGGTGATCATTTTTCATAAACAACCGCCTCTGTAGAAACTGAAAGCTATCCATCTTTAAAATTCCCCAACTCACTCTGAGAGCGCTGCTAAGAATCCATTTACAGGGCTGGAGCTTTGTTCACCCCGAACACGTCGCCTAAACATCATGAAGGTCCAGTGACAGAAGTGTGATGAATGTGTTGGAGGGCAGAACCTCCAGTCTCATTTCCCCTTCATGTTTCCTGGCAGCACAGGGTTTTATCCACATTTTTGCTCTGACTTAAACCGATACCACATAAATACAAAGCAGGGAAGGTGATCTGAAGATCAGGATAATCCTGACCACAATGTTAAACCTGTTGTAGATGTCCACCTGCTATTATCAGAAAAACAATTCTGACGCATGCAAGATGCCAATTTTTATTTAACTCCTAATGCCAACAAAATGAAGAGCAAGTGTAGAACATGATTTACTGAGGATGATACTGATGTGCAGGGGTGGAAGTAACTAATTACAAATTACTGTAATCAAGTTGTTTTTCAGGGTACTTGTACTTTTATGAGTCGACTCAAGTCTTCAAGTCTTCTTTTCAATTCAGTCATTATCTACTCACCCTCACGCCAATTGAAGGTCAGGTTTAGTTTTTTTAGTCCACAAAACACTGCTGGACTTTCACAGGAAAACCATGCCAACTTGACAAAATAAATGTTATTTCCACCATGTTTTTAGTCTGAATCTTCACTGTAGATCTTTAACTTGGAGCCACATTCATGTTCACAAGCACATTGTCAACTGTGTGTGTGTGGTGTAACAGTGTGCAAAGTGCATGTTGGGGCTTTCGGAGACTTGGATTACACCAGACGAGCAGCATGGAGGCTTTTTACGTTGTTTTTTTTTTTGTTTTTTTTTCTGTTTGAAAACTGGTCACCATTCACTTCCATTGTTTGGGGGATTCTGCAGTTCACTACATGCAAAAAGGAGTTCTTTCTCTGATCATCTATGAAGCCAGGCATAAGAGTGCATGCTTGTGAATTAAAGGTCTACAGCAAAAAGCTGAATTGCTGTAGATAACATGTTCATTCCCATTTGTTGTGAACAATTCATGGACCTCTACTGCACAGATTCTTTCACCAAAATCACATCTGCCAACGCACACCAGTTACATTTTCTAAAGGCTCCAGCCTTTAACATACCATCCAACACTTGATGACATATTTCAGTGGTGGGCTGACTGTCTGACAATACCATCTGTGGTGTTCTGCTACCAGGCTGAACTACAGCTTTTATTTCAACTTCAGCATCCCAAACAGGCAGTACACGTTTTACATAATTTCACTCTGATCATTGTCTACACCGTCCATGCCATAACGTCTATCCAGTTTTAACACAAGTACAGTGAAATGTTCAAGTGCAGTAAGATGTACCTGAGATTCAAACAGGTGAAGAAAAAAAAGGAAATGATGGATGCCAAAAATAATGAGAAATAAATAAAAAGTAATAAAATAAGAAATAAAACTTGGTCTTTGCAGCCTTAATGCATATGTGACACAGTTCCCATATTTTTTGTATCCAAATGTTGTATGTTGGAAGTTCGGGATTCAACCATGTAATTGTGATACTTTTAATCGCAGCCCCCAAGAGTACTAGTAATGGCCCTCCCCTCAAATCCTTCAGGGATCGCTCTGAGAAGAATCACCCTCAGATTTTTGGGGATATCTTGATTGGACACCGCTCTCAGAGCGTCTAACACATCCTTCCAGATGTTATTATGTTTGAACTTAGCTTCTGAATGCAAACACAGCAACCATTTACTTCTCAGGTTCAACAACAACCAAAGACTGTGATGCTCTCACCTCCACCAGCTTGACAATGTTGATGTGGTCCAGTTTTTTAAGGATGGCAATCTCCTGGTAGACCCTCTCCAGGGGTCCTAAGATTTTGGGCTGCTCTCCTTGGGCTGCCTTGGGTCCTCTTGGAGGTGGGCGACCTGCAGACAAACACACAAACACACACAACTTTTCTAACAGGAGTCAGATACAGAAAAGAAAAATCACAGTAAGAGAAACACAACTTGATCTTAAAACTCCACTTCAAGAAGAAGAAATCTTACATTTAAAGTAACCAGCACTGCAGCAGACGTTGCTTTTATTAAGTTACATGCTTATTGTCAGCCCTCTACTCTCTTTACAGTTTGTCCATCATGTTGGAGAGTTTTAAGTGCTGTCTCTCTTTCTTTCTCTATGAAATAATTTATTAATTTATGTTATTTATCCTTTATTCAGCCAGGAAGGTCCCATTGAAACACTAGATCTATTCATGCGTCCTTGAGTCCTTGTCAAGACTGCAGCAAACTAATACAGAAAAACAACAAAAAAGAAATAGCAAAAGAGAAGAATGCTTGGTATGGACTCATACAGGTCATACCAGTGATATCCATCTCACGTTCCACTTCAAGTGAAGCATTATGTAAAACAGCAACATGTTTCCTTCAGGGCAGTTTGTAAAAGACCTTTAAAGGTATTCAAAGACGGGAGTGCTTCTGAGGTAATGGCAGCTCATTCCACACTCAGGGTGAATAAAAAGCAGTTATACCTGTGCTCTGAGTGCACCCCGGAGACATTTAAAAGGCTCTGAACGGTAGAACTTGTGCTATAGTTGCTGGTGTGATGGGATAAAAGGTTGGACATGTAAGTAGATCATTTACCTCAAAGCAACATGTGTATTTGTCTCCTTTGGTACAGACAGGACCATCCTAAAGATTCATATAAAGTGCAATGGTGAACGTGTGAGTCTGCACTTGTTTACAAAATGTAAAGCAGCTTGATATGCAGAATCTAGTTTTCTTGGTAGGACTGAAGTTGTTTGCATGCATGCAAATCCACACATTCATATTCTCCAGACTGGATTATTGTAACTCACTCCTCTCCAGCATCAACCAAAAATCACTCTCACGTCTCCAACTGGTTCAGAGCGCAGCAGTGAGGCTTCTTACTGGTTTTAACAGACGACATGACATCACTACAGTCCTGGCCTGCCTCCATTTGCTCCCTGTGCGTTTTAGAATTGATCTTAAGATTTTACTGATCTCTTTCAAAGCCTGTCTGTTTTTGTGTTGTGTCTTAGTTTTACTTGAATTTTAACTTAATTTATTCTTGCCTCTGTTTGGCCTCATTGTGTTGGTCCTGTGTTGTAATCTGCCTCCTGAGTATCCTCTGTAGCTTTGTCTCTTATAGCACTTTGTAAACTCTGTTTTAAAAGGTGCTGTATAGATAAATAAATTCACTATGTAATTTTAATATCATGTAAAATATTACTTTTCATCATCATGTGGAATAGTTTTTTTTCTATTATGTTTAATAAACATTTTTTTAAACTGTGAACAATGTTACTTTGTAATATCAGGGGCTATAGACGAATCCGGCCATCCGGAAGTTAATAAGCCGCCATTGCTGCAGTGACGTCTCCCTACAGTATGAGTGTGAATGAATGCGAGCTGTCATAAGAGGTTAACAAATTTCTAGTTTTACACGTACTTTTTATGTAACTTTTTATGTGTGTTACTTTTGACAACAATGTCTAGCAAGTCGGGAAGAACCTGTGCAGTTCGGCTGCTCCAACAGTCGAGTCAAACTTCAACTTTGGACAAAAACGTAATGTAAAATACACAAACCTTCACTTCATGAAGATGCTGTCTGAGAGCAGAGATTCTACAGAGATTCACTGAGTGTACAGAGGACCACCATGTGGCACAGTGGATCAAAAACATTAACAAAAAGGAACTTTGGTCATGATAATCTTGAATACCTGATAAAAAATGTGAATTCATATATTTCATTTTAATATATATTACACAATACTTCATCATTTCAATGTGGCAGATGTGGTCTGTTTTTTCTCTTCTTCATTATCTTTCTGGCTGTTGTCACAACCAACATGAAGCGTATGTATGTAACATTTTAAGAACACCATCCTAAAAGGTCCCTTCATCAGTTACTGAGGGCTGCTGTTTAACATCTTCAATCCTGTTATCCATGTTGTCACTATTAGCAAGCAACAACTGACATGGAAGGAAACCCCAGATCTGCAAGATCTTCTTATTCTTATTCTTCTTTTCAATAGATTATCAAAATTTTTTACCAATTTTTCATCAGTTTATATGTCTTGGTATTTGTCTTGCTGTCACAGTTTTGAAACCTGCTCAGGGCTCAACAATAAGGACTGGACCACTGGCCCGGGGCAAGTAAAATGCTACGTCGGGCTGGTAAATCCAAAACAGGAAAGTGATTAAAAAACAATCAAACATTGTTTAGCTTTCAACCTGATGAGTCCTGAACATGCAAGACTCATTATTGAAGCAATTTTTCCTGCAAAAATGACAGAAAATGCTCTTTTCAGCCTCTCAAATCTGAAGATTTGCTGCTTATTATGATATTAAACAAGAGATTTACAGACATCACTATGGACTTTAAGAAACTTGGATGGAAACTTTTAATTTTTTTGACATTTTATAGACAAAATGATTAATCAGGTAATCTAGAAAATAATAAGCAGACTAATCAACAAAGAAAATAATCCTCAGTTGTAGCCCAGATAAAACATAATTAACTGGTCTGTGTTGTTATTTGATAACCGCTAATAAATAAAACAGTTTGCATGGGGATAAATAATCATTTAACAGTAACGCTGAACCCTGTCCTTTACACGATGAATCATTTTTGCAAGAAGATGCAGTCAAGTAAAAATGATTTTATTTAACCTCTCTTGTCACTGACAGATGTTGTCATTAACTGGCACTAAACCTAAGATGACACACCTTCACAGCAGTGTTTGTCATTGTGATTATGTTATTTCCAAGTTAACATCCTTTGCAAACACAGACGGTGAATAGTGAGCGTCTACACAGCCAAACATGTCTCATCCAGTGGTGTGGGTCATTCAAAATACAGTAAGGCTCCGTCTGGCCTCACTCTCAGTAACCTGTAGTGCTGCTACTGAACAACAGACACAAGGTGCTGGTCTAAAGAAAATCCTGGAAGGTGTCCAGGGGGTTTATCTTGGAGTAAACAGAGGAATTGCTCTCACTGAAACTGACAGACTCCCATCTTTCTCTGTGGCTTATTTTTCTCATATTTCTTGTTCAGAATAAAGAGAATAGAATATGACTTACGTGGAAAACCACACTGCTTCATTAACTTCTTCTTGGACACCACCTTCATAGCCTAGGAGAGTGGAAAATGATTTTGATCAGACAACACATTCACATACGGCTCATGTTAAAGGGATAGTTTGGATTTTTTGATGTAGGTTTGTATGAGGTAGTTGGTGATAGTCAGTGTATTACTGGCAGTAGAAGGCGGTTGACACAACCCCAGTAAGGAGAATCAGAGAGGAGCACCAGCACAGAAACTAAGCAGCTGTGGACAGGGCTGCAGCAAAAGGTATTGTAGCCATTTTAAGAGGTCCATCCCAAAAGAAGTTAATATCAGTTTAAGTGTACACTATTACTCAGAATATTTTTACTTTACTTTTACTTTATTTTGCCATTAGACACCCCTTTCTGAGAGGAAACAGCCATTATATGAGCCAAATATTGATCTCCTCAAACCAACCAAACTCCATAGACAAAATCAGTAATTTTACCTCACAGACTGCAGGAGTTGCTGTTCTACCGCTGCTTCAATCTGTTCTGTTTGTTTGTTGAATCTGAACTAACCCTTTCAAACACAGAAGTCACACAATAACACAAGCAAAGTCACAAAATAACACAAACAAACAAAAAAAACAGATCGAGGCAGCGGTAGACCAGCAACTCTCGTGTTCTGCAATGTAAAATGACTAATTTTGACAATGGAGTTTGGTTGGTTTGGAGACTTGGCTTATGGAAGGTTTTTTTTTTTTAAGTGGTTGAAATACCTTTAGTCACTGACCCTGTCCACCGCAGTACATTACTTAGCTTCCGCGCTGGTGCCCCTCACCGTCCTGCATCTCCTGCAGGTAGACTATTGTACTTCATACAACCCCACATTAAATAATCTGAACTATACCTTTATCAGTAAAGGGAATCCTAAAGAACCATTGATCAATTAAGGATCAATAATAAATGTAAGCTGCAAAAAGAAATGAAAAACTGACCAATACAATACAATAAAATGTACTTTTTGTTAAGATGTAATGCAAATGTTCACACCTTGAAGATTTAACTAAACACATCGCTGATAGAATCTTCAGCAGAGTCCTAACATGTGCCCTCAAGTGTTAATGGCTGTGTTCTCTGTGTTATTATCCTCTGAAAAAGGTCAGGAGAGGATCTGAACAGAGAGGCAACTGTACCTTCCATTTAAAGGAGCATCCATCGTTTTATTTTTTAAGGATGATTGTGTGTGTGTGTGTGTGTGTGTGTGTGTGTGTGTGTGTGTGTGTGTGTGTGTGTGTGGGAACAAACTCAAAGTCATAACGACGTCTCATTACAGGGCATTGGTTATGCAAAGGAAGAAGAGGGAAAGTAAATTTACATTTACTGCTTGTCAGACATTTCTCTGAAGTATCAGAGCTGCCATGGTGTCAGCATGTCGATGTGATTTCACTGATCACTAACTCATGTTAAGATGAAGCTTTTTTTTTTTTACGACTTCAGCTCCACAAGCAGCTCGGTGATGTGCAGCTCACTAGTTTCTTTTAAAACCCTGGTCGCCATGGCTTGACTGTGCAGAAACCAGGTTTGGCAAGACAGCAGATCCTCCCTGTACACAGTTTCCATGGTGTGCTGCTTATGTGTGTGTGGTGTGTGTGTGTGTGTGTGGACTTGTGGGAGGGTGGTTAATGACTCAGACAGAGCCATCAAACAGTTAAAATTGTCGAGCAACATTTAGAATTATTGCAGCTTTTTCGTTGCAAAGTTTGTTTCGCCATAAAAGCACTCAGACATTTCCATCACTGTCAGCCACATCAGAGTTCATTACACAACCTGGGATTGATGATGGAGCTCCAGTGAATAGCTGCCATCTCGAAAGCTACATCCTGACTGTGTAGGCAGGTGGAGGTGCGTCATCATCGCATAAAAATATTTGACCAAATATGAAATTTGGAATCACTTTTCAACAAAGTATGGCAGTACCTGTGGATTTAAAAAGATGCAATCAAAAGATAACAGGAGTTGTGTTCTTCTGATAATGTGCAGAGAAGGTACTCGTGAGTCATGTGTCGTGTTGATCAAAGGCAGCCAAAAGCACAGCAGCGGCAACTTTATTTTGTAGGAGGTGGAACATAAAAAGGGTGATGAAGCATGATTTCAGACACCACATCGTTCCCTCACTGAGCCTCTGTGCCTTTTCTGGAGACACAAAGTCTTTGCAGGTAAACAAGATTTCTGCACTGTGCTGTGAGGTTACTGACAGACGAACATGTTACACAGAAGTAATAAAGCTGAGTGAGCTAACCTTTACTGAGTGTTGACATCAAGGCTGGATTAACCTCCTGGGAGGCCCCAGGACTTAAAGAAGATGCGGGCCCCCACCTGACCTATACTAAGTGTATATCAGTTAGTTTGTAGTAATTTACGTAAACACACTTTTATATAGGAATATATACCAGGAAAGTACAATTCACTGGAATCAATAAAAATAAAAAATAAAAATAAATAGTAGTAAAATAGTAAAATTAGATCTTGATCCTCTTTTCCTGAACAATACAGGCCCTCAATATTAGGTAAAAAAAGATAAAAGTAAAATTTTAAGGGTAAAACAATTCCAGGTTTGGTTCAATACTACTTAGGGCTGCAAATAACGATTATTTTCATAGTCAATTAATCTGTCCATTATTTTCTCGATTTATTGATAGTTGATTATTTTAAAAAGTGAGAAAAAATTATCAATCAGTGTTTCCCAAAGCCTAAAATGACATCCTGAATGTTACAACCAAAATACATTCAGTTTACTGTCAGAGAGGAGTAAAGAAAACCAAAAGAATTTTGACTTTTTTCCTAAAAGATTACTCATACTAAGTAATAGATTATCAGAATAGCTGGCTATTAATGTAATAATTGATTAATAATCAGTTAACTTTTGCACCTGTAATACTACTAAAAAAGCTCCAACAGAAAATTAATTTAAAAAATGAATGAAGAAGTCAGTTCTTCAAAATAAAAAAAGGCTAATGAGCATGTTTTGTTTTGCAGATGCATTTTGATGTGCTGTCAGTGCTAACCTCGGTGACAAATACATTTGAGATTCCTGCCACTGCTTCACAATAAAAGCCATCCCATGTTTCAGTTGAAAACTTTTAATGTGGCAGTGCACTAATGGTTATTTTAATAATCTCTAATATGACTGAGGAGGAGTGAACAGCAAACAGAGGGGCTGATATCAGTGAGATCAAATTTGAAATGGTAACACTGGTTCACATGCTGCATTGTTTCCTGTATCCTTTGCGTACAATCTGAATCCAGTAATGCCGGCCTCCGCCACCAACAATGAAAGCTCCTACGTATACATAGAGAGAAGTGCTATTGTTTTAAAGGTAGAATCAGTAGGATTTTTCTGAGCTGTTTGTAAACACACCAGAAAGATATCAGAATGACAAATACCAATGTTCTGGGTTGGTAAAGCATCCAGAATACAGCAAAATTATGAGAATTAAAAGGAAATACAGGCAGAGGGTGGGGTCGCTGCAGATACAGACACCACCTCACACTTCTAGTGAGTCATAAGTGTTGACAGACAGGGATTATGTTTATATGAGTCTATACACTGTTAGTGTCACAAATGGAATTTGAATTCATGAAAATCTTATGGAGTCCAACAATTTCGGACTCATCTCCAATTAAAGCTGGGGTAGGCTATTTATTTGTGGCATCACTGGGCAAAAAATCCATAATAACCTCTCAGCATAATGTAATTCAAGAGGTCTGAGAGAAAACTGGACATCTGTACCTCCTCTTAGCTGTGTTTTCAGGCTTTAGAAAACATAACCCAAGATGAGAGTCTTTGGCCAATCACAGGTCGCTAAGATATCTGATTGTTGAGTCTCATTCACAGGTTGCCAAATAATGATGCTTGGGTTTGGTGGCTCGGCCCAAAAACATCATTTTGACGACCTGAGGATGAGACTCAACAATCAGCTGTCTTTCTCCAGAATTGCTTACTACAGCTTTAATCAAACTAACTGCCACACAGTGAACTTTGAAGGGCTTGTGGGGCTCTTGGTGTTCTGGGACATTGGGGCAGTTTGCTGCCTCTCTTGCCCTGTTGGTAATCTAGCACTGGCTGACAGGGAGAATACAGTTTCAAAGCAAAAGTAATTCAGTGACCTGTTACTCTAGAGAATAAAACGGGGAAAAACTCAATTGTGTGCACACATGCATGATGACATATTGACTTTTTTGTATGAGTGTTCTGGATTTTATATTCTTTTTATTACTCACAAAAACAAAGTCCCAGAATATGTGTGTGTGGGGGCTAGGTTTAGGTGTCTCCAGACTTCTCCTGGAAGTGACTTGGAGACATACTTAGAAGTAATTATTGAGCAAATGAAAGAGAAATAAAGACGCTGCTGCTGCTCCTGAGAGCAAATATCTGCTATTAATGAGCTCTATAAAATTCATCATTATTCATCATGATTTTAAACTAAGCAGAGTGAATACAGCATGAATTAGGTTTACTTCGGCCCCCTGAGGCTGAGAAACGGCATGTTTGATTGGCGGGCATCACAACTGGGTGCCTGTTGATGGAGTCGTGAGCATGGTAATTACACCACGCAGGAGACCACAACAAACACATGCACCATTCAGAGACCTATAATCTGATAATGTGTTGGACAATAAAACCTGGTTTCCAACACTCACTTGGACAAGATAACATTGGTAAGAGTTAGTCATCATATTATTCTTCCCGAGGTTGTCAAGTCAATTTTCATTCATCTTTAAAATGACCACTGCTGCTTTATCAACATTAATACTCAGCAGTTTTTCTTAAGGATGTCAGTGCCAAAGCTGAGAACCAAATTAAGTGTTTCTACTTCATATAAAAGCTACATTTTAAAAGTCAGTTCTTTTTCACAAACATTCACCACCTTATTATTTCTTTTTTAAAGATTTTCAAGCCCATACACTATAAAAAAAAAAAAAATAATAACCTTTTTGTTTTAACTTAAAACAGTATTCCACCCCTAGATGATAACCCACTCATATGTACTCACCCCTATGCTGATGTGAGGATGGGTGAAGGTCTTCAGTTCACAAAACAATCCTGGAGTTTCAGCAGAAAACAGGGTTGCAGCCAAATGCGGTACAATGGCAGTGAATGGTGACCACGGATAAAATGTTAAAAAAAGAACACAAAACAAACACAAAATGTCTCCATCCTGCTCGTGTGGTGTAATCCAAGTGTCCGTGAGCCACGACACCCTGTTTTCTGCTGAAACTCCAGGATTGTTTTGTGAACTGAAGATCTTCACCCATCCTCACATCAGCATAGGGGTGAGTACATATTGAGTGGATTATCATTCTGGGGTGGAATATCACTTTAACAAAAGTTAGTGTCCGGGCTGCCTTAAAATTTTAAGTTGACCGAATTTGAAAATACAGGTTGAGGTAATTTTGTAATAGATTCAAAACAAACTTTTCTAGTCAAATAAACTTGATAGTAATTCGGTTGTGCTTGAGAAAACAGGTTCAATAAGTTTACGATATTAAGTTGAACCAACAACTCATCAGTCACATTTAGAAATTACAAACTAACTTGATCTCCTTTTATATTTTCTCAGTTTTGGGGCGGCCCTGTAGCTCAGTTGGTAGAGCGTCCGCCCCATGTATGGAGGCTGTTAGTCCTGCAGCAGCCGCTGGTTTGACTCCCACCTGTGGCCCTTTGCTGCATGTCATCCCCTCTCTCTTCACCCCATTTCCTGTCTGCTCTTGAGCTGTCCAATGTAATAAAGGCAAAAAACCCAAAAACATAACTTAAAAAAAAAAAATCTCAGTTTTAAGAGTCAATTTTAACACTGACAGAATGCATGCTGAGAAGTCTGATAATATGCTGATCTGGGGTCTTTAGAAACTTGATTTAATGAGTTGATTGAACTCTTGACAGTACAATCATTTAGCTCATCAAGTTATACTTCAAGCTCAGAAGTTCCTGAAAATAACTACTAAAAATTTTGAAGGATAACTTCGGTATTTTCAACCTGGGCCCTATTTCCCCATGTGTATGTGTGTGTATGATTGAAAGGTACAACTCGTTTTAAAATTGGTTCAGTATTGAGGGAGGCGGATGCAGCCGCGAAATTAGTTATAACAGTAGATATGAGGGCAAATACGTCTGGTAAAAGTTTGTGCATTAAAAGTGCTTTTTTTCGCCAGTTTGGCTAGATTGCCAGAGTAATCTCTGTCAACAGCATGCAAAGCGTCTCTCTTACCCTTCACTTGCTCTGGGCTGTGAGTGATGAAACCTTGCGGGATCTTTGTTTGTTGCCGGAAGAAAACAGAGGAGTCATGCTGAGAGCCGGTCAGAGCAGAGTTAACTGTCCCGGAGTTCAGTTGAGAGTTTTACTGCAACTATTGAAAACAATGGTTCGTGTTTGTGCTTCGCTGAAGTGCAAGAACAGAATGTCGCGCAACACCCCGTACAGTTTTCATAGGCTGCCTTTGTCAGACAGCAACATGCTGAAGTTGTGGCTAATTGTGCTACAATTGGATACTAACACTCCTGTCCAGACACTGTGCCTTGAAGACCATCAGGTCTGCAGTGCACACTTTTCCCAAGATGACTCCTGCCAGCCCAAGAAGAGAAGACATCCAATCCCGAAAACACTTCTTCCTCAAGAAAATGGCTGTCCCACTCGTTGTCCTCTGTTTTCTTCCAGTAGAACCCACTGGGTGTGTTTTTGTTGGCACACGTAGAAGAGAAGAGAGGGTTCTTGGTGGAACCATTACACCACAGGAGGGTTCTCTGTAGAACCACTTACAGAGGGTTCTGGCTGAAATCTTTCACAGATGGTTCTAGGAATAACTGGTTATGCTGGGCTCTAGGTAGAACTCTCTAAAAGGGTTCCAAGTAGAAAAGAGTTCTGGGGACAAGCCAAAGAACCCCTTAAGGTTCTAGTTAGCACCTTTATTAGTAAGAGCACAGAAGTCCTTTTCGTTGAGATATGATCTTTCCTGTGTATGTGTGTCTGTTTCTGTGTGATGATATTTGAGCATACTGTCCTGGATGTGTTTGTGCTTGTGTGTATGTGATGATATTTGTACACACTGTACGTGGGCTCATGCTGCAGATGCTCCACATGCAAAAATCCAATCAGGTTTGTGTGAAAGCAACTCAGATTGCCAGGAAATAGAATCACCCGTCCGTGCCGTCATTACTCATCTGCTCTTCTCCTGTTTCCTGTCTTTGTTGTTTCAGATGTGTCTGTCATTTGAGCCAGGCTGCAATAACCCCGCAGTCTGTCCCGGAAAGTAACATTTTCCATCAGTGTCAACAATCAGCATCGAATATGACAACGCCTCCACACAAATCAGAGACAAAGATGCAAACTAGACAACTAAATGTGGACGCAGCAAAACATGGAAGCTTTATGTACCTCTGCGCACACAGAAATACTGCAGGCAGATGGGACAGATTGAAGAGGAAGAAAAAATAAGTTGCATTGGACATAATCTTAATCCAAATTTTTCATTTTCAGGAATCAGTGGTTCCAGGCTGAGTGATTCTGACAAAAAGAAAATCTCTGAGGCCCATTTACATTTGGATTCTCCCACACTCCAACACTACCTCCTAGAAAATATGTTTTTATGCTGCCAATATGTTTTTCTGACTCCTTTTTAAGACAATAATGTGTAACATTTCTGTATGAAAATGGACGTGTTGTATATTTTGTTGAGTTGCACAATTTATCTTAAATGTTTCCAACAATGTTCACATGCAAAACAATCCATAATTCATCTAAGGTAAAGGTGTGTTTCCTGCTGTTCTGAGGTAGCTGCTAGTTTCTGCTATAACTTCCAAGAAAACAAGGGACATGTCGAATAATCCAGAGAGTGAGGAAGGAAGTCAGTGAATGTGACTCAACATTTCTGAGTATCAGCAAGAATCTGGTGATACTACATGTATCATGATTCACTGTAAACCCAAGTAAGTCAGCAGTACTCCCCCTAGTTTTGAATTAATTTAACTTTTTAATTTTACTCCCTACATTTTAACACAAATATCTGTATTCAGTAACTTTTGCCACCTCTGGTTGAAACACAACACAAACCTCTGGCCTTAATCTTTGTAAATATCACAAGACCACGATAGAATGTTTTTGAGAATCAATACAGTATCAAAAAACATCATATCTCAATAGTCTAGTGGATCAATATTTTCTTACACCCTGACTAAACATAACCAGAACAAAAGTTAAATACACGACTTTGTTCATGAACACAATTTCAGCCTGAGTCATGCAGACAGATTTTCATCTGCTGTAGTTGTTGTTTAACAGTGAAGAACTTACATGATCCAACACTACTTCACAACATCATCAAACTTTTCTTCATGTTTTGATGGAGAGATCCACAGTGGCAGAACTTACATAATCAACATTTAAAAGGAAACTTTTCTTGGGCCCCGCCGCTTTCCCATCTCTGTTAAGTGGTGACACTTCGATAAACAGCGAGTGGAGCAAGATGGACAAATAAAAAGAGAAGGAACTTCATGGTGGAGCTGATAAGCTGCGAGAGGAGAGGATGGAGTCCCCCGAGGCTGGTGCAGCCCAGTGTTTTAAAACAAATTATTCATTTGGCGCCGTTACCAGTCAATCATCTCAGCCTGGAGAGCCTGAAGGCACGAGCAGCAGAGAGGAGAGGGCACAGACAGCAGCACACTTTGATAACACTTTATCATTTCTCAGCAGGTTTAGTCAGATTTGTATCCTAGAGTCATGCAGATTTTTGAAAACCTAAATGAAGATGTTTATGAACATCACTAACTGTTGCATCAAGCTGAATATTTGGTGGCATTAATTCTCCAGGCAGCGATGTTTTAACAGTGGAATGTGGTGCAAATATGGCATTTATGTTTGTTTCATGTATTAATCTGAGGAGGATTACAGTCTCTCACAAAGATCTGTTGTTTTCATCTGCCAACATCTTTTGTCTCACTGGTCGAGCAGAGATTTGAGTGACACATAAGTCATGTGTATATCATGACTTATTCACCAAGTCCTTTTCAATTATACTTTTGTTTTTATTGATACACCAACTTTTGTTGTAATATTGCAACTTTTTTTTTTTTTTTTAATTCGCATTTCCAGGTTTTGATGGGTTACTTGAAAAATGGCCATAAAATCAGTGGGATGAAAATATACTTTTTGACATGGGAGACATTGCTAGATGATGAGTTAGTGGCTGCCTGTGTCACTGCTGCCAAACTCCATTAATATTTTGCTAAATTTAACAGGTATAAACATCGACAACTTCTGCATTAATTTAGACTCTGATTAATGTACACAGACACACAAAACAGTCATTCTGGTACAGAATGGAAATTTCAAAGGACACCACAGCTGTAGTGCTCATGTAAAGTGGAGCAAGTATTTCAACTTCACGTTTCCTTGACCTCTGAAGACAAATCGTGGTCATTTTATGATTTATTACAGTAAATATATTACAGATTTTTTCTTTAAAGAAGACCATGAGCTTTCCTTAACATTAACCAAGCAATGTGAGTTGCCTTGACATAATCATAAAAAATATTTATGCTTTTCTGATATGTTCAGTATCAACATTTTGCCACTTGCCAGATATTACAATCAACAATGTTTCCTCATCATATTGATCATGTTGATAGAAAATGCCATCTGGGCAGCAGCATTGTGTTTCTTACTAAACCTATTTGCTGTTATGTGGTATACAGACGTAGTTTCTAGGAGACAGAGGTGCTTTGTGCAGCGTGTCTGAGCAGCTCTGCAGGTCGACATTATTTAAAGCTGCATGTCATTATTTCACTCCACAGGGAAAGTTTATATTTGTGCTCCCGTGTTATAATATTTCACTCATGTTAAAGGTCTCGTCTGTGTCCTTACATAACCTCCTGTTGTTCACCATCCCGCATGAGCCCATTTACAAGCTGCCGTTTTAATATTGGGTTGTGTTTTAGCTCCAAGCTCCTCCTGGCTCCGGCTCAAAAGTACATCTTAAACCCATCCAGCGTTGGCTCGGCAACTCAGGTCGACATGACTCATCCAAACACTTTCATTGTTGTTACTGTACAGGGCAGCTTAGTTATGTTCAAACATAAAACAGCTCACATATGGAGGGGCTGCATTTGCAGAGCTTTTACAGGAACAAATCACCTTGATGAAAACATCTAAAATGACCTCATCTCAGCGTGCCGGCGGCTCATATCCACATTCTCCCTCGTGAAGCGACCTCAAAGCCGCGCTGCTTTGAAGATAGATAATAAAGTCTTGGATGCACTTTCAGCGGCACCAGAAGCTACTCTCTTTTCTTCCAAGGCGACTGATGCAATCTGAGTGGATGGAAGTCACGGCTTGGAAAAAAAAAAAAAATCAATAGCGCTGGTGAGATCCTGTAAAGCTCCTCTGTGGCTGCGTGTCAGAGGGACCAAACGTCACTTTTAATCAGACACGAGTTCAAGTGAAATGATTGCACTGACTTACATAATGCTTGTCATCATCCTCATTGTAGGCCAGTTTGACCACACCGTAGGAGCCCTGCAACACAACCACAGAGATTGATTGTCATTGGCATGTTCATGTATTTCATATATGCAACACAACATGCAGTTGTACTTTATTCTACAGTGCACTCAGAACAAGCCCTGCTATGTATCAAATTAGACAAAAACTAGAAATGTGCTCTTTATTGGGATGTATTAGATCCTTTTTGAGACCCTTACTTGACTTTCTTAAATGGTTATTAGAGACACATAACACTCAGAACTCTACAGAACTACTGTAAACTAAATTGTATTTTCTCCCACTTTTAGACACTTATTAGACATTCTTAAAGGGTAATAAGGGGCACATTACATTCAAAACTGTGCCGTTCGTGTATTATTTCCCATTGTTACTCCCTTATAAGACTTTATTAGAGGGTAACTGGGGAACAGAACTGTACTGTAAACTAAAGTGCATTATTTCCCACTGTTAGACCCTTATTAGACTTTATTGGAGGGCGATTAGGGATACAGTGCAACAGAACTAGGGATGCACAAATGCCACTTTTTTCAGACCCAGTACAAGTACTTACGTTTTGGAACTTGCCGATACCGAGTACTGATACAAGTTCTTAATAATGCCATTACAGTTCTTACAATAACTTTAAAAACATGTTTTATACCCATCAGATGTTCCTCCATTTCTAAAAGTAACAGATCATTATTGCTGTTTCCTGCTGCTAGTGTAACCATAGTTACTGCACACATTACATTTTTGGGTTATTTGTAAGCTGTACTGTGTACATGATATATTTCAGTATAATAATTACACAACATTATTATGGACTTGCACAATCAGGTTTGCTGTTTCAAATGATGTTACATGTTTTAATTATTTCATTATCTTTTACAGCACTTTAACTAGTATTTTAATTCCACATTTACATGTGTAGTATTTAAGTTTCTTCTTCATGTCCCTCTTGTCTAAGAGCTAATTAGTTCCTACCTGCCATTGTTGTGCTGTCAGAGCGTTTTGGTGAAGATTAAGAAGAGAATAAAGAAGAGTACACAAAAAGAAGTTGTAGCAGCTTATTACCAAAAAAGATGGTTACAGACTGGTGGCAGCAGTGTTTTTTCTTCATCTTTGGATTAATTAGTTACGACATTCAACTAGTTTACGCCTGCCGGGACTTATTGGACAGCGGCTGGCTGCGGTCTACAGGTGCACTCTGGGAGGTTGTTTCAGTTTTACGTGGACTTACATGGAATTTTGTTGCTGTTATCATTAGTGGATGATGTTGAGGACAACAAGTCTCCCGCTGATAGTGACAACGTGACCAAAGAAAAGGGTAAACATCAGCAAACTTCTTGAGATCTGTGCTGTGTTGGTTCTTCAGATGTTTGCTCGTGTCGAACGGCTACTTTTTGTGACGTGATAATGGATGTGGGGTATTGGAGTAGATTTATGAGTATGAGTACGAGTATGTGAGGACAGTATCAGACCGATACCTGATGCTGGTGTCGGTAGTGGTGCATCTCTAAACAGAAATGTACAGTAAACTTAAACGTATTGTTAGAACATTATTATACTTTCTTAAAGGGTAATGAGGGACACATCACAACAAAACTGTAGTACAGTTCTGTCACAATGTGTCTCTAATTACCCACTTTGAAAGTCTAATAAGGGTCTAATACCGTCTAATAAAGAACATCTTTCTAGTTATTGTCCAGTTTAATACAAAGTACAGCTTGTTACATCTCATTAGTGTAGTGTTGTGTATTCAGTGATACTTCAGTGTTACACACAACGTTTGTGATTCAGCTCCATGTTAAAACTAAGTGGGTCATCAACAGAACTGGTGAGGGATGCTGTTAAGATTCCTAAAGCGTCGCTTCGAGAACAGACGGCAGCACCATACTGACAGAATGTTTTGAAGGCAGCACCGTTTCTACTCAAAAACAACATTTTTATTCTTTGGCAGCAGAGATAGGCTCCTCCCACACACACACACACACACACACTGCTGCCCCAGGATGTGTGTTTTCCATCAGAGACCTGTTTTTTCCCCCTTACATGATTTTCTTCTTCTCTGATGTGAAACAAAACTGCTTGAAAATCTGATCACAAAAAAATTACGTAAAGCGAGTTATAACACCTTTGATGTCTCGTACAGCCAAATTTGCCAACTGGCTGATCATTCGTCCTTAGAAGAATTTGGTCTTACGGGCAAAAATCCACTTGTAGGCTTTAGTCAACACATGGAAGAGTGAGAATTCTTCAAAATGTTTGTACCAAAGTTTAACAAATATCCTGCTGATTTTAAATTAAAATCATTCATGTGTCCCCTGTAGATTTTTCTCCACTGTGTTTCCTCTTCATGCCTAAGACTCATTATGTTTTCTAGAGATGCTTTGATACCATTTATGACTACAAAATCTAATAACTGACCATCTGAAACTGAAACTGCTGTTAATAAATCCTTTAAATGCCATTTGTTAAAGATGATACAGAAACTTTTTGCACATGCTCGGCTCTGTCATGTAAAATGATATGCACTTCACTCTTTTATCACTTTGTCAGTTTTTCAAATTCCATCTCTGTTGCTGCCACAATGAATTCCCCGACGTGTTAACCACAAAGTGTTTATCTGCCAGCGTCACTTTTTGAAATGCAAAACTTGAGTCGATCTGTTGTGCTGTCAGATTTAGTCATGACGTGTTCCAGTTTAGTGAGTCTTCTGTAAAGTTTGAAACTCTAATTCTGCCCTTGAAAAAACTGACATTGAACACTTTGAATTTTGCTATTTTTACTTCCTCCTTATGATATCCAGTCTAGTGTTTTTGTCACACTTTTGTCAGAGAGACATTTCTAATTTGTTAGCCATGTCAGCAGTGTGGCTCACGGGATGGTGATGTTGGTCTGTTGGTTGATCTGTCCATCTCTTCAGTCCAGACTGAAATATCTCTAAAATTTTATGGAGACATTAACAGTCCCCAGAGGATGACTCCAACACATCCTCACACCTACGCAACAGAATAGATCGATTGCCGATTACTCCCAAAATGACATATATATCACTGATGGAGACTCCTGGCAGTGACAAGCTTACCAGACCTTACCTATATTACAAAAGTCACATTAGATAACTGGTTTACCTTGTAAAATGGTTGCAGTTTGGTTTGGTTTTTTTATACACCCTACCACCTCAGAAAATATTGAGCTCTGCAAGTACCACCTCACTGTTTTACATCGTTTGCTGCAACGTTTAACGCAGCGATTTGATTTATTCTCTTACTGATCTGCACTTCTCTTTGTAAGTGACCCCATTTAGAGGCACTATTGCAGTGTTTTGGAAACATTCCTTTTCAGTCTCTTCATATTACCACCACTGACTATGTCTCAGTTTTGCTTCTAACTACCAGTAATAATACACACGCATGATCATCACTACATCGCAGGCTGATCTTGAAGCAAAAATGAATGAAAGACAAACATTATTTTAAGTTACATTTCAGGGATCTCATGTTTTCATTTGAAATTTTGTAGTACTTTGATAATATTATATGTTTGAGGGAGTTCTTGTACCACCAGTGGTACACATACCACAGTTTCAGACTCCAGGGTTTAGGCAATAATAACTACTTGGTTAGATTTAGGAAATATCATAGTTTGAATTAATATAAGTATGTGATGTAGGTCATGTGACGGAGGAGAAATTTTTAAATAAATCCATAACACCTCACTCTACTAGGTGAAAGTCCTGTGCTTGTTCAAGCTGCTCATCCACCCCACCTACTCCACATGAGGACTTCCTCATACCTAATACTCCTGTCATACTTAATACATCCACTAGGGGATGCCACCTAATGATAAAGGGACAGAATAAGCTGCTTGCACCAACAAATGTTTTTTTGGTGAGGACAGACTGGATGAATCTCAATGACTTTTATGATCCACTGACTTTTCATCTAGCACCACCATCAGGTTACCAAAGGAGGCAGCTGGATTCACAAGAGCATGCGAAATCACATGAGAATCCATCTTGGCAGGCTTCAAAAATGGTGCAGCCAATCAGTGTCCTAGGGGAGTGACTGCTGGCGGCTATGGCCGTGGTTTTTGGTGCGATGACAGTGAGAAGTGTCCATGGAAATGACTGGTCGCGAACAAACAATGGCGGTTCCTGAAGAGGTTAGCGTAGATACTGTGATAGCATCAGTTATATCAGAACTGGAGAGTATTTCTTCATTGAAAGAGGAGCAAAGAACAACACTGAAGGCTTTTCTCCAACAAAAAGATGTTTTCACTCTTCTCCCGATCGGCTTCAGCAGGAGTTTGATCTGATTGGTTGAAGTTAGCCTGTGTTAGACATGATAGACAGATCAAGTTCATCCAATCACCTCCACAAGTGTTTTTTGAAAGTGTCTGCCCTTTTCCAAATAGTTTCTAAGGACAACTTCCCTTCCCAGGCTAACCATAAGGGTGACATTCCCTAGCTTTAGCTTAAGTATCAGCAACACTTTGTATTTAATGCTAATTAGCAAATGTTACCATGCTAAAATGTAAAACTATAATTATGGATCTTGTTAAAATGTTATCATTGCCATAGTGAGCATGTTAGCATGCTGACATTAGCATTTAGCTCCAAACACTGCTATGCAGTTTGGTGAAGTTGGAAGTATTATACTGTACACAGGCTTGAACTTCCCAGATCAGTAAGTGAGATGTTGTTTAAATACAAACAACAGCATTTTTCATACACAGTAATGTAGGCAATGAGCAACAACATAAATGTCATTGAAACAAGCCGTCCACCCACGTAGGTGGTTTCATGTAACCATCAGGGGTCTCCTGCTGTTTGATGTGAATTTGGTGCCACTTTTTTTGAACACTACACCGAAAAAGAGAGAAGTTAATGAATATTTAAATTCCCCAACATTACGCAAGAGCACATTTTTCCAAACTATGTGATGCAGTATAACCAGCAGGAAACCGCTGATGTGTGAAGTGATTTTGATGACACTACACTGTACAAGAGTGAAGTTATTGAATATCTTTTCAAAAGAAAGGAAAAAAAAACCCACAAAATTATGCAAAAGCACACTTTTCTAAACTAAGTGATGTAGAATAACAAGAGACTTGTGATGTCTGAAGTGACACTCTACTGTATAAGAGAGAAGTTACTGAATATTTTGTGTTGTAGCTCGCTGTCTACCTTACTCTGGTAGAAAAGAGCTGTTTGTGTTTTTAAGAAGTTTCACATTTGAGTGATTGATCTGGGAATTTTGACTCTGTGTATCCAACTTTACCACAGTCTTCTATGCCTACATACAGCCTGACAGAGCTGCTAGCATGGCTGTAGACTCCTGCTGTGTCGCAAGTTGCACACTACTGTACTTACACTTCCTGTTGTAAGTGCACTGCGAGTATCTGGATGTTGTACTTAAAAAGGCCAAAAAATTGAGAGTTGAATGCTGGACACATCAGGGCCACCAAACTTGTGGACATGGTGACCCAGGCGGCTGAGGAAGCAGCCATGGTGACTATAGCGACCACAGTGAACAGATACAGATATAAGTCATGTATGTATTATTGTCAATATGTACCAGTATAATGTTGTCACCTTGAAGCCACCAATACGTTTATTTGGTTCAGTTTGTAAAGATTTGGTATTGCAAATCAAATATAACTCAACATATTGGTGCGCTTTCAACTGGGAGGAGGCGGGACGGCCGGCCCGTCGTCAACAGAGATCATGTCATATTTTTAACCTCCTGAGAAACAGAGGAGAAAGGAAAGCAAATAAAATCAAAATGATGTAAAGTGAAAGTGAAGTGAAATTGAACACAAATTAATAACACACGCCAGTATATGTTTTGGCAGGTAAAGCTCCGTGCAGCTTCAGTTCGCCCATGAAGAAAAAGAAGCTGTGATTAGCATTTACAGTAAGGGCATGACGGCCGTCCTCAATTTAAAACTGCACCAACCTGTTGAAATTTGTGTACTATACAAGTACATAGGTGCAAAGTGTTCCACATGACAGTGTACTAACAGAAGTATCTGATTTGAGACACAAAGACTGTTTTGACAGGATATTTTCAGAAAAGCAGATACAAGGTAGAAATAGCCAACAATGTAGAAAAAGTGTTTATAGCTAAAACTAACTAAACAGCAGTTAAAAAGGTGCTGGCATGAATGTAG
Organism: Lutjanus argentimaculatus; assembly: GCA_034769285.1. Taxonomy (NCBI): domain Eukaryota; kingdom Metazoa; phylum Chordata; class Actinopteri; order Lutjaniformes; family Lutjanidae; genus Lutjanus; species Lutjanus argentimaculatus. Next base: position 41,298,177 of record JAWZSL010000004.1, on the reverse strand, counting down.
ACTGTCTTGTTTTTTGTTTTGTTTTGGCATTTTTGCCTTTATTGGACAGGACAGCCAGAGAGTAGACAGGAAACAGGGCAGAGAGAGGGGACGACACGCAGCAAAGTGCCGAAGGCGGGAGTCGAACCAGCGGCCGCTGCAGAGGACTAACAGCCTTCATACATGGGTCGGACGCTCTACCCACTGAGCTAAACGTCTGCCCAGACTGTCTTGTTTTTAATAAGATATTCACATATTTCCAGAGAAGCAGAACTTTTGGACACTGCATTGTTTTGAACTGGCTAGAAGTCAAGTGTTTATAGCTAAAGCTAACTACACAGTGAATGGACAGCTGCTAGCATGGCTGTAAACATCTTGTTTTTAATAAGATATTCGTACATTTCCAGAAAAGGAGAATTTGAGCAGATACAAAGCTAGCTGTGGCAAAAAAATGTAGAAACTTGTAGAATAATAGAACAGAATCAAGTGTTTACAGCTAAAGCTACGTACCACAGTGGATGGACAGGTGGAGTTCACCTGTTCTAAACAAACTTTCCTGTCTGCATCATATTATATCTTATTTGTAAATGTGTATCTGCAAGCTGCATAATAAGGACAACTCACAACTTTTATTGTGCACAAGCTGTGAATGATTTTGGTTTCCATTTTCTCACTTAACAGATAAACTGAACAAAGGGTCAGTCTCCAAGCTGCTGTTATTTTCCCAAATCACTGCAAACTGAAGAGACAAATGGCCAAAAACTGACAAACTCACCTTTCCAATCTCACTCTTCAGCTTGTACTGGTTGAGCTGGATACAGTCCTGTGAGAGGAGACAGAAAAAGTGGGGACATGAGGAAGTAAATCATCAACATAAACACGCTCAGAGAATTCTTTCAGTGTCTAAAGCGAGGAGGAACAGGGCCGTCTGGGGCGCAGGAACAAAACGTTCTTGCTGACTGTGTGTGTACATGTGTTGAAAGTCATTTTTCTCTGAGATGCAGGTAACAATGCAGTCTGTAGTTTCTGTTTACTGTCTGCAAATCCATTAGAGTGCTACTGTTTAAATGGCTGATTTGCAGTTCCATAGCAACCGCTGCTACAGCACCGAGTCAGCCAGGGGCACAGCAGAAGAGAGCAGACCACAGCAGGACAGGGAGGGAGAGGGAAGCAGGGGTAGTTCTGGTGGTGGGGAGCACTTCATGAGGTGGGGGGGGGCAAACAGCAAAGTCAGTGAGCAGAAAGTGAGCAGTGATGTAAGTGCGAAAAAGAAGGAGATGGAGGAAGTGGATTGAAAGCAGTCCTCTCATTACGGTTGGGGAGGTGATGGCTTATGAGAGGTGTAAGCTGTATACTAGCTGCAAAGAACGACTTAGACCTGAAACAGCGAGCCCGATTGAGGTGCATCGCTGTCAACCCACTTTAATTCTGCACCAGCCCACATCAAATTTCACATTTTTGAGAGACTATAAAAAAGGCCACCGTCTAGACTCATGAAACTCTTCTCAGAGCCTCCTGCAACGTGGAGAGAAATGGGAAGCTTGACAGCTCTAGTTATGTTTGCTAAGCTATGATAGCTGCTGTTTGGAGGTGGAGCTTAGGGAAGGGTCAATTATCATGGCATATCTGTATATGACAAAAAATACTAAAGAAAATAAGAAAGTATTCATTTAAAGGAGTAATATGTTGAACCCTAGTGTTCAAAAATGAGTACTGCAGTCCAAATAGTGATTTGGAACCATAGACGGTATATTAAATAGGTTGAATTCCAATTTAATACCATCTATGGCCAACTGCTCTGAAAACACACACTCTGGAGCAGACCATGTGAGCGTAGCAGAGCGCGAGGGAGGATTGGATGGAGCGTGGAGCCGCTTTTTTAAAAGGATGGAGTGGCGACTTACCTCCCGCTCTGTCCCGCTCCAATTTCGCTCAGGTACCACTCACACCACGAGTCTGATGCACAGCACAGACACACACAGGATTTTGAACTGTTTTTTTTTTAAGTTATTTTTTTGGCCATTTTTGCCTTTATTTGATAGTACAGCTGAAGTGGAGACAGGAAAGGGGGCAGAGAGAGAGGGGACGACACGCAGCAAAGGGCCGAAGGCGGGAGTTGAACCAGCGGCCGCTGCAGAGGACTAACAGCCTCCATACATGGGTCGGACGCTCTACCAACTGAGCTAAACGTCTGCCCCGATGATTTTGAACTGTTAATGAACTGTCCAGAGCTGTCTCTCCTCTTCATCTCCTCAGTGTGTGTTGGTGTTCAGTTTGCTGTCTGCTGTGGTCTAAAACATCCTCACTGATGTAAACTGAGTGAAACTGATGTTAATGATTCTGCTGCCTTAATAAAAAAAAACAAAAAAAAAACATGCATATCTCGCACCATTTAGCCATTATATAGACTGAGCTGAATATAGGTGAGGATTTTTCCCCTCACAGGACAATATTTTTATTAACAATAATAACAGTGAAGAAATTAATAGATACAAATGAATAGTGACCTTTTCCTAAAATACTGCTGGTTACTGCAGTGCAACATAGAAGCTTCAATTGATGCATGTATATTGAAGCTTTTAGTTTTTTTGGCCAACAGGCTTTGGTTTAAACTAAAGGTGAATTACAGTGCAGATTTTTCCTTTTCGGAGTGAGCGATTTGAGCAGAGCAGGTTGAAATCTGAGTTGACTGTGGAGCGATAATGAACGGAGCGGCCTGGTGTGTTTGAGTAAAGGAGCGGGGAGTTCAGACAGCTCCGTGAGTGAGGAGCAGAAATTCTCACTGCTCCACTGTGCTCACGTGCTCTGCTCTGGAGTTTGAGTTCAGTGACTTCCTGCCTTACTACCTGCCAGACCCAGTTTAACTGTTATAAACATGACTCATAAACAAAAACTTACTCTTTCCACAAACATTCAGCATTAATCTGAACTTTGTGTTAAGTGAATAACAGAAATGGACAAACAAAAACAGACGTTCTGCACTGGAATGGAAATTTGAAAGGAGAACATACTGGCATTTTTGAGAGAAGCCAGTATTTCCACTGAACGTTTCCTTAATCTCAGGTGACATATCATGGTCATTTTATGATTTACTACAGTAAATATATTACAGTTTTCTTCTTTAATTGAATAGTTTTTAATTAAAAAAACAAGTTTTTATATATTATTTGAATAAGCGTATAATTTTACAGTATATTACTACTGACTACTTTAGCCCAAAAAATGAAAACCATGATGAGGATCGGTTTGCCTTTTGAAGGCTAAATGTTATAAATTACAAAAACAAAAAAGTTAAAAAAAGAAAAAAAAAGAAAAAGAAAACTCAATATCTGAAGGCAACTTACTTCAATATTCTTTTTTTTTTTTTTTTGGATACACTCAAATCTTTGAGTTTTAGAACACCCCAAAAATGTATTTAAAAAACTGAGTAAACTCACTTAAATCAAATCAGGTTCATAGCTCACTGTGTATAATTTCTGAAATACAAATTTTCGGGGGGTTTAAAAGACTCAAGTTCATTTAAAGAAAAAAGTAAATTATCGCAATTAAAGATTATACATCGGCACAACTTTATTTGGTTTATTTCAAAACTTAAAGGAGAAATATATATTTACTGTAATAGATCTTAAAATGACCACAATATGTCATCAGAGATCAAGGAAACTTGTTAAGTTGAAATTCTCGCTTCTCTGACAGAAACACCACAGCCACGGTGTCCCCCTTTGACATTTCTATTCTAGTCCAGAACAACTGTTACTGTTTGCCTGTTTCATGTTAATCTGAGTTCAAATGAATGCAGAATGTTTGCTGATTGAGTAAGTGTCTGTATATGATTTGTGAGAAATCATTAATAATCTGATAGAAGAGGTAGATGTTTATAATGGTTAAAATGAACAATATGTTAATGGACTTTGGCAGCAGTGACACAGACAGTCACTGAGCTTTGTTTTCAGGATAACAGGCTGAACTTTACATTGACAGACAACTGACAGTTATAAACAGCTGATCAGCTTACAGTCATCGTTGCTTGTTATTGTCAACTTTCAATGTTGTGTGTCGTGCACTCCTGCAGTGTTCCTGTAAACTATTTAAATTATAGTCTATAGCTACAAATCACTATTTTGCCTGTGCAACTGCTTCATATTGACCCTTAAAGAGTTTAAGTTTGGTTCAAAACTCAAAAATCTAGTAAAGGCAGTTGCTATGGAGTTTTCTCAACTCTTTTTTTACAGTGTAAATAGTACATTTTTTTAAACTGAATATGATTTCACTGAAGACAGACATATTTCTGAGGTGCAAACTAAATCTCTCACATGGGCCTGTTCTTTGCCCAACACATTGTTGGAGGGCCAGCTCTCTCTACGGGCCCCCCCACCCCGGTACAACCACACTGCCTGACTGTCTATATTTACACCCCTGTGATTTCCTCAGTGTGTGTGTGTGTGAGGTGGAGCGCTGCCTGAGGCTTGAAACTGGAACGTGTTTACAGGATGAGAGGAGGTAGGAGAACACAGATGGAACAAAACAGAAAGTACTGCACCGACCGACTCACGGTGCAGGGCAGGACTTCACTCGCCACCAGGCAAGGTATTTTAGAAACTATGACATTATATAGTTGGTTACGTAATACTCTGGTTATGTAGCTCGTACTGAACACTGCTGATGGTGCAGCAGCAGAGGTGAGGATGGTGTTATGTACTGTAGGGTATGATGGTGTGAAGCACTGTGGGCAGGGATTATGACAAAGGGCGAGAGATAGAATAGACGATGGGGCTTTGGTAGGTGAAGCGAGCAGTGGAACTTGAAAAGGGACTGCTTTGATTGGATGAAGAGAGATAAAGAGGGGGAAGAAAAATAGGGCGGCGAAGGATAAAGGGAAAGGCAAATGAGGAGAATCCAAAGAAAAGAGCAGCAGGAGGGATTGTCTGAGAGGACTTCCACTGGGTTCACAGTTTGCCGGCACATGCTCAGTGGGCGCTGCACTGCAGTTAATGCTCTGTCAGGGCTAATGGATGGAGAGGGCCATGCAGAAAGCCTTAAATACGTCTGCCACACATGCACGCACTCACACGCACACATGAATCAAACTCAAATGCTCCACTGGGCCACAATAAACCTTTCGAGGGCTCTTTCAGTCATGTTGTCACGTTAGACGCCTGCTTCCCTCAGTATGCAACACGCCCAGCTCTCCTCTCCCCACATCCCTCCACATCTCACTTTGTCTGATCTGAACCAAACTCTCCACATCTCTCCATCCATCGCTCAACAACTGATCGATATCTGTGCATAACAAATAGATCACTGCCACTGTGCTATTCAAAATCAATGAGCCTGCGTTTCATTCTTATGATGAATAATGAGCCTGCCTGCCTGCCTCAGGAAGTCTGGAATGAAAAGGGAACTTGTGTTTGAGAGTATTTAAAGCCTGTAAGTGTAAAATCATTTCCTGAACCTGACATTTTACAATGGATTTTGATAGAGTGGTGTACTGGCTGCAGCAAAATGAGGCTATTGCAGAGGAAGATCATATATTCAGAGTTGCTGTATATGTCCTTGAGTCTGCTGCAAATGGATGAAATGTGCACAATGAACCAGCATTCATTTTGTGGACTAATCATTTTCATCATAGATGTAGTTAACATTTTTCACTAATAAAAATAAGTAGATAACTAAATTAAAAGTAATTTGTGATGGCAAAAATTCTGTTCATATGTACCAGGGTATGGTTTGCATCAGGTGTGAAAACTAACTGTACCAAAACAAGGAAGTGGACCGCTGTTAGGATCTTTTGTCCAGCTTTTTGACACCATATTGACAACATAGACAAATGTTGTGTAGGTGATGATGCAAGTGTATGCGTCCTTGTGTCTGGTAAATGGAAGAAATGTGCATCAATGTGTCATCAATATTTTTCACTAAATGAGACAATAACTACATTAAAACTACATTAAAAGTCATTTGTGATGGCAAAAGTAATGCAGAAATCCTCTGACAGTTTGATAAATGAATAAAAATGGGTTGAAAATGTTAGGGAGGGACGAGTCGGGAAGAGATGCAACCTTGTTATGTGGTAGGGACGAAGGATGGACTCAAACCTGAATACCGTATCTGGGAGAGCACAAATGAAGCAATAGAAATGGATATTTCTTCTACCGGAAGTCATCTCCATGATTATCTCAGCAGACTTAAAAAAAGGTTTCATCTACCTTCATCAGTCAGTGATTTAATGCACCAAGACTGTTCCCTTCAACTGAAAGATATCTGATCCTATATTTAAAATGTCTTAAAAACATTAACGCCCCCTCATCTGAGGTTTACAAGTGTGTGTGGGAGGATGAGCTGGGCCAACAAATTTCAAAAGACAAATGGGACAAAGGTTTACAGTATATTCACACCTGTTCGATAAATGCCAGGCGTCACCTTATGCAGTTTAAGGTGCTGCACAAATTATAATATTCAGACTCTAAACTCAATAAAATACTCTCTAACATCTCCCCTCTGTGTGATGAATGTCAGTTCCAAGAAGCCACTTTAAGCCACAGTTTTGAACTTTGCCCAAAGACAGAAAGTCTCTGTGCTGAAATATTCAGCATCGTCTCCTCTATACTGAAAATCACCCTGGAACCAGATTCTGAAATGATTATATTGGGAATATTGGAAGATTTTAGAAAACTCACAGCCTCTCAACAACACTTCATCTCCTAGCGGCTAATAGCAGCTAAAAAACTTCAAAATTGGAGAAAAGCCAAAGCCCCCCCTCAGTGAAGTTGTGGACCACAGAGCTGACTGATATACTCCAGCTAGAGCCAATTAGGTTTGTCTTAAGTGATCAACTAAAGCAGTTTTTGATGGTTTGATCACCATTTATCAAAATGAATACACACTCAATAATTACATGTAGTGCTGGGCAGGTGGGTGAGCGGGTGGGTTAGATAGGTCATCAGTCTTTCATCTTATATCATGTCTGTGAATTATTAGAAAACCTGAAGCAGTTTTTTGTTCCACATGAATGTCAAGCTTTTTGGACTAATGTTTCCAATAAAAAACATTTGAAATAACTGAAGAATATTAGTGTATACTTGTATAGATTTATTGTAGAGTTTCTATCTGCAATTCTAAACAAAATCTTTCCATTTATCAAACGTTTCCCTCACTTAAAGGGGAGCTGGTGGTGGACTTCAGTTCATAAAGAAGAAAATAAGAAGTGACTCCCAGCTTAACTACACCTACTTCTTGTCTTCAATCCAAATACAGATAATTCTGTTGGTTGAACAGATACAGATACAAATAATGATGCTGATTCACACAATCCGATAGGACTGATCTACTCAGGAAGTTAATCAGCATGCACTTGCTGCAGGCCCCAGAAACTGGGGAGAAATGTCAGTGTTTGGGAGAAAAACAAGAACACACATGAATGAATTTCACATTTGATGTCAAGAAAAACAAGAGCCTTTGTGAAGCAACAATCATCGCTAAAAACACAAGAAATCTGAAGCAACATCGGCAGAGGAGTCAGCATAAAATTAATGCGATGTTAATAACTTTTGGCTCAGAAAAGCAAAACATTTAAGTGTGTTTTTGTTTTACAAGCTAATTTATTAGCTAACCTAAACTCGAAACATGAAATACAACACAAGCAGAAAGAAACCACTGCTGTCATGTACTGATCAGAGACATGATTGACCCAAAGATGCTCATCTTACATCAGAAATTAAAAGATGGATTGACACACTAAAGATGAGCATCTAAACCTACTGTAGATTTGGTCGACTAAAATCTGATGATATTTAGTAGGGATGAACAATTAACTCAAATTTGATTGAAATCACAATGTAATTTTTCTGTAATTTTCAAACTGCAGGATGTAAAATATTTGTTAAAGGTAAAATATGTGTCAAATTACCATTTTAAATTAAATATAGAGAGACAGAGACATCCTGACCTACACATCCCATCTTTGTTTGGTATAGATCCCAGCAAAAATCACAGCTTAATTATTTTAATGTTTTTCACTGAAAATGAGAATAATAATGTAAAAATTTGCATTCATATTGCAATTGCAATATCAGTCAAAATAATTGGAATGGGACATTTTTTCAAAATAGTTCAGCCCTCATATTTAGTTGACTAAAACTAGACTAAAACACGAGGGAGGAGGATCAACTACAACAGGATGGACTGCCTTATGTCACCTTTTTAAAGATGAAATATGAAGTGAACCCTGCATGTTGTCCAGTATGAGCTGCTGCTGTACTTGTCAGTGATGGAGATAAACACATCATTTACTGTCCTAATGTACTGTGAAGACAAGCAGACAGTGACATTCGTCTTTGCTCCAGGGGCTGCCAAAGTTACTGATTTTCAAATGTCTCCCTCTGCTAATTTCAATATACAGTTACTCAGACATGAGACACAAAAGAAAGAAACCTCCAAAAGAGACTTGCAGATGCAAAACACCCACAGCTCTGTTAGCACGGTCACTTCTGTCTGTGGTAAATCAATTTCCAACATCATCATGGAGACTTCTATTCCTTACCAAGAAAACGAGGAATGTGTTTCATTTTAATCAATTTTGGGGTGAGAGCAAAGAAGTCGCTCTGAATACAAAATGGCCATGAATACAAATACAAGCAGAGAGGACTGATCAGCCAAGAGCTGCAAGAATCTACTCTGCAGAATGACCCTGAGAGTCTTCACACAGCACAGCCGGAGCAGTCAGGATGGAAATATTCAGCTTTCTGTTGTGTGTCTTATTTCCAGGTCTGTCCTTCACACAACACTCACATATGTACAGTGAAAGCATCATTACTGTACCTCTGCCACGGAGGTCATGTTTTCAGTGCTGTTTGTTTCTCAGCAGGATTACAGAAAAACTACTGACCTCATTTCCATGAAACTTGGTGCAGAATGGGCCGAGGAAGAGCCCATTAAATTCTGGAGCGGAGACCAAATCACGAGGCGGACAGACAGACAACTTCTCACTTTCGTTAACATTGTGAAATAAGACTTTTGGCCTTGGTGGAATAAATGCCATATAACTTAGCCTAGAGTCTCATACTGTGGTACATATACTCAGCTTGGCTGGAATCTAATTTTTCTTACTTTAATACCTTCCTGACATTTCACCAGGGTGTACAGTATGTGATGGTATGAAAAAACAAATCATTAAAAGCTGGTTGATTCCATATCTAGTTATATTTAATTAATTATCAAGGAGACGCAGGCTATAGAGCAGAAATGCCAAGACAATGTTTTTTTTCTCTAGCTTGGTTAAGTTCCCTATTAATAATTTAAGTGTTGGTAATTTCTTAGTAATAAATTAATTTAATTTTATGCAGTTGCAACTTCATTGTTTCAGGTTACTTTATTCACCATGATGGTACTGAAAATAGTGGCTTGGCCCTGCTAGCAACCAGGACTCGTGCTGCTGTTTTTTAAGCCCTATAATGTTTTTATTGTCATATTTTTACTGGTCCATGTTGTGTGACCAGTAATAATTGTATGTGGACTTGAACACCATCGCGACCTTTGCACAAAGACTGTTTCTGGCAGTGTTTATTTGGGGACTGTTGTTAACATTGCCAAACAATTCCTCACACGGAAGCGAAGCTGCCACTGTGTTAGACTAGAGACGCACTGCTGTCTCTCCGGTATACGAGAACGATTTCACCTGTTGATCTTCCCAAGGCTGTGAAATTATCATAAAATCATACCTTAAGGATTTCTAAATACACAGTATACCATAATACCTTGATACCACCCAAGCCTAATGTGTAACACTAGTGGTACACAAGCTCCTTCTAGTGGAATGTAGAGGAATATCAGAAATATCTTTTTTTAAATGAAATTATTTAAAAAATAAGCAATAGTATCAAAATGTTAAAAAAATCAAATGAAAATTCTAATATGTGGAAATCTGAAATGTAAGTTAAAATAAGTTTTGTCCTTCCTGTATTTTTGTTTGAATAAAGTCTCGACCATGCTCGTAGCGTGCACAGACATCATCCATCATCACCAGCAGCTATGAGCTAAACTATGATGGAGGTAAAATGAGGACACTGAAAATAATTGCTTCAAAAACACTAGAATCATGGCTCCAAACTGGAACGATTATGAAGAAAAGTGTGGACAACGAGGAGAATATTTCAAGCTTCTGTGTTGAAAATGAAGTGGACCACAGTGGACTGAGTGCTAGTGGCCATTCAAGAAGCACCAGTGAAGTCTCCACCACCTGCAGCACCTGCTGCTACCAAACGGCACAAAACATTTAGGCGGCACTTGAAGAGACTGTTTTTAAGGATCTTTCACATCAGGGAACTGGGCTCAGATCTGAGTACACTTGACCTCAAAGTCCAGTTTCTTTGGTTACTGTGAGCACTGTATAACTTATCTGGACCATCTTTTCAAGATGAACAGGGCACGGATCAACAAACTGTGCCAGGGTTGAAAAGGTGGTCTCAAGTACTGTTTCTGTACTTAGGTACGGTTCGGTACGGTTCACATCAAGTGTGAAAAGTAACCGTACCAAAACAAGGAAGTGGACTGCTGTGAAGATCATTTGACTGGCTGGCTTTTCGACACCAACATAAACAAATGTTGTGTAGGTGATGGAGCAAGTGTACTCAGCCACAAAACAGCACTAATGAGCAGTGGTAGAAAGAGCACTGAAAATCTGTACTCAAGTACAGGTACTGTTACATTACTAAAATTACAAGTAAAAGTACTGGTGTTAGAAAAACACTTCAGTAAGTACAAAGTATTCTTCTAAAAAACTACTCAGAGTATTAGTTTTTTAACTGATGATGTTTAATGTATTATCAGTAGCAGCGTTCGATCAAAGGAGTTTCTGTTTGTCCAAATCTTCAGTCTAAAATCTATTTTATTCTCATTTTAATTTTTTTCTGTTTTTTTTTTTTTTTGTGTGTCATTTTTTAAGTTAAGTAAAACCTGCTGTTGCTGCAGTGTTTGGTTTTTTGTCTGTGATTGATTCCTCTCATTGGCCTGTTTGTGATCAGATCACCTGATTGGCTACTAAAATGCAGATCAAAGGTTTGGATATAATTCAAATTGTCCTCAGTATTCTATTTTAATATTAAAAGTAACTAAGTAGATTACAGGGTGTAATGCATACTTAAGTACAAGTAAAACAGACTTGAAAATCTACTCATAACATTACAAGTACCCCAAAAAACTACTTAATAACAGTAATTTGAATATTTGTAGTTACATCCACCCCTGCTAACGTGAAACTAAATTGAATCAGGCAGAGTACAAACCAATTCTACTGAATGTAAAAACACCCTTTAAATTCAGTCGATGGTAGTTAAGTTTAATGGTGACAAAACATTTCCTAATACACACTCACAGGTAACAGTAATCCTCTGTGGTAGCCTACACACAGAAAGCAGTCATTATGGTGCATTCAGGGACAGGTTTTATGGGAGAACCAGTCCAACTGTAAAACTGTTGCAAATGTAACAATACTTTTTTTTTTTTTCCTCAAACCAAGGTGTGGCTTTGGAAACATAAATACACACGTAATGCAGCTAATAATTCTACACTTACTTTCATCTGAATGTAAATTGTCTGCAACAAAGTACACCATAGATATTAAAGAAAAATGTTTGAACTTACAAGAGGGAGCAATAATGCTCATCGTGAAATTTGCTTGTGTAGATTTACATGTCATAGCAGAGCAGACTGTTGGCCTTGGTGAAGGTGAGCCCTCCAAATGCTCTTTTAGTCACTTGTTGTAATTGTTCCTCCTCTACACTGAAGAAATCTCTTTCTAAAGTGATGTCAGTGTAAGTGAAGGGGGCCAAATCCACGGTCATTATTTCTGTGCAAAAAAACTGTGCAAAACTTTCTCTCTGTGTTCCCAAAGACGGTGTTTCCTTGCTGAGATGCGGTGGAGGATTATGAAATTTGGTACACAAAGACTCCATTTAATATGAGTGACTCACACTGCAGACTGACAACTGTGGAGTTCAGTTTCACACAGAGAGAGGACCATGGTTTTTGTCCCATCACTTCCAGTGAAATTGCTTTTAGAAATGATCCTGTTGCAGCTGGTGTGGAAAGAACGAACAATTAAAGCAACCGACAGTTCTTTCAGTGTACGTTGGAGCATGTGAGGACTGATTCAAGAAATACTTGAAGAATGAGGATACTCATCCTTAAATAAGGTTTAGAGCTGCAATGATTAATCGATGCATCAATTATTAATCAATTATAGCCAGCTATTTTGATAATCGATTAATCAGTTTGATTAATTTTTTTTAAGAAAAAAGTCAATATTCTCTGATTTCAGCATCTTAACTGTGAATATTTTTTCATTTCTTTACTCCTTTAGGACAGTAAACTGAATATCTTTGGGTTGTGGACAAAATAAGACATCTGAGGACGTCATCTTGGGCTTTGGAAAACACTGATTGACATTTTTTTTTACCATTTTCTGACATTTTATTGCCAAACAACTAGGGCTTAACAATTAATCTAAATGTATTATTATTAAATATGTGTCAAACTACCATTTTAAATTAAATTTCGTTTGTTAAATTGCATTTTATATGAAAATTTGAATATTGATGTAAAAATTAGCATTTCTTCTAATATCGCAAATCATATCGCTATTGCAATATCAGTCAAAATCATCGCAATTAGATATTTTTTCAAAATCGTTCAGCCCTAGTTTGTGGACTACCTTGGCATTATGGGAGTTGCCACACCCAGTACCGAGCAGAGCGTGAAGCTGGAGCGTGGTGTGTTGTGATTTGGGCGGAGCTTGGTTTTGGCCTGTCCATTCAGCAGGAAATAACAGCGGCCGGCCTAGTCACAATCTTTCTGGTATTAGAACTAAACGGTGCACTAAAATATGTTTTTGAAAATATTTTAAGTAAGTAATAGACAATGTTGTAACACAATACTGATCCAGTATTGATCCAGTTTGATCAGAGTTTCAGGAGAGTCTGTTGGAAACCAGGAAAACAACAGCAGCTGCCTGGTTGTGATCAGGTCACAATCTTTCACATAGTAAAGCCAAACAGTGCACAAAAATGTGTTTTTGACATTCTAGCATTTTAGGTGAGCTATAAGCAACACAGTTATAGAATATTGATCCATATTTGATCAGTAGTGCCAAGTTTTACCCTTTGGTCTGAGTGTCCTGAGGCTTGTGTGGTGCACTGGACATGTTTTAAATGAAAATGATGTAAAACAATCAAGAAAATAATCGACTGATTAATTGACAATGAAAATAATTGGTAGTTGCAGCCCTAATAAGGTTTTTTTGTGGTTTATCTTCCTTGCTCCCATTCAAGGGTTTCCTTCTTTTGTTCATCATTTACTATTTCATAACGTGGGTGTTGTATATGTACAGTATATGCCTGTGATTAATGTCTTACATAAACTTAAGCTGATACCCAGTTTTCTTACAATTCATTATGCTCAGCATTTTGGGGATTTTTTTCTCTGGATTTTCTTAATCCTAAATTTAACCCACAGACAGAGAAGTGAATGCATTTTAAAATGTAAAAACCCCAGTTCCCATGGGAAAAGAAAGTTATTCACATTATGTATACAAAATATGAGTGGAAGAAAACAACAAATGCGATGAGAAAGTCAGGAGTGAGAACCCAGAGAAGAGTTTACTGCAACACAGACAAAACAAAAGGCAATAAGCTTCTGGGCTTCAGTTAAACCATTATATAAGCTCTACACACACACAACTTCCTCATGCGGTTTTTATGGGACTTCCCAGTTTTTTAGGAGATAACGGGAACTGACACCAATTATAAAAACATACATATATAAGTCATTTTTATATTTTTTTCCCCATTGTGGTGCCTGCTGTTGTATTGAGCAGCAGTGAATAAACTGAAAATGTCAGTCAGAACAGAGGTCTGTGTAAGCAAGAAGTGTCTCTGCCTCTCTGCTGTGTCATGCTGGAGATCCAGAGAGAGCAGGGAAATAGCAGCAACATGAGTCCTTTTTATGGTTCAGTGCGAGCTGCAACTCCATTTTCAGATAGGAAAGGACACAGTGACAGGTCTGCAAGTCTGTGGCAGCAGTCCGTTAAATTCAGAGGAGTTCCACATCCTGGCAGATGTCATGAATATTTAATGCTCGCTCCAAATTGGAAAAAGTCAGAGGAAAATGGAGATTTGGGAGTCACCCACAGACAAACAGAACTCTTAGTTTTCATGGGTAAACACAAACAGAAGCAGGCATGTTTTCAGCTGCATGTTTTAGAAATAATAATCCACAATCTACAATTCTGTTCACGCATACAGTTTTTAAGTATTAGTTCAACATTTTGTATGCTTTCTTGTTGCGAAGTTAGAAGAGCAATAACTTGCTCATGTCTGTATGCCAAATATGCAGGCTTGGAGAGTAATGGATTACATGTAACAGGATTATGTAATCTGGATACAAAAAAGGTATCTGTATTCAATTACAGGTACAGATAAAAAAAGATGAATCAGATTACAGACAGATTCAGTAAAAATGGGGATTTTTAGTCGGGATTACAATTTCAAAATAAAGAACGATAAACTAAAAAATGTTTCACTGGGTGGAAATGTCAACATATTTTGTCTTTAATCAATCAATCAATCAATCAATCACACACAACAAAGGAAGGAACGGCTGGACAAACTAATAAACCTGACAATGAACATAAAACACTTAGAGCTGCAACCATTAACTTACTGTATTACTATTCTATCTCTTACTATTACTATGGCTATTATATTAATCTGCAACTATTCTGATCATTGTTTTGAGTCGTTTTTTGATTAAACAGGGTGAATATTTTCTGGTTTCTTTACTCCTCTCTGACAGTAAACTGAATATCTTTGAGTTGTGGACAAAACAAGACATTTGAGGATGTCATCTTGAACTTTGATCAACATTTTTCACCGTTTTCTGACATTTTATGGACTAAACAATTAATTGATTAATCAAGAAAATAATCAACCGATTAATCGATTATCGTTAGTTGCAGCCTTTAAAACACTATATTAGGTTAAACAATTTCACCATATTTTATATTGAATTAATCCAAAAGTAACTGAAAGTAATCAAGTTACATTACTTTAATATTGTGATACTTGGATTACATTACTACACTTTTTAACAGGTACAGTAACTGTATTGGAATACATTTTTAAAATAACCCTCCTGATCCTGTAAATATGAGGCTACGGGCAGCAGCCAGTTAGCTTAGCTTAGTACAAAAACAACCTGGCTTGTTCCAAAGGCAACAAAATCCCAGCACCTACCAGCATCTCCAAAAACTCTAAGTACTCTGCAGGACTGTGTTGTGAGACTATCTCTTGGCAGGGTGCAGTGACATGAGGCACTGGATTTGATGGATTTACTGTTTATCAGAGTGTTGAGTAATGGGAAACATTAAGTCTGAAGGACTTGACTTAACAATTTGAGTCAAAACTGTATTATGTGTAGCTCTGATTGTGTTGTGTTAGTTTAAAGAGCCAGCCAGCAGCTGTTGTAATACAGTGGGTTGTGAGCTGCTGCTGCTCCTCTCGGGGAGCTGCTGCTGGGCTGCTCTTCCACACACACCAGCACTTGACAGCATGGACACCCAGTCTGTTTGGCAGACCCTGTGCTCGGAATCTTCCCCAGTGACTCTTCTCTCTCTGGTCCATTCTCAAACAACCCCACCTCAGCCTGCTGAAACCAAGTACCGTTAGTTCTGGCCGCATCCATCATTTTTCTGAGCTTGATGTGTGTGTGGACACCCAGCCTGTCTGCTCTGCCTCGCCCTAAGAGACAGCAGCAGAAATTGGCTCCCAGAGAGGAGCAGCAGCAGCAGGCCAGACAGGAGGGACAGCGACAGCTGAAGAGGACGGTGTGTTTACTGGAGAGACTACAGCTCACAATCTGCTGTAGCAGCACCGCCACTGGCTGTTGGTTTAAACCTACCACAAAAAAACAAGCTTCCAGGCTACTGTAGCTGTCATATGCTACCAAGGCTTTTGTCATGTGAAAGTGGTTGTGGTTTAATCTAAACTGGTTTAGAAAAACGATAAACGCTTCTAAGAGCTTTTTCTGGTTGCCTGGCAACCTCACTGGTTGTTAACTCATGAGTTTTAGAGGTGCTGGTAGTTGGATTCTGTTGCCTTTGGACAGCAGAGAGCTAGTCTTTTCCCTATTTCCAGTCTTTGCGCTAAGCTAAGCTAAACTAAGCTAAACTAAGCTCCTGTCTCCTGCCTTTATATTAACACTTAGCATCAAGACACGAGAGTGCTATCAATCTTCTCATCTAAATCTGAGCTAGAAAGACCAAGAAAAACTCACCCTAAAACAACATTTTACAGAATCTAAAAAGCTATATGATACAGTCATAGACAATATGTAAAGTCAAGTCAATGTGGAAGTGCCTTAAACCTGCATTCTTTCTAATGGCCATCAGGGGGTGAATCTACTGGTTGCACAAAGAAGTCTGATGATATGTTCTCTAATGGCAAAATGACCCTACTTCTCACTTGAGTTATGATTGAGTAAACAGTTTCATAACACATTAATGGTCTCAATCACTAGTTTCAAGTCTACTTTAATACAGCATGATGTTCATTTTGTAAATTATGGTTCCATTTGGAGTGACTGGCAAGTCATTCTCAGTGAGTCCGTCCAGTGCAACACTCACAGGCCTCAGGACACTCAGATCAGATGGTAAAACTAGGCAGTACTGATCAAATATGGATCAATAGTGTTAAAATGTCAAAAACACATTTTAGTGTTCTGTTTAGCTTTAATATGAGAAAGATCACAACCTGATCACAACCAGGCAGCTGCCATTGTTTTTCCAGCTTCCAATGGAGTCTCCTGAAACTCAGATCTGTTAAACTAGAGAGTGTTGATCAAATATGGTTCAATAATCTGTTACAACATTGGATATTACTTGCTTAAAATATTTTCAGAAACATATTTTAGTGCACTATTTAGTTGTAATACGAGTAAAATTGCGACCAGGCTGGCTGCCATTATTTCCTGCTGAATGGACAGGCCAAAACCAAGCTCCGCCCATGGTTTGATTTTGGCAAGGACCTGTCCCAAATAAAGATGTTTTCTTAAGTCTGTAAAAATATGATGTGTAGGCCAGGACGTTTCTGCATATATTTGCAATATTTAATTTAAAATGGTAGTTTGACACACATTTTGTATTTAGCACATTTTGCGCCTCCTGCATTTTGAAAATTGCCATGAGCCCTTCACTAAGCACTGCCCTCCTTAGTTACTGTTGCTAAGCCTGCCAAGCTTTCCATTCTCGGACGGCATCTATGCTGTACAGTACAGTGATAACAGTGGCAGATTTAACACTTTGATTCTGCATCAGCCCACATCCTCCTCCTCAAACCCCCACAGAACAAATACAGATGCAGTGGTATCTCACATGTTTGGAGGTAAAGTTACTACAGCTAGTAAGCTAGTGTTAGTTAGCCAGACATGCTAGCATTTGCAGCTTATGTTAGAGCAGACAGAGACAGAGTTTAATTCATTCACCATATGTGTGCTCTTATGTTTCAAGTTTTTGAGAGACTACAGAGAAGATGCCACCGTCCAGACTCATGAAACGCTGCGCATCACTTTTCTCAGAGCCTCCTGCACACTTTCAACATGGAGAGAAATGGAGAGCTTGCCGGCTCTAGCTGCTAAGCTATGATTGGACAGTTGCTGTCTGGAGGCGAGGGTTAGTGAAGAGTCAATTTTTCAGCCAAACCACCAACCAATGGGTGACATCATGGTGGGTTCATACAATGATAGATGTAGATCATCACTTGGGTCATGGGCAGGGGCGTTTCTTGGGACTGAGAACATTGGGGGCTGAGCCCAGACCCTTATGGGGAAGTTTGGGGGATCCTACCCGGGAAAAAAGCTCTATGCTTTTTTGAGCCTTGTTGCATCTTGTCTAGAGCCAAATACTGCCAACGTGTACTTCAAAATGTGTCAAAATTAAATTAGATTATATTGATAGAAACAGTATGATGCACTTATAGATAACACAGGAATTAAAGCCAAAAAAATAAATATTTTGTAAATATTTTGACTGAAGCCAAGTCATATTCCCCCTCAATTTTAAAAAAATGTTAGAAGTTACATGATTTGCAATTTTTAGTTTGCTTTTCTTTAACACCAGACCATGTGAAAAAGTTGAGTGATGAGTCCAGAAAATCAAATACAACGGCCGAGTAGGTCTTAAAAAAGCTTAGCTTTCACAATAAAAAAGAAAAAGGCCCACACAGACACGTTAGAAGGACATAACAGCAGTTATGTAGTTGTGTGCGGTATCTTTGATAACTTATGTGAGAAAAATATCACTGAATTTATGTGTGGGAAAAGTCGCCAGTCATACCGAGCCTTCGGGGATTTTCAGCCCGTCTAAGAGCGTCTATCCCCCGCCGGCACGCCCCCCCTAACACTACACGTTTCACAAACAGAATTTAAATTATTCATTTACCTGTTTCTGGTGACGGCTCCCCGAGACGTGAGCCTCAGCCGAGTCAGCCTCCTTCTTCCTGAAAAACCGCCTTATATCCATGCTTTTGTGACGGTATATCAATGTCTATTGTCTTTCCTAAACGTCTCCCTGCGCGCCAACGGTTTTAGATCAGCAAGCAACCCCTCTCTGATTGGTCTTGACGTTGAGACGTCATCCTGTGTTGCATTCACTGAAAATGGAAAACTACAACTTCTTTCGTGGCTCGTTAATGTACAGTTATCATTATTTCTTCTGAAGTTGAATTATCCAGGGCTAAAGAAAAAAACGTTCGGGGCTAAAGCCCCGGATGCCCAGGCCAGGCGACGCCACTGGTCATGGGTTAGAGTCAGCACCCAAGATGAGTCTAGTAGCTTTAATTGATCATAGTTATTAAAATGCATGCTGATATACACAATCAAAATGTATCCACTTTGAATGTGTGTCTATTTCCTCCCAGAAAAACCCCAGAAAGCATAAGTTTCAGAGGTTTAACACTGTGAATTTCTTTACTGAATATGCTCTAAAAACTGCAAGAATCAGAAATACAACTGACTCTAAAGTTTACAACACAAACAGCAATAGCTGAGAGGTGGCTGCATAACAAATTTAAAACTAGTGTAAAATACAATAGGAAAGGCATTATCTGTCACCAACGCTGTATCAAATGTATACAAACAGGCATGCACACACAGGAAAACAAGTAGACGTGCTCCACATGATTACCATGGCAAATCATTAACTGCTCCCAACACCCACTCTTCACTTCTTTTATGGTGGATCCTGCAGCACAGTGCTGGTCAGAACACACTTCATGTGTGTCTGATGAAACAGTCAAAAGTGCTCTTGTCAAAGCCAACATGAGAACACAGTGCTCTCACATCTCATTACAATGCACATCTGCTCACAGCGCACAGCCTGTAGTGTTACATAGGAAGCGCTTCCTTGACAGAAGCTGAGATAATGAGGCATTTACATAAATCAGCTGATAAACAGGCGTGTTTGGAGACGAGTGTACAGACCTTCTCATGCTTCCTTCTGCCTGCCATGTCGTCCACTGGCCTTCTGCTCCACTTTCTTTCTTTGGTGATAATGCAGAGATATTGACTTATACAATGCTTGTATCTAGTTATGACAAGTGCTCTCATACAGTAGAGCTGCTTTCTCTGTTTGTGTTTCGCTCCCTGCTATGGCACCACCTGTCACACCCAACTGCACACATTCAGGTCAGAAAATGTCCAAATCACAGGACCTCAGATGAAGGAAATCCTTGAAGGAGTTTTAGCTAAAATGATCAAGCTTTTGGATTTTCACTGATGTAAATGCAAAATTGAAGTGCAATTGAAGCCTTTTCCATAATTTAATGATTATTAATCAGGTAATACTTATAATCACTAACAATTTGGAAGAGGTGTGCATAAGACTGTTATTATGCTGTCTTAACCATGACAAAGACTTGGTATTATGCAGCTAGCAAACTCACTCTGTCCGGACTGGGATATCTCAGTGTGAGTACAGGTAGAGAACAGAGGAGAGACTAAAGGTGCATTCCAAACATGCCTTGCAGGAAGACACACCCTTCCCTCGCAGTGATTGGCTAAGGCAGTGTTCTCAAATCCTGTTACCACAGGACAACCCAAGCCCTTCAGTATTTAGAATGTTTCCCTGTTACAACACACCTATTCAAAATGATCAGGTCCATTACAGGCTATCGTGAGGCTTGATGTGAGCTGATCTTTGAAATCAGGTTGTGGGATAGCAGGAAACATCTAAAACAATCAGGGCAAGTGGGGCCTAGGACACAGGATTGAGTAACTACTGGTGCTAAGTTAAGGCATAACACACGACTTTAACAAAACACCACTAACCAAAAACAGAGTTTCAGTATCTTAAATGTGATGCACTGGTTAGCATCACAGCTCAGTAAAACACCTGGAATGGTCCAGAATTCAGAGCAATCGAGGCAGAGTAGGGGCGTGTCTTCCTGCAAGCCATACTGGGTATGCATGGCGAGTAAGGCAGTTGAATCTCTCCCCAGTGAATACAACCTCCAAGACTGACAGTAGCCAGTCTGACTACAGGGAATACAGTACTAAGGTGGTTTTCAGCTAATTAGGCACCTAGCTCCACAGCTAACCGAGCTAACTAAACCAAACTACCTATCTAACGCCAGCTGTAACCGCTGTCTGTCAGGTAAATCACCTTGGTACTGTACCAATTAAACTGGCTTTATAACACTTAATGACATCTTTATAACAAATCCAAATGGTACCACTTTACTTGATGTAATTATTCATGACACTGTTACAAAGACATTTGACAGTGTAATAAAACTTAGCAGCATCTTTCTGACAGGTCCAAAATGTACCAATTCATGACACGCTTGTAATGGTCTCATGATGGCCAGTATCATAAAGAACAACATATGATAGGATAATGTCATGTTAAAGCATAAAGTTAAACAGTTTCTTTAAGATTGATAAAGTCAAGCTGTCACAACAAAGACATTTTTGTCTTGGCCAATGTCAAGTTCTCATAAAGACATTTTTGTCTTGATTAAGGTCAAATTGTCATTGAGACAGTTTTGTCTCAGCTAATGTCAAGTTGTTATAAAGACATTATTGTTTTGATTAATGTCAAGGTGTCATTAAGACATTATTGTCTTGGCTAATGTCAAGTTGTCACAACATAGACATTTTTGTCTTCTTTAATGTCAAGTTGTCATTACAAAGACATTATTGTTTTGGTTAATGTCGAGTTGTCATAACAAAAACATTACTGGCTTGATTAGTGTCATGTTATCATAACAAAGACATCTCAAACAATGTCAACTTCACATTAAAAATGCCAAACTGATACAAATGTCATAAACATTCATAGAGCCTGGTGTCATGACATAGTTACAACAGTGTAATAGTAGTCTTATGCACAGCCCTTCAAATAAAGTGTTACTGTGAATGAATCTGAATGAACTGACATGCTCACCTGAGAGTCTGATATGGACACACGTTTAGACTCCACGGTGGGCCTGCGAGCCACACGAGGGGAGATGTGCTGTATCCTCCTCCAGAGCCTGACGACAGGTAGGTTCCTCTCTCCTGCAGCGACAGCTTCCTGCCAGTCAGCTGAGGCCGCATCGGATGAGTCCTCCTGGGCTGAGGCCCGTCCCTCTGAGCCCCGCCGTTCCTCACGCCGTTGGCTGCTGAGCCGTCTGAGTCTTTTGTCGTCATGGCAGCCATGGTGTCTGTGAGACTGTCGGCCTGTTTGTCAGAGTCAGGGTCCAGCCTCTCACTGCCAGGGTCACTGCTCGTAGCCATGGCGGGTGGGGAGGTGGCAGCAGCGCGGGAGCAGGTGGTGGGGAGAGTACTGGGGAGCGCCCACCAGCATCAACGTGACCTGGGCCAGCCTGCGGTGGCAGTGGTCAGGGTCTCACCAGAGCTGGAAGGACAGACAGAGAGGCTGTGAGCTCAGACAGATACAGCAAAAAAGAGTTGATCTGCAGTACACACACGTTTGGATCAGGAGAAATCATTTTTAACAGTCATCATGGCTTCAAATGTTGTTAAATAAAATGGACTGGGCTGATGGATGCAGCAAATAGTCTACGCAATTAAAGGGATACTATGCAGGATGTTAAGTTAACAGTGCAGCCTATAGACCAGACCTGGGCAAAACACGGCCCCGGGCCAAGATGTGGCCCACTGAAAGGTTTCATGTGGCCCACAAGGCCATCATGGAGATACCAAAAAATAAAAATCTAGTGAAGACCATTTAAGACCATTTAACTGTTATCAGACCTTTATCTTGAAAGGGGTCAGTACTGTGTTCATTAGTAATGATAATGAACTGTATCTTTTATATTAAACTGTAACTTTTCACTCAGTGCTGCACATCCATGTTGGACATTGTCAACAAAATATCCCACAATTCATCACATGACAGTTCAGAAAGGGTGACCAACAGTATAGGTCTCCTATATAGAACACTTCTGACCATTCCATTTTAGACATTTGGTCATTATTAGGATCTTTTATCATTTGTGTCTGGCCCACGGCAGCCTGATCAATTTCTCAGGTGACCCAGCATGAAAAATAATTGCCCACCCCTGCTGTAGACTCATAAAAATGAGATGTTGCAGTACCATTTTTTCCTTCCCAGATACTGCTACCTGAACTTTGTGAAGTGGCTGATACTGAGTACCGATCTGATACCAGTGCATACATTTTCTTTCTTTTCTTTTTTCTTTTTGTTTTTTTAATAGATGTACACTATTAACCCTGTATGATGATAAATAATGAATGCCCCAGAGAATGACTTCGCCATGCTGGGAAAAAAATGGCGTATGGAACAAGGTTGGGAAGTAACAGGACATTTGATTAAACTGGTAAACTAATCAGCTAGCTAGACAAATGAAGACCTGTTGATGATGCTCAATGAAAAGTTAGGCACTCACATTACACTTCATCCTCTGGGGAACACAAATGTCTGCATCAGATTTCTCAGGTAAAAGATAGTTTATAGAGTCATGTTTAATAATGTTTATGTCCACCTGCTGGCGGCACTGGATGAAAAGTAAAAGGATCACCAAGTCCAAAGTCCATCCAATAGCTTCTTTACTTACATTTGCCCTAGCTGGCTCGTCATATTCTTGTTTTTATATCCACATTACATGCAGTTTTTCAGAATTGTCTTGTGTATAAAAGCTGTTGTTACCTATACCATACTGTCACTTTATAATAACAAAGAGATTTATATGCAATGATTGACTGATTATTAAATTAATCACCAACTATTCTGATAATTGATTATTCATTTTGAGACATTATTTAAATAAAAATGTTCAAATTCTCTGATTTCAGCTTCTCAAACGTGAATATTTTCTTTTTTTAGTCCTCTTATGAAAGTAAACTTAAAATCTTTGTGTTGTGGACATGAGACATTTGCAGATGTCAACGTGGGCTTTGGAAAATAGTGATCAGCATTTTTCACAATTTTCTCTCATTTTACAGTCCAAACCACTCATCAACTGAAATCATCAACTGATTAATTGGTGATTAAAATAATCCTTAGTTGCAGCCCCCATAACATATAATGCAAAAGTTGATCTTGTCCACACTGCCAACCAAAATCAATGTAAAAAAAAACAAACAATTTAATTACATTTGAATTCAAACCTTTGAATTCTAGCACGGCTCTTTGTCTGAAGCTTCATCAAGCTGTCAGATGTAAAAGGAAATGTCATCAGTGTGTGTGTGTGTGGGTGGTTTGGTGGGTCAGGTTAGCTACAGTAGACACGTGCTCATAAATGGAAATAAATGTCCCTCTGATAAAACCAACACAAACTCTGTGAAGCTTATTATGCTCAGTGCCTGTGGTCACGGCTCCCTGCATCCCCATCAAATGCTTGTGGGCGGGCTGACACACAAAGACATGCACAACTGAAGGTATTGTGTGCGTACAGTATGTGTATACACACCCAGATATTAGCGCAATTTGTTTATTGTGCTTTTTCTCTTTCATCGTTAATGAGAATCAAGTCAGCGGCAGATTGCCACAGACAGAATATCAAAGCTCTCTCGTACATCTGGTTCACGTTTTGTTCTGCAGATGGAAGAACACAGATATGCAAAGTGAGCCAGTGCCAAAGAGAAGGGCACTTGAAGTCCTAATCCTCAAACAGTGTACATCTATGGAACGGCAGGAATCAAGGGGGATAACTGTGCAGGTTGTTTTCTTCCCAGAGGAGCCACCTGAGTCTGTATACACGTCGTGAAGACGCAGACTGAAGAGTCAGCTCTGGGGGTACGAGACAGGACGTGGTCAGTAAAATGGGCCATGTTGTGCTATTCCTGAAGTGTGTCAGGAAGGTAGAGCTTCATACTCAAAAATAACACCGTGTTCCACTTTGTCCAGGTGGGTCACACTCATTCATGCACAGCCGTGGCTCGAAGCAGTGGATCACATTTTGCCGTGCTAACCTGCCTCCGGGTAAAACTGTCATTGTGTTGGTCAGTCAGTCAATTCAGGACTTTGGTCCAGACTGAAATATCTCAACAACTATTGGACAAGACAGGGCAGCACAATTAATCATAATTGCGATAAAATCACAATATGGATAAGTGCAATATCCAAATTGCAGAGCCAGAACCAAATAGTATTTTTTTTGTAAAAGGAAGCAGCATTATATTGTGGTTCTGTAGTGCTGCAGAGATGACCTGACCTACACATCTTGTTCTCCAGATGTTTGGTTCAGTTTCAGTGAACATGAAAATTGTGATGCAAAACTGATCATTTCCACTAATCGTGTTGCACGTGGCAATCACAATTTAAGTCAAAATATTCACAAATATGACTTTTTCACCAAACCATGCAGCCCTACAGACATCAGTCTCCCAGGGGGTGAATCCTTTATGATTTCAGTGATTCACTGACCATGCCTCTCGTGCCACCATAACTTTGACATTTGTGGTTTTCAAGTGAAATGTCTCAACAACTGTCAAATGGATTTCCATGATTTTTTTTAAACTGGCATTCACAGTCTTCCTTCCTGATACTGATTCCAATACCTGAACGTTGCTCAATACTGAGAAACGATCCAGTTCCAGTGTGTTTAAAAAAAAGAAAAAAATCAGAGTTCAATCCACTCAGTGAAGAGTAAGTTTTTCAACACAACGGTTCAGTCCACTCCAGTTCACAATCACAAAACACAGTCAACTCAGAAAGTCCGCTCCAGGTTTTTACAGCACAGTCCCACTAAAACAAACCAAATCAGGAAATAAAAAGTGATAATAACAGTGTCTGTATCCACACTTCAATAACAAAGGTTCTGTACAATATACGCACTGTATACACTTTTTTGTCAAAATTTCCTCAAGGGTTCTTTGTACCACAAAAGGGTTCTTGGTAGAACACCCTGGGTGTGTTTTGGATAAAACTCTTGGAGTTATAAAAAGTTTCTCTGGATGTTAGCACCCTTAGAAGAAGGAAAGGTTCTGGATAAAATCATCAGATGGGGTTCTGGGTGGAACCATTAGACCATAGAAGGGTCTCTGTAAAACCCTTTCATCGGGGGTTCTAGGTGAAACATTCCACAGGCAGTTCTAGGTAGAGGCCTCTGAAAGGGTTCTAGGTGGAACCTTTATAAAAAGGGAGCCAAAAAGGGTTCTCCTATGGGGACAAACTGAAGAACCCTTCATGGTTCTATTTAGCACCTTTATTTCTTCGAGTGTGACTACCCATGACTGACTGACACACACACAAACACTCAGTCATCATGTACCCACCATTTGCATATTCCAGACGACTGTTATTCAATCGATGTAAATCTGGAGTGCAGGAAAAAAGTTTTTAAATGTCAGCGGCGAGGAGGAACGTATTGTTTGACTCCTGACTCATTTGAGCAAAAACAAAAAGGAACTGTCATATTTTGCTAATTCTTCTCACAACTAATGATTATGTGTCTGTTGAAACGGGTCGCTCTCCGCCGTGGCGCTGCCAGCCCGCCGCCACCCACCCCGCCGCCGCATGTGTGAGTGAGCAATATCCCGGTGGAAGTGGGAGGCGGAGAGCAGCAGTTCTGCTTATTAATTTCAGCTGCACTGACACTTTTATTTGTTTACAGAAGCAGGTAACCACATATTTCCATTACCGAGGACAATTTTTCATTAGGTTGAATATTTGCGCTCATATATATCTTATTATTTTCCACTGCAGACATCCATCTTGTCAGATGAATGTATGGGACAGAATTAAAGACTTTTGCTCTCTATATGCTCCACAGCTGTGACATACGCTGATGGACACACTGTCAGAGGAAGCTCATGGGTTCATACAAGATAGAATTGTTAAGTCCTTTTCTTATCTGTATGTATTTTTGGAGCTGAGGAGGAAGTGACCATCCACCATCAGGAAATTCACACACCTGGATCACTCATATCATGAGTGGGTTGCATTGTGGGTAATATAGGTGTCAGGGGTTGATAAGGAGAAGAATGCATGGAAGAAAAAAGACCATCTCGATTTTTACATTACAGCTGTAATAACATGGTAATAGTGGGGTAATAGTTGATAATAAAGAGTAATAATTGTATGTAATTACCAAAGTAATAACACAGCAATAGCTTGTTATTAACAGTGAGTATATCTGGGTTATATCAGACTTAAATGTAAATAACAGGGCAATAAACAGGATTGGGAAGTAACAGATTACATGTAAAAGGATTATGTAATCAGGATGCAAAGAAAACAGCAACTGTATTCATCACTGTTACAGGAAAAAGATGTAATCAGATTACAGTTACATTTAGTAAAAATGTGGATTATTTATCAGACATGCATTATATCCACAAGACCCAGGCTGGAATAAGTTTATTGCAGGTTACTTGAAGTTTGAGTGTGAAGAGTGAGTAGTAGCATATACTTCAATACATTTAAATGTGCATAATTACTGCTGTTAATGCAGACGTACATCTGTGCTTAACAAAGGAAGGACTATCTGGCAAACAATTAACAAACCTGACAACAAACATAAAACTAGGGGTGTAAGAAGAGATTGATTATCGTGATATTATGTTTTGTGAACATTATTGTGATATTGTGATACATGGCAGTGGCTCATTTTGACTGTTCTGATTGTATAAAAAAGTAAACTTTTTAAAGATTTTATGCATATGATGGTGTTTTCTTTGTACTATTATAATTTTCCCCATATTAGATTTAAAAAAAAATCATATATCACTTAACTTACTGTATTGAATTATGTTGCATCATAACCCCTTAATCGTGGTATGTATCATATCACCAGATTCTTTCCAGAACACAGTCCTACATAAAACATCATATTATGCTAATCATTTTTCACTTGAGGTAATCCAAAAGTAACAAAATAATCAAGTTACATTACTTTACTACTGTGATACTGTGATTAGGTACATTAGGTACATTTTTTAACAGATAATTATTAACTGTATCAGAATACATTTTTAAAGTAACCCCCCGACACTGGTAACAAGTTGCAAAAAACAAAGAGTAATAATGAGGAAACATTTAAAGATAGTAATTAGGAAAAGCTATCCTACAAAAAAAGCTACAAACAGAATATATCTTGGTACCAATATAGTAATCTGCTACCAGTAAATTGGTTATTATCAATGCAATCCTTGGATTACAAATGCTCATATGGTAACATATACTGTAGGTTGATGTTTTCACTATCAGCAGAATAGCTTCAAAATCATCACTTCATCTTCCCTGTTCCAAACATTCCCTTCTGTTTCAGGGTAACAGAGTACAAATTAAATGTCTGAGGCCTATTACATACTTGTGGTAGTTTCTGTTTTGCTTTTCTTTTTCTTTTCTTTTATTTGTTTTTTACCTTCTATTTTTTGTTTGTTTATTCTGTTATTTTTCTTTTTTGGGGATAGAGTATTTACCTGTATGGGTGGTATATAGTTTATATGGTTAAATTATATTGTTTCAAGTTATTTGGTGCATGTCTTTATTAGGTTTTCTTTAGTTTTACCTGTGAAAAGTGTTTTTTGTAAACCTATTTTCTTTATCATTATCATGACAGTGTGTTAATTAAATGAGTGCAGGTGTAATGACAGAGCTGAATGTGGCAGTGAAAATTCCTGTGTGTGTGACTGAAGCTTGTGTGTTATTCACTTGTCTGTGTGTGACTGTTTGACCCTGAGTCAGACCGCTCTGCTCCGGTTTTTAATCATGTAGCCGCTGTAATAAAGACTTCTGTACTTTGACAGTATTGATTTGTCATTCTACGATCCACTGCGCATCAGAAGCCTGTTTTGTGTCATCTTAATCTGAATTTAAAAGAGAAATTAAATAAAAGGTGTACAGTAGATTTGGAATTGGCAGTCCATCCAAATGCCTAATGTCCATATTGCCACATCTTTACTTCAACTGAGCCCCTGTTAGACTGTTTCTATTTTAATGGTGTTTTCAAAATACCTATCATACATTAATTATAATCTTAATTCCATGTTTGATAAGGTACATGGAATTTAGGAACCTGAAATAAACAAAGGAACACACTGAAATTAGAGCTGCAGCAATGATCCAATGATCGTCACCACATGCTAATTTTCTTGTGTTGTGGGCACTGTGCAAAGTAGTGTAACTGTCCACTACGTGGCACAAGAGAACACGCAGTAATTATACATTATGTGCCAGTATATCAAGTGACAGACTATGAAAATTAAATGTAAATCAAATGACGATTGTCACACAAGCCTTACTTCTTGTTGCCAGCAGGTGAAGCTATGACTACAATTCTTAATTAGCATCTATGTCTTAAGGTGGGGACTCTTATCAAGCCTTTGCGTGGGGCAGATAGACAGATTTCAGTGTAACGTCATCACAGAGACGCGTGTGCAGCTTGGGGGCAGGAAGCAGGCTCGTCCACACAGCACAACCAGTGCTGCCAACAGACTGAGCAACTTCTCAGACCTTTTTGGAGACGTTACCTACAAAAAGTGAGCAGCAACAAGTTTAACAACTTCTCTCTCTTCCTCTGTCTCCCTTGGGCCATGCTTGCAGGAGGACAGTCGCGTCCAGAAGGGAACCCCAGACCCAGGGAAGATCTTGTGAGTTTGATTATTCTAACCTCGACCATGTTCTCACAGGAGTTTTGCAAATCACAGGTTCCCTTCTAGGTGTGACCTAGGAGAACCCTGTACGAGATGGAGTTGTCTCTGTAGCCTGTAAACATGTAAATGCTTTGTTTGAACACTCACTCTTTCTCTCTGGATCTCTGGCTCGTTGTGTTCATAGTACAGAGTAGATCTATAGGTAATCTGGTCATTTCTCACCATTACTGACAACTAATTTATTGATGTAATTGGCGCAATCCAAGTTACTTTCTAAAGTAATCTGTGCCATTTCATCACTGTCCCAGTCCTACAAAGCTGTCACGTGTTTCATGTCTTGCACAGAATGTTTACAGCAGCTGTTTTCACATGTGGCTGGCCATAAACCTGTAATCTCGTCAAGATTTGTCCTTTGAGTTAATTAGCTTATTGACGCCAACATTACGACCTGCTCCTGATATTGTTAATAAGGAGGATAAACAGGCTCAATAACCAACATAAACCAGGTAAGTTGAGCAAAATGAACAGGACATGTTAGCAACACATGAAGTTTTGGCTCCTTATCGCTAAACATTTATTTGACAGTCAACTACTGTTAGCTAACATTTTATATAGTATATTAATTTGATATGAAAGACACACGAACAGATCCAACTCTGACGTGGCATTTTATGATTGGGTCAACAAGTATTGATTACAACGCTGACTATAATCTTTTGATCAGCTATCAAAGCTGTTTTGCTCCCTGAATGCGCACGCACCCTGTTATGTTTGTCTGTTGGACAACGTATATTTAAGTTACAATAATTTCCTGTTTTATGGCAAAACACTGAAATCTACTTTGTTGCCACAGGAACACCATTTGACGAAAACTCACGACATTCACAATAAAGTATTATCAAGGTCTTGGGGCTTTTCTGAGCACATGTGAGTTGGATCGGGTCAACCTGCTGGGAGGAGCATATCTTAGTATAAAACATGTCCTCTTCAGGCTGGGGCTCTCATCAAATATGAAGTTTGGGAAATGACCACTAAATTAAATATGGTCGACTTCCTGTTGGGTTTAGGCTGTGACTTCATGAGACTATTTGTATGTCTGGGCATGATACATGGCCCAACTGACTTTGGTAGGTCTAGTTGCCCCCATGTGCTATCTGGGTGTGGCCGAGCCAGTTTGCAACACCCATCACCAAAACACTGGAATTAAAATCTTCACCACATTTGACATGTGTCATTAGTTTCTGAGCATGTTTAGCTCCTCAGAAATGTGATGAATTTGCAGAAAAATAAAAATAAGTGCTTGTGTTACACTATGGTGCCGATCTGTGCTCAGGCCCTCATAAAGCTTATTTGGAGGTACTCAATATTCTGCTGTTAATGGAAGAAATTAGGAAGATTGATGCTTTCTCTCGACAAAATGTGCTGCTACAGTGGCAAGTTTCAATATTTCAGGCTCCAGTAATTATGAAGCATTTTTATTTAATTAGGTAAACAGAGTGAGGAGAAAGAAAATGGATAGATTAAACCAGCGAGAAGCTTGAGCACAATGTGAAGTCTTTTCAATAGCTGCCATCTTTCAACTAGTTAGATGCAAAGAAGCTTCAGCAGAGCCAATTACAGTAGGAGGAGAGCGTGGGCTGAAGAGGGTGAACAAATGAATCCATTTGGCTCCATTAGTAAACCACTTTCACCCTTAACCTGGCTCCTATTTGTCTCAGTCATCATTTTGTTGGTGCAGACGGCAAACAGAGACGTCCGAGGCCAAAATCAAAATGAAATTCTTCATTTGCTGGCAGAGAAAACTGGAACAAACCTTACTAAAGAAAATCATTCATCAAGTGGATGTTCCTTCCTAAGTGTTCTGTGTATTTTGATGTTTTTCTGTACCTCCTCTGGGGTCCTTGACAAAGTGCAAAGAGCAGGCACATCATCTACAGTATATGCTCAACACAGAGCTGAAAGCCTCACAGTTTAGTTAAAATGAGTCTGACCTTGCAGACCTGCAGTGATTTATGTTATCTGAAAAATACAGTCTTTATCCTGCATGTAACTGCAGCACGCTACAGGTAAATGTTGAGAGCAGAGGCCGAGGCCGATGTTCTAAGTGTACGTTTGGTTTGCTCCTCTCTTCCTTTGATGGGAGGAGGAGGTGAATTTCTTCTTCTCTCTCATCCAAACTCCTCATCAGCTGTGAAATTGAATAGCTGAAGTGAGGTGCAGCACCTTACTCAACAGGATCAAAGACAATCAACTTTGATTGTTCACTGATTACAAAGATGTGATTGGAAGACAATCTGCATCGCAATGACGTTAAACCAGCAGACGTCTTTTTGCATTTGCTGCATAAAGACGGTGAAAGGCGCATCGTGTGTCATTTTGTCAGGTTTTCTGTAGGGCTGAACGAATTCTGAAAAAAATATCTAACTGCAATTATTTTGACTCCTATTGCAACTGCGATATGAGTTTCACAGGAAAACAGTGTTGCAGAATCTCCCAAACGATGGAAGTGAATGGTGACCAGTTTTCAAATGGAATAAAAACATCAAAAGCCTCCATGCTGCTCGTCTGGTGTAACCCAAGTCTCCTAAAGTCCCATCATGTCATTTGCACACTGTCACACCTCAAACACACAGTTCAGACAGTGTGCATGTGCACGTGAACGTGGCTCCAAGCTAAAGATCTACAGTGAAGATTCAGGCTGAAAAACATGGTGGAAAAAACATTTTTTAGTCAACCTGGTATGTTGGGACTTTATGATATAATTTTAGATATAGATACAATTAAAGATTTTATCCTGTTAAATATCTGCCTCCGTTACATGTCTTTGTCACAAGTTTGTGTGATCATTGTAAAAAATGTGTGTCATGAATATATTCAATAGTCAGTATATTAAATTCTGTCTTTTACATGGGTTTATTAAAAACTCGATTCTGATTGGTCAACTACAGCATTCTGAGGTCTATTATTTCTGTATAGCAGACTGTTGCTATGAAGAACAGACTGTTGCTACGGACATAGTTCCTGATCACAGAGGGACAATGAAATCATTGTTAAATCCCTAAAATCATCTGTTTCGCATCAGGGTCCTGCATCATCCTGTTAGGATTTATTTCACAATAACAACCTGCTCACTGTACATTATCTCTTACAAAAAATAAAAAAATATTGGCCGATATATTGATATTGGAATTTTTTTCTCCCTAATATCAGCATTGGGCTCAAAAATCCAGTATTCATTGGTCCCTACTCATCAGGATTAATTAAATGAAACATGCTCATGTTGTTGTTACTCTTCCACATCAAGTCTTGTGAAACAAGAAACAAGGATGGAAGCGTTGGGTGTATAAGTAATCTCTCAATTACAGCTGAAACCTCTTAGCTTCTGACAACTGATTAATTGTTAGCACTTTTACTTTAAAAATGACCTATAAATTTTGACAGTTCAAGCGTCTGAAATGGGAATATTTGTGTGTCTTACAGCAAAGTAAACCGTAAACTGAACAAAACAACTGCTGGTAGACGTCACCTGAAGCCCAGGACACACTGATCAAACAGAGCAGTGAGCCAAACTTAACAGGTCAAACAGTTAAGTTCAAAAATGACCTGAAGAGGATATCTACTGTAATTTAGAGACACTCCTGCTCCTGCTGTGTTTAAATGTGGTCTTTAAACACACAACAACTGACAATATTGGAAGAAATCTGGAGCAAGCAGAGGTTATGAAGAAGACGACACGAGGGAGCTTTTCATCTTCGTCTGGTTTTGTAATCTTTCCTCGAGTCGCAGCAGAGCGCTGCTGCAGGCTGCTGGAAAAGGTTACAACACTTATAAGACGTCAAAACACTAATCACAGGGACGGCGTCTCTCCAGGGGAGCCACTGATGGTCACTTTGAGGTTTTTGGAAACTGGTGAGTACCAATCAGGCTAGATTAATCAGGTCACCGTCCAGGCGTTTGGACAACCAGACCTGCACTGTATGCACTTATTGTGTCTCATTCATTATGTATTGTCTTAGTCTTTGTACATTTTAGACATGTGACTGTGGTGGTCACTTCATCTTCTGCTTCCACTCTTTAACGTTCTTGTAGAGAACTTTGTCTCTCATGTCTGCCAAAAGCACCTTCTTCTTCTTCTTCTCTTCTTCTTCTTTTCTTCTTCTTTCTTCGTAAGTAGCAGAGACATTCAGAGGACAGCACCACACCATCAACCCTCTTCAACCTAATGACTAGGCTTGGGGAGTAACAGATTACTTGTAACAGGATTATGTAATCTGGATACAAAAAAGGGTAACTATTCCATTACAGTTACAGATAAAAAAGATGTAATCAGATTGCAGATACATTTAGAAAAAATGGAGATCAGTATCAGTAGTATTATGATTTGAAAATAAAGAACAATATCCTACCATGCACAGTGTACAAACAGCTGCCAATTCATTTATCATGGCCTCTAGAGAAAAAATGCTTCACTGGGTAGAAATTTCAACATGTTTGTCTTTAAATCAATCCATCAATTAATCAATCAATCAATCAATAATAAATAAACCTAACAATAAACAATAAACTTAACAACAAACATAGAACACTTCAAGCTATAATGATTAATCTATTATTAACACAGGCTGCATCTATTTTGATAATTAATTAATCCTTTTGAGTCGATTTTTCATTTTTAAAAAAAGTCCAAAATTCTCTGATTCTCAGCTTCTTAAATGTGACTGTTTTCTGGTTTCTTTACTCCTCTTTGACAGAATATTTTTGAGTTGTGGACAAAACAACACTGACGTTTCATGGACCAAAAAACGACTTGATTAATTGAAAAAATTAACTGGTCAATTAATTAAGGATGAAAATAATCGTTAGTTACAGCCCTTAAAACACTATATTGAGGTAATCCAAAATTAATGGAAAATAATCAAGTTACATTACTTTAATATTGTGATACTTGGAATTAGGTTACTGACAACATTTTTAACAGGTAACTATCAGTTTTGGAAAGAGTACTGAATCTGTACTCAAGTACAAGTACTGTTACATTGTAAAAAAAAAAAAAAAAGACTGTAACAAGTCAGTAAGTACTGCTGTTAGAAATATATTTAAGTAAAAGTACAAAGTATTTGTCGCAAAAACTACTCAGAGTATTAGTTACTTTTAATCATGATGTCATGAGACTCTCCAAACTAGGGTTACAAATTTTGTGTTTTCCTGAACCAATAGTTAAAAAGGCTAACAATCGATTAATCACTAATAATCTATAACATACAAAATACATCATTTCCTCATTTTCAAAATTTTTTCTGTTTTTTTTTTTCTGTTTTGTTTTTTGTCATTTTAAGTCTAAGTTTAATTTTCCTCAGTCATCAAATGAGGTGCAAATTACTGCCATGTCCACTGATTAAATACCCATCAACACATTTTTAATTGGTTAAAACTGCAATTAATCGATTCATGATTAATCATTAACATCCTTACTCCAAACATGTGCTGCTGCAGCATTTTGTTTTGTTTTTCATCTGTATCTCAGTGTTTTCATTGGCCATTGATTTGTGATCAGATCACCTGATTGGCTACTAAAATGTAGATGAAAGGTTTGGATATTAATTCTAATTGTATTCAGTACTCTATGGTTTTAAAAGTAACTAAGTAGATTACATCTTGTAATGCATACTTAAACATGAGTAAAAGTACAGACTTGAAAATCTACTCATAAAAATATCCCAAAAAATTACTTAATTACAGTAATTTGAGTATTTGTAATTAGTTACCTCCACCCCTGGTAATTAGTAACTGAACACAGTTTAAAGGAACCCTTCCAAGCCTGCTTATAACAAGATTACAATGATTTTGGCACATGTGTGTTGGTTGCACTTTGCTGTCTTTTGTCTGTGAGATATCAAAGCTGTGTGTGTTTGTGCACAGACTGCTGACCTGCGCGGTACACAGGCCTGGAGAACATACAGCGAGGTAATCTCCCCACACTAAGTAAATGTCAGCTGATCAAAAGAAATGAAATGTCTTGCGGTTAAAAGTACGAGCTGAATCTTTGAACCCTCTCCCTCCTGCAACTTACAGAGAAGGTCACATTAGAAACATTTACAGTGGTGCTCGTGCTGAGGCAGTGTGCATACATTACACTGCTGGCGTCTGTGCATTCTGTTGATTCTGCTGGGTGCAATTTGCATCTTTGTGCTGATTAAAAGTTGATTTCAGGGCCAGACTTCAACACTATACTGCACTGCAGCAGCTCCACACAGCTTTATCTCCACTGCTCACAGCTTTAAAAATGAAAAACATTCAAAGCTCATTAAAGGCCAAACGTCTGAAATAACTGTGTGTCTAATTAAAGGGCACTGTTATTAGATTAACTTCATTTGTACTCTCAAATCGACTAAACAGACCGTTTAAACACGTTTAGCCTCCCAGTTTGACCAGCATAGATTTTTAATAAAGACCATCAGTACAGATGTTAGGATATAAATGTCACAAACGTGCCCAAACGCAATATCTTGTCTTAATTTGTGAGCATTTTGATGTCAAGTCAACAGCAAAATAACGAGGATTCAGTGCTCCCCACTGGAGTTTAGGCAGGCTGGAAACAGCATTAGTGCAATCAAGCGATAATAAAAATCTCTACTAATAAAATTGTTTTAGACAGTAAGTATCCTGTTTATTTTCAATAAAGGAGACACAATTATACTGCAGGGTTTTACAGACTACAGCACCATCCTCAGTGACTCGTCATAAAAGGCCACCATCAGCCCAAAACACAATTCTTCTTGAACGGAGAGATCAGTCAGTCAGTCAGTCAGTCAGTGTAGCAGAGAGGAGAACCAGCATGGAAGCTAAGCAATGAGTAAAATAAGTTCAAATACCTTGTTAAAATGTCTTACATATAGCTCTACACGTTGCTTTCATTTAGTATTCAAGGTTTCATGAATATGCAAATAGTCCCCACACACAACAAAAACCCCACCACTACCCCTAAGTAGCTTCACGTGGCTTCTCCTCTGCTTTGCTAGTTAATCACAGTAACTAGCTACATCCAGCTTCTCCTGTGGGCGGGGCATCACTGCTTATGACATGTATAGCGCCTTGATTAACGGGATTGGTTCCTTAGGTTTATGACATCATATCCCCAGCCTAACTGAATCTGTTTTTTTGAGACTGCCCTTGCTCAATGTAATTTCAAAGCAAGCCATTAGCCATTAGAAATGGTGTTTTTGTCTTATTTCTCTCCTGAGACGTCTTGTAACACATGAAAAACACCACATGGACAAGATAATAAAGTTAAAAACCTGATTTTCACTGGAAGGGGTCTTTAATTTTACCACTTAAAAAAGGTCCATCTACCTTTACAGACAAAAATACATACAGTATGGCCATTTAAAACAATAAACTGTCACTGCCCACATACATCAATGCATCCTTTGGCATGAATGTTAAGCAATACATCCACTAGAGGGCAGAGCAGCTCAGGGTCAAAAGTTACTCCAAAAAAGAGGAAGAGTCTAAAGTTTCTGACAACGACAAACATGGGAAGCTAGTTTGAGGAGGTTGTAAGAATGTACCTCTTGGGAAAGAGGCAAAAGTGGCGGCAGCAGTGTAGACGGCGGTGCGGCCATTAAATACATCGTGATATGTAGACAGAGAATTCTTTTCACTAAGTAATTAACAACAAAACAAATGATCAAAATTTTTTCGTTATGTCCTGTGGTTGTGTTTCAAACAATTGTCTCCACTGCCCGTGCAACTTCCAGCAGTACTGTTCTGTTTAGTCAGTATCCAATCAGAAAACAGACACAAATATGGATGAAACGAACACAGACAATGGACAAAGACTTCGTCCATATCTGATCTAACATTAAAGTTACTTTGAGGAGTTTTTCAGTCGTTATGAAAGAGTCTCATTTCATTACTGTTGCCTCTATATGACCAACAGAAGTTAACCAGACCATCTGTGAGAGGATCATCTACTTCTATATACTTGTACTTCATGCCTGCTTGGGTTGGATTCTCCTTGAAACCAGATGAAACAAGCCTCTATTTACATTTTCCCAGACAGAGTTACACTGAGTCACATGTTAGCCAGTTAAAAAGAAGTAGGAGGAGATTTTTTTAGGTAACTGTATTTTTGACGTTATTTATTTTTGTGGTCATTACAGTGGAATTAATACTGTTTTTGTCCACAACAGCCTCCAAAATCAACAAAAAAGTTTCCGTTAGTAGTTTTAAGCATAAATGAGCCTTAAGTGCACGCTATATTTTCACTGCTTTACCTTAACCACTGTTATACAAGCCAAATATTGCGCTGTCTTGCTCAACAAGACCCCTCTGTTAAAAACAGCCATTTTACCTCCCTGGTCTGTAGCTGCCTCTATCAGAAGCTTGAATCCGAACTGACCGAAAACACCAAAGTCACACAATAAGACCAACAAACTAACCAAAAGAGGCATGTTAGACCAGCAACTCCTGTGATCTGTGAGGTAAAATCACAGAGTTTTCCAGTGGAGTCTGGTCGGTACAAAGAGAGCAAAAAAACAAGAAAGGCACCACACACTCTGAGCTCCGTTCTTTTAATTACCAACATTTTGAGTGAAATTTGACTTATATAACAGCAGCTTCCTGACGAAAAGAGGGGAAGTAGTAGATTGCTTAACTGTCTACAGTGGTATTCCTGCTGCTTCTCCAAACTCAGGGTGCTCCGACTGCCATCTACTGTAATATCAAGAAGTACATCATACAAACACACTTCATAAAATCTTAACTATCCCATTAAGGATAGTGTAAAGCAACAATAAATGTGTTCTGAGTTTGTCACACCACAGAATTATGTTATTAACCACACAGAAAATTAGTATAGTATAAAATTAGCCCAACAGCTTTACTGGACATGTCCAGACATGCTTGAACCACCAGAGCCAGAGGACGGTGACAGGATGGTATTTTTTTTCTTCTGTGTCAGGTTGTTGGAGCTGAAGTGAGCTGAAGTGAACTGCTGGGCTGATTTGGACTGAGAGAGTCACTGAGGGGACGTTCATGAGTGACTGTTGGGGAGGTCAGGGGAGGGGGAGGCGGTGGCGTTCATGTGTCGATTCATGAGGATTATATAGTTAGTCCCTCCTGGAAGTTGCAATGTTGCAATCACAACAATTCACACAAATTCAACCAATCCCCGTGAATTCTGCACGACAATGCAATCTAGTCCAAACTCTGCAACTCTTCCGCAAATCAGACCAATCATTGTTGCTTCCTGCAAGTTCTATCAATCAAAGCAGTTCCCCTGTGCAAACATCATACATGTACGTTTCAATGAATTGACTCAATGGTTTGTTTTTATTAGTCACTATTTTTGCATTAACATATTTCATAAACTTCTATATTTATCATGGTTACAGAAAAGAATACAACATTTGCCAGTGTACTGACATTCAACAATGCTCTGTGCACCTTTATATTCGATGATTTTGTGCTGTTTTGACTGAGTTTGAGCTCTAAAAAATGAACTTCTCTCTGGAATATGCCCCCAGGGGACCTTCTTCAACTGCAAATACAGATTTTGTTAGAATCTTTGTAATCCTGAGCCTTTTTGGTGACTGAGAAGACTCAGAACAGAGCGCATTTTTATTTTCCCTGAAACGTGCTGCCTTTGATTTTAATGAATCATACAAAAAAAACTTTCTTCTGCAATTTTCACTTGCTCCCACAATTTCATTGCAAAAAATGGCTAAAAACATTGCAACATGTGTCACAGTTTTTTAGAAAAGCTGCCATTTTAAGCCACAAGAATCCCAAAAACAGTCTGCAAAATCCTGGAGGGACTGTATAGTGATGGGGGACCATGGCTCCAGCACATCACTGAACCATGTTTCAGGTGTGCCCAGAAAAACCTAAACGCAGACATTGTGACCAACAGTGAAATGGTCCAACTCTACAACTCAGTACTACATAGTTCTCAGTCTTTTCACATGTTTTCAGCAACTATTTTCTAACATGTATTATGTGTTTAGAAGAAAAACTCATTTTTTCCTTTCTATCAAATCAGAGCTCTCAGACTACAGAGGTTTTTCCTCCCTGCTCTCCCTGAGTCCACAGGTTGATCAAGCCTCCTCTCCCGTCGCCTCCCTCTGTCACATCTCATCTAACTCAAGCGAACGATAGGTCACATTAACCGCAGAGAACACAAAATGCGAGGAGAGGGAAGGGTGGAGAGCCCAGCAGGAACGCCGACTGGAGCGAGCCTCGGGAACAGCTCGGATTTGCATGGCTTTTGTGTGCATGCACTCACGCACCTGCCCACTCAAACAAGCCCACACACACACACGACTTTGGCTTTTGAAAAGGGATTAGGAGAGACATTTCATCCCTGATACACACACACAAACACGTATGCACAGTAGAATTAGCGTTCCCCATGTTCCTCCTGTTGTGGTAGCAAACAGTTGGCAGTGATTACGCCTCATCATCTTTGACTGAGTGAGCCTCATTCATATGGAGCAGAGAGTACAGCATCTTAAGGGCCTCTGGAAACAGTGAGAGAGCATAGTGATCACATATCAGCTGTGATCAAGGGAAACTCTCAGCACTACAAATGTTGATGAAGACATTTAATGTCAAAGGCGACTTCTTCTTCGAGGCAGCAACAGATGCACAAAGACGCATTAGTATCTAAAACGCCTCATCAGAGTCACTGATGCTCACTGCATCACACCAGCAGCTGCAGAGAGCAGACTACAGCACCCAGAGCACAACAGTGATCCACTTAGAAAACACAACATCCTCCTGAAAGTGGCTTTTGAGACCTAAAATGAACTCAGGCTTTGAACAAAGTGAAGAGAAAATCCACCCTGGTGACATTTCAATAGCTTTTTCAGAACTTGTCAAAAACTGAAATGGAAATAAGTCAGATGTTGTAACTGGAATAAATTCGGTTCCACTAAAATAAGTCATTTTGCTGTGCTGACAGAGTAAGCTGTGATTTGTGTGTGTTGCTGACTGTTCACCAGAAAAAAAAAAAGCATTGGTTGTGTCAGCACAGGATCAAAAACTGCATTCAAGTGACAGAGGCCTTTAGCAGCTGGAGTGATTATGACTCTTGTACATCTTCAGCAAAGGAGGAAGCAATGTGATGTTATTATAGAGCCAAAACAGACCGATGTTTACTTCCTGTTTCCTACACAGAGCCCATGCTGGTCTCTCAAAAACTTCACCGTGGCAGCTTCCTGACCATTACCAGGTAGTTTCTTTAACCTAAAACATAATCTTTCCCTGAGTCTAACCAAGCTCTTCTTGTGCCAAAACCTAACCAACCCTTAAAAGAGTGCTCCACTAATTTAACACTGCACTCCTATAATTAGGGCTGCATAATTAATGGTGAAAAAATTAGTACTTAGTACTAACTTAGTACTGTAGTGCTGCAGAGATGTTCTGGCCTAAAAATCTTCCAGAAGAAATAAGACATGTTTGTTTAGTACAGACTCCAACAAATATCACATCATCATGATTTTAATTTTTTTTTCAGTAAAAATTAAAATTTTGATGCAAAGATGATCATCCCTACTAATCATAATCACAATTTCAGTCAAAATAATCATAATATGACTTCTTCACCGTATTGTGCAGCCCTACCTATAACACTCACACTGTCAGACTCACAATGGACTAACCTGCACGTACATGACTCACATCAGCTGAAAGTTGAAAAAACAAACAAAAAAAACAAAAGACGCCATTAATCTGAAAAATGTCCATTTGGACTGAAGCCCATTTGTCCAACAACCCAGTATACCAAAAAAAACAAAAAAAAAAAAAAACCCCATCGCCCCAAAGGCCTGAAAATACACGCACATAGGTACGGAACTTCACTGACGTATTTAATATACACTTGTTTTAATCTAAATCGTGATCCTTTCCTAACCCTAACCCACTGGTTTTGGTGCCACCACCTAACCAAATATTCAGTGTTTATTGTTGTTACCATGGCAACAAAGGTCACCTAATAATGATGACCTGACTTTGTTCTTTCCTGCTTGTCCAAATGCACAATACAATCAATAGGGGAAAAAAAAACCACTTTGTGGACACATGCCCTTACCGCCACCAACTGCTACTCCAATGTCATGTTATAAGCAGTCCTGCAGTCCAAATCACATTGCCCTGGATTTGTAAGATCACCCAATAACTGTACGGTATATGACGGGTTTAAATATTTATGGTCCACAGATTAATGAATAAACAGGAAATAATGACACTTTGCCACTCTATAGCGACACATGGGCTGAAGTGGGCAAGTGGGCTGA
The DNA here is from genome assembly GCA_034769285.1 of Lutjanus argentimaculatus. Taxonomy (NCBI): domain Eukaryota; kingdom Metazoa; phylum Chordata; class Actinopteri; order Lutjaniformes; family Lutjanidae; genus Lutjanus; species Lutjanus argentimaculatus. The sequence continues at coordinate 41,256,796 of JAWZSL010000004.1, read as the reverse complement.
ATGGAGATTATGCGCAGCTAATGGTAACTAAATAAAATCATGTGGCTAATAAACTGCTTTTGTAGTCATCAAGCCGTCGTCTTAAGATGAAGTTGTATGTGGTGATATTACCTGTAGAGCAGAGAGAGATGACTAGAGATGCACCAATTCTAATTTTCTTGGCTGATTCCTATTTTCGATTTTTTTTAATCTTCTTTTTTCCATCAATAAAAAACAGTATGTTTTAGATAACTTAATTCACAATGACGGTGCTGAAAATCATACCCTAGGAATTTACCAAACACCTTGATACTGCCCAAACCCATATTCAACCCTAGACATACTGTATAAAAACTACAGCCAAACTGTACAAAGCATACAACTAAAGTTAATTGCATAGTAGTAAAGTAAGCATTTCATCCTGTGATGCTACATTTCTACAAAGATCTTTTTATATTTTTTTAAAAACACATTTATTGTATCCTTAATGGCATTAAATTCCTCTTTATGACTTTATAGGAGTGTCATATCTTGGGTGCATCGAATGAAAACATTCAGAATGCACACAAACAAAATTAATATGTAAAAATCAACAGCCACCTCTTCAGTTTAAGTAAAAGCAAATACAGCCAAAGTCCTGGCTCACAGAGACTCTATTCTTCATCCTGTTAAAGTGATAGCACAGAAAGTCTGTCAACAGAACCTTCTCCACTTAATCTAGCTTTAAGCACACAGGAGCAAACACCATAATTGCAGCGCTTTTTCAGTGGAAAACAGTTTCCTGTGTTCACCTGTCACAGACTAATCCCTGGAACTCTTTAATTCAATCCACAGGATTAACAGGCAACTGTACGAGACACAACTAGCTGTATCGGTAAACCCTTAAAACACAGTCTAGTTTAGCCAATCAATGTGATGTGATGGAGAAAACAGGCAGCTCTGCTCCCGAGGCCAGACACTGGATACTGGCTCCATGAGCAGCGATCAATCTGACTGGACAGAAATACACTCTGGGACAATCCCAAGAAAATCCAGGGCCACCCTCTCTGCGGCTGGCTGCCTCGGGCAATAATAAGCCCAGGATTACACAGGATAGAAGAGTGCAAACTGGCAAGTTGGATGAGCCAATTATTTCTCCTCCACTCACACTGACAACGAGGCTGCGGCTTCCAGCATGGCTGACCTTCCTGGAATCCGAGAAATGTCGCCTGCCCAGGATCCCTCAGACAAAGACAGGATCACCGCCGCCCACTTCAGACAGATGGAAACACATCTGCAGACTTGTGTTGTCAAGGACTTTTCAGGTGGGACGGGCCTTGATGGTGGCTCCACCCTCTGTCCCTGTGACCCTGCTCAGGCTGTCTGGTAGCTTCACTAGTTGTTCATCTATTTTTAGAAGGAGCTAGTTGCACAGGGCTGAGTCCGGACGGGATAGCAAGATAGACTGAAAGGGCAGTCCAGCGTCCATCCAGCCTCAAAACTCTCATTCAAAGCTCTCAGCACTTCTGGAAATCTGTGATGAGGTGAATCTGCAGAGGATTAATCCATCACTGCTGAAAATGAGAAGCCATCTATCTTTTCTGTTGGGATTGATACTCGGTGTCCTCTAAATCCCTCAGAGAGGCCAAATATCCCGGTGATCTCTATCCCCTCTCGCCGCTGTCAGAAACCTGTGGTCATGTGGCAGGCAGGCTGCCAGGTCAGTCCTGATGCAGCGAGACTGGAGCTGACTGCAGCATCCTCTCTACCTCATTCCAGAAAGCAAGTCCAGGTCTCACTTTTCATTACAGACTACACAACAGGAATCTGTGCTGTATGAGCAAGTGCTAACCGTATTCATAAGGACACATTTTTTTAATCTGGAGTTTTAAGGAGATAAGTATGTGGGTCAATGTGTCCACTAGCTGTCCAAGATTAAAATGGACAGTTCATCAAAATCAAAACTACATATTTTTCCCCTGGCCTGTAGTGCTCTTTATCCATCTAGATAGCTTTAGTGTGAGTTACAGAGTGTTGGAGATATCAGCCATCTGTCGTGTCTGCCTTCTCTACAATACCGTATAATGGAACTAGAGGGCATTTGACTTTTAGTGCTCAAAGCACCAGAAAAAACTATTTGAAAAATTCAAAAACAGAGTCTGCTTCCAAAATCCATGGACTGGTTACTCAAGATAATCCACAGACCTATTAGAAAGTGTAGATCTACTGTAGTAGATTCTACAGTCGTTCTACGGCAAAAAGAAAGTATTTTGAGTAACTGGGTCATGATTTCTGGAAAGAGACATTGCTGTTGAGTTTTTCAAATGTATTTTGGCACTTTGAGCACCACAGAACTAGTGCTATCTAGTTCCATTATACTGGAGAAAAGGCAGATGTATATACAGGCCGATACCTCCAAAACTCACACTAAGAATAGTACAGAACAGTACAGATGGATAAACAGCAGTACAGGCCTGAGGAAGTACTCTTGATTTGGAATGAACTGCCCCTTTAAAAGGAACACAGTTTATGTATATGTATGTATGTATTTATGTATATAACAAGACTCAAGAGTCTCCAGCCAGGCTAGCAGCTCTGTGAATCTGTTTTTAGCCACAGAGGTGCTTTAAGCTAAATGTTAACATCAGCTAACATGTTCACAATGACAATGTTGACAACTAATCTAGTAACTAGATTTAGTCACATCTAGCAGTGAGATTGCAGACTGCAAACACTTCGCCTCTCCCTCCCCCTCCAAGCATGTAGGGAAGTCTACAATGGCCACAAAACTCCTGAAAACCGCAAAAGTCTGTCTCTAGATCCAGTGTTTGGTTTGTCCATTCTGGGCTACTGTAGAAACATGCTGATTCAACATGGTGACCCCAAAAGAAGAGGACCCATGTCCTCTGTAGACATTAACGGCTCAACAAAAAGTCAACAAAAACACAGTGATTCTTACTAGCTATCTAGTTAGCTTGCGTGTTCTTTTCGCCACAGACAGGGCTAGTACATAGCATATCTAAGAAGAAGAAACCAGAAAGCAGAAAGCTGATCAAGGTTTCACTGGGTACAAAGTGTCTGAACTGTTATTGGAGGACAGAGCAAAAAGGGGCGGGACTTAGGATGAGTCAAAAATTCCCATTAAATTTACGCACTGGACCTTTAAGCAGGTATAATGTTTAGCATGCTCACCGGTTTAGTGTTTTACTGTGCTAACATTTGCTAATGAGCACCAAACACTGAGGCTGATGGGAATATCATTATCAGAGTTGACAAGTGAAGCTCTGTCTCTCACTCTCACACCACCCAAACAAACCTCACACCAAATAAGAGGAAACCACGAAGTCACTCCTTGATGAAAGACAGAACTGATGGTTTAGAAACATCAGCACAGATTCTGTTTGTTCCCCACAATTGCTCTTGTGTTAATATTCTTTCCTTTGAGTTCACTGAATACCTGCAGCCATGACACAGCAGTGTATCCAAACTGAGAGAAGCACTGTGTGAATGTTTTGCTTGCAGCACAGCATCTGTATCTTCATTAAACTAGAATACTCAGATCTCAAACACAGCGACAGATCGGCAGGCTAATTAACCTTCTGTGTTTTTTCACATCAGGTCAGACAGTTTTACACACAGACAAGTTTACACAGTGAAACTGTTTAAAGCGGCGGCCCTCAAGATGAGGAACTTTTTTATGAGTCTGAACTCCGTGTCCTCCAAAGGGTCAAAATATTTGTTTAGTTTTTATTACAGCAGGCTTCAGGTTTACTGCTAAAATACAGTGTTTGACAATATTTGCAGTCGTGGCATCACTGTGAGAATGAAAAGTCCATATACTCAACACACCTACTGTATGATCTTTAAAGTGAATAACAAAAAAATGACAACAGATAAAGCAAACACATTTACTGTTCCCTTGTCCATAAAATGTACTGGAGTCGTTGTCGTAATGCAGAAGCAGACACCTCCATAAGACAAAAATGACGTAAAAGACAAAAATAACAAGATGAAAATGATACAAGACTAAAACCCTGTAAGGCCTTATTTATGCTTGCGTGAGACACCGTGGCACGGGCCCCTGTAGACAGCGCACGACCCACAAGCTGGGAAGGAGACGTTTGTGTTCAAGGTGTTGTTACTGTATTCACTGAAACGCCAAAGAGCAGACGGACAAACTATTCAACCAGAGGAACATCATTATCAAAGTCGACACAAGATGAGATGTTGTGACTATTACTTACATGCAGAGAGACGTCTCAGTGGAGAATCCAGTAATGTGAGGCCTCTTCGTCCTCACAAACTGCTTCCATCAAAAATAAAAACAAAATGCAGACAAAAGAGCAGCTCTCTGTTTTATTTCTTTAAGTCTGGTACCTGAGCCCTGCTGCTTTAACTTTCCCTCCGTATTGTAAATATATAATCGCCCACATAAACTAAAACTATTTAATGTTTCAAATGAAACGATCCCATTGTCATATTTATCATTCATAGATAAGTCCTGTTGATCTCTGACTCATGATCAAAAGTTAACAGCTGGTAAAATCAAGTGACAACATTTCTGTGGGTATAAAGGAATTTGTAATTGCATTTATAATAATTTAGATGAGATGATAAAGGCTTTAAGAGTCTGGAATTTTTTTGGTTTACATACCTTAAGAGTGCTTTAATTTTTCTTTTATAAGGCTGTAGGAGGCCTGAGGAGAGATCGGAGAGTATTTCATTACAATAATGATTTTTAAGAAGGGAGAGGAGATTTATTATACAGTATATCACAGGTGTTTTGTGATTTATCTTGTTTGAACATACGCAGTTTTAACACTCTACACTGTATGTAAGAGTGTAGACATCTGTAAATCTTTCTGTAGCTGAGACAGTGTCCAATCACTACACAATGGTTTTAACATATGATGTTTGTACATGTGATCTGCTCGGCCAGCCGTCCTCCATGTTGAAATGAGAGGCACGGCTTGTGCCGGGGCCAACAAGTTACAAAAATTCAGAGGTGCATAATCAAGCGACGCGAGCCTGTTGAGGCCTGATGCCGACAAAATTCTGTCCAAAACCGACCCGAACCCAACCCTCATTAGCATATTTCAGACCAAACCCGATCATATCCCAACATTTTTCTTAACAAGCTTCCCCATATACACCAAACAGTAGGAGTTTTCAGTGTCGGGGACAATACATGCAGGGACTTGGAATTGACAACAACTAAATTGTGAAGAAAAATTAAAATAAATTAATTAATTAATAAATATAATAGAGCCCAAACCTGACATAAGCCTGTGAAATATGTGAGAAATAAGGCCCAATCCGACCCAAACCCGCTGGGTCCCGTTGGGTCTGGGCATAGATCTTAAGCTCTACACAGGATATGATGTCATTTTTGTTGCATGCCAGCCACACTTCGGCAAGCATACATCCTGGTTAACAATACATAAGACAAATACAACATGATAAGACAAAAATGACATAAAAAAACATAAAAAGACTACATGACATAACAACACATAACAAGATGAGTATGTGTGTGACAGAGAGGGAGAGGGAAGGTGGAGGAAAGGTGAGCTTTGCTCACAAACAGCTGGTAGAAATGTCCTTCAGAGGACAAGCAAATTTCCGAGCCTGAACATTTTCACTTTTACTGCAGTAAAGAAGTTGCATCAGTACTTCTGAGTCTGTTTTACACAATTATCTGTAATTGTACTTTAATAAAGAAGGTGTGTAAATGTGCCACCTCTGTAGGTGTCTGAACAAGATGTCGTTCACGGCCTCTGACTGTGAATAATGATCTAATGAACACAATTAGTCACATAATTACACTTGCTGTCTTCTGGCCAGTTATTCTAAATGAGCAAAGACTATTGTGACCTCACACAGTCATTTCCTCTGTGACTTGGTTTGACCCGTCATGTTGGTCACATGTAATCATCAGTACGTTTCTGTAACGGATTAAATCCTGAACTGTATTTCAGAGAATCATGAGTGAAAAAGAGGATGAGCAGCACTTTCCCTCTGGCTAATCTGTCTCTCACAGTATTTAAAACATCAAAACAGAATGTTCATTTTTTCAGCTCTTATCTCTCTGGAGCAGGTTCCTAAATGTGCTTTTGGTGGTTTAAATCAAAAATAGAAAAAACAAAGATGAAAGGCCACTCAGAAACTAAATCAGACTTGGGGTTGTGTTCTTTGTTAGGGGAAAGGTCAGACGCGGGCAGAGGACTACGGAGGCATCAGTGTTCATTAGCAAGCTGCTGCTATCACAGCAGCTAATGTTTAGCCCAGCAGCCTTTACTGACTCATCCTCAGAATGTTAGTCCCTGAGCCAGAGGATCATTATTTACATTATTTACACATCATTTGATTAAAAACCCTCATCCACACAGTTGAGCAGCTACTTACAGCTTTGTGTGACACCCACAAATAATTATTTCTTTTCAAATGTGACAGAAGTTTACAAGGCAAAGTCAAATCAAAGACTTAAAGGGCAACTTCTGTATTTTTCCAAATATAAATATTGGGAGAAGAGGAAGAGGAGGAGGAGGAAGTCAGACATCAGAGAGGCAGTGTTTACAGTCAGAATATTTTCACATCTAACTCAGAGAATGAAGGATTTATTTCAACCAATCCAGACTGATTGCTGGAGCAGTGGAACGATGAGCCAAGATGTTGGTGAGTTTATTTCTGTCACAAAAACTGGCAACATCCTATTAGGATAACAACGCAGTTTCACTGTCTGACTGCTGCAGCAGTCACGCTCAACACTGGACCAATTTCAAAAACTGGTCCAGGAACAATAGGGTCCAGGTTGAAAAATGCCTAAGTTACCATTTAAGTCTTGGATAATTAAAGAGATAGTTCACCTGAAAATGAAAATTCAGTTATTTTATACTCACCCTCATGCTGATTGAAGGTCAGGTTTAGTTTTTTAGTCCACAAAACACTGCTGGAGTTTCACAGGAAAACAATGTTGCAGAATCTCCAAACAATGGAAGTGAATGGTGACCAGTTTTCAAATGTAAGAAAGATAGAAAAAAAACAGGAAGTGCCTCTGTGCTGCTCATCTGTTGTAATCCAAGTCACCTAAAGCCCTGACAGGCTGTTCACTAGCGCATGCACACGTCACACCCGGTTCAGAGAGTGTGCATGTGAACGTGGCTCCAAGCTAAAGATCTACAGTGAAGATTCAATCTAAAAACATGGTGGAAATAACTTTTTTTTAGTCAACTTGGCATGTTGGGGCTTTAGGAGACTTGGATTACACCAGACGAGCAGTATGGAGGCATTTTATGTTTTTATTTCCTTCTTTTTTTACATTTGAAAACTGGTCACCATTCACCTCCATTGTTTGGGAGATTCTGCAACACTGTGAAACCCGACCTTCAGTTGGCATGAGGGTGAGTAGATAATGACTGAATTTTAATTTTTGCGTGCACTATCCCTTTAATTGATCCTCAGAGCAATTTGTTAATTGTGAACTGACTATCAGTATATACACACAATTAAACCCACAACCAACCCTGGTGGCAACCCAATCACCTTACAATTTGGTCTTAGTGAATGAAGATGGAGAAGAAAATAGAGAAATCATGAGGGAGAAAAAATAAACTGATTAATGTAAAAACATAATTGTATTATTTGCACAACAATAATCATACGTGGTCTATAAATCCAAAAGTTCTTCCACTCTGAGTAAAAGAAGCCCAGGCGCTGATGGTTGATTGTTTGGCATTATGCATTCTTGTCACTGACAACTCCATACTATGTCTACAGTTGGAGCCAGTGATTGTGGGACAGAAAATAAGGAGGCTGCCATCAAAGTGTTTCAGTTTTTGCCACTGCTCTTACATTTTATAGACTAAACAATTAATCAATAAATAATCAGCAAATTAATTAATAATGGAAATTAAATAATTGTTTAGTTGGAGTCCCCTGTAGATTTGTCAGGACCTTCAGTGTCTCATACAGACACACAAGATCCTCTGTATACATCTGTATAAGATGCACCTGATCTTCAAGTAAACCTGTCCCTCCAGGAAGTTGTGATGTTGTGATCAGAACAATAAATGCAAACTGAATGCAGATTTTTCACAAATGTGGCCAACTTCTTGCAGTTCCTCCATCACAGCAGTCCCCCGCACAAACGTCATACATGTAAGTTTCAATGAACCGACTCTATTTGTTGTTGTTGTTGTTGTTGTTTTTCCATTTTGTCGCAAGTACTGAAAAGAATACTATAATTTTGTGCTTGCTTGACTTCAAGCTCTAAAAAGATTTTGCTTCTTTTCAGAATACCCCCCAAAGGTGCACTTCTGCATTTACAAATAGAGGATATTTTGTTAGAATTTTCATTATCTTAAGCCTTTTTGGTAAGATTACTGAGAACAAACGGTGGTTTATTCTCACCAGAACAAAATTTGCAACTTGGTCTTTTTGCAAAAATTCCAAAATGTATCATGATAATCTAGTCTCACAATCACAATACAGTATAATATTGATATAATGCCCAGCCTTATGTATGAGAATGTCTTGCTTTGAAACTGCAGTGAGCAGGGGCAGTCTCAAAAAATGCCAGGAACCAATCCCCTTAATCGAGGGGGTGGCGCGAGTGTTGATGCTCAGCTTGCTCACTTGCACACTGCACACACATACACTGCCCTATTCCCTAAAGGAGCTACATTGAGAGTATTTTTTTAAATTAAGTCCAATAAAATGTAATTATTGAGGCAGTCGCAGTAAACCAGCATCACACGGTAATGTGTTGCTTTGTCACTGCGGTCAGAAAAAAATCCATATGGTCACATCCCTAATATAATTAACAGATATTGTATCATTCTAAACATGTGGTATCCAAAGAGTGTTGATACTTCGATCATTTTGACAACCTTACAGAGGGACATGTCAAAGATGATGGTATTTGATGACCTGGGACAAGAACAGGTTGTTGGAGCTTTACTTAATTAAACTGAGCTCTTACAAGACCAAAAGGAACATATAGCAGGAAGAGAATATTTTTAGGAAAGTTGCATTGAGAGCCCAACTCGGCCATTTTTGTTGTTTTTTTTAACATCACAAAATCATTTTATATCACAACTTGACACTGGAACACTGTTATTTTGTCCTCACCAGGCTACTGAAGAGGAACATAAAGCAACTATAATCAAACACCCTTACATTTTCCAAAAAGGACTTGTAATGCAGTACACAACAGTCAATTTCTCCATTTTACAAGCTGCCTTTTTACTGTTACTGACAGCGGTAACTAGCAGCTTTTTCTTCATCTGATGTGCCAGTTCTGTTTTTCCTCCAGCAGCTAGAGGGCCAGATTCTTCTTGAGAAATACGAGAGCTGCAGCCTCTGAGCTGCGAGCCTCTTTCTCCCTTCATCATTAATGTTCGCGGCTGCATCGGAGACTCTCTCATTCTCCACCCGGGTGCAGGCTACAAAGAGAAATTTAGATGCTGCAGCCAGGAGAGGGGAGCCAAGGTCGGTCGATTCACCAGAAGAGGAACGGTTTGCTCACTAAAATAGGCTGCTCGCTCACAAGGAGAGCGCTGGTGTCAGCTGGCCCAAGGTCAGATTCTGCCTCTCACTCCTCCAGGATTTCATCAAAAGGACGACCGGCTCTGCTCTTTCAGCCAATTCCATCATCCACACAGAGGGATATTTCTACCAGCCTATAGCAGGGAGACCTGAGCAGAAATAGTAAAGCCTGTCGTATAAAGAGGAGAGGACTGTCAGCTGAGATCTTAGCCGAGGTTTAAGCCGCTTCTCTTCAGCTGGCAGGACACCGAAAACACAAACCTGTCTTTAGAGCCATGAGAGCCCATTCCTCCCCCAGCGACGCTGTCACTGCTAAACACTAAAGACAATCTGCCAGAGCCTCCTCCTCCACCACCTCCACCACTGCACACATCATTTATAGAAGCAGAGAAAACTAGGGCTGCCCCGAGAGAGTCAGAGATTCAAATCGTCAGTCGGAGCCTCTTCAGTCGACCAAGATTCTTCCAGCTGAGCAGTCGTTTTTTTGTTTTTTTTCCTGTAAAAAGTGTATTTCAGTAGGACTTGAAGTAATGTAATGTTTTGAATGAGTTTCATTCAGATTTCTGATTTAGTGATGACAGTCTACTTTTGTGGTTTGAAACAAATAAAATTAGCTCTCAAAATCATGGAAAAATGAGCAGTTTTCTCTGCTCTGAAACGCTGGGGATGTGTCCGCTCCACTGTCTCAGTGTCAAACAGTCCATGTGTCAACAACTTGACACATGGACGCTCTGTCCAGGAGCTATATTGGACATGTCCAGACATGTTTGAGCCACCAGAGCCAGAGCACGGTGACAGGATGGTAATTTTTTTCTTCTGTGTCGGGTTGTTGGAACTGAAGTGAGCCGAATTGAACTGACAAAGACATAATAAGACAAAAACTATGTAAAAGATGAACAAGACAAAAAAGATGCAACAAGACAAACCATGTAAAAGATGTAATAGACACTTTTACAGTTTGTAAACAATGAGCAAGCTGTATTTGGCTGCAGTTTGGCAACAGAAGTATGGCCGACCACAACAGCTTGTCAATGAGCACTGCAAACACGAGCAGTTTTGATCGCGTCCTCAGTCCATTCAAGTCATTTAATAGCTTGCAGCCATAGACACTGCTGATTGCTCTGAAACAGTCGTGATCCTGTCGGAATTCTGAACAACTTAAGTTGACCAGTGGAATATTGATTCTGACGTATAGCGTATGCAACAGCCAGACATTTTGGTGTTACAGAAATGCACGTGCAGCTTTTTGATGATGTCAGCTGTGAAAGGGTCTATAAGACGAAAACTACTGTATGTAAAAGACGAACAAGATGTAACAAGACAAACAACTTAAAAGATGTAACAAGATGAAAATGATGCAAAAGACGTAACAAGACAAAAAAACAAAGCCACACACCCTCTGTTGTGTGCAACACACACCTGATCATTGAACAAAAATCCACATAATTAAAGCAAGTCCTCCCATGTATCCCTGGAATCTGATGTAAACAAAGAAAATACCATCTGTTCATGCATATCTCATTACTACTGTATGTATTAGATCATTGCCACATGTGGGTTGGGTGGCAAACTGCAAAAGCCTCAGTGTGTGGGCAATCACATGAAATCACTGTTTACTATTTTTAGCTATTTATTACTGGAGCTAAAATCGATATCTTTGTGCACACTGCCGTCCCTTCGTGAAGGATCTGAGATGATGCTCCAGCATAGATCAGAGGCAAACCTGGACTGACTGCAGTGATCCCGAGAGGAGGCCACAGCAACAAGTGGCCACAGAGGAACAGCCGGTGTCAGGGTTTGTGGAAGAGTTTTGGACAGCACAGAGACAAGCGTCTCCAGAGGACAGACACAAACTCAACCAGCCATTAATTATTTCAGTTAGCTCACCAGCCATATGGAATTAACAGAAAGGCTCTGGGGACACTGAGCAGAATAACATCCTGAGCTAACAGGACATTCAGAAATGAAATCTAAAGAGATTTAAGCTTTACTTGCCTTACTTTTTCTAGGCACTGGTAGATATTCTATGTTGAAGCTGACAGGGTTAGAATACACACAAAACTGCTGTATCACAGTGCTGATAAATTCACAGATAGACAGTGCTGCAGGGTCAAATTTAACTGCATCCCTGATTCCAAAAATGTTGGAACACTGTGTAAAACAGAATGAAATGATGTGGAACTCCTATATTCAATTAAATCCAGTACAGAGACAAGCTATTTAAAGGTGCAATATGTAACAATTTCTGAGTACTGCACTCCAAATAGCAAGCTGTATATTTAATAGGTTAAAATCATATTTAATATACAATCTATGGTTGAAGCGAGTTACAATAACACTTGAAGTGATGCTGAACTTACAATAACACGAAGTTGATCTAGCTGTTTATAACTGTCAGTTGTCTGTCAGTGTAAAGCTAGTCCTGTTATCCTGAAAACAGAAGCCCACTGCTCTGAAAATACACACTGTAGAGTTCAGTGACTGCCTGTCTCACTGCTGCCAAACTCCATTAACATTTTCCTCAATTTAACTGTTATAAACATCTACTCCTTATAAAAGATTATTGATAATTTCATACAACTCATAAACAGACACTAACTCATTCCGCAAACATTTGGCATTAATTTGAACTGTAATTGATGTGAAATAGCCAAATAAATAGTCATTATGGCCCAGAATAGAAATTTCAAAGACGGACAACCCAGTTGTAGTCAGAGTAGCAAGTATTTCAACTTAGCATGTTTCCTTAATTTCTGATGGTACATCAGGGTTTTATGATTTATTACAATAACTATTATTACAGATTCCTTCTTTAAAGTTCAAACTAATAAACTTGATTGTTTTTGTAAAAAATACACTCATTCTGAATTTTCCAGGTGGTGCCTAGTCAAAAATATTGTTTAAAGAAAAATAAGGGTTTTTTTTTAATGATGGTGCAGTAAGATCACCAACCCCAACCTTACAATTAGGACAAAGACCTCAATCGAAGCAGTTATTTAAGCAAGTATCACCATCGCCAAACCAACCAAACTCCACAAATCAGTCATTTTACCTTGCAGAGTTTCTGGTCTACTGCTGCCTTTATCTGATAGATTCTTTGTGTTTTTGTGTGACTTTAGTGAATTTAATCCATCCTTTTAAAACACCAACATCACACAATCACAGAAACAACCAACCAGATTGAGACAGTTGTAGAACAGTAACTCCTGTGTTCAGACGTTAAATAACTCATTTTGCCTATGGAGTTTGGTGGGTTGTTGAGAGTGATATTTTTTGTGTAACTGTGGTTTTCCACCAGAAAGGGCTACTTGACAGGTGCCCCTTCTCCAAACTGCCAACGGGGCATGCCAACCAGCATCTACTGTGGGTAATACACTTACTATTGATAAGTACCTCATACAACCTCACTTCAAATAATCCAACTATCCCTTTAATGAATACTTTTTTTTCAGTTTAGTCATTCTCTTTCAATAAACATGTTCTGATAAAAGAAATTAACTGCTGTAGGTTCCCACCGGGTGTCTCATTCATGCTGGTTTCTCTCACACAGGCTAATCTGAGAAGTGGAAGCAGGGTGGAGTGCAGGCGAGGTTATCTCAAAGATCTGAGAACCCCCAGAGTCCTTACTGCTCGTGCTTTGAATAATGAAGGCTAATATGCAGATGTGGCTGTGAGCCTTCCTGGCACAGAATGAACTAATGAGGTCCTGCAAATGTATTCATGTATCCACTCTCCACAAACACACAAAAACATTTGTAAATTACTTGTCTCAACTTTCAGAATTATGTTTCTTTCAGTGTGGCTGACATTTGCGTCATATTTGGAATATGATGCAAAAATGCAAGAGTGAAAGGTAACATTCAGTTATAGCAGGATGTCTGTTTTCCAGTGTCTTTGCCTTTGATACAACAAGGTTCTCGATGTATTGTAACATAACTATGAGGCTGCAGCCATGTTATCAGCTCTGTGACACTGTACCTGCTCTGTGCTAAAAGCTGAACATAAGCATGCTAACATCCTCACAATGACAATGTTCAAGACTGTGTAAAGCAACAATAATGTATACACCACGACAACCTGAAAACAGCCTGAAATATGGACGCTCTGTCCAGCAACTTTATTGGACATGTCCAGACATGTTTGCACCAGCCAGGGTGACAGGATGGTATTTTTTTTCTTCTGTGTTGGGCTGTTGGAACTGAAGTGAGCTGAATGAACTGCTGTGGTTCATGGGCCTTATATAGTGTCAGGGGACCATGGCTCTGCCACATCACCGAGCCATGTTTCAGTTCTGCCAAAAAAATCTGGAATTCAGATATTGTGAACAACAGTTTAACAATCTAACTCCAAGATTCAGTACTACATAGGTATCAGTGTTTTTTACATGAGTTCAGCAGCTATGTTCTAACGTGTATAATGTGTTTTGAAGAAAATCTTTTCCCTTTACACAGACTTTAACACAGTGATGTTTAACTAGGGTTGTTTATTGTTTGTATTTCAACTAGGGCTGTCAAAGTTAACATGATTAATCTGGAAACAATAACGCGTAAAAAAAAAATTAACGCACGATTAATCGCGTCACGTGACTTAGGTAGAGTCTGTCTGTGTGTGTGTCGCCACTGGAGTTGTCACCCGTCCGCTGAAATACGGAATCGTCCCGTATTTGAGGATTAAATAGCACGTCCCATTTTGAATCAGGCGGGACGGGGTTTGTCTCGTATTTCCGTCTTGAATGCAGCTTCATCCCACCCGCTGCCCGTGAAGACCAGTCCGACTCTGCCCGTGATCGGGTAAATTTGCTGCAATCAGTGGTTTGATCACACACGAGAGTTAAAACACTGTTAAACTCTTGGTTTGACAGTGTCAGTGACAGTGACAATCAGACTAGTTGTAACTCTGCGAATGTTTCCTATGACGGACGGTGGCCTGTCAGATGTACGGCAGCTTCAGGGGGACAGTGTTCTCCATTCACAATGAAGTGACCATAGACTGTATGGATGTGACTTGTTTATGAAAGTTGAGGTGTGCAGACGGATACATAGGCATTTATTTAATACACTAATAGTGCTGATGTGAAAAAATAACTATGTGTTGTTATTTTCCACCAGTCTGTAAAATTGTATCCTTAAATTGTAATGGATTAACTGTACTGCATCCTCAATACTATATAAGAAAGAATAGAAGAAAATACAAGTAATATTAGTATATATAATATGTAATATTTTAACTGTTATTAATCGTGATTAATCACAGAGTAGTACTGCGAATAATCGAGTTAATTTTTTAAAATCATTTGACAGCCCTAATTTTAACAATTTTACTGCATTTCTTTAAGTAGCATTCCCCAATACTCTTATTAAGCATATTCTATGAAATTTAGAGTTTTGCCTAATCATTTACCTTCTTATCAATAGTTAGATGAGAGATTGCTCTCCACAACTCCCAAAATGAAACCAAGCTGTAAAAACAGTGTTCCAGCTGAACAGTGAGACGACCAGGCAGCAACTTAACCAATCATTCCTTCTCATGTTTTATCATCATGTGCTCACTATGATGAAGCATAACAGACGAGAGGTGCATGATGCAACATGCTTCTGCTCGTTTCATCAAGCGACAGGGTCGACCTCTGCCGTTCAGAATTCTTTGACTCGAGCGAGAGATCTTGATTTAAAGACATCAGAGTGGACAAGTTGCAGCTCCCTCCATCCATCAGTCATGTCTGCCTGTAGGGTGTCGTCACCACTACACGTCTGTGGTCATGGACTCGACCCCCTGCGACTCACAGTCTTGCCCAGTCCCTCCTCACCACTATTTGCATTTCCTGGCTTCTCTGTGGCTGCTCTGACTGACAAAAATGAGAGATTGTCACAACTCTCTGAATCTCTTCCCTCTCGGCAACTGGAGCATTATCTTTCCCCCTCGACTGCCGCCGTTCCCCCTGAGAGAAAATTACATCCTTTCTGAATAAACACAAGTCTGAGTCATTTTTGCCCCCTGTATTAGTGTTCTCTAGGGGACAGGAATCTTTTTTCTCTGGTTGTTACTGATAACATGTTATTACACCTGTGTGGGCAGCCACTGAAACAAGTTTATATGATCAATTTAATGCCAATGGACACACAGAAAGTTAACCACTTAGTAACTTATATGATTTCACCACTAATATGTTTTCCCTGTGACTCTGGGGGCCTACATGATTTAAATCACCAGTTAATGTACAAAGTTTTACTGTTGCTGCGCAACCCTGTCTCCAATGACATTTGTATATTGCTAGATTGTTTTCATAATTACCTTGTGGTGACAAACATAATTCCTGCCTACATTATGCTCACATATAATGTTTCTTTGAAAACAAATCTGCAATGTGCTGGATTCACAAGGAGGTGGTTGGGGTGGGTGCTAACTAGGGCTGCACAATTTAGTAAAAAATTCATGTTGCATCATTTGACTGAAATTGCAATATGCAATCCGATTAGTGGAAATGATCAGTTTTGCATCACAATTTTCAGGTTAACTGAAGAAGAAATTATAAAAATCATAATGATGTGAGATTTATTGAGGTCTGAACCAAAAAAACATGTTTTCTTTCATCTGGAGAACAAGATTGTTAGTCCAGGTCATTTCTGCATAACTACAGTACCTCATTATAATGCTGTTTTCTCACACATTTTTCCTTCTTCAAAAAAAATGTGATTTGGTTCTGGTTTTGTGATTTGGATATTGCACTTGGCCATACTGCAATTTTTTTGCAATTGTGATTAACCGTGCAGCCCAAAGTACAGGACCTGAACACCACAGTCTGCATCAGACTCACGTCCAGACCCACAATAAGAGTGCTTTAGTTAAAGGAATTCTGGGTAAGTTTAGGCAATAAAAGCACATTGGTTAGAGTTGGGGAAAGATCATCATTTTGGTAAAATATTCATAAAAAGATCTTGTACCTCAAATCATTACTGAATAATGCTGTCGTCACTATTTTACATAATAAATAAAACATAACTGAGATGTCTGTGAAGGTTCTCAGTCATTCAGGTCATGGTATTCGTAGCAAGGTTTGTTGTAGGCAACTAGTTCTTGAAGACGTATTTGCCTCTCATCCAAGAAGCTTCTTCAGTTCTGGGACAAACATAACTGAGCTTCTTAAATAGACAGTTACAGCACCAATAACAGCAAAACACATTTTTAATTGATATTCTACAAACTCCAGCTCCAAACTCTCGCAACAGTTTTGCAGAAATATGATCATATTTGCTAACCTGAGGAAAGAGTGCTGTCATCATCATCATCATCATCATCATCATCATCAGCTGTCTCCTCATCATAGATATAAATATTATTATGACACGTCGCATGCAGTGTTTTATATCTATGCTCCAGTCTCCAGGGCCGGAGACACCAACACACTGCCGGCCGATGTGCTTGGCATGGGGTCCTACAAGCAGTTGACTTTATACCGTTGAGCTTGACATTTTAATTGTGTTTAAGGTAGCAACTAGCTAATGGTAGGCTAACATTACCAACTGCCAGAGCCATGCAGAGAGAGTGCTACACTGCACCATCTGTAGCATCAGCATCAACTATTTTGACCGACAGCTCAGGAGTGGCACGGAAATGAAGCACCTAATCTGTGCTGTGATTCGATCTGGTAGGTTCTGGATGTACAGGAACCAGTGCCTTTACTGGCCCCACATTTCAGTACTCAACACTATTTATTAGGGCTGCACAATTAATCGAAATTTTATCGAAACTGCCACATGGCTTTCAGCAATTTTGAAATTGCAGGAGGTGCAATATTTGTTAAAGGCAAATGTGTCAGAAAAACATTTAAATGAATGAATGTGGTGAGACAGAGATGTCCTGTCACACATCAGATTCTGCAGAATTCTTATTGTACAGATTTTTCTACAGAATTCTACAGATTCTTAAAAAACATTTTCATTTGGTACAGATTCCTGCAAAAAAAAAAAAAGAAAAAACACACCATACATATTTTCACGTTTTTCAAAATAAGAATAATGATGTAAAAATAATCATTACCTCTAATATTGCAAATCATATCACAATTGCAATATCAGTCAAAATAATTACAATTAGATTTTTTTTTCTAAATTGTTCCATCCCACTGTTGATGTTAACAGAAAACATACTGCAGTCTGCATTATGTTTCCCTGAAAACACATTGGCTGTTGCAAATGAGTTACTTTTAAATGTAATATCTAGGAGACAGTTTTGTTGTTTCTGGTTATATGCTGTCACTACAACTGAACCCATCAAACAGAGACGGCTAATGCTGACACACTCAGCATGACTGAAAAGTGCTAATGTTAGCAAGCTAGCTTTAACTTTCCAAACGAAAGCTAGTTTAGCCTAGCTTGCTAGCTTATTTTTGAGTGGAATACAAATAGAGCTACAATGATTCATTGAGTAATAACTGATTATCAAATTAATCACCAACTATTTTGATAACTGCTAAGTAAAATTTTTAAGAAAAAAGTAAGAATTCTCTGATTTCAGCTTTTTTAATGTGAATATTTTCAGGTTTCTTTGACCCTTCATGACATAAACTGAATATCTTTTTTAAGGACATCATCCTGGACTTTGGGAAACACTGTTTGACATTTTCACCATTTTCTGACTCAGTCTCCTCTGTGTCCAGGCTGGGTGAGAATTCCTGTGATGTGTCAAATTGCTAAATGTTGTAAAGGGACAATTTAAACACTAAAAGGGACAAACGTGTCTTATATCTACGTTCATACACGGCTATACAACATTCTCCGATCAGTAGAACTCTTCATACACAATTCTGAAATTCATGGACATTAATGTGTCTTAATTAATCACTGTTAAACCCATAAGCTGGGAGCTGTTTGTCACGTTGTGGAACAGTGCGTCCTCTGAACAAGAATCACTACTGCATGTGCTGCCTGATTTGTGTCCATGTAGGCTAAATTTATGGGGTGCATGCTGCCTCAGAGCCGGGAAGAAAGAGCTGGCAGGAGACAGACTCTGGCACAAACAGAAAAGGGCTCCATTTGAAAGGGATAGTCCAGCAATTAAGTGTTATACATGCATAAAATAACGAGAGAGGCGAACTTAACAAGATGAACACTGCGATCACACGTTGGCTGCAGATATAAAGTCAGAGGCAGTCTCTGGCCCCTCATCAGTCTGTTGCATTAATGTACACACTCTGCTCTGACTACACAGATGTTTTCTCATGTTGCAACTCGAAAAAAAGCCACTAGTAGTTTTAATTTTCTGTTGCACAGTGTGCAGAGCAGAAGTTTTTGTCTCTGTCTTTTTTTTACCTTGCAGTATGCACTGTTGAAACTGTTTTAGTACAACAATGACACCTGAGCTGGCAAGACGATTAGCATTGCGGTCCAATATCTGCACTGGAATCCATCCAACTACTCTTGTGGAACAGAGTCGAAGGCTTAAACAACTCTGGGAATCAAAATGAGCACCATCGGCTCTCACCTGGTTTCCACTCGCATTGTGTGAGAGGATTATTCGTCATGAGATGAGCTTTTCTCAACTTCTTTCCCTGGTGCCACTTGGCGCTACATCACAAAACACTAAATGAGTGGAGCTGTAGCATTAACATGTGAAAGTGAGCTACATGCTCGCTTGTATAGAGTGGCAGGCCCACAGTGACACACATGCAGAAGGTTAGCATGTTTACAAGTCACCATCACATTACTTTAGCGTGCTAGCGTCTGTTAATAACAATGAACAAGGAATTGCTGGCGGCCTGGTAGCTCAGTTGGTGCGTTCAGCCCATGTACTGAAGCTGTGAGTCCTCTGCAGCAGCCGTGGGTTCAACTCCCGCCTGCAGCCCTTTGCTGCATGTCATACCCCCATTCTCTCAGCCCCTTTCCTGTCATATCTTCAGCTGTCCTGTAAAAATAATCAATGAAAAATCTATAGCTGTAACAATTACCTAATAATCAATCAATCACTAAAAACCTGAAAAAGAACACAGATGGAGTCACCCTTTAACAACAAATTGAAACTTCCGTCTGATGATGGTGCAAGATGAAAAGTCACAAGTTATTAGAATTCATCCTGAGGGGCTCATGAACGTGTGAACAAAATGTTTCAGTTGATCAGTAGTACAGGATACAGGGTGTTCCCTGCCTGTCTAACTCTCTGTGTGTTTCTGGCTGCCACCTTTGTTGAAGGTTCTGACAAATACGTAGGCATAAGGCTTTTTTATGCCCAAACTATTGTGCCTTTTATCAGCGACTGCTTTGGTGTTCTTACAACAAGCCCGCGGGTGTGACATTCGAGTGTGGAGGCAACAATGACACATTCACAATTTCTGTGAGATCAATGAAATTGTGAGGCAAACTAATGTATGTTTGTAAAGAAAGCTAAGTTAGCTTAAATTACAGAACTGCTGCACGTCAGCACGGGTATTATACCTGATTAATAATTTAAAACTGCTGTGCTTGTATCCTGCTGTGTACATTGTCCATTTAAACATGTGCGGCATCATTCAAACCATGTTTTAAGCCTGAATCTTCACTGTAGCTGGGAGCCATGTGCACATGCACACTGTCTGAACTGTGTGTGTATGTTGTGACGGTGTGCAAACAGCATGTTGGGGCTTTAGAAGACTTGGAATACACCAGACAAGCAGTATGGAGGCATTTGATGTTTCTTTTTCTTGTTTTTAACTTTGAAAACTGGTCACCATTCACTTCCATTGTTTGGGAGATTCTCCAATACTGTTTTCCTGTGAAACTCCAGCAGTGTTTTGTGGACTAAAAAACTAAACCCGACCTTCAATCAGCATGAGGGTGAGTAGATAATGACTGAATTTTCATTTTCAGGTGAACTATCCCTGTTAGTACAGGGCACTCTAAAAGTGCCGGCTCAAACTGCAGTGTTTCCCCTATAGTTTATTTGGGAGGGCGCCCCGCCCCCCCAACAGACACCCCCGCCCTGCCAACTGGATCCCCACCCAGAAATTCAAGTCATAGATTTAAAAAAAAATTCCATCATTTAATTTTTATTTTAATCAAAAGGGCCTATAACAGGCGTTCTTTTTATCAAATAAAAAAAGCTAACTCTAATTTGTGCAATTTCAGAGTCTAATGCGTCGCTATCGTTTCATTACATTCATTAAAATGCATTTATTCTCTCCTCTGTGACGGGAGGGGCTCCCCCCTCGCTCCTCTCTCACAACATACACACGTGCACTCACACCGGTACAGACACACCCACCCACACTCAGAGAGCGGAGGAGAGTGCTGCCGACATTACAGTAAAAAAAAAATCAACAAACAAACAAATTATTAATGGACGACCGGAGGTTCCCCAAATGTTCGCCCCCCAGGCAAAAACTCTGCATTTTTTAAACGAACCGTACGTGGCGAGGCAGGGAGCACAGCTAACTCTACGGTGGGTGCTAGCCTAAATGAGAGCATCTCTCCCAGCCCCGACCACAGCACTTGCCAATCCCCTGCCCCGGTTAACGTCGCCACAACTAGTACTAAACACACCTGTTCCAGCCCTCCCACCGAGACACGTAGTAAGTAGCTGCAGACGGGTCACCACCGTCAGTCTGGCTTTGATCCAGCAGATACTGCGCATGGCTGTACAAGACTGAACTTGGTGAGTGAATTAATGAGGATGGATGGATGCATGCATAAATAAATACATAATTGAATTGCTAAAATTAAAAAAAAAAAAGTGACCCCCCCCCTCCCAAAGCAAAAAAGCTAGGGGAAACACTGAACTGTGTAAAGCCTCACAGGCCACACACGTTATCCAGCCTTTGTCTGAAAGAAAATCCAGGGAAAAGCCCGAGTATATGTCATTATTTTAGTCTGGTGTTTGTCTTTCAAACGGATACCAGTTTGTAATGCAGGCGTTCTGTTTTGGATCTAGACCATGAACTAAAGACTGAAGCCAGATTTGAAAATATGCTACAAAACTAAGGCGCTCACTGATGTGGCACATCAACAGAGAGCGACTTGCTGTCCATCAGTCATCTCTCGCCTGTTTGACTGTTAACTTGGTGTGTTGATCCAACGTACAACAACAGCGCAAGCACACACCAGAGTGATTACAAGACAGTGCGGCTCCACAAACACACCTTGAGAGCTTCCAGGAATCGAAGGCTGATTCTGCGGAGGAGGCGACGGATGCCGTGTTAAGAGTGCCGGCTGTGGAGGAGAAACACTGCAGCAGGTACAGCTGCTGCTCTTCCCTCACAGCTGTGGTATAAAAGCCTGTCAGACATCAAATGAAGAGCTCTTCACCGTGGATTCCACGGGGCCGGGCGTCTTAACACTCCAGACTGTAAAACACGGCTCAGTCGCACATTAAGAGAGAGGAAAACTATTCTGTGAAAGAAACATCGCTCTCCTGCAAATGTTTTTTTTTTTCACGTGAATCTGACTGAAGGCAGTTGTCTTGAAAAAAAACAAAGGAAATGAAATTGTCTTTCTGTTTTAATTACAGCCTGTCCTTTAGAGCAGCATTTGCGAAAATTATAGCTCATACCTTTAATGGATGTGCGTCAAAGCATCAAACCCTACCGGTGCCTGGTCCCACAGGTCAAGGTCATACACGGATTTCAATTTTCATCCAGTCTGAGTGCCTATAAAACAGTCTTCACTTGTCGGATACATCAAGCAATTACACATCGAACAAACACAGTGGTCTTTTGGTTCGACTACGTCAAAGAAAAGCACTTCCTGCAAATTGCATGTGGCTCTACAGTGACTTAGTGATCACAATCAATTGGCATGATGACCGAAAATAGAAAATTGTTGCAATAAGAGAAGTAGCAGGGCACCGCTGCGTTCAGCAGCCGGCACAGACCAGTCGAAGGGTGCAGACACTCCCTGTTTATTCTCAGATTCTCATGACTTTAGCTGGAGATAATATGTGTGAATAATGTCCAGGCCTCCATGTAGAACTGTTTTTATGACATTTATTAAAGAGGCTAATACAGTATACGCACAAACCTGCACACATTCACACAAGGATGCACACACACAAACACGCACGATGCCAATTTCTTTCTCCCTCGCCTTCACTAAAGTGATTTCCCAGAGGGCCTGAAGGAGCTGGGAGCTGTTGACATGTCCTCTTTTTCAGTAGCCGGGTCGAAGCTCCGGCATGATTACCAAAGCCCACGTGAAGACGTGTGGAGGGGGTTACAGCCGTCAGCACATTCAGCAGCAAAAAGTGGCCAAAGAAACAGAAGTGATACTGGTGTTTACACCAGTTGTCTCCAAAATAAAACCTGTAAACACAAGGAAAAATGACTCAAGACCTTACACCAATGTAAATCTCTGTGTTTTCCATCAAAATGCACCTGAGACTGGATGTTTTTTGAGGATTCCTCAAAGAAAAATCCACCCAGACAAAAAACCCATACTCAAAAGAATGGCTACTGCCACTACATGCACACTAGTTTTCCACTAATATTCACAATATGGCAATATTCTGAATCCGATACAGGTCATGTAAACAGCATATTCCAGTTGGATATTCTGAACGGAGCATATTCTGATTAATACATGTGGGATACGCTGGTATTATTCTGGTTTCAGGAGCTTTCTTTGGACATGTGAACAGCAAATTCACATTATGCATCTCAGTTGGGGTTTTTAAAGCAGTTTGTGACACACAACCTCCTCTGCTCTGTGCTGTAAATAAACCAAATAGCACATTAACAGTTAGCAGCAGTCTCTACAGCAGGGTAGAGAAGCGTGAAATCAACATATTTTTGAATATGCTCAAATATCACAATGTTGACCTTTTCATGAAGTTGATTAAATGAATGAAAGAGATGAGTTTGCCAACATGCGTGCCACCAGTGGAAAACTTTGAAGAAATAGTATTTTGACAGAAAAAAAGTGTCCATAATAATAATAAGTCTGCACAGCTGCATGTAAACAGGAATATTAGAGGAATATTCATTTTCTTTAGCCATGCAACAACTTAGTAGGAATAATTTCAGAATAAGGGCAAAAACCAGAATATTGTGCGCATGTAAACATGTCCTCTGTAGCAAACATTTCTGGATGCACTCTCTACATTCTGCTCTACACATAACTAGCCAAACCACAATTCTGCTGCAAGATTCAACATTTGAATCTTAAGTCCCACCCCTTTCTGCTCTGTGCTCCAATAGAGTGCTGCAGGGATGATGTATCTTTGTAGGCCAACCAGGAGGTTAGCATCACCCTGGTTCCTTCCACAAAAAGTCAGAGGGGTTTTTACACTGGATTTTGAATCAGTGTGTCAAACTCAATCCAGCCCAGCACCTCATTTCATGTGGCGCACAAGAGTTCACAAGAATATAATTAGCACAAAACAATTTTTATGCTGCATTAACAGAAGTACGGTATCCATAAACTACATATTGCTGTATGTACATATACCATATATCATCATAATATAGCCATTTCCAGCAGTGTCACTCAGCCAAATGGTTGGAACTAGTAACGTTAATGACAGCAGTCAAGCAAAATGTCCAAGAAAAGAAGTTACAGCAACACTTTAACACCAAACATGGAGCCAAGTATGCTAACCTTAGCCATCAACAAAGTCCAAGAATTCATTCACAACAGAATGCAACATCACCAGAAATACAAAGCTGACCTTAGGGTATAGAGGAACTACACCATGGTCATGTGACTCAACATCAACCCAACTGAGTGACTCATCTGTGTGATGACTGCAGCATTTCTGGACACACTGTCTGCATTCTGCTCTACACATAACTAGCCAAACCACAATTTTGCTGCAATATTCAACAATTGACAGAATCCCGCCCCTTTCTGCTCTGTGCTCCAATAGAGTGCTGCAGGGATGATGTATTTTTGTAGGCCAACCCGGAAGTTATCACTTTGGTTCCTTCCACAAAAATCAAGCAGGGATTTTTACACTGGATTTTGAATTAGTGCAGGAAATAAGCTCTGATAGTGACACGTTTTGTTCAGCAAGATAATATTCATAAATCTCTTTTATGATTTTTGAAGTGTAAATGCAATCTCTATAAGTAAAAAGTTTATGTTAAGTTATAAACAAACTAAGACGTAACTACACATCAACCCCACTAAGTCACGTGTTCAGTGTGATGACGTTTAATGTCCACAGCAACCACTGTAGTCTCATTTAGCCACTTGTTGACAGCCACCTTTTTATGAATATATGAAATAAAAACTTCAGAATTCAAGAATGGGGAATTTACTGACATATTTTATGCCGTAGAACAAAATATGGAAATCTCTTAAGCTTGTGTTAACCACAGATCTTATTTCAGCAAATAACAGCAAAACCCATTTTTAAAAAAATGACTTCAGGATAAGCCAGAAGTGCTAATATGCTAACACATTTCTGGGTTTTTGGACTCGTTCCTGCAGCACTCTAACAGTTGAGAAAACCTGTTCAACTACATATAGGGTCACATCTTAAGTTAGCTAATGTTAGCAAAATGCTAGCTAACTAGACAGCTTATGTTAGCAAAACACTAGCTCATGAGCCAGCCTATGTTAGTAAAGCACTAGCTATCTAGCCAGGTTGTGTGCATAAAATGTTAGCTAACTAGATAGCTGATGACTGATGTAGGTTATCTGGCTAGTTAGGTTGAATTTTGCTAACATTAGCTAACTTAAGATGTGGCTATAACATCATCTTTTAACCATCTTAAAATGTGGTTTTCTTTTCAGCACAAACAAGGCCAGCACACAGAATATCAAAGTACAGGAAACAGGAAAGGAGAACGCTGACCGAGGTAACAAGTTTGCTCAACTGTTATTGTAGCACGAGCGAAAAAAGGGCAGAACTTAGCAAGGTCAGTTTCATAAGACCCTGCTTTGTTAACCATTTAATCTGATACAAGCCTGTCATTCTGTTTATCACAGTCCCGTTTCTGGCATTCAGTGCTCATAAAGTTGCATAATATGAACCCACAGGAGGGAAGTTGAACTGTTCAGCAACGACACTCATAAACACATCAGTACAGTTGCAAAACAGCTTGCAGGCCAATTCACCAGAGCACATTTTGAAAATTGGCCTGTGAATATTTAAATCATCACACGTCAGAGTCACTCCACCAAAACTGAAACCAGCTCTCTCTCTGTGCTGATCAGGCTCTGTGCAGACTCGACCACATCATCACCCGCGGGTGAAGAACACTACAGTAATCTGCTGCATGTCATTCATGTCGTCGCTGTCTCTAAAGGTGTTCAGCGCTGTGCAGTCTGTTCAGTTTGAAGTCAGAGGAACAATTGAGCCCCGTGCCTCATGAATGAGGGATTAAACAACTTGTGAACAGGGTGAAATGAGCACCACTTGAGGCTGACATGATGGAGCCGTCACTTGTTTTAATTAGACAGCGAGCCACTTCAGAGCAGTGAAAACCATGCGGTCTGTCTTTGTTTTTCATTTGTGTGGCTTAAAACGGAGGAAACTGAGCAACCCTCTGCTGAATGAGGTCAGAGCACAAAACAGGATCAAAATTACAGCTGGACAGTTATTACTGCCATCATACTGTCTGTGCTGACAACACAGGTCTCTGGGTTTATTAGGGCTGCACCTAACCATTATACTTTATTACTGAATAATTGTTATTATGTGACTCTGATCTGACTTTACATGTTTTTCAGTCAAACTAAGAATAATGATGTAAAAATGATCATTTCCTCTAATATAGCAAATCATATCACAATTGCAATATCAGTCTAAAAAAAATGTCTCTATACTGAAACAGACTGTGATGATATCTACTGTGATGTTACAGGGATTTATATTTATTATTTTTATTTTATTTCATAAAAAGACTGCTTCTGACTGTTGCATTGTTTTTGTTTCACAGTTATACATAAAAAAAAACATTTATTGCTAAAGACAATTCATGACAATTTTTTACACATGCTTATATCCTGGCTGGCAACTTTTATTTTATTTTGTTAAAGAATGAAAGCAAAAACACTTTTAAGGTACAATATGTAAATTCTGCTGCTATGGGTCGCTCACATTAAAACAAGAACAAAAGATGTAGTTTGATAATGTCAGGAAGTAGCATGGGATCATGGGAGTTGTTGTCTTCACTATTAAACAGAAAAATCTCTCAGAGGTTGTATTAAGGTTTTATTCACGTTATGTTTAGTCACTCCCTTCATCATTCTATGATCCATCCTGGAAGTTAAAGCAACTATTAACTAGCTTGCAACAGCTAGCAGGAAACGCACAGCTGCCTTTAATAAATTACAGATTTCTCTGCGTTTGAACATTGAAACATTTGGGATAATGAAAGTACACAACCCAGCAAAATATATCACATATGTCTAGTGTTTAGAGCTGCCACAATTAATTGATTAATAATTGATGATTAAATTAATCACCAACTATTATGATAGCTGATTAATCATTTTGAGTCATTTTTTAAAATAAAAAACGGCCAAATTCTCTGATTTCAGCTTCTTAAATGTGAATATTTTCTGGTTTCTTTCGTCCTCTCTGACAGTAAACTGAATGCTTTTGAGTTGTGGACAAAACGAGACATTTGAGGACGTCATCTTGGGACAGTGATCATTCATTTTCTGACATTTGACAGACCAAACCACTAATCGATTAATAATCGATTGATGGAGACAATAAATGACAGATTAATTGATAATGAAAATAATCATTAGTCGCAGCCCTACAATTTTTTTTAACCATTTTAATGCAGAAATGTTACACATTATTGCTTTTTAGTTCAAAAGAAAAACAAACTTTTTATGAACAAAAATGTTGTACACATCAGATTTATTATCTAATAAAGGACATTTTTCAAGTTGTCACTTATCTATAATCAGATGTTTTTTATCATGGTATTATAGTAGCTTGAGATTTTGGTAACTAACTGTCCAAAATCCCCAAAATTTATTTTAAATATTTAAAACAGAAAAAAAGCTGAAAATCCTCACATCTGAGAAGCTGGAGCCAGCAAATGTTTCGCTTGATAAATGACCTACATGATTAATCAATCATCTTAAGGGTTAATTTTCTGTCCATTGATTTATCGTGTAATCATGTCAGCACTATCCAAAAGATATTAAATTTACAATATTAATAACAGAAAAATGGCTGTGCAGTATATCAACATTATATTGTATGGTGATATGAGACTAGATCTTTGATAGATTTTGGGTATCATGATATGGAGTAAGTGTTGTCTTTTCCTGGTTTTAAAGGCTGCATTACTGTAAATGATGTAATCTTCGGAACCTCCCAGACTGTTCTAGCTGTTCTGTTATTTGTCTTTTATTTGATTCTGTCCACATCACCCTGCGATAATAACAACAAGCTCAGTTTATCACCTCAGCTGCCTCCACCCCTTTGGAGTTCACAAGATGTTGTCAGTCACACTTACATGATCAATAATTATCAATATCGATTGATATAAACCTTCACTATCCTGATAGGTTCTTCAGTTATATCACCCAGGTCTACGACAAATCCTCACATCTGAGAACCTGAAACCAGCAAATGTTTGGGTTTTTTGCTTGATAATTTACTGAAATGAAAATCAATAATCAGAAGTGTTGTTCATTTCCTGTCTATTGACTGATTAATTAATCATGTCAGTACTCCCATGTGTATGGGTCAGAGGAGGGGTGGAAGTAACTAGTTACAAATACTCAAATTACTGTAATTAAGTAGTTTTTTGTGGTACTTGTACTGTTATGAGTAGATATTCAAGTCCGTACTCGAGTATGTATTACAAGATGTAATCTATGTAGTTACTTTTAAAATCATAGTCGAGTAGAATTTGAATTAATATCCAAACCTTTCATCTGCATTTTAGTAGCCAATCAGGTGATCTGATCACAAACGGGCCAATAAAAACCAGGACATACAGTCAAAAACTAAACAAAACGCTGTGGCTGTGCAGGTTTGGAGTAAGGATGTTAATGATTAATTATTGATTGATTAATTGCCGTTATGAATCTAACCATTTAAAAAATGTATTGATGGATATTTAATCAATAGTAGGTAGTAGTTGGCAGTAATTTGCAACTTATTTGATGAGTAAGGGAAATCGAATAAGGAAAATTAAACTTAAAATGACTTAAAATGAAAAAAAAAAAACATGAGAGGAAAAGACACACAAAATTTACAACCCTAGTTTGGAGAGGTGACTGTGACATCAACAGTTAAAAGTAACTAATACTCTGAGTACTTTTTGTGACAAATACTTTGTACTTTTAATTAAATATATTTCTAACACCAGTACTTTCACTTGTAATAGGAGTGATATTTTAGCAATGTAACAGTACTTGTACTCTTTCCACCACTGTTCGTCATAAGAACTCCAGTTTGTTGCAGCCCTGATGAATAATATTAATGATAATAATAATGATGATAATAAATTTTTCCCCCTGTTTTTCAGTCAAATTGGTACACTGGAGGACATTATTACAAGAGTACAAATTTCAATGTACTGAGGACCATTTGTCCTAGTGGGACCTAGGTTTTTCCAGCAGCTCTACAGTTGTGTGTTGTGTGAGGCAGCAGCTCTGTGTGACAGGTGCCTGACACAGATCAATGCACGTTATTGACACTGCATGCTGCTGCATTCAGTGCAGCAAACAATCCCATGGTGCACCGTGCGTGCCCGACGCGTGCGTGTGCGTAAAGTGGTTCAAATCCATGTTGAGCTGCAGAGGATTCAATATGAGACGTTCACTGAACAACAATAAAACACGTGCAGTGTGTCCATCTGCAGTGGAACAACAGGAGCAATATTCTGCTTTACTTCCCCGTGTTTACACTGACACAGCAGTCACGCTGATCTGAGAGCAGCGCTGGACGTCAATACACCTGGAATGTTAAAAGTTTCACTCACCCAGATGAGAGCTCGGAGTCTCTTTACGCGATCCAGTCAGAGAGATCCAGAGGGATGTCCCGCTCGGACACGGTGCCTGTTTGATTCACTCCTCTCACAGCAGATTATGAAGACAGAGACCTCCACACAGGCTGCTGGGGCTCGATGTGTGGCGGCAGGATCAGGATCAGCTGCTGACCTGAGATCTGTCCCATGTTTCACACCCTCTCTTCCGGAAAACACGGACAGAGAAGGAGCAGCCTGAGCCTCCACTCCCCTCTGCTGAGTGAAGACACCCAGCGGCTCAATGTATACATACACACACACACACACACACACAGAGACACACACTCCCGCCCGCAGCAGGCTGAGTGTTGTTGCACCACTGCACCGTGCACACACGCAGAGACACACAGTGACACACAGCCGCAGAAACACTTTGACTCTGCAGCTTTGTTGCTCGTCGCTGATCACCCAACTTTTATTATTCGAGCTCAAATGAAACCACGGGTCCTAAGACCCGCCCTGTTCCCGCACCATGACCACATCGTGTCACATTCACTGCACTCTTAAACACTGCACTGTCACTATCTGTCATTTAGATAATAAATATATACCATCATACACGCAGGGAATTCGATTATACGCCTTATGAGCACAGCTGCCACATGTGGAATCCTCTGCACTGCTCCTCCATTAAAGATTGGACTGAATACACAGAGGCTTTGTGAGCACTAGCTCCGCTAGCGCCTCCACTGGACAATTCCTCTTTCATTTCTCAGCTGACAGCATTCAAATGAGCGTCTCAGTTATTTTGTCCAACTAACTGTCCAAAACTCAAAAGACACTCAATTTACTCAATTTACTCTAATAACAAGGGAAAAAAGATGATTTACTCTACTAAAAGAAGAAAAAAGATGAAAATCTTCTGCTGGAAGCATTTATCATTATCATTATTATTATTATTATTATTATTATTATTATTATTATTATTATTATTATTATTATATTAATATTATTATTGGTGTTAAAATCGTATATAACTTGATTATATCTCAATATGTAAGATCATTCATGATATGATTAATATTTAATGTAATTTATAGGCTAATTTAAATACAGATGTGAGATTAATATGACTTTGAAATCTGTTTTGAAACATTAAAGGAAATGGTGACTGTAAGGACGTTTCCATAACTTTATTTGAAGAACAGTGCTGTCTGTGTTGTGTGTTTAGTTTTACACTGTGTTTTATGTTGTAATGTATGTATTGTTATGTGTTATATGCTGTATAATTTTATGCACATGTGTTAGACCACAGTAAGATTAGCAGCAGCATTTGCTGCAGCAAATTGGCATCCTAATAAACTAAAGTAAATGATCTATCTTATTACTGAATAACAAGTCCAGTTTTCTTAGTCATTTAATTATTTTGTCAACAAAATGTTAGAAATGTTGCTCGTAGATGCTCATTTCTTTTAACCAGAGCTCAAAAAAATTAAATTGCTTATTTTGTCCAACTAATATAGGATGTAAGAAAATTCTGATTATCACAATTTAAAAATGTCTCAGTACTGTAGCAGACTGTTCTGTACTCAATGAGCTTAAAGGCCTTACAGGAACTTCCATCGTCTCAGAACAAAAAGTAAAGTAAAAGTCTACTGGGTGACACATCAATCATAAAATGAAATAAACGCAAACTCAAATTTATTAGAATCACTCTCATCACATGATGTACAACCACCTACATTTGTTAGGTGGACTACTGAATAAGCAACATATATTCCAAATGAAAAGAAGTTGTATAACCTGAGGGGCCAGCCTGAAGAAAAAGACAGGGGTGGCTTTCTAACATTTCTAAAGACAGAGTCCAGAACACAGCACTTTCTTTTTTTCAATCCATCCTGCTTTCATCTAAATGGATACACAAGGGCTGTTATCTGTCCCCTACCTGCAACTATTGCTTTATTTCTCTTCTTAGTGTTTTTATATTCTGTAGCCTACTTTTTTCTTTTTTTTCCTCTGAACAGGTACATGTTGAAACATGCGTGGGGGCTCAAGCGAGGCTGGTGGTGGGTGGGAAGGTGGGGTGGGCTGATCTAAAATTCATGTGATTATATTTTTGTACATTAGCCCAAACTGAAAAAAAAAAAAATACTGTACCAGACTGTGACAATATCTACTGTATTTAGTTCTTTTTTTGTTTGTTTTTGTAAATAATAATAATATTAATAATAATAATTCATGCCATTTTTTTTGCACATGCTTAGATCATGACTGGCTTCTTTTATTTTATTATGTTAAAGAAGGGAAGCAGAGGGACTTTAAGTTAAAAATTAAAAATAAATTTCATATGAACAAAAATTGCGCATACATCAGATTTATTATTTAATAAAGGGCATTTTTTTCAAGTGCTCATTTTTCTTTTTTTTTTAAGATGGCAACAAATATTATATTTTTGACTTTTTATCGCGGTATTATCATACCTTGAGTTTTTCATACTGTTACATTCCCACCAATCAACTGCCCAAAATCCCCAACATTTACATGCTGAAAACAGAAAAAAAAAACTGAAAATCCTCACATCGGAGACGCTGGAACCAGTAAATGTTTTGTCTGATAAATGACCTGAATGATTAATCAATCATCAGAAGTGTTCATTTTTCTGTCCATTGACTAATCAGTTAATCATGTCAGCACTGGACCCCACTCCCATGTTTATTGGTTTACTGAAGGAGACGTCCCTGTACTGGATGACCTGCAAAGATATCCTCTAATTATTGGAAACCACTCATGTTGGGACCCCAGAGTGGTTTCACAGCCTCACAGTTAAAGGCACAAACAGTCTGAAAAGAATTAAAACCTGTTCTAAGATCATCAGGGTGAAACAGAGAGATGAAGATATTTTTGCAACCAACAAATTCTCAGAAAATCAGTGAGTATCTTGCTCTTCTGGACGTGTTCTTGCAAGGGTATTTTCTCTTGAAATCTGATTGGCCACCCTAAGTGACACCCCATTATCCAAAAATATGATTGGTTATCTGTCTCTGTTTGAGTATTTAAATGTGCATTGTTTTCTTTTGTATGCAGCCTAGTTTTAAAAATTTTTTTTACAAGGTGAATTTATTTAAAAAATAAATCATAAAAATAAATGTATTTTTCATGATGGAGCATGAGGATGATTTCACAGCCAGACAACAGATCACCAATGGAGGTACAATTTTGTTTTGAGGACTTAAAGAATTTTTTGTGTTGTAATAGTGGGACAATTTATCTTTTTAATCAAAAAAATTAAACACAGGAACGTAAGAAACTGTAATTAAAGTAGATATGAGAATCGGTACATGTGAATGCACATACTTCATGGCAGTGTCCCACTTGGGCCACTGTTGTCAAAAAGTCCAGAGACGCCTGTGCCCGCCTGTAAAACTAACCACTGTTTCAAATAATTAATTTCTCCTACAACTGGTCTATTAAATGCTCCAGAGGTCTTTTTATACATTGTCATAGTTGCTATATGTTTTACATGATCTTGTTTTGCTTTGATTATCAGTATTATTTCCACGTTAATCTCCCTGATATCATGATTTGGTTATTGTGTGTTTTTTATGTATGGCAGGCTGCTCCAGCTGCTCCCGAGTGGAATTAATGAAGTTATATTGAATTGAATTGAAGCAGACAGCAGACAGTGAATCTGTGGAGCAGAAGCACAGCTAGCGCCTCTACTGGTCATTCTCTGTTTCATTCCTCAATTGACTAAATTCAAATGAACGTCTCAGTAATTAGTGAAGATAAGCGGAGCGGTCATTTCTGACTGCAGAGGGTAACAGTCTAATTACTGACTCCACACTGAACATGTTGTAAAGCAATAAATTCATCAACTATGGCCATCAAAATCAATTACATTCTCAGTAGGGGGGGAGTTTAAACCTGGGCTTGTGTGCTGAACGCTCCTATACTGAACGTCACATTCATACATTTACACTTCAGAGCTGCCTGCTGAATTATAATGTAGTCTAATCCTGTTCGAGAGCAGCTCCAGTGGAGCGACAGATAACCATAGATTGGGTTTAGATAGAAATAGAAAAGATATCACATCATGATGCTGATTTTATGTGATATTACAGAATCATCCTAAAGATCTCCACCAGATATGTTCTGAGGTTTACTAGTTTTTCTGCAAAACAGTTCATTTAGTTTATTATTCCTTTTTTCTATAATGGATTTTTTTTTTAGTTCATTTTAAACCAGTTGGTGCGTGACAGGTTAACGTTATCAAATGAGACATTCCACTGGTGACACCAGTAATAGAAGCAGAAATAGAATGAGCACTGTAAAAACAATCATACAGGAATTCACTGGAATCAACTAAACTTTTCACATTAACTTGATGAACTTCATTTGTTCCATTTAATAAAAATTGAAATGAAGTACTAAAAGTATGTCTAACTTGAAGTCTTGAAAATTTTGACTTGAAATGAGCTGAAAGAATATTCTGTACAGAGTTCAATTAAGTTTCTAAAGAAACATGATCAGCATATTAGCAGACTTCCCAGCATGCATTGCTTGAAAGTTAAAATTCTCCTGAGACCCTTCTTTTTATAATTTGAAGAAAACATATGACACAAAATGTTGTGTGTCTCTAATACAATTTCAGATAAGTCCGTTTATTTTCACCATGTATGAAAATATTGTGAACCATAGTTACTGTTACAGTTACAGTTACAGTTACAGTTATTGCCCCCTTGCAGCTAAAATTTAATAAGTCTGGTCTTTGTACAATTGCAGCTGTAAGATCTTTGTGTGAAATGAAGAACTGACTCGTCAAACTCAGAATATGTAACAGGAAACAGGAACAGTGTGACTGAAGAGTTGTTTATTCAAATTAATTTCATCGTAATTTCTGAAAAATTTCCCTGCTGTGGGATTAATAAAGCAAATCTTATTTTATCTTATCTTATCTTATCTTATCTTATCTTATCTTATCTTATCTTAATATTTCAAGCTAGCGATCACGCAATCGCTTGAGATTGAGTGAGTGAGTGAGTGTGTGCGTGATCAGTGGACCCACACCTTGTTCGCAGCTAATCTCAAATACTATTGGACCAATCGGCCTAATTTTTGTGTAACCGTGACTGTCTGCTGAAGGACCTCTGTGATTCACAATTTTTGAAAAACCTTGAAAACCCCTTTTTTATGCCCTTTAAGCCTTTATGTTTTTATGGCCACAGGCATTTTGTCATCCCATTCTTCCGAACACGATGTTATATAATTTCTTCAAACTTGGCACAATGACCACTTACAATGTCTTCCAATACCCATACTACCATACTATTTAGTATGCCAGAAAAAGATTTAGTATGCCCCAGTATATAGTGTGCCAAATGCAGTATGCCAAAAATACCAGGATGTCCAACTGCATCCAGCCAGCATGCTTTTGTGGTTATTCTGACCCACAATCCTTTGTGATTGGTGTATAAGCAAGAGGATTGAAGTTCAGGGTGCTGTTTTATGAGGAAGAAAATTTCTTTATTGTATGCATACTGCATGAAACAGTGCATACTTTTTAAAAGGCAGCTGCAGTAAGTACTTAAAATCAAAAGAAAAAGTGCATGATTTGGATTCAATGATGAAGTGACTGAACTTTGGTGGTCAAAGGGTCAAGGACATACAAATGCTTCATAGGAACGTAGTGTTCAGCTCTATTAGGCCTCTGTCCTCCACTGTAAAAATAGTCTCTAAGTGAAGACAGCATGTTTCGACCTGCAAATTATTCACTGGAATCACACGTGTGGAGTGAGAACTTCCATTTTACCAAATAAAATAAAAAAACACTTGACACCTTTTATTAAATCCCTTCAAAGTCTTCACTACAGACATGAGTGTGGACAGACATGGATGTAAAACTGTAATTTGACTGGTTGGTGGAGACAAACAACTGTGAGGCAGTAATTCTATTTTTTGACACTGACAGCTGTCTTCTCACTCTCCTTAACTGGCCACTAGAGGCCGCAAGTGATTACAACACACAACCCACAACTGCTTCTGTTTGAAATCTTGTTTCAGCTCGGGACAACGTATGTGGAGGTCATGTTAATGTTGGCAGAAGTTTGTAACTCTCATCTGGTTGCATCTGGTAGTTGTGGTGGCATTGCAGCAGGTGCTTCACCATCTGTTGCTTGGCAGGGATCCGCACTCTACTGAGTGACTTCTTCTAGTTCAACATATTTTCTCAAGTTAAGCTGAATTAATATCAAGTTTTTTTGTTTCAGATCAATACAAAATTACCTCAACTTGTCATTTCAAATTCAGTCAGCTTAAAAATTTAAGGCAGCCCAGACCTAAACTATTTATAATAAAAAAAGTCACTCAGGCAAAACAAAACAGCAATAATATTTATAGCAGTTATAATATACTATATATAATACAGTATAATAATACATATAATTCCCCCAGATTGGTCCCTTGATATAGTTTTCTATCAGTAATCATGGTCAGCATGGATTCATATGAGGCAGTTTTTATGATATAATTGACTCATTCTTTCAGTTCTGGGGGATTTAGTTGATTTCCAGTAATAAATAGTATTGTTCTAGAAGCTGTAATTGACCCCAGCCATAATAACTGAGAATTCTTCTCTCAACTTCTCTTTTATTACATGGCTTTGTTAAATACTTGATTCTGATTGGTCAAGTACAGTATTATAAGGTCTGTTATTTCTGTATAGCAAATCGTTGCTATGTATAAGAGACTGTTGCTATGGATACAGTCCTGATCATAGACTCTAGAGGAACAATACAATCATTGATGAATCATTAAAATCATTTAAAATCAATATTTTGTGTCAAATTATTGATTTTTTTGGGTACATAACCTTGTAAAAAGCAGGATAATGTACAGTGAGCAAAGCACTCTTGCAAAATAAAGCCATAAAATCATTTTAAAATTATTATGTTGTGTCACATAACTGTGTGCTAAATATTTTTTGTATTGTAAGTAACCATGGAATAAGCTGGATGATAAGTGGTTCATAAACTGACACGCATGATTCAAGTCCTGCATCATCCTGTTGGGGTTTATTTCATAATAATGACCTGCTTACTGTGTGTGATCCCTTACGTGATCTGTCTCTTAATCCAGTTAAAGATTCTTTAAATTATTCCCACTTATCCTCCAACTGGAGATTTCAAGTTTCCACATCATCTTCTCCTTGTTCATATTCAATAGAAATCCAAGAACACACAGGAAAGTGTTCCTGGCCATCATTGTCTGCCACAGGCTACAGACCACGCTCGCCCACTTAAAGGCAACTTCATTATAAATGTAACACACAGCTTATAATTTTATGAGTAGATTTTCAAGCCTGTACTTTCACTTGTACTTGAGTACACATTGCACAATGTAATCCACTTAGTTCCTGTAAAATCCTAATTGAATACTGAGTACAATTTAAAGCGATATTCCACCCCAGAATGATAATCCACTCAATATGTACTCACCCCTATGCCGATGTGAGGATGGGTGAAGATCTTCAGTTCACAAAACAATCCTGGAGTTTCAGCAGAAAACAGGGTTGCAGCCAATGGCAGTGAATGGAGACCACGGATAAAATGTTTAAAAAAAGAACACAAAACAAACACAAAATGTCTCCATCCTGCTTGTGTGGTGTAATCCAAGTGTCCTGTGAGCCGCGACATTAAAATTTAACCACAAAAGACACCATTTCCCATGTTTTTAGCCAAAATGTCAACTGTAGCCTCCCAGGTAGCATGTAAACATGGCGTCGATGTATTGCGAGATTTTGTATAGCTCACAATATTTTCACACGTGCATCCATTAAGAGGTATAAGAAGTCTTGCGAAACATCAACGCCATGTTTACATGCTACCTGGGAGGCTACAGTTGACATTTCAGCTAAAAACATGGTGTAAATGGTGTCTTTTGTGGTTAAATTTTAATGTCGCAGTTCACAGACACTTGGATTACACCACACGAGCAGGATGGAGATATTTAGTTTTGTTTTGTGTTCTTTTTTTACATTTTATCCATGGTCACCATTCACTGCCATTGGCTACAACCCTGTTTTCTGCTGAAACTCCAGGATTGTTTTGTGAACTGAAGATCTTCACCATCCTCACATCGCATAGGGGTGAGTACATATTGAGTGGATTATTATTCTGGGGTGGAATATCACTTTAAATTTGTATCCAAACCTGTCATCTGAATTTTTGTAACCATAAGGCTGTCTGATCTCAAATGGGTCAATGAGAACAACACATGGAAGAAAACCCCCCAAAACGCTGCAGCAGGAACAAGTTTGGAGAGGTACTAGCTAACGTAGCATATAAGCTAACATTAGCCATCATGAGCTACTATATACCAGACCAAATAAGGCTGTAGCAGTAAAATCCTGAGAGCACTGAACTGAGCAAGGCTGCTTTTTATTACCTATTAATTAACACGCCAACAGTGCTCAATAGTTACCGCCCATTTTCCAGCTAGTGGTCAGGTTTTCACCATGTCCATGTTCTTATCCTGTGAGATTTTTTTGAGTTTATGGGCCCTATCTTACACCTGGTGCAATGCAGTTGTGCTGCCAGCTCAAGTGCCATTTTTGCCATGTCTGCAAGATAGCAAATGCACTTGCGCCTGGTCTGTTCCACTGTGGGTAGGAGGTCTAAACATGAAGGCAAAACGAAGGCGTGGCCCGGCGCGTTTGCTATCTTGTGCTCGGCACACTGGAGTAAAAACCACTTGGGCCTTAGAGCCCTATCTTACGCTGGTCTGAAGCGCAATGGATTTAATTTATTCAAGGTGTGTCCAAATCCTCCTTTGCCGTCTCCTCCCAGGGGTGCGAGTCATATTTTGCCCTGCCCCGCCCCCTGCGCCCAAGTGCGCTCATTAATTCACCGGCGAGCTTAGGTCAAACATGCAATAAACCAATCAGAAAGTCAGCTCTCATCACCTGTAAGAGGTAGATGCGCCGGCAGCGCAAGCAGTGGCAGCATGACGGCGGATTTACAAGGAGGAAACAAAGAGAAAAGATTTTCAAAGTGAGGAGACAGATCTCCTGGTTCGAGAAGTGAAAGCCTGAGAGCACGCAATATATGGAGACACGTCTCCAAAGCAGCTTCATGTGTAGATAGTTTATTTTACATGAACACCTGCAAAAGCCATTACAATAAATGAACCGCAAAATGTCAGGGCAAAATATCACTCGCACCCCTGGGAGGAGACGGCAAAGGAGGATTTGGGCACACATTGAATAAATTAAATCCATTGCGCCTTGCGCTTTAGACCGGCGTAAGATATGGCCTTATATCTCAAATAACAGTCTAAACTTTAAAAATAAATATTTCATTTAGTTTTCTTCACAGAAGTGAATAAAATGCTGAGAGATGTCTCTTTGATTGAATCCTGCTACTGATAATATCTTAAACACCAACAGTTAAAAAGTAACTAATACTCTGAGTAGTGCTTTGTACTTTTATTTAAGTAGTTTTCCAACACCACTATTTTTACATGTAACTGAACAATATGTTAGTAATATAACAATACTTGAGTACAGATTTTTAGTTCTCTTTCCACCACTGCTGAGGACGGACTATAATCTACTGTGCAGGACAAAATTGATGATTGTGATCTTAAAGCATCCACATTGAAACAGAGAAAGCCAGTATGAGGACGGACAATGCATCAGCAGTAAACTAACACATGCTGACAATTCTAGCAGGCCTGTGTCAACACCATTCAGTCTCTCTGAATAAATGCAGCAAAAATCACTTTTTGTCCTTTAAACTCAAGATCACCATCCCTGCTTCTGAATACTTTAAATATGTGTTCTGGCCAAAATCTCCTCATCCGTACGTCCAGATTGCCCCAGATGTCATTATACCCTGGTCTCTCTGGGACGTATGATCTGGTCCTGTCCCTGAATGGCTTCTGGTCCTCAATGTTTGACATCACTAAGTAACAAAACAGTTATGCCTAACCCGCTCACTGCCATCTATGGGACAGTCCAGCTGGAGGAGAGCTCTCCAGGTCACCAAAGGAACGCAATCGTGTTTGCCTCCTTGCTGGCCCAGTGAATTCTTTTGCGCAATTGGAAATTACATATGTACATGTTCTGTACATTACTTTAAATGAGTGGTAATTGAGGCGATGCAGCAGAGAAACATTGTTATTTTGCTTGTGACAGCATGATTCAGTATTTAAACATGTATTTAGAAGTATTCAGACCCTTTAAAAGTACTGATCCAAATGGTCAATTACAAGTAAAGCAAACAAGTAAACATATGTAAGGAAAATATGCTCATAGCTGTTACACATCTCATCAACAGATGATTCTTACTCATCCATTAGTATGTGAGTGCTGTTTTAGTTGGATGAGGCGGGACACATTTTTAGGCAAATTTTCATTGATATATTTATACACTGCTCAAAAAAATTAGAGGAACACTTCGAAAACACATCAGATCTAAATGGGGGAAAAATAATCTTGGATATCTTTCCTGATAATGAGTAGGTGATGTATTAGTAACAAAAGGATGCCACATCATTTGATGGAAATGAAAATGATCACCCTATAGAGGGTTGAAATCAAAGACACCCCAAAAATGAAAGTGAAAAAATGATGCAGCAGACTGCTCCATTTTGCCAAAATGTCATTGTAGCAACTCAAAATGATACTCAGTAGTTTGTGTGGCCCCCACGTGCTTGTATGCATGCCTGACAATGTCGGGGCATGCTCCTAATGAGACGAAGGAT
Organism: Lutjanus argentimaculatus; assembly: GCA_034769285.1. Classification (NCBI taxonomy): domain Eukaryota; kingdom Metazoa; phylum Chordata; class Actinopteri; order Lutjaniformes; family Lutjanidae; genus Lutjanus; species Lutjanus argentimaculatus. The sequence continues at coordinate 41,216,682 of JAWZSL010000004.1, read as the reverse complement.
GGTGTCCTGGGGGATCTCCTCCCAGATCTGGACCAGGGCATCACTGAGCTCCTGGACAGTCTGAGGAGCAACCTGGCGGCACCGGATAGACAGAAACATAATGTCCCAGAGGTGTTCTATTGGGTTTAGGTCAGGTGAATGTGGGGGCCAGTCAATGGTATCAATTCCTTCATCCTCCAGGAATTGCCTGCATACTCTAGCCACATGAGGTCGGGCATTGTCGTGCACCAGGAGGAACCCAGGTCCCACTGCACCAGCGTAGGTTCTGACAACGGGTCCAAGGATTTCATCCCGATACCTAATAGCAGTCAGGGTGCCATTATCTAACCTGTAGAGGTCTGTGCGTCCTTCCAGGGATATGCCTCCCCAGACCATCACTGACCCACCACCAAACCGGTCATGCTGAATGATGTTGCAGGCAGCATAACATTCTCCATGGCATCTCCAGACCCTTTCACGTCTGTCGCATGTGCTCAGGTTGAACCTGCTCTCATCGGTGAAGAGCACAGGGCGCCAGTGGCGCACTTGCCAATTCTGGTGGTCTATGGCAAATGCCAATCGAGCTCTACGGTGCTGGGCAGTGAGCACAGGGCCCACTACAAGACGTCGGGCCCTCAGGCCACCCTCGTGGAGTCTGTTTCTGATTGTTTGGTCAGAAACATTCACACCAGTGGCCTGCTGGAGGTCATTTTGTAGGGCTCTGGCAGTGCTCATCCTGTTCCTCCTTGCACAAAGGAGCAGATACCAATCCTGCTGAGGGTTTAAGGACCTTCTACGGCCCTCTCCAGCTCTCCTGGAGTAACTACCTGTCTCCTGGAATCTCCTCCATGCTCTTGAGACGTGTGCTGGGAGACACAGCAAACCTTGTAACGGCACGTATTGATGTCCCATCCTAGAGGAGTTGGACAACTTGTACAACCTCTGTAGCGTCCAGGTACCGCACCATGCTATCAATAGAGATGTTGATCCGAGCCAAATGAAAAACTACAGCAGTAAAAAGTCAGTCAGTAAAAAATCAGCCAGAAGAGATGAGGAGGGGAAAAAAAAAATCAGTGGCCTCAACCTGGAAAACCATTCCTGCTTTGGGGGCCGTCTCATTGTTGCCCTTCTAGTGCACCTGTTGTTTATTTCATTAACAACAAAGCAGTTGAAACTGATTACCAACCCCCTCTGCTACTTAACTGACCAGATCAATATCCCAGAAGTTTGACTGATAGGTTGCTATACTCTGATTAAAAAGTGTTCCTCTAATTTTTTTGAGCAGTGTATTTTCATTTATTGACCCTTTTTGCAGCTTTGCTTCTTAAATGACCAGTGTGTAGGATTTAGAGGCATCTAGTGGTGAGGTTATAGATTGCAGCCAACTGAGTACCGCTCACCTCACCCTTCCCTTCCAACTGTGTAGAAAAGCCTACGGTGGCTGCAAAATTTGCAAAAAAACATGAAAGGCAGAATCAAGAGCCAGCATAGAGTTCAGATCCCTGCCAGACAACAGATGGTGAAGCACCTACTGCAAAGCCACCACAACAACCAGATGCAACCAGTAGAAATGTGTTCTGCCAACAATAACATGACCTCCATGTACATTGTCCCGAGCTGAAACAAGACATCAAACAGAAGCAGTCAACAAATAGAATCACTGTCTCACAGTTGTTTGTCTCCACCAACCAGTCAAGTTACAGTTTACATCCATGTCTGTCCACGCTCATATAATGTCTGCAGTGAAGACTTTGAAGGGATTAAAAAGCATTACATGTATTTTTTGGCAGAATGGAAGTTCTCACTCTACATGTGTGATTCCAGTGAATAATTTTCAGTGAGAAACATGCTGTCTTCACTTAGAGACTATTTTTACAGAGGAGGACAGAGGACTGATAAAGAGCTGAACATTATGATGTCACAATTAAGTTGACCTTTGACCTTCTGCATAAATGTCTTCACCTCATTATTTAGCGTGTAATTTAGTCATAAGTAGTGTATGAATTTTTTATTTGTGACTAAAAATGTGTTTATGTAGGTCGCAGTAACCTTTGACCTTTGACCTCCAAAATCTAATTGGTTTATCCTTGAGTCCAAGTGAACATTTGTGTCAAGTTTGAAGAAATTCCCTCAAGGCATTCCTGTTTCAGAAAGGCAAAGAAAAGTGTAATTCATAGAGGCAGAAAGAAAAACAGAACAGGCCTCCTGTAAGGACGTCTTCTTTCTGCAGGCTGTTGTGTTGTCCATGTTTGTGCTTGTCATTTTAAAAGTATACCCCTGGGGTCTTGTTATTTCACCTGTGCCAAGTCCAGAGCATCAAAGCTTTTTCTTCTGTTTAATCAGTGTTTCATCAGTGTGATTGATTTGCTTATTTCTTTTATCTCAGTAGAAATACAGCAAAGAATACTCCACTAAATAATCCTTATCACAGGCACGTTTCATGCTTTGTTCTTTTGGAGCACCGCTGTTCTGATACGCCTCTGTAGCTTCACCACAGCTCTTGTTTCAACACTTGATTTGAAGGGGTGTGCATAAGACTGTCATTACATTGTCATAACCACTTTAGGACATCTGTCATTAGCAAGATGGAGTCTTTATGAATGTTTATGAATGACTCTTGTCATAAAGTGTCATTTGGTCAGCTACATCATTTGTAATGCAAAGTTGACATTGTTTGAGATATCTTTATTACAACAACCTTACATTAATCAAGCTAATAATGTCTTTGTTATGACAGCTTGACATTAACAAAGACAACATAACCTGTCAATGTCTCTATCATGACAACTTGAAATGATCAAAACTAAAGAAACTGTTAAGCTTTATGTTTTAATGTGACATTAAACTGTCATATGGCTGTTTTTTGACATTGGCCATCATGAGACCATTATAAGTGTGTTTATAAGTGTGTTTAGTAAACTGTCAAATGCTTTTGTATCAGTGACATAGATAGTTTCTTGGACTTCAACTCAAGGGGTACCATTTGGACTTGTCATAAAGATGTCATTAGATGTTATAAGGCCAGTTTGATGACAGAGTACAGTACCCAGATGTTTTAGTTTACAGTGTTACCAGATGGCAACTTGGACAGACACCGGGTTAGTTTGCCTGTTGCTAAAGTAAGCTAACAGCTGTCTGCTGTTATCTGTAGCTGGCGTTAGCTAGTTTGCTTGGTTAGCCATGAAGCTAGACACCTAATTAGCTAGCCAGTTTGACAGGGAATAAAGTACTGCAGTGGTCTTCTTGCTAGGTTTCTCTCCTGGCGCCATGTGGCTAAGTCAGTTAACTAGAAGAGCTAACTAGCTAACGCCAGCTACAGATAACGCAGACAGTGGTTTGTCTACTTTAGTAACAAGTAAACTAGCTAACCACTAAATCACCTTTGTACTGTATTCTGTTGTCCAACTGGCCTTCTAACATTTAATGACATCTTTATGTCCACATGGTCCAACTTTAGTTTAAGTCCAAGATTCATGACACTGTTACAAAAGCATTTGACAGTGTAATACACATCTTTATGACAAGTCCAAAATGTACCACTTTAGTTCAGGTAAAAAAAAAATATGCATGACATAGCTGTAATGGTCTCATGACAGCCAGTGTCAAAAACAACCACATATGACAGTTTAATGTCAGGTTAGAACATAAACAGTTTGTTTAAGGTTAAGAATGTCAAGTTATCATAACAAAAACATCTCAAACAATGTCAACTTTGCAATAAAATGACATAATTGTCCAAATGACACATAATGACAACAGTCAAACATTCATGAAGATGCTTTCATTTTCCACAACAGATGTCATAGCTTGGTTATGACAATGTAATAACAGTCTTATGCAAACCCCCTCAAATAAAGTGTTAGCAACACTTTAACTAAAACAGACAAAAAGAACCTGTTCTAATCCAACACCTGTGTCCCTGTGCGACCTTTCTGTTCCACTTCTCAAGCACAGTTTTCTCAGCTGCTGTCCTCGGCCGGTGTGTTTGTGTGTGTTTCTCCGGGACGGTGCCCCCCGCTGGCTCTCTCTATCCTGTGTCCCTCTGAGGCTCAGGGTGGAAATAACGGGCTGCTGCTAATGAGATCCTCTTCTATTTTCCCCACAGCTCTCGGGATCCCACCTTCACTCCAGGAACTTCCCCTGGAGAGGCTGTGTGTCATTTCTCACATGTGAGATCTGAGGAAGCATGACAAAGTACTTATGGCTGTGTGCTAATTGGTAGTGAGACAGGCAGGTGGAGGTGCATGTGACTGTGTTTACCGAGCCAGTTTAACCATCTGAAGGCTGTCTGTTATAGCTGTCTGTGTTGGCACAGTGTGTGATCAAGACAAAAAACCACAAAAGACTCTGGGTTTGTCTTCATTTCGCTGCAAAACCAGTTCCCACGTCTTAAGAAAGGTGGATACATAAATATCCTGATATGACCTTATTGCTTAATACATATGAGGAAGATGATGTAACATCTCCCCCTGCTGGATAAAAAGGTTCAATGCACACACGGTTTTACACTTTTCTCCAAATGAATGCACTTCTGACAATGTTTCTGTAATACTGCGCATGCAGTGTTGGTGGTGATCATAATTTAAAATGCATTTGTTTAATGTTTTAGTTTCTTCTTTTTTTCTCCATGGCTGTTGCTTAAAATAGTCTCAATCTTGTTCCCAGTGAAGATAAATGAGTCACAGTAAGAATATGAAGAGCTACAAAACATTTGATGCTCTCATTATATCAGTGATTCACAAAGTCTGGGTCAGCACCCACAGGTGGGTCACAGGGGATTCTATTTGGGTCCCCAAATAAATAAAAGACTATGGAGGAAATTCTGAGATGTATATCTACAGAACTCCATTTGTAAAGTGTTTACAATGTATATATTGTTCTACTGATGAGAGGAAAAAACAAGAGCCTATTTATTCCATATAAATGCACTTTTTGTCTCATTTATGAAAGTCCTATATTGTTTTCTTGATAAGCTTAAATTAATTTATTTCAAGTGTTGAAAGTTTGTATATGTTTCAATAAAGTGTCAAGATAATATAGGGTGAAGCGGAAATGGTCAAGAATGTTCATTTATGCACAAATGAACTCTTCCCAGAATTGATTGATAAGGCCTGTCGTGGCTTGGGTTACGATGATTTGTCATTTTTAAAAAATGGGTCCCCAGCAAAAGACTTTGGGAAACACTGCTCTACACTGATTCTATATACTGTAGTTCATTTTAGAATACATTTTAAAATGTTATTAATTACTTGCAAAGCCATCCACAGTGTCGCTCCAGATGACATTAAGGAGCTTTTAACTCCATACTCCTCAGCCAGGCCTTTGAAATCAGCCAATCAAAAGCTTTTGGTGGTTCTTCAGACCAGACTGAAAACTAAAGGTGACTGTGCATTTTCCCCCGCGGCTCTGGAGCAGCCTTCCCCTCAGTGTGAGATCAGCAGACTCCACTGCAGCTTTCAAGTGTCTTCTTAAAACTCACTTCTCGAAGACAACCAACAGATAACAATGTTTTACTGTTTTAATGTTTTTATTTTTTGCTTCCATGTACTTCACACTTTCATCTGCTCTAAATGCACTCTTAAATGTTTTTTATATGATCCTTTATGCTCCTGATTCAGTTCTTAAGGGGGTGGGATTTTGTGGGTTTCAGATTTTTTAATTCTTGTTCTGTAATTCTATTATTATTATTATTATTATTATTATTATTATTATTATTACTGTCATATAGTGGGGAAGAGTTAAATCTCAGTGGTCATAACCTTCAGCTTAACAGTGGAAAAACCCAAGAGATAATCAGACTTCAGGTGAAGGTTCGGGTGAGAAACTGACCCGTCTGGTTGCTGGTTAACTAGTTGAACTTGTGAAACAGTTTGAATTTGTTGGCACTAGATTCTCAGCAAACCTTAAATGGTTAATCAGTGTTAACAAAATGATAAAGTTGTCTCAGCAAAGATATTTTTTTGCAGAAGCTCAAGATATTTGGCGTTTGAAGGAAAGCTAGTTTCCTTCAGTTTTACACATCAGTTATACAGCATTAAGTGTGCTAACTTCATCACAGTTCGGTTTTGTCTAACTACTGTTGAAACAAATGTATTAGAGAAAACGGTTAAGACAGCCTCTAAAATGTCTCCCCACAGTCTCTGTTTTCAGTTGATAAATTCTGGCATCACCAAAAGGCTCATTGTTAGAGATGACTCTAAACCCAGCAGCTCCTCTCTGTGATATGTCCTCTGGGAAGAAACTTCCTCAGGCTATTTGACTCTTAGATGATAAACCTCCAGCACTTAAAGTTACAGTTTGATTTTTTTTTTTTTTTTTTTTTTTTTTAGTTATGGCTGTCTTTCTAATTATTTATGGTATTTTGCATATTTTAACATGTTTAAGTTATTTGAATTTGCAGACCTCTTGTAGGTCTTATAGTTAATATTCTTCAGCTCATCTTTGATGTGGCACTGTGTATCTTATAGATCTCATTTACAGTATATGATGGTTTTATTATTGGTCTGATGTGTTGAATGTTGTCCTGTGGGACTTTACTTTTTCTTTTTGTGGTTTTTTTATGGTTTTTTCCAGCGGTTACTCATTCAATTTGCATGTCAGTTTGTCCTCCAGGAACAAAAATGAAGTCGTAGCTGAAGGGAAATTCCTTTGTTGTAATGGCAATAAAGTTGAGTCAAATTAAACCCAACTGAACTTGTCGGAGGTATCTGAGCAGGCAGAATATTACGGCGGGAGTGGTGAGCTGTGGAGCTGTTAACAGACTGACATTAATATTTGATTTCCTGTTCTGTTTATTATCAGTAAATGTTCGAAGGTCTGAGGTTTTGATGCATTTCATGTTGCTCTCTGTGATCTTTTTGTTGCAGTATTTTCCTTTTAATCACCAGTATGTGATGTTGTTAATTGTATGAATACAAATGTTAGCTAATTGCTAGTTTGTACTTGGTCATTTAAATCCTATCAATCAAGTGACCTTTTTGGATGATTTATATGATTTATGTACAACTGTATTACATTTTAAAGAGGACATGAAACATGCTTGCTTTGGCACTAATAGTGTTCATAAATATTAGAAGAACAAGGAAGTCAAAAATCAGATTTTAAAAGTTATTAAAACCAGTGATATGTGGTGCGCCGCCATGTTGGAGCGACGTCATTGTGCACGTTATATGGTTGGTTGGTTGCTTCGGGGGGGCTTAAATGCACGCTTGTGTGAAAATTGAGGAAGATGAACTTGAAACACAGCGTGAGCCCATAATAAATCACATTTCTTATGCTTTTGAGCCGACACGACGTGGGAAGTAAGCAGGGGCATGGCAAGAAGGTTTTGAAGCCAGTGCTTTGTGGTTAAGAGCAGCTCAACAACACCACCGTGTGACTGCTGGGCAACAAAAAACTAATGAAAAACTACAAAACTGTAATAGCTAAAATAACTCTGGTGCCCTGTTTTAAGACATCTGACTCTGAAAACTATGAATGGAATTTTGTCTGGAGTCCATAAAGCACTGAATATTTTATAAAAACACACTAATGCACCCAGGGGTGGAAGTAACTACTTACAAATACTCTAATTACTGTAATTAAGTAGTTTTTTGGGTCGGTACCTGTACTTTTATAAATAGATTTTCAGGTCTGTACTTTTACTCGTACTTCAGTATGCATTACAAGATGTGATCTATTTAGTTATTTTAAAATCACAGTTGAGTACAGAGTAGAATCTGAATTTGAAATATCCAAACCTTTCATCTGCATTTTAGTAGCCAATCAGGTGATCTGATCACAAACAGGCCAATGAAAACCAGGACATATGGACAAAAACTAAACAAAATGCTGCAGCAGCACGTTTGGTGTAAGGATGTTAATGATTAATCATTAATCAATTAATTGCTGTTAAGAATTAAAATGTATTTATGGATATTTAATCAATAGTCATGGTGGTCATTGACATTTGACATTGTTTTATCAAGCAGAGCTGTTTGCTGAATAAGGCAAATTAAACTTAGACTTAAAATGAGGAAAAAATGACATAAAATAAAATGAAATGAACGATTGATGGATTGTTAGTATTTTAAACTACAACTACAACTACAAGGGTTGCATACAACTTGCAACCCTAGTTCAGAAAGGTGGCTGTGACATAAGTGACTAATACTCTGAGTAGTTTTTGTGACAAATACCAGTACTTTTACTTGTAATTAAGTAATGTAAGTAATACCTGAGTACAGATTTTCATTCCTCTTGAATGGGTCTTTCTGTTATTCAGGATAATTCACAAACTTCCCTGTCAACAGAACTCAATGGGACTATTTCCAAAGAAAACGGCTCAGAGAGAAAAAATAATCTCATTTTAGAATGTTAAGTGAAAAAAAGAACACAACCTCTGAATAAATAACAAGATAAATTATCTTTATTTCCACGTCTTTGTCATTTATAAAATTATGTGTCCACAATTAATATTAACAAGGCAATACAGAGAATCCTTTTATTTCTCAGAGGTGGAACTCGGGCTCTAGAGACTGTTTACTCGTCTGTACAGACAAAGAAAAGGGGAACAGATGTTACTGATATGAACCTGATCACTCCTTCACTGTCAGTGAAGGGGTTTGTTTTATTTTTTTTACAGATGGTGGAGGACGTTTGAGTACCGTGCTGGAGGAGGTGTCACACCCAGAAGGATTGTCGCGGGTCTCTAGAGCCTGCATCCACACCAAGCCCTTCAATGTACAGTCATAAAACTTCATATCCCAGGATTCATCGCTGCTTATCGCTCAGTGTAAACCAGACACAGTTCATTCACAAATTCCTGACCATTCTCACACCGGGTAACTATCACTGAAATGATCAGCGTCATCATCATTAATTAGCGTAAGCATGATTCTTGTCTATCTTAAACAGGATAACGTCATATTTCTTCTCCCTACAGTAAAAGACACAAAACCCCAGCAACTGTAAAAACAGGAACAATGAAGAAACAACCTCTCTATTCTACAAAACAAGAAACGAGATCCTTAGATACCATGTGCTCAAAGAAAAATAAAAAATGCTTTCTCGTAAGTCTGTCTGTTGTTGGTAAGTATGATGTAAGTTATCAAAAAATTAAATATTATATACTGTATAGGTTATTATTACAGTAACAAGGTTCCATGCGATCATATTCTCATCTTCTGTACAGAGTTGAGGATTCAGTAGTAAATAACAAGGCTATACAGACCTATAGTGCCTGGTGGCCAGAGTGCCAGCATGTTACTGAGCTGTGGAGACCTGGGACAGGGACAGACGGTCTGCTGGTCAGAGGACAGAGGAGCCACGTTCTCATGGTGGTGGAAAAAAAACAACAAAAACTTTAACTGAACAGAACGGCTGTTTTATGTCAAATCAAAATCAAGCCACTATTTACCTAAGATAAAATCCAGCTTCTGGTATAAAATGATTAGGAACGTTCCACCCTTAAAGGGATGGTTCACATTTTTTGAAGTGAGGTTGTATGAGTTACTTAAAAACAGTCAGTGTATCAGCTACTGTAGATGGTGGAGAAGCAGTAAGTGTGTAGGAAGCTATGCAGTGTACTGCTGTGGACAGGGTCAGCAGCAAAATGTATTCTAGCCACCTAAAAAAAAGGCCCCATCTAAAAAAAATCTTAAGCATTTTCAGTGTGTGCTATATTTAGAATATTTTCATCGCTTTGCCCTGCTATAAAACAGCCCTTTTTGACAGGAAACCGCAGTTATACAAGCCAAATGTTGCTCTTTCCAAACCAACCAAACCCCAATGGCAAAATCAGTGATTTTACCTTAGAGAATATGGGAGTTGCTGGTCTACCACTGCTTCTATCAGTTAGCTTGTTTATGTCATGGTATGACTTCATTATTGTAAAGGGTTCAATCGGATCCACCAAAGTCACACAATAACAAACAAGCAGATCTAGGCAGCTGCAGACCAGCAACTCCTGTGTTCTGCAAAGTAAAGTGACTGTTTTTGCTAAAGAAGTCTGGTTGCTTTAGCTAGAGTGATATTTGGCTTATAGAACATTGGTTTCCTGTGTGAGAAGGCTGCCTAACAGTAAGATAAAGTTGTGAAATTATTCTAAATATAGCAGAGCTGCAGCTATTAATTCATTGATTATGAATTGATTATTAGATTAATCGCCAACTATTTTGATAATTGATTAAATGTTTTGACTAAATGTTTCTAAGAAAAAAGTCAATGTCAGACTACAGTTTTTTTAAAATGTGAATATTTTCTGGTTTCTTCACTCCTCTCTGACAGTGAACTGAATATCTTTGGGTTGTGGACAAAATAAGACATTTGAGGACGTCACGTTGGACTTTGGGAAACACTGATCAACATTTTCTGATATTTTATGGACCAAACTACCAATCAATTAATCAAGAAAACATCTGACACTGAAAATCATTGTTTGTTGCAACCCTAGAATACAGTGTGCACTGAAACTGATGTAGATTTTTTTAAGTTTTGCCGCTGACTCTGTCCACAGCAGTACATGGTTTAGCTTCCAACACTGGTACTCCTGCTGCTTCTCCAAACTGGGGCAGTACTGACTGCCATCTACTGTAGGTAATACACTGACAATCAATAAGTACCTCATATAATAACCCCTCTTCAAATGAGCCAAACTGTGGCTTTAAGTCTTGTCACGTTGTAACAGTGGTCAGGCTGTTGATGTTTGAAGCTGTGTCTCATGATGTTTTTTTAATAAACTATTTAGTGAACTTTCCCTGATTTTGTTTCATCAACTTCAGCTGAAGTGAGTGATTTCCTTCTGTACATTTCCAAGAATGACCCCAGAGAGCGTGTGGAACTGGAAATATCTGGATCCAATGATGTCATGCCATCTAAGTTTGGCTAGTTATCCCCCAGAGTACGAAAAAAACATCACCAAGCAACAAAATAGATGAATACATACAGCAACAGCAGACTAGGAACTGATGTTGAAGAGTTTAGGGATGGCTTTTCCTTTAGGTTCTAAACAGGCTCTATGTCACACTGCGAGAATCAACCCTGCTTGTTGTAAATCAGGTCTGGAAGCAAGAAAATGAAGGAAAAAGAAGAAAGATCTGCACAGTTTGTCAATAAATCCCAGTTGATTTAATTTAAAGAAAAATGCACAAATATCTTCACTAGGCAACAGTTTCCTTGAAGATCTGTTTAAATCAAAACATTGCTTTATTAAATTCATTTGAATTCATTAGAGGCACCTGACAGAGTGTGCAGATCCTGTTTCCTTTATGATTTTTGTTTTTGAATGTGCACGCTCTCCTCTGTCCTTCGTGGAAGCAACAAGAGACCAAACACAGCGCCGTCCCCGTCCGCAGAGCGCCAGAGCCCAACACAAAACCCATAATTAAGACTTAAAGACACAATCCAAACCCTGCGGGTTCATTCAGTCAAATACATTACTATTTAGTCATTATAAAACAATACCCAAGTGAATCGCTAAAGCACTGAGAGAGCAGGAGGAGCTGAGGGAGCAGCGCACGAAGCACAAAACAAAAGGGTCGTCCTGTCAAACATGCCTCAGACCAGGTGGACATTCAGAGTCTGTCAGACCTCGAGTGATCGGGATCAACATCACCGATAGGGCACGTATGAGCGAGAGTGGCAGCGGTGGGGAGAAGGCTAATTAAAGGTTAGCGGGAACACATTCATTTCAACCACATATCCGATGTGGAGGTGCAGTGGGCTGTATATAAGGCATGGATGTTACATGTGCTTAATAATATTTGAGCAAGTGAGACAATCAAGCAGTTTAAGTTGCCGTTCCTTAACTTACTTTAACTACATCATCTGTGCGATTCAACGACTGGAGAGCCTATCGAGTCAAATTAGACAAATTAATTCAAGTAAGGCTATACAGTATGCACACACACACACACACACATACACACATACACACACACACCTAAACGCTGGTGCAGGGTTAGAAATAACTGAAGAAATTAAAGGGAGATCGACAACATGATGCTCCGAGACGATTATTCTGCACAAAAATGTCATCCTGTTATTCAGATCTGCGTTTAATTTAGATATCTGACAGCTAAAACTCCAAAGGCAGCACAGCAGGTGAACATTTAAGGGCCAGTTCACCCCAAAATCAAAAATACATATTGTTCCCCTTCCTGTAGTGCTGTTTATCTGTTTAGATAGTTTTGGTGTGACTTGTTGACCTACAGAGATATCAGCTGTAGAGATGTCTCCCTTCTCTTGAATATAATCAAACTAGATGGTAAGGTTTGTGGTGCTTAAAATGCAAAAAAAAAAAAAAAAGAAGAAAAAGAAAAACTCAATAATAACGTCTGTTTCCAGAAAAGAAATTACGCCCTGGTTACTCAAGATAATCCATAGACATTATTGTGAGCAGTTTTATGTAGGAACTACTTTTTTCTAGAGTAGAATCTACCACCTACATTCAATTCTGGAAATAGACAATATTGCTGAGTTTTTCAAAGGTACGCCATGCATCTGCATCACCACTTTCAGCTCTCAGCACCTCTGTAGCTCCTAACTGAATCTCTGTGGTTTGAAGTTTAGTTTCTTGGCTGCATCGCCGTTTGGACTTTTCTGATCTATTTTACTGTTTCATGTTCGCTTTCAGCCAGACAGAAGTCATGTTAAGTTACTGCTGATGAAAACCCAACATTTCCTGATTTCACTGCTTCATAATAAAAGCATTTATAGGGATAGTTTGGGTGAACTATCCCTTTAAGTAACAACATAACAGGAGACTTTTAATGTGAAGAATTTACAGGAATTAAAGTGTTTATTTGTTGTTTTACAGCTGCTAGACTCAAGCTAAGCTTGTCTTCAGTTAAAAGCCTTGTTGTAATGCAGACCCCCGTCACACTGGGCTGATGTTCAGCCAAGCAGCTTGTATATGAAAAAAGGGTACTAGTCCCTTTATACTGGAGAGGTTGCAGACATTTCTACGGCTGGTATCTCCAAAACTCTGCAACTCACCAAACTATCTAGATGGATAAATAGCACAACAGGTAAGCAGAAAAATATGCATTTTTTATTTTGGGGTGAAATGTCCCTTTAAAGTGAGGCTTAACAGGACCAGCTGGATGGACTGGCTGAAGACAACTCTACTGATATGCTGGTTTGGTTGATGTTTGATGTTTTTATTTGTATTATTATTGAAGTCTGTGAGCTGACCTCAGCTCCTCGAATTAAGAGCCGAAGGAAGCGGCCAAGCAGCGTAAAGCTATTCACACCTCGAGGCGGAGCGACGTCTCTGCCCCCTAACTTAGAGAGCCCGATCACACCCCTGAACCCCCCCCCTCCCACCCTGGGCCCACAGCTGCCTCCTCGACAGAGAGTGAGAAAGAGAGACAGAGAAGAATTCTGCATAAAACACGATCAACAGGAGTAAAGACGGAGAGAGTGACGAAGGAGCAGCGCCGTGACAAACTGGCCGGAGATAACGATTGTGTTGTGCTGACAAGAGGCCGTGTTCTCGCAGAGCTGGCTGGAAGTTGGCGCCAGTAGTGTGGGTGGCAGAAGCCTGGGCGGTACCTCCATGATGATAACGTTTCTGTGGACACACACCGGTACGATGTGCCGGCTGTTTTCACCTTCTCGCTGATGCTCTTCTTCTGCCAGTGTGTTCGCCAGTCTCTTCTCCACGGCAGGCCAGCCTCTCAATCTCTCTTTCGGTCTCTGTGCTAATTTCAACCCCCCCTCCCCTCCCCTCCCCCTACCCTCCCACCCAGGATTATCCACCTCTGTTCCCCTGTCCTCCCTCTCCTTCCCTCCCCAAAGTCCAGTTACTGCACCACTACGTTTGTACTGTACAGTCGAAAAACCAATGAGCAGAAATCTTTAAAAAGCAGAGCCCTGGGCAGTTGTTTTTTTTTCTGCAGTTGTTTCTCACTCTTGCAACTACAAAGACAGGCCTGCGTCTGCCCGTTCACACACACATACACACACACTTCTCATTCACTCACACACTCGTACGAAGCCATGCTCGCAGGAACTTCTTTCTCACACACTCATCCTCATGCAAGCCGCTGCTCATCTCTAGTGGTGGTTTGTTGGACATGCAGGAGTGGGGAACGAGGACAGGGGAGAGAAAAGGTTCCTAGCTTGTAAAGGGAAGAAGAGGGTAGGCGTGTGTCTAAGTGTGTGAGTGTGTTGAGGGAGAGGTCTTAGTTCAGCTGCCATCTCCTCCGGTATTTCTTCTCGTCATCACCTGTAAGGGATAAGAAAAACACATCAGTTAGAAAGCATCATAACTAGTGTGATCAGTCTAAAGCAGAGAGAGAAGAAGGAATGGAGAGGCTGGAAATAGAGTACCTTTTCACAGAAGGTGAGATAAAAAGAATTTAGGCTGAATTAGAAATGCAGGAGAGAGAAAAAAGAGCAGAAGAGACTCGTCAGTAAAATTGGATTTTAAGCATCACAAGAGCATTTCATTGATTTGACTAAACTTGAAATGTTTCCTTCTTTTTTTTTTTCTTTTTTTTCACTGGTTGATTCAAAAGACTCAAGATACCTTCTAGATGGTTCCTGGACATGTATTTCAGTGCCTCATCCAGGAGGATGACTGGGATGGAAATCTTCAGGACCACGATCCACTGGGACCAGCGCAGGGGGGTCACCTGGAAGATCAACTGGAGGACAGAGGAAAGCAAAAAAGTCAGAAACTCTTCTCATACTGCATCAGATGGCAGATAAGGCTACAGTAGTACAGCCAGTCCACTCTCTTCTCTTGAAAAATATCTAATTACAATTATTTTGACTGATATTGCAATTGCAATATGAGTTGTGACATTAGAGCTCATGATCATTTTTCTATCATTATTCTTATTTTGATTGAAAAACCTGTTAAATGACTATAATGTGATTGTTTTTTGCAGAAATCTGTAACAAATGAAGATGTTTTTTCAGTTTGTAGAATCTGATGTGTAGGACAGGACGTGTGTCCTCTGTCTCACCACATTCATTCACTAAGACGTTTTTTGACACATTTTGCCTTTAACAAATATTGCACCTCCAGCAATTTGAAAATTGCAGAAAGCCATATTGCGATTTTGATAAAATTTCAATTCGAAATTTCATGCAGCCCTGGTCCTGACAGCTCAGCACAGTGCAAATTAAGAAAACAAACTCAACGGAATAAAAAAAGAACATCTTCACCAACTTGACAACACATCCAGACAAACTGTGGCAAAGTGAGAAAACTCAACCAAGTGCACAACTGAACCCAATTCAGAAGTACGCTGCAAATAAAAAACAATAAAGTTGTCAAAAGTATGTTTAAAATCATACAATCTCTGTTCATTATACATTCAATGGTATCAAAAGTATCAAAGCTATTAAAATAAAATGATAATTCAAGTCCTCAGTTTAGCTCAGTCTTTATTTTCCTGTCTGATATTTGGCAGTGACAGTGTTCAGTGACCTTCTGTACCAGAACTGTGTGCAGGCTGTTCATAAAAATAAATGAATAAAAAGAATAAAAATATTGCACAGCCTCACAGTTATATGCCTCCGCCAACCTGTTTAGCTGCAGTTTACATCCATGTCTGTCCAGACTCATACGATACATGCAGTGAGGGAAGTGTTTATTTTGGCAGAATGGAAGTTTTCACTCTACATGTGTGATTCCAGTGAATAATTTCCAGTGAGAGACATGCTGTCCTCACTCAGACTATTTTTACAGTGGAGGACGGAGGACTGACAGAGAGCTGAACATTATGATGTCACAGTGAAGTTGACCTTTTGAATAAAAAATGTCATCACCTCATCATTTTATCCTGTTAGACATTTGTGTGAATTTTTGTCATAATCAACAAATGAATTCTTGAGTTACTGTATGGTCAAAAATGTGATTTGTGAGGTCACACTGACCTTAAAGGGACAGTTCACCCAAAAATGAAAATTCAGTCATTATCTACTCACCCTCATGCTGATTGAAGGTCGGGTTTAGTTTTTTAGTCCACAAAACACTGCTGGAGTTTCACAGGAAAACAGTGTTGCAGATTCTCCCAAACAATGGAAGTGAATGGTGACCAGTTTTTGAACAGAAAAAAACAACCGACAAAAAAAAAAAAAAACATAAAATGCCTCCATACTAATCCAAGTCTCCTAAAGCCCCAGCATGCTGCTCACTTGTGCATGCACACTGTCAAACCACACACATGCCCAGTTCAGACAGTGTGCATGTGCACATGAACGTGGCTCCAAGCTAAAGATCTACAGTGAAGATTCAGGCTAAAAACATGGTGTAACTGACGTCTTTAAAGTCAACTTGGGGGTACTATGGGGGTGCTTTATGTTATTTTTGTCCAGTTGTTTTTTCCGTTTGAAAACTGGTCACCATTCACCTCAGTTATTTGGGAGATTCTGCAACATTTTTTTCCTGTGAAACTCCAGCAGTGTTTAGTGAACTAAAAAACTAAACCCAACCCTGAATGGACCTGAGGGTGAGGAGATAATGACTGAATTTTCATTTTTGGGTGAACTATCCCTTTAACCTTTGGTCATCAAAATCTAATGAGTTCATCCTTCAGCGCAAGAAGAAATTTCAGGCAAATTTGAATATATTCCCTCAGGCATTCCTGAGATGTCACGTTCACGAGAACGGCACGGATGTGAGGTCATAGTGACCACCAAAATATGATCAGTTCCTCCTCGGGTCCAAGTTTTCATTTGTACCAGATGTGAATGAAGAAATTCTTGCAAGTTGTTCCTGAGATGAATTACTGTCACAAGAACGATGAAGATTTACAACCTGTAAAAATAATGCCACCCGTCATGGCTTTCACCAGCATGGAGGCATAATACAGAAATGCTACAGCTACACAGAACACAACAGAGCTACAGAACAAGTTTCCAGGGGACACTAAAAAGTGATTAACACTGCTGCCATATTTAGTGACCCCTGAAAACTCCTGCTGTTTTGTAACTCATGGACTGTGTGACTTGTAGGAGCTTCATATTTGCACTGTAAAAACCAAAAAGTTGAGAAGTAGAAGTAAAAGTAAATTATCTCAACTAAAGATTATAGGTCAGCAAAACTTTTTAAAGTTTATGTCAGAGCTGAAGAGTTTGAGTTGAGCTCAAAACTCAAAATCGATTGCTATGTGTTGCCTTGAAGATTTAAGTCATCTCAACTACTTTTTTTTTTTTACAGTGTGGTTGTGTTTCTCTATTTTCTTGTGTTTTCTGTAGGATGTTACATGTGTTGTCCTTTAGGTTGAGATGTTTTTTATCATTTGTCCCAAGTTGGTATTCCAGACGTCCCTCTACCCAACTCCTCCTGGGGGAACCCGAGGCATTCCCAGGCCAGATGAGATATATAATCTCTCCAGCGAGTTCTGGGTCTACCCCGAGGTCCTCTCCCAGTTGGACGTGCCCGGAAAACCTCCAAAGAAAGGGACCCATGAGGCATCCTAATTAGATGCCCGAACCACCTCAGCTGGAGGGAGCAGCTCCAAACCCTCTCTCTGAGGCTGAGCCCTGTGGAGGAAGCTCATTTCGGCTGTTTGTATCTGCGATCGCATTCTTTCGGTCGTTTCTAGTGACAAAAAAATACCCTGAGAGCAAAGTGCAGGTGGTGGTAGTGCTCTCAGGCCACTGTACTCTCTGTACTGTACTCTCTTTCTAGAAATAAGTTATGTTAACATAGTCTAACAGTATGTTTATTTCACAGCTCCCCCCACAGATCCAAAGTAAGCTCACTAACAGAGTCTACAAGTGTCCCAGACAGTTGATGAGTACTCACCGGCAGAGGCTCGACGTAGAGGATTAAGAAGTGGAGGGAGAGGGAGAGGATGATGGCTCCCAGCAGCCAAATATTGACCCAAGGAGGCATCCTGACCAGGGACTGGTTCTCAGAC
Source organism: Lutjanus argentimaculatus (assembly GCA_034769285.1). Lineage (NCBI taxonomy): Eukaryota > Metazoa > Chordata > Actinopteri > Lutjaniformes > Lutjanidae > Lutjanus > Lutjanus argentimaculatus. Next base: position 41,198,842 of record JAWZSL010000004.1, on the reverse strand, counting down.
AAACTGGCGGGGAGAAGATCAAAACGTGTTGACAATTTATCTGCTAAGCATGACATGAAGAACTTTACATGGAAGTTATTCTATCATGTTGCAAAGATCAAATAATTCCTGCAAACTGACAGAGTAAAAATTATTATGTAAGTTATTAAAAGAATTAAGCCGAGATTTCATTAGAACGTCAGGGCAATTAATCAAATGTAAGACTAAATCCTCCCAGTTGATAGCAACCATTTAAACACCTCTGACAGTTTTACAGCCTGTCTTTGGCCAGGGAGAACGTTTTCATTGGTCGAGCAGCTCTTTATTTGAACCTTCCCGTCCTCAGATTCTTTCCTGAGTGAGACATCAGCGTTTGTTTCTATAGGGAGCTACTGACAGACTTGCTCCATGAGCAATCCTGGCAAAAACACGAGCACTTTTCCCTTCATACCACTGTTCCTTTTATTTTCTGCCTCCCCAAATAAGCATTATTCCATTTCTTAAGATGTGCGGCTGAGCTTTATTCCTCTGCCACATTAACCAAACGCAGAATCTAAAATATACAGACATTATGAACAGCTACGTGGAGTCTTTCAACAGTGAAAAGAGTTTGTGTTTTTCTGGTGTTGTGACCATGTTGTTATCCCTGCCACAGCCGTGTACTTCTTCCTCAAAGGGAGTGCTGTCATGTTGGATGACAGTGTCTTCTTTTTTAATAAAAACCTGACAGCCGTGACATTTGCGGAGCGTTCACCCCGACATCTCGACAGAAGATGGCTGACCTGTTGAGTGCGTTGAACATTTCGATGGTGACCAGCACGGACAGGGCCATGGTTGTCGGGTAGCGTGATTCAAAGACCTCACAGTCGATGTCCCGGAACATGGGGTTGTCCTCGGTGCACTGCATGAAATGTCTCTGCAGAGAGACAGACAGGAGTCAGTGTGTGTGTGTGTGTGCACGTGTGTGTGTGTGTGTGAGGTTGCATGTGTGCGAGCAGGATGTCACCAGGACCTCTGCGACCTGGTTTGATGGAGCTCACATCTGATGGGGGAACAGCTGCAGAACCTTGGCCTCATTCCCACCCCGTGTGCAATCAAACCACACGGGTCTGACTTCCCTTTCTATTTCTGTCCTCTGCTGGGATCACCGAACATGACTGCGTCCGACAGCAGGGAATGTAAAGGCAGATCGGAGGGAGGGGGGACATATGGAAGTATGAGAGAAAAAGTGAGCAGAACAACTCACCAGCTGATAGAAAGACACTTGTGGGCCTTCTTCATCGAACAGGTACCACCATGTGGCAGCTCCGACTGTTCCAAGACCCACATATCCTGCAGCAGAAACAGTCAGAGACGTTATGTTTACACCAGCATGAAAGACAGAAGTCAGAGTTTATTAGAACTTATAACTAATTTTTTGTAGTACGTGATTTGTTAGCCTGTTTTCAGTGTGTTTTTATATGTTCAGCATTTTCAGAAATACGCACAGTGTTATGTTATGCCAATAAAGCAATTTGAACTGAACTGAATTAGGGTTTAATTCCAGGCAGGAACAGTTTGAGGTGCATGTGCGCTTAATAATAGCTAAATAATTATCTATTTTAACGTGGTGACCTGGTCAGAGCTCTGCATTTTAATAAGGTGGTGAAAGGTTTTGCAAAGAAACTGGTGAGAAAAAAACCCCGTCTGTTTTAAGGTAAGACAGCTCACACTGACTCTGTTAACATTCATATTAATTTTTCACTATTATTCATAATGTGATAATATTCCTAATTTAAGACAGATGATGTAAACAGCATAACCTGAATCCTGGGTATCATGGATTTAGCAAGGTCCAGGACAAAAACAATTATGGTGTAGGTACAATCTCTAAAATTATTTCAGCAAAAATTTAAGAACATTTAGGGAGCTATTTCCTCGATCCTTTAAAATTGACTTCCTCCACAGTGATCAGCTTTGCCAATTTCAGATCCTTCTATAAATTACTCCAGGACGAAGTGACAGCATATTTAAAATCTTTTTTACCGAGTTCTGTCCTCACTCTCAGAACCAGCATTTGTAGAATATTATGAGCGTGAAGGCCATGTTGATTTTGGTTTCTACACGTGTGTAGACAGATAAGAAGGAACCAGGCAGAGAATAGATTTATATATAAAAAGCAACCAATGCCAGAGCCTGCGGGCCTACAGAGATGGACATTTAGCAGTGGTATACAGAATACAGTGGTGTAAGCGACTGGTCAGGTTCATTCATGAGAAGCAAATCACTGTAATCCAGCAGAAGTAAAAAAAAAAAAAAAGTTGCAGATATCAATTATTTCTTTGCCTGGAGGGAGAAATTGGATTTGTTCCTAAAAAAGAAATCCAATTTAACCTTCAGCTTGGGGACGAGGTCACCGGGGCCCCACCCTGGAGCCAGGCCTTGGGTAGGGGCTCACAGGCGAGAGCCTGGTGGCCGGGCCTTCGCCCGCAGGACCCGGCCGGGCATAGCCCGAATGAGCGACGTGGGCCCACCTTCCCGTAGGCCCATCACCCGCGGGAGGGTTCAGAAGGGGCCGATGCAATGTGGTTTGGGTGGCGGTCGTGGGTGGGGACCCCAACAGTCCAATCCCTGGACACGGAATCTGGCTATGGGGACATAGAATGTCACCTCGCTGGGGGGCAAGGAGCCCAAGCTAATGCAGGAGGTCGAGCAGTACCGGCTAGAGATAGTCGGGCTCACCTCCACGCACAGTCTGGGCTCTGGAACCCAACTCCTTGAGAGAGGCTGGACTCTCTTCTACTCTGGAGTTGCCTGTGGTGAGAGGCGGCGGGGTGGTGTGGGTTTGCTTATAGCTCCCCACGTCAGCCGCTATGTGTTGGAGTTTTCCCTGGTGAACAAGAGGGTCGCCACCCTGTGCCTTCAGGTTGGGGGCAGGTGCCTCACTGTCGTTTCGGCTTATGGGCTGAACGGCAGTGCAGAGTAGCCGGCCTTCTTGGAATCCGTGGGAGGGGTGCTGGAAAGTGCTCCAACTGGGGACCCCATCGTTCTACTGGGAGACTTCAATGCTCACGTAGGCAGCGACAGTGTTACCTGGAGGGGCGTGAATGGGAGGAACAGCCTCCCCGATCTGAACCTGAGTGATGTTCTGTTCTTGGACTTCTGTGCTAGTCACAGTTTGTCCATAACGAACACCATGTTCAAGCATAAGGGTGTCCATCAGTGCAAGTGGCACGAGGACACCCTAGGCCGGAGGTCAATGATCGACTCCGTGGTTGTGTCATGACCTTCGGCCATATGTCTTGGACACTCGGGTGAAGAGAGGGGCTGAGCTGTCAACTGATCACCACCTGGTGGTGATCCGCTGGTGGAGGAGAAAGCTGGACCGACTTGGCAGGCCCAGACGTGTGGAACCCTCTGTCAGAGGGGTTTTCAACTCGCACCTCCGGGAGAGCTTTGACCAGATCCCGAGGGAGGTTGGAGACATTGAGTCCGAATGGACCATGTTCTCCGCCTCCATTGTTGACGCGGCCGTTCGGAGCTGTGGCCGTAAGGTCTCCGGTTCCTGCCATGGCGGCAATCCCTGAACCTGGTGGTGGACACCGGGAGTAAGGGATGCCGTCAAGCTGAAGAAGGAGTCCTATCGAACTTGGTTGGCTTGTGGGACTCCTGAGGCAGCTGACGGGTACCGGCAGGCCAAGCGTGCTGCGGCCTGGGCGGTTACGGAAGCAAAAACTCGGGTATGGGAAAAGTTCGGGGAGGCCATGGAGGAGGATTACTGGTCGGCCTCGAAGACATTCTGACAAACTGTCCAGCGCCTCAGGAGGGGGAAGCAGTGCCCTGCCAATACTGTTTACAGTGGGAGGTGGGGTGCTGTTGACTTCGACTGGGGATATTGTCGGGCGGTGAAAGGAATACTTCGAGGATCTCCTCAATCCCACTGTCACGCCTTCCGTAGAGGAAGCAGGGGCTGGGAACCCAGAGGTTGATTCATCCATCACTCAGGCTGAAGTCACCGAGGTAGTTCGGAAGCTCCTCAGTGGCAAGGCACCAGGGGTGGATGAGATCCGCCCTGAGTACCTCAAGTCTCTGGATGTTGTAGGGCTGTCTTGGTTGACACGCCTCTGCAACATCATGTGGCAGTTGGGGACAGTGCCTCTGGACTGGCAGACCAGGGTGGTGGTCCCTCAATTTAAGACGGGGGACTGGAGGGTGTGCTCCAACTACAGGGGGATCACACTCCTCAGCCTCCCTGGTAAAGTCTATTCCAGGGTACTGGAGAGGAGAATTCGGCCAATAGTCGAACCTCGGATTCAGGAGGAACAATGCGGTTTTCATCCTGGGCGTGGAACACTGGACCAGCTCTATACCCTCCGCAGGGTGCTTGAGGGTTCATGGGAGTTTGCCCAACCAGTTCACATGTGTTTTGTGGACTTGGAGAAGGCATTTGACCGTGTCCCTCGTGGCATTCTGTGGAAGGTGCTTCGGGAGTATGGAGTCCGGGGCCCTCTACTAAGGGCTGTACGGTCTCTGTATGACCGGAGCAGGAGCTTGGTTCGCATTGCCGGCAGTAAGTCAGACCTGTTCCCAGTGCATGTTGGACTCTGGCAGGGCTGCCCTATTTTTATGGACAGAATTTCTCCTCAAGTGGAGGAGTACAAGTATCTTGGGGTCTTGTTCACGAGTGAGGGCAGGATGGAGCATGAGATCGACAGGGGGATCGGTGCAGCGGCAGCAGTAATGTGGTCGTTGTACCGGTCTGTCGTGGTGAAGAAGTAGCTGAGCTGAAAGGCGAAGCTCTCGATTTACCAGTCAATCTACGTTCCTACCCTCACCTATGGTCATGAACTTTGGGTCATGACCGAAAGAACAAGATCTCGGATACAAGCGGCCGAAATGAATTTCCTCCGCAGGGTGGTGGGGCGCTTCCTTAGAGATAGGGTGAGGAGCTCTGTCACCCGGGAGGAGCTCAGAGTAGAGCCGCTGCTCCTCCACATCGAGAGGAGACAGCTGAGGTGGCTCGGGCATCTATATCGGATGCCTCCTGAACGCCTTCCTGGGAAGGTGTTCCGGGCATGCCCCACCGGGAAGAGGCCCCGGGGAAGACCCAGGACACGCTGGAGGGACTATGTTGCTTGGCTGGCCTGGGAACACTTCGGGATCCCCTCGGAAGAGCTGGAGGAAGTGTCTGGGGAGAGGGAAGTCTGGGTATCCCTGCTTAGACTGCTGACCCGGCCCCGGATAAGTGGAAGAAGATGGATGAATGGATGGTTTTAATGACAGGTTCTGATCAATGATGATGCCAATTGTTGGATGTAAATATAATTAATTACTGAGTGTGGTCTAGACCCACTCTATATGTAAAGTGTCTTGAGACAACTTTGTTGTGAATTGGCGCTATATAAATAAAATTTGACTTGACTTGACGACTTGAATACTTAATACACAAGTTGTGACCATTTCAATTTCAACCCCTTGAGTAGTTCAGATCTTAGGAAGATTAGATGTGAACTCTTTGCCATTTGAAAATAGCATGAGTTTGGATAACAAATAACAAGGTTTATAAATAATTATTATTGTTGGACATACTGTAATGTATGATAATTACAGCATTCATAATGCTTTATAGCTCAATGCCAAAGTGACACCAGTGTTTGAAAGAAGAATCTGAGTCTTGGGTTGCACATTATAACTACCATACAGTAACCTTTGCCAGTTCTAAAGACACAGAGAACTGTTCAAACATATCATAACAGTTTCTGAAATGGAATAATGTCTTATAAACATCATACAACTATACTTATACAGTGCTGTCACTTTACTTAGCTTACAAAGTCATGTTATAGCGTAATATTGATGTTTATAAGACATTTTTCCATTTCAGAAACGTTATGATACGTTATAGCAGTTCTCTATGTGTCTTTATAACTGTCAGGACTCTGATTCTTCTTTCAAACACTGTTGTCCATTTGGCATTATGGAAGCTGAACTTACACATTACACAAAGTCCACCACTTTATAAACATTGTCACAAATTGTCCCGCATGATTCTAAATAATTCTAAGAGTTTTATAAAGCCTTATAAATTCATTGTAACTTAATAACGTGCTCATAATGCACTATAGACATCCAGCATAAACCAATGACATGACATGACACATTGGTTCTTAGCGGTTTGCTTTACCTCCAATAGCCAGATATCTGAAGAAGAGCCAGCCGGAGATAAGAGGCTCTTTGGGGTTGCGGGGAGGTTTGTCCATGATGTCCAGATCAGGAGGGTTGAAGCCCAGGGCGGTGGCAGGCAGGCCGTCAGTCACCAGATTAACCCACAGCAGCTGTACTGGGATCAGAGCCTCGGGGAGACCCAGGATGGCTGTGAGGAAGATGCTGGAGACAGACAGTGAAAGGAGACACAAACGTCAGACTGAACGTGAGGACAGTCTCACTTGGTGGTTGTTGTATCTGAGTGTGTCTCACCAGACGACCTCTCCCACGTTGGAGGAGATGAGGTATCTGATGAACTGTTTCATGTTGTTGTAGATAGCTCTGCCCTCCTCCACAGCAGCCACGATGGTGGAGAAGTTGTCATCAGACAGCACCATCTCGGATGCCGACTTGGCCACTGCTGTGCCGGAGCCCATGGCGATGCCAATCTCTGCTTTCTTCAGGGCTGGGGCGTCATTCACGCCATCTCCTGTCTGTGATGAGGAAAGGAGAAAAATATTTGTGTCATTAATACAGCAGAAAAAACTGACTCAGAATTGTATCATGCATTCCAAGAGCCATAAAACTTTTTCAACATTAAAATGTACAACAACAAAAGACGTAGTTTGGTGACATCTGAAGTAGCATGGGGTCATGGGCCTTGTTGTCTTCATTACTAAACAACCACTAAAGCAGATGAACATCTGTTTGACATGACATCATGTTTGCCAAATTTCTTCTTCACTTTCTGACATATGCAACATATCCATGAAAGTTCTAGCAACTAGACTAACAGGAAATACAGTGTTACCTTGAATAAACTGACCCTTCCTAAGTCCCACCCCTCTTTGCTCTGTGCTCCAATGATATTAAGCAAGCTTGGTACCTCAGGCAACTTTCTCCTTTCTTGTTTCCTGTACTTAGATATGCTGTACGCTCGGTTTGTCTATGTTGAAAAGAAAACCAAATTTTAAAGGTGGTTAAAAGATGTTTCTGGGGCACCTGTAAAAGTGACATATATGTTAGCTAATGTTAGCAAAACACTAGCTAACTAGCTAGACATAATCAATCACTGCATCAATCATTAGTAACCTAGTTAGCTAGCATTTTGCTAACATTTATTAGCTACTTAACTAGCTAATGTATTTTTTCATTTTACTTTTTTAAGTTCCGTAAATGCTCAATATTATGACAGTGTATTAGGGCCATTAGGCGAAAAAACAGGAGAGGGGCAATATTCCCAGTTGTTCTAGGTAGTCACATTTGCACATGCACTTTAAAAGTTGTGCACTTTAAATGTCTGCAGTTTAACTTTTAAGATGTGGTTTCTTGTTTTTACCTGCATAAACTGTCCCTTATGTGTCACACATGCTTACAAACTTTACAACTGGACACAAAAGTTATCTCTGCATACACACTTTATAACTGAACACTACAAGTAACTTATGCAGAAGCACTCTGATTAGTACACCACCATTTGTGCACTTTATTTCTGAGCTGGGTTGTTTGTTGGACTTATCCATGTGTGGCATTTGTGTTTCTTTTTCCTTTTATCCTGTGTTTTTTAATGTCCTGTTTAGGGCTTTTTTTGTCTTATATGATGTCTGTGTGATGTACTGTTTTCTTTGTGTTTTAAGGGCTCTTGCACCCCAATTTCCAATGTAGTGCTCGCTGCAAATGGCAAATAAATTGACATTAGCTAACATGTGTCCCTATGTGTTGCTTTTACAAGAGAAGGAGAAAACTGGCCAAGACGCCAAGTTTGCTCACTGTTTTTGGAGCACAGAGCAAAAAGGCGTGGAACTAGAAAGGGTTAATTTATTCAAGGTAATGGTGGGTTTCCTACTAGCTGCTAGTTGCTAACTTCGAAGAAAACACAGGATATGTTAACTTACGTCAGAGAGTGAGGAAGGAAGTCGGCAAACATGACTAAATGTAACGTAATGTAAGTATACAACTCAACAAAATACAATAAAAGAACAAAATATATAACATAGGTCTATTTTAATGCAGAAATGTTACATATTACAGCTTCAACTAAAGGCAGATTTTGTGGAACATTTAACTACTTTAAAGTAACAGGAGCTGAATGAACTTGAAAGAATAAAAATTCAAAAACTTCTTTGGCACAAACCAGTGTTGTGTGCTGTATTGAATGTGACAACATGTTGATTCTTAAAATATTGATCCCACGTTACAGTTTTAGGGAAGATTATTTTTTAAAGTGATGGCTCTAACAAACTAAAGATGATTGAAAATGAACCGCGATGTCATTATGTAAAGTCTCATTATCATTTCAGATCCAGACAGGATTAAGCTAACGCTGAGCAAGTAAGATATATTAATCTGTCATGGCAGGGCCTAAAGCAGCTTTAGACTGCGCTGAATGGTGGAGTTAGTCTGACAGGCAAATGGTGATATTGTTGTCTCCCTCCCTCCCTCCCATCTTCCCCTCGGATCAGCCCCTCTACTGAGACGTGTGTCAGATAGGAAGCAGCAGAGCGGCCCAGAGATGACAGCTTTTGATAGCAGTGTCTGAGAGAGCAGCCTCACAGAGACCTGAAACATGTCATGCCTCACTGGTCTCTTCTCAGGCAATCTCTGCCAGTCATTCAGATAACGCACAGTTGAAGGAAGTAGAAAAGGCATTTTTTTGCCTTGCAACAGGCATAAAAAAATGTGACAAATGAAACATACAATGTGTGGATTTGTAGGAAGTGGGAAAGCGTGTAAAAGTTAAAGGTAATGGGTGGGTGCCAGTGTAGGGCAGGAATAAGAAGTAGTAAGATTATAGGAGTAAAACTGCAGCAACAAAGATTCATTTAATCAAGACTCTGACCAGAGTTTAGTAAAACTAGGTTCAAAATCAGTAAATCCAGATTCAAAATCAAGCAGGGCTCTGTTGCACAATTCAAAACTAGTCTCTGTTTAGTAAATCACTAAATTAAGTTTAGTGATGTAAATTAAATAGTTTAATCAACTTTAATCTCTTTGCTAGTTAGCGAAAAAATTAACAAAACATACTATTGTTTGCTAGCTAGCTAAAAGGTTAACAAATCTTACACTGTTTGCTACCTAGCTAAAGAAGAAAAAGTTATATTGTTTGCTAGCTAACGAAAAAGTTAACAAAGTATTACGTTTTTTGCTAGCTATCTAAAAAAGACAAAAACTGTACATAATTTGCTGTTTAGTGAAAAAGTTAGCAAAAATATTACAGTGTTTGCTCGCTAGCAGCAAAGTTAAAACGTCTCTTTTCTTTGCTAGCTAAGAAAAAATGGTACATTTTTTGCTAATTAGTGAAAAAGTTAACAAAACATTACGTTGTTTGCGCACTAGCGACAAAGTTAACAAAATGCTACATTGTTTGCAAGCTCAAAAGCTGGTTAGCCTAATTAGCCTACTCATGATGACTCAGGAGAGAATTATTTTACTCAAAACATCTCAATAAGGCAGCCATTTTAAAAGTAAAACCTCCTCAAGTGTAAGTAAATAGTAAGTAAGAATAAGTAATACTGGATCACATTTTAAATTGGAGTTTAAATTTTGGAGCAACAGATTAAATTTAATCTAGGTTTCGAGTAAAAACTAAACCAAGGTTAAATTGATCTTTCTTACTTTTAAGGTTAGTTTAAAAGTTTGGTGCATCATAAATTGAGGTTAAACCAGGATTTAACTGGGATGAAAAATGAATCTTTGAATCCTCCTGTGAGTGGAACAAGTTACATCATCCCTTCTCCTCACCATGGCAGTAATCTCATCGAATGACTGCAAGTATCCCACAATCTTTGACTTGTGAGCCGGCTCAACACGGGCGAAGCATCGTGCCCGCTTGACGGCTTCCCTCTGGGCATCCGGCAGGAGGTCATCAAACTCTCGGCCCGTGTAGGCCTTCCCCGTCACGTCCTCCTCCTCGCCAAAGATGCCGATTCGTCTGCAGATGGCCACAGCTGTGCCCTTGTTGTCTCCTGTGATCATGATGACACGGATACCTGCCTCGTTGCACAGTTTCACTGACCCGATCACCTCCTTCCTGGGCGGGTCGAGCATGCCCACGCAGCCGACGAACGTGAGGCCAAGCTGAATGGAACCAGAGAAAAAGAGAAAGAGGGGGATTAGGACGATATCTGAGAACACAATCTCACTTCAGTTTTACAGACGGAATTCCCCTCTTTTAATTTGTATTGCTGCTGAAAATATAAAACAGATTGCTCTCTACGGAACAAAGGAATGGTTCCACGGAAGAAGAACTAAGTGTAAAAGCCTCATAAAGTTTTAATCACTACTGTGGACATTAAAGGAATAGTTTGACATTTTGTGAAATGTGCTCATTTGCTTTTTTTGCTGAGATGATGAGAAGGTGGATACCACTCTCATATCTGTGTGTTAAATATGAAGGTACAGCCAGGAGACAGTTAGCTTAGCTTAGCTCAATGACTGGAACAGTGTTTATTTCAAGAACGAAAACCATGACGAAGTATGTCCAACCTTTTCTCTTTCCATCTTCAAGACGAGACAATAATGAGACATCACTGACTGTGACTTTATCAACATTAGGGCTGAACAATTAATCAAAATTTTATCAATTTTTTTATCCAATATGGCCTACGGGCAATTTTCAAATCAAAGAGACACAACATGTGTTAAATGCAAAATATCTGTTAAACTACCATTTTAAATGAAATATTGTGCTGCAGAAACATCCTGGCCTACACATCATATTTTTTACAGATTTAAGAAAACATCTTTGTTTGGTTCAGGCCCCTGCAAAAATCACACCATGATAATATGTTTTAAAAGAAAATGAAAATAATGATGTAAAAATGATCCTTTCCTCTAATATCACACATCATATCGTAATTGCAATATCAGTCAAAATAATCAAAAACAGATTTGTTTTCAAAATTGTTCAGCCCTAATCAACATGCAATATTGTTACTGTAACAAAAATTGACAAGCCTAAACTGCAATTCTAAAAAATAAAAACATCGCAGAAATTTCTGTTTTTCTGTTTTTCTTCAGTGTAGCAGTTCTGTTTCCTGTGCAGGACAGCACCTGGACCACACGGTGAGCTCAGTCAGGACCAGGATCAGATCACTCACTTTTTGCAAAGCTGCATTCTTAATCATTCAACATGTGTTTTTCATCAGATAATGAATATGACAAAAAAGATGCGACTCAAATGTTAAATCAATATGATGACTAAAATGGTTTGACTAACATACCCAGAATTGTAGTCAACTAAAACAAGGACGTTTGACACCAGACAAAGGCTAAGGCTAAATATATAAAAAAAAAAAATAAAAATACAAAAACAGCTAGCCTGGCTCTCTGCAGGAGTAAAATGAAACTTAATATGTACAAAAAATAAAGTGACAAAACAACAACTTTAAAGGATTAAACGAACAAGTTATAACCTGTTAGAGACAGATTTGGACAGAGTTAACCTAGCTGTTCCCCACTACCTCCAGTCTTTTATTATTTTTTTAAACTCTATTTATTGTCTTTTTCAACACATATAACAGAATACTGTACATTCAAATATCTACCTCTATACACGCACACGTATGCACAGACAAAGTCTCACATTAATAATGTAAACAACATAAATTGAGAGTAAAAGAAAGAAAGAAGAGGAGAAAATAAATGTGGGGGGAATAAAATAAAGCCTTAAGAAAGGACTTACAAATGGGGTCGTAGCACACAACTAAATATAATGTACACCTGACCTGTAGTTGCAGGCTGTAAAATGTGTATTCTGAGCGAAGTTACCTGGCTGCTGGCTCCACCTTCATAGTGGACAAGTATGAGAGTGGAGTGTAAAATGAGCATATTTCCCAAAAAGTCAAACTATTTCTTTAAATTCTGAAAATGTGAGTCATTATTTTGAAAAGGACGGCCAGGATGTGTCAGTCAAATGTCAGACGTCACCACAGTCCTTCACTGTACCTCATACTGTATAAACTTGCTGGAATTCTCCAAGTCCATGTCCTCTTTGCGTGGCGGGGTGTCATGAGTGGCCAGCGCCAGGCAGCGCAGGGTGTCCCTGCCCGTCCCCCAGTCCCTGATCTTTGACATCAGCTCATCACGCAGGCCTGGAGTCAATGTCACCTTCCCTGTTCCCACCCGCAGGTACTGACAGCGCTCGATCACGCTCTCTGGAGCGCCCTGTCACACGAGAGGAGAACGTCAATCAATGATGACAACACATGCAAGAGATGAAAAGTACGTGTGTGTATTTGTTACTGTATTATTCATTCATGCCTTGACGAACATCTTGCTCTGGGAGCCCGGTTTGACGGGGGTGCAGTAGACCGACATGGACTTGCGGTCGCGGGAGACTCCAGGGTGAACTCCTTCTTCATCAGCTGCCTGATCACCTGACGGATGACAAAGAGGGAGAAAAGAGTACAAATGACAAGAGAAGAAGAAGGTGACAAAGAGCCGGAGTCGGAGTTAAGTAGCTGTGTTCGTGGGCAGCTGTCAGGCTGGCAGCCAGCGGGTGACTGAGAGGTTTGGCTGAGCTACTGACAGCTGAAGGATGAAGCACTCAAACACCTTGTCTGGATGTCTGGCGGCTGCCTCAGATGTCTGTGCACAACAGCACATGATGATAATGTAGACCTGACTGAGGACAGTTAGCAACAACAGCTGGCTTTTTGCCTTTTGCTGACAAAAAGACAGATTGAAATAATGTAGAAGAAACACAACCTGGCAGTTAGGGCTGGGCTACAAATCAATATTAAATGGAATCGTGACATGAGACCAGATATCGTGATGGATTTTGGATATCGTTATATTGTGAAATGGCATAAGTGTTGTCTTTTCCTGGTTTTAAAAGCTGCGTTAACTTTTTTTCTGGTGACCTACTTTTTAAAAATGACAATCAATTATCAATAAATCTTGGGAGAGCTGATTTGTGCATTAATGAACACTCCTGACCATTTTCACTGTCATTTCTGCATCACTTATCAATAAGAAATACATACATTTAAGCTGAGTTAACAGGTTATCTCAATCTTTTTATTTCCTCTCATCAAGAAAAGAAACCTAAAACAAAAAAAACAAACAAACAAACAAACAAAAAAAAAAAGTTGAGAAAACCCAGAATTTTCAAGGCAACTTACTGCAACCAGTTCACTCAATTTTTTGAAATACAATTTTTGGGTGTTTCTAAAACTCAAAGATTCAAGTTTATCCAAAGAAGAAAAGTAAATTAAAAAGTAAAAATCTGTTGATTATTTTCTCGATTAATCGATTAGTTGTTTGGTCCAGACAATGGTAAAAGTGTCTTGTTTTGTCCACAACTCAAAGATATTCAGTTTACTGTCAGAGAGGAGGAAAGAAAATATTCACACTTAAGAAGCTGAAATCAGAGAATTTTGACTTCTTAAAATTAAAACATGACTCAAAAAGATTTATTGTTATCAAAACAGTTTGTGATTAACTTAATAGTTGATTAATATCAAAAAATCATTGCAGCTTTAGTACTAATCCTTATAAACGTTGGCACTGAGTCACAAATTTAGAACAAAACTGACACTAAACAGCATTATGTTCATTATGAACATGAATGTAAACTTTGTTAAAAAAACAAAAAAAACACTCATTTTCATCACAATAAAGTCACAAGAAAACAAACCCTGCAGGTCATTTCAACATCTAAGGGTTAAGAACTTCCTTTTGCAGATGCACTGTACTCCAGCTCCATGTCTGATGTAACACACGGAGTGCGTTCCTATCACCTGGACTAGGTTCCCAACCTCTCCAAAAATCACAGGGGGTCTCCAAGACTTTGTCTGTTCTGAGGTTGTCAAAATTAGATTCAAACGTGTTAACTAGAATCACAATTTATATAAAAGTCTAAACTGTTAAAAAAAGATACATTTTTGTCCTCAATTAAAAATAGTAGACTGCAGAAGGTCACACCTCTGTGATAATGAATCATTATGAGTGTTTATAACCCTACTCTGTAGGTCTGTTCAAAGAAAAAACATTAAGCTTATACTAGAAAAGAGACATGGTTTTCAGAATGGAAACAATTCTAATTGATTTTAAAACTTTGTAATGAATCATTTATACTTTGGGTTCTGGTTTTTTCCAAGGAAAAAAAGACTGGGAACCACTGACCCAGTAGTTCCCTGTGAACTGGACTGCACAGAATATTCAGCCATGTTCAGTAAGAATCCAAACCACAGGGAGGAAAACCTGCTCAGCTCAAAGAGAACTGTGAGCTGTGGAGGGAACAACTCAACAACGGAGCTTCAATTTACAGATATTTTTAGAGATAGATTTTTATGAGATATTTTTATATTTACTAATATGCTGTATTTATTTTTATTTTTTATTAATTAGCTGAGAAATAATTAAATATTTTATATATTATGTAATCTTTATTTAATATTTGGCATATTTATTTTTGTTATATAATATTAACATTTTTACTATTTATTTTAAGTATTGTTGTAAATAAGGTTACAGTCATAATTACAACATAATATAAATATGAGTAAATAATCAACATATTACATCATAATAATCTGTAAATCTGCAATATATTAATCTCTTGAGGAATGGTTCCATACATTTTGTAAGTTTATCAAATAATACTTACATATAATAAATAATTTATCAAATAACATTTATTCACTTACACACAGTTACATACATTTAAATGGAATAAGTTTTGTAATGTCTCAGTTTTTTTGTTTTGTTTCATTTAATATTTCATTGAAGTTCTGTAAAATGTTGCAGTAAAAGGTATCCAGGTGTTTTAAGTGAACAGGCTCTCGACCGGAGTGATGATGTCTGTGTGTGTGATGTTGCACCGTGTTCCGAGTGGAGGAATTCTGTAAAGGCAAGTTCCTTTAGCTGACATTCCCTGAACGCGGAGCAGGGATTACTGCTCATGTACTCTGTGGAACAGAACACTGCTGCAGTGTCGGCTTCACTGCAAACAAATCGTTTCTTTAACTTGGGTGGGAATGGAAAATTATGGCATCACCAATTTCAGTATTTTTTGATACTTTCTGCCACTTAGATTTCTTCAAACTTTTGACATGTTGTCTTTGACATATTTATAAGACTAGAACAGCTGAAAGAGTTTCTGTGTGTGGAGACATGCCTGTACTCTAAAAACATCCCTGTTTGTCTCATAATCTACATTTGATGTCAAGTCTTGTTCCTCCAGTAGGTGTCCCTCTAGTTCAGAGTCTGTGCTGATCCCAGTACACATAAAGACTGAGAGGTTAACACTGATCATGCTCTCTGTCCCGTCAGGCTGCTGTGATGTTCACACACCCTGCCAGGGGACTGGTGACGGATGTCCTGAGATCTGTCACTGTGACAAACTTCTCCTCTCTGTCACACAGGGAGAGCGATGGGGGTTTGTCTTGGCGTGGCGCGGCATGCTGGGAAATGATTCTCCTCTTTTCTTCTGGTTTCTAGCTGCGTGTGCCCAGCAGCAGAGATTTGGAAAAGCTAAGGTCATCTTATCTAAAATCTGCTGTTATTCTTCAGCTTTTATTAATTCAGAAGGCGCTCTGAGGTTTGAATTAAAAGCAGAAAACGTCCAATCAGACCTCTGCTTCTCTCCCCTTCTGACTTCTGTCACTACTAGGCTCGTCTCATGTGAGACTCTGCAGCGTTTGTCACTGACAAGCTTTGTTCTCGCTGGACGCGAGACCAATAGGGATTTTAATGACCTTTTATCTACAGTGGAGTGAAAAGGCTAGCAGCCGGAGGTGACTGTCCTCAACACAGAGGATGACAGGCCCCTTGG
The DNA here is from genome assembly GCA_034769285.1 of Lutjanus argentimaculatus. Classification (NCBI taxonomy): domain Eukaryota; kingdom Metazoa; phylum Chordata; class Actinopteri; order Lutjaniformes; family Lutjanidae; genus Lutjanus; species Lutjanus argentimaculatus. The sequence continues at coordinate 41,182,902 of JAWZSL010000004.1, read as the reverse complement.
CGCCGGAACACCAACAACTGCTCGGTGATTCACTGGCTGTTCAGACACGAAGGCCTTCTCTCACGCACAGGTCAGGCTCTCCACCTTGACCTGCCGTCTCCTCAAAGGCCATCAAGCATTTAATTTGAGATACGTTTCTGATTCGTAACCAAACAATGACAGGCTCACACCCTGAAGTCACACATATCTATGTCTGTCAACAACCTTGTGCTTCATTAAAAAGTCCCTCAGACAGTAACACAAACCCTGACCTGCTGACTCACTGGAAATCACTCGGGATGATGCAACACTTAATTGTAAAACATCATCTGGTGCAAATATGGGGCACATTAGGTCATTATGTCGACCCCGCAGCCAGGAGGTGTACAGTACGCTATAATGAGCGGAGTAATTACATTCTCGTCGGCGTATTCATGCTGAGAAGTGAAAAGCCTGCAGCAGCAGACATGCCAGTTGTTGAAGCTCACTGAAGATGAATGAACAGACTCAGCGTCCTCATGCGGCATTGATTGGATCAGTAGTGGAAGAATTATTCACTTTTTTTAAAAGTAAAATACTAATACCATGCTGTGGAAATACCCCACTAGATGTAAAACATGGCCTCCAAAATTTTACAGAGACCACAAAAGCAGGAAAGCTGATAAAATTATGAACGATCCTTCTTGTCCACTGCACAGTGAATTTGAATTTTTTCCCTCAGGAAGATGTTACAGATTACTGAAGGTAAACAGAATTATTTACAGGAAATCCTTTGTGCTGAGTGCTGCCAAGGTGATTAATGAAATTAGGATCTGGTAGATAGTTGTATAGTAGGGGTCTGTAAACTTTATGATCAAAAGAACCATTTTTGGACAAAAAAATGGAAAAGAAATGTGTCTGGAGCCACAACTATTTAATTCTCTATTTTCCCTGAAGTCCTTTCTTTTTTTTTTTTAATTTGTCATCCACAGCAAGCTCATGGAGACTAAAGAAGACTAGCCACCACCAAAATTTAGAGGAAAAGGCACTGAGCAATTGATGAAGACTATCACACACATTTAAGCTGACAAAATATTAAAACTTTTTCTTTAATTTGGTGTTGAGGCTACACATTTTTACAGAATCAATTTACACTGAAAAAAAAAAGTTGAGACAACGATGTACTGCAATAGAATTTTGAGTTTTGAGTCCAACTTAATCTCTTGAGCTTTGAAATAAAACTTTAAAAAGTTTTGCCAACCTATGATCTACAGTTGAGATAATTTACTTTTCTCCTTCAGAGAAACTTGAATCTTTGAATTTTAGAATCCCAAAAAAAACAAGTATTTCAAACATTGTTCACAGTGAGCTGTGAACCTGATTTGTCATTATTTTCTTGCCTGAAAATTAAATGGTTTTAATTGAAAATATTCAAATTTTAACCATCATTTGCTTTCACTTCAAATACTTTACTCAATGATTTTTTTAAATACAACTTTTTGGGGTTTCTAAAACTCAAAGATTTTAGATTTTTTTCCAAAGAATAAAAGTTAATTATCTCTAAAATCTATTGCAGTACATTGCCTTAAAAGTTTGAGTTTTTTCATTTTTACAGTGTACACCTACAACAATGATAACTGAAAATTAAAATGTTAAAAAAACAACTTACTCATTTCCATATTTTTTTTTTTTGCCAAAGCCACAGAGAGCCAATGGAGAGCAGCTTAAGATCTGCAGGCTGCTCTGGAGCTGCAGGTTACAGACCCCCAGTGTACAGTGAAGACTCGTGTAATGAGAGTTGTATTTTTATGAATATGTATGCTGAGATGATGTGTGAATTTTATTTTATGAGTTGTATTTTTTATGATTGTGTTTTTCTGACATTTTTTATGCTGAAATCAAAAGAAAATTTCCGCATTGTGGACAATTTAGTTTCTGTATTCATATTCATATTTGTAAAGGTCCTGCACTCTTAAGTAAAAGGTATGTGTATTGTAAACAAAATACTTGAAAAATAAAGTAATTATTGTGCAGTAAAATGGTGTTTTACTTTTATATCTGATCTTTTTGGATGAATGTCACTGCTGCAGTAATGTGGATGTTACATTTTCCTGCTGTAGATGTTTAAGGTTGAGCTCATTTGAACTACTTTATATAATGTTAAGTAGTTAAATCTACAGAAATGCATCATATTCTTTAAGTTGATGTTTGGGGCATTGTTTTCCTGTGAGAACCACGTCTTTAAAAAGTCAGAAAAACAGTCCTGTTTCCAGCCTGTGGTAATGCATTTTCCAGCTGACCCAAGAGGGTTTTTAAGTAGTTTATGAAGTACAAGAACTCAACCCATTAAGGAACACTTCAACCTTCGTTTTAACACAAGCACTCAAAATCACCACATTCAGAGATACATGGTTTTCAGTGGACAGTTAGGGACTAAAAATAACCTTAATCTGAAAAGTGACCAGAAACTACAGCTGTCAGACAAATGTAGTGGAGTGAGAAGTTTAATATTTGACTCTTACACCCCATTCACAGCTGGTATTAAAATGTGATCTGTATCCAGAAGTAAAAACGCAAGTTAATGCAGGTGTAAAAGCTCCATGATCAGAATGTGATCAGGGGTCGGTTTCATATATTACATTATATTATATTTTAGACTAGTCTTAATTTTGATCATAGATTAGTCTCTTGCAAGTTGGACCATTTCTCAAAAATAAAGACTGCCCAACTGTGAGCCATAGAAATTAGACACCTTACTCCCAAGCTAATGCAGGCTTAAGACCCATGTTACCATGGCAACAATCAGTGCCACCAACTAAGCAGTAGCAGCCAACAACAAAAAAGAGGAAAACACGGCTCATAAATTTGCCAAACTTTCCAAGTAAAATGTACTTGTAACTGTTAAATTCGTCCAAAAGACATTTTCTGCTGGGATAAAAGGAACTGAGCGGCTGGATGCAGTCACTCGGTCGGCCATTTTTTAATTTTTTTTTTTATTTTGAAAAAGGTCTCAATTTACCCAGAATTCATTGTGCTGTAGTCCTACTTAAGAAAGTCAAGAACTAAACTGCTTTGTGCAACAGATGAATTTAGACGTCTGTCTGAAGTCTGACTATCTGTTTTATCTAAACCACAGTCAAAGTCTGTCTTTGTGAAACTGGTCCCAGATCTGCCTGACCACATTTGGAGATAGTCTGGTTTGCATTGTGTTCAAATCTTAGGGAGGTGTCAACACAATCTGTACAACAAACACAATCTGGATGACTTTTTAATACCAGATGTAAATGGGATGTGAGATGTCATGGAGTACAAGCATAAAGTTGGATAAAATGGAATTACTACAGTAAAGTACAGGTACCTCAGATTTGTACTTAAGTACTATAATTGAGTAAATGTACTTAGTTACATTCCACTACTGGAATGGGCATATTAACATAGTATATTATACATATATATATATATATATATATATATATATATAATATACACAATATATATATATATAAAAATATATATATATGTATATATATATATATATATATATATTATATATATAAATACATATATATACATATTAGCATATTTAACATCGGCAAACTGCAGCAGAACCAGAGATATCGTTCATTTTGCAATATCATTCATTTTGCATTCCACACATCCTCCATAAACATCCTTCCTTAGTCAAAGTGTGGTGTTTACATGACCCACAATGCAACCTGATCACCAACAACACATCTCCACATGTAACTTACCGCGTTGCAGGAACCGGCACGTTCCACCTTGCTGAGTCCGGAGAGGTCCGACTTGAAGACGTTCATCTTCTCCACCAGGGTGGTGAGAGCTGTCTCTGTGGCTTCACCCACCTTCTCATAAACCCCTTTGGCCTGAGAGAGAACAGAAATACATCAAAACATGCTGCTGAACTGCATCTCCGATTCATAAAGTCTTTTATAGAAGCCGAGTGATTTGAGGAGTGACTGAGTCATTAAATCCAGACGCCTTTATATGACACATTTTAGATAAAGTCTGAGCCGTACACCCATACACTGTCTCCATGGTTAAATGTGAACGACCTTCTTCAAAATGACAGAAGAATGACTCCTGAGCAAATGTGCAGGTCGTTCACCTCTGCCTCCACAAACGTTGAGTCATACATGCAAAGTGTTTTTAAGTGCGCGCCCCTGCCAGCTGAGATGCGGAGCAGGTGAGGTGACGCGGTAATGGCGTACCACACATCATTTGTTTGTGTGACCGGGCAGAGACGGCAATAAAACACCGCACTCGGCCCCTCTGCCCCCCACCCCCAATACTCGGGCTCTTTATTTAAAGAACGGACAAAACTGGGGGCAAAACGACCATTTACAAGGGCTGAAACAGTTAGTGTGCGAAGATAAAAGGAGAAGTTGAGAAGTGCCTTCTCCCCGGCCTCGCTCCTCAGTGTGGTTACCATGATACCATGGTGATGACAAAGAGGTGAGAAAAGCAATCCAAACCAGAGAAAAAGATCATACTCAGAGTAAAATTAGCTCAGCTGATAAAGGAAAGAAGAGAAGGCTTTCTGTGGAGTGTGTGTGTGCTGCAGTTCTACCTTGTATGGAGTCATCGCAGTGTGTATATACACACTGTAAATGCAAAGAAGCCTGACCTACACAACGCTGCGTGTGTTAGAGATGGGTTTATTTTGCATAAAAACTTAAAATGGATGTCAGGCATAGATAGGAAAGGAAACAAATGATCTGTATGTGTATGCACACGTGTGTGTGTGTGTGTGTGTGTGTGTGTGTGTGTGTGTGTGTGGATGTGTATCACTCATGTTCTGGGGACCAAAAACAAGTCTCCATAAGGAAGGAAGTCCCCATAACATAAATTCTCAATTTCAGGGTGATGACTTGGTTTATAGCTAGGGTAAGGTTAGGTTTAGGTTAAGTAGGGGTTAAAAGTGTTAGAAATACTTAAAAAATGTCCCTTATTGAACCCTCCATCAAGAAATAAAATAAAAATAAAATAACTAAATAAATAAATAAATAAAAGGTTTAAAGAGACTGTTCACCCAAAAATGAAAATTTTGTTTTTTTGAAGGGTCAGGTTTAGTTTTTTAGTCCACAAAACTGCTGGAGTTCCGCAGGAAAACAGTGTTGCAGAATCTCCCAAACAATGGAAGTGAATGGTGACCAGTTTTCAAACATAAAAAAACAAAAACAAAACATAAAATGCCTCCATACTGCTCGTCTGGTGTAATCCAAGTCTCATAAAGCCCCAACATGCCAAGTTGACTAAAAAAAATGTCCACCTTGTTTTTAGCCTGAATCTTCACTGTAGATCCTTAACTTGGAGCCACATTCATGTGCACATGCACACTGTCTGAACTGGGTGTGTGTGGTGTGACGGTGTGCAAACGGCATGCTGGGACTTTAGGAGACTTGGATTACACCAGATGAGCAGTATGGAGGCATTTTATGTTTTTATTCTGTTGTTTATTAATGTTTGAAAACTGGTCACCATTCACTTCCATTGTTTGGGAGATTCTGCAACACTGTTTTCCTGTGAAACTCCAGCAGTGTTTTGTGGACTAAAAAAACTAAACCTGACCTTCAATTGGCATGAGGGTGAGTAGATAATGACTGAATTTTCATTTTTGGGTGAGCTATCCCTTTAAGGTTAGGGTAGGGGTTAGGGTTAAGCAAGTAGTGGTTATAGGTAGGGTTAGGGTAAATCTCCAGGAAATAAATATCAGTCAGTGTCAGGGCTGAACAATTAATTGAAATTTACTTGAAAATGCAACACGGCCTACTGCAATTTCCAAATCTCAGAATGTGCAATATTTATTAAAGGTGAAATAGTGAAGATAAATTAAATATCATCATGCTGCACAGATGTCCTGGCATACACATGATATTCTACAAACTTAAATGCATAATATGCAACATTTTCCCAAAAACAATGTATAGAATAATACTTTTCGATCATTACTTATGACCCAGTAGAAGTGTGTGGTGGTGTCTGTGTCTGCAGAGACGCTCAAAATGTTGGTATTTGACATTCTGGAAATGAGAATGAGGAAATCAGCTATCTTTCTGGTTCATTTATGAACAGCTCGGCAAAATCCTACTGATACTACTCTTAAGAGAACATCTTTGTTTGGTACAGATCTCTGAAAAAATCGTGCAGCTCTGGTCAATGTTCAGTAATGTGCCCTAAAATGATGGAAACACAACAGCGTGTGTGTGTGTGTGTTAATGACCTCATTGTAGTCCAGTGAAGAGTCATTGCACATTGAGCACACAGTGGCCAACTCCAAAAGTCCATCATAGTCTCCACACTGGACGGGCCTGTCTCCCTTCAGTCTGGAAGGAAAATACGCACATACAAACACACACACAAAGATGTCACTCACAACAGCAAAATACAAGGCAAAGACACTTCACAGTTCGCTGCACCTCAGACAGAGTAACCTCATCAATATGTATGAGTGGGGAAGACATTCAGTTGTTTAGCATTCCAAAGTTGACTGAAGAAACAGTGCTTGTACAGTAGTAAACAGTGGATCTGTGTGTGTGTGTGTGTGTGTGTGTGTGTGTGTGTGTGTGTGTGTGTGCGTGAGTGTGCGTTCCTGACAAGCAGTGCTGATTGCATGACAACCATGGATCCCTTCCCAGTAGAGACTGCAACCGTTGCTAGCGAAGCTCCCACACAATAACCCACACTCTGCTGTTATGAAATCGACAGGTTCATGCAGAGTCAGAATGCTGTACTCACCAAACAGCAAAGTAAACAACATGTAGACACAATGAAGTGTACAAGCTCTCTCCTACCAAATAACCAGCTAAGCCACCTACCTCTAATCCTCCACAAACACAGATTCACTCGGATAAAAAACATTCTGATGTGGCAGAGATCAAAATGACCACACAGTTAAAAATCAGGCACTTTGTCCAGTTTATCTACCCAACACCTTGCCACTATTAGAACCAAAAGGGGCAGTAATGGAATGGGAATAAAGATCAGCTGTAGGGGAAAAGGTGTTACGAGTTCACATAAGAGTTAATATGAATGTATTTTTCTTCAGGTAATAAGCACTCATAAAAACAGAATCATCCAGGATTACTAACTATTTCCTTGGTTATCACAGAAATCACCATAGCAACACATAAAGCACAGCTAGAAACATTTTTTTGAGAATCACTATCACTGATGTAACAAATCTTGGAGATGAAACCACATCACAGTTTGCTTGACTACATCTATTTATATGATATTTTGTTTTGAAATAAATCTTCTCAGAATTCTCATCAAAGCCAGGACGAAGTGAAGAGGGTGAATTAGAGTTCAGTGTAAAACGCTACAGTAAAACCTGGTTTATGCTTCAGTTTCCAGGTCCCATCATTTCATGGAAAATAGATTATAGTAAGTATAGTAATTACAAAGTAATATATTTGAAATTTCTTAGAAATTACCCCCAGATTTCATTGTTAATTATGTGATAATTAGCAGGTAGCATTTCATAACATATTTGAAGAAATTAGCCATATATTACCCACAAATTTCAGGGTTAATTATGTGATAATTAGCAAGTACTGTTTTCATGGAGTGGGTGGTAATTAACAAGTAACATGTTTGAAATTTTGAAGAAATTACCCACAAATTACCTCCAAACTACCCCCAAATTTCAAATACCATTTTATAACATATTTGAAGTTTCTTAGAAATTACCCACAAATTTCAGAGTTAATTATGTGATAATTAGCAAGTACTGTGTCGATGTAGTTGGTGGTAATTACAAAGCAACATATTTGAAATTTTGCTGAATTTACCCACAAATTACCCCCAGATTTCACGGCAAGTATGTGCTAATTCACATTATTTGAAATAATTATCACACAGTTAACCATGAGATTTGGGAGTAATTTTGTGGTAATTTGTGTAATTTCTAAGAAATTTCACATATATTACTTGATAATTACCACCTATTTACCACAAAACTATGGAAGCTGGAAATCGAAGTGTTGCCATAATGTGCAAAGCACACAGACATTATTCATGTAATGAGGTGTCAGGATGGGCACGGTTTCCCCAGTAGAAGAAATAAATCCTTGAATAAAACGTGACACTCACATTTGTCCCTCGGGAGCATATGTAGAGCCAGTTATAGAGAACTCGTGAAGGGTGCAGCTGGAATCTTCCACCTTGTCTGCAATGAACATCTGGAGGGAAAAAAAGACAAACAGAAACAGAGACAGTACAGTTAGCTAACTGGCCAACACTGCAGAGTATACTGTCACAGTAATGACTACAGTACATGTTTATTGTGAAGTAAAATATTCATTTATTCTCTACAGCCCTGTTGGACCCTTCCTCCTTTTCATCATCAAGTCGAACTCTTTCATTATACATGTGAATATATTTGTAATTTACATGGTAAAATAATATTTGGTGTTCACATGTGGTGGAAAATGTGTATAAAATGATGTGCAGGATATCTAGAAATTGTACATTTTGTGCAGTGGTACAACTATATAATCATGGCATTTTGAGCTGAATATTTCACTCAGTAGGCAATTTAATTTACACCACAGCTTTAATTAAGTGCCAGAACAAACACATGCATGATATTTATATGTATTAACCACAAAATATAGCATCAAAATAACAATGGTTGAAAAGAAAATCTCCTCCAGCTTCCTGTAACTTTTTCTGTGAAGATGTAAACACAGGCTTGTTTCATCTGAAAGGTCAAGGTATGACTGCAGGTCAGAACAAAGCATCAATATCAAATCAATTAAATTTAAAAACCTGTCAAAAACTTTGTGTAGTAGCTTTAAAGTGACTTAAAGTGATACTATGTGATTTTGCACAGTGCTCACTGAGGCCACAAGTAACAATTATGAAATAATGGTAAATGCTAAAATACAATGTGTCAGTAGCCAAAGTAAATAAGAGTCACCAGACCATATGAAATAGTGGATGGAGCTTCCAGATCTGAAAAATGAAGCCGATGTTAAAGTGCCTTAAACCTGCATCCTTTCTAATGGACAGCAGGGGGCGACTCTGGTTTTAAAAAGAGTCTGGCTGTATGTACTCTTATGAGAAAATAACTCGATTCTCATTTGATTTATGACCTCAGTAAACAGTTTCCTAATCACTTTATGGTCTTAATCTCTAGCTTGAAGTCTTCTTCAATACAGCATGATGCTCATTTAGTAAATTATGATCCCATTCAGAGATGATAGAGTTTGCTTTAGGGTGTAGCTACTGTGTCATTCTCAGTGAGTCCGTCCATTGCAGCACACAGGGTTCACAAAACTCTGATCAAACTGTTACACTTGACAGTGTTGATCAAATATGAATCAAAATGATGTTACTACAGAGCCTCTTTCTCTCATTAAATGTTTTCAGAAACAGTGCACTGTTTAGCTGTAATACAAGAAACACTGTGACCAGGCAGCTGCCATTTTGGGTCCGGTTTCCAACAGAGCCTCAACAAACTGGGAACAAACTGCCAAACTATGCAGAGCCGATCAAATATGGATCATTATTCTGTTAATACCTTGCATATTTCTTGCACACTCTCAACAGTACTTGCAAAAGAGACGGTGACCCCCATAATCAGAATCAGAAATACTTCAATGATCAGTGGGGGGAAATTAGTTGGGTTAAATGGATGCAATATATTTTAAGTTAAAAGGGGACAAAACTGAAATCCTATCAGTTGGAGCTAAAACAAAAGGAGAAATGTTTTTTAATCATCTGGAGAAATTGACTCTGAGGTAAATCTAAGTTAACCAGTCTTGGTGTTGTCCTGGACTCGGATCTAAACTTCCAGTCCCACATTAACAAGGTGATGAAAACATCTTTTTTCCACCTTAGAAATATAGCTGATGTATGACCATTTATTAATCAAAAAGATGCAGACTGATTTGTTTCAAGCCGTCTCGACTAATGTAACACACTTTTTACTGGTTTACCAGAAAAAAAAACAAACACCCTTTAGCTCATCCAAAACTCTGCAGCTCGACTGTTAGCCAGAACCAAAAGAGCTCATTTTTAGCTGCTCTGCACTGTCCTGTAGCATTTAGAATTGATTTTAAGGTCCTTCTTCTTACATACAAAGCTCTTAATGGGCAAGGACCAAATTTCTAACTCCCTTGTTCCCTACTTGCCTTCAAGAACACTGCGATCGTCAGCAGCTGGCTTACTGGATGTTTCCAGAAACAGCCAAATAGAAGGTTGGGGTTGCAGCTTTTGTCAGTTACACCCTAAAGCTCTGGAACACCCTACCTCTAAATGTCACAGAAGACAGCTCGCTAAATATTTTAAAAAGAAAGCTAAAAACTTCACTAAACTCTTTAGCCTTTAACAAGCACTGACTTTCCTGATACAGGCCACTTATGCGCTGCTGTACTTCTTTTAAAATGTCGTATTTTCATTGATTTTATGCATTTTATGTACTCTATCGTCAACATTAATTACTGTACTATCTCGATGGGTTTTATTTTCCATCTTGTGTTATGCATTCTATCTTTATCTTTATTTTATCCTACTTTTATCTGGATTATCTGGTGGATTTAGCCATGTGTAGATACATTCTACTCTGTTCTCATCTTATTTTTACATTATTATTATTATTTTACGGTAATTACGGCATTATATTACTGTTTTTATGTTCATTATGCTCATGTCTTTTTTGTGAAGCACATGGTGCGTGTCATTTCTTTGCTGAAAAGTCCTTTGGGCTGCATTTCTTGTATGAAAGGTGATATACAAATAAAATTCATTATTATTATTATCATTATTATTAATATTATTACCAAACTATAATTACAAACTCAAGGCTTCAAAAGAGGAGTACACAAACCAACGTCAGCATGTGTTCACACTAGGAGGAGTCATAATGTCAGTATAGGACTCAGTAATGTCAGTCACACAGAAATATCCATGTAACGTTTGCTAATGTTGTAGAGGACAAGTAAGGCTGTCACAGAAAAAACTCTGAGTGTGTTGAATTTCATATTATTGCTTATTGATTCAGCTTTTCACTTGTAAAAGAAAGAAAGTGTTATTCATTCTTTTAAAGGTTACATAGTCCCTCGGTGAGAGATTAAGCTAAAAATCATGGTTTAAGAGGTTAATCGCCGAATGTTTCATTTTTAATGGGCAGCTCGGAGCTGTGGGTATGTCCTTGAATTGAATGTGCCTGCAGGGGTAATATAACACCTTTGTTGTCACACTATTGCCAACGTGGAATCGTAGTGATGATGTTGGTACATCTTGAGCAGTCAAATTGCCAAAAGTGATTTACTGCCGTGGCGGTATCAGCTTCCAATTCACACATAGCCCCGTGGTGTCAGAACACACTTCAGATAAACAGTGAAGGCTGCATACTGAGTAAATACTAAGAAGCAGGATGCTGCTAACAAAAGACCAGTTTTTCCTCCTGCCTTGCTTCTTGACTTTCTCCAGATAAATAAAGGGTTGTAAAGCATTATGAAAATCCAATAGTGGCTGTAAACAGGAAGCACTGGCTGGAAAAAAGGGTCACTGGAGAGGTGGAGTTCACCGACTGACCCCCGCCGACTTAAGGCCTTTCCACCTACTGACAGTCGCCGCTTTCTGCAATTATTTAGTGTTTCTAAACACACAGGCAACATGGGAGTCGCAGTGCGCGCATGCCTTGGTGTAAAAGCTTCATCAGTCACTCACACTGCCGTGCACGCTCCAGTCAACTGCTGGAAAACAAAGCGTAAGTCAGAGAAAGCAGGAGAAAGAGCCGGAGTCCCAGAGCTGTCCAAGGATTTGCTTTGTTGGCTGCTTTGTTGGCAAATCTTCCTCCAGAAATTCCCCCAGGAAGGGCGGTCCACGATGCTCTGGTAATACTAATATGGATAAAAACATGGAGGGAGTGTAGCGGCTGGTGCTTCATAAGAATGAGACACACCACCATTCACAGTCCAAGGCCTCTCTGTGCAACTAAACACCTTATCTGAAAGACAGTTAGTGTTATTGTGTGACTTTGGTGAATCTGAACCATCCTTTTAAAACATTTACTGTAAGTCATGCAATAACACAAACAAACTAACAGATTGAGGCGGTGGTAGACCAGCAATCCTATGTTCTTCAAGGTAAGGTAAGTTTGGTTGGTTCGGAGAGAGCAATATTTTGCTTATATAAAGGTTTTCTGTCAAAACAGGCTGTCTGATGACAAAGCATAGCAGTGAAAGTATTCTAAATATAGCATACACTTAAACAGTGTAAGTGTACTTTTCTTTAGGTGGCTAAAATATCGCTCTCTACAAACCAACCAAACTCCACTGGCAAAATCAGTAATTTTACCTTGAAGAACATGGGATTGTTGGTCTATCACTGCCTCCATCTGTTAGTTTGATTGTGTTATTGCATGACTTAGGTATTTTAAAAGAATAGTTTGGATTCATGGAAGTCACACAATAACACAATAACACAAACAAACTAACAGCTCAAGGCAGCAGTAGACCAGCAACCTCCTGAGTTCTGAAAGGTAAAATTATTGATTTCGCCTATGGAGTTCGGTTGGTTTGGATAGAGCGCTATTTGGCTTATAAAACATTGTATTTTCCTGTCAGAAAAGGTTCTCTGGAGGCAAAGTAAATCAGTAAAAATATAAATATAGCATATACTTAATTGATATTGATTTTTTAAGTGACTAAAATAGTTTTTGTTGCTGACCCTGTCCACAGCAGTAAATTGCTTTGCTTCCATTCTAGTGCCCCTCTCTGCTTCTCCTCACTGGGCATATGCAGACAGCCATCTACTGTAGCCAATACACTGCTTAGAGATAAGTACCTCATACAACCCCACTTCAAAAAACCCGAACTATCCCTTTAAGTTCAGCAGACATTAATGCGCTTGCGCGCACACACACACACACACACACGCTCAGAGGGAGAACACTCTTATGACCTAGCTTAACTCTGTTTGAGACTTCATTAAATCTGACTGATTGAAGAATTAATGAAGCAGCTATTTGGTTAAACTTGTCTGGATTCCTGTCAGTGTGTGTGCGTGTATGTGTGCGTCTGTGTGTGTGTGTCATTTACCAGCACCCACCAATTTAAAGAGGAACACAAAATCGATGGCAGACCTCAGATGATGTCCCTCTTTCACATGAGCCTAATAGGTACGTTTTAGCCTTTTAATGGAGTAATTATTCCTTAACAATTCTCTGCGGCAACAGGGTTACTACATTTAGTCACTGATGCAGTCAAGTCTGGACAAGATGAAAGTCAGTTATAAATAACTGTCATACTGAATCATGATTATAGCCTCTGTGAGATTATAGCTTTTGTGAGAACATGCAATTTTGCATTTGTAATTTTTGACATCAACAGTGATGACATTTTCCTTCTTTTACTCCAATAAACAGTGCCATACAGAAGCCCTGAGGGCAAGTGAGAGAGAAAAACAAATCTGGTGATCCATGTGGTCTGATCTAACTTGTTATCTCTCCTGTGTTTCTGACTTAAGTACAGGTGAAAAACAGGCTTTGACATGATATAATCTTTCCTTCATTTTTTTACTTTTCAATCTGACAGTTCATGCAGGCCGGTTATTTATTTATTTATTTTTTTTCTTTTTTGACATGATCATTTTTCTTAGTATTTGCTGTTGTAATGCTCATTTCAGAACATTGGGAGATGCACCACTTCCTCATGTTCTAAACTGGGCTGAAAGGATTCATGTTTTCCTCCAGGTGAGTTTATTCTCTCCATGCACTCTAGACACAAGGTACAGGTCATGTCCATGGAGAAATTAAAACTCACCTGGAGGAAAACATTGTTTTAGCGCTACTTAGAACCTTAAGGAAATTGTGCACTGTAGCCTCTTGTGGCCAAAAAGAGTATTACAACAACAATCACTTAGAACCTAGATTCCCTAACTGTACCACTGGTGGTGCACAAGTTACGTCCATCCGGTAGTTACAAGCGTAACTGTGATGGCAGTATAGTATGTGGAAACTTAAAGTTCAGAAACACAGAAATCGTGGTTCCACATGAGAACTATTTTGAAGACGAGGGCAGATCAGGAGGAGAAAATTTCGAGCAGCTGTGTTGAACATGAAGTTCACAATGGTGAACCGAGCACAAGTATTAGCAGCTACTTAAACAGCACCAGTGAGGTGTCCACTACGCCTGCTGGCAGCAAACAGCACAAAGCAGTAAGGTGGTACTAGCAGAGTTCAATATTTTCTGAGGTGGTACACCATGTAGTAAATTTGAGAAACACTGACACACAACTATCACTTTTTACCTGCCAAAACGTTTTTTAAACCTATTTTCACAGATGAAAAAAGTAACTTGGAAAGATGATCTTGGCAAAACTTCATAATCACAGGAGAAAAAGCTATTTAGATCGACCAACTTTTTTTTCTCTCTTGCCTCTCATGGTTTCGAGATTTGAGGTCGTGGTTTTATGGGTCTCATTCACCTGAACAACTGTAACAACTTCTGTGACTGGTGGTTTTGAATTTTAAAAAAATGTGAGCACACAAGGTCATGTTTTTTACTTTCACCATATCAGAGGTGAGTCTAGCTTAAAATTAAAATACTCGCACATTTTTTTTTTAAAATCAAACCCTGTTTTAGATGCAATTTATGGTCTGCATTGTTTTCAGTAAAACTTTTTATATTCTGCAGTACAGTGGTTCTCAAACTCCTTTTCAATAATCGTACCCCCTTTTGAAATCTTTTTCTCTGACCAGTGCAAAACATTTTTGATAGAAAATAAAGCCTATATAAAGAAGTACAATACAGCGCTGTGACGTCAGTGTCAGCTCATTGAGGTAAAACATATTATTCAGATACTGTAAGGTAAGGTAAACTTTATTGTCCCACCAGGTGGGAAATTTGTCTTGGGCTAACCACCCATACTGCAGCCATTAAAATATATAAATAAATAAATAAAACAACATGAGTAGTGGTGGTTCTTTATTGGCTCTTTTCCATATTTTCTGCTGTATTGTGTTTCAACCACAAATCCATTTTCTTGATTTTTATCTGTCACTCAATACTGAAACGGGCTGCCTGCTCACAGTGAACGTGACTGCATTCTTTGCTTTCGTCTTCTATGAGGTTTTATGGCAGTTGACAGTTTTGGCAGTTAACAATTGCACTGAAAATACGGGATATAAAATGTGCTTTGAATGAGCTTACATTTACATTTTTTGACCTTATTATATTATTATTATTTCAGGAATTATGCATGACTGATATTTTTAAAATTAACATTTAAAAAAAATCTCCAGTACTCCAAAGTGTTTTTGAGAAACACTGCTGTATAAGATTTCATTGTTAATGGCGGAGTCCGCCATTATGGGTTCCAACAGTACAGGTCTACGCTATTATTTCCTATGTTTTTGTTCACCAATATTTCATTTCATTCTGGGCCCATATTATATGATCAAGCTCTTCACTCTCTGTTCAACTATTCTACAACAAATCAACAATGACAACTCAGTGACCCTGTAACGTCCATAAAAGCACACGCAGCACACACAGAGCAGGGTCTAAGGAATAAAACAAGGTCGTTCTTTCATCTGTGGTCACTTTTCCCTCACTAACTGATCCGCTGTGGTCTCCAAGGAAACAAGGCCCGGTGTGATCCACGTGACTCTGTGGTAGTGGAACAAGTTTGTGTTCTTCTACTCACTTCCTCTGAGCTTGTGTGGGGATGAATGATGATGAGTAACCCTTTTTATGTGTGCACGTGTGTCTCTTTATGTGTGTGAAGGGAAAAGGAAGTACAGCGTCAGGATCCAGAGGGGAATCCCTGGAAATCCTGCAGATACGGGGATACCCCCGAGGCAAGGGAGACACATGGCGCTATCAGGGCCACTGGCTGGAGAACAGTCCAAGAATAAGCACAGATGGATAAGCCTGGGCAAACATTCGTCAGGCCATTTAAATATTTGACGCACAAATGACATAAAAACGGTCGAAGTGTACACTGAACATGAGGTGTTAAGCAACCATGAACATTATTATCTCCAGGAAACACCATGATGAAAAAAAACTGTGAAGAGGAAGTTTGATTTGTCTTTGCAAGAGCGGGAGTGTGTGTGTGTGTGTGTGTGTGTGCTCCCTTATCTCCCAGCAGAGAGCCGAGAGCAGCAGGCTGGGGAGTAGAGGTGGAGGCACAAGGTCAATATTTACCAGCGTCAGCCTGCCTTGCTCTTTTTCTGTCTGGGAGGGTTTCAGGGTTGTGGTGAGATCACTGCTCTGTGTCCCTCCTGCGAGAGGGAACTCCCTGCTGCTACACTTTAATCACACAGATTCTCCACGTCATCTCAAGGGGGCAAAGGGAGGGAGGGAGTTTACAGAAATACAGGAAATGCACGATCCTCGGATGCAAACTCCATTTTGAAACAGCAAGAAAATGCATGCACAAATACAAAGAAAATCAGATAGAAGTAATATTTTTTCTCCTTGCTTTTTCCTGCAATAAGTCCAAAGTGCTACATGCAGTCTGCAGGAGAATCAGCTTCTGCAGTAACTACAGTCATTAGCATTTGCAGTTATCCTGCAATTGTCATTTGTGGCCACACTGGACACTGCTCAACAAAAAAATCTGTAGGCTCACTTCAAAGAGTGTCTTTCAATTGATTGACAGGTGCCTCAGGCTGTTACATGCAGCCATGCCACTCAGCCTTCCTAAGCTCCCCCAGGCTGCATTTTACTTTTCTTGTCTTTTCTTTTCTTTTCTTTTATTAATAAAAGGTAAACCATGCCAGTTTTTCCCCCAAAACAATGCATAGACTCATGCAAAAATAATCCCTCTCAATCATAACCCACAACCCAACAGAAGTGTGTGGTGGTGCCTGCTTCTGCAGATACCACACCCTCTGCCAGTACCTTATTATTTTATAATTATTTTGCTGTGCTCAGGACACAACCCAAATCTTCAGTATTTGACATCCTAAGAATGAGTCTCAGCAATCAAATATCTTCTATGTGGTGCGCTTACAAACAGCAGCTGACAAATTATACTTATTCTACACAAAGACAGTAAAGTGGAAGCACTGCTGGGTCTTTCTGTTGATCACATACAGTTGCTCTTTGGATAGCTCAGGTACATGGTGTCTTCATGTGAAGGGATCGTTACATGGGTGAAACACGGTCTTAATAAAAAAACAAAAACAAAATACAAACCAATCCAAGGCACAGTTTAGGGTTAGTGCAAATTGGAATGGCTTTATTTCACATGGCACATATATTTAAAATGACCAACACATTGCATCTTGGATTATTTTTTATTAGGACTGTGTTTTAACGATCCATTCCCAAGAAAAATAGAACTATTTATTCCACCTTTAAATTGGTTAGAAAATTATTATCTTCTGTCACTTCCAACATCAACAACACAATGTTTTTGTTGTTGGTGCAGGAGGCACAAACAATTATTTCTATAAATTAGTCTTTGAAGCACGTAAACAAATTATTTTTGGAATTAATTTTCTATGACTTCACATTCTGTCTTAGAACTTTTTTTTTTTCTCTTTTCTACGATGGCTGCTTGTTAAATGATAGCAAATCAAGCTGCTTCCAGCATTGGTGTTCTCTTCCTATTAAAGGCTTTTTGGTTCAACTGCAACTTTGGATCAGGTCTCCAATCAATTCTGACGGGGCCTCCCTTTTTTGAAAAGTTATTTATGGACATTGGGTTGGGGTAGGTTTTTTTGCAGGTCATGGAAAAGTTCTGATGGGTTCAAAGATTTTAGACCCATGAAGACGGGGCTCAACGTTAACATGTTCTTTCATTTGTCCAAAATCTACCTGCTTGAAGTCAACTGTCACCTGCCCTTGTACAAATTGGCTTATTTATTTGCTGTAATCAAATAAAAACAAAGACTAAAGTTAATTGTCACGTGTGACTGCAACATCTATAAAATGTCAGAAAATAGTGAAAAATCACCATCCACCAAATATATTCAGTTGAATATGATAAACTGCCTTGACGTTGGCACTCTGAACTTGTTTCGATTTTGGAGCGTCAAATGAGGACCAGAGGTTTTTTCTGCAGCTGCAGTACATGTTTGGGGAGACTTAAATGGAATTTAAAAAAGGCACTGACGTGAGGAGCGAGTGCTGATGGAGCTGCAGCTTCATCTGAAACCAGGTAAAAGAAAAAAAGGTTGACATGCAGCAGAGAGAAAGAAAGAGAGGGAGAGTGTGTGAATATGGACAGATGTTTCGACTTGATATAAAAACTTTTTGTGATCATGAATTATATCACCATACACTTCTGTGGTGCGTGATTTTTTACTCCAAGTTTGATTTATATACTTTAAAATACTTAATTACTTCATGGAGATTAATCATAACTGCGAGGGAGGAGAAACAATCTGCAGAGAGGAGGGAGGGAGGGGGAGAGTGTGTGTGAAGTGCCGACTTACATAAAAAAACATTTTGATTATAAATCCTGATGTTACTGTACAGTTCTGTGGTTTACACACTGCAGACTAAAATATCTGTCTCAATAACAAACTGACAGATGCTCGTCTCCTCTACAAAACATCTGTCACTGTGCTGCATTATTGTAAATCATGATGAAGAGTCCGGACTCTGTCTCTTCTCTTCATCTCCTCGATGTGTGTCGGTGTGCAGTTTACTGCCTGCTGTGGTCTAAAACATCCTCACTGATGTAAACTGAGTGAAACTGATGTAAATGATCCTGCTGCCTTAATACAAAAACACGAATATCATGCAGTGTTTAGTCATTATATAGATTGATGTAAAAAAAAAAGGTGAACCTTTTTAATAATAAACTATAAAATAATAATAATAATGATAATACTAAAGAAATAAATGGATACATATAAATAGCGACCTTTTCCTAAAATACTGCTGGTTCTATGGTGTTATGTAATTACGTAGTTGGGTCGAGTTATTAGATTTACTAGTCTGACAAGCAGGCAATCGCTATTGTTGAGCCCTGGAAGACCTTTTACTGTACACTTCAAAATGTCTTAAGAAACCTATTGACTTGAAATCTGTAGCTATTGTTTTTATATTTGTCAGCTGTTGCTTTTGCTTTATGTTTGCTTTCTAAATGCATTTCTGTACTGTTTTTAACTATTTATTGTCTTGCTTTTAGCCTTTGTCTTTAATGATCTGCAATTTTTATGTTTTATTTTAATGTATTTCTAAGTTCCTGTAAAGCACCTTGAATTGCCTTGTGTATGAATGGTGCTATACAAATAAAATTGCCTTGCCTTGCCTTGCCTAAAATGCTAACTTTTTTTAACAAACTGTGGTAAATTCTAGAACCTTCTAGATAAATACTTTGTGATGAAAGAATAACTAATAACAAATATCTAGATTCTAATAGTAATAAGTCTCCTTTCAGTAAACAGTAGACTAATGCATGTTTTTCTTTTGGAAATCAGCGAACAGTCTGGTCTGGACTTAACTTTCATGCTGCCCTTCTCATTCTGGCAGGTACCCTGGAGGTCATTAGCTGAGGTGAGAGGTGAGATGGAGGATGTAAGGACAAGAGGTGTTAACTGAGATTATGTGTGCGTATTTGTGTGTGTGTGAGTGTGTGTAGAGCGAGAATAGCTCTTAACGGGAGCCAAGACAAACAGCAGTGCTGGCATTTAATCGGTGCTTGGAGCAAAGACGGCTTGCACATACACACACACACATTAACAGACAAAGAGAAGGGTGAGGCTGTGTGCCACAGAGCGGTTGGTGAATAGTTGAGGATAAGATCTCTCAGTGTTTGTTGTCAATGTAATTATATATAGAGCATTTAGCCTACAGGACAGTTCAGGATATGGATCACCATATTGTGTTTATTCAGGCTCTGTGACATTTTGGAAACCTGTACTGTGTGTGTATGTGTGTGATACTGTAAGACTCCGGGAGCTGCTGGGTCATGCCAGCCTGTGCAACTCCACCAGCAGCTATCTCAAACCTGCCAAACAGAGGTAAACATTACAACACCACAAGGATTTTCCAGCCCTTTTAAAGCCACACTTCCCCGAAATATAAAAAGAATTCCCTCGAATTCACCTCCATGACACCTTTTCAAAGGAAACTCCCAGAGTTATGAAGTGTCAATCAAACAGCAGGATGTGGAAATTAAGTACTTAGGTATTTTGTTTCTGCTCTGAACCAGTTCAGCAGTGTTAAAAGAAAGCAGTAATATGTTAGTCTACAGGCTGAACTGTATGACCAACAGCTTCCTGATTGGCACTTACTCTGCAGACGGACATCTGATTGGTCGTGAGGGTGCCTGTCTTGTCGGAGCAGATAACAGAGGTGCAGCCCAAGGTCTCCACCGAGGGCAGGCTGCGGACGATGGCGTTCTTCTTGGCCATGCGGCGCGTGCCAAGAGCCAGGCAGGTGGTGATGACGGCGGGCAGGCCTTCAGGGATGGCGGCCACAGCCAGGGCCACGGCGATCTTAAAGTAATAGATAGCCCCTCTGACCCAGGAGCCGCCGTGGACGGGGTCCCCGAAGTGACCGATGTTGATGACCCACACGGCCACGCAAATCAGGGAGATGACCTTGGACAGCTGCTGGCCGAACTCGTCCAGCTTCTGCTGCAGCGGCGTCTTCTCTTGTTCCGTAGATGCCATCTGGTTACGGATTTTACCGATCTCTGTGGAAACACCAGTGGCGACGACAACACCTATGGCACGGCCTGCAGCGATGTTTGTGCCCTGAAGTAAAAAAAAAAAAAAGGGAGGAACTGAGTGATGGAAGTGAAGCAGAAAAAATCTGTCAGATTGAATAGTGGGTGACACTTTATTTAAAGAGGTGTTCATTAGACTGTCATAACTATGTCATGACACCTGTCATGAACATTACTGAGTCTTTATAAATGGTTATGACGGTTCTCATTAACTAAGTTAAGCAAATTTCCGTCATTTTTAATGCAAAGTTGACATTGTTTGAGATGTATTTGTTATGACAACTTAAGACGACTAATCAAGCCAATGATGTCTTTGTTATGACCACCTGACATTAACCAAGACAACATAACCTGTCAATGTCTTTCTCATAACAACTTGACAGTATCAGACTTATACAAACTGATTAGCTTTACATTTTAACACTACATTTAACTGTCATATATGCTTGGTTTTGAGACTGGCTGTCATAAGACCATTATAAGTGTGTCTTGGATGTTTTCCTTGACCTCAAGTAAAGTGGTACATTCTGGACATGTCATTACACTGTCTGACTGTTATAAGGCCAGTTTGATGACAGAGTTCAGTACTAAGGTGATTTGGCTTACAGTTACCTGATGGCAGTTTAAAGCAATGTTATAACAGAAATCTAAACAGTTTCTTTATTCTGATAATGTCAAGTTGTCATGACACAGACACTGACAGGTTATGTTGTCTCAGTTAATATCAAGATGTCATGACATTTTTTTGTCTTGGTTAATGTCAAGTTGTCATAACAAAGACATCTCAAACTATGTCAACTTTGCATTAAAAATGACATAATTGAGTGAATGACACTTAATGACAATAGTCATAAACATTCATAAAGACTCTTTCATGTTCATGACAGGTGTCATGACATGGCTATGTCACAACATGATTAAACTGCCATCAGGTAACTGTAAGCCAAGGCACCTTGATACTGAACTCATCAAACTGGCCTTATAACATTTAATGACATCTTTATGACAAGTCCAAATGGAATCACTTTAGTTGAAGTCCAGGAAATTATTCATGACTCTGTTACAAAAGCATTTGACAATGTAATAAAACTTAATGACGTCTTTATGACATGTCCAAAATGTACTACTTTACCTTACAAGTCAAGGAAAATATCCATGACACACTTATAATGGTCTTATGACAGCCAGTGTCAAAACCAACAACATATGACAGTTTAATGTAATGTTAAAACTTAAAGCTAAACAATTTATTTAAGTTTGATAATGTCAGGTTGTCAAAGAAATTGACATGTTATGATGTCTTGGTTAATGTCAGGTGGTCATAACAAAGACATCATTGGCTTGATTAATGACATCTCAAACAATGTCAACTTTGCATTAAAAATGACATAACTGACCGAATGACACCCAACAACAACAGTAATAAACATTCATAAAGACTTCTTCATGTTCATGACAAGTGTCCTGACATGGTTACGATCGTGCAATGACAGTCTTACGTACACTCCCTTGAATAAAGTGTTACATATATTGAAGAAACTGAATTTTTTAAATCTCTCTGAACAAATCGGTTATAAAATCATCTAAAGAACAAAAGAGACGAGAGTTTCCATCAAATTGAGTGATGGATCATAAACAGTAATAACCTCTCTGAAAATATCAGGAACTATTTTCAACTGTCTGAGAAAAATCTGGGTTGTATCATCATCAGTTCCTGATATGAAGGCAGAGGATAAAAACAACTCAGGATGTGCTTACAGAAAACAGCATGTTCTTTTTGTCTTGGTTGACGGCTCTGGGGTCGGGAACAGGGTCAGTGTGTTTGATGACGGACACGGACTCCCCTAAAGAAAAGAACACACAAGACAACAGCACAGCATTAAGATCTGTAAGTGCGACAGGTGACTGTTAAACCAACCACGGGATTTTTTTACCAGTGACGGAGCCAAACAAAGTTACATCACAGCCTAAAGCCTGAGGGGGAAATGAAAGTACCATCATCATCACAGACAATATCACAGAAAGTAAAACTGTAGAATGTTTATAACCCTCGGGCTTCTGAGTTCATGCAATAAAGGTGCAATGGAGCAGAGCCTTGAAGCAGTATTGTTTGGTGTCTGATGAGAGATGAGAAGTACCTGTGAGGATGGACTGGTCCACTCGCAGGGTGGTCGACTTGATCGAGGTCACTCTGATGTCAGCAGGTACCTTGTCTCCAACTAACAAGAAACAAACAACAACAAAATAGCTCAGCTAGTTGGAATTACCAACCATTAATATTAAAATATTAAAAGAAGGCAAGACTATGGTGGTGCTTTGAGCTAAATGCTAACATCAGTATTGTATACTATGATGCTCAGAATGGCAGTGCTAACCTGATGATTAATCAGGTATCATGTTTACCACTGTCAACATCTTGTTTTAGCCTGTTAGCATGCTAATATTCACTAACTAGAAGAGTGCAGATCTCTGTCAGGTGTGTCTGAGGGCATGTGGGTGGGGAACAGAGTTCTGGGCAGGTTGTGTGTCCTATGTGTGTGCATATGCAGTAGCGAAATGAAGGGGACAAAATATTCAGGTTAAATTATCAAGGTGTAACCACAGTAGACATGCTATATAGAGACAAATATTGGACAAATCCATAACACCAAAAGAGAATCTGCCAACATTAACTTGACCACCACATACATCGTGCTTAGCAGAAAAAAGATTTTAAACTGAAGCACTTGTTGATCACTTGTGAGCCCTTGCAGCTGGTTAAGAGGACTGGGGAGTGAAATTAGGACCTGATGATGGTGGATGATGATCCCCTGAGAAGTCAGGTGACCATGAAGGCATTACAATTCCTCTGGGGAACTTGAATACTGTATCTGTAGCAAATTTCACACCACCTCGTCTAATTGTTGAGACATTTCACTCATCAGAAAAGTCAGTGTCTCACAAAACTGATTATGATACATCTGGGAGCCATGCATGTCTATGATATTTTGTGTCAGTCGGTAGATGTCAAGCTATCCTAACAGAACAAGTGAAAACCTGCTGGTGGGACGAGAGGAAAAGTCAGAAGATCACCAGAGTTACTGGAATTTATCCTTTTGAACTGAGAGGCAAAGTCCCTCCCCTTCTGGTGGACCACAATGGGAACTTACTATACATTGGAAAAAATCTGTACTTCAGTTAATAAAGAGACAAATTTGAATTGTGGCATGAAGTACACTGTTTGTCAATTTAAAAGATAATTTTGCAAGTCAAGAAAGTCACAGTTTGTTGTAAAACTGTAGTAAAGACTACAGACCCAAAAGTCGCATAAGCAACGTCATGACTTCCACCCTTCAAAAGCTACTGTTAGCCGCTGAAGCTACAATACCTGTGCGTTTTTGTACTGAGATGTAGTCACACAAGTAACGTGTATAGCTTATTTTTTCTCTTCCTGGCTAATAGAAAGACCAGAAGTCACTGGATAAAACACAGCAGGCAAGATAATATCACAAGGGACAATGATGTTGGTGTTTGTGACATATATTGTGCAAGACAAGAGATACAGATCACTGAACGGTTTCACACAAAACTAAATATATCTTTTAAATGGACAAACATTATATATGTAAATCAATGGTATAATGCAAACAGGATCAAATAATTATTTGTCTCTTGCCATTGACTTCTGTTCATATTTTTTCTGAAATAAGGTCCTTTAGGGCTGAACTATTCTGAAGAAAAATCTGTTTGCCCTGGCACTGCAATTGTGATATGATTTGATATTAGAGGAAAGGATGATTTTTAATTGTCATTTTCATTGAAAACAAAGATGTTTTCTGAAGTCTAGAGAATGATGTGTTGGTCAGGACCCCTCTGCACCACTGCAATATTTAATCTAAAATGGTATTCTGACACACATTTTGGATTTAACCAATC
This sequence comes from Lutjanus argentimaculatus, assembly GCA_034769285.1. Classification (NCBI taxonomy): domain Eukaryota; kingdom Metazoa; phylum Chordata; class Actinopteri; order Lutjaniformes; family Lutjanidae; genus Lutjanus; species Lutjanus argentimaculatus. The sequence goes on along the minus strand of JAWZSL010000004.1, from coordinate 41,158,362 downwards.
CTGTGCATCCTGAGATTTGAAAATTGCAGTAGAACATATTGCGATTTTGATAAAAATTCAATTGATTGTTTAGTCCTACCAGAATGGGAGGGACTTAATCTCTCTACAGGTGCTGAGATATTTCAGTCTGGACTGACTGAGTGACTGACAGATACTAGAAAGCCCCGAGCCAGACTGCTAGCACGGTCAAAAGTGACCAGGAGACCATCATACAGGAGCTGGAGTATGAAGTAAACAGGAGAAGATGAACTTCTGATAAGTTTGTTCTCTTAAGGTTTGGTTTGTGTTGAACCCTTCGGGAGAGCCCACTTGTGCTTGTAAGTGTAGCTGCAGGTGAACACTCAGTTACACCCCATCGAACGTCTGTGTTCAAACAATAAATCTTTGAGCAAAGAAGCATCGGTGAGTTTAGCCCGAGCTGAGCCTCAGGTAAACAACAGCTCGATGCAACCTTGATGGAGTCACGTTGGTGTTATAAAATGATTGATTATTTCCCCTCCCTTTTGTTCTCTCTTCACTGTCTGTTCCTCTGCTGCATCACTTCCTTACATATGTCAGACATAACCTACAGATACATTAAATCTACTACAAAATGCATTTCATCTAATCCACCATTTTTTTTACAGTGTGCTTATTAAGCCTGCATATTAAACTCGTATTTCATAGTCAGAGCATTATAAGTATCTAATGCCCCAAAACAAAATGGTTATTGCTTCCTCTTTGTCAGAGCCTGACAATGAACATTTAATGGAAATATTTTCATAATAGCAGGACAGAGCTAGCTTATGAAAAATGGATTGTTTGATGCAGTCAAAGACGATGATTTGAGAGCAGATGAGTGGGAAATTGCTCCAAACACTCCAGACAGATGTAATATTGTTCACTTGTTTCTTTCCAACGTGACATAAGGAAAAAGACCTGGGGCTGTATTAGAGTAGCTTCCAATCTTAATTTAACATGGGATGTGTCTAAGACAGGATTTTTCCCAATTTGGTAATACAGAAGTAAATCCTAACTAACTTTAGGAATCCTATCATACTTCATCCTGTCTTATCTCGGTAAAAAATCCCAATTACTCAATCCACCATTGCTCATTTTATGTCTGTTACCTCGGAATCAATGCTACTTTTCTCATTTCGCAAGCTAAACAACTTTGTAACCACTGAATTTTTATCATTGAGTCATACTAAAACATACAACAAACAAGCAAATACATAATACGACACTATTTTTAGCTACTGTTGGCTAACACTACTGTTAGCTACTGTTTGTGAAAAATACCATTTGTTACCGTTAGCTAATACTAGTGTTTACTATTAACAAGCACTACTGTTAGCTACTGTCAGAGCCGGCCTGACGTATAAGTGAACTGAGTGCCTGCTTACCAGAGGGCACCCAGCAGACCTTGCAATGAGTTTTTATAAACATGCCTGGCTGACATTATGATATAAACAACACAGCTACAACTAATAAAACTGATAATGGGTGTGTTAGAGTTGCAGTAGTAACAGTCATTAGTATTAATAAATAAATAAATAAATAATAGTCATTAGTATTCATGGCACTGAGGTGGAGGGCCTCCAAATCAATTTCTGCTCAGGGCCCCATGAAGGCTTGGGCGGCCCTGGCAACTGTTAACACTAATGTTGCACTGTTCACAAACACTACTGTTAGCTAGCACTACCATTAGCTACTGGTAACTAACACTATTAACTACTGTTAATGAACACTACTGTTAGCCATACTGTTAGCTCCTGTTAGCTAAAAGTTCCCTTTGCTACTGCTGACAAATACTACTGATAGCTAATGTTAGCTAACACTACTACTACTGTTAATGAACACTACTGTTAGCAATACTGTTAGCTACTATTAGCTAACACTACTATTATATTCTTAATGAAGACTACTGTTCCCAATACTGTTGGCTACTGTTAGCTAACATGGCATTAGCTGCTGTTGATAAATACTATTGATAGTTACTGTTAGCTAACACTACTATTATACAGTTAATGAACACTACTGTTGGCAATACTTATAGCTACTGTTAGCTATTATGCTGTTACTGAACACTACTGTTAGCAATAGTGTTAGCTACTGCTAGCTAACACTACTGTTAGCTAACACCACTATTATACAGTTAATGAACACTACTGTTAGCAACCATTAGCTAACACTACCATTACCAACTGTTAGCTAATATTACCATTAGCTACTGTTATCCTAAAGTTTATTTAAGATTTTTGGAAGTTAGAATGTTTGTGTAATTCATTTTCAGTTAGGACAGGAACATTGACTCAGGGACTGTTCATCTGTTATGGCTTTTTTCATGAATCAGGTCTCAACCCTGATCACCATGGTTACCAAGCAGTTAAGACTCTGAAAGTCTTGAAGTTTCTGTAATACAGGCCCTCATCATTATTCTGTGTAATAAGTGTCTCATTAATGGTGACTCGGAGTCATCAGCCATCAGTGCTTCTCAACATTAATCGCAACAAAAACAAGGACTCCCAGTGAATCTCCTGTGGTTTTTGGACTTGAATAAGATTGGACATCTTGTTGAATTTTTGCTTTTCCTCCCTCACATACTGGGAGACACTTAACAGGAAGTGTGTCTTACGTAGCTTTCTTCACAGAGAAAACTTTTCAAAGTGGTTGTTCACGCTGATAAGTTTCTGAGTCTTCATTTCTTGATCTTTCTCCATTTTTCTCAGAGCTCCATCATCTCTTCTTGACATTCGCTCAATGTTCAGATACTCCAGGGGAATTTTTCACAGCCTATTTCCTGACGGGACAGAGATGGCAAGAGATGAAGAGGCCTCACCGCATGGAGCCGAATAGCCTGCACTTCCATGTCCATATTTCTCTACATTTTTTCTCTGTCTGACACCCATGTGTTGCGCGAGAACAAGAGTGGGAGAGGCGGAGGGGGAGAGAAGTGTGTGATGTGTTTGTGTGGGAGATGGCTGGGGGCTACCAGTTCACTGTAGCAGGACTGGCCGAGGGCAGTAAAGAGAGGCTTTTCAAACGCCTACCCACAGACTCCTGTTCCCCTATCGAACCTCCACTTTCTGCCACGGCCTCCCACAGACAGACACTCTCCATCTGCTACAAGAGAAATTTAAATCCTAATGCAGCCGCGTTGAGTTCACATAAGCAGTCTTTTAAATATCAGAAAGATCAGAAATTTGTCTGACTATTATTCATAGTACTTTGACTATCAAAAAGGAATAAAAAGCCAACCAAACTCAACTGTCGTGACAAGTATCTTCTCCAAATTCTGCTCACAGCCAGTGAAAAGCCATAACTAGGACATGGATGATAAGAAATTAGAGTGGATAAGGATTGCACAACTCTAATTCCAAAAAAGTCAGAACAAAATGCAAGGACTTGCAAATCATTTCTGTCCTGTATGCAATTGAAGACAGCACAAAGACAAGATATTTAATGTTCAAACTAATTAACTTCATTGTTTTTTGTGTATGAACACTCACAACACATTTCAGAAAGCTCAAAAAGTACCTATGTGGAACATTCCACAGGTAAACAGGTTATTGACAGTATCATAATTGGGTATTAAAGTGGCATCCATGGGCTCAGGAACACTTTGGAAAACCGTTGTCAGTAAACACAGTTTGTTGCTGCATCTACAAATGTAAGTTAAGACTCTACCATGCAAAGAGAAAGACATATATCAACAACATCCAGAAACACTGCAGACTCCTCTGGGCCCGAGCTCATCTGAGATGGACTGACGCAAAGGTACATGCAGGTTTTGGTGCAACATATGCTGCCATCCAGACAACATCTTTTCCAGAGACATCCCTGATAATTTCAGTGAGACAATGAAGACACATTGTGCACGTGTTCCAACAGCGTGGCTTCGTAATAAAAGAGTTCAGGTACTAGACTGACCTGCCTGCAGAAAGAATTTCACTTTCAAAACTTCAACAATTAGTGTCCTTAGTTCCCAAACACTGACTGTCTATTTGTCTTTACTGTATCCAATTGAAAAGTTCTTGAAAATCATTGCATTCTCTTTTTATTTAGATTTGACACAATGTTCCAGCTTTTTTGGAATTGGGGTTGTAGTTTTTTTCTCTTCCATCAGTCTAACAACATAAATGAAAATGCTAAATAAAGGTAAGTACGTGTCAAGATGGATGTGTAAGGAACTGCTGCTTGAAGCAAGTTTGGACTGAAGTTAATGTGAAGTGTATGGAAACCAACAGACAGGCTTGAACTTGTGGACATCTGTGTGGACTGACCCTTACCTGGACAAACACCAGTGACGCGTAGACTGGTGCTCATAACAAGGAGATGTGTCCTGAGAAGACACAAATTGTTGTATACTGGTCCTGTGTACAGCTTTTCCTTGAACATGGTAGAGCCATGGTTGGAATTTTGGGGGACCTTAGGCGAGTTCAGCTCCCCTTAAAAGGACATGAGCTCCCCTGAAAGCCTACTTTGAGATATTCAGGGGGAGCCCGAAAAAAACTGTCCATTTTTAAGTAATATTTTATTTTCTGTACAATAAGGTTGCTGGGATAAATAATAATAGTAAAATATGTCAATGTTGTATGTTTATTCTCTTATGACATTCCAAGTTGGTCCTCCTATAGTAAGTTAAAACAAATGTCTCAGTGGGTTCATTTTGATTCACAAACTCTTGGAGTTAGTTTACATTCACAAAGATCAGAAATGATGTTGATACCTGATACCAGGATCTGGAAAAGCCTTGAACACAAGTTTGCTGAACAATGTTTTTGTTTTGTTTTTTGTTTTTGTTTTGTTTTTATCATGCGCTATGTGATTTTCAAAGGGGTGAATATGAGAACCAGAAAAACTTTGCCTGTCCCCCTGCTGATTTTGTGATTAAAAAATATTTTATTTTATTTATTTTTTGCCCCGATTATTTTTTGATATTGAGACAGTAAACTTATGTTGTTGTTAGAGCCTCTATGAAAAGTATAAAATGTTAGTGTTAATACTATCTGTGGTATTAAAAGTAGAAACTTTTCTCCAGTAACCATGTAACTGACTGTGCTGCCAGGCTTCCACGTATGCACGGGCATGTGACATGCAGGAAAACAGGGAAATCAGGGCTCCCCTGAAAGCCACAGGGTAGAGCAATGCTGATCTGCACTCCTTAGACCGTTTTTGTTTTAGGTCTGTGCCTATTCTTGTGCATTATAAAACTTCATTAAAAATTTAAAAAAGCAATAAAAAGTTGATAAAAAATGTGCATAATTGTCAGAATTCATGAATAATCTGAACATGTGATCCAAAGAAATGAGGAGGTCAGCTGGTTTGGCCAGTCGGAGATCTCCTTCCATTTGGTAAAACTGGACTCCAAACAGAATCTGAATGTCGTTGCATAATATCCTGGCAAAGAGGTCTTCATTCACATGCCGGGTAACCGTGACTCGTTACTGGGAAATGTCTCAGTGCAGGTTTCCATCCCTTCAGGTCCTGACTGTATAAACCCTCGAGGAGTTCCTAACAACCTGACCGCTGCAGTCACTCCATTTAAAAAACCCCAGGAAAGTTCCAGTGGAGGCGCAAATCACAACTGTGTCGTAACCGTGGCTGGCATCACCAGCACTGTACCTACATGAAGGCAGGCGGCGGGGCAGCAGCGGTGGAAACTCGAGTAAATATATTTATGTTCTTTTCTCTCCTCAAAGGCGCTTGTGGTCGAAAGTGTCCTTTTCCGAGACCTCCATACAGTTTATTTTACCCCCAAGCATCAAGTTCCCATGGAACAACCAGCGGCTAATCTGAAGTGCAGGAAAGCCCGGGAAATCAGCGCAGGGAAGGAAAATATTTGCTTGTTTTCTTTGTCACCATACCCCGACATGTTTCAGTCAGGAGGGTGTGTGTGAAGATCCCTGACACACATTTTCTCAGTGAGAGGAGTGTGTTTTGCAGCAGCACCTACCTCAGCTGTTTACCCCTGTTTAAAACTGCTTAGCAACAAGATTATGTCAGACACAACCAGGCACTTAATATATGACTGTGGGTATTTTACAAAAATGCAGCAGAGTGCATAACACCGCTTTCATAGCTCCTCTCAAAGTAAACTTTGACAGTAAATGCATTCTGGACTTAAAACAAGTTCAGACCTCCAGCTTCAACTAGTGCTGTATACTATTTAACAACAAGTTAATCAAAAAGAGAGAGTACACACTTATACTAAATTTGTATTGGTGTTGCCAATTTGTTCAACATCCTCCTGGATCAATTTTCTTTACAAAGTTAATGTATCAGAAATAGGGCTGAACAAATTTGAAAAAATATCTAGTTGTGATTAACTATTAAATTACTTAACAACTATTTTGATAATAATAATGATTAATCAGTTTGTATCTTTTTTTAAAGAAAATTCTCCAAATTCTGTGATTTCATCTCCTCAGATGTGAATATTTTTTGGTTTCTTTACTCCTCTCTGATAGTAAACTGAATATTTTTGAGTTGTGAAAAAAACAAGACATTTGAGGACGTCACTGATCAACATTTTCTGACATTTTATGGACCAAACAACTGATGGATTAGTGGAAAAATTATTGCCAGATTGATCACTGGTTGAAAAACAGGTCCAAACATGAAAAAAAGTGCACGGATGTACATCGAGGTATGTGCACACCAAAATTACACACACAGGTGGGAGATTAATTAGCATGGGAATCAATAGCAGCTTCAAAAATACAATTTCTTAATGATGTCGCTGGAATTGTAATTTTGGAACCAGGTTTTGATGCCCATCCCTCCTCCCCCTCCACCCGCCTTCCCCTTCCTGGAAATTCTTTAGCTTAAAGGATTAAAGGCATAAAAGCCAAAAAAAAAAAAAAAAAAAGAAAAGAAAATGTTTTGGGGGTGGGTTTCTTAGCCGATCAAGGGTCTATGGGACAGGGGGTGTCACACAACATGATTTTGGTAACATTTTGAAGTTATCCAGTTATCCAGTTGTTATGTTGTGTCCTAACACTGCCATGTAACACACTCTCCTTCCCAAAGGGTTGATGGTCACCCTGCATCTATTGTTGATGCTTGATCCTATTATCTATTATTCTTGATCTTTTATTTGAACTATTTATCCATTACCTTACATTTAGCTAAGTTTTTAACCATTAATCCATTAGCTCACTTTTAACTAATTATTTCAACCGTGTATCCACTGGTCCACTATTAGCTAACTAAATTTTTTTTCACCATTTATCTGTTAGCTCAATTTTTAGCCAGTGATTCAAACCATTTACCCAGTAGCTCACGTGTAGGTCAGATATCTACCTGCCCTTAGTCAATTTTGACTCACCACTCTACAAATAGTTTTATTTATTAGCAGTTACAAAAGACTAAATTCAAGTGTCATATTTAATCTAGGGCTGCAATAAAAAGTGAAAGTGAAACAAAGTGAAACAGTGAAAAATGTCCATCTCAGTTTTCTGAAGTCCAAGGTGATGTCTTTAAATGTTTCATTTAGTCAGTCTAAAACCCAAAGATATTCAGTTTAATGTGATACTAAATGAAGAAAAGTAGGAAATCTCCTTATTTGAGGGCTGAAAACTGCATTTTCTACCATTTTTGCATGAAAAATTACTTGAGCAATTAATCAGTTATCACAATAGTTTAACTGTTTAATTCTTTTTTAGCGGTCAGGGATATGAGTTGCCAGATTTTACTAGACTGACATTTTACATTTTACTCAACCTGGGCAAGTGGGAAATCCTTATTGTGGCCTGTAAAGCTCCTTGAGGCAAGTTGTGATTTGTGGTATTGAGTTATATAAAATATATACCAACAGAGACAAATTTAACTGTAAAAAATAGCTTTTCCTCACCATCATAGAACTTATGCAATCATTTCAACAATGAAAGAGTCTGGAAATCAGCCAGCCGGCCGGTTTCTAAAGAGCACACCAAAAGAAGAATAAAATAAGACTGAACATAGAAAAGTAGTTGGTGTTGTTACACGGCCCTCTCTTCTCCATAATGGGACACCACCATGGCTCCACCAGCAGCTGCTGACAGGCAGCAATAATATCAAATCCCTTATTCAAACAGCAGATGGTTCATTTGAAGTCATATCTGTCTCTGCTCCACACTGTCATCACAGGTGTCGTTAAAACCTCGACCCCTCGTGAACTCCATCGTCACAGAGATGAGCCGAACAGAGCGCAGAGCGTTGTCATGGTGACACTGTTGGTGTTGACAGAGACGGTGATGGCGGTGGTGGTAGGTGGGGGGGGGGGGGGGTTGACAGAGAGAAGAGTCATTTTCGTGCCTGCTACCTGTGTGGGCTTGCCTGCGTCTGGCTGTGTGCGTACGCATGTGTGATTGAGGACGCCGGCTGTAACAAGCCCAAATTCCAAGGAAGTGCAACCTGTCACACAAACAGCACACACACAGGGTGGATTTCAGATTTTCCCACGCAAATGATGTAAACGAGACTCTGTGGAAAAGGAAGGGGAAACAATTTAGTAAATCTGAGGAGGAGCTGTGTGAGAAGCCCTCAGTTATACTTCCTTGGGTGGATGATTTTCATTTTTGGAACCTTGAAAGAAAACCAAGCTCAAATAGTATTTGGACAGAGGAGCTGCAGTTCAGTTCTGCTTTAGCAGCAGAACATTTTTTCATCTGATGTACCTTCACAGATCCCTCAGAAGAACTCAAGTACCCCTTCATCGACTCCTGCCATGTTCCAAATGTGTTGATGTCAAATTATTTAAATAAAATGGCATTCAACACTGTAAAAGTGAATATTGTTACAATATTCTTTTCTGTGCAGTGGTTTTAGCATCTTTTAGCTAACTAATTTAACCATTTATCCTTCAGCTTACATTTAGCAAATCAACCATTTATCCTTTCACTTACTTTTAGCTAATAGTTTTAACCATTTATCCATTGTCTCACTTCAGCTAATTAATGCTGTTTTAACCATGTATCCATGAGCTCATTTTAGCTAATTAATACTATTTTGACCACTTATCCATGAGCTAATCAGCTTATTTCAAACATTCATCAATGACATTGCTAACTTTTTCAAACATTTATCTATTAGCTCACATTTAGCTAATTATTTTAACTATTTGCAACATTTAGCCATTAATTTTCCAATGACTTAGGTAATAATTTATCCTTTCGCTAATTATTGCAACCATTTATCTGTTCAATTACTTTAAGTTAATTAACCATTTATCAATGATGTTGCTAAACTATTAGCTCCATTTAGCTCATTTCAATATTTATCAGTGACTTAGCTAATATTTCAAAATATATCCTACTACTTTTAGCTAATTAACGCTATTTATAATTTATCTTAGTCACATTTGCTCACTATCAACATTTATCAAAAACTTATGACAATTCAACATTTATAGTTACACTGTTAACTAATCATTTCAGTTTTTAAAACTTTGTGCTGGAACTGAACAGCACCAAGGGTTCACTGTAACCCTCGCAGCGTGGATCTGTCCTCGCCGCGCTGTGATTATGAATGAACGCTGTGATCTCTCACACACACATCCTGAGCTCTCCCTCCTTTCCCACACATCATCGCCCCCAAAGCCGAACCACCAGCCCAAGTGGAGGATTACACCCTGAAAACCGGTCATGTTGACGGTGAAGTGATCTGTGCATGTGCGCGCCCTAACCCGCGCTCGCACATTAACTCTGGCATACACAGATGTTCTGGAACCAGAGTGACAACAAGACTATTTTTAGACGAGGCTGCCCACACATGGGCGAGTTTACAGCAGGGGAATTGTGTGTATGTGCATGTAACGTGGGGGAGTGTGAGTGAGGAGCTGACAAACATCCAGCAGCGTCCAGGTGGTGAGACTGAGAGCATGGAAAGCAAAAGGAAAAGGGGGGAAAGCTGTGGAAAATTAAACTGGGCCTTAAATACAAGGGGTGACCACAGCCACTTACACCGAACCTCACACACACACAAACAGACACAACTGGGTAGCAGCCCTGGCACCTGCACATCCAGAGAAAAGACTCTTATGTAATCCAGTTTGAGATATTCCAACAGTGTTTCCAGACTCATGAATGGGAGGCAGAGGCTGTGTGAGTGTGTGTTTCTGTGCATGTTGGTGGCAGCCGGAGCAAACAGGCAGCGAGGTGACAGCAGGGAGAGTCCTCCGGAGGTAGACCGAGAATAAATTAGTGTCGGTGACTGACAGTAAGAGTTGCGCTGGGTGCAGCCGCAGCTTACCTGCCACCTCCACGATGTCTCCCGGGACGATGTCTCTGGCTTTGATCCTCTGGACAGCCTTGCGGTTCATGCGGTACACCTTCCCCATCTCTGGTTCGTACTCTTTCAGAGCCTCGATGGCGTTCTCAGCATTCCTCTCCTGCGTAGTGAGACGTGGAGGAGGCAAAGTCAAGGGCAATTTTAAAATGTCTTAATAAACTGTCAAATATTATTAATAATTTATTGTTTTACTATAAATTAAGTTTAATCTTGTTTAAAGGTTATTTTGTGTTATGGTAAAAATATGCAAGGCAGACACACTAAAAAGAGAAAGTCACTTTTGAAAATTAAATCCTCTAGAATTTTTTTTAATTACAATGCATGTGGAAATTCTGGTTACATTTATTTCAATAATTTATCCATTACATTTAACTAATAATTTCAACCATACAGACAATAGCTCACTTTTAGCTTTTACTTTTAGCTAAGTGTTTCAACAATTTATCTATTAGCTTACTTTTAGCTAATAATCTATCATTTATCCATAACTTTAAGCTAATTATTTGAAATATTTATCCATTAGCTCACCTTTAACAAATTACTTAAATCATTTTCCATTACTTTTAGCTAAGTTTTTGACTTACTTTAAGCTAAACAACTACACAACTATTCAGCCATTCTTTCTAGTTAATAAGTTAGACCATTTATCCATTATTTTTCACATTACCTGTTTTAACTTCTTAACCATTACTCATAGCTATCTCTTTCAACTGAAATTAAATATATTTTTAAAAATTAAATTGGAATTTCCTTTTTTTCCCCCCAAATTAGATGAACTGCTCTCCAATATTTGTACGTATCTCCTGCCAGCTGCATCAGTACTGTATCCATTTATCCATTAGCTCACTTTCAGCTGATTATTTCAATCATTTATCCATTACTTTAGCTAATTGTTTATCATTTACTTCACTGTTAGCTAATTGTTTCAATGATTTTCCATTACTTTCAACAAATTATCCATTAGCTTGCTTTTAGCTAATTATTTCAAACATTTATATATTACTTTAAGCCAATTATTTCAATCAGTTATCCATTATTTTTAGCTAATTGTTTTAAACCATTTATTACTTTTGAAAATTTAATCCTCTTAAAATTATCAATGTGTATAGAAATCCTGGTAACACTTTGAAGAGTTATCCACGCTTGCATCAAAAATTCAAGCTTCCTCTTCAACACAAATGAACTGAGAGGGCATTTTGCATGAGCTCCCTGGTTTGATTATGTTTTGACTTGACGCACAGACTCACTGTCGACTGCCTCATTCCACTGCAATGTGCTGTTTGGATGTACACATGTTATTAACACATGTTGTCACATGGATAACAAGACACTTTAGATGAATCCATGAATCAACAGCTGGTGGACAGGATAAAATGTTTTGACTTTACTGTCTTCTCAGCCTTTGTAACCATGTGAACACCTTGTGGAAAGAGGCAAGTGTGAGTATACACACTTTACACAGAGAGAGACAGTATGAAGAGCGTTGGTTCTCACCTGCCAGACTCCGATAACAGCGTTGGCGATGAGGATAAGAAGAATAACAACAGGCTCCACGAAGGCGGTGGTTGTCTCCTCTCCCTCCTCAAACAGAGCCAACACCTACATGAACATACAGGACACATAACCTTAAATACTGCAAGTCCCGTGGTAGCTTCATTATTTACATTTTCAGGAATAGCTAAAAAGGAGGAAAAATGCTGGATGTTGTTGCACGAAAGTGTGGAGAAAGAAAACCAAACTTAAATGGTATTTGAACAGAGGAGCCGCAGCTCAGCTCCGGTGTTACATTCAGCAGTGTTTCCCAACATTTTTTGTCTGATTACTTCAACAGCCCTCTGAAATTAACTCAAGTACCCCTTCATCAGCACCACCTGTCACGTTCCAAATGTGTTCACTTGAACTGATATTAAACTGAATGGCATTTCACACTACTGGTTATGTAAGAATCAATATTTTTTCATACAGCTGAACCGTCAGTGGCAGTGTGCATTCACACTACGACTTGGAGCGGTTTTAGCAACTATTTCAACTATTATGTCACTACCTAACTTTGAGCTAATTATCTCAACTATTTAAAAAATGACCTTTGGCTAATAAATTCAACCATGTATCCATTACTTTTACCTGTTTTAACTATGTATCCAGTAACATGTACTTTCAGCTAACTAATTCAACCTCTTATCCATTAGCTTAATTTTAGCCAATCATTTCAACCATTTATCAGTTAGCTTAATTTTAGCTAATTATTTCAACCATTTATCAATTACTTATAGCAAGCCAACTATATAAAATATTTATCCATTAGCTTACTTTTAGCTAACTATTTCAGCCACTACATTTGGCTGATAAAATAAACTATTTATTTATGACTTTAACTTATTATAAGTATTATCCATTAAAGTGTGCTTTTAGCTAAGAAATTCAACCATCAGCTTACTTTTGGCTAATAATTTAAAGCATTTAAAAATAATTTTGACTAAAAAAATTCAACCATTTATTCGTTACTTTAACCTATTTCAACTATGTATCCATTAGCTTATTTTTGGCTAACTATTTCAATCATTTGTCCATTACTTCAACTATATATCAATTAGTTTACTTTTAGCTAATTATTTCAACAATTTAAAAATATTTTTTGGCTAATAAATTTAAGCATTTATTCATTACTTAAATCTATTTCAACCATATATGCATTAGCTTACTTTTGGTTAACCATTTCAATTATTTTTTTTCATTAGCTTAATTTTAGCTAATTATTTAAACCATTTAAAGAATTATTTTTGGCTAATAAATGCAACCATTCATTCATTAGCTTACTTTGAGCTAGCTCAACTATTTCATCTATTTATCTACCAGCTTTACAATACTAATTATTTATCATTTATCTATTATCCTACTTTTAGCTATCTATTACAATTATGTATCCATTAGTTCTAGTTAAAAAGTTAAACCACTTATCCATTTCTGTAACCTATTTTATTTATTTAATCATTACTGTCAGTTATCTGTTTCAATTTAAGCTGTTTCAATACTGTATATATATTTTTTTTAATTAAATCTCTTTTTTCCTTCAAATTAGTAAAACTGCTCTACAGTCTCTCCTGGAAACAGCATAAGTACTGTATTCCCTGAGGTACATGAAGTACCTGTGATTATGAATGGCTGGTCTATAGACTGCCATTCTATAGACCTCTGACCTCCACAGCCAAGAGCAGGTGATAAAGTGAGGCTGAAACCAGGAGAGATCCACTCATGGTTCGCTCTTTTCACAGCCCTAGCACTCAAAACAGAAAGGCTGGAAAAAGGCCAGTCCAGGCCCGTCCCTCTGCAGCAAATACAGCGAGAGGCTGCAAACATTTCAGGCTGAGAGCAGAGTACTGCAGAGCACAGTGAAAACACAAGAAACACTAACATTTCACACACATCCAAAACAAATACTGTACAATTAAATTATGTAGAACTAATTAGCCTTTCTGACTCTGATTGAACTTTTGCAAGTTCATTCAAACTCATTCATAATAATGATCAAACTAAATTACAAGAACTGAAGGGAATAAAATAAATAAATAAATACATTTAATAGAGTCTCTCATATACACACAAAAAAGGTAATGACAAAACTCTTGGGTAGCCTCAAGCAGCAAGGCTATTCCTAAAAATGACAAGGGCAATAAAAACAAATTAAATCCAGCAGGAAATTAGATCATTGGGGAAATAAAATCACTGGGATTACACTGGAAGAACTGGGCTAATTTTAAACCATCTTTCCTATGAAGCCCAGTTTTGCAGGAGTGTGTTTGGACGCACGGTTTAGATCCGGCACGCCAAAGCCCTGGGTCGGTAGGAAAATCACACACAAATGAACATTTACATAAGGATTTGGTGAGATCTGCTTCTTTCTATGGTGCAGTGTCTCACTGTGTACCAGAACATGCAGTCAACAGCTGCAACAGTGGGACAGACATTTGCTTTAAACAAAACTGGTGCTCATTTACCTGCAAACTGAAAGACAGACAAGATTTTGGAATGTTTCACAAAAATGTAATTAATTTCTAGTCAGATATCTCTGCTTTAATGTAATTATGTAAATAATCTTTGACCTTAATTAACATTTTAAGAGCTTAAAGTAATTTAAAATGATCATCATTTGAGTGATGTTGAATCATCTCATTTGGTTTTTGCTGTCCACCTCCAGGACATGAAGCTGATTATATATTCCTCTTTTATTGCGAGTTTCGTAGACTCAAAGCACAGCAAGTCCTCCCTTTATATTTTTATTTCAGCACTGTAAAAAAATTGTTGAAACAACTCAAAATTTCAAGGCAATGTACTTGCAATTGTTTTTTTTTTATTTAAGCCCACCTTGAACTGTTAAGTTTTGAAATAGACTTAAATAAGTTTTGCCAACTTATAATCTTGAGATAGATTGATTTAGGTGCCTGAAAATTAAATAGTTTTAGTTGAATTATGAAACTTTTAACCATCATTCACTTTCACTTCAATGAATTGACTCATTACTTTTTTAAGTACTATTTATTTTTTTGAGGGTTTCTGAAACTCAAAGATTTAAGTTATTCTGACGAAGAAAAGTACATTATCTCAACTGTCCATCAGCCTGTGTTCCTTACTGTCTGCAGGTCATATCTCTGAGGAACATTATACACACTACTATGCTGCTAATATGGCTATTCCCAGAGGCTAACTATGTAATACTGGGTGACAGTTGTGGAACATTGCACCTTGTTTAAAACAACTACATAACGAGAGTAGCTGCTCAGATGCTGTAACTGTTTTCATGTTGCTTTTTGTGGAAGTCTACACTACAGCACGAGCTACTTTGTTTATGTAAATGGGTCTTTCTGTGGTTGGGCATGCAAGGGGGTGGGGTCTAATTTTTGAATCATTGTCGAATAGTGTCCAGTGAATACTGAATAGCATTTTGGTGTGAAATGCCCATACCTAGTTGCAATATCCGTAAATATCGATATCAAGGTATTTAGTGAAAAATATGGTGATTTTTTTAGATTAGTTTAGTCGCACAGACTACTAATGATTTTGGCACTTCTCTGATGGCAGCTGAATACTAATGGATTCTGTACAAAGTGTCAGAGATGGCACTTATTCAATACCAGCTGTTATAATAGGTCCAGAGATCATAGCAGAAAAAGCTCCCCGCTGGAACACTGAACTGACTTTATTTAGGTTTCATTATTTTATCCATGGCAGGTATAGAAACTAAAACTGCTACACAACAAAAGCAGCAGAGAGACAGAAGGTGAGATGAAATGGATCTACTTTTCCATGAAATTATAAAAGAGTATATATTCTGAGCAGAGTGCACGCCACAGCAGCAGCAGCAGCCCGAGCCTGGTCGATAGCTCATCATTCCACATCATTTGGGACGGTAAATCTCCCTCCTGACTGAGTCGAGATTGGAGGGCAACAATGGCAGTCCTCTCAGTGAGGATGATTCAAAAGACACACAATCAGCACACATTCAGAGAGCCATCTGAATACCTAACTCCTACTTTCACTCTGAATAGGAGCTCAAATGGAGAGAGGAAAGTCTGGAGGAAATTTAACCGCTCGCATTTGGCGATCTGAGGCAAAATTAAGCTCAGATTCAACACTGGGTGCTGAAATCAAAGCTTCATCGCCAAAATAAACGTCCTCTTACAGCTTTAAACGTTGCACTCCTCACACCCCACATGCATAACTGAACGCTGAGACACATGCCGACAGATGGCCCATTATATCTGAACGTCTCCAGAGTTTTGGAACATCACACCGCACTGAGCAAAAAATGGAAAAACACATTTTATTCATATCAAAATTCATCAGAAAATAACACACTCTTAAGGTCACCTATTGAAACGGCACTGTAAACACAGCAGGCCTGAAACCAATCAATCAATTCAAGTGTCACTTGACTTTTCAAGTCCCTTCCTGTACTCTCCTGACCTCCCCACCCCGACGTTAGCTCAACTTCACGCAGTGACGTGGAAACCCAAATAAAAGATCAGGCCGCTCTCTTCCTTCAGCTCAAAGGGAGGAAGTGCGCTGATTGTTTCAGGTGGCTCGTGTGGCTTTCTGTGAGGCTCTGCTCTATTAAACCCCTGCCTATTAGCCTGTAGTGTGTGCAAAATACAAAAATTATGAAAGGAAATAATAAAATGCTCTGATAAACTGAGGTACAGCTCAGGCTGTAGATCACTGAATTGTTTATGGATTAAACTCCCATTTTTGTGCTGTAAATTTGCTGTCACAAAAATATTAGAAAATAGACTGACATGCCCTGTTTAGTCTGATAATAAGCTCCATTCTCATGTCATGCAAAGAAGGCAGGTGAGTCTAATCATCTCAGTTTGAATAAATTCAAAATATCAGCCAAATGAGTCCCAGGCGAAGGTTGAACTTTCACTCCAGTCAAAGCTGAGCTACTGTGGCTACTCCCTGATTATACAGAGGCCACACAAAACACTGAGCAAACACAAAAGTTTTTTGTTGCTTCAAGTGTGGTTGTATGAGCTACTGTACCTCCCCACAGTCAGTGTATTACCTACAATAGATGGGAGTCTGCAGGCCTGCAGTTCAGGAGAAGCAACAGGAGCACCAGAGTAGGAAGCTAAGCAATGCTGTGGACAGGGTCAGCAGGAACATGGATTTTCCTGTAGTTCCAGGATGTTGCTGGTCTACCACTGCCCCAATCAGTTATTTTCTTTGTGTTATTGCGTGACTTCAGTGAACAGAAACAAACTAACAGATCATGCCAGTGGTAGGCTGGCAACTTCCATATTCTAAAAAATGCCAAATTTGCCAAAAGAGTCTGGTGGCCTTGGGAAGAGCAATATTTGGTTTATAAAAGGCTGTCTGATGGTAAGGTTAAGTCCTGAAAATATTCTAAATATAGTGTACACTTGAAACACCTCAAAAAAACTAAAATAATATAACAAAAAATACGGTACTTTTATTAAAATATTTTCACTGATTTACCTTGCCATCAGATAGTCTTTTCTGATGGGAACCTGCATAAGTTAAATTTCGCTCTCTCCTAGCCAACCAGAGTCCACTGGCAAAATCAGTAATTTTACCTCACAGAACACCAGAGTTGCTGGTCTATCGCTGCCTCAATCTATTCATTTGTCTGTATTATTGTGTGTCTTCAGTGTTTTAGGGCAGACTAAAACACCGAAGACACTACCCTACCCTAGATTCACTCAAGTCTCAAAATAACACAAACAGATTAACAGATCAAGGCAACAGCAACTCCTGTGTTCTGTGAGGGTAAAAAGACTGTTTTTGCCAAAGGAGTCTGGTAGAGTGAGAGAGCAATATTTGGCTAATATGACAGGAAAAGGCTATCTGATGGCAAGGTAAAGCGGTGAAAATATTCTAAACATGAAATACGTTTTGCTGCTGACTCTGTCCACAGCAGTACATTGCTTAGCTTCCTACACTGGTACTCCTGCTGCTTCTCTAACCTGGGGGCACACCGACCACCATCTACTGTAGGTGATACAGATTATGGATTAGTACCTCATACAGCCTCAGTTAGGAAATTTTGAACTATCCCTTTAAAAGGTTATAGAGGGCGAAAATAATCAACAGACGAGCTCTGCAAATGATTGTGATTAAGACAAGCTGCTGTGGAGTATAATATATTTGTGATGTTGAGTCAGATCAGGTCACAGGGAAGCTCACTTCAGAAACCACTCCAGGCAGCGATGACATTGTAAAGCATTAGGGTCTGTGCGGCAGTGGAACAGGGGCCATGTTCCACTATAAACAACCTTTTTAAAGTAAGGAAAGGCTGATTTACATGAGGAAAAGTGAGCCCACACTGCAAAGTCCTGCAGTTACAGCCCACGCCTGCTCTAAGAGCCTCTCAGCAACACGACAACAGTTCGAGAAGATATGTTGTGTCATATACATTTTTAGAGCAATTTTCCTACTTTCAGAAATAGCAACAGCCATTCCATCCCCGAGACACCGGGGACGTGCTGTAATAGATGGAAAAAAGTCATTATGCAGGCAGGATTCCCCCGCTCCACCCCTCTCCGAC
The DNA here is from genome assembly GCA_034769285.1 of Lutjanus argentimaculatus. NCBI lineage: Eukaryota > Metazoa > Chordata > Actinopteri > Lutjaniformes > Lutjanidae > Lutjanus > Lutjanus argentimaculatus. The sequence continues at coordinate 41,140,046 of JAWZSL010000004.1, read as the reverse complement.
CTTCACCACCCTCGGACTGCAACCAGGGTCACAGTTTGAGACGCTGCAGCAGAGCAGAGGTTTGATTGATAGTTTTGTTTCCAGTTGGGCAGAAATGCTCTGCCTGTTTCCCTCACTGAAATCATATCAACACTGGATGGAAAAGCCTGTAATACACGTTTCCACATGAAAAGGGACCACGAACTGGGCTGAGCAGAGTTCTAACAGGGGAATAAAACTGCCTAAAGCTAATGGAGTGGTCAATTAGGTGCCTCTGTCTAATTTGGCTTTCAAATTACCCATCGGGGTATACGTGAGAATCAAGGACAAAGGCCACTGGCATGTTAAAGGGATACCTATAGTGCATAATGACACTATATTTAGAATATTTTTACCACTTTATCTTGCCATCAGATAGCCTTTTACAACAAGAAACCATTATAAGCCAAACACTGCTCTCTCCAACCCAACCAGACTCCATAGGCAGAATCAGTCATTTTACCTCACAGGACACAGGAGTTGCTGTACTGCTGCTGCCTCAGTCTCTTAGTTTGCTTATGTTATTGTGTAATTTCAGTGTTATGAAAGGTTTGTTTGCATTCATCGAAGTCGCACAATAACGCACATAAACTAACCAATTAAGGCAGCAGTACACAAGCAACTCACATGTTCTGCGAGGCAAAATTACTGATTTTGCCAGTGGACTTTGGTTGAACGAGGGAGAGCGATCTTCTGGTTGCCCAGGGAAATTAAGTTATGGCTTGTGAAAAACTTTTAATTTTGCAAAATGATTGCAAATATAAATATTTTTTTTTCTTTAGGCAGTGATGATGGTATAAGCAGGATAATGTCCTTCAAGGTGTGCATAATCAGGAATTATTACATGGCTTGTTATTGGTCAATTACAGCATTCTAAGGTTTGTTATTTCTGTATAACAGACCATTACCATGAAGAACAGACTGTTGCCATGGACACAGTTCTGATCAGACCCCGGAGGAGCCTTAAAATCAATTTCTAAATTAATATAATCAATTTAAAATGAATATTTTGTGTCAATTATTGTTTTTTTGTTAAGTAACAATGTAATGAGGTAAGTACAGTGAGCAGGACCTCGATGCAAAGTAGAGGGGCCTTGGATCACGCTGTTGGGGTTTATTTTGCACTAATGACCTGCTTTCTGTAGAATATCTTTTAATTAATGGACTCCTGCTTTCTGTACAATATCTTCTAATTAATGGACTCCATCTCGTCCATTAATTCCAGATAATGGAAACTTCATCAGTCATTATCCCTTACATAGCGTACACTTAAACTGACATTGATTCTTTTTTTAGGGGGCTAAAACATGTTGTTGCTGAGCCTGTCCATAGCAGTACATTGCTTGGCTTCTGTGCTGGCAGCCCCATCAGCTTCTCCAAACTGGGGGCATGTCAGCTGCTATCTACTGTGGGGAATACACTGATGATGGATAACCCCACTTCATATAATCCGAACTATCCCTTTAATTAGCTGGGCTGTACTTACAAAGGAGACACAGGCAGCTAGCAGCAGGATCCTGACCAGGAGGTCTTCAAACTGCTCCACCACCAGCTCCCACAGGGACTTCCCTGTAATAGACAAACATGCGTCACACTCCTTTCTGCATCACACTCAGATTCATGTCTGAGGACTCAAAGTGTGGCTTTATGGGATATAAATGATCTGTGAGACGTACTGACATTAGATTGATAGCACTGATAAGCAGCTGTAAAGAAAGACAATCCCTGTGTTTACAGAGGAGTATGTCTGTGTGTCCATGGGAGGAAAGCTGCAGCAGTGTACACTCCCAAAGTTTAGCCCTGGGTCTACACGGGAGAAAAGATCCTGGCTCGAGACTCTTAATCAGGTAGTAAAGGGAGGAGGACCACAGCTCTCTGGAAAAATCAATATTTACCTTCTTCAGCTGGGAGCTCTGTGGATGTCACACCACGGCGGTTGTAAAGGAATCGAATCGGCGGGGCCAGAGAGAGTGGAGGGGGAGGGGGGAGAGGGGGGAGGAGAAAGACAAAGAGCAGTTAATACATTTTGATTAACTCAGGCTGACTTTAAGATGCACAGACACGTACAAATGGCTCTGCAGGATCGCTCTGCTCGGTTATGATAATACGCTCAGTGCAAGACGGTTTCAAGCTGAGGATTATTATGATCTGCTGTTGTATTGTTACTGACTTAAATAACCAATCAGAGGCTGGAAATGCTATTGAGACAAATGAGCCTTTAACGATTCTCGACTCTGGATGTTTTTAATTCCACTTTTAGTATCTTCGGTGTAGCTTCAGGCCAACGGTATCAACTCGGCTGCATAATGACCCTCTCAAACACTGTCAGCACTGGTTCTGTCAGAACAAACTGCTTCAAAACACCTCACCGAGGCCTTTGATACCAGTCTGACTGCTGATGTTCTGCTCTTGTAAAGGTTAGCTGAAGTCACTGATAGTCTGTCAGCTCACAAATGCTTTCAGATCACCTGTAAGATGGGACTCCAGAAGTGGACGGAGTGCAGCCTCACATGAGGAATATCTGAATATCTCAGCTGGGTCGGATCATATTTCTTTGAAGTACAAATTCTATTTTCCTATGCATGCTCAACCTTAATCTTGTAAGCTTTTATAGATCATTGATTCATCTGCCAATTATTTTCTAATCGTTTTCTCTCTAAAATGTCAGAAACTAGTTTAAAAAATGTCCATCACATATTCCCAAAGGCCATATTGGCACATTCAGATAGCAAGGGAAAATTCACCACTTTTCATGTTAATGTCAACACATTGGCATGGTCTACCCTTACCAGAATGCATTGTGCGTGAGCTATAGCTATTACTTTGTTGGTCAAAACATTGTGTTAGGTGACATATTCTAGCACAACCCAATCTATCCAGATGTAGAGACTAAATATCCAAGCTGAAACAGCCTGTAGTTTTTCCTTAACACCAACCAATGACATCACTGGATGCAGGAAGAACAAGAGATTTTACAGCAGGAGAACACAACTTTGTCACCATCAACACTGACTGGGCAGCCACATGAAAAGTGACAAATTTTCCCTTGAAAAAAAAAAAAGCGCTATCTGATTCTGAACAGATTTTGCAGCTCTTGTGTTGCCTTTATTATTTTGTTGGAAACTGTGACTCAAAAAGTGTGTTCTTGAAGTGACACATACAGAAAATGCCTGCAACAAACGGTAAAGTAAATCTGAAAAGATTGGTAGATCAGGCGATTAGCTGATAAATCAGAATCAGATTCAAGTTTGATAATGAATCATTTTATCCAGCAAAGAAAGAAAAAAATTCACTAGTTTCAACTTCTCAAGTGAGAGTCTGCAGATAGTTTGTTTTAGTAAAAACTGAATGTCTGTTAGTTTCAATTTTTTGTCACACAAAACCAGCTCTGAGATGGTCACTTCATCACATACGTCACTTTGTATTGCTAATGTGTGAACAGATCATAATGTAACTTTAAAAAAGAGACATTTCCCGACTCTTTCAAACACAGCCTGTGGACTGATATCTATGCAGACTCCAGAGTGACTTGCCTCTCCTCAGCTCCTCTACAGCACCATGAGGGTGCAGGGATGTTGTTGGGGTACCATTTTTTACAAGTACAGTGCCGATACCCCAACCTTGGGTACCTAACAATACCAACCTGATACCGTCTTCTTTCTTCTCTTAAACAATTATGTTGTTAATATTCCATTTGTATGGATGCACTTTGCTTAACCCAGCCATCTAAAAACCTCATGCTCAAGCTGTGAAACTAACACATTACCCCCATGAAGGAACAAATACACAGCTCACAACATGACTCAGACATGCTTTTTTCTTTGTTGAAGCTAAAATAACTCCACACTAGGGCTGAATGATTTTGAAGAAATATCTAATTGTAATTATTTAGACTGATATTACAACTGCGATATTATTTGAGATAGAAGACATCGTTCTCATTTTCATTAAAAAACACATTAAAACGATGATGGTGTGTTATGTTTTTCAGGGATCTGCACTAAACAAAGATGTTTTTTGAAGTCTAAATGATGTGTTGGCCAGGACACCTGCAGCACCACAATATTTCATTTAAGATGGTATTTTGACACACATTTCATCTTTACGAAATATTTGAAAATGACAGCAGACCATATTGCGATTTTGCTAAAATTTCAATTAATTGTTCAGCCCTACTCCGCACATTCAACAACTCAAGTTACATTTTAGCTACATTTTTAGCATCCCATCACCAACAGTGTCAAGCTTTACCTAACGCTAGTCTGTTAATGTTAAATGACAACAAATAACTGGCAACACAACACAAGCATAACTTCAGCCTCATCTGTCAACATGATTGCAGTTAATCATGTTCAGTCTGGTGCCTGATGTCACGTCACTGTTTTGTCTGATGCCGAGTGGTGTGCGCACAATTAAACATAATCGCAATAAAATCACCACTGGCAAAGTCCAATATCCAAACTGCAAATCACAATTTTTTGAAAAAGGAAAAATCTATGAGAAAACAGCACCACATTTGTTTGGTTCAGACCCCAACAAATATCATTAAATCTTTTTTACAGTTATCGCATGTGGCAATTTCAGTCAAATAATCGCAATATGACTTTTTTAACAAATCATGCAGCCCTAGTGAGCACACATGCTAGTATGAGCAACAGGATGCTGACAGCAGTCATTAATAACAAGAATTTTCTGAAAATCCCACATGATACCTTTAATTGAAGAATAGCTGAAAGATCAAACAATGAAAATAATCAATAGTTGGAGTCCTGTCTGAAAGGACTTTCAGAATAAAGCTAGCCTTTGTCAGCTTGTCCAGGCAACACTTTTTCTTTGATCAGAATTGTGGTGATGTCATTGACATTCATGCTGCAGCTTCAGTCTCTAAACTGTTGGACTTTTTCTCAGCGATCAATGCATTATAACCCCCCCTTTTTTTTGCATCAGTATGTGGGTAATCTCCCACAAAAACAGATCCAAGAATCAAAACACACTGCTGTTTTCTTTCGCATCATCTTGTCATTTTTCATCTGTCACTTCAAAAGAAAAGCTGCATCTTTTTGGCATTTGGAGACAGGCTGAGCATCTCATCCAGTCTGATTTGATTACCAGAACACAACACCCACCACACATATGAGTCACTGGTGTGAGTAGAAAACACATCAGTCAGATTCTAAAAACATTCCCAATTGACAAGTACTGTTGATCAGTGTCGCCACAATGAGACACAGGCGTGCTTAGTCACTGCGTTTGTCAGGTCCTCATCAAGACCAACGCAAAGCCGCAGCCAGACAGGTCCAATGTAACAAACCACATCCATCACATCTGAAAAACTCAATGAGTAATGATAGCATTCATCTGATCGGCAAATTTTCTGCTCGATTTTCTGCATCTGTCTGCCATCAAAGTACTGGTTTTGTCAGGATTCCTCTCTGGAAAAGTGGCTTTCCTCATTCGAGCAGTGGAAACCTCGTGTTGCTCCGCATGTTTTGACCACACCGTGCTACACGAGTATCAAACGTGACCCTGTGGAGAGAGAGGCTGGAAAGAGGAAGGGCCATGACGCGAGCCCGCAGCCTCCTTCCAAAAACAAAAACCCTGCAGCCACTCCGCTTTACACATGCCACTGGCGGAAAGAGAAATTATTTCACTTCAGGTCTTCTGGAATCATTCCCCCGCCTTTAAATGTGTTTTTCTGTGGTCAGAAGAGAGCAATTCTGCCTAATGAGATTTTAAAAAGTTATTGGATAACTTTTTACCTTTCTTAATTTGGTTTGTAATAAAACCAGGGGAAGCGAAACGAGTCGTTGCAGTGCAAACAAGCTGTTGAAGAACACTGAAGTTTTTAAAGGTATAAGTCGGCTTATTTGAAGTGGGGTTGTATAAGGTACTTACCCTTTGTCAGTACGCCCCCGTTTGGAGAAGGAGCACAAGTTCTAGCACGGAAGCTAAGCAATGTACTGCTGTGGACAGGGTCAGCAACAAAAGGTATTTTAGCCACTTAAAGGGACAGTATAAATACATATTTTTCCTTTTGGCCTGTCAGTGCTGTTTATCCATCTAGACAGTTTTAGTGTGAGTTGATATCAGCCTTAGAGATGTCTGCCTTCTCTCTAATATAATGGGACTAAATGGGACTTGGCTTGTAATATAAAAGTATTTCCAGTAGATTCTACTGCAGTAAGAAAGTAGTTCCTATATTAAACTGCTCACAACAAGGTCTGTGGATTATCTTGAATAACTGGGTTATGATTTCTGGAAACAGACACTGCTGTCTAATTTTTCAAATGTATTTTTTGGTGTTTTGAGCATCACAGGACTAGTGCCAATTAGTTCCATTATACTGGAGAGAAGGCGGACATCTCTACAGCAGGTACTTCCAAAACTACAGTATAGGTGGATAAACAGCACTACAGGCTGAGGAAAAATATGGATTTTTGATTTAGGGGTGAACTGTCCATTTAAAAAAGCTCCACCCAAAAATATTATATCAGTTTAAGTGTATGATATATATTGAGTATTTTCACTGCTTTACCTTGCCGTCAGGCAGGCTTTTACGACAGAACGCTGCCATCATATAAGCCAAATTATCACCATCTAAAAAACAACCAAACTCCAGAGGCAAAATTAGAAATTTTACCTTACAGAACACCGGAGATGCTTGTCTACCACTGCCTTGATCTGATATTTTGTTTGTGTTATTGTGTGACTTCGGTGTTTTAAAAGGGTAGTTTGGATTCACTGAAGCTGCACAATAACAAAAACAAACCAAAAAAATGAGGCAGCTGTAGACCAGCAACTTCTTCTGCAGTTCTGCAGAGTAAAATTACTGGTTTTGCCTATGGAGTTTTCTTTGTTTGGAGAGGTGTGTGATTTTTGGCCTATATTACAGCAGTTTCCTGTCAGAAAAGCCTGTCTGACTGTCGGACAGTAAAGTATAGCGTACATGTTAACTGATATTTATTTATTTTTATTTTTTTAGGTGGTGGCTACAATACCTTTTGTTGCCAACCCCATCCACTGAGGTACATTGCTCAGCTTCTGTGCTGGTGTCCTCTCAGCTTCTCCAAAGTGGGTGCATGCCGACAGACATACTGTGGTTAATGCACTACCAAGAAGTAGCTCTTACAACCCCATGTCAAATAATCCGCACATAGATTTGGTCATACCTCCAGTCAAACCTGCACATGATCTACTGAATATTATTAGATGTTGATAATCTGTTAGAAAACAACCTTTCTAGGACTGACCCTGGTGCTTCATGAATGACCATCCTCAGCCTATGTAATAATAGCTGATGAGTCAGTGTGAATAGCTTTTCAAACTTGCTGTCTGGAGGGTTTTCAGAGTTCAGGTTGGACACGGTTGAACTCACGGGGGACTTTTGGCTGCACTCTGCCTGCAGCAGCAGAAATGTGGAGAAGTGGGTTCTGCTGTTTTCCATGCTCCACCAGTCTGACATAAGCCTGTTTCCCCATTACTGTGCCTCCCTGGTTGTATAATGTTTTTATGGCAGACAGGCTGGCTGCGACTCCAGAGCTGGAGACAAAGATGGACTGACTGAAAGGACAAGACAGACGAAAGGGGAAAGAGAGAGAGGCAGAGGGAGGGAGGGAAAGGGCTGGAGGTGTTGAGCGGGGTTCCCCGGCTTCCCTCTGCCAAGGATTCCCTCACAGTCATCTGGGCCGTGTCAACCCGAGGCTTGCCCAGGCACATTCCTGAATACTGACTTCACCTCTCCCTCCGTGTCCCCACAGCACCTCCCTCCTCCCCCCGCCGCCGCCTCCTCCCTCCCGGCCCAGACAATGAATAAAAGAGCTTGTTTACGCGCAGCAGAAAAAGCGAGCAGCGCTGAGCAGAGGGGAGACACTTCCTGGAGACAGTTGCCAACAACAGCAGGGAGCTGGTTTCTGTGTCCAGAGACGGAGTGTCAGGAAGAAAAGCAGGAAACTGGCCATCTATCTATCTGCACTGCAACCCATCTGCTGATAGAGGAGCTTTCACTGTGAGCTCCTCTTTCTACACTGTAAAAAAAATCATATAGGAATTTGGTGAAATCAACTTATCTGTTCTCATTAATTTAATGTAAATAAACAAGTTTTATTTCAAGTTAATTACAGTTAAAATTTCTAGTATTTGTTCTAAGAACTTAAACATGAGTTCTCCCCACTTTAAGTCTTCTGACTTGAAATGATGAGTTGAATGAATGTGCTGAGTTCAACCAACTCATTAAATTAAGTTTTTTATAGTTTGAAGAAAACACATGATGAAGACTTGCTGTGTGTCTCTAATGCAGTTTTAACACAATATATATAAATTCTGCTGCGAGAGGTCTCCTACATTAACAAAAACAAACAAAAAACATAGTTTGATGACATTGTGAAACAGCGTGGGATCATGGGAGTTGTTGTCTTCACTTTTAAACAATTGCTATATCTGATAATATCTGCATGACTCAAAATCATATTCATGGGTGAGATACTATGAAAGTTTTATTCATATCACATTTGCACTGACTTCCTTCCTCATTCTCTGACGTATCACGTTTTCCTAGAAGTTACAGTAACTAACAACTAGCTAGCAACAGCTAGCAGGAAACGCACCCTTACCTTAAATAAATTATGTATTTACGTATACTTGTATCCTAAACTTAAACCTAAATCTATTTGTTTAATTACATCCTATGAAATAATGTAGTTAGTTATTTTTAAAATTTTATTCTTATTTTTATTGTTATTATATCCTTATCATATATTTTCTGATGTTGCCGTCGTTACATAGAGATTAGCTAGCTAGTTAGCTAGCATTTTGATAACATTAGCTAACAGATGTAACTAGCTAGCTTAACAATTGATGTCAATTTGCTGGCTATTTGACTAGCATTTTGCTAAAATTAGCTAACTCAGGATGTGACTGTATATGTAGTTTTTACAGGTCCCCCAGCAACATTTTAAAGCATCTTCAAAATGTGGTTTTCTTTTCAACACAGACGAGCCAAGCACGTAGCATGTCTCCGTGCAGGAAACAGGAAAAGTTGACCAAGGTTCCAGGCAGGACTGAGGATGGGTCAGTTATGAAAACACCGTGAACAGTGATGAAGATTAGTATTGAATTGGTTAATAAAAAGTTGAATGTAATAAATATTTGTTAATGTGACAGAAGAGTTGTTGGTTCAACTTACAACTGTACTGTACAACTTATCAAGTTTATTTGTCTGTTTTTAATCATTCCAAAATTTCCTCAACTTTTCTTTTTAAATTCAATTTAAAATGTCATGGCAGCCTGGACACTAACTTCTTAAGTTAAAACAAAGACTTTATTTTTACAGTGTAGTCTGACAGAGTCCATTAATAGTGCAGATTATTGGGACCCCCATTAAACATCACATCTGAGTGTGGTTAAGCAGTGTTAACAAGCTAGAGTTCAGGCCCTCTTGTGTAAACTACAAACATGAGAAAGTTTTCAGTAGTTACCATGGCGACCTGGCTCATGAAGGCTCCTTGAAAACAAGCGTTTCACGAGATAATGTGCCAGTGTCTGTCAAAATTTACCAAGAATAACTGTTATGCAATCAGCGGGGCCTTGATGCAGCACGCTCTGACTGCAGGCATCAAAAACCCCACACATTGTGATGTGAACAACTAGCCTCCGCAGGCTGCTAATGCACAGTTAGCATGTAGGCAAGCAGACACACCTCCAAATAATAAACAGCCAGCTGGTAAAGTGTGAGCAGAGGCAGAGTGGGTGCATGGAGGTACAGCAGCAAGTGTGCTGCTTCAGTACACTGTAGAAAATCACACAGAAATTTGGTACAATCAACTAATATTTTGTCATTAACTTAAAGTAAATATACAAGATGTATTTATTCAAGTTCATTAAATGTTAAATTTCTAGACTTTATTTTCAGAGCACTTCAGAACTCATCAAAATTAATTCTTCTAACTTAAAGTCTTTTGATGTATAATGATGAGTTTAATAAATTTACTGTAGAGTTTAATCAACTCATTAAATTAAAGAAACATGATCAGTATATTAGCAGATTTCCCAGCAAGCATTATTTGAGAATCAAATTTCTCCTGAGAACCTTCTTTTTATAGTTTTAAGACAGTGTTTGACTTGAGTAAATATAAAAGGAAATTAAATTTGTAATGTTTGTCAGTGTGACTGAAGAGTTGTTGTTTCAACTTTACATCTTAAAGGGAAAGTTCACCCAAAAAGAAAGATTCAGTCATTATCTACTCACCCTCATGCCGGTTGAGGGTTGGTTTAGTTTTTTAGTCCACAAAACACTGCATCTCCCAAACAATGGAAGTAAATGGTGACCAGATTTCAAATGTAAAAAACAAGTGGAAAAAAAAAACATAATGCCTCCATACTGCTTGTCTGGCATAATCTAAGTCTTCTATAGCTCCGACATACCATTTGCACACTATCACACCACACACACCCAGTTTAGACAGTGTGCATGTGCACATAAACATGGCTCCAAGCTAAGGATCTACAGTGAAGATTCAGACTAAAACATGGTGTAAATAACATTTTTTTAGTCAACTTGGCATGTTGGGGCTTTAGGAGACTTGGATTACACCAGACAAGCAGTATGGAGGCTTTTTATGTTTTTATTCTGTTGTTTTTTTAACATTTGGAAACTGGTCACCATTCACTTCCACTGTTTGGGAGATTCTGCAACACTGTTTTCCTGTGAAACTCCAGCAGTGTTTTGTGGACTAAAAAACTAACCCCGACCTTCAATAAGCATGAGCGTGAGTAGATAATGACTGAATTTTCATTTTTGGGTGAACTATCCCTTTAAGCTGCTTGAACACATTTTCTCAAGTACAACGGAATAAGTAAATAAAAAAATTTGATGTTTGTTAATGTGACTGAGGAGTTGTTGGTTAGCTTATAACTCTTTTCTCATGTACAACTTCATTAATACCAAGTTTGTTTGACTGGAGACGTTTATTTGTTTTGAATTATTACAAAATTACAACTTGTTTTTTCAAATTCACACAACTTAAAATCTTAAGGCAGCCCGAACACTAACTTTTGTTAAAAGTTAAAACAAATTTTATTTTTACAGTGTAAGAGGTTCCAGCTCCAGGATGCCACTCTATCCACTCACCATGAGAATGTAAAACAGGCCTATAAATACCATGATGAGGTGAGCCCTAATGACATACTCCACTATAGCTTCCTATATCTGCTCACTCTGCTAATGTATTCTCCCACCGGAAGAGGTCTGAATGCATTAACCATATCAAATGTGAATTCTAAATGTTCCCCGTTCTCCTCCCTAACCTTGTTATCTGTGCTACACAGAAGGCATCGCAGGTTATTGCAGAGGAGACGTCCGCAGTCTGACAAAGTCAATGTTTCCTTCATTTACATAAATGTCAATGGAGGGCTTCCCTCCTCTGAGGGAGTCATAGGCAGCCATGTTAAGTGGGTGAGCAGCTGCTATCTTTGGGAGCCCCAGCAACCTTTGGACAGCCACCCTGAGGATCAGATGTGGAGCAGAGGAGGAGGTGGTTCCAACTAATCACTCCTCAGCAGCACAGTGAAGCAAGGACATGAAGACCTGACAGGCAGCTGCTCTTCAGTCACTGTGGGCCCAGTAACAACCTCTCATGTACTGGATTACAGCTCAAAGACAAGAATGAGAGTTCACAGCCATGCTAGCATTTGATATTTAGCATGTTCATTAGCTTAGTTTAGTGTGTTAGCATGCTAACATTTGCTAATCAGTGGTGGAAAGAGTACCGAATATCATAACTAAAATATTACTCAATTACAAGTAAAGGTAAAGGTGTTAGAAAACTACTTAAGTAAAAGTACAAAGTATCCTTGTCAAAAACTACTCAGAGTATTAGTTACTTTTTAATGGTTGACATTTAATGAATAAACAACAGCAGCAACCGAACTCCTGCACGGTTCACGCTCACCGCTGCAAACTAGGCTGTAAATTTTGTGCTTCTTCCTTAACAATCAATCAATCAGTTAATCATCAATAATTTATTAAATACAAAATCTCATTTTCATTTTTTTTGTCAATCTAATTTTTTTTATTCAACAAAATAGGCACAGTTACCACAATTTCCAGACTATTGATTAAAAATTGATTAATGCACTTTTAATTGATAAAATGTCTAATGGCAATCAATTAGTGGATAACTGTTAACATCTTTACTCCAAACCTGTGCCTGCTGCAGTGTTTTGGAAGGGGTTTCATCCGTATCTCCTGGTTTTCATTGGTCTGTTTGTGATCAGATCACCTTATTGGCTACAAAAAAGCAAATGAAAGGTTTGAATATTGATCCAAGTTGTACTCATTACTCAATTATGATTTTAGAAGTAACTAAGTAGATTACATCTTGTAATGCATATTCAATTACCAGTAAAAGTACAGACCTGAACATCTACTCGTAAAAGAACAAGTACCCAAAGGAACTACTTAATTACAGTAATTTGAGTATTTGGAATTAGTTTCTTCCACCCCTGCTAATTAGAGGGTAATTAATACTCTCAGTAGTTTCAGTAGAACCCACCCAGGGGGGTTCTAGCATTAATATTTTTATATTCCTATCTATAACACATTCAGGGGGTTTTATAGAGAACCTTTTCATATTCCATGGGTTTTATCTAAAACCCACCCTGAATGTTGTACCAAGAACCTTTTTATATTCCAAGAGTTTTATCTAGAACCCACCCACAGGGTTCTAGCACGAACATTTTTATATTCCAAGTGCTCTATCTATAACACACTCTTCTACAGACAATCTTTTTACATTCTGAGGGTATTTATCTTGAACACACTCAAGGAGTTCTACAGATAACCTTTTTATATTCCAGGGGTTTGATCTAGAACCCACCCAGAGGGTTCTAGCATTAAAATTTTTATATTCCAAGTGTTCTATCTATAGCTCACTCAGGGGGTTCTACCGGAAACAACTTTATACTCCAAGGGTTCAATCAATCACATTCAGGGGTTCTACAGAAAACCACTTTATATTCCTATAAGGTTTTTATCACTTTCTATCTGGAACTTGTTTTAAACCACAGTAGATTTTCTCCATTCACTGCTACAGATTGAGCTCGGAGCTGCAGTAACATTTTCCCGACTAACATTTGGCAAATGTTTAAAAGCTGCTGACACGTCCAGACTCCGGGGCTGAAATGAGTTGGACTTTAGTTTAGTGCTGAACACTGTGGACAAAGAAAAGAAATAATGGTTTCATTTCATTGAGAGGGTAGAAGAGACACCGGTGGAGAGGAATGATGGTGTGTTTGATCAACTGATCAACCAGTAATTCTCTCCACGCTGCCGGGACTCAGAGAGGAAACACCATCTCCTGTCAGAGCTGCACACATCACCTCTTTTGTGACGCCGTCGAGTCAGAAAAGCAGAATTAGTTTCAAAGCGGAGATTTTATCTTTTCAAGCCAATTAAGACAGAAAATGACATGAGATTCAGCTCAATGGCTGCTGCGGCCGCCTATTGGCCGGAGCGTTTCTGACGTCATCGAGCTGTGGTCAGGGAAAAAGAGACTGGATTTTTCCTCAGGATGTTGAACAGGATGGCACAGGCTGAAATTACACTGCAGCATCACTCCCATATTCATCCTGTTAGAGTGTCTAAGACGTCCACATCAACAGAAACACATACCTTACACAACAGCCGCTTCTTAAGAACTTCATCTTTGAAATCTACACCTTCACTTCAGTCTGATTAGCAAATTTTATTTTCCACAAAGAGATAATCTGAACCACGACAGAGTGAAACTGATGATGGTGATCAAATACAAGACGTCTGTGTTTATCCATCTACCTCATACATGTGCACACACACACTCTGACAAACAAAGATCATAAACAGAACCATAAAGGGTTCTTTGAGCCGGCCCCATAGGAGAACCCTGGGTTTCCACACAGAACCCTCTCTGAGGGTTCCATCCAAAACCTTTCCACCTTCTAAGAGTGCTAGCAAGAACACAATCAGGGGGTTCTACAAAGAAGGGTTTCATCTAAAACCCACCCAGAGGGTTCTAGCATGAACATTTTTATATTCCAAGTGTTCTATCTATAGCACACTCAGGGGGTTCTACAGAGAACATTTTCATATTCCAAGAGTGTTCTATCTGGAACACACTCAGGGAGTGTTCTATCCATAGCACACTCAGGGGGTTCTACAGAGAACTTTTACATATTCCAAGGGTATTCCAAGGTTGTTTATCTAGAACACACTCATGGAGTTCCACAAATAACATTTTTATATTCCAAGGGTTTTATCTAGAACCCAACCAGGAGGTTATAACGAGAACTTTTCTATATTCCAAGGTTTTATCTAGAGCCCACCCAAGAGGTTCTACCAAGAACCTTTTTATATTCAAAGGGTGTCACATTCATGGGTTCTACAGTGAACCATTTTATATTCCAAGGCTTTTATCTAGACCCCACACAGGGGTTCTATCTAGAACCCTTATATTTTATCGGTAGAAAAGAAGCCTTGACAGAAGAGTTCTTCCAAAAAAGTTCTTTGAATGAAAGGGGTTCTTACTAGAACCCTTAGCCTTATAAAGATCCCCTGACAAACCCTTTCTGCCAAAAAGGGTTCTTCAGAAGCAAATCGTTCTGGGCAGAACCTCAGGTCTTCAGGAAGAACTCTTTTGGAACCCTGATTTCTAGGAGAGTTTCCTGCTTGTTGCACATTGGATTGAGGTTTAAAGAAACACTCCCAGCACTCCCAGTATGATGAGTTCTACTGGTGAGTTCCAGAGGAAAAGGAAAAGGGCCTGTCAGCCGAGCAGGACATGCGTGAGGTGATTAGCGCGGAGCCGGTATCTCGTCAGGGCTCGGAGCTTCCTCTTTAAGGTCACAGCTGTGCGGAGAACCATTTTTTTAACATCCCAACAGGCCAGCGAGGAGGATGGCACCCGGCCACCCAGTAGCCAATTGGAGAAGCAGAATGCTGCGAAAAATAGTCCGCAATCCCCTGAACGGCAGACTGAAATATCTGTGTTACCACCATGCTATTTATAGGCTTTATTCTAGGTTTAGAAACCAGAACGACACTTCTGTCCAATCAAATGCCTGGTACACTGCAACTTTACTGATCTGAGCCCTGCAGCGGTGGAGGACGGTCAAAAACTAGTGAGAAAATTCCAACTCTGGAATTATTTTTGAAACAGTTAAAAAGTAACACACCCACTAACACTGTATGTTCTGTACAAGGCACTGTGAAATATGGTGTGACTTTAAAAACCTACACTTTTAGCATCCACATCATGGACTAAATTCCTCTCTGAGGTGCCAAAATGATATTAAAGGATAAGTCTGGTGATGTTCTATATCAGTGTTTCCTAAACCTTTTTTCTGGGGAACTACTTTTTAAAAATGACAAACCATCATGACCCAATTTACAGCACGTATGTCCATGCACTCCACCCGTTTTCACATGTTTGGACCTATTTTTGAACTAGTGATCAATCTGGCTACTAATTGATTAGCTGTTGACCAAAGTCCAAGATGATGTCTTCAAATGTCTTGTTTTGTCCACAACTCAAAGATGTTCATTAATCTTAAATTTGCAGAATTTCTTCCATAGTCTTTTATTTATTTGGAGACCCAAATAAAAGCCCCTGTGGCCCACCTGTGGGTCACAACCCAGTGTTTGGGAATGACTGTTCTCTATTATATCATATGATATGTGTATTGCTTGTGTATCAAAAGCCTGATATTGTGTATTCCTCTGTGCTATAGAACTCCACTGTTCTCCAAAAACTATTAAAAACACACAAGCGAGCCACGCTGTTGCACTGACTGACATTATTATTATTATTATTATTACTATAATGAGTCTGGGCACAGTTTCTTTTAAGTCAATACCACATATACAGTCTAAAAAACCATAATGCTCACTAGTGCACCAAATCCGCAGCAGAAAACAGTCCCCAATAAATGAATCATTTACTCCAGTTTGCTAAACATTTGCTAAAAACCACAGTGCCCAGCTGCTTATTGAAAATTATTAACTGTTAAACAATGAGAGTATATATGGATATATTTATGACCTCCTTTTGAAGCTTTATATCTTCAGTAGGAACAAAAGGGAAGTTGGAAAGTATTGATGTGTCTTGTGGTCTATTTATGGTATATGTTGACAATAACAAAAATAAGAGAATATGGCAGCTTTATCTTTAAAATCCTAATTAAAAGTTTGATAAATTGAACTTTTCCATGTTGACTTGATTTATGGAATTAAGTTTCAAGTTTCAAGTTTCAAGACGTTTATTTGTCCCCATGGGGCAATTGGTTGTGCCACAGTAGCAATAAGAACAACAACAACACACAACAAACAACGATAATAACAAGAGTAAGACACAAGATAAAAAAAGTTACTCTGCGATTTGATCATAAATTCTCTGCGAGGTTGTGTTTTTTAATCAGACAGTCATTATTTTAGTGACGACTTCATTTTCACACCTTAAGGGAGCAACATGTAGCAACTGCACATGCAAAAAGGAGTACTGCACTTCAAATAGTGAGTTGGAACCATAGACTGTGTATCAAACAGGTTGGAATCCTATTTCATATGAGATCTATGGTTGAAGCAAGTTGTTTTCCTCAGTTCCTCCCCAGATATGAGAAAGCTCTGCAGGCTGCAGGAACACCGCAGGAGCGCAAGATGAGAACGTCGTAAACTGACAAGAACAAGCTACAAAGAGTCCTCCAATATAAGTTGATCAGCTGTTTATAACTGTCAGTTGTCTGTCAGTGTAAAGCTAATCCTGTTATCCTGAAAACAAAAGCCCGCTGCTCTGAAAATACTCACTCTGGAGTTGGAGTTCAGGGTCTCCCTGTCTCACTGCTGCCAAACTCCATTAACATTTTGCTCAATTTAACCGTAATAAACATCTACTCCTTCTACAAGATTACTGATGTTTTCTTATGACTCATAAACAGACACTTACTCATTTGGTGAACATTCAGCATTAATTAGAACTTTAATTAATGTAAACGGGCAAACTAAAACTTATTCCAGCCCGGAATAGAAATTTGAAAAGGGGACATCACCGCTGGAGTGTTGTTGTCAAAGTATTTCAAATGATTATGTTTCCTTCATTTCTGATGACACATCCTTCGATAATTTAAATATATTACAGATTTCTCCTTTAAATTTATTTGAACATTTTAATTGTGTCTTGGCACAATCTCAAAACATGGGGCGGAACTGCTCAAAACTTATCTTCAGTCATCAGTATTATGGAGGCGTCGTTAAAATGTGTTGCATAAAAACACACTCTCTGTCTTGTGTTCTGCAGAGTCTATGCAATAACCTCCTGCACATTTACATAAATACAAATGAGTGTGGAGAAGACAGTGACAGTCACTGCAATAAGACCAACAACTGACACAAAGTCTTGTACAGTCTGAAGTCTTTGTCCTGTTGCAACACTTGTACAACCACTTCAACCACTGCAAGACTTCAAATGAACAGAATATGTTGGTTGAGCAACTAAACAACATAACAATGTGTCATGATGAGCAATGAGTGAACAGATGAATGCTGCATGCTGAGGCTGGGAGACTGCTGGGTGATCTGGGACAGTGTGTAGTATGAGCTTATGAATGTGGTAATTGAATATGGTGCTGATGACAAATTGACACGTTAACAGTAACCAGGGTTTAATGTTCATGTTGAATGTTGAACTGTGGTTAGTTTAGTCAGAAATCTACTGACCCACAGTCAATTTCTACTTGCCCCTGTTCACTTTTATTTATTAGCAGTTATCAAATAAGAACTAAGACTAAAGTTAAATGTCATGTTTAATCTGAGGCTGCAACATTTATTAAATGTCAGAAGATGGTGAAAAATATCCATCCCATTTTTTTAAGTCCAAGATGTCTTTAAATGTCTCATTTTGTCAGTTTAGAACCCAAAGATATTCAGTTTAATATGATAATAAATGAGGAAAAGCAGGGAATCTTCATACTTATGAGGCTGAAAACAGCACTTTCTGATATTTCTGCATTAAAAATTACTTTAGCGATTAACTGATTATTAAAATAGTTGAATTCTTTTTCACTGGTTGGGCATATGAGTTCACACAGATTCAGTGGACCTACATGGTATTTTATTGGCACTGGACTGTAAAGCCTCCTGAGGCACATTGTGATTTGTGACACTGGGTTATATAACATATACTGTATATCAACAGAGACAAACTGTTAAAAATGTCTTTTCCTCACCATCATAGAATTTATGCAATCACTTCAACAATGAAAGAGTCTGGAAAACAGCCAGCTGGCTGGTTGCTTAAAAAGCACACTAAAAGGAAAACTTTTTTTTTTTTACTACTTGCTCAGTCAGGCAAGTGAGTTGCCAGACTTAGTTGCCTGACATGGCATTTTACTTGCCCCCGGCAAGCAGACAGTCCTTACTGTTCACGCCTGCTAACCACATTGTTAGTATGGTTTACGGTGAAACCAGTAATCGCTTCGTATACAGTTTCAGAAACAGCTGAAACATGAGTCATTAGTTTGAAAACATTACGAAGTAACTAAAGCTGTGATTATTAATCCATTATTAAATCACCGACTATTTATAATCAATTAATCGGATTATGTAATTTTTTAAGAAAATGTCAAAATTCTCGTTTCTTGTTTCCAGCTGCTTAAATGTGAATATTTACATCATCTTGGAGCACTGATCAACGTTTTTCAACATTTTCTGTCATTTAGTCAGATTAATCACCTTTGAAAATAATTAGCTACAACACCTTTCTGAAAATCTGGCAGCCCTACTTGACCTATATTGAAACTTTGTCAACACCTTCACATGATTTGATAAAAAAAATTACCTAAACATTTCAAACACCATTATACCTCTTACTTAATGTTGTATTTATTTATCTTTATTTTATTTTACATCATTATTAAATTTATTTATTTATTTTTTGACTACTACTTTGTCGACTACCTTCTCCTTTTAAGTAGGTTTGTGTGTTTGTGTTCTGTATGTCATGTTAAATTGGAAATTGGAAGTAAATATTCATAAAAATAAAAAAAAAACCTGTTAGTTGCAGCCCTATTACTAATTTTATTGTGAAAGCTGTAACCATTTGAATGGTGTTGAAAACAAATGAAAAAATTTGGATTTAAAACTACAATGAAAAAAATATATACATACACTTTAATACATTTTTTGCTCAAGAAATCACTATGAAATAATAATATAATACGAAGACAATAAGAAAAGAAAATAACTGCTGTGTCTCTTCATGTTATTTTGTGTTTGGACACAGTGGAGTCTTCTTTGTTGCTTGTTTTTGAACACATGACTTTTCTTGTATTTACTTATTTGTCAAGACACTAATGAGGAGCACAAGTTAACTTTACATGCAGCTTATTATCCTGCACAAACAGCTTTTAGATGACCTCGTGTTCACTTCATGGTGTGCTCCGCAGACACAGCCGAAACACAAACACTTCAGAGTACACATCTCCTGAGCGGGCCGGGCCATGTTGTTAGCAGAGCGGCCGGGCAGCAGACGGCGGCGATGTTGCGTTAGAGGCCGGTGACTCAACGGCATCTAAGCATGAGGGCAACGATGGTGAGTGACAGCTGCAGAGGTGGGAGGGAGGAAGGCAACACAAGTGACAAGCTCCAACAGGATCACAGCTCCTTTGAAGGCAGCTGGGCAGGCACACACAGAGCCCACTGAAGAGAGAAGTGACTCAACACCCCAAGGACTTTAAATTACTTCTCTACAACTTTAACTCTCCTTTCTCAGCCCACACAACTGCAACACTGTTACCACAATTTAACTCTCAACTGGACACTTCTCACAACAAGTGAGAGTTAAGTGGAAGCCGCTGATTGAAGGAGTGTTCTGCTGTGTGAAGGAGGAGGAGGAGGAGGAGGAGCAGGAAGCAGCAGAACATCTCTCGTATTTCAAACGCAAGAGCGAGTATGTCAGGTGGCTTTTATGTCAAGTTGCAGAACAGGAAGAGAAACAACAGTGAGTGAGGAAGCTGTAATCATTATTCGTGGCACAAACCAGAGTGAGGAAAGTTCAGAAAGGCTGCATAATTTACCCGGGATGGTTTTACCTGCTACTCACAAGCATTAACGTCAGACACTCCTGGGATTGCATCAGTGACCTTTTAGGTGTCAGAGTTATTGCATTTACACTTATGGAAGACAGGCTCACATGTCCAATAATCAAATCAATAAAATCATTAAATCGCCTTAATGTCAGAGACGTCAGTGAGGTGGAGCTGGTGTCCAGAGCGCTCACAGGTTTGTCTTGTCCAGTCCATGTTGGACAGATCATCTATGAAAGTGCTTCATTAAATCTAAGATGAGTCTAATCAGAGTTTAGTAAAACTAAGTTTAAAATGAGTCAATCTGTGTTTAAAATTAAGCTTAGAGTAGAATAAATCCAAGTATAGTGATGTGATCCAAATTAAACAGTTTAATAATGCAGAGATGCTTGCTTAACCAAATCCACACAAATAAATAAATAAATAAATAAAGCTATAATGTTTGCTAGCTAGAAAAAAGTAAGTAAAAAATTACATCATTTACTGGTTGTGAAAGAAATAAAAGAGTTGTTAAAATAAAAAAGTTATGTTGTTTGCTAGCTTCCTAAAAAAGAAAAAAGTAGCACAGCGGTCATTACATCCATTAAAATCACAGGATAAAAACACAATAAAGTCAGAAGGCTTATTTCACTGTGGTCTTCTGGTATAACACACAGCACATCACAAAACAACAAAAAACAACAACAAGACAGCAAGTGAAGGAAATACAATCAACATATAGCAGCTAGCTACCTAAAAGTTTTTAAAAAGTGAAACTGTTTGGTAGTTAGCTGAAAAAGAAAAAAGGTAAATGGTGTGCTAGCTAGCTAAAAAGCTAGTTAGCCTACTTAGCCTACGCAGAGAATGACTTTCCTCAATACATCATAATAAAAGTTTTAAAAGTTTTAAAAGTGAAACCAGTTTACACTGAATCACAGTTTGAATTGAAGTTGAAAGTTTTGGGGCCACAGAGTTCGATTTAATGTAGAGTTTAATAAAAACAAAACTGAGGTTTAAATTGGATTGAGGTATGGGTGGGCAGCATAAACGGTATATGGTAGAAACAATATGAATTTGGCCAGTGGTAGAGATTTTGACTATACCGGCCTACTGCGATATAAATAAGTAATCAGGTTAGCAGGAAGAAATTGTAATGTTTGTTTTTTACCAGGGCTGTCAAAGTTAACGCAAATTCTTTTTAACTCCACTGTTTTTTTAACGCGCGTTAAGGCACGTTCTGTTATATTGGCCTGATCAATAGTTTGAATCAGCAGCTGGTAATGAATCAGCTCACAGCTGCGAAGATGCGAGCTTCTGTCACAACAATGACAATGTAAACAGGCTTGTCTGTTTAAGTGACTGGTTCAGCGCAAAGAAACAGAATAAGAGGAGGGAGACGAGCGAGTGCTGATCGAGCTGCAGCTCCACATGAAACCAGGTAAAAGTTAAAATAAGTCTGATCCACAGCAGAGAGAGAGAGAGTGGAGAGGAGAGAGAGAGAGAGAGAGAGAGAGAGGAGAGAGTTAGAGAGAGAGAGAGAGAGAGAGAGAGAGAGAGAGAGAAAATATGGACAGATGTGTTGACACGTCTGTGGTACGTGACTTTTTTTCTCCAAGTCTGATTTATGTACTTTTAAATACTTAATTATTTCATGCCGATCAATCACAACAGCGAGGGAGGAGAGACGAGCTGCAGAGAGGAGGGAGGAGGAGCGTGTGCGTGAAGCACTGACCGATATAAAAACTTTACTGATGATGAATCCTGATGTTACTGTACAGTTCTGTGGTTTAAACACTACAGATTAAAATATCGGTCTTTCTATGTCCAAACTGACAGACGCTCATCTCCTCCACAAAACATTTGTGACTGCGCTGCATTATTGTAGGTCATGATGAAGAGTCCAGACTCTTGTCTGTGTGTGTCTGTGTGCAGTTTGCTGTCTGTTGTGGTCTAAAACATCCTCACTGATGTAAACTGTCAGAGTGACACTGATGTAAATGATCCTGCTGCATTAATACAAAAACATGAATATCGCGCATTGTTTCATCATTATATAGACTGAGCTGAATAAAGGTGACAATATTTTATTAAAGAAATAAACTATTATTAACAATAATAATACTAAATAAATAAATAAATGCATATAAATAGTAACTTTTCCTAAAATACTGCTGGTCCTGTGGTGTTGAAATTTTAAATCTGAAACCTGCAGTTCCATAGAAACTTCACCTGACTTCTCTGTTTAAGTTTTTAGTGCGTTTTGGCCTTAATATTAAATAGAGCAGGTCAATATGCTCATCTGTGCCTGATAGACTTGGGTTGTCATGTTATTATTTGAGCTTTTTTATATACAGAAGAAAAGAATATATCACAATATATATCATTACCGCATATGCTTCAAATTATACCACAACATAAATGTTAGGTCATATCGCCCAGCCCTAAACTGAGGTATAAACTGAATCTAGTTTAAAAGTTTAGTCTAACATTAATCATAGTTAAAGCATTAATTAATTGCTGGTGGAAGCAGCCACAGTGTGTAACATTGCACAGTGTATCATTATGATGTCATGACGTGCACTGAGAGGCTGTTTAACCTGAATGTGTTGCGCAATTGTTCTCTCCTGGAGGGAGTGTCCACAGACACAAGCAAGACTGATTCAGAAGGCTCTCAAGCAGAAAGAATGATTTATTTAACACACTCTGATTAATAATGCCACTCTGATGAAACAAGGGATTCAAATTCAAAAGTATGAAGAAGTTCAACTTTGACTGTGTCAGTAATTTGTAGGACTATAAAGCACAAAATCAATTAAATGTTAAAAAAAGGAGGAATCAATAAATGAACAGCTCCTATGACACTCCTTCAATTGTGCATCAGCAGCTGCTTTGAACAAATTGCTCTGTAGGTCCACCTCGGCAACTAAAAAGTTGATTGCTCATGAGGACAATATGCCCTTTTACTGACACTTTGTAAAACTGAACGCACTGCACCTTTGAAATCCGGGTCGTCTGAGTGCACAGGACACAATCATCAAGCACCGCAAGCTGTAACAGCACAAACATTCTTGGTGCACCCACACACAGAGTGTGTGTGTGTGAGTGTGAGTGTGTGTGTGTGTGTGTGTAAGAGGCCTGTGACTTCCTCAACTACATCAGAACCAACTATTTCACAATGAAAGTGATAAACTGTCTTGTAAATGGAGCTGCTTGTCGTTCTCAACAGTAAAACAGCTTCATTTCCTCAGTGTATGTGTGTGTGTGTTGTGTTGTGTGTGTGTGTTGTTGTGTGTGTGTGTTGAAAAATAAAGGGCTGCCCGTGGACCATAAGTGAAAGGTGTGAATAAAAGGTCAGCCCGCCGCCTCCGTTCTGCAGCACACACTTCTTTGTAGAAACGACTGTCCAGATGTGCCGGCTACACTCATTTACAAAAGGGATCAGAAACTGTGACGCTGCTTGCTGGGCTTTTACTGACACAGCACATGAAAGTGCCGACATACGGCCAGAAAGACAAGACTCCTCTCACCTGCCTTCACTTTCAGAGCTCCACTGAAGGCAACACGTGAGGAGCTTTCATTGAACTATAAGCAAGAATCTAAATAAGTTGTATCTCTTCCTAATAAGACAGAAGTGCAAAAACTTGAGCTTCTGCCATCTAAGACTAAATAATGAGGCAGCTCAGCTTTACAGGAGAAGTATGTAATGTGTTACATGGGTGATAAATTATAAAATGACATCAAGGATGAAGCAAACATGAAATACTGGCTTCTCTGACAACAACACTACAACCAACCTCCTTTAAACTTTCCATTCTGCCCTGAAACACTTTTTTTGTTTGCCAGTTTTACACCTGTTTTTCAACCAGTGATCAATCTGGTGATCATTTTTCCACAAATCAGTTAGTTGTTTGGTCCATTAAATGTCACAAAATAATGAAAATCAATCAATTAATCCTGTCACAATTCTGTCACTTGAAAAATAGGTCCCAAAATGTGAAAACAAGTGGAGCGCACACACGTACGGCCATGTGCTCCACTTGTTTTCACGTTTGGATCTATTTTTCAACCAGAGATCAATCGCGCGATAATTTTTCCACCAATCGATTAGTTGTTTGGTCCATAAAATGTCAGAAAATGTTGAAAAATGATGATCAAAGATCTAAGATGACATCCACAAATGTCTTGTTTCATCCGCAACTCAAAAATATTCTGTTTACTCTCAGAGAGGAGTAAAGAGACCAGAAAACATTCACATTTAAGAAGCTGAAATCAGAGAATTAAGACAATTTCCGATTAATTGATCATCAAAATAGTTTCCAAGTAATTTAATAGTTGCCAACTAATGGTTTAATCAACAAATCACTGCAGATCTACATTGTTTGATACAGATCGCCACATATACCCGCAGTGTGCACCCGGTGAGTCAGGCTAGCTAGCTAGCTAGCAGCTTCGAGTCAGGCAATAAACAGCCTAAAACTGGAGGTCTTCCACATACTATCCAGACCTGGAAGCTGCGTGTAGAGAAGCAAACATGACCAGATGATCAGTCACCGTTTCTCAGCTCACAATTATGAATAGCTGCTAACTAGCAAAGTCAGCTTTTCACAGAACAGCTCTGCTGTGAAAAGAACAGGAAGACGCTATAGTAGTGTCACAAAAACAGGGACTTTTTATTTCTTTTCTGTGGCAGCAAACAACACACAGCCTTTCAGGAACTATTACACTGCGATCTGAGCTGATCTACACAATTCATGCTGATGAAAGGAAAATAACTGCATGTAAACACTAAAATCTCAAATATGACAACATGGTCATCTGCTATACCACACATTAATTCACGTGCAAATATTATGAACATAATCAATGTATTGCAGAGCCCCAAGAATCAGAGGTTTATAAATTGAGAGAAATGTTGGGGGAGTCTGGCAGGCAGTCACTGAACTCAAACTCCAGAGTGTGTATTTCAGAGCAGTGGGCTTTTGTTTTCAGGATAACAGGCAGAACTTTACACTGACAGACAACTGACAGTTATAAACAGCTGATCAACTTACAGTAGAGGACTCATTGTGTATAATGTTGAGCTCGTCTTGGCTCCTGTACACTGTAAAAAATAAATAACTGAAAAATCTATTGCAGTGTGTTGCCTTGAAATTTTACATTGTCTGAGTTCTAAGCGCAACTTTAAGACTTAAATTTTGAAATAAACTTTTAAAAAAATTGTTGACATATAATCTTTAATTGAGATGATTTACTTTTCTTCTTTAGATAAACTTGAATCTCTCAGTTTTAGAAACTAAAAAAACAATTAAAAATTGGTCGCAGTTAGCTGCGAACCTGATTTGTCTTTTTTTTTTGTGCCTGAAAATTTAAATAATTTGAATTGAAAATATTAAAATTAACATCTATTTTCACTTCAGTGAATTTACTCAATTTTTTTTAAATACAGCGATTTGAGTTTCTAAAATTCAAAGCTTTAAGTTCATCTAAAAAAGAAAACTAAATTATCTCAGTAAAGGATCGATAGTTGGTAAAACTTTTTCAAAATTAAGAATTCGAGTTGGGCTCAAAACTCACTGCAGTCTGTTGTCTTAAAATTTTGAGTTTTCTCAACTTTTTCATTTTTACAGTGCAGTTTAGCATGAAAATTTGCTTTAATTTTATGATTTATCATTTTTATGATTTAGTATTTTCCGCATTTGCTGTATGTTTTTTTGAGTATATTTTTTGTTTTTGTGAGGGAACTACAACTGACATCTCATTATACAACCTCATATAACCTCTCATTATAAATTAACCTTGTAAAAACTAAACGTGAGCTACATACAAAAGAAGACAATGCATTTTAAAAAATAGTTGTCAAACTCTTGGTTCAAGCCAACGTCCCTCCTCTCACTGAACAGACCGCCAATCATACTTGAGGGAAACAACTTGCTTCAACGTATATTACAAACATAAATTAAATAGGGATTTAATATAGTGTCTATGGCTCAAACTCACATATTGCTCCTTAAATCTGAAAGGATGTTGCCGTGTACACCAACATAAGAATTAAAGCCCACAACCAGGCCAAAACAGCTGACCTCAAAGCGGTGTAACCACATTTTCAAGTTATCTACAGGAGTAATGATGATCCTCATGTTTTAATTGTGGGATTGATTAGACTGCTAGGAGCTAACAGACAGTTCTCAGATGTTTCTAGAAACCAGCAGTGATTAAACTCCCTCGTCCATCCATCCATCCCACAGATGCAGAGTGCAAAACCTCCCCAGCAGTCCCACGGAGGAGGAGGAGGAGTGTGATGTCACATCGGCATGTCAGCGCCTCCTCCTGCAGACACTCAGAGCAGTGTGTTGGCGGTGAAGATCATGTCAATTTCACCTCCTTTTTGCCTCCTCTTGTCCGACCTCAGACGCACACTGAGTGTGTGAGCGCAGCCGCACAGTGAGGATGTTGTTTGTGGATATGTTGATTTAGGTTAATGATCCGGCTGATAATGAGATCCTGCTAACTATGCCTCAGAGTCAAACACTGTGCATGCATGTCAGTGGGAGCAGGCTGCAGCTGAGCTGAGCGGAGCGTACCACCCGCAAACAGCTTTGAACGGACTCTCCCTGGAACAAAACACCAAGACTCTCACACTCACAGAGAGTCCTTGCAGTCAACTACAAAGTCTGCGGTTTGTGAGCAGAGGGGAAGGAGCCGTTTTGCAGCCGTACATCACTCTGCAATGACATGGACTAACACAGTCAACAAACCCAAGCCAATTTCATGCTGATTTTTCTCCTTTTTTGGCTAATTGAGTGGATGACCCCATATACATTCAGCTCCCAAAAGGGAAAAAGGGCATCCCCCTCCCTCCCTCCAGCATTTGTCTGCTCTGCGCTGCTCGCAACAAGGCAGGAAGTTCACAGCTAAAAGCGAAAGAGATGTTATCTGTGGCAAGACGTCGCTTTTTTTCCATGAAGTCATCACGAGCCCCTGGGTAGAGTGGCTGGCTTGCAACAAAAGGGCCACTGTTTGACTGGCACAATGTGCCGCTCTGCTCCACAGCTTGGCCACACATGCAAATGACAGGCCAGGAGGGAAAGGTGTGGCGGTGTCAGGTCCGAGCTCGGCATGAAAATACCCGTCAAGCTCACACCAGCTGGGAGTAAAAGATGGTGGAGGCTTCAGGGGGGCCCCTCTGCTGCATGAGCCATGCTGCTCAACAGAAGCTAGGGCTGGGTACCGTTTCAAAAAAATACCAGCACCCTTAAAGTGATACAGATACCAATACAGTTCTTCATTTCATACCTTTTTCCCCTTTTTTCAGTGCCCACCATGTGAATGGAGTCATTCCTCAAATAATCCTTCTGCATTTTACGCATTTATTTTTCACCCCTTCTTTATTATTTTATTTTATTCTAAACTTGCTCAGTGACAGAAAACAGCCTTGTCTCAGACAAGAATTCACAAATTCAAAAAATTAAAGCCTTCAAAATCTAAAACTAACCATGATTTAATCAGGCACAAAAAGGGTTAGCTATACCCTAAGGACCCCTGTCTCACTTCCTGGTTTCAAAAAGGCGGGAATGCTGCTCAAACACCGGTAAATCTATTTTTAGACATTTCATTAAATAATATTTCTATCAGATGTGTCTCAACCATAACATGTCGACTCTGTAGTCCTTCTAAATCAAAGCTAAATAAGAATTATGGTTTAAAAATGTGTATTTTGATTTGCATTAAGAGAACTTTAAAACAAGACTAGAAAGAAATAAAATAAATAAAATGGCTGCTCACTATGACTACGTCAACGCCAAAGATTTTTCATCTGATGATAAAAATCAAAACCTCCTCAAAATACGATTTTGTCCCAGTTCTGAAGAATGAGTGTTTTATCAGACACCAAAGGCGTGTAGCCAGACTTTTCTAATGTTTTAATGGCATCTGAGATAACTTTGTTATGATTTGACGCTATATAAATACAACTTAATTGAATTTCTGTACTCTGAACTGCCAACTCAAATACATGGTGCTCGACTTCACCACACCACAGACTGTATGAGCTGTAGCTGCTGGAGCAGCGGGCCAGTCACATGTCACATTAAATCAAACAACGCCTGTGGTGTTTGGCTGCGAGAAAAAAAATAAAAGTAGTGATTTTTTTCTACGTCTGGGAACAAAAAGAACTGAATGCAGGTTTTCGTTTACATGGAGAAGTTTCGATACCGCTTGGCACTGGGTTATTTTAGTCGACACCTTCAAGGTATCGAGTGACGATACACAGCACTAACAGGAGCTATAGTTTCACCTGAAAAACACCCGGGACTGCACAGTTAATCCAAATATTAGCGAAAATGCAGTATGGTCAAGTTCTGCATCACTGCAGATATGCCCTGACCTACAAATCTTATTCTCCAGACATAAGAAAACATGTTTTGTTTTTTTGGTGCAGACTAGGGCTGTGCATTGGCAAAACTCTGATAATACGATATGTATCATGATACAGGGTTACGATTCAGTATATTGTAATATATTGCGATACTGTAAGCAGGAAGATATTCTGCTAATTTTTAACCTAATTTTAGGAGAACTGTCATTAGAGCTCAGGGGTTTAAATACAACACAAAATTAACCACTGACACAAATCTTTGCATGAATCACGATATCACGATACAGCGTTTTGAGAATCGATGCATTATCACAATATAAAATATTTTAGCTGTATAAATATTTTAATTGTTTTTTTTCCAGTGAAAATGAAAATTGTGATGCAAAAATGATCATTTCCACTACTTGTGAATCAACTGCAAAATCTGCCAAAATAATCTCAATATAATTTTTTACTGTATTGTGCAGCTCTGAAGACACCTGACCAATAATTACTTGTATAGAACTGCAACAATGTATCAATCATTAAATTAATCAGCAACAATTTTGATTATTGATTAATCAGTTTGTGTATTTTTAAGAAAAGTCTAAATTCTCTGATTCCAGCTTCTAAAGTGAGAATATTTTTTGCTTTCTTTACTCCTCTCGGACAGTAAACCGGGTATCTTTGGGTTGTGAGTAAAAACAAGACGTCATCTTGGGCTTTGGGAAACACTGATCAACATTTTTCACCCCTTCTTGACATTTCAAAACAAACAACTATTAATCAATTCATTGAGAAAGTAATCGACCATGACAATAATTGGCAGTTGCTGCCTTGTATTGACAGTAGAGCTTTTCGATCTTTATCACTGTAAAATATTCTATTTGTAATGACTTCACATGTCCGCTTCCACGGGTTATCTGTGCAATTTGAACTGTAAAGTATAACAAGCCACGTGGAAAACAACTGTTGAAAGTGAAAACAGGTTGTTCAAGATTTTCTGTTTCATTATCTGAACCACCTCATCTTCTTACACTCCAGCAGCCCTGAGCCTGCTCTGCTCTGCACTTCCTGATCCCTGCATGACAGCCAGGGATGTCTGTCTTCACACACTGTCACACACTCACACACACACACACACACACACACACACTACTGTGTCAATACTTCGTGAGGGAGGGCTGCAGGTTTGTTTTCCATGAGAATAAAGCCTTCTTCAGTGAACTGCTGTACTGTATGTGCCACTTGACACACTTTCAAACAGACCTGACATGACATGGTCGCTCTGGATGAATAATTCCAAACGATCAGAGTTGAATTAAATGAGTTTATCTGCCCTAATGTAGCTCTTGTCCCAACTAGTGTGACCTGCAATGAGCGGTTCCAACACAGGCATGTGCATTAATGAATGTGCCATTCACATTTCCACTGACTGTGCGCCACAGGGAATATTATTGTTTTTTACGCGCACGGGCTGCAGCAGCCTGACACACAGTGGAGTAACAGGCAGTTGGATTTCCTGGCAGATGAATCGATGCAGGCTGGAACACAGCAGCTCTGAAGGTGTAAAATAACGCATCAAAGTACTCACCGTTCGGTCCATATTTCTCTAAATGGACTTTGACTTGCTCCAGAGTCAGCCCAGTGTTCTCGTTCACACCGAAGTTGTCTAAAACTTCAGTCGCAGATTTAGTGTGCGCATTTTCCATCTTGGCTTAGATGATCAGGTCGAAATGTAGTTGAGGAACATCTATTGTTGCACTCGGGAGGAGGTAGGGGGTGAAGAAACAGCGGTAATTTCCTGAAGCTGAGGCGGTGAGTGTCTCACGGTGTCTCTCTGCTCTGTCTGTCTGTCACCTGTCCCCCTGGCCTGAAGAAAAACCTCCGGCTCCGCGCTACACACTCTGCTGCTGCTCTGTTGATCGACTGCCGCTGCTACTTCATCTCCATCTGAAGGTGTGCTGTGTGTGTGCGCAAAGCGGACCGCCTCCTTCTCCGCGGCACGCCCCCCCACCACCCCCCCGCGCTCCCATTGGCTGCTCGTACCTGAGCGGAGGCTTCAGCTGCCGCGTGCAGCCGCTTCAAACGTCTTCCTCTGAAGCGGGAGGCAGCACGGAGCTCCGTCAGTGTTCGTGTCTGTCATCGTGCAGGTTGTTAACTCGGAGTCAGGTTAGAGTTAACGCTCGCACGTGACGTCATTTATTGCTCCTTATAGAGAAATTATCTTTCTGCATGTTGACTTCATCACAATCAGCTGCACATCAGCGCCCCTGCAGCTGAAGGGGACACGGTGCCTTGCTCAAGGACGCCATTAAAACAGTTGGTTTACAGCCCATCAGGTGTAAAATAACCTCTAATTTTGTAATAAAGGTAAATGTAATGAATCTGTTTGAACCCTGGAACTGTTGGTGCCTTACAAGTTGCAAGCAAGTCTTAAAGGGATAGTTCACCCAAAAGGAAAAATTCAGTTTTGTTAGTCTGCACTACAGTGCTGGACTTTCACAGGAAAATAGTGCTGCAGAATCTCCCAAACAATGGCAGTGAATGTTTTTATTCTGTTGTTTTTTACATTTGAAAACTGGTCACCACACATCACTGGTCCACTAAACCTGACCTTCAATCAGCATGAAGGTGAATCCCAAGTTACCATGGTGAGAATCAGCAAAGCAAGTCACTGCCAGGGGTGTTTCTAGAGGATGGGGGGACTGGCCACCCCTGAAATCTGACTGGCCACCCCAACTACCCTTATCCTCCTATGTGATTGGCGGTCTGTTCAGTGAGAGGAGGGACCTTAGCTTGAACCAAGAGCTTGACAACTATTTTTAAATGTGCATTGTTTCCTTTTTTATATGTAGCTCACTTTTAGTTTTTACAAGGTTAATTTATAATGAGAGGTTATATGAGGTTGTATAATGAGATGTCAGTTGTAGTTCCCTTTATGTTTCTCACAAAAACAAAGAATATACGCAAACAACTATATACAGCAAATGGGGAAAATAGTAAATCATAAAAATAAAACAATGTTTCATGCTAAACTGCACTGTAAAAACAAGAGTTGAGAAAACTCAAAATTTCAAGGCAATGGACTGCAATAGATTTGTGAGTTTTGAGCCCAACCAATTTGTTTTAAAAAAGTTTTATCAACTACTGATCTTTCATTGACATTATTTACTTTTCTTTTTTAGATAAACTTAAAGCTTTGAATTTTGGAAATTCAAAACCTTGCATTAAAAAATTAAAAGTTGAGTACATTTTATTTAATATTTTAATTTTATTTAATATTTTAATATTTCCAATTAAAACTTTTTAATTTTTCAGGCACTAAAAAAGACAAATCAGGTTCACAACTTTTGATTTTTTTTTCCAGTTTCTAAAACTCAAAGATTCAAGTTTATCTAAAGTAGAAAAGTAAATTATCGCAGTTAAAGATTATAGGTCAGCAAAACGTTTTGGGTTTTGTTTTTTTTTTGTTTTTTTTTTTTTCAAAATTAAGAATCTGAGTTGGGCCCAAAACTCAAAAATCTATTGCAGTGCATTGCTTTGAAATTTTAAGTCATCTCAACTATTTTCTGTTTATTTATTTATTTTACAATTTAATTTAATTTAGAAGTCTCATGGCCTGGGGACAGAGGTGAAACCATTCTCTTTGAGGCTTAACGAATAAAGTAAGGATGTTATGTTGTGAATATTAGGACAATTTATCTTTTAAATAGAGTTTTTAAACACAGTATGTAAGAAAGTGTAAGACACTGTAATTTTATTAATTCAAGTAGATATGAGAAATGTCAAATTTAAGCAAACACATACTTCATACCACCACTGAATGAGTCAGTGCCCCAGTCAAAACAGTCTGGACACTGGTCATTGCTCTGGTCAAGCAAGTCCCAAGTTGAGTCTTACAAATTCTGCCTACACCTCCCAGTTTCCACATTTACATCACTTTAAAGAGGCACTGCACACTGAAACATGTTTCTTGAACTGTAAGCTAAATTTTACTACTGTACTGTGTGTTAACATTTCTTGATAAATTCATAAAAGTTGACATTTATTGGGTTGAAAATGGCTCAAAATGCCACCTGCTGTTTGTAAGGCCAATGCTGAGTCTGTCAAACAATACTCATTTTAAAATAAATGCTGATCTAGATTCATCACACACACACGAGTTTACACTATTCAACTCTTCACTATGTATTTTTCAATTTTGACACTTTTGACGGCGGTAGAAGCTCCACTAGACTCCAGCAGCAGGTCTATAGCTATGTACTGAAACTCCCCACAGACATACACACAGCGGAGAGCCTCCACTCTCTGAGCTGCAAGCATTAGCTCAGCTAGCTTAAGCTAGTCAGCTAGTTAGCTCTGACTGCTAGCTGTCCACCGCTACACTGAGCACTGCCACACACTACATAGCTACCTGGCTACGCCCGCTACAGTGGCATTTAAAAATGATGCAGTGGCAGAGTTAGACTCAGACAGGTGGTGCAGTTACACATTAAAGACAGTGGTCCTGAAAAGTTCAGTTTTATTTTCACCATCTGCAGCCTCCTTGCATCTTACAGGCCTAAATCTGACTGATATGTGACATTTTGTGAGACAAACCTCAAAAATGAAAATGACACAAAACAAACAAAGCTGATTCTAACATAGCTTGATCTTAATGTTAGTTATCTAATAGTGTTGCATAGCCAGACAACTCCCCACAGTGCTCAGTGTTCCACACACGCACATTCTGCTATCAGGGAAAAAACACCCTGCCTTGTTTGCATTTCTTTAAACCAATCACAGACATTTTGGTCGGCGGCTCTGCTGCAAAATAGTGTTAAGGGGGAACTTGTTTTGGTGGAACATTTGTACATCAGGAGGTGAGCTCTGGCATTACAATCACTACATCACTGCAAAAGAAAAGTTAACAGCTGTTAGCTTGTTTACGTTTGTACCATTAGCGTCGAAGGTGCTAATTTGTTGCTTTCAACATATAGGTTTCAGGTCGGAGGTTGTTCTTGTTTTCTTGGGACTTTGAAAACGTAGATAGAAGATGCAGCGATGCTGCTTGATGCCCCCTCCATGAAAGCTGCCTCGTGCATTGGCCTCTGCTGGTCTGCAGTAGGTTGGGAGGTTTCTCTATTAATCTCACTCAATCATGTTTCAAAAACAAAACATTAACTTCTCAATATCTATAAAAATACAAATCTTTATTTTAAAAAATTAAGCCCTTCTTCTGTTTCAAGTCTAAGTCAAGTCTCAAGTCACAAATACCAAGACAAAGTCAAGTCGAGTCTTTTATCAGTTCTTGTCAAAGAAGTAAGAAGTCCTCAAATTTGCAACTTTGTGTGCACAATACGACAATAAAAGAATCAATCAAATCAACCAACTAGTTGCATACATTGCTCACAACAGTGTGAGTTGAGTCTCTAAAGCAGCCCTGGGGCCGTTTGCACACAGATCAGGTTAATCTAGTCAATTGGGCCGTTTCACTTTGGCTCTGAGACTCGTCAATGCAAGTCAGACAAAAAATAAGCTCAAAGAGATAGCAATCCTCCCCTCCAGGTCATTTTCCACTGTTGTTTTCATACTGACAAAAAAAGAGGCAAACATGGTGTGGAATTTGTGGTTTCGCCTACACTCAAGAGAAGAGGGGGGAGCAGCTTGAACAAACAGCTCTGTATGCTTAGTATGTTTTTTTAGTTTGAAAATAATTTACATACACTGAGACACCAAATATAGTCAGGAATTTGACAGCTCTCATGTTTATCCAGAGTCTTTGTTCAATCGAAACCACTGTCAGAGTCAACACTTGTGAAAGCTGATGTCCTAGAATTCATTGCAAGAATGGTGCAGGGAAAGCCCAAACTGGTGTTTTTATGTACTGAAAGAAAAGAAAGGAAACTTTATTCACTAATTTGGGTGAAACTAGATCATATTTGAGAAAATATTTTCTAGTTTCTGCTTCAATGTCCTCCAGCTGCTCTGCTTCAACTCTCAATTATTTAACTCAGAACTGTCCTGATGGACAGATAGCTTTAGCTTACTTGTTGCTAAAGTACTGTAGCTGTTAGCTGCTGTTTAGCTGCTGTTAGCGGACAACAGAGGTGGGCTCAGCAGCCTACCAGTGAACTCGACAGGTCACCAGGACAAACACAACCTCTGAGGCTGACAGGGAATACAGCACTGAGGTCATTTATGGAATTTCCTGATGGAAAGATAGATTTACTTGTTGCTACAGTAAGTCAGCTAACCATTAACTACCACTAGCTCGGTTTGCCATGCCACTTCGGTACTGTAGCCATCAAACTGGCCTGCACTGGTTTCTGAGGGTCTGAGAGTCAGCTAATAGGCTAAGTATAACTTTAGCTGTGTGGTGGGCAGGGGGCATAATGCACACTTTTAGCTACTGTAAACACCAACCAAAGTCTGCAACAAGTTCCTCCTCAGCTGTCTGTTTTACAGGAAACACATAAGCAAGAAGCACTCTGCTAGCTGTGTCATGGGAACTTTTAAGGACCAGTGTGTAGGATTTAGTGGCATCTGGTAGTTAGCTTGCAGGGTGCAACCAAATCGCTCCTCACCCTCCCCTTCCAAGCGTGTAGGAGAACCTATGTTGGCCCGAATGCCGTATCTAGATACAGTGTTTGGTTTGTCCATTGTAGGCGGTGCAGCATAGCAGACTCCATGGAAGAGGACCTGTGCACTCTGTAGGTACAAAGGGCTCATTCTAAGGTAACAAAAAAAACAATGATTTTTATTTTCAGGTGATTTATCACAGGTGAAAACATACTTATGAATATTATATTCCATTTTCTCTTTATTTTTTCAATAAATCCTATAAAGCCTAAAAAATGCAGCTGACATTTAGGTTTTGACAATGGTTTTATGGTTTTTATTTAAGGAAAATAAAACAATAAGTCTATATTGGTTAGAAAAAATAAAATCAGTAGTATCTCTAATGTTAAACACCAAAATAAATGTACTTTGAACACAATCAAATATGATGCTGGTGTTGTCCTGTCAGTGGTGAACTGAGCTGGACATTCAGAGCTGCACAGTAGCAGCTAAACAGAACATCTCAACTCTAACAGCTGCGTTCACCCTGTTCGTCCTTGCAGTCTTGCCAGACTCTTCTCTCAAGGAGACTTGGCAACAACATACTTCTCAAGTCCATTCTTGGCCGTTCTGGTATTGAAAAAACGCCTCTGAGTTCTCAGAACCAAGGTTGAGTACCGCTGCTTCAAAGGATGTTTGCGAGTGAAGGCTCTGAACCCAGGAAGTTCATCTTCAGTCAAAATGGAATTATTATTTTCTTCCAACAGCCACTTTTTGAAGAGTAATTTCCTCATGGTGTATCACAGAGTAAAAAGTCTTTTTGCTTCAGAAAAATGTCCCCTGTAACTGCTACAGTAGCATACATTACATCATTTGATTATCAATATTAACACTACAATAGCCAAGGTGGCCATTTTATATGTAACGTTACAATAACTGAATTAAAAAATATAGCGCTGCTGGTACCTGATTTTTCCTAAAAGTGTCTGTATATTCGTTTAAAATGTCTTTTTCATATATATATATATAAATTACACAAAGGCAAAGAAAATGTAATCATTTTTTACCTATTTTAGCCACAGGCAGTTATATCGACCACACGGAAATTTTCACTGTCATGTTGTTACTTTTTGCACAGTTGGAGATGCATTTTGGTCGCTTAGCAACTATCACTATCTATAAAACTTCAGTGGTGTCGAACAAAGTACCCTTACTTATTACATACAGCAATGTTTCTAACTTCTTTTTTTCGTTTTATTCTCGTGCTCATTTCAAGCCTTTTTCCATAGGCTGTGATTATTTTTTGTGATGGTTCTAGGTGGAGATTTGTTGCATGTTTATAATCTTAAAATACATACAGTAATGTATATTTAACTGTTTCTCGCTTGAGTAATTCTAGATTAATCTAAAATTTGAATCAGATGACTAATGGTTATTATACTACAGAAAAATACTGCTGTGAATGTATGCAATCATTACGGTTTACGATACATGAAGTCATGCATAGTGATAAATATATAAATACATTTTACTACATTTACATTTTGGTGTTCATTTAAAAAATATATATATATATATAATCTAACTGAAAAAATTAATGAATCTATAATTCTGATATTTATCATAAGAGATAATATAGTTTGAGTCAAAGGTCAAGTTATGGAATTCTGGCACTTCTATTAATGCATCAGTGCATATGAGCCCTTAAATGTTGTAGCTGCTCAAAGTGGAGTGAGTATCAACTACATAATGTACATTTCCATAGTTTAGCCCAGTGGTTCTCAATGTAAGGATCAGCCCCTCCAAATGGTCACTAGATAAATCTGAGGCGTCGTGAGAGGATGAGGAAGGAGAGGAATGAAGAACAACAACAAAGTACTGCTACATCAGTTCAGAGTTTTTTGGTTTTGTTTTGTTTTGTTTTTGACATTTTCTCTATTTGTCCTCAACTGAAGATTATAGGTCAGCAAAACCTTTTTTGTTTATGTCAGAACTTAAGAATTTGAGTTGGACTCAAAACTCAAAGCTCTCTTGCAGTCTTTGCCTGAGTTTTCTGAACTTTTTCATTTTTGCAGTGTGGCCCTATTTATGAGACTACTTCATCCTTCCCCAACCTTCCCCTCACTGTGTAAACAGAGTCAGAGATGAATGTATATTAGAATGAAAGAGGAAAATCAAACAGCTTTCTTAATGTAACACAATTAGAGGAGCACATGTGATTAAAATAACATAACGCAAATGTGACATTGTATATGTATATGATGAATATTATGCACTGGATTTCAGATCCCAGGAAGACTAGCTGGTGTCATGGACATCAGCTAATGGGGATCCTTTTAAATAAATAAATCTAAATAAATTGCTGTGTTTTAATAACCTACCAGTATTATATTTATTATGTACCATCTACAGTACTCTTCAAAAATGACTTCTTTTCCCTCCAGCAGCAGCATGGGATCTAGAAGACAGGTGTTGTAATCATTTTTTTTATTAAGAGACGTTAATAATAATAAGCAGTGTTCACAGATAGTTGGACAGGCCTCTCTCCACTGCTCCTGTTAGTCTATTAAAAAAATCACCATTTTCCAAATGACACCACTGGCGATGTAGTTCCCTGAGTACTTTGACATTTATCCCCCAATGAATGTACTTCCTAGATATAATTACATTACATAAATCATACATTACATTACACTATTATGGTCTAACACTCTCATTTTGACTCAGTCCAACAACCTGTTTCAACCACAAATACATGAAATAACAACAGCGACACATCCAGATGCTCTTTCTTTGTGACTTTCTGGCTACATTTGTGCCCTAGAGCATCAGAAACAAGTTGTGTATCTGCCCTCAGTGTACTGAAAAACATTATTTTGCATATCATTTACCCAAGACCCCATTGAGACTTGTACTTCCTGGAAAACTGTCACTTCCTGGAAAACAGTTAAGATGAGCTCAGGCAACATGTACAGCGGGCGTAACCTAAACTTTCAGCCAATAAAACCATCACACATTTGTGAGCAGTCCTGCCCTTCTGTACCTATGATCAAACATCTTTTCCCTCTATCTAACATCCTATTGGTTGAAACTTCTGAATGATACCTCACTTTGTTTTGTCTGCTTGTGTGACTGAACCCTCACCCTGTGGTTACACGGTGTTGCTTTGTTTAAAATGTGTTACAGCTCAGGACTGTGGAGTTGCCTTTTAGGGGGAAGTCAGCAGTTTATTCATGCAGTGGCAGAAGTTTAATACACTGTATAAAATAAAGAAATATTAAATAAAAAAGTTAGTGTCTGGGTTGCCTTAAAATATTAAATTGAATTTGAAAAGACAAGTTGAGGTAATTTTATAATGATTCAAAGCACTTTTCTATTAAAACTTGTATTGATTCAGTTGTACTTGACAAAACATGTTCATTAAGCTTAAGATATTAAAGAATAACTTCGGTATTTTTCAACCTGGGCCCTATTTCCCCATGTGTATGTGTGTGTATGATTGAAAGGTACAACTCGTTTAAAATTGGTTCAGTATTGAGGGAGGCGGATGCAGCCACGAAACCAGTTATAACAGTAGATATGAGGGCAAATATGTCTGTAAAAGTTTGTGCATTAAAAGTGCTTTTTTTTCACCACAGTCCGGCTCAGATCACCAGTGTAATCTCTGTCAACAGCATGCTTCACTTACTGCTTGCTGTGTGTGACGACATCTCGCGAGATCTTTGTTTGTTGCCAGAAGAAAACAGAGGAGTCATGCTGAGAGCCGGTCAGAGCAGAGTTAGCTGTCCCGGAGTTCAGTTGAGAGTTTTACTGCAACTATTAAAAACAATGGTTCGTGTTTGTGCTTCGCCAAATTGCAAGAACAGGATGTCATGCAACACCCCGTACAGCTTTCATAGGCTGCATTTGTCAGACAGCAACATGCTGAAGTTGTGGCTAATTGTGCTACAATTGGATGCTAACACTCCTGTCCAGACACTGCGCCTTACAGACCATCAGGTCTGCAGTGCACACTTTTCCCAAGATGACTCCTGCCAGCCAAAGAAGAGAAGACATCCAATCCCGAAACACTTCACCAAACACACCTCAAGAAAACAGCTGTCCCACTCACTGCAATGAAGACAGTCTTCAACAAGCAAAGATCCCGCAAGATGTCGTCACAGAGTGAACAGTAAGAGAGACGCTTTGCATGCTGTTGACAGAGATTACACTGGCGATCTGATCCGGACTGTGGTGAAAAAAAGCACTTTTAATGCACAAACTTTTACCAGACGTATTTGCCCTCATATCTACTGTTATAACTCGTTTCCAGGCTGCCGGCTGCATCCGCCTCCCTCAATACTGAACCAACGATTTGTACCTATCAATCATACACACACATACACATGGGGAAATAGGGC
Source organism: Lutjanus argentimaculatus (assembly GCA_034769285.1). Lineage (NCBI taxonomy): Eukaryota > Metazoa > Chordata > Actinopteri > Lutjaniformes > Lutjanidae > Lutjanus > Lutjanus argentimaculatus. Next base: position 41,100,647 of record JAWZSL010000004.1, on the reverse strand, counting down.
CCAGGTTGAAAAATACCGAAGTTATCCTTTAAGTTGAACCAACAACTCTTTAGTCACTGACAAACATTTATAACATTTAACACTTTAACACCAGCATGATTTAATGTCACACTGTTATGTGTCTGTTACATTACTCATTCACTTACCTGGCCTTGTGCGTTATACTGGATATTTACTCTGTTAAATCTTTTTCTGTGCAATATACATTTTTCTGCTGTAAATCTTCTTTGTGAAATTGTTGCTGCTAATATTCTGTGCAAACCAATCTGCCTCTCTGTGCAATCTGTAAAACAACACTGTTTTACATTGGTTTCCTTTTAATTATAATACTACACACCATGTATGTGTTACAACTTGTGTGCAATTATCCTGCACAGTTATCCATATATACCCATATATATATGTCCATATATCCAAACATTTCCATACATCTGTATAAGTGAAAGGCATATATAGTGTATATAGTTTTGAGTGTAGTTTTGTCAAATTTAGTGCTTCATATTTTATAGGTTTTCATTCTTTGATACATGTTTTTCTTGTTTATTTTTAATCTATAAGTATTCTATTGCCACTCACTCTCTTTTCTATCTGTACTTTTTGAGCTGCTGTAACATATGAATTTCCCCGGTGTGGGATCAATAAAGTTCATCTTACTTTATCTTATCTTATCTTAATATGTTAAAACTTATTTACTTTTTAAGCAAGTTTTCATATGTTTTTTCAAACAATAAAAAGGAGGTCTCAGGACAGTTTTAACTCACAAACAATGCATGCTGGGAACAGGCGTGGCGTTGTGGGTGGGTCTAACAGACCTGGGCACGTCCACTTGTACAACTGGACCCACCCTAAATGACTGGGAGAATGTATATTTTCTTAACTTTTATTTTCAATTATTAAAATCAGCATTGTAATACACCTTTAAGACAAAAAAGTTTCCATTTGAAAAAAAGACAACACTTATTCAGCTATTATCACATGTGAGGTCTGGACCAATCACAATGGGCCATTATTTGTTGCCCCAGACATATTTTGTTAATGCACACATGTCACAATATTGTTCAGCAGAAAATGATGACCAAGAAGAGCAGTCGATTCAACACTGTAGGCTCAGGCTGCTTCAGTTAAATGAATTCATTGCTGTGGCACAACAGTTATTGATTTTTAGGTATGTTAAAAGAGTAAGAACGGAGTCACCAGAGTCTTTGACTGCCTGCGCTTCACCACCACCATCTCCACATGCTAGCCAAAAAACCAAGCTAATGCTAGAGTCGGCTCCATGGAGGACGTGAGTTCTGTTGGTGGAACAGAGGGGACTATTACTGAAGGACAGAGTCTCCAGTTTCACCCAGGTGAAAGTCACCTGAGTTTTCAAGGATGTATGTCCACTCATTACTGAGCATGGTTTTCTCATGTTGTCTATGATAAACTTTACTATGAGTATCAAAAGAGAAAACAATGAGTAAATGTGTCTGTGAGAATTTTAAATAAATACTTCACCTGTAGTTAAAGGATTTTGTGTGTTTTTATTCAGGCTTTTGCCCTCTGTTCTATGTTGAATAAAGTAACACTTCAGTTTCCAACAATGTAGACGCGGTGTATCTAGGAAAGCATATCATTGTCTTATTTTATACCTGCAAACACATTTCCCACCGAAACTAGAACTTCTAAAAAATGTAGACAATACAGGAAGTAGAGCTAAATGTTCCTGCCTGACTTGATTGTCTTCAGATTACCATCACAGCAGAGACAGTAAGTTGATGAAGAAACAGCACAGCTGTAAAAAGTCGTTGTAGTTCACCCAGTGTTCTGATCGCTCCATTTCTCCCTCTCCCTGCAGTCAATTTAAAGAATAATCCAGCCAGATCAAGCAAAAATGCATTAAAAGGAATTAAAATGTCAGTCAGTAATGATTTGATGCATTGATTTATTTGATCCATGGTGAAAACATGGATAACAAGATATAGCAGCGTGTGCCACTTGTAATAAATACAAACTGCTGCAGTGAAATAAAGTTATCTCAGCATTGACAATGTTTTAGTTAATTTAATTGATTGATTGAACTTAGTACTGTGTATTCATTCAACTCATCATGTTTGTGATTTCTGAAGTGTTCTGAAAATAAACATACATTTTAACCTTAATGAAACTGAATAATTAAAACTTGTATATTTCCGTAAAGTTAATGAGAAAAGATTAGTTAATTGCACTAAATTCTTGTAAGATTTTTTACTGTGTGAATTTACCCATTCATCATTGACTTGAGAAGAATCAGCCAACTAAATGCAAGTAGGGAAACCAGCAGTGTTCCAGATTTCCCTTCCATCACTTTATCCTGAGTGTAAGGTTACTGCAGCACAATCTCCCCACAGTATGCAGACACTGAAATGGGTCTACTGTTGGAGATCACAGGCACTGGACTGGGACCTCGTTGGGCACAAAGTATAAAAGGAACAAGGTGCTCCAATTCTGTCCTCACTCACAGCTGGCCTCTTCTCTCACTGCAAAGGGAAAAAAAGTGTATTTATATCAGGAGCTTATGTAACTTCCAGAGCTGCTGTCTGGAGGATGGTATCTGCATGGCTACATGAAGTTCTAGGATGCTAAGTGCCTACAAGTGCCCTCTCACTAGCTTTGGAGGTTCTGTCTTTGCTTCTGCGTCAATATTCAGATCCAAAGAGTTCTATTTTAAAAACCAGACCTCACTACAGCTATCTGCAGATCCCCAGCAGACACCCGGGCCACAACCACAGGCTCCGCTTGTTCTGCTAGCTGCCCACTCACACACAGTCGGTGAGATTAGCATTAGTCATCATCAGCATCGATTTATGGCTTTAAGTTCTAACTTGTGTGTGTGAGTGTCTCTTGGGCACAGATCCCACAGACAGTGGACGGACGGGACGAGCCCCCATTTTCTAAAAAAAAAAAAAAACACCAACATGACGTTGTCCCCCCCAAATAAATTATTTTGAAATACATATGTAATTGAAAATGTATATTTATTAGAAGTTGTCTCCTTTTTTTCAAAACAATTCACACATAAGCACAACACTTTTTGAAGATTTTGTTTATGCCCCCCCCATCCTGCTCATTAGTATGAACACATATCTCACTTTCTTGTCGAGGGGTGAAAACCAGCACTGCAGGCAAACTCTTCATCCCAGGTTGTGCCTGCAGATCAAAGCGAATCAGAAAAGAGACTTAGCAGTGGTATAACTAAAGTTTTTATTGTGAAAAAATGGCCCTACCATAAAACACCTGCTTTTAGAATGGAGTTTGGTCTGTCCACTTAAAAGACCATGGGGGACAGGTATTTTAAAGTAGCAATATGTAACAATTGTGCATCCAAGAATGAGTACTTAAGTCCAAATAGTAAGTTAGAGTTGTTTCCCCCCACCCTCTCCTGCCAAGACTTGAGGAAGCTCAGGCAGGCTGCAGGAACACTGCAGGAGTGCAAGACGAGTGTAACATTATAATTTCATAATAACAAGCTGTACACTGTATGCTGATCAGCTATAACTGTCAGTTGTCTGTCAATGTAAAGCTAAGCCCCAAACAAAAGCCCAGTGCTCTGAAAATACACACTCTGGACTTTAAGTTAAGTGACTGCCTGTCTCACTGCTGCCAAGATCCATTGACATGTTGCTCAATTTAACCGTTAGAAACATCTGCTCCTTCTAAATTATTATCAGTGATTTCGTACGACTCCTAAACAGACGCTTACTCATTCGGCAAACATTCAGTATTAATTTGAAGTCTAATTAATGTGAGACAGGCGAACTAAAACCGTTATTCCAGCCCAGATTAGACATTTTAAAGGGAGACACTGTGACTGTAGCATTGCTGTTAGAGAAGCGAGTATTACAACTTTTCAGCCGGGTCTGTTGGAAAGTGTTTGCACTGAGGTGGTTTCAGGAAGTCCTGCTCTGTTCTGTTCTGGTTTTAGTTGGCCATGTTGAGTGTCTAACATGGTGTTTTCGCTGCGTGCTGTTTTTTTCTTTTCGGGGGAAAACTTTCAACATGTTTTCTAATCTCTGCAGGCATCTCATTGTCATTTTATGATATATGACTGTAAATAAATGACAGATTTCTCCTTTAATGATGTTACTGAGAAAAAGACGTGTGCTGATGGTGCCTGCAGATCGAAGGTGATGGCGTCTTGGTGATGGTGTAACTAAAGTTTCTACTGTGAAAAAATATGGTCTGATCATAACACACCTGCTTTTAGAATGGAGTTTGGTTTAACAGTCTGTCCCTTCAAAAAACACTGGAAGAGCGGGTATTTAAACGTTATAAATCCACCTAGATTGAGCTGACCTACCTTCTAAGAATGAACCTTGTAAACAGCATAAAGTAATTTTAAAAGTGGAGCTAAAACCGACCTGTTGTTAAATTTCACCACTGCCACCCCAAGTTATAATGAGATCTGCACCGTCGGAGTGTCTATGATCGCCTTTGCATCAGCCCTCAATGTGACATAAATTTTGAGAGAACCCCTTCCATGCCAAAGCTCTCATGAAAAGGAAATCCCCACCCCGGACCCCCCTCTACGGCTCACTCCCTCTTTCCCCTCTCTGTGGTACACACTGGGGGACTGTGCTAGTCTCAGCGCCAGTCACACAACATTTTCCACACAGCAGCACTGTCAGCCTTCCAATAGCATTTGCCTTCCCCCTTTCGCTTGCAGCTTTCATTTGCATGAGGGAAATGAGCCATGGCCTCCCAAGCATAAAAAAAAAGATATTTCCCTCCACCTTGCACGTGATGCATCGTTCACAAACCTACTGTACCTCCATCTAAGACAAGCACGACTTTCTCTGTGCAGCTGGACATGAATTCTCTTTACATTTGATATGTAAACAAGATTATTTTGGAGTGTGACTCTGGAAAAAAACAGCCCCATTCCTCTCCGCGGTGTGCACAAAAAGGCTGGAGTGTTGGGGACAAACAGCTGCTGCTGCCATTGACTTTGACTCAAGGAGATGTGATGCGAATCAAAAAAAAAAAAAAAAAAAAAAAAAAAACAGTCTGGAGCAGCTGTACCTGACAAGCAGCCCAAGTGGCAAGTCAACCCCACCCAGCCGCCTCGCCATTAATAAAACCTCTCTCCGCTCCCCTCTTTTCTCCTTTCTCCTTCCCCTCTTCCCTGTTTGGGAGCCCTGCACATCTGTGAGAAAGTCATCATTTCACAGTCTGGCGCAGCAGGATGCCACACAGCCTGTCAGCCGCAGGAAGGGAAGGGAAATGTTTTATGTCAGGGGAGAAGTGTCTGCTTTTATACTGTCTTAATACACGCTCAATATTTTAAATACAGTTCTCGAATGATGTGTGAAACAGAACTACACGCCTTCAATATCCTGGAATAAAGAGGCAATAAGTATCTTTTTAAGAATGTGAAATAATTAGCAATATATGGCATATCAGTGTAATTTTCCTATTCCAGATGGATAAGATTAACCTGTTATTCATCCTTTGTATTATCTGCACTTGCAGGAAGCTGAAGAAATAGCACTCATCTCCTGTGAGATGCCATAAAAAAAATCAAACACGTTTCCTAAAATCTGACCTTGTGAACATCAGCGTGCTGAAGAAGCCACTAAAGGGAGTTTGTACAGCCAAGTCTGTGTCCAAACACATAATACATGTAAGAAAATAGTTGCTGAAAACATGTAAAACACTGAGAACTATGTAGAACTGAATTGTGGAGTTTGACTGTTAAACTCTTGTTCACCGGTTCTGTGTTCAGGATGCCATGGTCTTATTCTTCTCAGAGTGCAGAACTGAGAAAAATGACTTTAACGTTTTCTTGTTGCCGAGCCAAAATAGTTGCAGGTAGATTATTGGATATGTGGCAGTTTCATAGCTTTATATCAGGTTATTGTTTCTACATATTAATCCTGACCTCTCATTTGACCTTTGCAGAACTTACCAAAAAATTCTGGTTCATACCAAAACAAAAGGCACTAATGTTATTTTTATCTTGTTACTTTAGCCATAAAAAGCAGTATAATGACAAATATGATAAAAATCCTACAAAATTAAATTGCACCGTTTACTGATATCCCTTATATTATTGAGCATTTGAAGCAACTAATATTTATATTCAGATAAAATAAAATCAAAACCTTAAACATAAAAGGCAATATGCTGCAACAGAAAAAATATTAAATAGCATCAAACCTTTTCAGATAAAATGTGACACTGATTGCTGTGGTGGTTGTGGTTTTATTTTAATATTTTCCTATACTGTTGTTATATATAGTAGTATAATGCACATGGTTGACATATTTCTTAATTTCTCACAGATATTTTCCATGTTAGAACACAGTAACTGAAGTTACGGTGGTTTGCTGTGGTTTCTCTACGGCTTTTTGCAGTAACTGTAATTTCGACCCCCTATTTTCTCCAGATTAAAAACATTTGAGAAGAAGATATTTGCCCACATGACAAAGGATGTCTTAATGTCACAAAAATTATTATAACTAATTTTTGACAAAAACTTAAGTTACTGTCTTTTTTCTTTGTGGTGCAGCATGGTTCCCACAGCATTATAGACAAACCCAGCAGCCACTTAAGTGGCACATCATATCTGTCACTCTCAGTGTCTGCTGGTTGTGTCTGGAAGTGAACCCCAAATTTGTGAGACTCTGAATTTTTCATGCTTTCAGTTAAAATGTGCACTCTTGTGAGATGTTTGGAGGGTCTGGGGTTCCCTTTTATACACCGTGTCTGCTGCTGCCTGCTGACAGCGACAGCATGGATAAGTGGATTGATGATATTTGACAGCGCCCCTCAGAAACTGATGAAGGTCCTTTTAGGAGGGTGATATTAATGTTCTTCAAATTTCACACAGTAGTTAGACATTGGTTGTGACAATAACCAGAAATGGATAATGGAGAAGAGAGAAAACAGACCACCTCTGCCACATTTAAGTGATGAATTATTGTGGAATTTATATTAAATATATATGAATTCATATTTGTCATAGGTAGGAACAAAGGTCCTTTCTGTTAATATTCTTGATCCACCTCTCTGAACATTGTAGTCCTCTGTATGCCCTGTGAATCTATGTAGAGTGTTGGGTCTCAGTGGCACTCTTCATAAAGTAACTTTTAAGTTTGACACTATTGTTGGAGCAGCCAAACTGCACAGGTTCTTCCTGACTTCCTAGACATTGCTGTCAAAAGTAATGTTACATATAAAGTACATGTAAAAGCAGAAAACTGTAAACTTGTTTCAGGTTGCAGTTGTGTTTGACACTGAGACAGTGGGGTGGACACGCCCCCAGCAATTCAAATAATTAGAAAAATATATTATGCTTAGTAAAGTGAAACTTTACTTACATTTAAATTGAAGCAATATTGACATCATGTCAGAGCTGCCTTGGCCACTGTTTGCCTTATGCTGTTGTTGTTGTCACTACTTCATTGCATTATGGGATATGTATGCCATGATAACTAATGCTAACTTACTACCTGCAGTAACATTACCTACAACCAAACTTGTGTTGGATACCACTGCATTTGAGAAACTCATGGGTTGTTATGTGGAGGGTTTCAGGAGGAGGGTGTGGGTGGTGCAGAATCAAAGTTGTGTGAGGACGATACATCTGTCTCTGGCTCACTCTCTTTAGCTGTTATCCCGTCTGTCTTTCTGAGGGGAACGTGGTCCACCTGGTCTGGCTGAGTGACCGTCTCAAGGTCCACTGCGCTTAATTTAATTTCTGCACCTCCCTTCCCCATATTAATGTCTGTCTTTCTGTTGTTTGTTGTACATATGCATCATCATGTCCGATGACCATTACATCATGCATGCAACCATTACATAACTTTACATATTACAGACCCCTTAAAGGGTCATTTATCCTCTACGTTAGATGGACGCGGACAGAATCTTCTATCTGTACTCTGCGTTCATTTTTATACTTCTGCATGTTTTATGTTTCATGTTCATAACAATAACACAAGTTATAAGCCAGAATAGAAATTTCAAAAGGAGGACACCATGGCTCTAGTATTGTTGTCAAAGAAGCAAATTATTTCAAATAAACGTGTCCTTGATCTCTGATGATTTATTACAGTAAATATATAGAGATACAGATTTCTCCCTTAACCCAAAGTGTATATGAACATAAGTGATTTTAATTGAGTTGTTTAGGTTGTTATGGTGAACATTTGATCAGTCTGTCATTTTTCCTCAAATAAACCATTAGATTTAATCTAACGAGTTATTCTATTGCTCTTGATTCATGTTGATATTTGTGTGTGAAACTCCACAACCTCTGACAGCCCACTTTCTACACTTGTCACTATTCATTTTCCATTCTCCACAAAGCCAACACTTCAATTCTGAACAGGCTAGCATGGCTCCAACACATAACACACACACACACACACACACACACACACACACACACCACACACACTCGCCATGCATTATCATCATCAGCACATCACACACTGTTTGCTACTCAATCATTTTGGGCAGGATGAGTCACTGTGCGCCGATGACGGGGCTCATGCTGTCAATCAGTCCGTCTGTAATGGAATCAAATGCTGCATATGAAGCAATTACCCGACTCACTGATGATGTGTGTTTAATAGGAGGCCCAGTGCTGAGCGCAGGGTCCTGGACACACACACACACACACACACACACACACATAAATATAATCAGATCAGATCCTGGAGGGAAAGGACAAGATGGAACTATGCCTCTGATTTATCATCAATATCAATATACATGTTTGTCCCACCTGCTGCCGGAAGACATTGTTGGTTATCAAACAGCTGATCAACAAAATATGAGCACATGACAATGTTCATCATAACTGTAATTAAGTCATTTATCACAAAAACAGTATATATTCAGGTATTATCTTCTCAAATGATGTTTTGACTCATTCTGTGTTTGATATCATCTATATTTGGTGTAGTGTACTCCTGTATATTACTATTCCTGTATATTACTCTTGTATATTTTTACATTTTAGTACTACTTATTGTGTATATATGTCTATTTTTCTCATACATTTTAGTTTTTGATCTGTTTTTCTGTCTGTCTGATGACTGCTGCTGTAATACAAGAATTTCCCAGTTTGGGATCAATAAAGTACTATCTATCTATCTATCTATCTATCTATCTATCTACAGTAACACAAAATTGTTAGTGGAGTAAATTGGGATTTGTAGAGAGAGTGAAATATATCAAAAAGAATAGTTATTGAATGAAAGGGCAATGCACTGCAGATTGTTACATTGAATTTTGCTTCACTGATCCAATAATAACATTCTCATAATAGTTTTAGCCAGGGTTCGAATTATACAATGGCTTTCGGGGGAGCCCTATTGCGCAACCCCCCCCCCCCCGCGGGTCGTTTCTCTTTTTCTACTACCTTGTTTCAGGTGAAGCTACAGCACTCCATCCTCAAGTCCATTACTGTTTTCTTTATTCCATTTAACTCTCCTCAAACACGTACTGCAGAAAAAAACTCCTCTTGTCCTCATCTGACGCTCCAAAATGTAAACGAGTTCACAGTGGAGGCATTAAATTGACGCGCATCAAGATGCTCTCAGTGCGCGTTCTGCCGAGTCAGACGCCTTCAATGCGTTTTGGCCTCAATATTAACGTCATAATCTGATCTTTGTGAATGTAAACTAATGTGGAGAGATCTTAAATCAAAATTAACTCACATTTGATTTTACATGGGACAACTTTATGAAATGTCATAGACACAGAGAAACAGCTGTTCTGCTGCGTGCATCTCTCTCTCACACACTCTCTCCTTACTGACTGTCCTTTCGGCTCACTGTCGTTTCTCTTCTGTCTGTGGATTGTTAGAATTGGGAGAAAGTGGAATTCAGACCAAAAGTTTAATTTGCAACAACGAAAAGCAAACAGGAACCGAAGTAACATGTTAAGTCTATCAGTCACCTCTGCTCCGTATCAGAACCACGGACAGCGCAGCGGTCACGGTGGCGCACACAACAGCGCACACAGCATTGTGTTAATTAGTGACAATACATAAAATGTGCGAATAAACACAAAACTTTGCCATATTTTCACTGTTATTATTTATTTCAGGACCATCATATATTAGAGCTCCCCCCAAATGTCCCAAATGAGGCTTTCAGGGGAGCTCATGTCCTTTTCAGGTGAGCCCAGCTCCCCCTAGCTCCCCCGTAATTCGAACCATGGTTTTAGCTTTGGTCGATGGCCACATCAGTGCAGTCCAACCACACCAGAGACAGGCAGAAAAAAGATACAGACTTTATCAAACACTTTGCTGGTCCCCAAGACCACAGAAATCAAGCTTCACTCCAGTACTGCATCAGGACTTGAGCTTGAGAGCCGTGGCCAAACCCGAAGGGACCCAGTGGCTTTGGGTCAGGTCAGGTCGGGTTCGGGCTGCACTATATTTATTTATTTATTTATTTACATTTTTCTCCCCAGTTTAGTGGTTGCCAGTTCCAATTCCCTGCATGTATTGTCCCTGTCACTGAAAACTCCGACTGTTTGGTGCATAGAGGGAAGCTTGTTAAGAAAAATGTCGGGCTGTAATCATGTTCAGGCTGAAATATGCTAATGAGGGACGGGTTCGGGTTCGGGTTCCGACAGAATTTTGTCAGCACCGGGCCACAATGGACTCAACTTTTCAGGTACAACTAAAGCACTTAGCAGGACTGTTGAACAGATGATTTTGACTGACAAGGAGCATCATGCTACATTAGCAGAGCCTTGTGGTAAGTTAATATTAGCATGTTTGCTGTTAGCTGAAATGCTAACTGCATGCCACACATGGCTGACCACACTTTACTACAGGCAGTTATTTTCTAAGAAAAAGCTCTAAAACCCACTGTACGCTCCCTGCTTAGCACCAAATGACAGTTTGCTACTAGCGCAGGGTCTGCAGCTTTTCCTCTAAATTTTCAAATGGCTACTTTTGAGTCTCTTGAGGAGATGCCATATCTGTCATGGTTCAGGGTTTTTTGTTAGTTAGTTCCTGTTTTATTTTGTAGTCCTGGTTCTACCTTTTTGTCTTGTCTTTAGTTCCTGTCTTAACCTTTTCCCACCCTTTTTAATCAGCATTCGTTTCCAAATGTGATTCAGATCTTTGTTGCATTTGCTGGACTTTGGATTCCTTTTTTTGGACTTTTGTTCCTCGTTTGCCCTTGTTGGATTTGTTTGTTTTCTGGGCTGTAGTTTTGACCTGCCTGCCCTGCAAGTAAGCTTTTGTTTATTGTTTCTTTATTGCCCCGTCTGTATTTTTGGGTCCACCATCTTGTTTAGTTTTGATACACACTGTGAGAAAATCCCCAAAAGGAAAAATCTCTAAAGAAAATAGAGAATTTATTTGTTGTGGCTCCAGGCAGATTTTTTTTTTTTTGTTTGTTTGTCTTTTTGGCCAAAAATGTCTCTTTTAATAAAAAATGTTGCAGACCGCTGTACTAGCTGAGCAACACTATGAAGCATTTAGCAGCTAAAGAGCCAAACGTTTCCCTCAGGAGTTGGTAGAGACCAAAAACAGAGCTAAAAGACAGTTAATATTGGACTTGCGTTCATCAGGTGAACACAAACATGACTCTAAATGAATACTATTCTGTTCTGTAACTGCTGGATGCTTAAAGAGGCAACTGTTTGCTAACAGGTTTGTCATATTAACTTTACATTGGGCCTAAGAAAGATTTGGTATTTTTTGCGATGCGCTTATTCATCACTGTCATAAATATGGACAGCTGTACATGTGCATTTGCCAAACATCAGGCAACTACAGCAACACAAGACACAGCAAGTAGCTAATATTACTTACTGGTCCAACCAGCCAGAAGGCCAGCTCAGCATCTGTCTTGCAGCCTTTGATGTCATGAAGCTCTCACCTGTACGACTAAAAGCCCGTCCAACATTTATTCTTGTCTGGTGGCCTTTTTTTCAGTCAAACGTCCTTGTCTCTTCTTAGCTTTATCTGTTAGCGTCCTCTTTGGACTCTTCGTCTTTAAGGCTGCTGATCCCGGTTACATTGTCTGCCTGCTTGGCTCTGGTTCTGCACCGCACCCCACCCTGGTTTTGGATATCTCGTCTTCCTGGCAGTCGAAAGCTCCTGTGCGAGAGGTTGAAACACCAGCACTCCCCTGGTGCTCCAATAAGCTCCCAGTCCAGCTAACTGAGCTAACTAGCTAATGGCAGCGAAGTTACAGTTAGCAGGAGTTAGCGGTTACTTTACTGTCCATGAGGAAACTATGTAAATCACAGAGAGCTGAGGCTGAGCAGCCGGAGGACATCAGAGGGAAACATTTTTTTCATAAACTATGATCCAGTTTCACCAAAATCAGTGACATAGTTGGTGGTGTGTGTTGTTTCACACTACACATGTGTGAGAACAGTGCGACAACAGGCGCATGGGACGCAGAGTGGGAATGGCTGAGGAACCATTCATTCTATTACAAGTCAGTATAACATCAAAATGATACTAAAGCAGATATTTGAAGGTAGAATAGTTACATAATATTCTTTAAAATGTGATAATATGTCAATGTTGTTTTCAGAACATGTTTCTGCTGCCCCCTAGTGGCCAAAAAATCAGTCATTGCAGGTTAAGGGGCTCTGTTATCTTGCAATACATAGACTAAATGGATAATTAAACAATAAAAAATCCAATATACATATATACACATTCTTCATTTATACCCAATAAAGTTGCTTTGCCATGTATAAATTGTTTTTATTCTTTGGCTACATTTTAGTGTCTTGGGCCTGAAGTGTTGGGACGGACATCTATATCACAGTGGCATAATTGCTAGATCTGTGCCTCAGAGCTCAACCCACAATCCAGTCGGCCCACAATCAAATCAGTGGTCTCTAAAGCAGCCTGTGTCATGCTGAATGACTGCCAGACAGCACTGAAAGACTTTGTATGGTTAGTTAATGTAAATGCTACATGCATTTGGTTTAGAAAGAGACATATATATATTAGAGGGAAAATTTTCAGTCAGCTACAAAGTCAGATTCCTCATATTTATAGACACTTTCTATGATGCCCATGTCTACAATGCATTATAATGTAACATAAAAAGTACTTATCATGTGTTATACTGTGTTGCCAACAAACCTTGTCTTGCCTTGTAACAATAATCCACATTATGAACACATTATGACGTAACTCAGGTCAAGTATCATAATGTTTCATAATCGCTGGTCACTCAGTTACATTGTCATGGCAAGGATCATAGTGCATTATAGTTCTCATAACTGTAATACATTATAACAATTTCTGTTATGACATGTTAAAATTTTTTTCATTTATACAGATATCATCTTCTCACCTTAGTCAAAGCCCTCACTGAGTACCTCAGATGTTACAGAAATGATTAACTGGGACCAAACTGTGCAATGAATAACTATGAATCTGAGCAGCTTTTGCTCATAAGACGCCAAAAACCACAAGAATCTCATTTTCATATGTCACTAAGACGTACAGCTCTGAGCTGAACCTGGCAGTAAAGACAAATGGGAGAAAGACTTTGTGCATCCAAAGTACATTAACATTGAAATGCACTTGATTTTTATAGCAGTAATTACAGATATGAAACAGAAAGATATGTAGCCATACTGTATCACTGCAGAATCTCCCAGTCACCTTTTCAATCAGTTTGAATTCCTTGTCAAAATGATGGTATAGAGCTGTAAGTCAATATTAGCATAGATTTAGAAATGAGACAAATGGACTGATGGAGACAGTAGCTCACAAATACACAATGTGTACCGTCCTGAGGCAAAGGAAAGACAACGTTGAATAATAATGTTGGTGCTATTCCCCTGTCCGGGTGATGGATTTTGCATTTTGAATTTGCTCTTTTAGTTTGTCTTAGACTTTGGCCCGCTAATGCTATTAATAGCGGTGATGATCAACCTCTAAAGGCTCCTTCTGTCTCCTCCGGTGCCTTTCAGCGCTGCTTTGACAGGTCATCTACACCAATTAACTCCAGCATGAAACGCTGTCAACAAGTGCAGAGGTTTCAGAACCTTGGGCTTTGACATGACATTACAGCTGCCGGTATAAATATCCAGACAGAGCGGTGATGAACACATTCACAACTCGGCCTGCGCACTTTGTTTTTGGTTATAAAAGGAGTAAAAGAAGAAGTGATAGTTTAAAGAATTAAACCCCCTTCATGCAATAATAATAATTGTTTCTCAAAAATCACTTCTGCTCCAGTGTGGCTCCCCTGCCTCCTCTAATCATTTCTCCACACTGATCATCACCAAGGACAGACTGGGCCATTAAGGAGGATCAAGTGCCAGGTCGCCCGTCCCCCCACCCCCACCCCCAAGAGATTTTATGTAAATTACCAATGAACACGCTTCTCCACATCACAACAGACAGAGCACAACAACAACGGAGGCTGTCACTTTCTGTCAGACAGCTCCAATTACCAATCAGTGACCTGGGAAATAGACGGCATGGCTGAGGGAGGGGGCAGACAGAGGGAGCATGCGATGCACAAAGTAATAAGGTAAGACCTAAATGAAGGAGACTGCTGGCAGTATTTTCACATCAGATTCTTTGAAGGTGGGTAAACAGTTTGGGCTGGTTTCCACTTTGTCCCTGCATGTGACACTCTGTACCCAGATAAACCTTCAAGTATAAAACAGTGTCATTTGCTGTTTGCTTTAGTGAAGAGGAGAGTTTAGAGAAGAGGAAGTTGACCTCTCCCCCGGCTTGGTTAACTGCACATACTATTAGCTTCAACTGGCATTTACATGGGGGTAGTTGTCGCTACTTTGTCTGTTAGCTGACTGATGCTGGCAGGTAGCGTACAGTGAGTTTTTAGAGTTTTCTAGCTGGAGATAAAGCTGTGAGAGCAGTGAGAGTGAAATCAAAAGTGTAAAGCTGTGGGCCAAAAAGTCAAATCTGACCCCTCCTAAGTACCACCTCATTTTGTTCTGTCGATATTCTCCTTTCCTGTAAAAGCAACACATACTGTGTGTTCCAATACTCATACTATATAGTATGCCGGAAAAATATTTACTATGTTCCAATACATAGTATGTCAAATGCAGTGTTCCAAAAATACCAAGATGTCTTTGGGTTGGATTTTTCAGTGTGGAAGCCAGCATGCTTTTCTGGCAATTCTGTCCCACAATCCTTTGTGATGCATGAATGAGCAAGAGGGTCAAAGTTTGAGGTGCAATGTTGTGAGGAAGTAGTATGCACACTGAATGCAGCAGTGCATGCTTTGTGAGAGCAGATGGAGGACATACTAGAAGCAAAAAGAAAAAGTATGGGATTTGAAATGCAGGGATAGTCACATCTTAAGTTAACTAATGTTAGCAAAATGTTAGCTAAATAGCTAGATGACAGATTATGTAGATTAACTAGCTAGTTAGCTAGTGCTTTGCTGACATTAGGTAACTTACAGTGTGATTATATGTCACTTGTACAGGCCCCCCATCTTGTAAACATCTTGAAAATTTGGTTTTCTTTTCAACATAGACCCACTGAGCACATAGGTACAGAACACAGGAAATAAGATGGAGGTAGCTTGTTCAACTCTTATTGGAGCACAGAGTGAAAAGGGGCAGGACTATCATGGTTTTGAGTAACAACATCAATAAAAAAAAGTGAAAAAATGCTCTGGTGTCGCCACTTCTCTGTGTCTATAACCACTATAGTGACAGTCAATACTGTATAATGATCATAATAATGATGATAATAATAATACAGTATACTACTAATACTATACTGTATTATAGTGTAAAGTAATACACATAATAGATATACACATTATATACACTTTAAAGTACAATAATTCTATACTCTGTAGTCTCATTCAATTACCACCAACAGTACTATCTGATTGGTTACACGTCATGAGTGATGGCCAATCACCACTGAGGGCTGTAAACAGGCTGCAGGCTGCTCCTGTGAGCGACAGCAGTGTGTCAGAGGGAAAGCAACAGCAGACATTGCTGAAATTACAAGAAACATCACAATCTTATGATCTATTTCTGTGACAAGCACGTCCAGCTTCTCAGTTAAACCACTGAAAATGCCGAAAACATGGTCAGCTTTCACTTGATGGAGGTGAAAGTGACGGCTTTTAAATTCCTCTTTTAAGACTCCCACAGCACAGCACTTCAGAGTAAAACACAGTGCACTGTCTCGCCTTTTTACTCTGCATCGAAGATTGAGGAAATAACTACCGTGAAAAGTAACTGCTAGGGCGTTTAGCTCAGTTGGTAGAGTGTCCGAACCATGTATGGAGGCTGTCAGTCCTCTGCAGCGGCCGCTGGTTCGACTCCTGCCTGCGGCCCTTTGCTGTGTGTTATCCCCTCTCTCCCTGCCCCTTTTCCTGTCTACTCTTCAGCTGCACTATCCAATAAAGGCAAAAATGGCCAAAAAAATAACTTAAAAAAAAAAAAATAGTAACTGCTACAGTAAAACTGTATTTCACACTATGATGGCTACGTGTAGTCTGCAGGTGACATGTGGGTCGTACCATGGTGGGCGACGCGTACAGACCACGGGCCAAATTCGATCCATTGTGCCCCTACATCATAGCCCTTAAATCATGCCTGAAAAGTTGAGCCTGTTGAGTCCTGATGCCGACAAAATTCTGCCCGAAACCAACTCAAACCCAACCCTTATGAACATATTTCATCCTGAACCCAATTACAGCTGAACATTTTTCTTAACAAGCTTCCCTTTATGAACCAAACAGTAAGAGTTTTCAGTGACAGGGACAATACATGCAGGGAATTGGAATGAAAAATACAAATAAAAATATATATATAAATAAATAAATGAATAAATAAATAAATAAATAAATAAATAAATAAATAAACCCATCGGGTTCAGGCACAGATCTCAAGCCAGATCTCAAGACATTACACATCATTTGATCCATTTTTATAATAAAAATATCATCTACCTTACTGTATATGGCTGACTTATTTAGCCTCAGAATATATGATAAAAGCAACAATAAGCAGCATTAAAGGGTCAGTTCACCCCAACATCAAAAATACATATTTTTCTTCTCACCTCCGCCTTACGCAGAACTAAGTGTGGGCTTGTGACAGCTGAGCTGTAGCCTCGCATCCATCTCATGAGAAAATGCACATTTCCTTCGGGTATAGTTTGGCTCTTACATGAAACTGCTCACATCAAGGTCTGCGGATAATCTTGAGTAACCAGGTCGTGATTTCTGGAGAGACAGACCGCTGCTGAGTATTTCAAATACATTTTAAGGTGCTTTGAACCGCTCAAGTGCCATCTAGATCCATTATATTGGAGAGCAAATAGACATCTCCACAGCTGATATGTCTAAAACTCAGCAACACAATCTGGATGGATGAATACTACTTCAGAGGAAAAATGTATATTTTTGATTTTGAGGTGTCAGCTGCATACCTGCACATGCGCCAATTAGGTGCTTTAATAAAGCGTAGACAAAAAAGCCTGTAGCCTTTGCAAGATGCAAATCACACACCCTTCCTCCTGTAAGACAGAACCCAGGGCCTTCTGACACATCTCTAACATGCACTGTTCAAGCTTCCTAATAAGGAAGCAGCTCTTATTAGTCTTTCTGCACTCAAAGTCGCCATGGCAGACAGGGAGTCATCCTTGATCCGGCATCCCAGGGGAGATTTTTCTCTCAGAGTGTGTGGTTGTGTGTGTGTGTGTGTGTGTGTGTGTGTCGTATGCCTGTGTGAGTGAGGACTGCTGTGTCCAGTGGTGACCTGACTCTCCCCTCCGTCCGATCATTTTTAATGAGGGACAGATGGCTCCTCTCTGTCAGGACCTCTTTTTCTTCATCATCCCTTCATCTTGGTCTTCAGTGTAGTGATGCAGGGAACAGAACAATGACAAAAGCTGTGGGTGCAAAGTGCACAGCCCTTCACGGGGGATCTTCCCTCCCCAGTGAAGCTACAGGGGTGTTGTTGTTCAGTTTGTTTGTCAGATGCAAGTCAGGCTTACAACATGACAAACAGTGTCAGAGGGAACAGATGGGCGCAAGTACTCAACTCTTCAGTTTGAATATCAACACTTCCCCTTTCAGAATAAAGGTGTGACCTTATTCAAACGAGCTGAGAGAGACACACTTCCTCTCTTTGAGTCCTGCCTCCCTGTCAGCAGCGCGGTGTGACGGCAGGGCAGCTTTCATTCCAGTCAAACACCAGCAGCACCATATTTCATGACTGACTTCCCCTGGGTCTGATTACATGCGTGCAATGCTGTAAGAGCCAGTATCTCCTGTTGTTTAACCCACTGACCTCCATGAAACACCAGACACTAGAACATGTGCTGTGCACCCACAGAGGAGGGAAAGTGAACATTTAATTATTTCAAAACAGCACAGGAGTTGGGAGAGCTTTAGACTGAAAGTAACTAATACTCTGAGTAGTTTTTCTGAAGAATTCCTTATACTTTTACTTTAGTATTTTATTGCCACATGTACTTTTACTTGTAATTGAGTAATATTTTAGTAATGTAACAAAACTTGTACTTGAATACAGATTTTCAGTCCTCTTTCCACCACTGCTCACCCTCCCCTTATAACAGGGTGACCAGATCCCAACAACCCAAAAGTGGGACCAAGAATATGTTGTGCAGGACACCTTACTAGTGCTGAAATGTCTAAAATTTTGATATTAAAAACTAAACATTTCTATTCTACCCCTTATCTCATAGTATCTATATGCTTTGACCTCTGGTTGATTCAGTAGCAAGTTTCCCAGTCCTTGTTGTAGATGTATTTCCTTTTCTTTGTTGTAGTTTCCATCATATTATATAATATCATATTATATTTTTATCATATTTCCCTTACATCTGCAAAACTTGTGACTTTGTGGTGACTTGCATTGGTGTAAGCGAGCAAAGACGGTGGCAAACAATTAAAGCGATATTCCACTTTACACGATAACCCACTCAGTATGTTCTCACCCCTATGCCGATGTGAGGATGGGTGAAGATCTTCAGTTCACAAAACAATCCTGGAGTTTCAGCAGAAAACAGGGTTGCAGCTAAATCCAGTACAATTGCAGTGAATGGTGACCCAGTTTAAAATGTTAAAAAAAGAACACAAAACAATCACAGAATGTCTCCATCCTGCTTGTGTGGTGTAATCCAAGTGTCCACGAGCCGCGACATTAAATGTAACCATGTAAACATGGCGTCGATCTCGCGATATTTTCACACATGCATCCATTAAGAGATATATGAAGTCTCGCGAGATCGACGCCATGTTTACATCCTACCGGCTACATGCTACAGTTGACATTTCAGCTAAAAATATGGCGTAAATGGCGTCTTTTGCGGTTAAATTTTAATGTTGCGGCTCATGGACACTTGGATTACACCACACGAGCAGGATGGAGACATTTTGTGTTTGTTTTGTGTTCTTTTTTTAAAGATAAGATAAGATAAGATAAGATGGACTTTATTGATCCCACACCGGGGAAATTCACTTGTCACAGTAGATCAAATAGTACAGATAGGAAAAT
This sequence comes from Lutjanus argentimaculatus, assembly GCA_034769285.1. Classification (NCBI taxonomy): domain Eukaryota; kingdom Metazoa; phylum Chordata; class Actinopteri; order Lutjaniformes; family Lutjanidae; genus Lutjanus; species Lutjanus argentimaculatus. Next base: position 41,081,147 of record JAWZSL010000004.1, on the reverse strand, counting down.
AACAATAAAGTACTTATAAAATTAAGATAAAAAATAGAAAATATACATATACCTATCAGATTTAAAATATAGAGTCTAAGGGCCGGATTCACTAAGATCCCAGTTTACGTGTACTAATTTGCTTGTGCAATCTAGGATTTTGCGTGTGGGGCAGAACCGCGGCTTGGGGTGATTCACTAAGATTGCGTGCGTAAATGGCAACAGGTGCAAACGTGTTGGAGACGCCCTATTTAAATGAGGGTTTTGCGTGTACCATGCGTCTTGCAGCATGGCGAGTTTGGAGATGAGAAAGCGTAAAATGAAATTCGACCCCATGGAATTAGAGAGTGTTGGTAGACGAAGCCAACAAACACTTCAATGAGCTACAGCAAAGAAATCTGACCGTCGCACAAAAAAGTGCTATATGGGAAGAAATTTGTGAAAAAGTGAATGCTCTTGGTAAAGCAACGCGAACAGTGGATGAAGTTAAAAGAAGATACCAAGACATCAGAAGACGAACAAAAGAAAAACTGGCGTATAATAAATCGTCAGCAAATAAAACAGGTGGGGGCACAGTGGATGAGATGCCTCTGACCAGCATTGAGCAGCAGGTGCAGTTGACGTTCTGCGAGGAGCAAGTCACTGGAATTGCCGGGTATGACACACTGGACCAAACAGCAGAACAAGGTAGGCGCACAATAATGTACAAACACATCTTTTTTCTGAAAAGATATTTATTAATTGAAAAATGAATGTGCCTCCTGTGGTCACATTTTCCTGTCTTTCAAATCAAATCTTAAACAAAAAACATTTATTTTCAACATGTAGAATCCTCATCAGAAGTGCAGCCATTCCCCTCAAATAAACCCAGAGCAGCCGCCACCCCTGCCAGCCTCGAAAGGCCTCAGAGACATTGATCTGGGTTTGCTGACGGACAAAAAAACATCTGCAGCCCTTGCAGAACAATTGCACAGGAGATGCAGTCGTGTCTCGGTGGCAACGGCGTTGAGCGCAACACTCAGCCCATTGCCACGCACTGCAGACAGATGTCCCACAGCATGCTAGGCAGCGGGGAGGGAGGAGAGGTGTACAAGGCCGGCTATTCACCTGCGAAAAGAAACGCAAATCATGTCAACTGTCACTTAAGTTATAGTAAGTATATGTATATTGGCTGTGAATATTTTTTGTGTAAAGTATATGGTGAACTGTTTTGTCCTTTTTTTTTTACCACAGCCTAATACATTTTCTGCCTGAAAATGTGTCTGAGTATTTCGTTATAATGTTGGAATTGAGAAGTGATTATCATCTTTTTTTCAAAATGTGATTTGCTAACTTGTGATGCTACCTGCTTTTGTTGGGTAAACACTAGCCAGAGAAACGTTTTGCATTATATTCCATGTCATATTAGGGAGTTTTCATCATATTCTTTTCCGCGTTTCTGTGTTCAACAAATTAATGTTTTTTGGGAGATTTTTACTTTAACGCAAACTTGGAAAAAAGTCAAAGATACACTGGCAAATTTAACCTAATTGGTTTGTGCTGAAAATACAGCTGTAAAATAAATACGAATTTCCTTTCAGTTCTGATCGGAATACAAATTAAAATCAAATTCAGGTTTCATCCTTTAATACCAATTTCATAGTATCCCATGATTTTCGAAAACACACACAACACACACACACTTATTTTAATAAAAAGTCTACCTGTAGGTCATTAAGTGTTTCAAAAGTTAGCGACAGTTTGATTATGTTGCATTTTCGTTTTTGTGCAGCACAGTGGCTTGAAAACGCTATTAAAAGAACTAGCTGTACAATTATCAGATAAATTATTAGTGTATTCTATCACGAATGAAATAGAAATGCCATACCAAACAGCTCACAAGAGTGCTTCGAATGAGGACTGACTGCGGTCTGCATCCCCGCAGCAGTGGTTGTTGCCATAGGGGGGGCAGGTCGGGTTCTCCTCCGCATGGCGATCATAGTCCAGTCCGGTTGCTTGCGATGTTATCAGCATGCAGCAGTACAAATTCAATCTGGGTCACATTTTTCTGGCCTGTACAAGCAGTGCTCCACCATGCGTTTCCAAATCAACGGAACTGTCTTCAGATTCCAAAGGCGTCCAATATTACCAAGTGCGGATTGGCCTCGTTGTAGCTTGTTTCTCGTAGTGGTCGGTGAGACAGTGTCAGAGGAAGGGTGAGGGGGATGCGCTGTCACTAAAACATATGATCAATATGAAAATGCTCTTGTTAGTGAATAAAAAATTATTTTACAAAGGATTTTAAAATGCTCCCTACAAGCAGCCATTTCCAAATCGCCTACTGAACTGGAAAACAGAAAACTGTTCTCAGATAAGAATCATGTACTGACCTGTGGATATTTGCCACAACGTGGTATGAGCCTTTGGCATCACAAACGCACTGCACATTCAATGAATGCGTGTGTTTGCGATTCGTACACATGCTCATGCTGCGGGGCACAAGTACACATGGTGCATAAATCGCTCTAAACTCTGGGATCCAACTGCAAAAAAGCCCTGTTGGCTCATTCATGAATGCGAGTGCGTGAAACAATAACTGGCCCCTGGCGCAACATGGCATTTAAGACTTAAGGCAACCTGAAAAAGACTTTGGGAATCCAGCGAAAGCAACTGTACGCTGGAATGACCAGAGCAAAAAATGTAGACTTGCAAGGGTTGTATGCAGTATTGGGACCTTCTCAGTGGCTGGCAAATCAACTCTGAGTCCTCAACAGCCCAATGGCAATGCTGATAGCGTATGTTAATGATGTTCTACTGATCATTAAAAATGTTAAACGAGGGTGAACAAATGGTTCTCTGGTCTCCTGATTTTCATTACGATTCCTCCTCGACAATAACCGCCGCATGCGGCCAATACGAGTGACAAACACGTTTGCACCTCCTTACACTGCAAATTGACCAATTTTGAAGAGCAAATGCTTCCAGGTTTGATAATTCAGTGCTGTGCAATTAATGCAATTTCATTGATGCTCTCCAAAAAGAAAATATGCGGTATGAACACTCGATTGCATTCATCAGGCAGGGTATAACTGATTTAGGACACGCTTATTTTGCACCCTTTGACAGACGTTAAACCTTGGCACACTTAGTGAATCACTTTGTCATTTTTTGGCTTGCAATCATTTGCACCTTTTACTACACGCAAACCTATTAGTAAATCCTGCTAAGAGTATAAATATAAAATTGTTCAGTACAATAAACTGAAAAAATCTTTATTTAAAATATAATAACCTTTTGCTTAACATATATGGAAAAACAATAGGGATATGTGGATATGAGTATATACCTAGGCATGTACTGGATACTGTGCAGGATAATTGCACATACAGTTGTAAAATACACACATGGTGTGTAGCATTAAATGTAAAAAATGTAAACTGTTGCCTTGCAGAGTCAGATTGCACAGAGGAGGGTATGTTGGATTGCACAGAATATTAGCAGTGAAAAGATTTAGCACAGTAAACATACAATATTGCACAAGGAAGGGAAGTAGAGAAGTGGATGAGTTGTGCAAGCAGACTAAACAGTGCTACATTAAGTCATGCTGGTGTTGGTGTTAAAGAGTCTGACAGCTGATGGGATGAAGGACCTGCGGTAGCGCTCCCTCTTGCACTGTGGGTGCAGCAGTCTGCTGCTGAATGAGCTGCTCAGTGCACGTACAGTCTCATGTAGGGGGTGAGAGGTGCTGTCCATGATAGATGTCAGCTTGGTTAACATCCTCCTCTCACCCACCTCCTCGATGGTCTCCAGGGGACAGTCCAGGACAGAGCTGGCCCTCCTGACCAGCTTGTTCAGTCTTTTCCTGTCCCTCTCCGTGCTTCCACAGCCCCAGCAGACTACTGCGTAGAGGATGGCAGATGCAACCACAGTGTCATAGAAAGTTCTTAGCAGTGTCCTGCACACTCCAAAGGACCTCAGTCTCCTCAGCAGGTGAAGACGACTTTGGCCGTTCTTGTACAGGGCGTCTGTGTTATTGGACCAGTCCAGTTTATTGTTGAGGTAAACACCCAGGTATTAGTACTCTCCCACGACCTCTATGTCCAAACCCTGGATGTTCACAGGGGTAGTCTGGGGAGTGTTCCTACGGAAGTCCACCACTAACTCCTTTGTCTTGCTGGCATTGATGTGGAGGTGGTTGACCCCACACCATTCGACAAAGTCAGTGATGACCCTCCTGTACTCCAGTTCATTCCCTTCTGACACACATCCAACGATGGCAATGTCATCAGAGAACTTCTGGAGGTGACAGCTGTCCGTATTGTGTCTGAAGTCCGATGTGTACAGGGTGAAGAGGAAGGGGGCGAGGACTGTCCCCTGGGGGGCCCCTGTGCTGCAGACTACCACATCAGACACACAGTCATGAAGCCTCACATACTGCGGTCTGCTGGTGAGGTAGTCGATGGTCCATGCAGTCAGATCGCGGTCAACTCCAGCTCCTTCCAGCTTCCACCTGAGCAGTGATGGCTGTATTGTGTTGAAAGCACTAGAGAAGTCAAAAAACATGACTCTCACAGTGCTGCCGGTGTTCTCCAGGTGGGATTTTATCCGTGGTCACCATTCACTGCCATTGTACTGGATTTAGCTGCAGCCCTGTTTTCTGCTGAAACTCCAGGATTTAGTGAACTGAAGATCTTCACCCATCCTCACAGCATAGGGGTGAGTACATACTGAGTGGGTTATCATGTAAAGTGGAATATCCTTTTAACCTGCACTTGACCCACATCTTTGACTGACATGAAACACAACCCTGTGATGATAGCCTTCTCTTTCCTCACAGCCACCGGATGAAAGACAGATTTTAGAAATCCTTCAATGGTTTGACTTTTGAAAACTACAGCCAATCAAAACGACGTGGGATAAGGAATAAAATCCTGTGCAGTGCAGAAATTGGAACACCAGGTCACCCTACCTTCTAAGGATGTTGGAGAACCTACAGTGGTCACGAAAAACACAAAAGAAACATGGCAGTGCAACATGGTGGCCTCTATGGAAGAGAAGCAACACTTTCTGTAGATATAAAGGGCTTGTAAGGTTTTCCCCCTAAATCTTATGAACTGAACCTTTAAATAAAGGCCAGGAGCAGACAAATTGTCCAATATGCCACAAAAAACAAATACTAGAGAACATGTAAAGAAACATAAATCCATCAAATTTTCTCTTTCATTGCTTCACCTTAATGGGATTTTCATCAAATCCTTTCCATGCCTGATTGTATACATACATACTTACATAAACACTATGAGGCAGTGGAAAGAAATTGTAAAAGCCAACACTGACACAAGCTTTTACAGGGATAAGTTAGCAAATTTTGGCCTTAAGCAACACAGCAACATTATAATTAATTTGAGGTCATGTCTCTGACCTCTTGATGAATCTAAGTCCAATATTCACTCTCCTTTTAGCTCTGTTTTTGGTCACTACCAACTTGTCAGGGACAAATGTAGGGTACAGTGAGTTTTAGAGCTTTTTCGTCTGCTGTAACCTATGAAAGCTGTGAGAGTGAATGAACCAAAACAGTTAAGTTGAGGGCTGTAAAATTAAAATACTTAATAGAGCTGAGGGGAGCTGCAGGGTCAGGGTCATGTAACATCACACAGTGTAATGCCCGGCTCCTTCAGGAGCATAACAAAGGCGGGAGGTCCACGCAGCAACAACTTAAGTCAACAAGTAACAAGGACAAGACTTTGTGCAGCCAAAAACACAGCAGTCCCCATGCTTAGCTCTTAGTTTCAACATAATACGAGCAGTGCTGGCACTTCCAAGAAAAAAAATGGTACATGTTTGCGCAGGTAATTCTGAAGCTGTGGGTGGAGATTCTCAGATGGGTGGTGGTCTGAGCCTGCAAATGATATAAATAAGGGAAGCCAAAACTGAATGGTGTGCTGAACTACACAGCCCACAAAAACTGGTTTGTCTCATTTCACAGTTTGTGGGTTGGCAGGCACTCCAGATACCCAAATGTATATGCAAAAAAAAAGTTTTTCATAATATGTCCCCTTTAAGTTAATTTAATAACTCACCATAAGCACACTATGATGTGTGAAGTCAGCAGTCAGTGGTGAGGTGTGGATTTTGGGTGTTGCTGATACTGTGGGTGCTAACCTAAGACTGCCTGCTGCATGAACAGAGAAAAAAACTGAACACAATCAAACCAAACAAAACCAAGTTGAGTGCCAATCAATTTCTGTAAATTTCTGAGTTACCATTTACCCCAGAATGCACAAAAAAACAACAAATAAAATGTTCAAACTTCTCTTTGTCAAACTGTCCATACAATCTACATCCCAGGCTACTGACTGCTAATATATACTGACATGCAAAGACACGGTTTCAGCCACTACATTCACAACAGCTGTGAGTTTTAACCACACTTGTGAGGTTTGTGCGCTGCCAGTCATGGCTGCAGAGTTTTGCAGTAAAGGAAAGAATAACAGGAAGGGGAGGAGCGAGACGTGAAGGCAGGAGGGTCCAAGATGCTGTCAAAAACTGTCGGTGTTCCACTTGCACAGTACAGATGAAAATAACTTCACTGTGGACGGCACAGAGCAGCCTGCTGCGAGCAGGCACTATTTCACCACTCTGGAGAAACACTGAAGTGAACTGAGGGGTTCCTCTTATAAAGAGCAGTCAGACAAATACCAACGTGTGACAGTTTTAGACTATCAACTGTGAAAATGTAACAATTATCTGTGTGAGAACAATGTCTTAAAATGTAACATGTTCACACAATGTCACAACAGGCCTGCAGAAGTCCAGTATGTGGCTATGCTGCATACAAATTAATATTTGTCCATCATCTGGCTCGAAAACTGCAATTTAGGCACCAGGTGCACAATGGTGCTGAATGTAAATGCAGTGTGCCTTTAATGCACATACAACAACCACATAAACAAAAATAAGCCTTCCATCATGGATTCAGGACAAACATGCAAATCAAGCTCAGCTCTGACAAACAGGGCACGAGTCAGATGGAGTGTTTGTTTAAACAACACATTAATATAGGAAAAAGAGAAGTAATTTTATAATGTGAAGAAAATAGGAGTCCAGTTTGAACGTGCACATATCAAGTGGCGACTTTCAGGGCTGAAAGTAAAGAAAACGAGGAAGTGTCCAAAAACTGCAGTTCCTGGAATGACCACTTGAGCCAGGCAATGTTGCAGCAGAAAGCTGGAGGAGAAAGCCTAAACCCAAAAAAATACATTTTTGTTTTTGTACTGTAATGTCTAGTTTGATGCAGCATTTTGCCTTTATCCAAGAAAAAAAATCTACTACCATGAAGCCACTTTTACATTGGACAAAAAACCCCTCTAAAATCCAGCTTTTGCCTTTAGTGGGAAAGGGTACAATCAGCATTCCCGGGTCAGATTACTCTGTTAGTCATGGGTATTTATCAGCGTCATCTCTGATCGGCAGTGATGTAACATCTGAGTGGACACGCTGTTTTCACCCCTTTTCGGCTGAGCCAATGAAAGCCACTGACTCGGGGCACCAGCCCAGCACAGCAGAACTTGCACCAGCTTGAAGATGTGTATTTAACTCACATACTTGTCTTTGATCAAGTGTCTTTTAAAACAGTGTAAAAAAAAAAAAAAATTCAATTTCACAATATAAGTCCCCCGTTGTTTTGCAAGGTAAAAGCTTTTTTATTAACTCTACAAGCAGCACAGTTTAAACATAATGTCATTTTGATCCTTGTCTATACAAAATTTCCAGCTGCCAGAAAGGAAATGATGAATACCAATAATAATTATAGCTGCTGCGCAGCAATGGTCGGGGCCGGGCAATTTTAGGCAAAATTAGGCAATTCTGAGCAACAAGCAGAGTGTAGGAAGATGAAAAAAAGGTGGCATTCTAATGTGCATTTTACATCAGTTGAGGCTTGAACTCACAATTTCTGGCACAAGAGACTCTGCATATTGACTGATAGCTAAGCCAAATAAACAGGGAAAAGAGACAAGGGATAACAGGGAAACGTGTTGATAAAGAGTATTTATCTCTTCCCAAAACTCCCTGAATCATAATTACTTTAACCTTAGTAGTCTCTAATCCACATAGCATGATACCTGAACATAAGCTTTCACATTTGAAAGTCCATCCTGCCTTAGCTGAGGCTCGAACTCACGACTTCTGACACTGAAAAGCACATTTCAAAGTGAAAGTTCCAAAGCTGTAGCACATATGGTTGATTTGTTGTGAATTTTCAAAGTTTTGAAATTTAGAGGTTTGCTGTAGCGCCACCATCAGGACTATTGTCTTGTGTTTCCAGTTGAGGACATCTGGCATGGGACTGGACCTTTGTGAAAAGTTTGGGTAGATTTCTCATATGGAAATGTTGTACAAGCTGAGGCTTGAACTCACAACCTTCAACACCAAGAACCATCCTCTATCTCACTGAGCTAATTGGCAAATGGAAACACCACTTGTAGCTTCACAAATTGACTAAGTCAGTCACCTGTGTGCAAGACAGCAGCTGTTAGCATGTAAAGGCAGATTTCAAATGGCTGTCAAAAATTCAGTTATTGAGACAAAAATCCCAAAATACACAAATTGCATCTAGAAAGCATGGAGATGTTGGTCATTAGTTTTTAACAATGATTTATTGGCTCCAAAAGTGAAAAACTGATGTTTAAAAATGACATTTTTGCATTGACTCCAATTGTTCGCATGAGAGCGAAATTCAAAATGCTGTAAAAAATTCAGTTTTTGAGATAAAATTCTGATATTTTCCAAACATCATCTACCATGACTCCAAAATTTTGTCATTTTTTTTCATGAACATTGAAAATGTATTTAGCAAGAATTTGCAAGTATATGTTTATAATACCGTTTACAGTCAAACATTTTGATGCACTGTAGGCTCAATTTTTGATAAATCAAAAATCTGTGTGGATCGTTTGTGTAGGACAGTCTGAAGATGCTCTGTAGCAAGTTTGGTGCCAATTGAACAAAAATTGTGGGAGGAGATAGGTTTAATAAGTTTTACAGTTTTTGAAAAAAACAGAGTGATGGACTTCATAATTTGCAATAGGTTTAAATGTATTATTCAGTATTCAGTATTGGGGCTACATTTGTGGTGAAAGTTAGTAAATCTGTAGCACATATGGTTGATTTATTATGAATTTTCTAAATTTTGAACTTTAGAGGCTTGCTGTAGCGCCACCATCAGGACTATTGGCCTGTTTTTGCAGCTGAGGCAATCTGACATGGGACTGGACCTTTGTGCAAAGTTTGGTCATTTTTCGTGCATGGGAAGTAGGATTTCCTCGGAAGAAGAAGAAAGAAAGAAAGAAAGAAAGAAAGAAGAAAGAAGAAGAACATGCAGGATTACAATAGGGTCCTGGCAGTTAGGCTGCCCGGCCCCTAAAAATGATCAAAAAATAAATATGTATATGTGTACATATATATACACACAAAAGTAAAAAGAAAAGAAGACAGAAAAAACATGATACAATAGATAAATAAATTTTGGTCCTTGCAGCCTTAACACATATGTGATTTGTTCCATCTCATACAGTACCTGTATTTTCTTAATCCAAATGTTGAATGTTGGAGGTTTGGGATTCAACCATCTAATTGTGGTACTTCTGATCGCAGCTCCCAGGAGTATTTGTAACAGATAGATTTTGGCACTCCCATCAGCAGTAACATAACATGACTCATCTGCAGCTGAAACTGAACATGTAACAGTAAAATAAAGCAGATACCTTCAAGTACAAGCAGCAACATGGGAGAGAAACTAAGCTTCAAACCACAGAGATTCAGTTAGAAGCTACACAGCTACTAATATCTGAACACAAAGACACATTTAAAACTCTCAGTGCACATCAGAAAAAAAACAACAGAAAGACAAACAGGTCTACTGGCTTTGGGAGTCAATCACCTATTTTAGCAGGTTTAGCTGTTTAAAAAACCAACATATATGCACACATTTTGGTGTAAAATAAAATAATTCACCATTTTAAATTATGGGTTAAGGGTTAAAGTTATGCAAAATTAATGAAACGCCCACTTTGAATGACAGGAGGGTACTGTCAAAGGTTTCTAGCTGCTAGGTAGCCACTTCACTTGGCCTGTGCCCATTTTTGGATTAGCTGAGAATTAGCTGAGTCAGGTACTGCCAAGATGACAACAGCCAGAGTCACACTGGACGCTCCATCCACTAGTTATACCCCTGGCTGTGGTATATATCAGAGACTTATTATAATGTAATATAACAGGGCTGATCCAGAGACAATGCAACCTTGAGACCGCTTATACATAAATACAAACTAACAGACTGAAATACTGTGAAGTGAAGACGATACAATGGATTTCTGGGAAAAAAAATAGTCTCTTTAATAATATAAGTGTTCCTAAAAGTGTCCTATTTTATCTAAAGAACCCCAGTTTCCACTCGACTGGGTGGTGGAAAATGGTTTATCTGCTTGTCATAGATACAACCACTTCGAAAAATTACCATGAAACGCCTTGAAGCTACACCAAATGATTGACACGGAGGAAACCTCGCTGCTTCAGGCGAGCGCAAGCCAGCGGTAAGCCGTTTATGCCGAAGCTGATAAAATATGCAGAATAAATGTTAGGAGACAGTTTATATTTCAGTAAATATCCAAAGTGCTAACTGCTCCCTGCATTGCAAATCAGCCTTTGTCTCTTTTCATCAGCAGCATCTTGAATGCATTATTCCTACTTCCCTCAAACTTTTTTGGATGGTGTTTTGCACTCATTCAGATAATTTGTACTTTTGTGCATGCAGCTAATATAAATAGATGGTTTGCCTGTGCAGATGTTTTTCTTTCCTATTAAGCTGCTTCTCTCATTATTTCTTCTGCTTTACTTCATGTGCAACTTAGTGTTTACTGTCCAAGTTCTTCTGTGGAAAGAAAGTTTTCATCGCTTTGACAACCCCATGTTGTTTATTACACATTTTTCTCAATGCACACTGATGTAGTAGACTCTGGAGCTGCTCCATTCAGAATGACAAGGGCATTAACTTCATAAACACTTTGCCAGAGTGATTCAGCTGTAAATCAATAAGTCATTATTTTATAGTGCTGCTCCCCTTTCCAAACTAGAAAATACTGTTTTTTACACATAAAATAATTGCAAGTGCTTTTACGGTCCTCTTTTTCATCAGTTCTTTATGGAGCTGCACAGCAGAGTGAAATCACAGGTCAATGGTGGAAAAAGCCTCCCTGTCTGTCCTTGTTTTGGCTGTAGAGCCACCAGTGTGCATGCTCAGTCATGAATGTGAGTTTGTACCTGCTTGGCTTCTTGATCGTGCCTGTCTGGTCATGCTGGCTCATCGTCCCAGGGATGTTTCCCCCGTCGTCAGAGGCCTCGTGAGCACAGGATGAATTTTAACAGGGAAAGAGGGGGACATGGCGGATTATGCGGCCTTGTAATGCTTTAATGAGCTGTCACGCCATCAGACGCCGACAGATAATTAACCTTGATCATTTGTCATGTCATAATATTATTGGAAGGGTCTTCTGTGTGCCTTGACGTGCACGTGTTCCACTCTCTAGCTGTCAAGTGCACAGAGGCGGCAAAAGTACACACATAACTCAAGTACAAGTACAGATATGTGTGTGTGAAAAAAGACTCTGGTAAAAGTAGAAGTAAAAGTACAGACTCTGAAATGTACTCAAAGTATAAAAAATGAATAATATAAAATAATAAATAATGAATAAATAATCGTTTGTTTTGTTACATCTTTTTTTCTCATTACGTCTTTTATGTTGCTTTTTGTCTCATTAGGTCTTTTTTTTCTTGTCACATCTTTTATGTCATTTTTTGTTGTGTTACATATTTTCTGTCATTTTTGTCTTGTTACATCATCTTCCATCTTGTTACATCTTTGTTGTATTTTTACCTGTTTTTCCTATTGTTACATCTAGTTACAAGACATCTTGTTTGTCTCGTTACATCATTTTTCATAACAGTTTTGTTACATCTTTTTGTCTTGTTACTTTTTTGTATTTTTACATATTTTCCATATAGTTATGTTGTTCCATCACTTTTGTCTTGTTATGTCATTTTTGTAACATATATTTGTTATATCTTTTTCATCTTGTTACATCTTTTTTGTCTTTTTATATATTTTTCATCTTTTTTGTCTCGTTATGTCATTTTTTCTAACATAGTATTGTTACTTCCTTTTTGTCCTGTTATGTTGTTTTCAGTCTTTTCAGTTGTTAAGTCTGTTTTTAGTCTTGTTACTTTGTTTTTAGTCTTGTTAGATCTTTTTTTGTCTTGTTATGCCTTCACATCGTTCAGCTTGTTACATCTGTCATGCTTGATACACTATGGACACACCAAGAAATCATCTTTTCTGTCCAATTTGGTTGAAATCAGTCTTTTTTTTTTTAGATTTATAGATTTATTATCATTTTTAAAGATGATACATACAAACTCTTTAATGTATCCACCAACGCATGACAAAAAGACAAAAAGAAAACAATAGATAAACTGAACAGAACAAACCCTTTAAAAGGATAATGCATTAATAAAATAAACTTGTATATAATTTAGAACAGGGAAGCATGAGAAAACATGAAAAAACAGAACCTAAATAGTAACAAAAAGGTGAAATAAAAGATAAATAAAAGAAATATAAAATAGGTTAAAGAATAGTAATAAAAATAAATACATCTTTTTACAGTGGTCCACAACAAGATGGAGGACAAGAAGGTTTATATGAGTCAAACTTCCGTCCAAGTCCTTAATGTGGGTTTCCCAATTGGTCCATTTCAGCATGTAGAGGTCGACTTTATTCATACGTGTGAATGTCAGCTTTTCCAGTGCTGCCAGGTGACCAAACTGGCTAACTGACAGAGGGAGCATCAGAGGCATCAGAGGCCCTCCGTTAACACATAATTAGTTTGCGTGAGCACCGTCCTAATCCACTCTGCACCTGAGGGACTGAGACGTCTGAGAAGTGAAGGATCCCCTAAGACAAACAGACAAGAGAAAAGGGAATTCTGTTTCTCTGAATGTGTTCAGTCTGGGCACAAATTCCCATCCAGAATTTGTGTATGTTCAGACAGCCCCTGTCCCTTCTGGTATTTCCAGCATGAAGGGCTGTCCCTCAGTTTGACCTTGTATGATTTTGATGGTGTCTGCATGTAATCTCCATGTCTCCTGGCTGCAGGTACGAGGAGATGGAGGAGAGGAAAAAGAGGAAGAGAGGAGTAACTGTGATGGAGGTCAGAGATTAGGCTGGCGGATGTTGATTCCTCGGGGACTGCTGGTCCTCTGGGAAGTCTCATTCTTTTTATAGTCTCAGTGGTCAGGAGCCGCTGAGATCCCATACAGCACAATCCTGACACTTCTTTTCATTTCCCTCTCTATCCGTCTTTCTCCCTCTAAACCAAAGCCAACATCAAGTCTAATGTTTGTGTTTTAGCCACTGAGCTCTTTCCATGACTTTCCCTTATAGCAGCCAGGAAGGTTGCTCAAATAAACACTACACATGTGCCGACTCTCGCTCACTGCTCGACTCCCCGGAGGAGGCAGCTCGGAGAGTCACTGTTTATTTTACTGTTATCAGACATAAATGGCTCTCATGACGCAGCACTTGAGATATATGCGGAGAAGAATATTAGAAGTAAGCCTCCACAAGGAGGAATATTCAGTCTCCGGTCTTGTAAAGACATTCACAAATGGAATGTGAGAAAAATGCAGCAAGTGTGTGAGCGCATACTGTACAAATACACACATGCAAAGCTCCGCACAAGCTACGAGAACAGTGAGAGGCTGCATCTTGTCTGTGGGTGGGACAAGATGAGCAGACAGTCCAGCTTAACAAGCTGTGAGCTGAGCTGGAGCTTCTAAACTCCGGACGCCGGGCTCTGAGGAGGAGGAGGAGGAGGAGGAGGAGGAGGCACGGAAACACAGCTCACCTCCTGCCTCTCTATCTATCTCATTCTCTGTCACACACCAAACACATCTATAAACACAGTAGTTTTCCATCAAATCCAATGACATCCTGCACTTACTTCTCCCAACATTATAGTTAGCTGCACATCCTAAATTGGTCATCTAAAGTGTACAGTATGAACTGTACAGACTGCTTCTACTCTGTCTGGTTTTTGCTTTCATGTCCACCTTTTTACAAGCTCCTCTAGTGTGGTTATGTTCCTCCATATCAGTGGTGTAAAGTTACTAAATACATTTACACAGGTACAGTACTTAAAGGGATAGTTCACCCAGAAATTAAAATTCAGTCATTATCTTCTCACCCTCATGTTGACTGAAGGTCGGGTTTAGTTTTTTAGTCCACAAAACACTGCTGGAGTTTCACAGGAAAATAGTGTTGCTGAATCTCCCAAACAATGGAAGTGAATGGTGACCAGTTTTCAAATGTAAAAAAACATGAAAATTTGAGTTTTCTCAACTTTTTCATATTTTACAGTGTAGGGCATTTTAGCCTGCTTTATACATGAAACAAAAATTGTGCATTTAGGCAGAATTACCACTTACCAAGGTTACAATTCCTCACAATATTTGATATTTTAACTGCTTTATTGCAGCTTTAGATATAAATCTTAAATTTAAGAATTTCTTCCACAGTCTTTTATTTATTTACTGTAGTGACCCAAGCAAGATCACCTGTGACCCACCTGAGGGTCACAACCCAGTGTTTGGGAATGACTGCTATAGATCAAACCATCCAGCAAACCAACAGTTAGAACCAGAGTAACCCACCGAGCCCCCCCAAGGGAAAAGTGAGCAGTGTGCCTCTCATCAGAAATGGTTAGCAGGCTGCTTGTTTCCACTGTTTATGAGGTTGGTTTCAGAGGCTGTTTTGTATAGATATGAACACAGCTGTGCCTTGAGATTCTGTCCCACCCTTTGTTGTGCCTTGGACTCAAGAAGTTGAAATTCACTGGTCTAACAACCAAAGTTGTCTGATGGAAAGAAGGATGTTAGATGTTGGTGCTCTGCAGTCAGGAGAAAGCACATTTATGGTCCTTTGAGAGAGTCACTGTGTGGACACCTGGACTGTAGATCAGCTCTACTCTGAGACACTCTCAGGTGTGTGTGTTTGTGGGGGGTGTCAGTATTGTGTTTACTGCCACTGCAGAGGAATATTTCTAATGTACCATCATTTAAGCGTTCATGTTGTTTTTTTCCTGCTGTTGCTAACACACCTGATGCTGTGAGCCACAAATTAGGGCCACAGTCAGCCAGTGTTCTTGTCCAGTTTTTATACTTTTTACTCTATTACATCACTCATAATAATAACAACATTTTTTATTACTATTATTATTAAATTTTTAAATCCTATAAAAATACATATATAATAATCTATGGCTGCAATAAACGATTATTTTCATAGTTGATTGATCGGTCAATTATTTTCCCAATAAGTCGATTAATAGTTATTTGCCTATAAAATGTCAGAAAATGGTTAAAAGTGTTGATCAGTGTTTCTCAAAGCCCAAGATGACGTCCTCAAATATCTTCTTTTTTAAAATTTTGTCCACAACCAAAAAATATTCAGTTTATTATCATAAAGGAAATAAAGAAACCAGAAAATATTCACATTTATGATGCTGAAGTCAAGAATTTTAACTCATTTTCTTCAAAAATTACTCAAACCGATCAATTATTAAAATAGTTGGTGATTAATGTTTTTATCAATTAATAATTGATTAATTATAACAGATTTATAATTATAAAGTTTTATAGCATATGAGATTTTATTGTGGTATTGCTACTTTTACATAAAGGATGTGAACATCACATTCATTTCTCCTCTGTGTTGAAGCCACAATAACATGTGTAAGTGTCCATGGTGGACTGTATGAGAGCTGAGCTTGCAGGCCACAGAAAGGTCACTCGCCATCATCTCATCATAAAATTGGTGCATGATGTTGACAAAATGGGCTGAACGGCATAATTTTAAAGACTCATTAAACACGTCCTGCTCTGTGTTTTAACAGTGCTGAAAGACAAAGGTCAGGACGAGGAGACCTCTGCTTTTCATAGGCTACAGCTGGACTGGACTGGACTGTTCTTGTTGACGGTGGACTGTTTGCTAAAACTTGGTGAATACTTTCCCACAAAGATCTCCTCTAGACATGCTATATTATCATAGAAATACTCTGCTTTTGAATAATAATTTGTGTCTCATATACTGATATGCAGTCGAGAATGAATTTTTGTTTATTTATTTTTTGTTCATTTTGTTCTGGTGAATGTGCACCAGAGTGGACAGGTTTCATATTACACTTGTGTAAGTTTAATACTGGACTTTGATTAGCTTCCAAACTAGTGATGTCATAAAATCCAGCTTGAGCGTCCAGGTAATAGGCTGGATTTTTTTAAAAAGTGGACGTAGTCTCTGTGATGTTACCCAGAGGTTTCTGAAGGACCATTGTGAAGCTCACAGTGTGGGACTCTGGCTGTCACCATCTTGGCAGTGCCTGCCTGGCTAACTCCCAGATAATCCAAAAATGGGCAAAGAGGCTGAGTGGAGGTGGAGCTGAGGCTGCTGAATGAAGTGGCTACCTAGTGGCCAGTCAAATGTGACGGCACCCAACGGTCACTCAAAGCGGGAACGCCCTTAATTTTGCATATGTTTAAGCTTTAATATTAGTGTTATCATGATGCCAAAATTTTGACTTTTGATACCAATACCAATAAGTTTTAGTATTACAATACTCAATACCAAACAATACCACAAGAGACATTAACCCTGGACATACAGTCTGCTGTACAAGTGTGCATTTATAATGAAATTTTAACTATTTTATTTTAATTTCATACATATGAGGGCAAATTGCTAATAACTTGTTATATGTATTGGGTCAAATGTTAATATATTATGTATTATAGTTATACATGCAGTAGATAACAGGGTAAAAATTTGAGCTTCCAGTTTGCAAACAGTTTCTGTATCCAAATAAATTCTCTGAATGGATAACTGAGACTGGTGCTCAGGGTGGTACAGAGCTGCTGGGCAGTTCTGAATGTACTGCACAGTGAAGTGGAGCTCTGAGCGCAGCCGCTGAGCAGGGTAAGAATTTGAGCTTTTAGTTTGTTAATAATATCTGTATCCAAATAAAGTCTCATCTCACTGACTCCTTTACAAATGACCGGTTTCAGCGCCCTCAGAGAACGATCTTGCGAAACCTGATTTAATGGGATCATGTGATCTCGTGGAAGCAGATGTGAACAAACTGCAGACCAACGTGGCGCAACAGTCTGCACTACTTTGTAGTCAGAAAAACAGAATGAGAAATTAAACGGGTCAGATTGAAATGTCTGATGAGACGCATCAACACAGGTTGTTTATTCTTCAGCCAGAACGGGAGGTGAGATTTTAACTGTCAGTCTGTGAACGGCAGTCTGCTGCTGGCTAACATTAGCATGAAGAGCTACAAAGTTTACCGTTGTTCAGCGACACCATCAGCGGCACAGGCAACTTCATGCAAGCATGTGTCTGAGTGTGTGTGTGTGTGGCTGTGATGTTACTGTCTGTGTCGCTGTGCACATGATGTGATCATCATGCAGAGCATGTGTGTGAATTTGACCGGTATAGAATCAGAAATGTGATGCAGACCAGTCTCTGGCCAGTTGATTGGTGCATCTCTTTTGTCATCTGTTATCAACCACTGGACAAAAACATTGAGGCCCTCCAGATGTTTTTAACCAACCCTGTCTCCCCATGGGGAGCTGCAGCCCCAGCTAGTGGCGAGCGGCTGCGTAACATCTTAGAGGCAACAGTTAATCAGCATTGTACATTAATAAAATATTAATAATGAATTTAACTTACAAATGTTAATTATTTATTATTGCACACACCCCTAGAATAAGCAAAACGCATATTTGAGTGGAGGGGGACTTGAAGTAGGACAGAACATTTCCTGTTGTGTTTGCCGGGAGAGCTGAAGTTCTTGAGGCTGTGATACAGAGATAAAGCCACTTGAAAGTCAGCACATACACAAACATACACCAGACTGCACAGCTGAAGAAAAGGTCTCCTGTGAGAGCAATGTAAGCCCTGTACTTCTGATGATCTCCATTGGAACAATCTGAATGGACAGGCAGAGAGAAAATAAGGAAACTCTCCAGATCTTTTTATCATGGCACTTCCTCGCCTCAGTCAGTGATTTTACCCAAGCACCCAGGAGTTTTGCATTTGTTTTTGGAAGAATGAAGTTTCTTTTTCTGTGTCCAGCAAGGTTTAAAGCAAAATTACTGTTTTCACTGCAGCAGAGGGGGGAAATGTGCAAAACAAGGAAAGTTCAAGGAAGGTTCAGTTTACCAAATGTGAAAAGAAATGGCACCTAAGACGTCATGGAAAGAGAAAAAAAGAGGCTTAATAGGCATGCTAATGCTTTTCTTATAACAAAAACCATGTCCAGCAGCACAAACAGGCAATCAGAAGGGAAACACACATTTTCTCCTATTGCTTTGTGGTGTGCAGATGCATCAGCAGCACATTGAAGTCAAAGCTTCTCTAATTTTCACAGGAGCCTAGAACAAGAAAGGATGAATATCACAAATAAAACAGTGCTGGAGAGGAGTCTGATATTGTTATGGCATCATTATTATATTTATTATCATCAATGCTGTTTAAGCCCCTATGAAATTTGAACCCAAAGGAGGACATTTAGATACAATACAATAATGCTAGCTTGTGTGGGAGGCAGAAAGTAACATACACCTCACATGTAAATGTGGGGAACAAACAAAATGCCACCTTCAGTTTTTAGGATACGATACCAACTCCTCAAATCAAACTGATGTACAACACAAAAATGTGGGAACATTGTGTAAAACGTTAATAAAAACAGAATGCAATGATTTGTAAAAGACTAATGTTTGAAGGAAACTTTTTTGTTTTTTGTAAATATACACCTGTTCTGAATAGTTTGCCTGCAACACATTCCAAAGATATTTGGACAGAAGCATGTTTACCACTGTGATACATCAGCTTTTCTTTTAACAACACTCAATAAGCATCTGGGAACTGAGGACACTAATTGTTGAAGTTTTGAAAGTGAAACTCTTTCTCATTCTTGCTTGATATACAAGCAAGATATACATCCATTCTTGTGAATGAGTGATCCCTTCGAGGACGCCTCTTTAATACCCAATTATGATACTGTCACCTGTTACCAATGAACCTGTGTACCTGTGGAACGTTCCAAACAGGTCTGGTGCCTGCAAAGTCTTTCAGAAAAGTTGGGAAAAGAGCAACAAAAGAATAGAAAAAACAGCTGTCACCCACTGAAAATGTGTGGTTCATTATGAAGCACAAAATTCGACAACAGAGACCCTGGACTGTTGAGCACATGAAGTTGTATATCAAGAAAGAATGGGAAAGAATTTCAATTTCAAAAACAATTTAACCAACACAAAAAACAATAAAGTTTATCAATTTGCACACTGTTCAACTGTTTTTCGATTGGAATACAAGTTGAAAAGTATTTGCATGTCATTGCATTCTGTTTTTATTTACGTTTTGGAATTGGGGTTGTATTTTTCACATTAAAATGAAACCAGATATTGCATAGTAGAAGACAATGGTGCTATGTGCAGACAAAATCTCTAGAAACTATTTCCTAATCACCCACAGATGTACTGGATACAGTTCTTCAGCTAACTAGTAAACTCACCTCTAAAAACCCCAGTGCTGCAGACAGTAGTGTAGTGGACAGTCTGGCAGTGCGAGGCCAGCACGTCGCTGATGACAGCGTTAATGAGCAGAACACCAGCAGGTTTATTCCTCCAGATGGGAAGTCGCTCAGGAAGCAGTGGTGTGTCTGAGTGGGGGAGAAATTACTCATCAGCGGACCTGACAGTCATCTGGTGTCGAAGGCAGGTTCACCACACTCCACTTGCTCCAAAATCGCTGAAAGGATAAACCAGTGAGGTATGAATACGTTTACACCTTATATTTTAAACACCACTGAGGGAATATTTTCACTCTATTTATGCTTGTTTACTGGCATCGGTCCTGGCTGACAACACCACCATAACAAGAAGATATCAAAATATTCTTTGGAAAATGTTGTGTAATCAGATTGGAAAGAGTTTCTGGTAACACTTTCTGTGACACCCATGTATGTTTACAATGCAGTATAATACATTATTATATCATAATATAATTGGTAGCCTCAAGGGGAGGGCGATCACCCCTCTGGTGGCCCCATGTTCTAAAAAACTGTAAAAGTGCCATCTTGGATGCCCCTTTAGTAGATAAAGTGCCCTCTAAGGCATTGGTTCCAAACCCGGGGTCCAGGTCAAATTCAAGCACTTATCAAGCAAGGTGCATTTTCAAGCTTTTCCAGCACCTTACAGCTGTGGTAAAGGACATATTCATATACAAAATGATTATTTCACCTCTTCATTACCTAAGTTTCCTTATCCAGTGAATGGCTCTGCCAAACAAAACACTATCAAATGAGGCATAATTAATACCATTTCTAGACTTTCAGCCTCCAGCACCTGCACGGACCCTGCAATTTATACAGAAGTCTGTATACAAAACTAATTAAAAAGACAGAAAGATTTCTTTGCCTTCAATTATTCAATTATACAGAATTGGCTACTTTGTAGGCCACAACTCTTTGAATCATTATTGTTCTTTTGGTAAGAATATGTGTGTATACGCTACTCCACTGGGTTAAGGTTGGGAGCCACTGCTGTAAGATGTCCTTCCAGTGGACAAAACATGATAAAATGCCCTTGAAGGTGTCCTTCCTGAAAATGTGATGTGTGTGATGTGTGCCATATAGGCTGTCCTACATACTAAAAAATGATTTAGCCTTTAGGGAGTTTTATTACAGAGTTGTAGTAGTTATTGTACAATAAAACAATTTTAATCTAAACCAGGAACTGGAACTTTTTCACCTTTAATGCATAAAGATTTTTTGCAGCCCCGATGCCCCACCATGTACAGCTGGTGCCCTATTTTGTGTTTCTGCCCTGCTCCTCACTCTGCCTGAGTCTGCCACTGAGTTGTACTGTTATTATAGCAACATATAATAATATAAGCATTCATAAATATTCAAAATGCTGATACAACATTTTAGAATGACTTATGAGGTCAAGTATACTAATTGATACTAATGTTTTTTTTTTTGTCAAGCTTCATAGTGAATTATAATTTAAATAGTGCATTATAACCATTTTATAATGCATTATGACAATGATAATGCCCCTGATTCAGTTGTTCATCATCAAAAAGTTGTGGCAAACTGGAGTAGCCTACTGAATTCCTGTTATGACCCATTACACAAATTAATAAACTTAATAGTTTGCGTGTTGCTCATGCATAGATTTTTTTTTACTGCAAACAATAACCACTTATAGTGATCAGTCAAACTCATATGGTGACTTATAACCAGCTTGTAATATATGTATCTGTTGTACCTGTGTGATTAACAGCTCTGTAGATGTGTGATGCTGCAAACTTAAGGCTCCACAAAGTGTTCCAACACCTTTACAAATCTGGCAGGCAGGCAAGGCAGCTATTTGTGTAAGTGTGTTTCATATATGAAGAACTACACACCTCATAAAATTATTAAATTCCATGAAAACCTATTATCTCAATCCCTCCTTAGTTACTTTGCTACACCTGTCAAGCTTTCCATTCTCGCACTGCACACATGCTGCTTACAGGGACAACAGTGGCAGGTACACCATTGAAACTGGGAGTAAATGAATGAATGAAACACAGTCTTTGATTCCACAGAGATGTAAACAGAAGCAGCTTCTCACGTCAAGCTGACAACTGTGGATTCTGTCGGCCAAAATGATGACTGGCAGATTTCATAAGAGTAACTGGGTAATGTAAGCTAATGGTAATGCTAATGCTTAAACTCCATGGGCCAGCTGAGGAGTCCATCTCCAGCTGACATTTTAATGTTTCCCTCTGACTAGTTTTAACACAAGAACGCCTTAAAAGTGTCTGAAATATGTAAAGATACTCTATGGCTGTGTACATGATATAATGTTAAAACTAAAAGAATGAGGCTAAAGCTAGCTCTCAGCAAACTTTTTTTTTTTTTTCAAGGTTTTTTTTTTTGGCCATTTTTTGCCTTTATTGAGAGGACAGCCAAAGAGTAGACAGGAAACAGGGCAGAGAGAAAGGGGATGACACCCAGCAAAGGGCCGAAAGGCAGGAGTCGAACCAGCGGCCGCTGCAGAGGACTACAGCCTTCATACATGGGTCGGACGCTCTACCCACTGAGCTAAACGTCTGCCCCGCTCCAGCAAACTTTGGCTGGATGGTGGAATATGACACATATATGTGTATGACAGATGATAGAAATACACTCAGTAATGAGCTAAGAGCTAAGCTAACCCTTTGTGCCAGAAAGCTGTTCTTGGGTAGGACTAGGGGGAAAAAAATCATAGGCTAATTCAGGCAGAGAACTGGGTGCATTATGAGCAGATAATGTAGCCTTGAGCTGCTAGTGACTCACAAAAGACAATGTCTTTGACTCTGCTGAATCACTGTTTTTTACCATCCATCATGAGTCCAACAATGTTGTAGGAGTGCAATGCTGAATCAGCAAATCAACTCTGATTATCTGATGAAGCCCCACCTACACAGTCCTGATGAAGCACATTTGTGCTAAACTCTTAATAAATAATCTTAGTGATAGTATCTCAGTTTTTTCCCCAAATTTAACTCTAATTGTTGCTTTTTTAGTCATGAATATAAACTGTTAGACAGAAATGAGTTTTCAGGGGTTTAAAGATTGATGCATAAAGAGACACTGTTCACTGTTGCTGCAGTGTTTTCTTGGCCTCTTTTCAAAGTGCTGTAGCCATTCTTAGCTACGTTTTGTGTCTGCATCTGTGTCCTTGGTCTGCAGTTATGGGTCTTGGTCTTGGAAGCTGTGTGATGTGTGCGAGTACAAGACATCAACTTCTTGGTTACACACAAAATCCAAAGATGAAACCAGTCACCATTACATAACTATCCTCCTTGGTGAGCTTCCATGGCTGTTTGTTCTTTCTGCTGTTGCAGCTGTTGTGTTAATCCTGATATTGTAATAGTTGTTATTACTCTCTTAGAAATAAAGGTGCTAACTAGAACCACAAAGGGTTCTTCAGCTCTTCCCCATAAGGACCCTTTTTAGTTACATTTAGAACCTTTTATGAAGGTTCCACTTGGAACCCTTTCAAAGAGTTCTACGCAGAACACAACATAAAGGGTTATACCTACAACCATCTGTGCAAGTTTCTACCCAGAACCTTTCCACCTTCTAAGGGTGCCAACAAGAATCCACCCAGAGGGTTCTACTGAGAACCTTTTTATTTTCCTAGGGCTTAATCTAGAATATGCTCAGGAGGTTCTACAAAGAACCTTTTCACATTCCAAGTGTTTTATGTGGAACAAACACAGGGGGTTCTACAGTAATCTTTTTATACTCCAAGGTTATTCTAGAACCCAACCTTTTTTAAATTCCAGGGGTTTTACCTAGAACCCACCAAGAGGGTTTGCCAAGAACCTTTTATACTCCCAGGGTTTTATCTAGAACACAGTGAGTGGGTTCTACAGAGAACTTTTTAATATTCCAAGGATTTTATCTATGATTCTTTGAGGATTTCTAAAAAGGGTTCTCTAGATGAAAATGGTTCTTAATGTAGCACTTAGTCTCACAAAGGACCCTTGACAAACCCTTTCTTTATAAATGGGTTCTTTAGAAGTGAACAGTTCTGGGTAGTACTCAGCCCTTCAGAGAGAACCCTCTTGGAACCCTTGTTTGTCAGAGTGTATTGTTATTCTTGCAGTCAGCCTCACCTACTGAAGCACACAAAGAGCTCAGTGACTGACGGAGCTGTTAGCTCCATTAAGGGTCACACTCAGAGAAAAGCTTCTCACACATGATAAACAAACAGCCAGTGTGCACATGACATACACTCATCCACCCACATGTTTACAGCACTAATGAAACATACAGAGTCATTGACCCTGCGCGTACAAACACATGTGACAAATGAACTTGTGTGCAAAACAGATGTCCACCGTCTTTTGCTTGAAATATCTCTGTCTCTTGCCAATCTCCATCGCTTCTCTGTCGCTCATAATGTCTTAAAGAAAGCATCACACACTCTGTCCAGCTCCAGATTGCACCAGATTCGAAGTTGGGGGAGAAAAGGGCTGAGGTGTTAAAAGTTAGTAGGAGGTCTGATCACCTCTATGAGAGCTGTGCTGTGAAGCATCGAAGCCCCGGAGAATTGCTGCTGCCCACGTTACAGTCTTTAAATAAAACACTGCCCTGATTATACTGCTCTCTTCCCAGCGCAGAGCTCAGTTTCAGACACATGCGGCAGAAGGCAGCTTGCCTACATGGCCTAGATGCAAAGCCCAGCTCAGTACAGTATGGTGCAGCACAACACGACACAGCAACGGGACAGTGAGGACACCAAAACTCTAACAAGAGTGAGAATATCAGATTACGTACAGTGAGCCTTGTGTTGACAAAGACACCACCAACACCACAAATCTACCAGTGCAATGAGATGATGCGGATGATTTCACCTGTTTCCAATGCAAAAGAAAGGATTGTTCTAAAAGTTCTTGAATGAAGTGAATAATCCACTTTATTTGTTTTAGGTAAAAGAGTCAACTCAGCATTAAAATTAGGCCAAACCTTCAGAGATCATGTGAAAATCTCGCCAGGCTTCAAGTTGTCCATTTGTGTCCGTATCAAAAGTGGTGCAGCCAATCAGGGACTACTGCAGCTATGGCGTGGTTTTAGGTGTGATGACAGTGAGAAGCATCCATGGAAGCAACTTATCTCGAACAAACAATAGCAGCTCCTGAAGAGAGAGAGAGAGAGAGAGAGAGAAAAACTGGGAGTTAAAAAGACATGATGTCCTTCTCAATCTGCATTCTTGTGTTCCTGTGTTCTTGAGAAACGTCATTAGTCACAGCTAAAGTACTGTCCCAATTCAAACCTGCATCTAGCTGAATACAGGCTTGATGTTCTTGCTCTGTCCATTTTATCAAGAACACAGTTGGAGCCGACTTGTGAGGACTGAGGGTTGCCAGTGTGATGTGTACTGCTGATCAAGCAGTGGAAATCGTGGGGAATTTGATCCAGGCTCACAACTGCAAGGGCTTGCTATAGTTTTCATCTTACAACTGTTGCTGCGACACAAATCACGTTATGATCATTTTTAAGACATGAAAGTAACAGTTTGGTTTATTGAAACAATGCATATTTGAGTACATTTTTTATGAGACCTTTGGATCAGTCATCTCAGCAAGGTGTGTCTGTTGATGAGAACATGGTGCTGAAACATGATAAGAATAGAGCTTGGTTAAAGGGTTGCAGTTTGGTTAGAATGAGGCACCACAAATACTCAAGTACAAGATCATGGTTTTGGTTAAAATAAACAACAGTAAGGAGGACAGTGGGTTGATGTATGGATCAAACACAGTACTACTTTTTTACCCAAACTATGATTTCTTTCTCTTTTTTGTCATTCTTTAATATCCTGCAATTGTCACAGGAAATGGAACTACCAATCTACCAATTGTATAAACCAATCACATTGCAATCTTACTAAATAGGTGAGGTAGCTAGGAGTTAATAAGCTATAGCTCATCTCAGCTCCCAAGGTGGCCTCCAGCTGCTCAACATCCACTGTGAGCCTTTGGGGAAACAGTCTTAAAGGGATAGTTCACCCAAAAATAAAAATTCAGTCATCATGTACTCACCCTCATGGCGACTGAAGCTCGGGTTTAGTTTTTTTTATCCACAAAACACTGCTGGAGTTTCACAGGAAAACAGTGTTGCAGAATATCATAAAACAATGGAAGTGAATGGTGACCAGTTTTCAAATGAAAAAACAACAACAACAGAATAAAAACATAAAATGCCTCCATACTGCTCGTCTGGTGTAATCCAAGTCTCCTAAAGTCCCAACATACCAAGTTGACTTAAAAAATGTTATTTCCACCATTTTTAGCCTGAATCTTCACTGTAGATCTTTAGTTTGGAGCCACGTTCACATGCACGCTGTCTGAACTGTGTGTGTGTGTGTTATGATGGTGTGCAAACAGCATGTTGGAACTTTAGGAAACTTGGATTACACCAGATGAGCAGTATGGAGGCATTTTCTGTCCTTTTTTTTCAGTTGTTTTTTACATTTGAAAACTGGTCACCATTCACTTCCATTGTTCGGGAGATTCTGCAACAGTGTTTTCCTGTGAAACTCCAGCAGTGTTGTGGACTAAAGAACTAAACCCAACCTTCAATCAGCATGAGGGTGAATAACTGAATTTTCATTTTTGGGTGAACTGTCCCTGCAACACCAAAAGCCCTTTGGTCATTTACCACTGGCTCTGATGTCTTCATAACATTTTGATCAAAGGAGCGAATTCCTTTTGGAAAATAAATGTTGGTCTGGACTTGAAATCTAATATTTGTTGCTGCCAGATTGGTTTGTCTGAAGTTGAGGATAAGGTTCATGTTTTTTATTGGGTCCTTATGTACAGAGCTTAACATTTCTCAATAAAAAACAACATATAACATACATATTAAAAGAAAACAGAGGCACTGTGGCATGTATACATTTAGATTGGGTAAATATTCATTAGAGTGACGATAACCGCTAAACTGACATGCCAGATGGTTTGTCTTACATCGTGCCCTGAGATAACTTTGTTATGATTTGGCACTATACAAATAAAATTGAATTGAAGCAAACTGAATCTCATGATCATATGAGTCCAGCTGTGTCGCAAGGCCAGACAGCTGCATGTCACAGTCAGCGTGGCTGAAAGCTCAGAAAAAGTTTACTTAGTGGTTGTCCTTGTCTGAAAAAACCCCGAGATGATTTTGGAGAGGTGCACAGTTGTGTTGAAGTGTGATCACTAGAGATGGCAATAAGAACGCTGCTGTCCCATTTGCAAATTGAGTGTCCTGCGTCCTCCTGTCCTCCTGTCCTCCTGTCCTCTAGAGTTTGGACTAAGTTGAACTTGCCAAGCTCGAATTCCCAAGAATGCAATAGTCAGACCTTGGCATACTCTGTCTTAAGGCATAGTTCACCTAAAGTGAAAATCCAGTCATTATCTACTCATTCACATGCTGATTGAAGGTCTGATTTAGTTTTGAAAGTTTCACAGGAAAACAGTGCTACAGAGTCTTCCAAACAATGGAATGTGAATGGTGACCAAAATTTTTTCAAATGGAAAAAAACAACAGATTAAAAACATTAAAATGCTTCCATACTGCTCGTCAGGTGTAATCCAAGTCTTCTAAAGCCCCAACATGCCAACTTGAAACACCATGTTTTTAGCCTTAAATCTTCACTGTAGATCTTTATCTTGGAGCCACATTCATGTGTGCATGCACACTGTCTGAACACACACTGTGTGGTGTGACAGTGTGTGCACGCAAGTGAACGGGGCTTTAGGAAACTTGGATTACACCAAACGAGCACCATGGAGGCATTTATGTTCTCTTAATGTTTTACATTTGAAAACTGGTCACCATTCACTTCCATTGTTTGGGAGATTCTGCAATACTGTTTTCCTGTGAAACTCCAGCAGTGTTTTGTGGACTAAAAAACTAAACCCGAGCTTCAGTCAGCATGAGGATGAGTAGATAATGACTGAATTTTCATTTAAGGAAAGCTAGACAGCGGGTCTAATGAAATGACTGCTGAGTTACTGTAGAAACTGGTGTATTTGGAGCTTGATGCAGATCAAGAACTTTTTTAGTCCTTTGTTGAGTATGTAAAGATATCTTGGCCCCTGCTGCATCAATATAGACCATTCTTTTAAAAATCTGTACCCCAACTTTCTACAGTAGGTAAGTATTCTCATCTTTTAAGATATTTTAAAGTGTATATTTTTGAATTTGAAGCAAAAAAAAAAACCAAAAAAAAACATGGAAAGCAAGGTAATATTACTACTACCTGTTGACCGTGGCAGGCCCTGTGGCAGTGTGTAGGACATTAGTTGAAGGTTGGTCAACCTGCAGCATGTAGAATATTTGCCTAACAAATGACAGCCAGCAGGAATGGACACTGGATGCAAATGAGGGTGAGATAATAGAGACCGAGGCTGGTTTCCCTGTGTCACACACACTGTGAGGGTGTGCAGAATGGCTGTTACCTCAGGAGATTTTAAAAAAGAGCAGGCGTTATCATTTAGAATGAATGAGAGATCACCAAAGCACCAAATCTAAGCAGAGAATAATTTCAGAAAATAAAACAAATCCAAAGGCTCTTTTTCTGTTTGGAAGATATTCGTGACACCTGTGGGCGACAGTTTTTGGATTTGGCCTTTTAGCCAAATTCTGATACACTTCCAGAAATGTGTGTTTAAGCTCTCTGTTCCTATTATGCAAACTCAAGAGAATCTTGCTCTGTTGTGCGTCTGTGTTTATTTCCAAGCAGCTCTTGAAGATGAGATAAGAGGAGTTTCATACAGAGAGACATATTAGGCTCTAATTTAGCTTTGGCGTTATCAGCCTCTAATTTAGATGGTAATGAGCAAATGCAGTGGTTTCATGATGTGATCAGTCCTCAGACGAGGCACAGCCACTGATGTGAAGTTGTCTCAGAAGCAGAATTCTTGGCATGATGCCATCTTTGCAATCAGGCATAAATTCTCCATTCCCCAATCCTGTGAAAAACAGGCCGGAGCACAGCGATGTGATAGTGATACATTATGACTAGTGGGAACGGATCATTTGAAAGACGTGTTAAAGGAAGTTCAGTATAAAGATGCGTTGAAAGGAAGCACCCCATCTGCACTACTTATTCCTGGACTCCATTACAGCATGTGTAATGGAAAATTTTTCCATTTATGTGCGGGCTCTCTCACACAGGTGGCTGAGACACCCGACTCTTAAACGCAGCGACAAACCAGCTGCCTCTGACAGATAGCCAGAAAGCTGCTCGCTACAGTGTGGGTACATTTTACTCCATTACTCTGCTCTCTTTGCACTCTCAGCAGCAAAAGGTGACAATATGGAGAAGGGAAATCCCAAAGAAATCATCAACCAGCGTTATTTTTCCTCTCTGTTCTTTAATGATTTGTTTTCCAGAGTCATTCCTGCTGCTGACATTGAAATTTCCAATAATTTTCAGCTATTAAAGTGACAATAATTTAAGACCTTTTCCTTTGCTCATCTGGACACTGTAAAAATAAACTGATTGTTTTAACTTAAAAAAGTTAGTATCCAGGCTGCCTTAAAGGAGCAACACGTAACAACTACACATCCAAAACTGCAGTCCAGATAGCGAGTTGGAGCTGTAGACTGTATATTAAATAGGTTGAAATCATATTTAATATACGTTCTATGGCTGAAGCAAATTGTTTCCCCAGGTCCACTCCTTCCCAGAGTTGAGGAAGCTCAGGCAGGGCGCAAGACAAGCACAACAATAACAAAGTTCTACTCTGTAAGATGATCAGCTGTTTATAACTGTCAATGTAAAGTTAAGCCTGTTGTCCTGAAAACAAAAGCCCACTGCTCTGAAAATACACACTCTGGAGTTGAAGTTCAGTAACTGCTTTCCTGACTGCCCGCTAAACTCCATTAATGTTTTGCTCAATTTAACCGTCATAAACAGCTACGCCTTCACTAAGATAAGAACTTACAGCTGCAGCTACTGCTGTTGGAGCTACTTTGTTCCAAAGACAGTACTGGGGCTTTTCCATTGCCACTTATCAAGTCAGACCATGCCACACTGTGCAGAGTCACACCTGAGATGGACCCTGTCTGAAGTGGGGCCGAAGGGAGACTGACTCGCCTCCAAGTGTGCTTGTGGTGAGGTCTCGCCCACCACAGCCAACCCCAGACAAGATGTTTTTAAAAGTCTATGTGTGTTCTGCTTTCAGTACTTTTGTAGCTTCTAACTGAATCTCTGTGGTTTGAAGTTTAGTTTTTCTCTTGTGTCGCTGTTTGTACTTTGAGGTATCTGCTTTATTTTACTGTTTCATGTTTCTTTCAGCCATAGAGGAGCTGGGATAAGTTACTGCTGAGGAAAACCAAACATTTCCTGATTTTAATAACAAAATAACATAGGACTTTCATTGGGAAGAATTTATAGGAAATGGAGTGTTTGCTATTTTAAGCCACGCACCTTGATCTAAGCTCATCATCAGTTAAAAGACACACCTTCAGCCATGTTGTAATTGAGATACCACCCCAGAAATCTGGTTGTCCACCCTAAGTGCCACCGCATTATCCACAAGTATGATTGGTTATCTGTCCAGTGAGAGGCATGGCGAATTCTCAAATAATAAATCATAAAAACTTGATTTGAGGACTTAAAAGTTAAAGCACACAAGCTTTATATTCTATTTTTTATGATGCCACTTCATAAGTTGTGATTGGTAGTATTTATCTTTTAAATAAAAAATCTTAAACACAGGAAGCAAGAAACTAACTGTAATGTTAGTAGAAGAGCACACACATACATACTTCATGCCAGGCAAAAAAGTCTGGAAATGCCCCTAGTTTAAAAATTCTGAAATGTTCTGAAAATAAATACTAGAACTTTTAAATCTAATTACGGTAAATATATACAATTTGCATATTCAAGTTAAGGTAATGAGAAAAGATGAGTTAATTCCACTAAATTCCTGAATGATTTTTTTTTTTTACAGTGTGAACAAAAAGGTCTCCTTCCCAGCAAACAGCAAACCATGTTTTTCTAACATAACCTATCATAAAAAACTTTCATGCAGACAGGCTCTGCTGCTCCAAGTTCAAGTAATAATAGAGACGGCCATTAACTATTAACCAGCTCCTGTTCATTTATGCTGAGGCTTCTTTGTCTGTCAAGGTCATTTGGTGTGAAAGGATACCGAGCCAGGAGGGCTCTATAAAAATGAGGGAATTAAAATATCATCTTTCGCAGCCATGAGTCCACTGGACCGTCCACATTCAACCCTGAATGAGTTCTAGCACAGTGAACACTTAAGAAGATCACATTGTACAGCGGGCAGGGCTGCAAGTTGATGATAGAGTTTCAAGTCGACTGCTGCAGCACATTGCTGTGCATCAAAGTGTGACCTGAATCCAGGCAGACTGGATGTGGAACAAGTGAGGCACGAGTTGCAGCATGCTGTGACATTTTGTCAGCTTTCATGGAGTTAAATTCCATATCAAATCAGATCTACACGTATGAACTGGATATGTTGTAGGTTCCATGTACATGCACCTACACACGTGTCTGACCTCTCCATTTGAACCGAGAGCTAAAATAAGTCGATGCAGGCAGTGAGTGACACACTTCTTGTCCTGGCATGGACTCCGACTTGTGCACGTGAGGTGCCTTTTTTTTCCTGCAAAACACGCACTTAAGAGACCAAGGCAAGGTCACTGATGATGTGCATAGCTTATTAACTTCTAATCACGGCTTGCACTATAACTACTGAGTCACATGGCCCCCATACATCTGACTTCTGCTCCTCTGACCACCATGACGGGCTTCTGTGTCAATGCGTCCTCCTGAAAAGAGGAATTAGGCAGCTGAGTGTGTTAAAATTTTTGTTTTATGAAAGTGTGGGTATAAATCCCAGTGGTTTAACAGCTACGACCTTGCAGAGCAGAGGCTGGGATTCTCTACTGCATAATGTCCTCTATGTGCCTTATTACCCAGCATCCCTTCTTCTCCCTGTCTCTCTGTCTTATCTATCATCTTAATAAACCCTGGTGTGTGTGTGTGTGTGTTGTGGGCTAAGAACTATCCTGCCAATCCCCAGGGCTCAAGTTGAACAGGCTTTATCCCTGCAGGAGGCAGATCTCTAACAGAACACCCAATATTTTCCTAAAAGCATCTGTTTTGGATTCATGAGAGTACACAGTGTGCATGTGTGCAGTGTCTTAGTGCAGACACTGTACAAGTTGCTGTATATGTAGTGGTGGAGGAAGTAATCAGTTATGTAAGTAGAAATACAATGTCATAATACTTCACTACAAAGTGTTTTCAGTAAAATGTACCTGAAGTATCGAAAGTAGAGACACCTGCCGAATCAACCCTTTCATAGTTTCATTGTCTTTTACTGACACATTAGCTGGTCGAGCTCATTTGATCTATTTTATTAAGTGTTCAACCTGCAAACACCTGGATCATATAAACTGGTCAGCCAACATCAAGCTGCCACTCCAGGATTTCTCGGGCTGTTTTTGGGATTGTTGCAGCCTAAAATGATGATGATTGAAAATGATCTCACAGCAGCTTTTCTAAAAAATTGCGATGAAAATTGCAAAAGAAAGTTGCAATATGTTTTGTATAATCCAATAAAATCAAAGGCAACTTGTTCTAAAGAGAACAAAACTGCACTCTATCCTGAGTCTTCTAAGTAACCTTATCAAAAAGGCTCAGGATTACAAAAATTCAATCAAAATATGTTTTATTTGTAGATGAAGATGTGCACCTGGGGGGTATTCCACAAGTTTTTTGGAGCTCAAACTCAGTGAAAACAGCTCGAAATGATAAAATAACACTGCACAGAGTGTTTATAAATGTTAATAACAATGACAAATCTGTTCTTTTCAGTGCCTGTGACAAAATAAAAATATATAAATGCAAAGAAAATAGTGACTAATAAAACATTGAGTTGGTCCATGAGACGTACGTGTATGATGTTTGGACAAAATTGTAAGGTCACACAGAATCCACTGGAAGCGGTTGAATTTGTGTTAGTTGTTGCGATCACAACATTGCAGCTTCCTGGTTTAAGACCACTCACAAGTGAAGTGAACAGCACTGATCATCTCGTTACAGTTTCATTTGTAAAGTGGAATATATGAGGCAGAAAGTGAACAGTCATTTCTTCATATTGATGTGTTGGAACTGAAGCAGGACACATGGACAAGCGTAAGGATCGGAGCCCCAGGACCTCAGAAAGAGTAGCAATCACTTTGTGGAGGCTACTGGGGATCCAAATAAAGAATAAAGAGTGACTTTGACAAGGACCAGATTTTGATGGCTAAACGACTGGGTCAGAGTAATTTTTCAAAATAGCAAGTCTCGTCGGGTGTAGCGGTATGCAGTGGCTCATACCTACCAAAAGTGGTCCAAGGAAGGACATGGTCATGGGGACCCAAGCCTGATTGATGCAATGGGAAGCTGTGCCTATAATGAGCACGTGAGTGTCGGAAATTGACCGTGGGGCAATGGAAGAAGGCAGTCTGGTGTTGACAAGGTGTTTGTTGACTTGGCCTCCAACTTCCCAAGATCTAAATCTGATTGTGCCTGTGTGGGATGTGCTGGAACAACAAGTCTGATCCATCGAGGCCCCACCTCACAACTTACAGGACTTAAAGGATCTGCTGCTAAAGTCTTGGTGCCAGATACCACAGCACACGTTCAGAGGTCTTCTGGAGTCCAGGCCTTGATGGGTCAGAGCCGTTTTGGCAGTACGATGTGGACATACACAATATTACAATAATAGGCAGGTGGTTTTATTGTTGTGGCTGATCAGTGCAAAATCATTGCTGTCTGTAGTTGAGTCCTAAAAACATAATTTTTCAGTGCAAGGAAAATATCTGAACTAAGACAAAATAAAGCACTAGAAGATCTGATTTTAGAAAGTCCTTGAAATAAGTAGATTTCACTGAAAACAGGTTGAATTGACAATGTAATACGCACAGACACTCACAAGCATGAATTCACAATAGCTGTGACCACATATGAGCATGCATCAAGGGGTGCATGCATCCAACCACATACACACACACAACCTCACAAACACTTGACCTCTGTGGCTAAAGTATAGGGGGCGGGACTAACTCAGATCAGTTAAAAAGGCACTTTCTGCCAAGTCCAAGGATGCCTCTCACAAGGTTCTATGACAGATCGTGAGTTATGCAAAGGCAAACTGTCTGCAATGAAAAATTAACTCTGCTTAGTCCAATGATGACTCCCACAAGAGCCAAACACAAACAGTTAATGATGTGTGAAAGGGGCGTGGCTTTTAGAAAAGGGGCAGGAGTCTATGACAAATGGAATTTGGTCATGTTACATGAATCCCTTTAGAAGTGATGTGCCTTTTATTACAGGACACCCCAATGCCATGTCCCCTTTTTGCCAAACAGCATGAACAGTTAATCAGCTGTCTTTTGGCTCCTACCCAACCTTCCCACAAAATCTTGTGCGACTCTGTGAATCTATTTAAAAGGTATGTGCCTTTTTGTGATAGGGCACCCCCACTGCCGTGCCCCCTTGTAGCTAATTTGCATTAATGCAATCACACTTTTTTTTTGCTTCCTAGGGTGAAAATTCTGGTCACCAAAGGGTGGGGGAATTTTTGTGGACTGACCAGCCTACAAAGTTGCTGGTAACTGCTAAAAACAAAACTCAAAGGATTCAACTCTAGTCTGAAATGACCTGAAAGAAGACATTTTCACAGAACGATGCATCACATTTGTTTTGTATGTAAAATAATTTTCAAAATAAATGAAGTAACTGGTGACTCAAATTGATGCTTGCTAAGTCCCAACTCTTTTTGCTCTGTACTCCAATAACAGTTAAGCAACTTAATACCTCGGTCAACTTTCTCTTCTTCTGAAAAAGCAACATATCGGGTTACAACTTAAGGTAACTAGTGTTAACAAAATGGTCAGGAGTGTAGATTAGCTAACTAGCTAGCTAGCATTTTGGTAACATTAGCTAACTTAACTCTTTCCCCACCGCAGCTCTTCAGACAAATGTGGTGGAATAAAAAGTACAATATTCCCCTCTGAAGTGTAGTGGAGTAACACAAAATAGAAATACTCTAGTAAAATACAACTTCCTCAAAACTGTACTTAAGTGTATTTACTGTAACTGTACTTAATTACTTTCCACCTCTGTTTCTATGTGTAATGACGTGTGTCATCCCCCTTCTTCCACACACGTCTTACCAGTTAAGTGTGTATTTAACCTAATAAGATCCTTTAGTCTGTGAATAACTGGAGACAGATGTGGAAGCTTAGTGTAGTAATGGAACCCAAGCAGTGCAGTGTTCTTACTCAACCAAACAACAAAGTTACAGGATCACTCAGTTGACTTACTGTATAAAACTCTGTGATGTTTGCAGCTGGACTTGTTTGTCTCAGAAGAGCCGAGATGTGAGAATGACAGAATACAGAGAGGGAATGAAAGAAGAGGAGAGAGAAAAGAAAGAGGGTGGCATGACTGAAAGAAAACAAAGGATCAGAGAAGAGAGAGATGATGGAGAGACGCGGCTGTCCTTCAGGCGTGCAGGTGGGTAGGTTCACCTGGCGTGGGCAGGCAGCTCTGCAGCACAGAGACAGACAACAGGGACTAATGGAGGGTTTATGATTCTCTCTCAACTTTCAGCTGTCTCTCAGCACCTGACAGCCTCCTACAAGAGACAACATCATAACAAGCAGCGGGCCTCCTGTGTCACAGCTGAGCAGTGGAGAGAGGAGCAGGCAGAGGCTGCACAGCTGATGGCACCGTATCTGGAGGATATTTCTCACTTGATCTTTGCTACTCTTGTTACAGGCCCTGAGATGTTTTCCACCAGAAAGGAGGAAGCATAACACACAAACTCAACTCTGACTGACACTTGTTTGGGAAACAAAAGACGAAGCCAGTGACGGCCCACTTGAGGGTTTAAGAGTCACAGATTTCTTCTGGAGCTGTGTTTATGCTGTAGCTGCAGAGAGAATCAACACACTGTAGGAGTGAAGCTGGCTAAGTAAGTAAGTAAGTTGGCTTGGCTGTTAAAATGAGAATAAAAAAAACTTTGATCTCTTTCAAGGGTAAAGGAATAGTTTCCACCTAAAATACCCAGAACTTTTAGTCCCAGGAACTGCTTTTCAGGGAACTAAAAGGTTCCTTCAGCCAAGTTAGTTAAGAAAACATCACCATTCTCTTCCATTGTTTGGGAGATTCTGCAACACTGTTTTCCTGTGAAACTCCAGCAGTGTTTTGTGGACTAAAAAACTAAACCTGACCTTCAATTGGCATGAGGGTGAGTACCAAGGGTGGAAGTAACTAATTATAAATATTCAAATAACTGTAATTAAGTCATTTTTGGGGTATTTCTACTTTCATGAGTAGATTTTCAAGTCTGTACTTTTACTTGTACTTAAGTATTCATTACACAATGTAATCTACTTAGTTACTTTTAAAATCATATTTGAGTACCGAGTACAATTTGAATAAGTATCCAAACTTTTCATCTGCATTTTAGTAGCCAGTAAGATGATCTGATCACGAGCAGGCCTGGAAAACCAGAATATCTGGACAAAAAACCTCCCAAGAACCTGCAGCAGGGAGAGGTTTGGCAACATGTTCATACCGACAATTTGCCACCAGCCCTCGGTGGCTTCTGATATTGAAGCACAAGGTATCCTTTAGCGACTGTTTCTGACACGTCCAGAAAGCCTTTTTAACATGTGATCAACCTAACAGTTTGGTTAAGTTTAGGAACAAAACTTGGTTAGGTTTAGGAAAGGACCACATTTGGGGGTCTGTAACTATGTTACATCACTGAAGCAACTCGCAACTTGAAAAATCACGAGATGCACATTAAGTGACTCGTGACACAAAAGTCACATGATTCACATAATGTTGTGTAACTTTTAATAATGTTTTAGTTTTAACGTGGAAGACAAACCCCGATGTCCTGGTTAAAGTCCTGTGTTTGTGTTAGCCGTCCATCCATGGGGTGTAATGCATTAAAAATCAACAGGTGAAAAGTAACTAATACTCTAAGTACTTTCTGAAACTTAAGTATTTTTCTAACACCACTACTTTTACTTGTAACTGAGTAATATGTTAGTAATGTAACTTGCTAACTTGACCGTGAAGTGAGCATGATGGTGGATAATTCATTACATTATAATAATACATTAGCTAGAAAGTTGTGCTGAGTGTTGTTATTATTATTATATATTTCTAGGTTAGTTATTCATTTGTTTATTTATCTATCTATTTATTTCTTTATTATGATCACTTTTATTGTTATTATTTATTAATCTTTGTCTTGTTATTTTTATCTAATTATTTTAAATATCTATTTTACTATTGTCATTACATCCTTTCTAAGCTCACTTAAATTTTTCTTTTTTTCTTTTTAATACTTTCTTTTATTGGCATGATTTTTATAATTTTAATACTTCTGCTATTTCTATTATTGTTGTTACTACTATCATCATTTCTATTATTATTATATACTGTGTCATGTATACCCTGAAATTCTCAATCAACAAAACTGTGGAAAAAAAAGAAAGTAGTGCTGAGTGTGATTATAAAAAAACTTAAACAAATCTAATCAAATAAAATTTTGTGAGTATTTCACAAACTGCTGTGAGACTGTGTTGCCCAAAATGTCTTATCTCAGTCTCCATTAAGAGAAGTTAAATATTAAGTCAAAATGGTTCTGGATGGCTGGAATATGAAGAGATAACTAACCAGCAGCACACATTTTAAGAAATAAGCTCACAGCTTGTGTGGTGTGTGTGTGTGTGTGTGTGTGTGGTGTGTGTGTGTGTGTGTGTGTGGTGTGTGTGTGTGTACATGACTGAACCTTTCACTCACACCAGCTGCTCTGCCGAGGCAATCAAATTTCTCCTCCAGGGACAAAATGCCACAAAGACTGAGATTGGAGGACATTTCTTTAGAGGCCTTGTCATGTTTACCTGTGACATTCTCTCCCATAAGACTGAGCTTGTTCAGTGGAGGATTCCTGGTCCACACACAACAGATGTTATTAGTGTTAGTGTTGTTATTCTGTCCACAGTCATGTTGGTGTTCTGTGCAGTATTTGCTGCTGCACTTTGCTCTGCTGCACTGTTTGGATACATACAGAGCAGAGTGGTGTGAGCTGTTCAGTACAAGTGAACAAATCTTTTACACTGAATCTTAAAACTTCAAATATTTTCACTGACTGAATCAGCCATTTTTAACAGTGCGGCTCCCCTCCATGGTCACTGAAAGCACCATTGTTAGTTCCGCTTTGATATTTCCTGTTTTAAAGGTATGAAAATCACATACTAATTATGACATAACGTGAATTTGAACATGTGTTTGTTTAGCATAGAAAAAAAATGAACATACAACAATAGGCTAACTATGAATCTTTTGCTGCCTTCATTACGTCATGGGAGGTCGTGCACATGACATGCTTGCTCAACTGGTGAAGTTATGAGAACACTGCTGCTAGGCAACGAACACATGAACACCAAAACTGTCTGCATCTAGAAGTTACTGAGGCTAACAATTTAGCAAGCTAACAACCAGGCTACATACTGTAGTGCAATAAATAAATATAAAGGCATAATGGAAAAATTAGGTTGATTGGAATATCAACAGTCTGCTCAAACATAGAAATTATGAACAAAAACCAGACACATAATATGTGACATTTCCACATTAAAATGTCTAAAAAGTCCTCAAGGTATCAGTGCATTTCATGCTACCTGTTGCTAGCTAGCTGCATTAAACGTCTGGGAAAACAGAGTATGTCAGAAAGTGAGGAAGGAAGTTGGCAAATTTGAATTAACATAAGGTGAATAAAGCTTTAGTATTACCCCGTCCATGAACATGACTTCTGGTTGTTTAAAACTAGCACTTGACAGTTTCATCAAACTACGTCTCTTGTTGTAATGTAAAACAGACCCCTGGTGGCAGAATTTCTGCCACTATATATTTATACTGTGTGATAACTTGTGAACTCTGCTTTCAGAAAATGTCCAGGTCATTTATTCAAATTCAACTAAATGAACAACTCAAATCAGCAAAGTGATTTGTAGTTTCTACCTGTTGTCAGTTCAACAGAGCACTGAGGTTGTGCTTGTATTGGCTGACCAGCATCAGCTGTTTCATTCATTCTGTGTGGCCATGTCAGCTAAGCTCAGGTGACTGGACAAATTTTGGCCCGATATATGTAATTTTATTTTACTCGTTTAATTGTCTGCAGAGCAGCAGCCGCTGCTCTGCAACACGCTGTCATCCTCCTCACTCCTCACCCAGAGGAGTGAGGAGGATGAGGATGAGGGCCTGCAGACCTGCAGTCTTAGCACTTTTTCACGCGGTGAATTAAGGATTTAATTCAACCTGACCAGAGTGGGTGATTGTTGGAAGAGTAGACAGACCAACAAGGTAGAGTATCAATGAGTGCAATGCCTGCAGCTCATGTTACAATACTTTAGAGGTGACAGAGACTTTTGAGTCCACTGAAATAACTGAATCATTTAAGGCCAAGCCACGCTGTCTTCCCCATTAATCTGTCAACTTGCACAACTATTTTGGTAATCCATTGATCAGTTTGAGTAATTTTATGGAGAAAAAAGTCACAAAGTCTGTGAATTCAGCTTCTTCTTTTTTTTAAAAAAATGAACCCAGCTTCTTAAGTGTGAATATTTTCTGGTTTCTTTACTTGTCTCTGACAGTAAACTGAATATTTTTGGGCTGTCAGTAAAACAAGACATTTGAAGACGTCATCTTGGGCTTTGGGAAATAGTGATCAACATTTTGCATTATTGTCTGACATTTTAAAACAAACAACTATTAATCAGTTAATCAAGAAAATAATCAAATCGATATATAATGATTAATTGACTATGAAAATAATCTTAGTTGCCGCCCTAGCCATGAATAAAGTTTCATGTAAATGTCATTTTGGAGAATGTTGTGTCAATTCTAGTCTAGTTTTGTTGTTATCTGTTCCATTTTAGGCCTCTTTTGTTTTATTTGAAAAGTGACTGCAGTGTTTAAAATAATCAAAGAATGTACGTACATTGAATAATGCAGTTTTTATACTGTCTTATGGCTGTGGCCATGTAGCAAAGCCTACACGGAGAATAATGCTGACTTGAATTTACAATAACTTGTAACAACTCACCGTCCAATATATGCAGCATTGTTATTACACCGTTATATGATTGTAGCTTGATGCACATAATTTTACATCCATTCTTATGTCATATTCATTGTTTATTTTCCATATATTGCACTTTTAGATTCATATATTGCTGTTACATATTGTAGATACGCCACATGTATTTATGTCTGTATTTGTTATCATTTGTTATATTATCTTCTGATACATTGTAATAGAATGTATAGATTTTTATGTACTTCTTCAAATTCTCTGTGCTTAAATATATTTTCTATTCTTGAATGAGAGCACCTGTAACATCATCATTATTGCCCCCCGGGGATCAATAAAGTATTTCTGATTCTGATTCTGGCGTATGTTTTGTGGAGGTGAACATTAGTTTAACCTGTGTTTAATGTGGCACACAGTTTTTTTTCTGGTGCATATTCATTGTCTTAATTTCTGGCTACACTAGTAGACTAGTA
The DNA here is from genome assembly GCA_034769285.1 of Lutjanus argentimaculatus. Lineage (NCBI taxonomy): Eukaryota > Metazoa > Chordata > Actinopteri > Lutjaniformes > Lutjanidae > Lutjanus > Lutjanus argentimaculatus. The sequence goes on along the minus strand of JAWZSL010000004.1, from coordinate 41,040,863 downwards.
GCTTCCAATCATGTTCATGCAGCCATCACAACCTGACATTTATTTCAACATATTTGTGCTGATGAGCTTGTCTAAACGCTGCAGCTCCCTCCTCCTCCTCCTCCTCCTCCTCCTCCTCCTCCTCCTCCTCCTCTTCCTCCCACTGTGATGTTTCTTTAACTAAGATTTAATGTACAAGTATGTTTATTAAGGGGGGAATAAATCTCAAACATTAGAGCCAAATTTAACTGTATAAGCATTTGCTATAAATGGTCAACTCCATTCCAAGTGTTTCTGTCTGAACTGCAGCTCCTGCCAGCTGGCTTATATAGAATGAATGGGTAAAGATGAAGTGACTCTGTTTTGGCAGTGTTGTATCTGAACAAGCAAAGATTCATTTAAAGACACATCATCAGGAGTCAGAGCTGAGGTTGAGTGAGGTAGGCAAGCATCCAAAATCTCAACTGTTCTGTCTCTTACACGCTGGCATTGACTCAGAGCCAGTCAGTCAGTCTTTAAGCTAATTTGGCTGGTAGTGACCGGTTGCTGTCCCGGGTCAGGAATAAACACGCGGGCTTCCATTTGACTCAGGCTCTGGGCACGGCAGGGCAGTCCATCTCCTCTCGTCTCCTTCACATTAGAGACACTCTCTCCTTTTAGTCATACACAGCCCTCATCCTAATGATCCAGATTAGTTAACAGCCCTGGCACCGCAGCTGTCATGTTGGAACCCCCAGCTATCCATTATAGTCCACCTTCTCCTGGTGCCACAGGTGGCCGTTCCAATAACAGCCCGCCTCTAACCCAGATAGGAGACGGGCGAGAAATTAGATCAAAAACAGCACGCTTCTCCCTCCCAGTGCAATCACACAATAGCATGTGCCGAGCTGCTAAATATAGGCACAGGCCCTCGTTGTGTCTTATTCTCACTGGATTGTTTAAACTACCCAATTATCCCCGAGCCTCATGAGAGGCGACCCGCACTGGAACCCTGTCCCAGGAGGGTGACAGGAAGTAGGTCTCATTATGACAAGGTGGAGGTGGAGATTCCTCCAGCACGGCAGCAGCTTCATCAGCAGGGTTGTGGGTTTATGTGGGGTCAGAGGTGCACGAGGAATCGACAAGAAAAGGATGAGTAATGACCCGAGAGGACGCATGGTACAAACTCTTCAAAAGTTTACTGGAATGAATTCAGGCTCTTTATTCTTGATATAAACTGCACTGTAAAAAAAGAAAAAGAAAACCTTTTTGTTTTAATAGACTCCATGTCAGATGCCTGATCAGGAAATACTAGACCTCAAATTCAAAAGGAGCTGTGATGGATTCATTTAATAACTAAACACAATCAACCCTTCACTGAGGTGGACAATCTGTATTTTGACTTCAAACTTAAACTGGTTATAACATGAAGTTCATCAATGGAGTCATATGCAGATAAGATGAAAATAATTGAAAAGAATTACAGACAGTCTATAACGTTATTTTTAGCTGTTTCTGACTCATGTGGCAGATAAAATGAACAGAAAGTATAAAACAGATGAATAAACACTGTTAGATGACGCATGCTGTGAAGTTAGCAGCAGTGCAGACATCAATATCAACACAGGCTGATGAAGAAACGTGTAGAAAATCTATCTTAAGTGACTTTTACTAACAGAAACATGTTCTGCTGCTGCTGCAGGAGGAGGACAGGTCGCTCGGTGTTTCACTTCCAGCACTCGTGCGGAGCAGTTTGACTGTTAAAAGAGAGCCAGACTGTTGCCTCTCTGTTTAAAAACTCCCACGCTTTTGATGATCGCGGCGAGGCTGGCTCTCTGCAGCTTGTTATCCGGGTCAATCTGTGCTCTGACCGGGCGCAGCAGTTCATAGCCATGCGCCGATGCACGTTATGCAAATAGACATATTTTTGTAATCGATGACCACTGATGCCACAGTACAAACAAATTTGCTTTTGTAAAAGTAAAGTCAGTTCTTCATTTCACACAAATAAGTCACAGCTGCTGCTGCTGGAGACACTTTGTTCCAAAGACAACATGTGAAACTGCTCCCTGTGAATTTATTACATGTTCAGTTTGAGGGGACTGAATTCAGTACTGACCTTCATTGTTCGTTGTTTCCATCATGACTTCTTTGAACTAATAAAAAGAAGAGTTTCAGGAGAATTTTGACTCTCACAATGCATGCTGGGAAGTCTGCTAATATGCTGTTCACGTATCCTTAAAAACTTTATTTAGAGTTTTATGAGTTGATTGAACTCTGTACAGTACATTCATGCAACTCATCATTTCAAGTCAAAAGACTTTAACTTAGAAGAACTCATGATTCTAAGTTCTGAAATGTTCTGAAAATAAACACTAGAAATAATAATTTAGATCATTTAAGTTTTATCAACCTGAACAAAAATAAATCCAATTTCCTCTAAGTTGATGAGAAAAGATTAGTTGACTCCACTATATTGTTGTATATTTTTTCCACTGTGATGGAAGCTTTAAATTAGATTCTCAACTCGTAATATAATATTATGTTAATATTTCTTTTTCGTTATTTGCAAAATGTTTTATTCATATGCAAAAACTGCATTTAATTTTAATAGATTCAAAGTTTGAAACTGATTTTTAAAGTTTTTATTTGAATTTTTTTTGTGGGGGGGGGGGGGTGGGGGGGGGGGGGTGGTATGTCTTTAATCGATAGGACAGCTGACAATAGGCAGGAAATGGGAAGAGACAGTGGGGGGAGTGACATGCAGCAAAGGGCCGCAGGCGGGAGTTGAACCCACGGCCTCATGCTCTACCAACTGAGCTCTGGATTTTGAAAGCGCTCAGTTCTGCATCATCACTATTTTTAATCAGCTTATTTTCCCTTTTTTTTCATGTTACCACTTTCATATGCAAACAAGTATTATATAATGGTCTCTTTTATATTTGTAATGACTTTAGAGATTTGTTTTCAGTTTGACACTGAGGTGACATTTCAGGGTCTTTTTCTGTTGATCAGTATCAAAAAAGCCACATTAAATCTGCTCTGACTCAAGGTTGTAAAACAATAAAACATGAAAACTTCCATGGGGAAGTGAAAACTTTTTACAGGCTCTGTATTATATTGCCTGTTCTGTCGAAATGCTCATATCATTTAGAAAAAAGTTAAAGAGACAGTAGGCACGAACAAGCAATTTAAACACGGACGAAAGGATCATTAAATCTTAAAAAAAAGAGAGCATCACCACTCCAGAGTGGAGTTTGCAGAATGAGGTTTTTCACTGGAGGCAGCATCACAACACACACAATTTGCAATCAAAACAAGTGACCACACATGAGGAGGCATCTGATTGTGCGCCTCCGAAATGACGCAAATGACACACTTAGCATATGTCTGGTGACAGCGACGATCCCTCGACGAGGAGGGAGGAGGAGCGGTCCGCAGCAGGAGACGGAAAGGATGCAGATGATTCAAACGGGCAACTTGTCCCTGAGCTGACCTCAATAATTGGAGTCGTACTGTAGTTTCCTAATTTATCTGAATGATCTAACACGGAAATGATGTGAGACGAGTTGGGGGGGCAGAGTATAAATGCAGGGCTGTGGGTGGGAGGGTGCTGTGTTAGTGCTAAAGGCAACATTTTGGAAAACATTAAGAATGTGATTCATTTGGTGCTCATGGTGGTTTGTGATTCATAAGTGTAAACAGCTGAGGGAGACGATCATGAAAAGCAAATGAGGTCTGAGACATAATGTTGCTGTCGTGCTCGGTGCATATGGACCAATGAACAAGCTCATTTTGTTTTTCAACTTCACTTTAGCTATGGGAGTTACGTTAACACTGCAGTGTTGTGTGTATGTATGTCACTCAGTCTTGAGAACTGTGTTTTGAGAGGGTTTTGATTTTTACTTTTCAATTATGCTGGTATATGTTTTAAAAGATCTCGTAACAGGCCAGCCTCCTATTGAATTCATTTTCTATTAAATGTAGTCATCAACCCTGTCAGATGGAAAATATGACAACAGAGTTGGCGTCTTACAGAGTCGACAAAATGTTACATGTTTTAATTTCGCAGCATAGTCGTAGTGAGCAGCCATTTTATTTTTGAAATTTGCAGAGTTCTCTTGATGCTAATCAAAATATACATTTTCAAACCATAATTCTTATTTAGCTTTGAAAGCCCCCACACATGATCTGTGGTAAAAACACTTTGCGCTGGTTGTCCCATTGTTTTCCTCATGGAGAAAGCGGTGGCGCCCGACTAAGCGGCACTGTTCCCCTCAGTGTGGCGCACCTCTCGGATCTGTCGCTGACCGCTGTGCTTTATTCACCTTATGTCACCTGTGTTCAAATTATTTGAAAGTTCAAATTATTTGAACTTTGACCTTTTCTTCTGCTGACCTTTTAAAACCTAACCAATGAGATAACGGCTGTATGTGACTACGCAGCCAGAAGAAACCACAGATGTGTGCAAATGACACAAGCAGAGGTGCAAAAGACTGATGGTCGAGTCTTGACGAGAACCCCAGATCCAAGGAAGATCTTACAAGAGTGATCATCTTAATGTTTGTGCAACGCCGGCATAAAGGAACAACATACACAAATCTGACAAGAGTTCTGCAAATCAAGAGTTCCCTTCCAGACGTGACCAAAGACAAGTATTTCAGGGTTCCCCAAACTCCATAACAGACTACGATCTTGCTCGAAACATAATGCCTGGTGAAATGTGAACAGTCAGGTCAGGCTATAAGATTTGTGAATCATATAGTTCATCAACTTAGCTAAATCCAGTATTAAAGGTAGCTCAGCCATTTGGTTGTAGCGCTGTGCTATGCCTCTCTGCACCCAACCTTGCATTGGGTCCGGGACAAATTTCTTGTCATGTGAGGGCCCCTTTCAGGTTGAGACACATGAGCAATATGATTTAATGCATTTGTCAAAAAAACTACAAACTTACCAGTGCTTGAGCAGCATTGTGAGACAAGGGAACTTAGAGTTGACAGAAATCAGGGCCAACATTTTTATAAAAAATCGATTTCAAAACAAAGATGATTAAAACAGCACGTTTTATACTTATGTTACCAATGGGGAATTGGAACCGCGAAACATTCTGACAGGGCGCCACCATCTGTGGAGGACAACATACAAAGTTGTCATCAAGTGATTTGTCATCTGTCAATCATTCATCATCAGAAATGCATACAGTTCATATGTAAGACAAATGCCTATTAAGAGAAGCTCTGATCAGAGGCAAAGAGGTCATGAATTGCAAATTAATGATATTGATCCTTACTAATTAGTCTGATGTATCCAGACACAGTTCCGTGTCAGCGCTGGAGAGACACATGGGATTATGTTTGTATTTTTGGCTGAAGAGTGAAGTAAATCTACCAGCCTCTTGCATATTTTGCCATCATTGTGCTGTTGGCAGCGCTAATTTTGTGCCCTGACTGTCAGCGAGGATGTTCAGCATCACAACACAGGATCTGACAACTAGCTAATGAACTATCACAGAGACAGAGGGAGAGAGAGCGCGCAGAGGAGAGCAGCAGTGATGTTCAATACAACACCAAGTTGTGTAAGGTTACATGATCAGTGAAACTGTGCTTACAAATGCAAATATTAGCCCCTTCTCCAGCTGCCACCCAAACCACTCAGTGTCTCTTAATAATGGTTGCCTTGTTAGTTTCCATGGAAAGTAATCCCATGATTACATTTTTTTAATAATGCATTGATTGTGTGATTTTGCTGTTACAGTCCAGTATACCACAGTGTTAACTGACCATGTTTACACTGAAGTTAAACAGTGTTACAGAGTGGAGCAGGTTGAGGATACCAGGATGGATGAGTGGTATCAGTGTACAGGTCACAGTGAGTATCCTCCCAGAATGGCTGACTCGCTGAAGGTGACGTCACGTTCACATTCCCTCTGGAACAGAAATTTAAAAATTGTGACCAAAAAAAGACCAAAATATGTGCAATTACACAGTTCATGTACACAGTATAAATCCTTGAAGAATACATTTTCACCAAAAAACTGTAATTAGAGTGTTGGTATTAATCATTTTTGAAGATGTGGTGGTAGATGTGGTTGGTCATGATTTGTCCCAGTTTTTTTCTTGGATGTCCCCCTTTCAGAAGCTGAAAAAGTTCCTGCTCCCCGACACCAAAATTTTTAATCATTCATTAACAATAACTGGGGATGGAACTGATTTAAAAAAAAGGATTCAAAAGTTGAATTTTAGTGAAATAAATGTCAGCAGGATAGAATCAGCAAACTTTATTTTCCCTACATAGATCACATTCACTCAACTTAATTTCACTCTTTATTTCTCCCCTGGTCTTGTGCGCCCCCCCTGCAGTGGCTCTGCGCACCTGAAGGCCCCCCCCCCCAGTTTGGGAACCACTGGCTGAATAGTTGTTTGTTTCAAAACTGTGAAAAATGTCAATCAGTGTTTTGTAAAGCCTCAAAGAAGCTGAAACCAGAGAATTTAGATTTTTGTCTTTAAAAACTCAAACTGATTAATTGATTATCAAAATAGTTGGTGATTAATTTAATAATCGATTACTAAACGATTAGTCATTGCAGCTCTACTATATATATATATGTATGTATTTATATACTGCATAAGCTGGATATATAATTAATCAGCATCAAAGTGAAGAGCTGGTGCTAGTTCCTGTTTGCTAAAGCAACTTTCTTGCTCTCTGCAGATTGTGTGCGTGTGTGTCCTCTCTGTGGAGCATCTTAAGAATCAAAACGTGGACGAGGTTACTCTGAATTAAGCTGCTGCTGCTGTTGGTAACAGCGTCTCCTCACTTTGATGCTGAGCAGTAAATCAAGCTCACAATCCCTCCTAAGCCAATTAGCCGGGACATGTGCACCCTTGTTAAGCTAAATAAATAAAAGGAGGAGTTAATTCTGCGTCTGTGTTCTGTGTTTATTTACGGCAGCAGGCAGCAGCCAAGTTTCTCAGAATGATTTTGACATTGGGAGCTAACTGGCTAAAAGTGGTAGCATTGTGGAGCTCATTTGATCAACAGGCAGCGTGCATGTGAGGATGGTGATGTCACCACTGTGGTGAAAAGTGACATAATGAGATAAAAACAGACTTTTGAAAAAGTGCAGTTTGAAATAAAAAATGTCTAATATCGAATGCATAAAAAGCTCTGCTGTAATAACAATAAGATTAATGAAATAACAGATTTAATCAGTGCAGGACTGTAGAACTAAGTACATTTAATCAAGTTCTATACTTTAAGGGTCAGTGTGGAGGATTTAGGGGCATCTAGTGATGAAAGAGCAGATTACAACCAACTCACCTGCCAAGCATGAACAGAAACTAAGCCAGATGTAGAGCCAGTGTTTAGTTTGTCCGTTCTGGGCTACTGTAGAAACATGGTGCTACAAGACAACTCCTTCTAAGGAAGCAAAAATAGTTATTTTAAATTTCAGGTGATTGTACATGAAAACATGCTTATGAACAGGCCTATTGTGCTATTTTATTCCTCCTAAATGTCACATACGTAACCCTATACTATGTAGCATTTCTGCATTAAAAGTACTACAAGGAACTTTCCCATTCTGGAGCCCCCCCGTGGACAAAAGCGGTAGTGTTTCCTTTGTAATCACCACAAAATGGAACGTAAAAATAAAATAATCTAAATAAAAACTGGTTAACATATATTTGCCATAATTGTGGCTGGTGAAGAAGGTAACTGCATCAACACATGATGTTTTGCTTTTTGGAGGTTGTGCAAGCTGTCACTCTGTGAGCTTTGTTCAGCATACAGTGTGTGGAACAGGTTTCAGTTATATGAGATGTGAGTACAAAAACACTTAGTGGTTTGATATATATGATCTCATATTTTTTTTATTAATATTATTTGTTTCACAGTGTTGAAGAGCCCGGCACCTCTGCTGCAGGACAACAAGCCAGTCCCCCTGACCCACAGGGTTTTCATGAAGGAGCTGACAGTCCAGCTGTGTGCTGTTACAGCTGTGGTCCCTTCTGTCAGGACACACAGTGACCACGTACCTGTGCCAATCTCTGCTCAGGCTGACACGAGCAGGTGAGCCTCGTATGGACAGGAGACCTCCACACACTGCAGGCAGATGAGGCAGGTCAGTCAGTCTGCCCCCGGAAGTGTGAGGAGTGTGATGTGTCCCTCTGTCTCATTGCAGACAGGAAGTCATTTCTGGCCATACCCTTTATGGACAAAAAACAAAAGTACTTATTTTGTAAATACGTGAATAACTTTTGCTGTGTGTTGACAGTGTTGACAGACAATATTCAAATGTCAAAAACCTTGTTCCAATATTTGAATACAATTCAGATTCAGTTTTTTTTTTCTTTTGTCTTTATGGTCATATAATTATTTATACATTAATGTGACATCACTGCAGCTTACATATTCTGATAGCTCAGGTTGTCCTGGCATTCTTACACTAAGAGACCAGACAAATTATTGCCAGATTGATCACTAGTTGAAAAATAGGTCCAAACATGTGAAAACAAGTGGAGCACACACACGTACGTATTTTACGTCATTTTTAAAAGTGGGCCCTCCCAAAAAAAAAGTTTGGGAAACACTGTTATAGACCATGATGCATTGCTGTAGATTAAACTAAACTACCCAACAGTATCTAAAGTATGGCTGGATTAAAAAAAACAAAAAACTGATTAACCACTTCGAATCGATTTTACTTTGCATGGTCTGAGAATTCAAAAAATCCCCAAATCAATCTTTGAATTACTTTTCTCCTGCGGATGTGTGGTGCAGCCTGCAGTTTTGAAACAATGGTAGGGAAAACAATGTTAACGTAACTGATCTGGGGCAAATTCTAAATATAAACATTCATATTTTTAATAATGCACCAGGTCAGAGGCTTCCTTGTACAATCTACAGCTTTAGTTCTCTGAAAATCTCTTTCATATCCAAGAAAAACTGGCATGGCAACTGAAATATCGCTACTCGAATTGATACCCCGTCTAATCTAAAGTAGTTAAATGAGCACAATCTCAAATATCTACAACAGTAATATTAATCCAAAAACATCATATAACATAATAATGAAATACTGAAGCACTGACAGGGACCATTTTATTAAGTACTTTTACTTTTGATACTTTAGGTACACTCTGCTGATAATACTTCAATATTTTACTTAAATAAGGTTTTGAATGCAGGACTTTTACTTTACTAAATGATCTGAATATTTCTTCAATCACTGTCATCAAGTCAACAGTTAATAAAAGACACCTGGTTGGGCTAACAGGTCATTTTGCAGCAAGCTTTAGCAAACAGTTGAGTGTTTAGTGCCTTAAATGCTAATGTTATCAGAGCTACTCACACTTTGGCTAGTTGTTAACTTAATAATGTCCAACTGAAGACACCAGGATTATTTTTAGTGTTGAAATTTGTCCACATTCAGTGCCAGTGTTAATGGACTAGTTGCACAGCAGACATTTTGACATGTCACACCAGAAAACTCACAGGTATGTTAATGACTGCTGCATTCCACTTTGAGGAGGTCCTTCTATTGTGCATGCTGGTTCACCGTCACTGTTACTGAGACACTTAATGGAACGGAGCTGTAATTACTGTTATTATGTCCACCTGTGTTTTTCCTGCTGGACAACCAGTCCATTAGTATCTGTCTTGTTTCATGTTAATATGGCTGCCATTAAAAATGTCTGTTGGTTTGCTGGATTAACAGGCAGGCTGTGTGTGATTGGCTGAAAGATGAGAGGGTGGTGACATCATCACCATGAAAAGTGACATTATGAAATTGAAGCCAATTTTTTAAAAAGTGCATTTTGAAATTTAAAAAAGGTCTAATATGAAATAAATATAAAACTGTTGTGATGAAAATAAGAAAAATGAAGTAACAATTAATTATAAATATAATTAATGAACTAGTAAAGACAGTCCAAAGCATTGTTTACCATTAAACCATTATCAGGGCTTTATTTTGAAAGGGGTCAGTGCTGTGTTCATTAGTAATGATAATAAACTGTATCTTTTATATTAAACTGTAACTTTATTCATCATCGGGTCCCGTCAGGTTCGGACACAGATCTCGAGTTCTACTACACTGGACGAATAAGACACACCTCTTTTTATTGGATTTTAGTGCTATTTAATTTTATTTTATATTTTAATTAAAATTAGCATTTTTTGACCCACCTGATGGTACCTGTTCATTGGTCACACTGGAAAGTTATTTTCCTTCATTATTCTTGTCTGGTTTTTTATAAAAAAATATCAACTGAGTGTTTCTATGTTGAGTCTTATTCTCAAATAAAGTGTCAGCTTGTTTTTTTTTTTAATCTTTGTTTGATCTAGGTATTAAATCTAAATCCCTATGAACACTTTTGTCACTTAAACACACTGAACACACTGTGCATGTCTGACATGTTCTGCAGCCTTTGCCACCTTTGTCTGAAAAACATCCAGGGAAACTGCTGCTCTGGGCTGTTTGGGACCATTTGAAGAAATTTTAACACTCAAAATTTGTATATGTCATTCATTCATTGTTTCCTTTTGTATTTCCCTGCTAGAACAACTTGCACAGAAATGTGCATGACTAAATTGTGATGGAAAATATACTATTCTAACAAAAATCACTAATTTTTCATCTCAAGTATCACCCAGCTTGATGAGGGCATCCCCAGTACATCATGACATTACAGTTACAGTAAGCCTTTCTGTTTCCTCCCTGCCTGCTCGGCTGCTTCAGTTCACCTTGTGTAAATGAGCTCTGGTATCCTGGCTGAAAAAGAAGCAGGAGAGGGGAGAAGAGGAGGAGGAGGAGGAGGAGGAGGAGGGGAGGCAGGAGAGCTGACTCACTCCGGTGTGGGGGCTTTGGTGGCGCAGAGGGGCACTGAATCATCGGGAGTCTTATTGAATATTTCCTCCATTTGATGTCATTATCGCCCCAGTGATCATCACTCCCATCATCAGTGCTGTCCCTGAGACTCCAGATCACAGGCAGGGGAGGGATAGAGGAGGCAGAGAGGCAGAGGTAAAGAGGAGAGACTGAATAAACAGGAGGAATACCAATGTTCTGCTTGGACAAATAGCAGAGAAAGGAACTATTTGGCTCAGTATGCGGGGATGTCTGTAATAAAGTGCCAGAGATGTACTTGTTTTCTTAGAGGTGAAAGGAGTAGAAGCAGCGTGAAAGAGAACTATTGATGCTGTTGGATCACTGAGTACAGTTTCTGCTGGCAGTGAGTGTGTGGGCTCTAATCAATGCTGACTAACTGATCGATACATTATTTGTTGCTGCACAGAAACTCTCTGTATGTTGAGCCTACACACAACACAGAAATAAATGTTTCAAAAGCAGAAAAGGAAACATCTTGGAAAATCAGACTGGCAGGATGCCATGCGTATGGGAGTTGTAGTTTTTGTTGGGAACTCTATTGAGAACTCTCCAGCAAAAGTTTTTACTGATAAATATTAGTGCTTTAATCATGCCTGAAAAGTTGAGCCCGTTGAGGCCTGATGCCAACAAAATTCTGTCCCAAACCGACCCAAACCCGACCCTCATTAGCATATTTCAGCCTGAACCCGATTACAGCCTGAACTTTTTCTTAACAAGCTTCCTTCTATGTACCAAACAGTGGGAGTTTTCAGTGACAGGGAGCATACATGGGGGGAATTGGAACTGGCAACGACTGCTGGGGACAAAAAATGAAAATAAATAAATAATAATAAATAAATAAATAAATAAATAAATAAAAATGAGCCTGTGATATATGGGGGAAATAAGGTCCGACCCGACCTGAAGCCATTGGATCCATTCGGGTCTGGGCACTGATCTCAAGCTCTAATATGTCTTATGTTTTCTACCTGTGATAACTTTACTATTTAATGTACGTTTTAACACCTGTTGATTTGTGTGGACTGTGAATAGTAGTATATCGCTCATTCTTGAGAACTGGGACAAAACCGTATTTTGAGGGGTTTTTGATTTTTACTGTTCACTTATGCTGAAAAATATATTTTAAAAGATCAGACTCTTGGCTGTTAAACCTTTTAACAGGCCAACTTCCAACCTTCTTCTTAAAGTTCTCTTAATGCTAATCAGCTTACACATTTTTAAACCATAATTCTTATTTAGCTTTGATTTAGAAGCACTGCAGAGTCGACATGTTATGGTTGAGACACATCTGATAGAAATATTATTGCATAAATTTGCCAAAAAATAAAATAAAATAAAATTAGAAAGTTTACCAGTGCTTGAGCAGTATTCCCACCATTTTTAAACCAGGCAGTAAGACAGGGGTCCTTAGGGTATAGCTTACCCTTTTTATGCCTGATTAAATCAGGTTTTTGTAAAAATCTTAACGGAAAACTGGACATAACTTTAAAGGGCCAACATTCAAGAAGATGATTATAATAGCACATTTTTATACCTATGTTATCAGTAGCTATTGTTACTTTTAGATTCTGAAGGCTTTTAACACATTTTTATTCTCGTCTGGGACAAGGTTTATAAAGTTTATAAATACAAAAAAACTGAAGCAGACAAAAACATTTTATAAATTACATATATTTCATATATAAAAATCCTTTAAGAATACATTTTCACCAGAAAACTAATAAGCGTTGGTATTAATAATATAAAAATTTTTGGTAGGACATGATGTGTCCAAATTCTCAAAAAATGGGTAATATTTACTGTAATAAATCATAAAATGATAGATAAAATGTCATCAGAGAGATCAGTTTAATGCCTAATGTTTTCAGAATGATAAAATGTCTGTTTATGAGTTGTAATAAATCATTAATAATCTTTTAGAAGGTGTAGATGTTAATCATAGTTAAATTGAGCAAATGTTAATGGAGTCTGGCAGGCAGTGAGACAGACAGCCACTGAACTCTAACTGTATTTTCTGGAAAAGTGGGCTTCTGTTTTCTGGATAACAGACTTACCTTTATATTGACAGATAAACAGCTGATCAGTTTACAGTGGAGGACTTGTTTATTATTGTCAAATTACAATGTTGCACTCGTCTCACACTTCTGCAGTGCTCCTGCAGCCTGTCTGGGCTTCCTTGAGTCTGGAGAGAAGGTGGCGTGGGGAAACAACTCACTTCAACCATGGATCATATCTTAAAAATATTTAATATACAGTCTACGGCTCCAACCTGCTATTTGGACTACTGGACTCATTTTTGGACCAGCAAATGTTACATATTGCTCCTTCAATGTATGCTGTTAAACATGCAGATTTGTGTGGCCTGTAATGTTTAATGTATGTTCCCCAGCTTTAGGCCACAGCTAAATGGGATCATAACAAATAAACCAAACACATAAAAAAAGATGAGAGGCAAAGTTGTATTTGTCATTTCTATTTTTATTAGAAATGGATCACATTTCAACCCAAGCAGTACTTTATTTTTTTTTAACCTTCAATGTGCCATGCATACAAAATCATAATCAAAGTGTCCATCTGTTAGTGCCCAATAAAGTTTATATTTGTAAGGGGTTGATATCAAAGTCTTTCTCCTGTGCAATTAATATTCACAGATATGTACATTCAAATTAGTCAGCCTCAAATATCAAGCATCCTCGCAAAAAAGAAACCAACATTAAAAGTAAAAAGTTACAAAAAACTTCAAATTAAACAATATATTTCTCTTTTAAAATATAATTAATAACTATTCGGCTAACATGAGTTAAATTATGATTGCTTCATTTTTTAACCATAGGCACGTCGTAGATAGGTGAGGCGTCGTAGAAGCCAAACTGAGGCCGTGTATCTCTTCCTCTCTCCTCACTGCAGCTGATGTTTGTGTAAACAAAACCACCGAGCTATTGTGCGGCCCTTGTGGGGACCGCTTCAAAAATAAGAGTAAGAAAAATTAAAAATAAGAAAACGGAACAATGTCTAAAGGTTTCCTCTGCTCCAGCGTCTCACAGGGTAGCTATCTGATATGTGATCAACAGAGAAGGAACTCGACCAGGAGCTCTTTCAGAGATGTTTCATGGCTCACAATGATTGGTTTCTTTGGTATAAACCACCATGACCTCCTCCAAATAAAAGACTCTTCTTCATGTGAAATGAACACAGTAATGATTGGAAACCAACCCCCATCTGCACACTGTCTTCAACTCATGTTTAGATTTGTCAAAACACAAAAACTGGATGCCGTCTTTAACATGAAAGCACACGACTGATCTCTGTGGATGTGGCGACACGTGGACCTCAGCTTTAAGTAAACGTGCGGACAGAGTGAAGTGAAAGAAAGTCACATGAAACATTAAAGGAAGTGTCACACCAATTATCTGTGTAATTACAAAAGATGAGGTAATTCATATAAAAGAATCTTGTGTTACTGGTGAGTAAATTGAACAATGTGTCTATTTTACACTCAGCTTTATGTTTGTCAGTGTATCAACTTCAATTCTAAACAATGACGGTCATCTGACCTTTCCTAAGTCCCACCCATTTTTGTTCTGTGTGCCAATGATCAAGCTTAGAATCCAGTGGAACCTTGGTCAACTTTATCAATTCCTGTTTCCTGTACTTAGATGTGCTATGTGCTAAGCTTGTCTAAAGAAGATGATCACTGGTGGACCTGTAAAAGTAACAGATATATAGACACACCTTATGTTAGCTAATGTCAGTGAAGCACTATCTAACTAGCCAGCAAATCTACAACAGTTTTTAATTAGCTAGTGTTTTGCTCTGTAGGAAAACTCCAGCTAGGTGCTAGCTAGTCTGCATATACGTTAATCAATCAGTTCCTAGGTAGTTTAGCAAAACTCGAGCTAGCTTGTCTTTATCAATCATTAGCTAGTTAGTTAGTTAGCTTTTTCTAACATTAGCTAACTTAAGATGAATACATCACTTTTGCAGGTTCCCCAGCAACATCTTTTAGCCATCTACAAAATCTGGGTTCTTTGAGTGACACAAGTAACTTATATATGTAGACCCTTTTATTTTCTAGAGTTGTCAAGCTGCAAATGTTGAATTTAATGTTTTACCAGCACCAAAATCACCAAAATGTCTGGTTGTTGCGTACATGATACGTCAGAATCCACTGGTCGCTTTCAGTTGTGCAGAATTCCGACAGGATCGTGACTGTTTCAGAGCAATCGGCAGAGTCTTAGGCTGCAAGCTGTTAAACCTGTTGACTGGACTGAGGACACGTTTGCAGCGCCCACTGCCAAGCTGTTGTGGTCGGCCATACTTCCACTGCCAAACAGCACGCGCAGCCTCCTCATTGTTTACAAACTGTAAAAGGGTCTATAGACACATGGTAAGGTAATGTTAGCAAAACACAAGCCAACTAGCTAGCGAATGACTGATATAGACTAATTAGCTTGTGTTTTGCTATCATTAGCTAACTTAAGACAGTGATTCACAACCTATTTGAGTCGTGACCGCCGAGAAAAATGAGGTTGGTGTTTGTGTCTCCCACAAAAAATCAATATTGCAGAAAGTCAGCATGATATTTCTGAAGTTTGGTGGGAGCTCTGGATTCTGCAGGAAACACTGAAGCCTTGTGTTTCTCTGCTGAAACCATCGCTCCACAGCAGTCGTTCCATGTGATAGCTAGCAAAACTGGCTATAGCTGCTTATTTAAACATGATACTGTGACACAAAAGAGTCAAAATGAAAAATAGTTTTTTAGTGTGTGTGCATCCAATCAGAGCTCATGTGCACACACACTCTGACTCTCACAAACACTCTAAATAAAATCTACTCTAAGGCAAATTATATCACTGGTACAGGCAATGAAAAACCACTGCCCCAGGCTAAAATATTTCCCATCATGCATCCTGGACTGTGTAGTTTAAGTTTGCTTTTTTATGGGACAAAATAAAAACTAGTGACTTAAGATGTAACTATATATTTATGGCACTTTTAAAAGTCCCCCAGCAACTTTTTTTTTTACCATTTCCATTTCCTCTTTCAACTTTTAACTTTTTCAATTTAGATGAGCTTCGTACATCGTATATCTAAGAACAGGAAACAGAAGAGGAGAAAGCTGATCAAGGTTCCTTAAGGGCTTGGATTTAGAAAGTGTCAATTAAGTCTTTGTAAGTGATGTGAGGACACACAGTCAGTCTGTGTATTAGTGGGAATCAGCAGCTTTTGCTCTATTATACACATTTGTATAACGACACCAGTATTCTCGCATTCATCACGGTACACAGGAGATGGGGCATAAAAGTGTGAACTTGTTTATGATTCATCTTTTCTTTCACTGCTTTGAAACATAAATCAGGCTTCTCAGAAAGTGTTGAAGTTAATTATACATCAGATAAAATAATAATAAATAAATAAATCGGTGGATAAAACCGAAGGCCTTTAAGAGATTCATCATTTCTCAAGGACTTTTTTTCTTTTTTTTGCTGTTATTCATGTTCATGAACATCACTTGACATCATAATGCTCTTTCATTCATTCACTACTAATGGATACTTCAACATATTGATAGAACAACATGGAGGAATGCATTGCAATAGTATCGTATCACAGTTTTCCCTCAGCTGTAATGTTAATTCTCATCCTATGCAAAGACTATGGCTATTGTCAGTATCAACGATCAAACTGTCATGATAGGCTGCAGGTCAGATATATGTTTAGGATGATCCTTCCCTTCATCAAGAGCCCTAAAAAATACCATCATCTACTTCTGTTGTCTGAAAAGGAAAGGGAAGAAAGAAGGAGAGGAGAGTGGGAGGAAAGGAAGTGTAGATAAAATGAAAAAAGGAAGGGGTGGAATGAGCTAGTAGGTCAGTACTTTCTCCCCGTGGTGACTAATGAGACTCCACTGTCCTGGACAGTATTTTTAGGATGCTCTACATGTCCACCGAGACATGCAAGTCGCCAAGGTGACCTGTTTTCACCATGATCAACTATGTAACCCAGAGTGGCTGCTGTTTAGGAGGAAGAAAGGCAGGACAAAAAGGAATATACTTCCCCTTGAAAGTTGTGAATTTGGCACACTTCATGTCCTTTAGCACGGCATCTTCAAGTAAAAACTTAATAAAATTAAAAAAGGAAGGAAAAAAAGGATAGACCCCGCAAATGTTCCTGTTGGAGTGAATGCACATGCTGATATACTGGATTCACCTAAGGCAAAAAGGATTGTGAGTAAGTGTGGAAAGTGCTCTTTGAGTCCCCCCCTCCACAGCTCGTGTACTGCAGAGAGTCAGCGGAGCGGGCGGGGTCCTGTCGGAGGGATGATGATGGTCAGGGAGGGTTCTTCTCCCCCCTTCACCTCACCTCACCTTTCCTCTCCGCTCCTCATTTCAAAGCTGAACCTGCTGAGTCAGCGCGTGTCCCCTTCAAGTTGTTCTCCTCCTCGTCTCTCAAGGGGACATGTTGAGTAGCTTGGTAGATTTATTGGGGTAATTGATGGCCAGGCTGATGGCGGCGATGTTCTTCAGAGCCTGCACAATAAAA
The DNA here is from genome assembly GCA_034769285.1 of Lutjanus argentimaculatus. NCBI lineage: Eukaryota > Metazoa > Chordata > Actinopteri > Lutjaniformes > Lutjanidae > Lutjanus > Lutjanus argentimaculatus. The sequence goes on along the minus strand of JAWZSL010000004.1, from coordinate 41,023,471 downwards.
AGAAAAAAAAAGGATGTGAATGAAATACAGAAGAATGGGCACAGGCGGAGCGGAGTGAACGGAGTGAATGAGACGGGAGAAACATTGTTTTCCAGCTGTGCTGTGCACTGCATGTTGAGCGGTGATGAATAGGTGAATTGAGGGTGACTAAACTGATGATGGAAAGACTTCTCTGCACTTTAAAATGGCCTGACTTAATAACAAAAGTGCTTAATAAATTGAACTGCCTTCAATGCTTTTGTTCTCTCCACTGACATTTGATCACAGCTGACTGAGGGTTGGTGATGTTCCTTCTGTCCTTGTCCAGAGCAGGACAATGAAGAATGACCAGGATGTCATTTAATCTGCTGGGTTTTTCAATGGGGATGAACGATTTTGAAAAAGCATCTAAATGTGATTACTTTGATAATGATAATTATATTATATTCTTAATTCTTATTTTGATTAAAAATCATGACAAAATGACTATGGTGTGATTTTTTTTACAGGGATCTGTAGTAAATAAAGTTTAGAGTTTTTTTCAGTCTGTAGTAGGCCTGGGCGATATGGCTGATCGGTCCATATCAATAATTATTGATTATGTGGGTTGTGACAGACTACATGGTATATACTGCAAAGGGTGGAAGCTTCTGAGGAGATCAAATGAGTAAATATCGCAATATTTTTGACCAAATATCTTGATATTGTAATAATATTGTAGGGATGACTATTGGTGCTTTCACAAAATTTTAATCAATGAGATTTTTTGATAATAATAAGTAATGTGGATATAATGACCAAGTGGGTGAAGGCAAATAGGCAAAGTTCAGAAATTTGCATCACTTTAGTGTAATGCAGACTTTAAAACTAGGAAAAGACAACACTTATGTCATATCATGATAGAACGATATGCAAAATCTATCGTGATATCTAGTATCATATCACAATACGATATAATATCAATATATTGCACAGCCCTAGTCTGTAGAATCTGATGTGTAGGACAGGGCATCTCTGCCTCATGACATTAATTCGTTTAAGTTTTTTGACGCATTTTGCCTTTAACAAATATTGCACCTCCCGCCATATTGCGATTTCAATAAGATTTCGATTGTGCAACTGTGCAGCCCTATCAGAGAGGGATTTCTTATGGTTTGAGTGTCTCTTTCAAGTGCCACTTCCAGCTCAAAATCTCTGTTTCAGACATGTCATGTCTCATGCAAAAGAAACTCTTTCATTTTTATCAGTACAGCTGTCTGCACCAGCTCTGTGTGTAAACCCGAGCTGAAGCATTTATTTAGACTTCAAGTGTATTTTTTCAACAATATTTGAGTAAACACAAGGTTGATGCCCAAAAAGGCACTGAAAACGTATTTTATCCACATTTTGGATAAAACCGTGGCAGGGCAGTGTGTTTCACAGCCAGAGATCAGCTCTCTGTGCTCTGGTTGAATCCCACAGACCCTCCCTTCACTTTACCTAGCAGCTTTTAAGCCAGCACTACTTGGACGTCTTCTGCAGTGTTTATTCATGGACTAACTGTACATTTACTGCCACTAGACAAGTTTAATCCCTCTGCTCTGATTGATTTTCTGGCTAAACCGATGTATGCATGCAATTTATTTTTAATTTAGCCAATGAAACCACATTACAGACATGATTAATTACACTTTTGCGTAAAATATGTGCATAATGCCCTTGCAACAAAGTAAATTACATGCTCTGTTCTGAAGAGTAGAATCTACTGTTCTAATAGAAGGAAAGTAGTTCCCACGTGAAACTGCTCACAACAGCAGTTCTGCTCTGCAGATTATCTTGAGTAACTGGGTTATGATTTTTGGACAGATAATGTATTTTTTTGTTGCTCTGAGCACCACATGCCGAGCTCTTTTTATCTCTATTGTATTGGAGAGAAGGCAGATATCTCCACAACTTGGCAACTCACACTAAAACTATCTAGAAGGATAAACAGCACCACAGGCCAGGGGAAAATATGTTTTGTTGATTTTCGGGTGAACTATCTCTTTTAGAAGAAAGTGAGGAAACTCATGACACCACGACATCGTCACTCATGACAAAACTTGATATTTTTAAATGCTGCTGCTGGTTGAAAGCTGCGTTCGAACTAGATTTTGTTCAAGCTCGAGAGGCTTTCTGAGTCTGATCTAAACCTTCTACAGACAAATGATGACAGGACACTATAAAACATTCATGGGAAATCATGTGGAAAGCTCACATACACATAATACACCTCACCCACCTGAGGGTGGGGGGCCGCTGCAGCACCTTCAGCTCCTCTCCTCGTGAGGAGGTTGCAAAATGAACTGTTTTGTCCACGGGCCAAATAGCCACTCAATAGATTATCATTGTGTTTTTTTGGCTGGTGAGTGAAGCTAATCTAGCAGCCACCTGCATATTTTACCAGCATTTGGCTGCTGGCTGGAGCTAATTTTGTACCCTGCTTGTAAGGACGACTTGTCTGTGTGGTGTCTCCTCAGGACCAACTCATTTTCACACACTGCACTTATTGTTAATCAGTGTTTTTTTCTTTACTTGAAAATACATTTCTGGAGGTGTGGTGTGTGTAACGTGCAGGATGATGAGCCTGTCTCATGAGGGAATCCTCATGTCTTTACTGATCCCTGACCTTTTCCATTAATATCACTGCCTGACCTTAATTACTAACTGTACAGAACAAATGTCATAATGAAATTGACAAGAAAATACCATGATATTTTATGAACACATTAAATTTCCCTACAGGGTAAACTTCTCTCTTTCACTTCTCTCAGCCGAATCATCTCATAAACTATTAGACACAGCCATAAAATCTGCACTAGTGCTGCAACGATTAATTGAAAAGCTATCGATTATTAAATAAATAACCAACTATTTTGAGAATCGATTAAATGGTTTGAGTACTTTTTAAGAAATAAAAGTCAACATTTTTTAATTTCAGCTTCTTAAATGTGAATATTTTCTGGTTTCTTTACTCCTCTCTGACAGTAAACTGAATATCTTTGGGTTGAGGACAAAACAAGACATTTGAGGATGTCATCTCAAGTTTTGATCAACATTTTCACCATATTTCTGACATTTTATAGACTAAACAACTAATTGATTCATCAAGAAAACAATTGGCAGATTAATCAATGATGAAATAATTGTTAGCCCCATTATGTACACCTTTGTATTGTAGGGCAATTTGACAAATATATTGTCTATCGGCGATGGGCTGAATCCATCGGCAGTCGCTTTTTGGCCCAATTTTTGGGGCGATATTTGTTATTTTACTTTGCTGATGAAATGGTCTGCAGAGAGACAGCTGCTGCTCCACACCATGCTGTCATCCAGTGGCACAGTGCACACCCACTCGCCAGACCATTAGTGCGCTGAGCTGGGTGAGGAGTGAGAGGTAAACGGCCTGCAGAATTAGACTCTTTGCATTCTTTTCACGTGGTGAATTAAGGATTTAATTCAACCAAACCACAGCTGGTGGTTGTTGGAGGACTGGACAGACTAACAAAGATGGTTTTGGTGAGTTTTACATGTTTTTCTGTGGAGTTTGAATTAACGTGATTTTTCGGAGGATTTCACGAGCCAGTTAAGGTCGTGTTAGTTCGGTAAAAGAGAGAAACTTGAATTTAGAAGGTGTACAGTTGTATTTCTCCGTTTAAAGAGGAAAATAAGTGTAAGACTATTTAATTTCTTAACACTTTGAAAGTTTATTTTATTAATTGGACATAGTGAACGTACGCAGTGTGCCTAACGTAGTGAATTTGCCGCTTGCGCACATCTCCCAGTTGAAACCTGAGAGGACGGGAGGGGGGACGATCAATCGGTCAATCGCCAACTGATGGCTTGACGATGGTCGATTGGAAAATTTTAACATATTGCCCAACTCTGGTGGCAAAGTGTTTTAGTTAAGTTGGACACAATGTTAAAGCAGCATTTATATATTGTTTGTCTACTTTGGGGCAGCAGAACAAACTGTAAACCATAATGCTGACATAGGATCTTGTTTTAAAGCAAATATTTGCCTTTTTGCAGATACAGAAGACACAGAACAACAGATGTTCCTTGAAGAACTCTTTTAGTTAGTTAACTGTGGACTTTGTCTGCTGTTTGCTGCAGGTAGCTTACAGTGGTTCTATCAGAGTGTGTTTGCTGGAAACAGGTGAGGTTAAAGAGAGCAGAGAGACTGAACAGTAAAGCTGTGGCCTGTTAAACCAAAACAATGAACTGAAAGACACTAAGTCATCTGATCCTTTGTTAATATAAAAATAGAAATTAGTGCAGATTAAACTTAAAGGACCAGTGTGTAGGATTTAGTGGCATCTACTGGTGAGCATTCAGATTGCAAACATATTACCAATGGGTGTTCAGATATACCAGTAATGATAATACCTGTCATATTTAAAAAATGAAATACTGATTCATGTTAATAATACACCTTTAATAATATTACACAAATAGTCCATTGCCTCTTCAACAAACTGTATGCTCTTAAATCATTTCTTTCCGATCTCACTTTTTTCCCCTCACCAGTCTTTTCACCATCTATTAAGTGTAATTGCACTTTTGGTATGATTTTGTATAGTTATGTTTAAAGATTCTTTTAACCTCCCTACACTTGTACTTAAAGGGTTAGTTCACCCAAAATGGAAATTCAGTCATTATCTACTCCCCTTCATGCCGATTGAAGGTCAGGTTTAGTTTTTCAGTCCAGGTTGGTTCTGTCTGAAAACTGGTCACCATTCACTTCCATTGTTTGTGAGATTCTGCAACACTGTTTTCCTCTGAAACTCCAGCAGTGTTTTGTGGACTAAAAAAACTAAACCTGACCTTCAAACAGCATGAGGGTGAATAGATAATGACTGAATTTTCAATTTTGGGTGAACTATCCCTTTAAGAGTTCAATTTATTAGCCAAAAATAGACAAAATGCACCATGAACAAAGTTAAGATTTTGACTGATAGCATCATTTCTTTAATTTTTTTCCAATTTTCCATGGGTATCGTAATAATTGTGGATTCTTTTGGCAATTTAGTGAAAATCTGATACTGTGACAGCCATAATATCTCACTCTCCCCTTCCAAGCATTTAAGAGAACCTATGGTGGCCCCAAAACGTGTGAAAAACGACAAAGGCCATATCTAGAGCCAGTGTTTGGTTTGTCTGTTCTGGGCTACTGTAGAAACATGGTGGTCAAACATGACATCCTCCATGGAAGAAGAGCCGCTCCCTTTGTAGATATATTCTAAGGTAATTCATTCTAAGGTAATGAAAAGACAACAATTCTTATTTTCAGGTGATTAAACACTAATGAAAACATATTTATGAATATTATGTTCCACTTCTGCCAATAAATCTGGACCTTTACAAGAACATTACATAATATATCTGTTAACACAGTTATAACAGCTGTATCCTGGTCTCAGTGGTACTTAAAATAATTTGTTATTTCCGATAAAAGTTACCCACAGAAGATCATTTATTTATTTTTAGGTCTTTTTATGCTCCCTTCTGCACTTTTACTGAATGATTTGCAATTCAAAAAATGCTCTAAAAGTCCTTCTCCTTAAAAAGTACCCTTCACACACTGATTTCCTTAGAGCTGAGAAGCTTAATGCAGCTCCAGGTAACGCCCCAACAAACTGTCAACGTGCTCAGATGGTTTAAGTGGCCAATTCCTTTGCAAATGTCATATGAAAACAGACATCTTACACTGTTATCAGTGTTTAATTGAGTGAACAACAGGATGAATAAAAGCTGGGGAGCAGTGGAGTGAACTCGATCCTCTGAACACTGTCCAGCTCGTGTTGTGGTGTAATAAACTCATCAGAAAATAACAGACCGCGAGAGGAGACGGAGCCTTCAAGAGAACGTGGAGAAAGTGTGTTGAAATGGGTTTGTTTTGGACGGCTTTGGAGCATTTTTCCAGCCCTTTGAACGTGAACCTCAGCCAATTTCATCTTGGACTTTGCATCATTTTTATCATAATAGTTCTGACTGCTGCCAAGTCACCTATGGTATTTGTTTTTCAGCTGACAGGTATTAGGTAACTGCTCAACAGAACCACCCACAATGTTTTTTTTTTCCACCACCACCACCACCCCACATCCTCTGCTCCTCTTAACTGCCTTCAGGCTCCTCTGCTGCATCACGGGGTCCATGGTACAGAGAGCGCTGCGGCTCGCTCTGCCACAAATGCTAATGGACTGTAATTACCAAATACATTAGTCCTGAGCGAGGCCCACACATATTCAAAACAAGAGGAGGGGGTTGCTGAGGTGTCAACAGCTCGGTGATTCACAAGCAAAAGAGGCTCTAGCCGCGAACTGCCTCATAATGGCTAAAGAGCGTTCAATCAACGCAACTGCGTGTTTAAAGATCCTGTAATGCAACAATAACTGTGTGTTCTGATTTCATCAGGCCACAGAAACATGTGGTATTAACCACCCCCAAATTTGAATGATTAAAAACTAGCTCAGTGTATAAAGTCAAGTCTCAAAATCATGAAGTTTTCTCTGCTCTGAAACACTGGGGAGGGGGTGTGTCCACTCTGCTGCCTCAGTGTCAAACACCACTATGACCTGAAAACAACATGAAACATGGACGCTCCATCTAGCAGCTTTATTGGACATGTCCAAACATGTTTGAGCCACCAGAGCCAGAGGACGGTGACAGGATGGTATTTCTTTTCTTCTGTTTTGGGTTGTTGGAACTGAAGTGAGCTGAAGTGAACTGCTGGGCTGATGAGGGAGTCACTGAAAGTACGTTCATAATTGACCGTTAGGGAGGGTGAGGCCGTGTCATTTGTGTGTTGGTTCATGGGGTTTATATAGTGTTGCTGGACCATGGCTCCGGCACGTCACTGAGCCATGTTTCAGGTCCACCCAAAAAAATCCTGTTTACAAAAACTGTGAAAAACATCTTAATGGTCCAAGAATTCAGTACAACATAGTTCTCAGTGTTTTCAGCCGCTAGGTTCTAATATGAATAATGTGTTTTGAAGAAGTCGTCCCTTTTTACTTGTCACAAACTTTAAGAAAGACAGTTGCTTATTCACCTATTCTAGAGAATTATATTTTGTTCAAGCTCAAGAGGCTTTCTGAGTCTGATCTAAACCTTCTGGCCACAACAGATCCACAGGTCTACAGACAAATGATGACAGGACGCTATAAAAATTTTATGGGAAATTGTGTGGAAAGCTCACATACACATAATGCACCTCACCCACCTGAGGGTGGGGGGCTGAGAGAAAAACTATGTCCAACCAATTTTTTTTTTTTTTCAAATAGTACCAACATTTCTTAGTGAAAATGTATTCTTTTAGGATTTATATATATTTGAAATATGCCATTTCTAAAATCTCTGGTTTGCTTTCATTTGTTTAATTTTTAAACTTGTTCTGTCTGCCTTCAAAATCAAAAATCAACAATACTTACTGAAACCATAGGTGTAAAAATGTGTTATAATAATCATCTTTGTTTTTAAATCCATATGTAAAAATGCGGGTCCATCTGTCAACTCTGTCAGATTTTACGAAAACATGATTTAATCAGGAATAAAAAGGGTTAGCTATACCTTAAGGACGCCTGTCTCACTTCCTGGTTTAAAAAAAGGCGGGAATACTGCTCAAGCACAAACACATTCAATAATATTTCTATCAGATGTGTCCCAACCATAACATGTCAACTCTGCAGCCCCTCTGAATCAAAGCTAAATAGGAATTATGGTTTAAAAATGTGTATTTTGATTAACATTAAGAGAACTCTGAGACACTTTAAAAAATAAAATTGCTGCTCACTATTACTCTACTGTGAAATGACAAAAACTGGACCACTTTGTCATCTCTGTAAGACGTCACCAACAGATTTTCCATCTGACAGAGTTGACGTCTACATCTAATAAAAAATGTAATCACTAGGAGGTTGGCCCGTTACAAGGTTTAATCTGGAAGAGTTTGATCTATTTTCCAGCATAATTGAAGAGTAAAAATCAAAACCGTCTCAAAGTACAATTTTGTCCCAATTCTCAAGAATGAGTGTATTACAACATTCGAGGGTGTGCGGACAACTTCTCCGAGATACTATCACCCATGTCAGGCAGAAATTCACTACTGAGAACATCAAAGATGACCTGAGAGAAGCTGGCAGAAGGCAAGACTTTGAATTTAGAGAAGCAGAGATGAAATTCACAAGCGAAAACATCAAAGATGACCTGAGAGAGCCTGGCAGGAGGCGAGACTTTGAATTTAAAAAAGGTAGAGATGTCAAAAGTCGTCAACGGTTATTATGCAAAAACAAAAAAAGGAGTTAAAGTCTTACCATTGCAGTGTGGTTGAGGAGCTGCTCGTCAGTGGTCATGGCTAACAAGTACTCCTGGAGGATGCCCTGTGCCTGGAAAACACATCAAAGGCTGGTGAGAAGGGTGCCTTCTGCCGTGTTTCCAAATGCAGCTCGCAAAAGAAACACAGATAACCTCACAGGCCAGATAACTGTCATGAATAAAAGGAACTTCCTGACAGAGACTGCCCTGAGAGGTTACATAAGGGATGAATTCAGTTATAAATGAGGCCTGGTTCCCTGACCGCTCTCCATCTACATCTCAGCATCTACAGTAATTGAAGTGTGGAATGTTGGAATCGGCGTTTAAAATTATAAACAAACGGAGGAGTGCTTCCACTAAAGCCCTACGGCAGAGACATACTTCGGGTTACGTAAGCACGAGGAGTCGGGGAACACAGATAACACAAAATAGTGGCTAAATGGGCTGAGACTTGGGCCAAATGGAGTTTTTACATCGCTGGAAGACACAGTCCAGAGCCCCCCGGTCTGCCATTCATCTCGCAGCACCCCCGTATGTTTATGCTGGGGAACATCCTAGGACGATTTGTACAGTCAGTGGTGTGTGACATACCCTTTTTGATTCCTAAATATAACTTTTCACTTCCTGGGGTGGAGGGTTCGTTGAATCTCAGCGGACCTGGCCGTGAACTCCATGTGCGTACAAAGGATGGGGGGCTGACGCTGGAATGTGGTCACTAAACCTTTAAAAATAAGCCGGTCCGAGGCTCAGACCTAATATGGCCACGGAGGATCCCGCGATGTGACCGGCCACTCATTAGCTTCCCATGATGTTAAAGCAGCGTCGACACAGAGCCGTTCAAGTCGGCTGTATGTCATCGCTGCTGTTAAGCTCATATGTCAACGTGACACAAGGGCCGAGCCACTTAAGTCCACACTGATCCTGACTTTTTAGGAGGGTGGTGACAGATGGTGCAGTGTGTTGGAGGCAGAGCCCTGATCCTTACAGCTGATGAAGGTTTTCCAATATTTATGTCCACTTCAGGTTATAACAGTGACTTTTCCCGTCCATATGAGCCTCACAGTCTGGCCTTGTTATAAAATCCAAACAAATGAAGACCGAGGAACAGTGGAGCAGCAGCACATACAGTTTATACCTTTAATTGTATAGTATAGGAAAGGGGAGAGAGTCGGGAAATGACATGCAGAAATGGCTACAGGTGGAAGTTGAATCCACGGCCTCTGTAGAGGACTCACAGCCTTCATACATGGGGCAAACGCTCTACCTACTGAGCTACCAGGACACCCCATTATAATCACTGTTATAATGTATTTTAATGTGATTATAAGTTACTCAAAGTGGTCTAAGTGGGTGCCTTAAGTTAAGTAATAAAATTGCCTTATGAAGAAAATTAGCGCTGCCCCCCTGCAAGTTGAAAATTTGAATCATCACTTGGAGACCTCTCAACTCGAGCAATTGTGTTTTTTTCTTTTTTTTTAGTCTGTGTGCATTAGAATGACATATAGAACCTTACAAAAATGCACGGGGGGTGGGGGGGAGGGGTATTTGAAATAAGAATATGGAAAAAATCTATATAAAAACAGATTTATGCATGGTTCGCTTATTAAAAAAATCCTCGTGACAGCATGTGCTGGTGAGAGAAGGTGAAACAAGTGGTTGGTAAACAAGCTTCAGCTCTTGTTTTTTTTTAGCTGCGTCATAGAGAAATGCAACAGCACGGCAGGCTGTAAACTTCACTAACCGAGCCTCAGAATCACCACAAAACTAACTGTGATGGAAGTGGAGAAGAGAGATGGAAACAGAGCGCAGGTGACGTGCTGTCAGCCACGTCGGCCATCCCAGCGCACCGCGGAGCACGCAGGGCAGGTGACACGCTCCACAGTGCGCTGTGATCTTTATACAGGAGCTATGAGCAGGAGAACGGAATGACGAAGCAAAGAATTACATGTGAGTCCTACTAGTAAAACACACTCATGTAGGCTGATAGTGTGGGGCACTGAGCTGAAAAAAAAAAAAAAAAGTTTGGTTCGGGCACAGCCCTAGAAATAACCCTAACTCTGCCTCTGGTGTTTCTCACTGAAGTAAAAAGGACAAACATTTAGAAATGAAATAAGATTAATTAACATGTCTTTCATAAATGCGCTGTTATTATTCCTTTCTTCTCATTTAACCATCCTTTAAGGGTAAGGGTTAGAGGATCCTTGCAAAAAAAAGTCAGTGAGTCTATCTTTAAGTCGTTATAAAATGCTTCATAATGTGTTTGATTATTGTATAAAGCATTATGAATATTTGACTTCTTATAACTAAGTATACAGTGCTATAAGCAGATTATAACTCACAATGAGGACGTTTATAACACACTACAGATGTGGGAGTCATAGAAAGAGTTACTGACATTTCTTGTAATACTTTGAACCACATCCTGAACCAACATCAACCGCCGCTCACTGTGACAGCCACAAAAGGTAGCAGGTGTGTGGGTTTTAAACCGATGAGGTATTTCATTGTTTTATCAGGAGATGCTGGTAAAGCTGCAACGATTAATTTATTTATCCATTAGTTAACAACTACTACATTAATCACCAACTATTTCTATAATTCATTAACTGGTTAGTATTTTTTGAAGTCAAAATTCTCTGATTCCAGCTACTTAAATGTGAATATTTTCTGGTTTATTTACTCTTCTATGACAGTAAACTGAATTTTAACAACATCAAACGACTGCTGTGCGTGCACACCCGTGCAAAACATGTGCACCTCTCGTTTACCTCTGCTCAGGCCTTCATCTCACACTACTTCATGCTGTGGATGAGGAGCGCGAGGTGATGAAGCACTGCAGCACACACGTTTGTGTTGTGCTGATAAAAGAGGGGTCACGCTCTGTGATGATGCTCTGCTGGATGGAGAATGTGTGTCTATCATTGCTAACACAACACAGCAGTGTCCATGAAGGGCATCCCAGGCAAAACTGCTGAGTACTGCTACTGCCCCCTGGTGTCTGTGGACAGGTACTGGCTCCACCTGAGCGTCTCGCTCTCCCTGCCACGAAACGATATTCTGTGGGTGCAGATGGGAGCACAGAATCCATCCTGAATGGCAAGTCAACTGATGTAATTTTATTGTCAGATCAGCAGCCTCGGGCCTCAGCGAGCAGACCTGAAGGGACCAGGAGGCGAGGTAGTGCTTTTCTGGGACTGTCTGGTTCAATTGCATCTACAGATGGGAAACTCCTGGCTGAGGCGTGCTCATAATCCCTGAGACTTCTCTTAATCAATAATTCAAGACAATCGAGATAGAGAGAGAGAGGGAGGGAGAGAGAGAGTGCCCGTACGCATCACAAAATGGATAGCATCTCTTCCTCTGCCGAGCAGTCTGCAGGGAGCCAGTGTGGCACTGTGCTGTCTGGCAGATGGCAGGGCCGGGCTTTGGCCCCGAGCCCAGCTGAGAACAGGTGGGTGGAGGAAAAACATGCTCATCTCACAGAGAGACAGATATAGACGGAGAGAGCGGAGGAAGACCGAGGTAACGAATAAAACGTTAATTTTGTTAATTTTACTCATCAGTTCATTCAAATGGGCTTGAACTGAAGAAAGGAAAAGGAAGACTAGAAAATGTTTTCTACTCAATCACTGAATCTATTCTATATTTAAAGAGTTTGGATTTTTTGAAGTGGGGTTGTATGAGGTACCATAATGAGTGTATTACCTACAGTAGATGGTCGGCACGCTCTCAGTTAGAAGAGGCAGGGAGGGGCAGCAACACAGACGCTAAGCAATGTCCTGCTGTGGACAGGGTCAGCAACAAAATGTATTTTAGCCAAGGCCCAGCTAAAGAAAATCAACAAAGGTCCAAGTGTGCACTATATTTAGATTTTTTTCACTGCTGTATTTTGCCATCCAACAGCCTTTTCTTAAGAGAAACTGTTGTTATATAAGCCAACTATCATGTTCTCCAAATAAACCAAACTCCATAGACAAAATCACTAATTTTTCCTCGCAGAACACTGGAGTTGCTGGACTACTGCGGCCTCGATCTGTTACTTTGTTTGTGTTTGTGGTGAATCTGAACTAACCTTTTAAAACACAGAAGTGACACAATAACACAAACAAACTAACAGATCGAGGCCGCAGTAGCCCAGCAACTCCAGTGTTCTGTGAGGTAAAATGACTAATTTTGTCTATGGAGTTTGGTTTATTTGGAGAGGGTGATATCTGGCTTATATAACATCAGTTTCTCATCAGAAAAAATAAAAAAAAAATACAGCGGTGAAAATATTCTAAATATAGTGTACACTTAAAATGATTTTCTTTGTAAGTGGTTAAAAAACCTTTTTTGCTGACCCTCTCCACAGCAGTGCATTAGTACACCAGCTTCCATAACGGTGCCCCTCTCTTTTCCAAAGTGAGGCTGTGCCGTTTGCCATCTACTGTAGGAAACACGATGACTGTTGAAGCACCTCATACAGCCCCACTTCAAATAATCTGAACGATCCCTTTAACCTACAAAGTCAATAATGCTGTCATTACAGCACAAACAACCAACATAACTAAACAAATATCTACCACACCACACCTACAACTTTAACAGCAACACCCATGCAGTAGACGAGGCCTGTTTGTTATGTGGTCTGTGTGTGTGTGCGTCACTTACAATGGCCCGGGCCTCTGCGATGAAGAAGAGTTCAGTGAGGGCTCTGTGAAGAGGCAGCAGCACAGTGATACTGGTGGGATCCTGGCTCAGGCTGTTTTCCATGGACATAAAGAGCTGCCACAGAGGTCGCAGCAGAGTCAGCTCACAGGCTCTGGAGAGCAAACAAATCGATAGTTAGACGAACAAACAACCACAAGCACCCAGGCAGGAGAGGACAATAATGAGTTAGTAAAAGCAAAACTGCTGGCTGAAAACCAGCCAACGAGAGCCACTTCAATGAGTCCAACTTCATGCACTTATCATGACTCAACAGCGTATTTTGTAACATCAATCGCCATTAATGGACCAAAACTTGATTGTTCAAACTGATGTGGGCCAGAAAGAAAGAGAGAAAGAATGAATGATGTTTGTGGGACGTTACTAATGCTGATAGATCTGGTAATGTAATAAATCACATCTGTATCTACAGGATTTCTGCAGGTCTCAACAAGTTAAACTGAAGACTTATAAATATCTTTTAAAGACCATAATGGATGTAATTCAAGTCCCATTTCATGTGCTACAAGCAAAAAAGTACATGCACAGTTTGCATTAGTGGTAACTGATTCTATGTCGGTTTCATTTTGTTGTTGTTAGTGTGATCAATGCAGTTTTCACAAAAAAACACATTCAAAAGTGAGACTGAAGTTAATCCAACTTTATAAAAGTAACTTCATAATTCAATAAATTTTTAAGATCTGTCAAAATCATGTTTTAAGGCAGATTATTGGATTTTAAACTGTTAAAGGACCTGCAGAAACCCTGCATTTATCTATGTGGTGAAGTATATTAACACACATACTTACTCACATTTACACTTTACAGTAAATTTACAGTGCAGTCCTATAAAAAAAATTGCGCCTGAAAATATCTGGTTCTTCAATAAAAAGTCAAAAGTACAAGTTTGGTAGCTAAAAACTTTGATGTAGACATTAACTAGAACTCCAAAGGAGCATTTTGGCAAGTTGAAAATTCTGTGATGTGAACCGCTTTTGTCAGGTGGAAGCTAAAGATAAAAGTTCTGAGGAAACCTAAGATCAAAATCTGCAACTTAAATCAATTTCATTTTAAATTCTGGTTCAATTGTGTGTGAGTTCAACTACTGTACCGTGTTTTGTTCTCGACTGACTGCTCTGATACAGGCCTCTGACTGGACTCTCCATGCCAACGGCAGTTGAGGCTCATGGGAATTGTAGTATTTAGACAATGAAGCAATAATGACAATAAGCAAAACATATAAAACATATTATGAGTGGAGGAGGACTTTAAAGTTTGGTTAAATGCCTAGAATTCATTTTTAACAATGTGTTTCCTGTCTGTGTGAGCACTACCTTTGCACAGACTGTGTGATACTGTCATTGTGAGCAGACGGTGAGTCAGTCTGCACGTATGCAAATTCCTAAACACATCCTTTACCTCATTTCCGTGGTGCTGACATGAGGGATCTGTGAAGGCTTTTATGCAAACAGTGTGTGGAGGAATCCTGCTGAGGTAAAGATGTGCACTGGGTCCACTTACTCAAATTATCATGACTTAGATCCAGGTGGATGGGCCCAGGTGAAAATGTTTAAGCACATGCTGTCTACATGACAACACAAGCCTCTAGTTTTAAAAGAAATTCACTGACAAAAGAAAACCAGTGTGAAACGCACTGAGGGGAATTAGAAGAAAAGAGACAGATGTGTAGAATAAGGCTGGATTCTTACGTTTCAGACTGACACTGCAGGAGGCGGAGCAACAAGTGAATGGCTTTGAGTCGCTGGTTCCCAGTCTGGCGACAGGCCACACCCACCTGCCACTCCCAGATGTCAGCCAGTGGCAGGTGACTGAGCACTTGGTCATCTGCTAACATTTGCTTCAGTATCTCAAAACCTGATTAGAGATGAGCAAAAGGGCAGAGAGGGTGTCAACCAGAGGATTCATTGTGAGGTTAATCTGCATCTCACTGAGTAGTTTCCAGAAGTAATAAAAGGAGCGTGTACTGTATCTGTTTTAATGTAAAGTACCTGTCTGGAAACGTCCTCTGTGGCCTCCTGTAACTGTGAACTTGTAGCCCCACTCTGTGTTGCTCATGTCTGACATAAACCTGTAGTACAGGGTGTCACCTGAGAGAAAACCCAAGACATGTCTAAAATGCATACAAATAGACAGATAGAGCAAAAGAGGAATACAGGACTTTTTAAGATCTTCCTCACCAGGAATCTCAAAATCGGACCATTTTTGAGGAGAGCCGCTGAAGTTGTGGACGTCCTGGAGGAAATCACTGCTGCTGGACATGATGAGTTCGTCACAGCCTTCCTCCGTGTAGCAGCGGGAGTCAAATTTGACTGACAGGTAGATGGCCCCTGGAATATGCACCTTGTCCTTAAGACGGAAAAGACGGACACAAAGTGTTATAGAGTCTCAAACTGAACTGAAAAAAATCATAAAATTTAGAAGTAAATTATGGCACACATGCTGCTCTTAAGATAATGATCTGTACTAACACTTCTCTACGTAAAATCTTCTTTAGTTAGACAATATATATTATATTTGTGACCAGCTCAAAGGCTGAAACTGAGAAGATGGCATGACAAACGAGAAAATATTTAAACATCTTAAAAACAGTTGTGGCTGTAAATTAAAGGAACAGTGTGTAGAATTTAGTGGACATCTAGTGGTGAGCTTGCATATTGCAAACACTTCCCCTCACCTCCCCTTTCAAACATAAAAACAGAAACAGAATCTACGCTCACAAAAACCCCACAAAAGACTGTATCTAGCTCTAGTGTTCAAAATGGCAGCCTCCGTGGAAGAGGACCCGCGCTCTCTGAAGATATAAAGGTAACCAAAACACAATGATTCTTATTTTCAGGGGCCAGTATTTCAAAACTTTTAATCCAGATCAGAATTATCTGGATAGGATTAAGTCTCAAAATTGGGTATTTCAAAACCAAGAGATGTGATCCTGATCCTACAAAAACAGCATACGGATTTGGTAATCCAGTCCTACCTGAAATGCAGGTCAAATGTTGTTTTGTTGTTTTTATTTCAAAACTCTAAGGCGCAGATTAGGATAGTTTTGATGCTAAAAATGAGGATTATCCTGAAAGGTGGATTCAGCATGGATTCAGGGTGTGTAGGGCTCATGGTATTTGATCATTCTTTTATTCATTTCTTGCAGAGTAGTAACTCAGATCATGCCAAAACAATAAATGAAACAACCAATAAATCAACATTTTCAATTAGAAAAACAACACACAAAAAAACTCCAAGCTGTTGTGTAAAAATGGGTAGGAGCAAAAACAAGAATTTCACATTTATTCCTCCATGTAATGTGTAAAATAATATTGCTAAATGATGCAAGGCTCCTCACTGCGTTGGAAGCCCAAAGTAAAATGACTGATGACTGGCAGCACTGAAACAAGACTGACTGACTGGACGGTCAATGAGAGCTGCACTAATGAACTTTTATTTTACTGAAGGTCTTTTGATCAATAAAAACAGTGGTATGCTGACAAAACAATTATGTTAGTTTTTTTTTTGTTTAGTTTTTTATCCAGCGAGACATTTAATTAATAATAACATTAATGCACTTCCCAACATTTTCACATCTGTGTTAATGAAATGTTGCTTTGCTCAACATTTAGAGTTCAATTCAAATACTGCAAATCTAGATTCTGTAATCCTGATCTTGTGGATTGTCCCCCCCAGCGCAGCTGCACAAGCAGAGGAACTCAGCTTTTTTGCTCAACATAACACGCACAGAGGAATTTATTGCTTCAGTTGATTATAATTACCATCAACAATGAATGGACATCCACATGAAAAGTGCTTAATATTCCCTTTAAGTAACTGATGATAAAAAGAAACACAAAAGCAGTTCACCCACCTCAAAGTTGGTGTTGTTGTCATACGGGTGTTTGGACTCCCTGACCTGCACGGCCATACCTGGCTCCTCCATGAACTGACAGGCAGTGAGAGACAGACTGCACAGCATACTCTGACTGCAGCCCTTCAGCACCCTCTGGAGAATCTGATCAGTAATGGATCAACACAATCACATTAATGCACAAAACACCTGTAATGTATCACACACACACCACAAACTCCACCTGCTTCTTTGTTCTGCCCACCTTCTCCCACAGCGGCTTCTCCTCCAGCTGCATCAACATGTCCAGGATATAGGCCATGTGCGAGGCACCGTTCAGCTCCAGCGCCTCCTCGCTCAGTGCCGCCTCTGCGGGCCAGTCGGCCAGCAACGAGGCCAGCACGTGGCGGGCGTACAGCGTGGCGATGGCCTGGTTGACCTTCACCAGGTATTGACGAACTGCCCGATTGCTGCGCACGTCCAGCTCCTTGTGCAGGAGGGCTGAACTTTTGGTGCGCCGCTGTTTGGCGTAGCTGAGCTGCAGGTCGCTCTCTGAATTTGTGATGAGCTTCTGGGCCACTACGTTGATCTCCTCGGTGGCCTTTTCACAGTGACTGGGTTTAGACTGTGGGAGGAGGGCGAGGATGGGGACAGATCAGAATATTGACATGTGAAAACCATCACTGACAAACTTTTTCTCAAAATATCTCATTTCTTCTTGTCATAGTTGTTGATGCTAATATGGTTAATGTGTCAAACAGACATTTCCAAGTACAGTGGAAACTACTTACAGTCTTTTTCTGATCACTAGAGCTGCAATAACATTTTATTCATTCAGATTACCATCTAAACTAAAATTGTTATATTTATTACCTAAATATAGATTAATGAAATAGACAGCTTTGCTATTTACTGAGTTTTATTGACTGTTTCAAAATACAGTACAGCTGTTTCAAACGCCATGTCAGCCTCAGCAGCCGTCACATACAGTTCCTTAAACACAATGGTGCTCATGTGAGAACATTTTTATAATCTTATTTTAACGTTGTTCTGTTTTTGCTTTTTTTATACAAGGGCTCGTACAAATGCGCTACGTCAGATTCACCAAACGCTCCTAACTTCAGATAACTGTGTAAATGATCCACCTGTGCATATTTGAGCCCATGTTCATCAGACTGGTAAATTAGCATAATTTACACCTCAATAACACCACGTTAGGCCAAGCTTCCTGCCCCATATGGTATGTTCATCCATGAAAATGGCATCAAGGAGTAAAAAGAAGAACTTCAGAGATTTAAGTCCTTCTTTCAGAGATCCTTAAAGGAAAATTGATCATTTTAACAGCGTTAGCAGTAGAATTCAGCAACCTATTAAAGCCACAGAATGGGAAAAATGATCGCCGTTAATGCCGTGTTACCTGAGGGTTGTACTGTCACTGACACAAAGAAGAAATGATTTGATATGAAATTGGCTTAAAAAACAACTAAAGCAACTACAAGAAGTTTTTATCAGGTTTTGAAACTGTCTAAATTTCATAGTGATGTCTCTGTATGACCTAAATAAGCAAACGATACCATCAGCAGCTATTTCTATGTAGTTATTTTTAATGGCTGCCACCAGGTCGGCTTCTCCATGAAATCAGATGAAACACGCGTTTACATTTTCCCTACAGTGAGTAGTAAGTTAGCCAGTTAAAGTTAGAAGGAGGAGATTTTTTATCCAGCTCATTTTTATTTTTGACATTATATTTTGTGTTTATTTCAGTGGAAATGCTCGTGCTTTTGTCCATAAGCCTCCAAAATCAACAAAATATCAAAATTCTTTGTAACAGCTTTAATGATGGTAGGCTTTATGTGTAAATTTATAATTATATTAGAATTCAAAATTCAGTCATAGAGGATAATGTCAATATAATTTTGAAGTGTAATTTATTTGTCAAACACAAAATGTCTTTAAAACTAATAAAATATACAGTCAAAACTAAAGTTAACGGTTGCAGGCTAATTGCGAACGACTCCTACGGCAGGTCTGGACCTCGTAAATTGTGTTTGTACCAAAGAGAAAATTCAAAATATGAGAAAATTAGTGAATGCGAGAAGTTCTCCTAAATCACTCGTAAAAGACATTTAGGAACAAGTAGGGTTGTACGAGTGGTTCTTGTATGAAGCCAAGTGTTTTCTCTTTTTTTTAAATCACTCAAACCAGCCTATAGACTCTTTGAAACTGTCCTCTCCCCGGGCTCACTGCCAATTCTTCTGCCTCCTCCCTCACCAAGGGACCGCTCGAGGGGGCATTACATAACCAGGCATTATCAATGCTCTTGATGAGGGCGGGCGAGTATTTGTTTTCTGTCTCCATCACCAGCAGATTGTGTCTTATTGTTTGAGCAGACAGAAGGTAGCCTGAGGAAGTTTTGCTGCTGCATCTTGTTTTTGGCAGTTTGTCATGAACTTCGAGGAGACTCCGTTGTTCATTGAGAGATTACTATCTTTTTCCCATCATGATTATAATGAGCATGCAGGACACAGAGCCAGCAGAAGAAGCAGACGGTTTACCTCAAGGCAAAATATCACAGGAGTTAAGTTAAAAAAAAAACAAAAAACAGAATTACCATAATTTGTCTTTTTTTCATCACTGTAATCATGATCTCTGTAAGCAGCTTCCACTGTTGTGCTTTTTGACACCACAAACTCACCATGCATGACACCACAATCATATCAGTGTCCACAGCCTTGGTGTTCCTCTCCTCAGAGCGAGGCCGCCTGGTCGGCTGCCACTTCTGAGCCAGCGTACGGATTGTCTCATCTGTTTTTATCTCTTCTCCATCAAATCTGAAAATAACACAAAGGCACAACACATGACAGAGAGGCAGTATTAGATTGTAAAATGTGACCTTTTACATGGTGGATCACATAAAGGGAGTGAAATGAAAAGAATTTATCTCTGTGGAGGTTGATGCTGACCTCTTCTGCACCTCCAGGAAGAAGGAGTCTGTTCTCTTCATCTGCAGCTCATACATGGCTCGCAGGATGGGCAGAGGGGCGTTTAAGGCATCGTGGGTGATCTGCATTGAAAAAGTGGACTTTAGATTATTACTTTATACTACATATATTGCTTTTCTCCTTAAGATGACTATAAAGCTAGGTGCAGTTATTCAATAAATAATAAATAATGTAAACAAAACCCAATCCACCCTCCCCACGATACATAACTTCCCCAAAATGCAAAAACTGCCCTTTAAAAACCATAAGAAATACAAACATTAAGCATAAAACCATACTAAAGTAGACCGTAGAAGCAGAGTAGAGGAGAGGAGAGGAGAGGAGAGGAGAGGAGAGGAGAGGAGAGAGAGGAGAGGAGAGGCAAGAAGTGAAAAGAAGTGAAAAGAAAAGAAAAGAAAAGAAATAAGAATGCCCAACAAAATCCCTAAGAAATACAAACACATATTAAGCATAAAATCATACTTAAGTAGACCAATAGCATGGTGACTATATCAGTTAAAAAAAAGAAAAATAAGCAAATAAGTAAAAGTATCACTACCACAACCAAAGATACCTCAGTCTGAAAAAGCCTTTAATACTCATACTGGCAGTATTTACATACTTTATATGTAAAAGAAAAGGGTTCCACTTCATATGTGTTAGAGGAACCAGATAAAGTTAATCAAGTCTATTCTAATTTATCCATATCCAATATCCATCTCCTAGTGAATGCTATCATATCTTTTTTACTGGCAGAGAGATTAAGCAGAGATGGTGGGACCTAAACATAGCAGTATCAGCATTTTGTTCATAAGGCAACATAAACCTTGATTGATCCCCAGTGGGGAAATTCACTTATTGCATAATGAGTAAAGATAAATATAGAGAGTAAAGAAGTTAGCAGAGGAATATAAAACTAAAATAAGAAAAGAATAAAAATAGAAACTGTACAAGAGCGTTTGTATAATGAACAGTATCCCTCATCACCTGGAAGCAAATCTTTGTCTCCTCATCGAGACCCTCCAGGGGGTCGGCCTTGTTGACGTCGGTGTCGTCAGGGCCACAGCTGGAGTGGTCCGAGTCATGCTCCTTGTCCTGCTCTCTTTGGTCCCTCTCGGGGTCCTGGGCCATGGAGTGGATCTCCCTCTTGGAGGAGTAGAGCATGATGGAGAGGATCTCCAGATCTCGCAGCAACCACAGCTTGCTGAAGCCCGTCCCTTTGCTGCACTTCCTCACCAGCAGCTGGGTCAGCCCTGACTGCTGGATGTACTCCTGAGCCTGATCCACTCCATGTTTCTGCACAAGAGATGAAACTGATAGTTCCAGACATCCTGATCATATCTAAAGTCAGCATATTCTTAGACGTGTTAAAAGCCTTTGATGCTGCTGATCACTTCATTCTTTATGCAAAATTACAAAAATATGGTTTTCATGATGTTGCTATAGAATGATAGCTTGATTATTTAAATGACAGAGAACAGTATGTGTCTGCAAAATAGGAAAAATTCAAATCAAACCAAGCTACTTTGTGGGGCACCTCAAGGTTCCATCCTTGGACCTCTGTTTTTTTATACATGAATGATCTACCTGAGGTCTGCACCAGTGTACTGCCTCTCTTATTTGCTGATTACACACGTCTTCTAGCTTCAAATGAAAATTTTAGAACTCTAATTCGAGAAACAAATAAGAAACTATCATCCATTTCTAAATGGTCTGACATGAACAAACTCTCTTTCAATATAACTTATCTCACTTTTTATTGAATTTGACACATGCTTGTAAAACAAAGGTTTTCATTCCTACAAACTGTTTAACACAAACTATATATAATTCACCATAGCCTCGGCTTGGTGCGTGATGTCCTAACGAGTCTGGTAACTGCTGAGTTCCAGGATTCAATCATGGTCTTTCAGGTTTGAATTTCACCGGAGAGCACGTCTTCAGCTGCCTCTTTGACGGCCAGCTTGACTTTCTTAGTTAGTGATCCTTTTGCACTTGTAATGCCAGCAAGATGGCTGTATTTGTGGGCGCCTCTGGCTGCTCGTCTTGAGGGTTTTTCTTTTTAGTTGCGGGGTCTTCCTGACACCCCTTATTTCTCACAGCTCTTGAGCTCGACACTTCATAGAGACACTTAGATGTCTTTTAAGACAGAGCTTGGAGTTACATGAGCATCATGTTCAGGCAGCCACCCAGAACCCAACTTCCTCAGGGAAATACACGTTGATACACAGAGGAGCACCTCTTTGGAACAATCTACCTACATCACAACAATCAACTGCAGCTACATTATCATTATTCATAAAACATCTAACAAAGGTCTGTAATTAGAAGGATCAGAGATTCATTTTTTTTAACCAACCTCTTGTCACTTAGAAGTATGATTGTTTGGTCAAACAACATAAACTAAACTAATCTAAAGGTGTGGTAATGTAAAAACTACCACTCCTACCAGACTACCAGATTCCTAGGTCATGTCAGGTACCTTCAGTGTATTGTAAAGGCCTTTGAGGGCCAGTGAGAGAACCCAGGAAGCTTCCACAGCATCAGGAGAGCCGTTGTCCTGGCTGGTCTGCAGCAGGTGACTGATGATGGAGGTGAAGTTGCTCAGGTAGCGGCTGAGCAGGGTCTTTGGGCAGTCGTGGCCGTCTGACTGCCCCGGGAGACCGGTCGTAGTGGAATCCTGAGACTGGATGAGTTGGTAGTCTTTCACTAGAAAGAGGAGAAAAAAAGCATAGAAAAGGTTCATTCCATGTTAATTTCTAAGCACAGGCTGAGCTGTTATTAGGCTACGGCTGAACTAACCTGTTTTCCTCTTGCGTGTCTTAACATCCACCACTGCAGCGTGGTTCTTCTCTGTGAAGTGCTTGAGCAGGATCATGTTGTGCTGTTCATTGGCGTTGTCGATAAACACCGTCTGGGTGCCCACACACAGCACCTAGAAAAACAGACAACACACACACACACACACAGAGGAGTCAGGAGTGAGCTGAGAAAGTCAGGGAGAACAATGTACAACAACTCTATACAGTACAGGTGTGTGTACAACCTACCTCAGGGAAGCCCACCAGCACCAGCAGGGTGAAGAGGTTGGTGCGTTTGAGAGTTTGTGGCAGCTGCTGTATACAGTGGTCAGTGAAGGCAGCGATGACTGCGCTCCACTCAGGACAAGCATTCAGACTGTGTAAGATATCTGCCACTGTGCACGCCCAATCCAGACCAATACGGCTGAGGAACACAGGAAAACAAAAGACTATTAACGTCTCCAAATAAACAGATTACAATATAATATGCATGATCTCAACTGTATGATTAGGAGAAACCACCACCAGCATGTCCAGTTTTTATACCATGGTGGAGCTAATATGTAATGGTGAAAACTAAAGGGAACACGTCTTCATTTCTCATAAGGAGAACTTGATGATATGTATACCATTTTAGTGTGATTAAATATTACAAACATCATCAAAGATGGAAATCCAGCACCATGACTACACATGCAGCCTAAGATCAGATTGCTAACTTTTATTGTGTAACTGTGCAAAGTAAGAAAAAATAGCCCGCACAGCTGTTTAGACAATGCTGATAATGACTGATAAATTATTTTGAGTGACTATGTAAAATAACAGGTAAAAGCATATATGTAATTTTAATCTCATTTTCAATTTTTTTGGTTTTTAATCAGGGTAGAAGAATATCTCACATGGTTGTTCTGAACTGGCTAAGATCCATGTAGGTGCAGCCAATAGGAGTGCTTGTTTTGCCACTGTCTGACAACATAATGGAAAATATTGCTACAGAGATAAACCTTCTTGTTTCCCAGAAACAACATTTATCACTCTCCCCTGAGCTGCCTCCATTTACAGAAACAGTAATTTTATCCTTGTAAAACACATTTCATTCAAACTCGACAACAGAATAAAACACCAAAAATGTCTCAGCTTGTCTTCTCACTGCTCCAACAATCACACAACTCAGCTCTGTTTTGGTTGACATAAACCCTTAATTCACCGAGTTAGACGTGAAAATATTCTGGCTGTACATGCCATTTCTCCTCCCTGCTTCTTCTCTGATGTCTGACCTCCCTCTCGCTCTTTTCCTGGTATTTCCACATCTAAAGCAGTGAATTAAGGGTTTAAATTAACCAAACCAGGAGCTCATTATTGATGGAACAGTGGGAAGAAGAGCTGAGATGAGTTGGTGAGTTTAATTTGTCACTGTTGAGTTTGACTGAAGTGTTTTTTTACAATGATAAAATAACCATTTTTGTTTCTTTGGCGAGAACGATTAATAGGCTGCTTCTCGTCAAACAAAGAGGATCTTAGTCTGTAACAAAAAAGTTTATCTCTAGAGGGATCCTTTCTATAATTCAGTGGCAAAACAAGCAGTTTTAGTTGACATACTTAGTCCACAATGGCCCATAAAGATGACTGATGGCTGCAGCAGTCTCGCTCAGTAATGCACCAGTTTCAAAAATTGTTGTGAAAATAGGGTCCAGGGTAATATCTGCAGCTGTGTCATCAAGAATATGGCTCTATAAACTACAATAATAATGCATTTCCGCGGTATCATCAGGTTTTCATTCTTCTACCTGTCTAAACAGACGGCCCCTAGGCTGAAGAGCAGCTGGGTGGTCTTCCAGCCCTGGGTGTCTGAACTGGCTGCCTCTCCTTGTGTTAGCAACTCAAATTTGTCAGCCAGGGCCTCTGTGACGGCGGTGTCGGCCTCCATCGGAGGGATGCGGAGCAGGAGCTGACCCAGCAGCCCCAGAGTGAGGTGGAAGGTCTCGTTGAGAGAGCCAGCGTTGGAGATGACGGCCCTGAAGAGCTGGGGCAGGATGGAGCTCAGACTGGGCAGAGACAACGTGCTGCCCTGAGGACACAAGAAAGATGTAAATGTTATCTGTAGGTAAATAAAAAGCATGTCAGGAACAGGAGTGCATGTTGGGTACAAAATTATTTAGTGTTTTAACATGACAAAGTGTAGATAGATAGATTTTGGTGTATTTGTGTAATGTGTACAATGGAGATTAAATACAGGCCTACAGCCAGATAGCTAAGCTTATATCTTATCTTATCTTATTCTTATCTTATCTTATCTTAGCGTAGCTTAGCTTAGTCTTTGGTTTCACATACTGGTTTGGCTGGTGGCAGCATGGCTGCTAGCAGTCCCAGGATCCTCTCTCTGGAGCATTCTGAAAACACGTGCTCCTGCAGGGGAACCTGGGGCAGCCTCTCATCTGTCTCCTTGACAACGTCAGATGCTGGAGAGGTGACTGTTCCTGGTCCAGACTCTGAAGCTGAGAACGGTAGAAAACACAGGTTGACAGCTGAGGGACAGTCAGAACCACAAGTGAACAAAATCAGAGCTGTCACCAGCCTGGTGGAGGGACTCTCAGTACTTACGTCGGACCACAGGAGAGAGGGGGTCCTCACTGGACACAGAGGGTGTCTGGCTGAGGCTGGGGGAGTCCAGGGTGTCTTGGGTGACCAGCTTCTTTTTCTCCTCCTCTCCAGCACTTGGCGGGGATGACACCTCTGCCTGAGCATGGGGAGGAGAGCCCACCTCCTTTACCTTCTTCTCTTTACCTGATGGTTTCCTCTGTTGGTGAGAGGAAAAAAACTATTCAGTGGGTTCATAGCCTGACAGTATGAGCTCTTCAGTTGTTATTAAATACACTAAATATTGTCTCACCTACATTATAAACTTCAGCAGTACATGTATGTAATTCTTCCTAAATTTGTACATCAGCTAGAATTTTTCCAAGTCTTTCTGTGAATCTAATCATGTGACCTGCTGATGCACACCCAGTATTTATAGATGTGTATGATATAAATATCTGCTCCATTTGCTTTTTGTTTTTTTTAGTGTTCTACTTTCTGCAACTGCAATGACCCACCCCAGCGGAGAAGGTTTCAGTCTTCGCATTTTCTTACATAAGGTGACTACTGTTCCTCACCTTGTCCTTGGGAGAGGTCGGGGAGCAGATCGCTGCAGTGCTACCAGGCAGAGACGAGGTGTCAGTGGCTGTACTGAGCTCCTGAGAGGACTCTGGAGAGACTGGACACAGCTCGCTGTCAGAGGCAGAGTCGTTGGAGGACAGCAGAGCGAGCAAGGCTGAGGACCGTAGGCCTGCGTGGAGGATGGCACAGAAAGGTTTGCCATAAAGGGACAAAAGATAAAAATACAGGTGAGAAGAATCTGAGATACCATGCAACACAACAATGAAATGAAACAATGCAGCAGCACCAACTTAACCAACTTAGTCATTTTCACTCCATTTACACCTGGTATTAAAATGTGATCTGTATGCAGAGACGTTATCCAGAGGTGGAAAAGCACATGATAATGCAAGGTGTAAATGCGGCGTGATCATGTTTGTTGGTAGTCTGGCTCACAGTGTGTTTGGATCTCCGGTAGGTTTAAATTAGGGTTGCAAATTGTGAGCACTTTCCTTAATCATCATTGATCATTGGTAACAATCAATCAATTAATCCAGTGGTTCCTAAACTTTTTCTGGCATGCCCCCTTTTCAGAAGCTGAAAAGGATTCAAATGTTGAATTTTAGTGAAATAAAGGTTAACAGGATAAAAATCACCAAACTCCTGTTGGTTTATTTCCTTGCGGCCTGCCCCCAGTTTGGGAACCACTGAATTAATTAATTAATTTTGCTTTTACCAAACAATACCAAATGTTTTTTTTTCCCTCCATCAAAGCTTTATTTTCATAGCAACATATTGCATATTCTCTGACAGCAGTACATGGCCTCTGAAATATATAAAACATAATGGTCTACATATTAAACACAAATATTGAACATGCGTAGCGCACTCATAAAAATAATCTGTTATATTTCAGATCTTTATTTGGTAGTAGATATATTAAATTTTACTTAGATCAAATTCTGATCAATCGATTATTGATGAATTATCATCGCTAGTTTAAATACAATCTGTACGACGTGTTTGCATCCGTACATAACGTAACATTAATGCAGATAGTTTGAAGCTAATATAAAACATTTATTTCAAGAGACACACATCTAATTACTATTATTAATTCTGCGCCATGAACGCACCAAAATATGAATTATTCAACAGAACTGTTTGAAAAATGAAAGCAATACTGTTGGGAAATGATGTACAGCAAGAGGAGTCAACACACGAGATAATGCTCCCATGAACATTTATTAATATACATGAGACGTTTCAGGCCCAAATCCTTCTTCAGCAGCCAAGATGTCACATGTAAGTATAATAATAAATGTTCATGTGAGCATTATCCAGTTCGTGGACCATTTTTCCTTTGTTGACATGTACTTCTGTCCAGCACCTAGAACATTTGGATGTGTGTACTTTTTTAAACTTTCCACCATCTGAAATTACTAATGTGCAGGTTTTGGACTGGAGGATGGAAATCTGATCTCAATGAGGATAACGAGAACGCATTAAAAATACCAGGTGTTAAAGCAAAGGCAAGGTCGTGTATTATCTGGATAACATATCTAGATTAATATTGCATCTTAATACTGGTTGTACATGGGGTGTTTGAAAATACTGAATTGTGGCGATAAATTGCATTGCTCAACCTAAGTTCATCAACAGTGCATGAAAAAATAAATGGATAGAGGAAACATATCCCTCCACAGGCCAACATTTAGCTTAAAGGACTTTTTTGTACTTTGGAAAATACATTTATTTGTTTTCTTGCTGACAGTTATATGAGATAAGCAATACCAATCAATAGGACTGCACAAAAAATCAAAGTTTAATCAAAATTGCAATATGGCTTTCTGCAATTTTCAGATCACAAGAGGTTAATATTTGTGAAAGGCAAAATGTGTCAAAAAATCTTTTACCGTAGTCATTTTCAGATCTTTTTCAATCAAAATAAGAATAATGATGTAAAAATGATCATTACCATTAATATCGCAAATCATATCACGTTTGTAATATCAGTCAAAATAATCACAATTAGACATTTTTTCAAAATCGTTCAGCCCTTCCTGTGTCTATAAGTTATGCATGAAGCTAAAGCTAGCAGGTGATACAGGAGTGAGCATAAAGATTGAAGGTAGGGGAAATGGCTAACCCAGACCTATCCAAAGTTTGAAAAAAATGGCAACCAGTATCTCTAAGGCTCATGCTGTAGAATCTTTTTCTTTGTTTAATCTGTACAAAACCAGAAATGGCCAGTGCAGTGCAGTTGTCATCACTGTTCACTTCACACATGAATTTCAAAGTGACTCAAGGGTACCAAGATAACACAGAACAAGACTGGACTCAGTACTGATCCCTGAGGAACACTGTATTTGACCTTCAAGCAGGAAGACAAAGAGAGAAACTAAATCCTGGTGTGGACCTACCTTTTCCAGTCTGTCCTTTGAGCAGGCAGTCAGTGATGAGCTGGGAGCAGCATGTCTGCAGGGCGGAGGCCTGCTTCAAGGTGTTGCTGCCTCCCTCCACCTGCTTCTCACTGCTCAGCTCTGATGTGTAGAGGGCCAGAGCAGCAAACAGCAGCCACGAATAGTTGTGGATGTAGGGCTGGATCAGGCGGTGACGGTCGCTGATTCGGATGGTCACCATGGGATACACTGTGATGCGATGGGTGGGCAGGTGGCTACAGATGAGAACGTTAAAAAATAATTAAAGAGATAAAAAACACAAAAAAGTTAAGTGTGCTTTAACAGTGTATGATTAAAGTTGAAATGTCTCACCTGTCTGGATACTTCTTTGCATGGTAACAACCAAAGCACAGGTCAAAGTCTTCACAGACGTTGCAGTTGATCCTGCTGCCCACAATGAGCCCCTGGCAGTGGTCACAGGCGTACTCCATGTTCACCATCTCATGGTCGTCCTCGTGGCCCTCAGGCTTCGCACCACCTGATTAAAAACAGACACAGTCGCACTCAGGTTTGCACTGATGCTCTTACCCAACTAATGTTTTAATAATAATAATAATAATTTCAGTTTCTCTAAACTATCTGGGCTAACAGACACTCCTGTGTGAGTGTGTGAGTAGTGAAGTGGAGAGTGTGAGCTCACTGAGGAAGCAGGTCTTGCAGAGGTCCATATCCATGCACTGCAGACATCTGTAGCGATGCCAAGGTGCCATCCTCTCGCAGCCGTCACAGGAGATCACAACATTGAGCAGGTCACAATAACGTGCAATGAACATGTGCATCTGTGGATAAAACCAAGTAAATTATTAAACTAAACAGTATTACAGGGTTTCTGAAGGTTTCAGCAAGTAAAATATAAGTTTAAGCTAGTTTTTGCTCTAAAGAGGCTGAAAATGTATATCCTTATAAATAAGATGGACCACAAGCTCATGATTATGAGGTGTCAAAAAGACCAGGAGCAGAACAGGGTCAGGAGAAATAACAGTCACAGGAGAGAAATTGACTTGTGGTGTGAGGAGATTCAATGGAGAACTGGGCAGGTGTCTTGGTGAGTGAATGTGCTGCTGATCATGTGTTCAGCTCATGTTCCAGTGTCAGCTTTTATCAGTCCTGTCTCAAATCACCTTGTCTCCTACAAATCCTCACACGGCGCCACAGAGCGAGGATGAGGGAGAGAGAGGGACAGAGACTGAGAGAGAGAGAGGTGAGGGGAGAGGGAGAGATGAACGACAGTTCCCTGATAAAGTCTTTGTTAGGTGCTTGTGTGGTCAGTGTCAGCCGGCAGTCAGACCGCCATTTTAGAGGCAGCAGTGACGTCCCGCCTCTTCACCTGCACGAAACGCAACCAGGAGCGAGAGCCAGCACCCACTCTTCTCCTGTCAGGAAAACTGTGGACTCGATGTCCTGACAGGCAGGAGCTTGTGCACTCACAGCATATACAATGATTCGGCATGGTCACCGGAAGTGAAATGTTCTGTTAAACTAGCTAAACAATACCAACTTACTGAAAGACAGCCACTCAGACTCAATACCGCCTACTTCTGCATGATGGTCAGGCAGAGTTTTAAAATTGTAATTTTACACAAGATTACATATAAATTCCATTAAGACATTTAACCTGCAAGTTACACTTTAAGTGTTTGGATAAACTCTAAAAAACCAAAAATTGTTAACCACAACAAGATCCAGTGAAAGTGCAGGTCGTCTGTCAAAGGCTGGCTGGCCTTTAATGGATGAAGGCAGCTAACAATCCAATCACAGTATAACACTTACTGTAATTTAATGCCCTGCCTTGAATAGAATAAAAACTGCTTTTAAAATGTTTGAAATAGTAATAAGCCACGACTAAACATAAAAATAACACCAGATCTCCCCTTTTATGGACCAATGGGTAGACTGTTACTGATTCATCAGACATTACTAACGCTCAGTCAAATGAACCAGGAGTTCTTCTCCCTGTCGTCTCCCCTGGCAGACAGTGTTGACATCTAAAATAAATGCAAACTTGAACATCAGACTTTAAACAGCATTTTCAGAAACATACTTGTAGTTCAGTGTTACACTGTGATTGGATTGCTAGCTGCCTTTGTATCTCTTTCATCCACTAAAGTGGCTGTCATTAATGTTTTATCTCACTGTCCATGACTTCTTTCATCAGCCTGAGGAACGTCATCTTCAGGTTGAGCCAATCAAAGGCAGAGTAGACGGGGTCGTGCTTTTGTCATTTAGTTTAGTTTTTTAGCTTTAAACTTTTAGTTTTGTTTATAGCTTTTAAAAATCTTTTCTAAATGACAGTTTGCAGGTTGCAGCTCGTCTTTAAATGTTTTACCAGCAGATGTATATCTGCTCTATTCTTGGGATGCACAGGAAAGAAAACAGCACTCGGGGCAGTCAGGTTAAGCATTAAGCACCATTTCTTTTCCCAGACAGCTCAGACACGAGACAGTTTTCCTTGTTTGCTAACGATTGCACTTTTATGTCTTTTATGCACTGTGGTGTACCTTTCTCCTGTCCTCCATGGAGTCCTCTTCATCGATTTTGTCATACCACTTCTCAAACATCCCATCCATACACTCATCCATCCACTCCTGGTTCTTCTTGTAGTCTGCGATTTCATCGTCCTCTGTCCATTGACTGGAAATAAATCACAGATATAATCTATCAGCTCTGTTACTGTAAATGGCTGAGACACTGTTTAACATATTGTAAGAGATTTGAAACAGATTCAGTAAGCACAAAGCAGTAGAGCTGCAATGATTAATCGATTATAAATCAATTATTAAATTAATTGAAGACTATTTTAATAATCAATTAATTGGTTTGAGTAATTGTAAAAGTAAAAATTCTCTGATTCTAGCCTCTTAAATATTAATTTTTTCTTGTTTCTTTTGCTCTCTATGACAATAAACTGAATATCTTTGGGTTGTGGGCAAAACAAGATATTTTGAATCTTCATCTTGCACTTTGGGATCAATTTCTTTTCACTATTTTCTGATATTTTATGGACCAAACAACTAATTGATTAATTGAGAAAATAATCTACAGATTAATCGATGATGAAAATAATTGTTCCTTGACTCTTGATTTGTAAAAATGTGAAAAAAAGCCTTGCGTTATCAACAGGAAAAACATTTCATTTTCATTGTGCGGTACCATATTTTCTGACATATGTGTGATATTACCTGATGGCAATGTCATGAACGCTGATGTTCTCCTGGGCCATGCTGAGCAGGAGCTCAGGAAGTTTGATATTCAGGAAGAGAGGAAGGTCATGGACCTCCCAGCTCATGTCTAGAAGGTGCAGCAAGCAGGTCTGCACACATGACAGGGCTGGCAGCAGGGCTCTGAGGGGAGCAGAGAGGAGGGTGAGGTTACACAACTGCACACACATGGAATTACACTAATCACCGCTGCAAGCACTTTTTAAATTTCACTGAGTCCAGTTATGTGTGAACATTAAAAAGATAAGAGCTCACTTCTCATTGAGGCTGCTGAAGCTCTGCACTGCCTCCACCAGCATCAGCACCAGCTTATGATAGGAAGACCTCACCTCCTCTCCGAGCTTCTGCCCACTGTCTGACAACTGAGAGAAATAACTGGAAAAGAGAAAAGAAGAAAAGAAAATCTTGAGTGAAATACAGTTCCACGGTTGCATAACAGCACACAGTTGTTTTGTTTTTTTACATGAAGTTCATTTTCCTTCTCAAAGTGTACCTGATATTCATGTGTTCAACTGTAAAGTTCATATTAATTCAGTTAAGTTTTACAAGTCAAATACAGGTGAACAGAGTCAACATTACAATGAAATGTGTTGGACTAGAAAAACAGGCCTGCTTTGCAAAAACTGTAACAAAAATGGAATGAGATAAATAAAATATAACACTTCATCTGAAAATGATGATAAGTGTGTACAAATGTATTGAAGGAGTATCACTATATAAACATACTACATTACATAAATATATGAAAATGAGGATTGTGCAGAAGTAAAAGTGACAAGGTGAACACTAAAGACAATCTCCAGACACATAAACTCCAATATTGTTGTCAGATATAAAGGTCAAACCAGTCTTTTTTTACTGCAACTACGATCCATCTTTGTTTTTATCAAAGAAAAAAATCTGTTCCATTATTCCATAATTTTAAATGTTGGGACAACCTTGTATTTTGTGACAACCTTATTAACAATCACAAATATTAATGAGACTTTAGTAAGGTCCACCAAAAAGACTGCCTGATGGCCAAGGACCAGTAAAATCAATCAGCAGGTTGTCAAATCAGGCCAGGGCTTTTTGAAAAAAAATGATTCAAAATAATCTTCCAAACATTACTTTGTGAGTGACACTACAAACTCTGCTCCGCACAGAGTCTGGTGAATTTTAATCACCAGTGACCTTTGACCTACTTGCCAAACCGGCCAGTGGTTATTGTTGGACTCTGTTTAGTATCTAAGGGATAATATACAGTGAGCAGGTCATTACTGTGAAATAAATCCTGACAGGATGACCCAGACGGGAAGCCTGCTTATTACATGGTTACTTACCAAAAAATTGAATATCTGACACACATTTATGTGACACAAAATATTAATTTTAAAATGATTTTATGTCTTTATTTCATAATAGTGACCTGCTCACTGTACATTATCCTGCTTTTTACATGATTATGTACCAAAGAAAATCAACTTGACACAAAACATTAATGTTAAAATGATTTTAGTGATTTAACAATGATCGGTCTGTAATAGAGAAATAACAGACCTTAGAATGCTATAACTGACCAATCAGAATCGAGTATTTAACAAAGCTATGTGATAACAACATGTTGTCCCAGGTGAACTGAAAACATTTGTACAGTTGTACCTGGTGAAGTCTTTCTGGCAGGCCAGCAGCTCCTGCAGGAACAGGATGCAGGGGGCTTGGAAGAGGTGTGGCTTTCCCAGGGAGTGTAAACACTGCTGAACCATCTCCAGGACCTTACACACACTCAGAGCCTGGGCTTTGCTCAGGGACAGCGTCTGCAGAATGCTGCAGGAGGAGAAGAAATAGATATTGGATAAGTTAATACTGTCTGACACAATCACACACATGAAAAATGCAGAATAGAGGACTGAAGGTCAGTCACCTCGATGTTGTGAGAGCCTGGTCTCTTATAAAGTTCAGGATGTGTTTGAGGATTGGGTAGCGATCCTTGACAGAGGGGATCAGGCGGGGCTCTTCTATAGATCGACAGGACAGGAGGCGTAGGCGCGCCCGGCTGAAAGGGGCTTTGCGGGGGAAGGCGGAGGGTGAGGCGGGCTCCCCCTGCTGAGAGGAGAGGCTCTCTGTGGAGCCTCTGTGGCCTGACCTGTTGTGCCCACAAGAAGATGAGCTCTGGCCCTGAGCAGCGGAGGGCTGGCTCTGTCCTGCCCTGGCCTCACCCCCCTCCTCAGTCCCCGCAGTCTGAGCTCCCAGAGAGGAGCTGGGCTGGAAGTCCCCTTCTGAGATGGAACTGGAGCGGAGGAGTGGAGCGCTGCTGCCCTCTGCAGCTTTGGTGGAGTCACTGTCCTGACACGGTGCACAAGGAGTGAATCTGAAGAGCAAGAGGCTCTTCTCAATGCACACATCAGCTGGAGAGAAAGAAAATAACACAAGTCAGCAAATTAGAGAAAGAGATAACAGATGAAAACAAAGGCTGGTATGTGGCTTTACAGTAGCTGTAGTTCTCACCTAGTGTTTCCATGGTAACCTCATCATGACCCCCATCCTTCTCACCAGGAACATTCATTTTACCAACCAGGTACCTCTGCTTCATCTCCAGCTGACAGGAAAAAAGGCATCATTGGCATAATAGTTCAGTAATATGATCATATATAAACTGTAGGGCTGAGGGATATGATGATATGTATCATGTCACAATAGAAAAATGTCTATCGTTTCATATTATGATCTCATTTTGTCAGAAGTATCTAAGTATTAATACTTCTTTATACCACATTTAAAACAACTACTTTAATCTACTGAAAGTAGTGAAGCTATTCAAAAATGATCTGAGTGCTCATCAAAGACCTCAGCTCAGTTCAGTCTTTATTTTCTGCCCTAAAATTTGGTTTGCAGCTAAATGTGTTTAGTGACTTTTTATGTACCAGCACTGTGTGCAGGTTGTTAATTTAAAAAAATCATTTTCTTTGTATTTTGTGCACCAAGGACTTCTCATCATCATTTTATAATTTTTTATACTGGTGTTGTATTGGAGTTGAAAATTCTGGTCTATTATTTATTTCATTATGTCACTAAACAGACTCTTTTTGCAAAGAAAATATATTTTTTGGTGCTTTAATGCCTTTATTTTTTAGAGGACAGCTAAAGTTATGACAGGAAAGCAGGAGAGAGTGGGGGAATGACATGCAGCAAAGAACCATAGGCGGGAGATGAACCCACAGCCACTGCAGAGGACTCACATGGACTCACAGAGCCCATTTACTGAGGCTGTAAATGGGCTGAATGCTCTGACAACTGAGCTACCAGGCCACAGCTAACAACACTCTTTATGGTAATATTTTTTGTTATTTGGACGACCCTTTGGACGCAGGCAGGAAAATCAGCATGAAGGCAAACATGGAGGAGAGTGAACATGACACAGAACGGGGAAACTCCAAAAAGGAGGATTCAGACCGGCCAAAACAAACTGTATGTAGATTGGGTATGAAAAGGACTGTCTGAAAAAATGAACTTTGCAAATTATCCCACAGACCGATCCCCACAACTAGGGGTGGGCAATATGGCCCTAAAATAATATCACAATATTTCAGGGTAGTGTGTGATAACAGTATTTTTGACAATATGACAAAATACTGAAAAATATTTTGGTTCAGAATTCACAATAGCTGTTGAGCTCTCCTCGCAGGTGCTTCTGCTTCAGATGGTGAAAGTAGTTTGTTGTATTGTCCACTTCAACTGTTCTGTACAATCTTTGCACTGATTAAAAATTACTGTAGTTTCCTGTACATCTGATATTTTATAACCACTTCCACACTACTGAAGTCACTCCCCCTGTTTGGAACAAAATCCTCCACCACAATACTGCCATTATCATAATGTGAATTTAGAATATTGTAACTAACTGAAATTGTTCTGTAAAGTGATCACTGAAAACTGATAATGTTCCTATTAAGATGTCTGGGTTGAAATACTTCACTTTTCCTATAGAGTATTTTATTCACCCATTTATTTACTTATACTTTGTTGTTGTTGTTGTTTTTTCTCTTGTTTTTTAATCCCAAGTTTTGTATGTCTATTACTATTGTCATTATTGGTTTTACGGTCATTTCTGTTATTCTAAAACTATATGACCCGGGACAGGGGAAGCAGGGTGGGGGCAGTACAATGCACACCCTTATCCACAACAGACACAAACACTAATAACCTCTTTTACCACTTATGCAACAATCATATCAAACAGTACTGAGAGGGTCAACAGATGAGAGCCACAAAAGTGCAGTGGAGTGCTCAAAACAAACCACAGACTCAGATGTTGCAAGAGGTGACACACAATATGGAAAGTATCATTCAAAATGTAGAGAAAAAGCCCTTTCCATGTGTTCATTTTACATAAAATATTTATTGATTGAATTTAAAGAAAACGGGTTATATCGTGATATGTATGCGATGATATGATATGTTATCTGAATATGAAATGACCTACTGCCTTAATAAACAAATCAACAAAGACATGAACAGATCTGAAGTCATTTGAGAGGTCGGCTACTGAATACAATCCGCCCAGAAGGAGTTTCTGGGCAGATCCCACCACAACAGTCAGACCTTTTCTTTAAGATTACACAGGTAATAGGTCTGGTACATGAGGTATGTATTTATGATGTAATGTTTTTTCAGCAGACAGTTAATGCATCTTATGCTCTTAAGTTAACTTGGTCAGAAGACTTGAGCACTGATGTCACAGAGAAAGAGTGGGATCATACACGTGAAAACATTCGGAGGGGATCAAGAGACATCAAAATCAGATTAATCCAGTTTAAGATTCTTAATTGCTTTTATTGGACCCCCTCTAGGCTGTTCAGACTTAAACTGCAGGACATGGCTGACTGTTGGAAGTGCTGCGGCTCTGAAGGAACTCTTATTCACCTACTGTGGGAATGTCTCATGATTCAGAGCTATTGCCGAAAGGTTCATAATCGCATAAAAACATTACTTGAACCAACTTTGAATTCTGCCTGAGACTATATGTTCTCAGCGACCCACAAATAACATCTCACCATGGATTATTCACACCAGCATAATGGTGGGAAAGGAAATTTGAATGAGAAACTGGAGGAACCCAGGTGAGCCCTCCCCTCAGGAACGATTCACAGAGCTGGCAAAAGTGGCATCATATGAACAAATATCTTTCAGCTTTAAGGACTGAGAAAGGACTGAGAAATACATGGCAATGTGGAGACACTACTTGGATTATATTGTGGATGTGGACACGCCTTGAAGTGAAGTTTGTTTTTGTTTGTTTGCTTTTTGGATGCTTATTTAAATTTCATTTGATAATAGTGTCTTATTTTATTATTTTATACATATTAGAGTCATTTGATTTGTCAACCAAAATGTGACAATGTTCATATGAAAATTCAATAAAATACTAATTACAAAAAAAAAAAAGACATGAACACTATCAGCAACACTCACCATCCATGTTCTGATGCTGTCTGCCAGAGAATACACCTGCACAAATTCTTCACTCAGACAAGACTTGCAGTCCTGATTAACTGCTCACACGAAGACAAAACAGAGGACAGAAATCAACTGAGTGAGTCAGCCAAGCAGAATTATCATGATAAAACACAGCAGGACACGTAATAAATAGAGCAGCTTTTGCTCTGTGACCACTGATCAGAGCCAAGCATTACCGTAGGTCTTCAGAGCATGGTTGAGGGCCGGTGTGTGGTACACCATGGCGGCCCAAATGGCATTCACAGCTTGGTCCGTCTTCGACCCGGCTGCGATCTCGTTCCTCATTGGCTGTTTTCTGCAGGACTGCATGATGGTCTTCATCAGCTCTGTTCTGCTGTCTGTCGGCTCCTGGGACGGGTTCCAACGGGCAAAGTCCTCCAGGAAGCTCATTAAATCATCAAGAGTCCATGCATTGGTCTAACACATGGAAAAACAACACGGCATTAGAACAACATCAGCTGCTGAGGGCTGGAAAATATATTGATTATATGAGATTAGATATCATCTTAGAGAACATACCAGACTGTTCTGGCTGTTCTATTATTTGCTTTTATCCACTTACTCATTATATCCACATTACTGATAATTATCTATCAAAAATCTCATTGTGTTAATGTTTTGTTAAAGCATCAAAAGTCAGCCCAAGACTATTAGTGCAATATGGAGCTACTGGGTCAAAAATATTGTGACATTTTATTTTGGCCACATCATCCAGCTGTACAAAGGAATAATATGAAGCTAAGAGTGGAACTTCTACATAACTGGGTTGAGCTGATTTGACCGTACCTGTTCCGAGGGAGTTTTATTCCGATTTGTCTCCCGTGTCTCACACAACCCGTGTCTCAGAATGGGTTTCCATAAAGGAGAAGACTGAACGTGGGACATTTTCCCTGCTGGAAGCTCCTTGACTGTGCGAATCTCTGGAAGAGACGGAAACCAAGAAATATCAGCATTTCAATCCATCATCAAGGGTCTGAAAAATGTTCAAGCTATGCTTTAATTCTAACACACTCTGAAATGATTTTTTTCTCAAAAATATTTAAAATATTTTTTCATATATGTTTTGAGAAATTTGGCTGGATCATTTCACGTAAGCCTCAGATGTACAAGATCAGAGATCTTCCTCTGAAATACACACATTTCACCAGCCCCTCACGTAGCCATTTTTGGAAGATTTTCAGAGTATTCAAATGATTTGGGGGAATTTCTAGGAAATTTCAAATATATCACTTGGTAATTAACACCTATTTAGCATGAAAACATGGGACCTGGAAATTGAAGCATTACCGAATTCTCTTGCTGTGGAAATCCTCTCTATTATCTTTTTTTTTTAAATCATAGATATATAATGACATTTCTATAAGAGGTTCTTCTATAGATTTTATTCCCACTAACAACCATCAATCAGTTATTTCGAACGGCTGCCTGCCAGGGAAATTTTACAGTGCAGGTATTCATCAGGCCTGTCTGTGATGTGTGAGTGATATGCTGGCTGTTCCTCATGCAGCACCTATTTACAGATACATGTGTACATAGTTATGTAAAGTACATGTCCCATGTGTATGTGCCCTGATTACTGGCCTTGTAAATTTGGGATTCTCTGCAGTACTGCAACAGTCTCAGTGTAATTAAGGTCTGATTTCCTTTTGATTTTGTAATTAACTTTTTATATATTTATTTTGTTAGCATTTATTTGTTTTATTTTTATTTATTTTTTTCTTTCTTTTTCTTTTGTCTCATTATTACCATTTACTACAATTCTATTTTCTTGCTTGCTTTTTTTTAATTTTTGTAGAGTAGGGATGGAGTGTGTGTAAGCAGGGTGTAGTTAAGGCTGTTCTGGGCTGGGAAGAAATATTGTAAAAACTGGAAATGCCTTGTGTGCTATTTTTCTATTTGTGTGTGACATACTGCTGCATTTTCTTGAATAAAGTGTTGTCAAAAAAAAAAAAAGAAATGCTCTAGCTATGCCCCAACAGGATGACACAGAGAAACAGTTTAGATCACAGAACTTTGTTCAACAAACATTTTAGGAAACTCACCATGAGGGGATTTCAGAGCGAGGGTTCTGGAAGCAAGACGACCCATGAGGCGAGCCACCAGCAGCTGCAGGTCTGACATCCAAGAAATAGTGATATCTGGGAGCCCCAGGGCCGTCACAGTGAACTTGTAACCCCACTCGTTATTACTGCTATCAGAGTGGAAGAGGAACTGGAGCTGAGGGCCGGCATCAAACGTCACCTTCTGTAGGGGCCAAAAGAAATGATGAACATGTGTAAAGGAATTAAGAAATGACAGAGTTTCATAGAGAGACAGCTGAACGGGTTTCTGTTTCCCACCTTTGGCCACTTCTCAGTTCCAACCTTCATGTCATAACGGACCTTCCCACCTCTAGAATCTGTGAATTCCAGGTAGTCGTACCTGTAAATACGAAGAGCAGAGAGGACGGGTTACAAACATTCACACAAGGGATTAAAAAAACACCTGTGAATATCTAATATTTTACATCTCTCACCTCTTCTCTGTCTCACAACGTTCGTCAAACTCCACCTCAAAGGAGGTGGCTCCAGGGCAGGCGTAGATGGTGGTCTCGTGGCGGCTGTTCTCATAGTTGTGAGGGGACTCCATTGTCCAGGTCCTCAGCACCACTGGCTGCTGGGGCTGGTGCCAGCTCTCCTGATCCACCTGACAGCAACGTGGTAAACAATTAATCTGTTACAGTCAACAGTGGAATGTAACTAATTTGAGGCACCTTTATTTTACTCCAGTATTTCCATTTTCTGCCACTTCTTACAAATTTTAATGAAAGGTTTTCATTGATTTTATTTCACGATTAAATTGTGACGACAATGTAAATGAAAAGATAACTGCCAACAAAACATACAACAAGATTTCTGTTCATTATTTGTTGATGAGAACAGATAAGATGAAACAGTTGACTCTGTCTGGACGAACAGCTTAAGTTAGATCACAGTTATTAGCCATGTCAAAGCACTTAGAAATCTATAGGATTTAAAAAACTGAAAGAAAACATTAGCTGCTGCTGGAAACTGGCCTCTCAAGAGGAGAGATGACCTGCAGACACTTTCCATTTACATCGTTTTCACACCTTCATCATTTGGTCCAGATTTTTGGACAAAAATTACAGGGGTGAAACCTCCCCTGGACCACGGTCTGGACCAAAAAGCCGGACTTTGGTCCAGCGAAAAGAGGTGGTCATGGTCTGGATCAAACTGAACTATGGTTTGAACCGTGGTTTGGTTTGTGTCTAGTGTGAAAACATTTTTTTAGATTGTTCCGACTTTTGGATCAATTATAGGAA
The DNA here is from genome assembly GCA_034769285.1 of Lutjanus argentimaculatus. Classification (NCBI taxonomy): domain Eukaryota; kingdom Metazoa; phylum Chordata; class Actinopteri; order Lutjaniformes; family Lutjanidae; genus Lutjanus; species Lutjanus argentimaculatus. The sequence goes on along the minus strand of JAWZSL010000004.1, from coordinate 40,983,201 downwards.
ATTACGACAGGATATCATCAGAGCCTGAAGGAGGAAAAACAACAAAATGAGCTGCGGCGGCACATGGGGACTAGAGGAGACTGGATGTTTAATTGACCTTTGTTCTGATGACTTTATAAAGAGCAAACTGAAAAAAACTCTACAGTTGTTGTTTCACTTTGGTGCTGCTGGTAGCAGTGGCATCAATATCATTATGGTGACAATGATGTGAATCTGTTCATTCATTTCTCTCCATAAACACGCTGACTTCAGATGCACGCCCGTCTACAAACCAATCAATGGCAAATATAGGGAGGCGCAGCCCATGTAGGTCATGATGACAGGATGTAGGTATGACATGTAAAGTTCTTTAGTCCACTTGGATAATTGCAATTTGAATCCAAAGCTGACCGGACCAAATGTAAACAGTGTCTCAAAAAAATGAACGTTGGTGCAGACTTTTAGGTGTGAAAGCACCCTCATATTCAAACTGAGAGAAAGACTGAGTGCATCATTCCTAATGAGGACCTTGTGGATTTGAGATGTGAGGAAACAATACAAGCATTTTGAAAAGACACCAGAAAACACACCTGAAAACACACCTGAAAACACACCGTCCCACAGTGTCTGCCAAGATAAAGTCGACTGAGTCCATAATATGTATGTTAATTTCCTTTTAGGACTAAATGTGATGTTAGTGCTTTAACTTCTGTGTGAATTTAGGGTGCATTGCGTTAATTTGTGCAGCTCACAGCAAATATCTCCTTCTAAAAGATAACTTACGATTCCTTACAGCTCATAAACGGACACAAACTCATTCGGTGAACATTTAACATAATTTGGTATTAATTTTAGCTTCATGTAGAGTGAATAAATGCAACGTTTCCCAGATAATGCTCATCTGCCTTAACAATGCTGTTTACACATATTTGTTACTGCTGATTCATTAAATCATTCTTCTGAGTGACATACAATTTAGCAGAAGACTTCAGAAACACAAAGTCTGTTCTGTCAGGTAATAAATATTATCAGGGTCTGCTAACTATAATTATGACAATCAATCTAAGTGTTTGTTTTTACATGAAAGAATGTGTTAACCTACAAATATCTTGCGAGTATTCCTCGATTCACACCTCACTTATCAAAATCATGTTCAGATTTTAACAATGAAGCTCAATCAGAAACTGTATGTTTATGACAAGATCAGACCATATCTCGTTCATACTGTCTCTGACACATATCTGCATACAATAATTCTTATAGTCTAACTGTCTCCCAATCTGGTTCCTCACCACAAAGGAAATTACCAGACCAACACAAGACAGTAAAATAGAGTTTACAGGATCCCCCCCACCCCCCGGGCTGCACTGCACTGTCACATTCTAACGCCATGACTTTTCAGAACTACACAAATGATCAAGCTATTAAATTTTATTATCAGATTCAGAACAATAAGATGTCTCCAGCACTCACTAACCTAGTTGGACACAAGTAAGACACAACATTAGACAGGAACACATCACTAGATCAGTCTCACATGCATTTATCCCAGTACCTGCTTATAAAAACAGCTGTGGTCAGAGACACCAAACTCTGGAATGAGATCCCAGATTATACTAGAACAATAACATCTGTTACACATTTCAAACAGAGATATAAATGCTACCTGATGGAAGGACACACTTGCAACCACGGATTTAACCCATAATATCTGCGTATCATGTAAGTCCTCACCGTTCTGAATGTCCATGTTGCTGTTTGTCTTTTTGTTTCTTGTTGATTGTCTCTGTTTTGTGATGTGATTTCGTCTTTTATGAGCTGCAGAGCAGGAACCTGCTGTAAACCAGTTTTAACTGGCCTCTTTAATTGTAACTGATTTTATTATGTTACTTTTAATCTTTTCCTGTATAAAAATAAATACATGAAATAATATTCTCAGCCTAGATGACTAAACACAGTTCAGGGTCTGTTAACTTCTCACAGTCAGGATAAAAACCTTCAGCAAAAACCATTACAGTATCTGAGAGAAGTCTGACTAAAATTTGACTTTAACTAACTACAGTTTTCAGTAAATGACTAAAACTAAATATAAAATTAACACTGCATTTCAGAGGGAAACGTTTTACAGCAGTGCATTTATCTGACAGCTGCTGTTACAGGTTACTTTGCATATTAAGATTTTATAAATCAATCAATCAGACTATTTGTATAGCACTTTTCACACAAACGAGTGCAACACAAAGTGCTTCACACAATAAAAACAATAAAACACACACAGACGTAAAGCAAAGACTTTGTAAACTGAGGAAGGTGGGAACTGAGGAAACTGAGGAAACACCAGAGGCATGATAAAACTCAAAATAGAAGACAATTTTAAATCAATCAATAAATACGTAAATAAATAAGTTAAAATAAGATAAAATAAATAAGTAACAAAATTGAAGAATATGCCAGCTAGAAAAACAGATTAACAAAAGTAAATGAATAGATAAATATACAATAATAATAAATAAATAAATAAAGAGATAAAGTTCAATTAAAAGCCAGGCTAAAATAACATACAAAACATATTAGTTTATAAAATATGATGCATTGTTATAAAATAAACTACACAACAATAAATAAAATAGTTGAAATCAGCTCCAATTCAATATTATAATATAATAGTATAACACTCAGACCATTTCGATGAGTACTTTCACTTTTGATACTTACTATAATACTATACTAAAATGATTAATTAATACTCACTGTTTCTTGTGTGACATTTTTAAAGACTATTACTTGAAATTGAGTATTTTTAAACTGCAGTACTGATACTTTTAAGTGAAGGATCTGAGTATTTCTGCCATCACGTTACAGTAGTGTTGCTTCACAACCTGATTACGAGGGACGAGATGCTGTATAGATTCTGGTACTAAGTTCAGCGTGGACTGACCTTTGAAAAGATGTCTCCAGTATCACTGGACAGACTTTTGAGCAGCTCGACCAGAGAGGAGAAGCTCTTCAGCAGGACACTGTGAGGGATGTCCAGAGAGCACAGCTCCAGGAGCAAAATCATCTGCCAGGACCAAAACAAACATTACAGTCACTTGACACAGTCAACTTGATCAGTGTGCAGGAAGGCGACTCAAAACCACGAGACAGAGAAGAGTACATTACCAGCTGTCTGAAGACTGTGGCGAGGATGGAGCTGCCCAGTTTCTCAGTAATTTCAGCACCAGTGTATCTCTCCAGCAGGGACCCAAGTGTGGTTCTGATACTTCCCAGGAACTGATCCACATCTGTTGAAATAAGCCAGTTAGTCACCCTGAAAGAAAATCCTCTGGTCTGCTCAGCTCAGTGTCAAGGGTTCATTAGGGATGCACAATGTGGATTTTTTTTCAATACCAATAATTGGTATGATTTCACATTTTTGTATTTTAAATATATACCTTCTCTTCCCAATCAATATTATCAATGTGTAATGCCAGTATTTTTTAATTTGCATTGTTTTCTTTTTTTTACTTGCTTATGATAGTACACTGATTGTTACAACCACCTTAATAGTGTAAATATTCTTTGTAAAACCCTATAAATAAACGTAAGGAAAAAATAAAAAAGAAGTTCATATAACCTGCAGTTTACGCACACCTGAAGGAGAGAAAGGCTAAGATGAAGTGAGCAAAGATGGATGATTTAATATTCTGTAGCCCTGACTGAACCAAATGTCACTGACATCATTATTACAACAAGATTCTTCAAATATTCATTTATTTTCTCTGGGAAGTACATACTCTAGCTTTTACAGAGCATTTTACCGAAGAATTCAAGTTGACATAATCTGTCAGATCAGATTTTATTATAGCCAGTATTATCATAATGATAACTGATAATATATATTTTCCATTATCAGACGATAATTTATCAGCCTCAATATTTACCGTGCATCCCCAGTGTTCATACTGAACAATTATACAACTTAACTCAGACAGTTTTTTTTTTTTTTAAGTTATTTTTTGGCCATTTTTGCCTTTATTAGATAGTGCAGCTGAAGAGTAGATAGGAAATGGGGCAGAGAGAGAGGGGATGACATGCAGCAAAGGGCCACAGGCGGGAGTCGAACCAGCAGCCGCTGCAGAGGACTGACAGCCTCCATACATGGGTCGGACGCTCTACCAACTGAGCTAAACGTCCGCCCCAACTCAGACAGTTTTTAATATAACCCTTAAAGTATGAAGCTATAAGAGGGTCGTTTGTGTCATGCGGCATTGTGGCCGTATCTCACATTTCAGTAGGATGTCTCTGGCCAGGTCCATGGCGACACTGGTGGAGGCTCCTCCCTTGAGCTGCAGGTAGCACCAGGAGAGCAGACTCCCCTGCAGAGCCCAGAACAAGGACAGCAACACTGTCCTGCTGGCTCCACCACTGCCATCCACCATCATAACCTCACACTGAGAGACAGGAGACAGTCAACCAGAGACAAACAGTAGAAAAATAGATAGAAACGTGATTTCAAAATGATGAAACAGTTGAGACACTGCATGTGTGACGGATGTCTCACCTCTCTTGTTGCCACCAGCAGCAGCGTCTCCATGACTGACAGTATGGGGCTGATGTCGAAGTCTGCAGGAGCTCCTTTGGGTGGGAGCAGGAGAAGGCCACTTGGATCCTGGTCACTGCAGAGACAAAACACAGCTGCCGCTGATCCACTGTGATCTGGACATGCACGAGTTTACATGTTTATATATCTCCAGTCTGCTTACCTGAAGTAATTACAAAGCGACTCAAACGTCACCTTCACTGACTCTGGCTGATCCTCTTCTGTGATATTCTTCTGCAAACAGGCATATTGTTACATTATTATATCATCATTATTTTTATTTTATTACTATTTATTTTAATAAACTCACCATCATGTGGAAGAGTTTGTCCCGCCTGACGTGTTTATCAGGAAAGAAAACAGCTGCTCCATTAAGAATGGCCCTGACTGCCTCCTTGTGCAAAACTTTTTCAACTACGCTCTCACCCTCTGGACCGTCCACAACTGAAACACAAACATTACAATATTGGAACAGAAATTTTCACACATTCTTAGAAATGAATCATTACAAGCCACTGTCTGAGGAATCTCTACACAGAAAGTTAATGATTTGACCAAATTTAACAACTTTTTACTCTTTCCAGCTGTATGAAAGGTTCTTACTGTGGCAGAGGTGAGTGTAGAGCTCCCCAACAGCCCTGACAGAGTCAGACACAGGCTCTGCACTGCTGGATGTGGATGGACCAGCTGCTGCTACTGCTGTGGCCCCTTCATTTGGTCCTCTGCTCTCCTCTGAGCCTCGGGGCTCCAGCGGGTTGGGCAGCATGGGGAAACAGTTCTGCATCAGCTGCAGAAGCAGGACTCGGCTCTTCAACACCTCCTCTCCATCACTGAGACAAAGACAGACAGTCCATTACAGGTGAGACCGTTACCGTTGGATGTGTCCTACTTACTGACCAATGAGCCTGATCACGCCAAATGGTAATTATTGCTGTTCTAATGACTGTAGTGAGTGTGTGGATACAAAAAAAAACCACTCACATCTCCCTGAGTTTACTGTAGAAGGTCCAGAAGAGGTTCAGGTTGAGACCACTGAAGTCCAGGAGATACTTCTGCTTGAAGTGAGACGCATCCTGCAGAGATTGAAAGAGAGAGGGCAACTGTCTGACTGTCTTCAACAACAACAAAAACATACATACAAATATGAAGAAGGCCGGGGTAATTGTGTTTTCTGCCATAAACATGTCATCAATAGCAAAAAGAAAATCTTTCAATAAAGTGTTTAAACTGCAAAGAAAGAACGAACAAAGACTCGGTGGCTCATGAACAGCCTATCATATCCCTTGATAATGGAGCGCGCTATGAGTGGCACGTTAACAGCCAATCATTTAACAGGTGTGTTGTTCATTTGCACCATCAACATGTGACACAAAAAAAGAAACAGTGTGGAGTGTGAAAATGAGACAAACGGTGTAATAATAGTTATTATAATTATAATATTAAACAACTAAATACAATAATAATTATTATTATTACCAGTTTATCCTAATAAATAAATAAAGTGGTTGAATTCCACCTTTTTTTCTCCTGGCCTTCAGTCATAATAGGTCATTAAAAATGATCAATATCTTTATCAACAAAATGAAATTATTCATCATGATACATTTTTCACCTGTATTGTGCAGCACTAATATGAAGTACCAGTTCACTCTCACCAGTTCAGCAGTACAATAAAAGGACATGTTGTGATGTCTGCTAATGGCCACAAGGGGGCAGACTGTGTAACCATAAATGGATTCAAGAATTTAGTGGAAGTGAAAGAAAGAGTAGGAGAAACATATATAGATAAGGTAAGGCAGTGTCCTCAGGGACCCCTGTCCTGCATGTTTTAGGTGTTTCTCTGCTCCAACACACCTGACTCAAATGATCAGCTCGTTATCAGGCTTCTGCAGAGGCTTGATGATCATTTGAATCTGGTGTGTTGGAGCAGAGAAACATCTAAAACATGCAGGACAGGGGTCCTTGAGGACCAGGTTTGTGAAACACTGAGGTAAGGTATAAGGTACTTTAACAATAAAATGAGGTATTTTTAAAAGTCTTATAAACACAAGACCACAGTCAAGTCTCTATTTCAGGCAGCAGTTCGTTAAATGGTGATATTTCTTATGAAGATCATTGTTGCTACCAAGAGGATGTTTTTTTACTTGTTCTCTTTTGTTTAGTGTCATTCTAAAGAGTGATGGGAAAAAAGACTGCTTGAAGCAATGGTTTATCGGTGGAGCTGCAATGATTAATCAATTATTGATTATTAAATTAATCACCAATAATAGAGGAATCATTTTGAGACATTTTTTTTTTTTATAAAAATGTCAAAATTCTGTGATTTCAGCTTCTCAAATGTGAAAATTTTCTGGGTTCTTAGTCCTCTTATCAGAGTAAAGAGAATATCTTTGTGTTTTGGACATAACAAGACATTTGGAAAACAGTGATCAGCATTTTTCTGTAATTTCAGGGTCCAAACCAGTGATCACTAATAATACTCGAATAATCGACTTGAACAGATTTCCAACAAATTTAAATGTAGTCATATGATGCAGTGTGTTTAGAAGCATGAAATTTATGGTTATGGTATTTCATGAAGTCACACTAATATAAGGCAATATTATTAGTGATTACTGTAGTAGTGAATAGTAGTTCTGTCATTCTCCCTGTGAAGGGTCCGAGGATGCTGTACGTATGCTGTCCACACTGTGAAGCCCCTTGAGGCAAGTTTGTGATTTGTAACATTGAGTTATATACATAAAATTAATAGTTACCATGTCTCGTGTAAGCTGCTGTATGAAGAATAGTGTCTTGTTTAGTAGACAGAGACCAGAGACAGCATCTCTGTCAAAGGTCTCTGCCTGTGGACTGAGGTCATCAAGGTCTCCCAGCCTCTCTGCCCCAGGGCACAGATATCCACTGAAGCTGAGGGACTGCACTCCAAGCCGCTCCGCAATCCAGTCCTGTCTGGTGCAGATGAACTTCACCATCAGGAACTGGGAAGACAAGGAAACAGAGGAGTGGTGACTTGATGACAAAGTCTGGCAGCATGACAACATAAGTTGAGTCAAAGTGTTTAGGAATAACTTACACTGATGAGGTTTAAATGAAAGATAAAAATGTGTCTTAGTTTGAACTGGATGCAGTGTGTACCTTTGCAACGCGACACTGCTGCAGCTTGATCTCCACGTCGTTCCAGTCATTCTCCAGCTCAAACCAGCCAATGGGCTCGTCCTCTGACAGGGCTGGAATCCTCACACTGCGGTCAGGTGACAGCATGGTGTTTCAGCCATTCACAGAGAACATTAAGGCAGATTCCAACACTGCTGAGGGGTCTATAACTCAGACAAACTAACAGTACTGTATATGTATAATCGTCTTAGAGTGGATGGTTCATTCAGTTCAGTGCTCTTATTAAGGTCTTGTAAAACAATAAACACAAAGCATTGTAAAGTAAAATCAGGAATACTAATATTCAGACAGGTGCAAAGTGTTCCTTACTTGTCTTGTACAAACTCTTTGTAGTCCTTGTAGTCCCATGTGTCATACTTCTTGAACCTCTTGAAATGTTTCTCTGCATCAAAAGGGTCGTCGTCCTTGTACGCAAACACCAAGCCGCATTTCGCTCCAATGGCTCCTTTTCGTACCTGAAACACAGACCAAAGAGGAAGTGTTATCTACCATCACCCACTATCACTGTCAGAGTTAACTTCTCAGTGAAATGGTGAAATAAAATGAAGCCTTACCTTGACCCTCATCTGAGTGACCTGGAAGTTACTCTGGTCCTCCGTCGACAGGATCACGCTGGCTTTCTTCCTGCCACTTTCTGTCAGAAAACCTTCAGAGCAACAAAAACATTTAGTTAAACTTGGGGGCATGTTCAAAGTTCAGCTGAAGGCATCTCAGGCTTGAGGATGAACTTAATGTTACTTTTGTGAGACAACCGACTGAAAGCTGTAAATGACCCGAGAATTGTTGTTGATGCAAACAATATGTCTGTCCTTCCTTTCCTTCCTTCCTTTTAGATCTCAGTGCAGCATACAAGGCATCCGACCACAATATTTCCATTGGCAGACTTGAAAAGTGGGTGGGTGTTTCTGGGTGTACTAGCCTCGGCTGCGTTCAGCCCTGACAAAGCGTGGCAATTTTTGTGTACTGCATTGCAACGCCTTTTTAGTACGCTAGGGTTTACATACACACCGCTGCTGATTGGGTAACAACTGCGGTACACCCACCAAATGAGGGAAAACGTATCTCAAAGCCTGTTGCACACTGTTTCCAGATTGAACTTGCCCCTGGTTTCAGTCTTATTTAACTGGTAGACAGTCAGCTTGTCAGCTTTGGTGCTCATGAGACTCATGGTGTGGAATATGGTGTTCCTCAAGGAAGCATTCTTGGCCCAGTTGTTTTCATTATAGATGCTACCACTTGGAAACACAATTTTTATGCTGACAACACACAACTGTACATTTCTGTCTCACCAAATGACCCAAGGTACAGCACACTCTCATTGTCTAACTTTTTCAACTTTTTAAAGCTAAATGAGGAAAAAAAACTGATTATTTCAAGTGAACGAAAGAGAAAAATTATACTCAAAACATGGGAGTTTTAGACTCTGGTTTAAATTTTAATTCTCATTTTATCCAAGTCATTGCAACTTCTTTTTTAAGCTTTTTAACTTAGAAAGATGTAGTAAAACTGACTCACGCTTTTATTTCATTTCAATAATTCCCTTTTCACATTTTACCTAAAAAGTCTTGAAGAAAACTACAGTTAGTTCAGAATGCAGCAGCCTTAACTAAAACTAGTCTTAACTAAAACATAGAAAATGGATCACATCACCTCACTGCTTTAAACACTATACTGGGTGCCTGTATCTACACTTTACTTGAATGATCTTACCCTTCATCAGAAATCTTTCATTTTATGTCCCAGCCAGATCACTGAGGTCCTCCACTGCCTTTCTTTTAAATGTGCTTTATGTGTCCCACAAGTGTACCAGTGAGAGTGCCTTTTGTTTTTATGACCCTAAACTATGGAACTCACTGCCTCTGGATATTAGAACGGAAAGCTTTCAATATTTTAAGAAAGGAAATTACCCATCTTGTTCATTAATAATTTGGAGTAATATTATAATCTTATTTTTTTATTTTCAGTAATTGGTTTTTACACTATTTTTATCCTTGGTGTTTCTTTTACTTCATTCTTACTTTTATTTATCAGTTTTTAAAATTCTATTGCAATTTTTATTCTTGCAGTTTTTTTATTTATTGTTTGTTTTTTAATCTCGTCTGTGTTTTAATTTCACTATATGAAGCACTTTGAGCTGAATGTATATATATGAAAGTTGCTCTATAAATAAAGCTGAGTTGAGCTGAAATATTTTCTGGTTGAATAAGCATGCTGTCAGTTGTACCGTCTCCAGTAGAGGACTCTGTGAGCATGTTCTCAGGTCCTGATTTCTCCTCTTTACTCTTCACATCACAGGCCTGTAGGTGCAACTGGAGAGGCTTTCCTGTAATGAGACATAAATCAGTGCAAATTCATTTTCTATGACGGCAGAGTTAATCACTTGATCAGTTTCCATACAGGTTATAATTTGATTCTTAGAACAGAATTAGCAATTTTCCGCTGCATAGTCCACTAATGCATCTCCTCCTCAGAGGCAAAACACTTTCTCTCCCACTTTGTGGTTTCAAATGTCCTCGTGTGAATGAGAGTAAAGGAGAGCCGGGTATGTTACCGTTGCGATTAAGCAGTCGCAGCCTGACAGAGGCCATGGACACGATGAGGGAGGAGGCCTTGTACTCGGTCTCTAAATGGTCGCTGATGCAGGACAGGGCCTGGAGCACCTTTGCCACGCTGCCTCTGGCTAGGGCGAAGGCCAGGAGGGTCAACTCTGCATCAGGACTCACACAGCAGCTACACAGGAGCAAAGAAACAAACGTGATGAAACAAACATTTTAATGTATGATCATGACTTACAAATGTTCCCTCACATTTTAAAGTGGAAACAGACAACTTTTCAGCCTCCTAGCGGTTCCATTACTTTTGTGCCGCTGTGGCAAAGACAACAGAAGGTGTGGCAAAATCAGTTTCTCTGTCAATATGTGTTCCCCCTTACAATACCTAACCATAAACTATCCCGCAACCACTGAGGGCACTACTGCAGAAAACTGATGGGGAACAAAATTTGACACAACATCGGATTGCTTTCTGATCTCTCAGAGTCAGAGCTGAGCATCTCCTACCATACTTATGCAGATGACACACAACTTTACATAAGAGTGTCACCAGATGACTACAGTCCCCTACATCAGCTAAATAAGTGCGTTGATGAAATCAATACGTGGATGTGCCAGAATTTTCTACAGCTAAGCACAGACAAAACTGAGATAGTTGTTTTTGGCCCCAAAGAACAAAGATCAAAAGTGAGTGCTCACCTTGAATCCATGACACTAAAGCCTACAAATCAAGCCAGAAATCTTGGTGTAGTTCTGGACTCAGACCTAAATTTCAAAAGTCACATAAAGACTATTACTAAATCAGCCTACTACCACTTAAAAACATAGCAAGAATTAAAGGATTTCTGTCTAAAGAAGATGCAGAAAAACTTGTTCATGCTTTCATTTTCAGCAGGCTGGACTATTCTAACGGTGTCTTCACAGGTCTGAGTAAAAAATCAATCAGACAACTGCAGCTCGTCCAGAACGCTGCTGCCAGAGTCCTCACCAACACCAAGAGAGTGGAGCACATTACACCAGTGCTTAAGTCACTGCACTGGCTTCCTGTGTGTCAAAGGATAGACTTTAAAATTTTGTTACTTGTCTATAAAGCACTAAATGGTCTCGGGCCTAAATACATCTCTGATTTACTTTATGAAGCACCCAGACCCCTCAGATCATCTGGAACAGGTTTACTCAGTGTTCCCAGGATCAAAACCAAACAAGGTGAAGCAGCCTGTAGTTTCTATGCTCCCCACCTGTGGAACAAACTTCCAGAATATCTGAATTCGGCTGAAACGGTCAGCTCATTTAAATCAGGGCTAAAAACACTACTGTTTACTGCAGCTTACCAGTGAAGTAGATATGTAACTTAGTGTTAGAATAATCTGTAGCTATTGTTTTTATATTTGTCTGCTGTTGCTCTTGCTTTATGTTTGCTTTTTAAATGCATTTTCTGTAATGTTTTTAACTATTTATTGTCTTGCTTTTAGCTTTTGTTTTTAATTATCTCAAAAGCAATTTTAATGTTCCTTTTTATGTTTTATTTTAATGTATTTCTAAGTTCTTGTAAAGCACCTTGAATTGCCTTGTGTATGAATGGTGCTATACAAATAAAATTGCCTTGCCTTGCCTCTGTGAAGAAATGAGCAACACCACTTTGAAAATAAGAGAGAGGAAAAAAGCATATTCACTGAAGAAGTACAATGAAATTTTATATTGAATTTGGGAGCATGCATAAGATAATGTAATGAAGTCTATTGGATAGTAATATAGTTTGAGTGATGTTATTGCTTCACAAAAATGGCAGGGTTTGGCAGTTGGAGTAAAGTTAGAAAAAAACATGAGGAGAAAAAGCGTGAATATTTCATGTAGAAAAATCCTGTACCATGACAGACTGATTTGCATAATGACTGACGTTTATAGGGAACAAGTCTAAACGCGCACGGTGTCATTCTGAAACCATTACACCGTGAAATCAACTTTTACTTCATAATGAGAAGTTAAATCAAAACAAGTTGTCTGTTTCTACCTTTAAAGGGCAGGTTTGTACTTCTTAAAGCCAATCTTGATACGATACTCATGCCCATATGCACCTACACTGACAGCATTACTGTTCACTGCAATTGTTCCTGCTGTTCATGTAACCCACAGAGCATTATTTATCTATTTCAGACTGTTGAAGCCAGATATATTAGCTTCAGCTGAACTTCAGGATGTATTTTTGCTCAAAACAAGGACTCTGTCCCCTGTGACTTACACTGAAATTGCTTTAAGAAGAGATCTCATGTAGCTGGTATGAAGAGAGGGAACAATTCAATATCCTTTTCAACTTGCAGTACATATGGGTGTGACTTCAAAAAAATGTGAACTTGTCCTCCAGCTACCATGCAGTTTGAAAGTTCTAATTCCTGCTGAGCTTCAAGATTGGCATGTTTCATTTTCTTCTTCTCAATTCTCTACTAGAATTTAAAGGGAAATAGAGAGCGGAGAACCAAGAAGCTAAGAAATATACTGCTGTGGACAGGGTCAGCAGCAAACATATTTTAGTCACATAAAAAAGGTCTGAACAGAGACGGAAAAAATTTGCACACCAAAAAAGCTCCTGGTCAGGAAATGTATTAGCATGACGTTTCAAACCCCACGCTCGCCTGGATAATAAACGTCTTGAACGGGAGCTTTTTTTGGTGTGTTGGTGTGTTTCCTTCTCTGTTCAGGTGTTTTTGTGATCCAGTACCCAACCCACTGGGCTCAGAAATGTGTGTGTCTTTTTCACTTTCTTCTTTTTTTTTCACCTAAAAAAGGTCCATCGATAAATAAATAAATATAGAAAATAGAAAAAATAAATCAGTTTAAGTTTACACTGTATTTGGAATGTTGTCACTACTGTACCTTCTCATCAGACAGCCTTTTCCAACAGGAAAGCGTCATTATATAAACCAAATATCTCTCTCTCTTGCTCAGCCAGACTCCTTTAACAGAACACTGGAGTTGCTCACATACCACTGCCTCGGTTGGTTAGTTTATTTGTGTTATTGTTTGACTTTGGTGTATTTGAACTAAATTTTTAAAACACCAAAGTTACGCAGTAACACAAAGAAACTATCAGATTGAGGCAGCTGTAGACCAGCGACTCCTGTTTCCTGTGAGGTAAAATGACTGATTTTGCCAACGGAGTTTTGAGAGAGTAGTATTTGGCTTATGTAACGGTGGTTTCCCGTCAGAAAAGTCTGTCTCAAGGCAAGGTAAAACAGAGAAAATACTCTAAATATAGTGTACACTGACTGATTTTTTTAAGTGGCTAGATTATTTTGCTGCTGACCCTGTCCACAGCAGCACATTGCTTAACTTCCATGCTGGTGCTCCTCTCTGCTTCTCCAAACTGGGGGTGTGCTGGCCGCCATCTACCTTAGGTAACACACTGACTATGGATCAGTACCTCATACAACCCCAATTCAAGAAATCAGAACTATTTAACCTTTAACACACATTAACAAACACTATTTCCATGAATATTCAGTTCAGTACAGTCATAATCTATCATCTACTCTTGAAGAGTCGGGTTCAAACAGACCACCAGCCAACTCTGGGGTCTCCCCTAAACACACTAAATCCACAAAATGACAACTACATTATTTGTTTCTATAATTGTTCGCTGCTGTTGATAAAGATCCTGAGCACCACTGAGGGATTCACAGTACATCAAATGGGAGCAGAAACAGTGTGTCATCGCCCAACTGAATCAATACTTTGGTTTTAGCCTGTTTTCATTGTGATGATGTCAGCATGATGAGCTCAGTGTGGCAGTGATGGGTGAGAGTGTTGATGTAATCTCAGCGCTTCATTACTCTGCTATCCTGAGGAGAAATCCATCCACCTCCTCCAGGATGTTCAAAGAGAAGAACTTGGGGAACTCTGTGGACGACGGCGTCAGGGACAGCGGTGGCATGTGTCGTAAGGCTTTTCTAGGAGGAAAAAAACACAGAAAAAACCCTCAGAGTGCTGAACAAATCGCTACACTTAACTCTGTGCATTAAGAACTGAAGCATTATCATCTTACTGTGTGCTCTGAAGGACAGTCTGAGCCAGCGCAGGGTTCGTCTCCATGGATGCGGTGACCAAGGAGGTGAGGAGAGACAGGTACCAGATGGCCGAAGCATCCGAAACAGACACCTCTTTACTCTTGGTAATCTGATAGCCCAGCGTCTTCAAGCCATGAATCCGCGTGTCACACCCGTCGCTCAGGCACCGCTTAATGTTGATCTGGATGTCTGAGGTTTGGTGAGGAGATAATGCAGTTAGTGTACTGATGGAACTCATCGTCTAAAAATGCCTTAATAATCAAGGTCCTTCATCATCTGAGAATGACAGAATAGATGCTGATTGAGGGAGACACAGACAAAACAAATCACTTATACTAATTACAAATTAGAGGTTAAATCCATGCTAAGCCAGTCAGTGAATGTCAATGTGCACATTGTGATTTAGCTCATCATTTACAGCCACAAAGGACATTATCATTTCCAAAATACAACGCTGTGACTGATTCAAACCAGATGACTGCTTTCAAAATACAGTGCTTACATTTATCACAATTATTTAAACCTCTGCCAATATTTGATATTTCGCTCTCAGCTGCCTGCCTCGATTGATTCACACCTGAATGTGTGACAGGTGCACTGGAGGAAGGCGCAACTTAAAGGCAAAGAGAGAAACTCCCACAAACTGAAAGATTTCCACATATATACAAACACAGAGACTGCCTCAATTTTACGATAACCCAATCAGAGGACTGGAGGATCTTAAATATTCATGTAACCTAACATACACCGCAAGTCCAAAAATTGAAAGAAGCAAGTATCATCATTTTCATGATAAACATCATCCTACACTAAATACATTTATCTCCAAAAGCCATGAAATGGCCAGAACACCTGAATGCTTGAATTAATAATAAATAATAAATGTCAATACATCAGTGAACATAGAGCTGGGCAATATATTGATATTATATTGTATCGTGATATGAGACTAGATATATCATGATAGATTTTGTCTTTATATCGTGATATGGCATAAGTGTTGTCTTTTCCTGGTTTTAAAGGCTGCATTACAGTAAAGTGATGTCATTTTCTGAACTTTGTCTATTTTCCTTTACCTGCTTAGTCATTATATCCACATTACTGGTGATTATT
The DNA here is from genome assembly GCA_034769285.1 of Lutjanus argentimaculatus. Lineage (NCBI taxonomy): Eukaryota > Metazoa > Chordata > Actinopteri > Lutjaniformes > Lutjanidae > Lutjanus > Lutjanus argentimaculatus. Next base: position 40,967,740 of record JAWZSL010000004.1, on the reverse strand, counting down.
TATCAAAAAATCTCAATATTTTGTGAAAGCACCAATAGTTATCCCTACAATATTGTTGCAATACTTAGGTATTTGGTGAAAAATATCATTTTATCACCTCAGCTGCTTCCACCCCTCAGAGTACACATGTCGTCAGTCACAACCTACATGATCAATAACTATCAATATTGACTGATATGAAACTTCACTATCAGTTATATTGCTCAGGCCTAAGTGAGCATCCATATAGTTCAAATAGTAAAAGGAATTTTAGAGGCAAGGGATAAAATATAATCAGAGCATTTTCTTCAAAAAACATGGCAAAAAAATATTGTGTAAATTTAAAAAAATCAAATTAGAAATTTCAAGGCTTTGGAGAAAAGGGAAAAGTAATTTCTGACATTTAGTTGATGCCAAACTACAGACTGCACCAAATGGGTCAGGGTATATATCTAATAAAACAAGCAGCCCAAATGACTAACTTTTTGGAAATATATATATATCTTCACATCAGGCAGTGTTATGTCATAAATTATTCTCCATGGTTTTTCGCTGTCTTTTTTGAAGATGATGCTCCAGTTGAACAAATCATTGTATTTTATCCCGAGCCTCTAGAATTCCCTTTCACTATACTGTAATACCTATACAGATACTCACTAACTGACATTTATTCTGTTCATTCAAACATTCAGGTCATGTGACCAGATCTTGCTGCACCATTTGGGCTGGCAGTAGTTCAGTATAACAGTTCAAGTCCAGCACAGGCAAAAGTACGGAGTGTGGACTGGCAGCTGGGGAGGTGCCAGTTCACCTCCTGTATGTATGTATGTGTATGTGTATGTGTGCAGCTCCTCACTCTGACATCTCTGCGATGCATGTGTATAGGTTCTGTTTGTGTATGTGTCCTATGTGTATAAAAAATCACAACAGAGTGAAAAATGTAATTTCCCCTGTGGATTAATAAAGAATGTCTTCTTCTTCTTCTTAATGGCTTTTGAGGATAGATGTATTTAGTGTAGGATGATGTTTATGATGATATATGATGATACTTGCAGGGTGTGTTAAGGTTACATGAATGCTAAAGATTTATTGTGATGATGCATTAAGTGGTTCCAGGTGATCATCAATCTCAGCAGTCCTCTGATGGAAATGTTTTTATCCTGCCAACATACCTGATGAGGGTCAGTTAGACAAATATATAATAAATATGTCAGCAGAAAGCAAGACAGCGTGCAAAAAGTTCTTGTTATTAATGATACCAGTGGCCATTAAGTGAACTGCATTCAGCATCCTGTTGCTCAAGCTTATGCACCACAAAAGTGAGTGAAGTTAGGCTTTTGTTGTGGTGGTTGCTGGTCCTTTGTTGAACTCTCATCTCTAAGGTAACAATAGCTAGTGTTACACACTGCTGAAGGCATACAGGGGTAGGGATTGATATTGTTAGGACTATCGATTCTACTACTCTTATTGATACTTTTTATCAGTTTGTTTTTTTTTATCAACAGTCTTAGCACTCTTTTTCAATACTAAATAATAGCTTTTAAAGGCAGATTACTGTGAAAAATAATTGAAGAAGATGAGAATTGAATAATATAACTAAATATCTAGAGCATTAACAGTCATGTTTACAACAGCAAAGTCACTACATAAACTTGATAATATCTCAAATAATAATAATAATACCTAAACCAATCTAAAATGTCAAAAAATGAAATCATATTCCTGACATCACAATACTGATGAATGAAATGTCCTTCAGTCCTTCATCCTGTCCTGTCTCTGTCCTCCTCTCTCTGCTGCTGATGTCTGCAGGTACCGCTGGCAGAGGGAAGCAGAGCTGCTTCGTCTCAGCCAGCAGTAAGTTTACAAGAATTCACCAAATTTTAAGATATGCAGCAAACTGAGCTAAACACCAAGACAACATTCAGACAGCTTTCGGTTCAGCTTGTTTGTAATAATTGACTAGCGTGCTGTGCTTGTGTCGGTGGATGAGAGACTGCAGACAGAGCAGTTTAATGTATCATTTCCAACATGTTTACATGTTTTTGCTGGTTGAACAGGTGTATTGATAAAGTATTGGCTTTTTACTCACCAAGGTTTTATTACACTCACAGAACAAATAATCTCCGAGTTATCCTCAACTGGTTCAGACTGCGTTTATATACACATAAGTATTCTGGTTTGGAACATCAGAAGCCTGATTATTCATAACATTGTATACATGATTCTAACAGTATCCAGGTTTCTGATCATATGTGTGCAGTTATATCTTTTCTGTCACCATGTCAACCAGTCTGACCAACACAGAATGATCAGTAACCAGAATAAGATGCTTACATGCAACAGCACCCTGTTTTAATGATGTTTGCATGTGCAAAACATGACTGGGATACTCCAAGACCCTGATAATAACCAGGATACTTGTGTGAATGTAAACGCACTCACTTTCTTTGCACTGCGGCCTCTCTGCTCTGCTCCTCACTGACTGTGTGTGTATGTATGTGTAGGAGTTCTGCCCTGACACAGAGAGCAGGAGAGAGGCTGCAGCATGATAAATAATAAATTCCTCCAGAACATTATAAAGTACAAATAAAAGAAATGATAATGCTTATCAATGCTACGGTCTTCATTAATATTTAATGGTTTCATCCCTACATGGAAGCGCTCATAAACTGCACATCCTGTGGATTTTCCAGGAAAAAAGTCTGGAAATCAGTCCACAGGCTGTTCTAGTCAACCAAGAAAGCTGTTCATACCTTGGCGACACAAAACGAATAATACATGTAAATTGCTTCTCATAGTAGCTTTAAAGGGATAGTTAACTCAAAAATGAATATTCAGTCATTATCTACCCTTACGCTGATTGAAGGTCAGGTTTAGTTTTTTAGTCCACAAAACACTGCTGGAGTTTCACAGGAAAACAGTGTTGCAGAATCTCTCAAACAATGGAAGTGAATGGTGACCAGTTTTCAAACATAAAGGCTAAATCTTCACTGTAGATCTTTAGCTTGGAGCCACATTCATAAGCGCAAGTTCGGCGTCTGAACTGGGTGTGTGTGGTGTGGTGGTGTGCACGCACAAGTGAAGGGCATGTTGAGGCTTTTAGGAGACTTGGATTACGCCAGTATGGAGATTTTCTTTGGTTGTTTTTTCCATTTGAAAACTGGTCACCATTCACATCCATTGTTTGGGAGATTCTACAACACTGTTTTCCTGTGAAACTCCAGCAGTGTTTTGTGGACTAAAAAACTAAACCTGACCGTCAATCAGCATGAGGGTGAGTAGATAATGACTGAGTTTTCATTTTTGGGTGAACTATTTCTTTAAGACCTGAGACAGAAGATGGAAATCCTGAGTTTAACACCCGTCAGCAGCCAAACAAAAAACCCAAACCAGTGCCTGGACTTGATGCCTGAATTCTGGGCTCATGGAAACTTGCATTTTCAACCATCAATGAACCCAGCGGTGCTCCTCGGTAACTGACACCGTGCTCTGTCTTTGCCGGAGGGGTACAAATGAGAAAGACAGTTTCTCCACAAGCATCAGTGAGGGAACACACATGCCTGAGATCAACAGACACTCAACATAGCAGCAGACAGACTGACAGGTGGTGACTCACAGGGGTGTGTGATGTTGGCATTCTCCAAAAGAGCTACGTAGCCCGTGACATTGCTGGGGATGCGGATGTCTCTGATCTCCTGCAGGGAACGCCGGTTTTTCCCAACAGCCACTGAGACCAGCTGAGGCATGTAGCTGTGGTCGTTTGAAGCCACAGCGATGGCCAGACGTCTCAAAACTACATCTGGTTTCATTTTCAATCTGGGAACAGAAAAGAGACAAGTTTCCTCCTTAAAAATTGATCAAATATCAATGAAAAACTCCGTAATTCAAAGATCAGGCACTCATGATAATCAGCTGCTGCTCAGGAGCAGATGCCCTTGCCTTATCCAGTGTGAGCGTGCGCTGCCGTCGGACTGCCAAAAAGACGCTGTTTCCCCGTTTGTCATCTTGTAAATGTCTGCAACATTAGATGAAGCTTCTATTGAGCTGTAGCACTGTGTGACCACCTTGACCTTGTCCACCTCCGGATCACGGTCCAGCTCTGCTCTGTACTGGATGTCTAAGTCTGAAAGAAACAAGTAGAGATTAGGATGAATGTCTGAAAGGTGTGCAGCAGTTGGAGACAGATATAACTTGAAATGAATCTTAAGTATTACTGTATCCTTCAAATACACAGCGGAACTCAGAAGAAAATAGAAATTAGAAATTAGAAATACAGTTAAAACCCCTTAATCTGCCTTTGGAGCTGCCCCAAACTATTTCGGGTATTATTTCTATTGGGTTACCTGTCTGCATCCTGGTATTTATTCTTGGACTACTTCCACCTACGTTAAGACTGTCAGGTACAAATAACAAGTCTTTGTCTTGTAGGCAAAACACACTCAAGACACTTGAGGATGTCATCCTGGGCTTTGGAAAACACTGACCAACATCTATGATTTTTTCTGAAAGTTTTAAGGCAAAAACTATTAATCAAGAAAATAATCAACCAATTAATCAACAACCATTAGTTGCGGCCCTACACTGGTGCTCACCTCCCTCCGTCTTTATAGGCAAAGAACTATTAATCGATTGATCAACTATGAAAATAATGGTTAGTTGCAGCCCTTCTCTGGTGCTCACCTTTCTCCTTCTGCAAGAGGAATTCCAAGAAGTCCTGGACCACACTGGACCTCATGGTGCAGATGCTGTTGTAGCCCTCTAAGATAGGGAAAGGGATGGCACTGCTGGGAATACGATTCCTGTGTAAGAATTTAAGGATTTTAGAGGCGTGTGCCCCCAGCCGGTCTTTGGTCTTGGAGAATATGTCAACAAAACCTGAGGGGAAAAATACAAGTAAAGTTACTAACCTGCTGACAATACTTATTCAAATGCAGTTGACCTTGTTCATCCTGGTAAACAAATCACATCTCTTACCTGGAGTCAGGGAGCACGCCTGGAGCTGTCTGATCACATGACTCAGCTCTCCCTTTAGATTAGCTCCATTGGAGTTCTTCAGAGCCATCAGCATGCTTTCTACATCCACCACCCCATCCCCCTCGCATCGAACTGTCCAAAGGCCTGAGACAAAGACAAAGACGGTACACATTGTGACACTTCATATACTGACACAATCACTCTAAGTCCTGCAAAACATCACAAACTTATATGGATGGAACTTAAAGGCACAGTACATATTTTTCCTCCTACCTGTAGTGTTTATCCATCTAGATAGATTTGGTGTGAGTTGCAGAGTTTTGGACATATCAGCTGTAGTGATGTCTCTTTCCAGAAATCATGACCCGTTACTCAAGATAATCCAGAGACCTTGTTTTGAGCAGTTTCATGTAGGAACTTTTTCCTTCCTACCAAACTACACTCTCCAACCAAATCACTGTGCAAGCTAGCTCAGTGGTGCTAATGTTACAGCTCAGCAAAGCAAAGTACAAATACATTGTTACTGTGCTTAAGTAGAGTTTTCAGGTATCTGTACTTAACTTATTTATATTTTCTGACAACTTTTTACTTTTACTCGCTACATTTTAACACAATATCTGTACTTTCTACTACTTACATTTTTGAAATCATGCTTGTTCCTTTAGTTTTTATGAATTTGAGTGGAATTATTGATTATTTTTATTTTGCATCATGGCCTACTGCCTTCCCAACATCAAAACTGATTTAAACCTAAATGGTTGAGACAATAATCATAGAAAAGAGGGTTTCTCGGTGTGTCCATTAGGGCAGATCACACAGGACTGAGACAACAAGACGAAAATATAACAAAAAGAAACATACAGAGAGGGAGACTCGATCATGGAGAAAAAGTGAGGTTCAGTTAACTTTGCACAGAAACAGCTGGTAGAAATGTCCTTCAGAGGACAACTTTTTACTTTTACACTTTGAGTACATTTCAGAGCCTGTACTTTTTCAACTTTACTTGAGTACAGAGGTTGAATTTGAACTTCTACTTTTACCAGAGTCTTTATTTTTTACAAAAGTATCTGTATTTCTACTTGAGTGTGTATTTTTGCCACCTCTCCAGCTCGGCCAAGGACGCTATTATTGTTTACATCCCCCCACTATCATCTCTCATCCATGAGTAGATGCACGCTTTCTTCTGTGATAAGGTTGGCGGGTGTAGTTGGGTAGAAACTACATCCTACATAAAACTGCTCACAAGACACTGCTGTTGAGCACCACAAGCCGAGCACAATCTAGTACCATTATACTGGAGACTAAGACTAAGTCAGACATCTGTATGACTGATGGCTCCAAAACTCTGCAGAAATATCACTGCAACAGGCGAGAGGAAAACTATGTATTAGGGCTGTCACGATTTTCACTACACAAGTATCGGAGCCAAAACAATTCACAAAAATGATATTATTGCCATATCTACAGAAAATGTTTTGTCTCTTTTTTGGAAAATGAATTACACTCAAAATATGAGTGTAGGGAGGTGGAGAGAGAACCTGTAACCTTACAAATAGTGCAACTACAGAAAGAAATGGAAATGGTGATTAAAAGACCATATGTTACATTTAAAAGGCACTGAATTATTAACATGATATCAACATTTCTTTTTTAAGATCTGTTGGTTATAATGAAGTTATAAATATTTGATGTCTGTTAAACTTTTGACATGAAACAGGCAGATAGTAGCACTAGATCTCATCTGAGTTGGATATAATGTGTAGTATTTAAAGTATAGCAGTGACATTCTCCCCACACAAAGCCAGTCGCAGACTAAAGTACACATTCATGAGTTAACCCATTCATCTGCAACAACAGATGTCAGCCAACAAAGCAGAGTTATGCTACAGGAGGCCAAAGCTGAAAACCCCAGTCACAATAAACCTGACGGACAAAGGTGACATCACGATAGCTCATTTGGGTTGATTCATTGCACACGATCACAGGATCACCCCTGTAATGATCTCACGGGGCAATCATGTTTACTAATCAGTCATCATAAATGGGCATGGCCACAACTATAAACCGATCTGTCCTCACACGAGAGCAGGAGTAGACATGACATTCCACATGATGACATTTCACATGATTGGTGAGAGGTGTATCAGCCTCTCTGTGGCTTTATACCTCTTCACACTCATCTCTCGGGGCATCTCTGCTCTCCAGCATCTCACAAAATTGTTCCACATTGACAGACTCCTCTCCTCGGTTTAACCGGTCCTCCAGCCACCGCACCAGGACACCCTCATTCCCAGCCAGGACAGATTCCTGAATGGCGATCCCTGAGTCGCTAATGCGAGCCGCCGCTTCTCTCAGTTTCACTTGCTCTAGGAGGACCCCGGGTGCTGGGTGGTACGCCGGTGGGCACGGGCACGTTATTCGATCCCCTTCCGCTTCTAGCAGAACCGGAGCCTCCGCCGCCTCCGACGCCAGTGGCCGCAGAGGCCGGACTGTCTTCCGCGAAGCACGGGCTCTCAGTTTCTACGTCTTCCTCGTCGCCGCTGCCGCCGCCGCAGCCGCTCTCGGCGTTCCCCATGTTTGTTTCACCGACCTAAAACTCCCCCGACAATCTCTGCGGCCCTCTGGTTGTCAGTTTTGAAACGGTTGTACCGGTCTGTACACAGACCTGTAACCTACAGCTAGAGCTCTGACTGCCGTTCACTACTACCGCATTGACGTACTGTACGTCAGCCTGCCTGGAACGTCCTCTGCGTTATGTTGGAGTGCGCATGCGCTGTGGTGTTCCCTATTCACGGAAGCACCTGCGTTGTTTGTTGTCATAGATCCATGGGTGCTGTCACCACTATTTTCACTTGGAACTAATTGAATGTAATATAAATGGATTTAAAGCTAAAACGCTTTAAAAGACAGCATGTTCACGTATGTATTTGTCGCGGTTTTATCACTGGCAGTGTTGTTCCTTTCTCTCGAGTGGTCCGTTATATTTGGAAATGAATCGACCCCGGGGCCCCAGGCCGTGCGGCTCCTGAGCAGCCGTGAGTTATCACTGTACGACGGGCAGGAGGGCAGCAAGGGCCTCTACCTGGCTGTTCTGGGACACGTCTTTGATGTACAAAAGGGACACAAGCACTATGGACCTGGTGGTGCTTATCACTTTATGGCAGGTGATTCTCCTCTTGTCCTATATTTGCCATATGGTGTTAATGTTGCACCTGACAAACAACGACCGATATATCTGTTGACTGATATTACTGACCCAATATTAGCCTATCAGCATATGTTGTCCAGTATGCTCTTATTTGAAACTTAAATCAGTATTTTTCAGTACTCTGATGTTATTTTGGACATTAAATTTACTGTAACACTGTAAAACATCCTGCCTACATGACCACTTTTTAAAACCACTTGAGAGGAATGATTGCAAAAATGCACATGAAATTATTTATAGTTATAAACAGGGCTGCACTATTTGGTAAAAAGGTCACATTGCGATTATTTTGACTGAAATTGTGATTGTGATATGTGACGTGTTTCCTTTCATCTGGAGAACAAGATTTTTAGTCTGGGTCATCCCTGCAGCTCTACGGTAACTCATTATAATGCTGTTCTCTCACACATTTTTCCTTTTTCAAAAAATTGCGATTTGGTTCTGATTCTCTGATTTTATTGTGATTGCAAGTAATTTTGCAGCCCTAATTATTAGAAACACTGATGAAGTTTTTATATAGATGTAGAGTTTTCTATAAAGTTTTTTGTTTAACTGCAGAATATCCTGCCTCTGTAAGTATCGGATAAACACATTGAGGGATCATTGCAAAAAAATGTTTATGTATATTCCATATTCTATATATTATATTGTGTATGAAGAATATGGGCCAATATATCATTATCAGAATTTTTTTACTCGCCAGAAGTTTTATACTTCTTAGTATCAGTATTGACATATACCCTAAAAATCTAGCATTGGTCAGTTCTTTACAGAGATCTAGTAATATTAAAGTAAAGTTTAACATTATCTGATGATGATTAACACCCCAACTCCTCAACAAACCTACATCAGGAAAATGAATTCCAGACAAGTAGTAGCACATAAACAGCTACAGCGTAGAGCTGCAACAATTAATCAATTATTAATTGTTTACTAAATTAATTGCTGACTATTTTATAATCAGTTAAGCAGTTTGATTAATTTTTTAAGAAAAAAGTCAAAAGTCTCTGATTTCAGCTTCTTAAATGTGAATATTTTTTTGGTTTCTTTAATCCTCTCTGATATCTTTGAGTTGTGGGCAAAACAAGACATTTGAGGACGTCATCTTTGACTTTGGAAAACACTGATCAACATTTTTCATCATTTTCTGACATTTTAAAACAAGCAAGTATTTATTAGTATCAATTAATCATGAATTAATAATTGACTATGAAAGTAATTGTCAGTTGCAGCCCTACTATAATGTATTACTATTCTACCTGCTGTACTGCGTGTGTGTCTGTTTTTCCAGGCAGAGACGCCATCACTGGCCTTCATTACTGGGGACTTCACAGAAAGCGGCCTGACAGATGATGTGTCCAGTCTGTCTCCACTGCAGGTGATGGCCCTTTATGACTGGCTGGCCTTCTATCAGAGGGACTATGAAGCTGTAGGTGTGTGTTCGACTCCCGACTCTTTCATTTGAATTTGTTGTCACAGTGCATTTCTTCCAAAATAAAATTCAGTCAGTGGTGACCGTGCAGAGCCAGCTTCATTAAAATAATGTGCTGACATTCAGGATGATAACAGTTACTCAATGATTGATTAATTGGTCGTTAAGAATTTGATCAATTGAGTAAATTAATTGATCTTCTATTAAACAGAGATCTGAAATACAACAGTGATTATTTTTATGACAGTGCTGCACATATTTTCATTTATTAAATTATATGTGTCTAACATGTAGGCTGTTACATTTTCACGTCTTCTTTTGTCCAACCAACAGTCCAAAACCCAAAGACTCTTCATCTACTGTCATAAATGACAAAGAAAAGCAGCAAATCTTCACATTTAAGCCGCTGGAACCAGCAAATGTTTGATATTTTTGCTTGAAAATGGACTGAAATGATTTATCTTATTATCTCCATATTAACTTCCTTCTCGTATGAGTTCAAGATCATTCTTTCAGTTAAAAAAAGATTGATTTAATCTTCCAAACTCACATTTCTTTCGATATCTTCAGGTCAGACACTATGTTAAGGAAAAATGCCCGCTTTTTGAGTCCATCCCTTCCACCCATCCCTTTCTTGAGAATCTCTTGCTCCCTCCAGGTTCCAAACAGCTGGTATCTAAATTTGTAAGCTGCTTTGCTGCTTCCATTTCCTCAGATAGTATAAGGCAGGCGTGGGCAAGTGACCTGAACTCAGAGATATCAACAGAGCTCTGGAAGGATGCAATGTCACGGGTTCGTTGTTGTTCTATTAACTCACGCTACAGGTTAATCCAATTCAAGGTGATGCACAGATTGCACTATTCTAAAATAAAACTGAATCGCATCTTCCCAGCAGTGTCTCCTAAATGTGACAAATGCCATTTTGCAGAAGGATCACTTGCACATCTTTTCTGGTTCTGTCCCACATTACATAATTTTTGGACTGCAATCTTCAAGTGGCTTTCAAAAGCCTATTCTAGAGACATTCAACCCAATCATGACCTTGCTATCTTTGGATGCTCCATAGAGACCTCAGGACTGCTCTACGATACACAGATTGCTCTGTACCTCGGAATGTTGGTTGCTAAAAAACTCATCCTCCTGAATTGGAAGTTGTCCACTCCACCCTGCTTTACACGCTGGCTTAAGGAGATGTTGTCCATCATTCAAATGGAAAGACTGCGTCTGTGCAAACCTAATACAAAGAACCGATTTCAGAGGATTTGGGGACCTTTTTTGACACAGTGTGATATCACCAAACATTCCTAGGGGCTTAGACTTTTGTGGTTACTTAACTGGGTCCGATATTTAGTATGACACACTCACCTGTCATTTTACCTTGCACCTGAGGTGTTAACATGGTGAAAAGATCCCTCATGTAAACCTATGTACTACCTGACAGCCTTTTTCTTTTCCTTTTTTTTTTGTGTGTGTGTTATATTTTCTTTTTGTATTGTTCTCCTTGTGTTCTTATTTTGACCATAAATATTATTTCGTTGTTGTCAAATTGAAAAATTACAAATAAAGTATTAAAAAAAAAAAGATTGATTGAGCGGGAAAAAACACATTTGGTATAAGCAAATTTAATGTTTTTTATAATAACAATTAATCGATTAATTGATCTTTAATTTTACCAACGATCGATTAAGGAAAGTCCTTACAATTTGCAACTGTAGTTGACATGTAGTGTAGATATTAACATGACTCAGTGGTGGAACATAACTATGTACATTTACTTAAGTATGGTTCTTAAATACTATTTTGACATATTTGTACTTTACTTGAATACTTGCACATATCTTCTACTCTACTTCTACTCCACTACAAAGAGGAAAAATGTAAATTTTTACTCTCCTGCTGTAGACCTTCTTCACAGCAGCCATTTTGACATAAAACAGTCGAGTAAACAGAGGTGATCCCAGTGAAACTAATTAAGGTTCAGTTCCATTCAGGTCAAACACAGTCTGGCTGCTGCTGTTGTGCATGTTGGCTCACTGGAAAGGCTCTGCTACACTAAATGGAACAGGACCTTAATTAGTATCATTAATATCATACCAATAAGGTTGCAGTTAAAAAGGTCTAGTAGGTAATTAGCTAGTAGGTAATTTTACATAAATAAATAAAATATTATATGTTTGTAAGATATGATGCAGAACTATACTAATAATCGACCTAGCAGTATGCACAATGTCTCAAATTAGCGCATAAAAACAAAATAATATAATATTCTATAATAATATAACACTATGTAAGGAGCCATTCTACATAATGAGTACTTTTAATTTAAGGCTTTAAAGGTACTATAATGAGTTTTTAACTGGTTATGAAACAGCCTCATTTTAATACTGATGCCTCTGTATGATCTACATCTGCAAACAAGATCAACAAGAGGATCAGCTGTTTGTACATAGTTATTCTTAATGTCTGCCACCGGGTCATACCCTCTGTGAAATAAGATGAATTGTGTTTAGATTTTCCCAATCTAAGTTATAGAGAGTTGTACATTAGTCAGTTCAAAAGTAGCAAAAGGTGTTTTTTTATATAGATAATTTTATGTTTTACATTATATTTTGTGGTTATTAAGGTGGAAACACTACTGCTTTTGTCCACAGGGGCCTCCAAAATCAACACAGTATGAAAAGTTCCTTGTCCTAGCTTTAAGTGCATTCTTCTGATAATACTTCTGTGCTTTTGCTTTAGTAGCACTTCATTCAGGACTTTTACTTGTAATGGAGTATTTTTAGACCATGGTACTTTTTCTTCAGGATCGGATCACTTCTTCCACCTCTTACATTACTCCTTCCATGACATTTTTTTCATAAAATTCCTTATCATCACGGTAAGATCAGTTCTGGATTTGTAAATAGTACATTAGAGGCTAAATAAGCATAAATGGTTCCTTGAAAAATCAATGATTAAATAACCCCAGAATATGCAGTATGAGATAGCAAAGCTGGGTGCGCACATGGAAACATCATGGAGAGCTACAGCATCTTCCAATATTTTGAATTTCAATGACTGATCACTGATGTTCAGTGTTGCTGACTTATGTGTTTCACTTCATTTCTCATGAATCATCGAGAGACATGGACCATCATCCTCAGTAAAACACCAGCCTCTCCTGTGTTGATTTTCAGGTCTGGTCATAGGTCGGTTCTATAGCGAGACTGGGGAGCCCACAGAGGCTCTGTTACAGGCAGAGGCATCATTAGCAGAGGGCCAGAGAATCAAGGTCCAGTCTGAGGCTGAATCATTACGCTTCCCAGCATGCAACTCACAGTGGAGCGCTGCCAGTGGAGGAAGAGTCTGGTGCTCCACTAAGAGGTATGGAAATAGTTGTGGCCTAATCAAATATTAACAAGCATACAAGGCACATGATGCATTGTTGATGCACTGCTTATGCCTCACACTAGCTTGAGTGTCTTGGTGTACATGTGGACTGTTTTGATGTTTTTTCCCCCCAGTGGTGGAGTGCAAAGAAGCTGGACGGGCGTCCCGCGGAAGCTCTTCTCTCCGGGCTCCAGTGGGGTTCGTTGTGTCTGCGTCGAGGACCCGTCTGCAGCGGAGGAAGACCCCAACCTGCAGAAGTACGACGGCTGCCCTCCACATGCTGACTCATGCTCTGTTGAAGAGTAGCAGTCTCTGGACCAGCCCAGGAAATGGACCTAATCATGCCTGCACAAAACTCAGGGAAATACAGTGACTTTTGCCAGTAAATCACAGCAAAAAAAATCTCATGCATAATCAATATTGGGGAGTGAGAAACTACATTAGTTAAACCAGCATTAACTACATTTTGCAGTAGCATGCTGGAAGTTCATATCTGCATAGAGATTCAAGTTTTTGACATTTACTACTGAAACTACAATCATTTTAGGGACATTTGGTGATTTTTCATTTTTATCATCACTTCTCCACTTGAACCCACTGACCAGCATCGGCCCCTTTTCCTCTTGTCCTGACTGCCGTGTGCCCAGACTATTCATTGGTCGTGCAGCTGCCACCACCACACACTTGACCTTTGTGCATTTGCAAATGGGCAGGTGCTGCTCAGTGCTGAGGAAGACTCAACATGAGCAGAGCAAATACATGACACTGACTAGTTCAACCAACAAAATCTGTTTTGTTTTTTTTATTGTGAGCTGTGCAAGCAAGAGAGTAAACACACTCTCCACTGCAAAGACATCAAACACAAATCTATTTTATGTTAATGTATGGCCTGTGAACATGTGGGCACTTCTTGATCCCTCTTATGTCCAACCCTTTTGTTGTTCTGTGCTCCAATGAAAGTTGAGCAAACTTGGCACCTCAGTCAACTTTCTCTTTTCCAGGACTTCAGACATGCCAGGTGTTTGGCTTGTCTATGTCCAAAAGAAAACTCAAAGTTTGAAGATGGTTAAGGGGGATCTGTAAAAGCAACGCATATTCAAACGTCACGTTAGGTAATGTTAGCAAAACGCTAAGACCGTTCTGCCCGGCAATGCTGTGATTGGATACTACTACTGTGCTACGATTGGCTGTGAGGGTGGATGCAGACTGGCACTCTGGAGAAGTTTAGCAAGGCTGTTGTAGTAGATGAATAGATCAAAAACACGACTTTGACCCAAGAGACTGGTCTTTATGTATCCAGTGTGAAGGTAAATGCCACTTTTAACTTGTTCCTCTCGACTTTGTTGACTTATTGTTTCAGTTTGCAGTCACAGTTGGGTTAGGCTCAAGCATAAAAAACTACTTAGGTAGGTTTAAGCAAGAAAAATATGTGGTTAGGTTTAGGCACAAAAAGTGCTTGTTTAGGTTTACAAAAAAATGTTTTAAAAATCACAGTTTCCTGTTAAAACAGACCCTTTCATAACATTATAAAGGCCCTCTTGGCTGTCATCATCAAGGCAGCAAGAACTAGTGAATCACAGCTCAGCAGGCTGGGACTAGATGGAACAGTCGTTGGGGAAAAAAAAATAATGCAGCTAATCTACATCAATCATTAGCAAGCTAGTTAGCTCGCATTTTGCTAACAATAGCTAAGTATCAAGCATTTTGTTAACAGTAGTTAACTTAAGATGTGACCCTATATGTCAGTTTTACAAGAAAAGGAGAAAGTTGACCAAGCTGCCAAGTTTGCTGAACTACTATTGGAGCACAGAGCACAAAAGGGGTGGGACTTATGAAGGATCAATTGTGATAAACTGGATTTTTTTTTTTCTTTTTACAAAGTACTTTGAACTACTTTTATAAAGTAGTAGTTAGTTAGCTTTAGTCAAAGGGACAGTTAACCCTAAAATTCAAAACAAATACATGTTTTCCCCCAGGCCTTTAGTGTTATTTATCCATCTAGATTGTTTTGATGTGAGTTGCAGAGTTTGGGAGATGTCACTTATAGAAATGTCTGCCTTCTTTCCAATATAACAGTTAATATAACAGTTGCACAAGATAATCCACAAACCTTGTGCAGAGTTTCATGTAGGAACTATTTTCTGTCTGCAGTAGAATCTACCAGAACTAGTTTCTTCTCTACTAGCAGACATCTCTATGGCTGATATCTCCAAAATTCTGCAACTTGCACCAAATACATCTTGATGGGTAAACAGCACAACAGGCCAGAGGGAAAATATGTATTTTTGTTTTGGGGGTGAACTTAACCAAAGATTTCCCTTGTAGCGGCTTTACTGTAGTTCAACAGTGTGAAGTAATTTGTACCTTACAAAGCTGTGAAGTCAAAGTAGCTTCTCCAACACTATGCATAATAAAGAGGCAGAATGAATAAAACTCGAGCTTTGGTTTTTGATGACCTTTATGTAAAGTTGTCCTCCCTTTCTCTAAAAGGATACACCAGGAAGAGACAGGCTAGATATCTGAGCATACAGATACAATATAATGTGCATAAAAGATTAAACAATGTGCATAAAAGATTAACAGAGGCAAGATTTAGGTTTGTCACAATGACAAGCACAAACTGCATTAAAGTACAAAACAGTTGTAGTGGTCAAAAATATCACACATTTATCTGTACAATTTAACAATACTTAAAGAGGCCCCACTACTCGGCCGTCCCCTCTCCTCCACATTCTCCCCAGTGATCGGAAATGCCATGTGATCTTGATAAAGTGCACCGGTTAGGCTTAGTAATCAAGAAGCGTTTAAATGTGATGGGTCAAGACGACGACTTGACTTGAGGCAACATTGTGGGGACGATGATCACAGCTTCCTACGCGGACCTCATGGCAGATCAGAAATGGAATGTAAATCATTTGGTGACTGATTTTGAAATAGATTTATGATTATGACAATGACACATAAAAAGGCTACAAATTAAATGACATGCATAGGCATAAGAGGCGTTTCTGTAACTGAGGAGGATTGTTGAGAGAATTTTGTTTCAAGGGGCCACGTTCTTATTTCTCTCATGTTAAAATAGGCTTTCTCAGGTCACATTTTCCCAACTTGCTGTGTTAAAAAGTAAGCAAAGGCTGATGCCTACACATGATGGAATATGTACGTACCAATCATGGAGAAAACAATCCCATTTTATGAGGAATCTCAACTGTCATTGTCCAGTTGTGCCACCTCTAACAGTAAAGTCATACGTATAATGTCAATGATAGAATTCTGAATCTAACTCCACTAAATCTCATTTGGAAATGATGCTCATTTAAAAATTACTTTGCTTTCCCTTTAAATTCTCCTCATCTGTCCCACTTTATCCAGTCAACGCAGAATCAGGGTGACAGAAGAGTGAAAACTGAGAGATTACAGAGAACATGCTGATAGTTCAGCCTTTGTAGATCTAGTGATCTAGGGTCAGATTACGGTTTTACTCTGCTCATGGTAGACAGCAGCCTCAGCTCTCAGTACTCATCTTTTTGTCTTTGGGCAGGTAACATAGCATGAAGGCTGCTGATGGTGAAATATCTCAACAGAGAACAGGAAAACCCCCTCCAGAGGTGACTTTTGATCACTCAAATGTTCATCACTGAATTGAAATGTCTACGAACAGCAGCTACCTGCTATATAATAAGAGCTAATCATGACGAACGTGATTGAATTTTGGGAAATTGATTGACAAGCTCAGTCCAGCCGTCACGGAGCCGGTGAGCTGCTTATATCCACTTTAAGATCAAACAGAAACAAAAAGACAATGTGTCACTTTCTATCTGAAGTGTCCCTCTAGAACATTTATAGTTTTTCATAAACTGGAATAGTATAAAGATGATGGTCCATAACTGTCCGAGAAATCTCTTGTTAATATGTCCTGCTACTGGTGTCCCTTCTCCTGGTGTGCCTGGATAACTGTGCCAAGTCGAGCCTGGCGTGGCCAGTGTCAGAGGGCGGAGGATATCCAGGCCGCTGCATTACGATACCCCACCCAGAGTTAGTACATCGAAGCAGATGTCGCACACCCTCACTGGCTTGTTCAAGTCAAACTTGATGATGGGGATCTCCTTTATAGAGCACTTGTGGCACAACAGGCGCCCACAGTGGCGGCTAGAGTCCGGGAGGAGACACGGGATTATCAGACATGTTGATACAAATATAAGTGAAATTAATTTTATAAAAGATTATTTATTGCATGAGAAGCCAAACTACTAACCAGTGATGTTTCCGTGTTGTAACACCAAATTTGGCAGCACATTCGTAACAGTTGGATCCATCACACCATGGGGGCTCTTTGGACAGCATATCTACACAAAGACAGGAAAAAAATGACCTACTTATTAACTCAAGGATCACCAAGGGGGTCAAATACATTCTATCAGTGCATAAATGGTAAATTTATGGTAAATATTTGCTGAAACTGTCATCTGACAGAAGTATATGAGACCGCTGACTCCTCCTCCTGGAGTTTACAAGAATCCACAGTGACTGAAGGAAAACAACCACTCAGAGCCAGCTCCCTACTCAAGGCGTTGGTATTTGACAACCCGAGGGGTGCACTACGAAGTTAGTCAGGTATGTTGAGTCTGAAGTCAGAGTTTTCAGTGTAACAAAGGGGTAACACTCAGAACCTGAACTCATGTTCTTTATGAAATCTTTATATAGATTCACAGATAAGACACAAAGTTGCTGAGTTGTAGGTTAGTAAAGCCACCAAACAAAACGTTATTAGAACAACAAACTGTGTGCGTCAACATATCTGGTGCTGCAGAAAACCTTTTTCTCCATTTGCTTCAGGTCATATTAACACAACACAATTTTATACAGTAGATCGATTACTAAATTAACCACTGACCTGTTTGATAATCAGTCAGATCTGTTCAATTCAGTAATGGTAAGGTGTCTGCTGTCAGTGTCTTGAATGTGAGCATTTTTTGTTTCTTTGCTCCTCTCTGACAGTAAACTGAATATCTTTGAGTTGTGAGTAAAAACAAGACCTTTGAGGACGTCATCTTGGACTTTGTGAAATATTTGACATTTTTCACCATTTGACCTTTTAAAAACAAACAGCTATTAATTGATTAATCAAGAACATGATCAACCAATTTAATCAACTTTGAAAACAATTGTTAGCTGAGGCCGTGCTATCAAATCTGTTTTACAGCTCAGAACACTGATTAGATTGAACTCAGAGTTTTCAGAAAAGTTCCACTTAAAAGGTTGTGAATACCGCAAGAGAGGTGCGTTCATATGAACTTGATTAGTCTGTCTGATTTATCACCCATAATATTCAGTGAATAACATGAATTTTTACTTTGATTTGGCCAAAAACTAAAGTGCCTTCCACAAGGCCTTAATTATGGGACTGTTACATGTGCAGTTCACAGGAGACAACTATGATCCCACCATTGACCACATTGTTCTCCACCTTGCTGGCTGGACGCCTAATACTTCTTAGTTGGAAGAAAAGTGTATCACCATCCCACATGTGCTGGGTAGAGGAGGTAATGTCTTTTCTAAAACTTGAACAACTTAAATATACTGTCTAAGGCTCCACCCAGAACTATTATGAGGTCTGGCAACCATTTCTATCCTATGCTGAGATTGAGTTCTCTTCTATTAATACAGTGTAGCCCCCCACCACGTCCTAATATTTATTTGTTTTATTTTATTACCTTTATTATTATTCATTAACTCATTTTATTTTAAAGTTGATTTTTTTATTGTTGTCTTCGTTTATCTATTTTATTTTTTAATGCATGCTAATTACTATACTATTGCTAATGCTAATACTATTACTATTGAAGTGGTACATCACTTTTTGTATTTCATGTCTTCCATCTTATTTTGGAGTAATAAGTACTGTTGTGTGTTCTAATCTGAGAAAATCAATAAAATATTTGAATCATAAATGAATAATTATGGGACAGTGTCAGGCGGACAGTATCATGTTTAAGTCCTGTTAATTGTTTAATGTGCAGTTGTCACATTAGAAATAAAAGGCAGACATTAAGAGCTCATTACATAAATTCATCATTTTCTGCCAGCGATCCTGTCTCGCCTTATCTGCAGCAACAGTGTTACTTTTTGCCATAATATATATTTTTAATATTCATAACTCTCCATCATAACTTGTTAATCTTGACTGAAGTGGGCGGATTGAGAAAAATACAAAACAAGTGTGTATACTGTAGATGACAGAACGACGTCAGAGCAGAACACTGACGTGGGAAAAGGAAGCGCAGGGACTAAATTAGTGTAGCGGACATTGTGACGGTCACACAGCCAGACCAGCTCGACCGTGAGTGCCACAGGAGAAGAACTGGGATAAGAGCACAGCAAAACCTAACTTTGATTCTGCACAAGCCCACATCCTCCTCCTCAAATCCCTACATAACAAATCACAATGTAACTCCTGGGAAGTGGCAAATGCAGTGGGAACTTCTTTGGTTGGAGGTAACATAACTGCAGCTAGTAAGCTAGCTTAGCCTCCAGCTTGCGCAGACTCAAGAGGACATGTCTATCCCACGTGTGTATGTGTTATGTTCTGAAGATACAAAAATGCCCCCTCAGACTCATGAAACACGAGTCTGCTGTCCAGACTTCGCCATGCTCCACACAGAAATACAAGGGCTTGACAGACCCAGTTCAGTTGCTAGTTACTGACAGTTGCTGTTGACCAGGGACACCAGGTCATTGCTGCCTTAATGGAACTTAGCACTCTAAATTATATAGGAAGCTTAATGACTCGTGACTCAGAGTGTCAGAAAATTCCACTTATGAGGTTGAATACTGAAGAAACTGTGCTATTAACTCTTCTCATGAACAGGTAACATGACCCGTTTAAAGCTGCAAATTCAAGAAGAGTCAATTCGGATCAGTGTTTATTTGTAACTCCAACTGTTGCCTTCGGATTGAGACGTGCGTGAAAATGTACCAAGTGTAGCTTTTATGTAAGACTGTCATCTTAATATATGAAGAATACCTGATAGATAATGTTTAGTGTGAAAAGTTACCTAGAAGGCGGAAGAGCAACTGTTTGGTTGCAACTTGGTAGTTGAAAATGTTGATGCCCTGATTATTATTGATGCCCAGTCGAGCCCCAGCCCTCACAATGGCACGGCACAGGTTTGCATTTCCTTTCATGTAGGCCAGGAGCAGAACTGCAATAAAAGGTGGATCACAGTTATTCTGTCACAAGTGTACCACTGATATTAACATGTTATTTGTATTCTGTTAACCAGAATAATAATAAGGCCAGCTATAGTACCTGTGTTCCCTTCATTGTCTGGTTTGTCCAGAGGGTATTCAGGCATACACTCCAGGAACAACTCAAAAATGGCAGCAGCGTTCTCTTTCCCATAATGGCCTAGCACATGCATTGGTGACTGACCCCTAAAGACACGCAATTCAATGAATAACAGACAGGAAAATCAGCACTATAGTCTACAGAGAGTTATCAGTTGTGTTTAAAAATCAGACACTTTGTACACTGTTAATATTCAGCTTCTATCAGACCTTAAAGTTTTATCTTAGTGACCTCAGGAAACATCTGACTGAGACAGAGACTGAGTGTACCTGAGATTGAAGGCCTCAGCATCAATGTTGGACTCTGTGAGAAGGGTTCTGACATTGTTAAGGCGACCCTGCATCACAGCCAGATGCAGAGCTGGAGAGACAACAAGAAGAGCAGACAAAAGAGTCAAATATTATTCATGTGGATTATGGTATGTTGGGATAATAATGAACAATACAACATCAACACCCAAAACCAGTCATTTTGGGACAAGTCTCTCTAAACTAACCCTGTGTCTTCAGAAACATTGTGGTGAAATAACAATCTGGATATCAGTACATCTGAACGATGAAATATCCACAGAAAGGAGAATACTGATTATTACTGATATTTTATTACCAGCTTTAAAGGATCAGTGTGTAAGATTTAATGGCATCTAGTGGTGAGGTTGTAGATTGCAACCAACTGAATACTGCTTGCCTCAACCTCCCCTTTCCATGCGTACAGGAGAAACTATGATGGCTGCGAAACATGCCAATGTTTGGTTTGTCTGTTCTGGGCTACTGTAGAAACATGGCAGTGCAACATGGCAGCCTCTGTGGAAGAGGATCTCAGCTGTCTTATGTTCAAGTGATTATACAATAATGTGTATAATCACCTGAAAAAAAAGGAATATTATATTCAACTCCCACTATATTGTGTTATAAATCCCCATAAATCTTACCTTTAACACAGCAGTACTACAGGAGCTGTTGAGTCACTGCTAATATTACAGCTGTTACACACTTCAAGGGGAGGAGTTTCAATTATACTGATCACTAGGGGTGCAACGGATCGCAAAACTCACAGATCAGGTTGTATCACCGTTTTGAGTCACAGATCAGATAGTTTTTTGGATCAATAAAGTTACTGCCTGCAGAAATAGTAAATACTATATAATACTGCTACTACTACTACTACTACTACTACTAATAATAATAATACAGTATACAACTAATTTTATACTGTATTATAGTACACTATACAGCCCACCGCATTGTCTGATTGGTTACACATCACGATTAATAGCCAATCAACACTGAAGGTTGTGTCACAGACAGGCTTCAGGTTGCTCGTGTGAGTGACAGTTGTGTGTCAGAGAGAAGCATCAGCAAACATCGCTGAAGCTACAATAAACATCACAATCTTATGATCTATTTCTGCTGTGACAAGCACATCTAGTTTCTCAGTCAAACCACTGAAAATGCCCAAAAACCTGGTTGGATTTCACTCGATGGAAGTGAAAGTGACGGCTTTTAAACCAGTCAAAGCTCTTCCTTTTTTAAACACCACTTTCTAACTAGAGGTGAAGCGAGCAACTCGAGCAGATGGAGGGTGAAAATATCCACATGTATTATGAGCTGTGTTAAGCTCGGTGTAAGATACACTATCCCACAGCACAGTGCTTGAGAGTAAAACACGCTGCACATCTGTCTCGTCTTTTAACTGCAACTGTGCATCAAAATTTGAGGGAGTTTTAAAGGAGCAACAGTAAAACTGTATTTCACACTATGCTGATTCCATTTAGGCCACAGAGCACACGTGTGCCCAATGGGGGGGGGGGGGGGGGGGGACCCATATGGACACAAGCCAACTGCAATCCGTTGCACCCCTACTAATCACTAACAATAAGTTTCCCCAAACATAAAAGTCTAGAGTTCCTCAGCATAGTTTCACTGAGCTTCTTAAATGACAAAAAAGAAAAAAAAAAAGACATTCTGCACTGCTTATCCATCTATCTTTATATTGGCTAACAACTGATGACTCAACTGTTCTGTGGTGAATGAATGTCTGAAACATAGAAACATGGCCTCTAATTGTTTAAATTGGAAATGTTGTTGGGTGCAATTTGTTTAATAGAAACATCCCAGACAAGAAAGAATCAAAAGCATAACAATAATGGAATGCAAAATACCATTATTGCCATTCTCATCCTCAGCAGCAAAGTCTACACCGTTCTCCAGCAACACTGAACAAATAGTAGCCAGGTCCTGCTGGGCAGCCAAATGTAGCGCTGTCTGTCTGTGTTTGGTCAGCTCGTTTACTTTGGCTCCGGCAAGCAGCTGGAGGCAGGAAAATGAAAAACAAAAACAGCATCAGCAACACCACTCTTTCAGTTCGACACTCAAATCAGCATAAATAGCACTTGCAGAAAGAGCGTGAGGTGTACCAGGTTGCGGACGATGATCTCAGATCCGGCCTGGACGGCCAGGTGCAGAGGGGTGAGTTTGGCTGCATCCTGAACCCTGGAGTTGACATTAGCTTGGACACTGATGAGGAACAGGACACTTTCGATGTCTGAATTTTGCACAGCCACGTGGAGGAAATTACGCCCTTTGTTGTCCACCTGGACACAAACAGAGAGAGATTAACACTGTGACATTAACACTGTGCATCATTTTGGTGGTGCAACAGTGAGACAAACGGCTCCATATTATGTCAGCGCTACCTGTTCAGCAGCACCTGGCTCCCTCTTCAGGATAGCCTCTGCTGCCTTGTTGTTCTTGTGCGTCATAGCACAGGCAAAGGGGGTCATTCCTTGACGGTCACGAATGTTGAGACGAATGTCTGGATGGGAAATGAGGAGCTGTATGATGACGTTGTGCTGGTTGCTAATGGCAGCATGGATGGGAGCTCTGCCCTCTGCATCCTGACAGAAAAGGACGGACACAGGATTAAACACATGTTTACAACTCTCTTAATCTCTCACAGAGAGTGCTGCAGGGATGACGGATTTCCTCGACAAAAAGCCAGTGGCAGGGTTCCAACACCTTTTCCAAAGTCAAATTCAAGCACTTTTCAAGCATTGTCAAGCTTTTCAGGCACTTCGCAGCTGTGGTAAATCTCATGTTTATATACATGGACATGTTCAAAATAAGTCTCTATTCCATTTCTTCGTCACATTAAATCAGATGTTATTGTGCCACAAACAACCAAAATTATGTTTTGTGATAGCATTCCACAGAAGGGTTACAAATTAAAGAAAAACACAGCAAGCTTCATGTTTCAAAATCTGATACCTGTCGTGTCGTGATTCATTCCAAAGCTTTACTGTCCAAAGTAAACATCAATTACATCAACATTACAACATTTTTTTCTTTTTTCTCTTAACAGCTAAAATTATTTTGTATACAGACTTTTGTATAAATTGCAGGATAAGGAAACTTTAAAGTTGAAATGAGAAAAAAAAAGGGGGAAAAAACAAGGGAAAAAAATGAAAATGAGGAAAAAATAAGAAAAAAACATTTTGAAACATGGTGTTTTCCTTTAATTTGTCACCCGTCTGTAGAATTCAGTCACAAAACATAATTTTGGTTGATAATACAATACATACAATACATCTGATTAAATGTGATTAAGAGGTGAAATAATCACTTTGTATAAATGTTATTTACACAGTGTACAGTGTGAAAAGATTGAAAATGCACCTTGAAATGCTGGTAAAGTGCTTAAAATTGACTTTGGAAAAGGTGTACGGACCCTGACATTGTGATTTTAGTTGACATGTACAAATCTGATTTTGATGACCTCAGAACAGACAAAGTCTTGAGGACACCCTGTGACTTCTGGCGCCCCCCTAGGGCGGGCCCAGACCCCAGGTTGGGAAGCAATGTACTAGACAAATGGCAATTTTATTTTGAAAGTACTGCAATTACAGTTTCAAGCAGTTTCAAGCACTTTTCAAACCTTGAAAATATGACATTTAAATTAAAGTGTTTTCAAGGACTTCCAGCACCTGTAAAGGGAATTTTCAATTGGATTGGAGCAGAAAATTAGCTCTGTGGCAAAAGTTGATGATTTACATGTTTTATTCAGCAAGATAATCTTCACAAATTAACACTGCCTTTATGATTTTTCAAGTGTAAATGAAATAACTTGAATAAAAAAAGCTACGGTTAGTCTTCAACAAACTACATCACAGTAACATGACTTCAGCGTCACCACCAAGTGACTTGTGTCTGCTGGGATGACATTTAATGTCCCCGATAACCTCTGTAGTCTCATTTAGTCACTTGGTAGCAGCTGCCTTTTTTATTAAATCTCTGACACTTGTATGAACCACAGATCTTATTTCAGGCATCTAACAAAAATCCATTGACTTGGAGATGAGGCAACAGGAGGTGAAAAATGCCAACTCATTCCTGCAGCACTATATTAGCTGTATGCTTCAGTGAGAGAAAAAAAAAATCATATCAAACAGAAATGGGCCCACTGATGTGACCGGACTGACCTGTGCATTAACATTAGCTCCAAACTCTAGAAGGCACTGCACCACCTCCTCCAAACCCCAGTTGCTCGCCAGGTGGAGGGGTGTTTGTCCATCTCGGGCTTCTTCATCTCCTTCCCCATTAGGGCCTGGCCGTCTGCAGCTGTTCACATCGCAACCACTACACACACACACACACGCACACAAGGCAAACAGTAAGTTAAAACAGCTACCTACATCCATGTGAATAACACCAAGGTTAAAAACAGACCGGTTGCTAGTTTTAGACTGACTGTACTTTTATCTGTACCAATATTCTAATAAGTAAACTTTATTAAAAACTGTGACATTTTCCTTGTATAGTGTTTTGTCCACATAACCAAAAGATTTGTAGTTTAAGCAAATATGTGCATCCCTGGCTGGGATTTTGTTCCCAAAACCAAACGATCAGGTGATTGGCTGACCTGCGGATAAGGAAGCAAGCAGAGACTTCATTATTCTCATCAACAGCTCTGTGCAGGAGGGTCTGCTGGCAGCCAGAGGGCCCTGCGCTCCAACAAGTCGCATCACAACCGTGGCGGACCTAGGTGGGACAAACAGGATTCAAACAGTCAAAGTACAAGAAGATATTATCGTTTCCCAGACAGAAAGTGCTGTAGGCGTCAATGCAGGTCTTGAGTTTTTACGCAACTGTTTGCTTTCATAACGTCAGTGATTCACAGTCATTTTGTTTTTTCCTTTTTTAGAACCAATCCTTGTTCACTTCAGATGCAAAAGAAAATTAGCTGCCAACTGTTTTGATGATCGATTAAAAAGTGGCAAATATTTGCTGTGTCCAGCTTCACAATATTTTGACGTTGACAGCCAAATGATTATCAACTAATCCTGAAAATAATCAGCAGATCAACTGATAATTAAAATAATTGTTAGTTGTAGCCCAAGTGCAGATGATTGTAGAATGGAATGAACATGAGAGATAAGACTGGGCATGTTTGCCGCCAAAAACGTAACCACATGCATCTATCCCTGAGGCGTCTTCTCATTAAGGCTTCATTTTATCCCGAATTATGTTTCGTAACAGTTAGTAACTGGCAGTTGACCAATGAGGAACTAAGGTGTTACCATCATTTCTAAATTTGTTGCGTATTTGTTTCTCTCACCAGCGTGGATGCAATATCCTCCAGGCCGTTCTCCAGAGCCAGCCACAATGGAGGGTCCCCTTTGTCGTTCACTACAGACATGTCAGCTCCTCTTGTGCAAATGGCATCCACCACCAGTGGCAGCTGGTTACTGATGGCCAACTGTAGTGCTGTTTGTCCCTCCTGGGTCCTGGTAGCGGAGTCAGAAAATACAGACTTGAGATACAGATGATTCTGACAAAACCCTTCCATCAAAATTCTGAACTGGACATAAGGAGATGGAAATGAAATTGTTTCTGCTGATGGTATAATTAAGGGCCACTTTCCTGCCACATAATCTTAAATATATTTTTTCTCTAAGACTAATGTATTTTGGGTCCCATTGTAGGTTGTTATACGTTATCCCTGCACATTATTTATTAAGTGTCAGTGAATCTGGTTCAAATAACAAAAAAATAACAGATGATGGGGGCACCCCAGGGGTCCATGAAAAGCAATGACCCCTGTTCACGTCTGGGCAGAGGCCTTCATCACATGTAACTCACCATTTGTTTTCCCCCTCATTTCCTGTCACCTCTCTACTGTCTGCTAACTCATAAAAGGCATAAAATTCTCACAACAATTACAAATTATCTACGACAGCAGTATAACCCAGGCATTACCGAACATTGATGTCTGCCTGATGCTCGAGAAGGAAGAGGGCGCTCTTGCTGTCCTGTCTTTGGATGGCCATGTGAAGCAGGGTTTGTCCGTCGGACATAGTGTCATTGATAGAAGCCCCTGAGCCCAGCAGCTGAGCCGCTATGGTGTGCATACCTAACAGGGACACATTGTACATGTTAGATATCACACAGACAGATCACACAGTCTTGTAACAAGGGTATTCACTCCAAAGACCATTTGGATAATGAGGAATCAACTGTGTTGCAACTGTGTACCTGTCCAGAGGGCCAGGCCCAGCACTGTCTGGTCCACAGAGTCTTTGAGACTGAAGTCTGGAATGATCTGGAAGTTGTTGGTGGCATGAAGTGCATTGGCTGTAACAGAGCCAATAAGGGAGAAATAAGTGGATCCATTTCAGGACGTTCAGGATATTAGTGATGAAATGTAGTTTGGTAAAGCAGAAATCACTTAACACACCTGCCATGTTTGCAGTTTAGTTGCAGACAGTCGAACGTATAAAACTCCTAAATCACACACTGACCTTTTTGCTCGAGGATGACAGAGACCACATCCGGGTGGTTGTGAGCGATCGCCATGTGGAGGGGCGTTTGCATGGCCACACCATGTGTGTCGTCAGGCAGAGCCTTCTGGGTCTGCAGGTTGGGGTTGGCCCCCTGCTGGAGCAGCTCTGCTGTCAGACTCGCCAGGCCACAGCGACACGCTGTATGAAGAGGGCTCTCACCCTGAAGGAATGTAAAGGGATGAATAATATCTTGATTAGCAGCGCAGGAGAATTTCAGATCTTATGATTTAAGGATAAGATGTTAAGTTATTTTAAAGGCCTGGAGATACAAAAATGAAGACTCAGGAGTTGATTAATGCATATTACACAGCATGTAACTGCTGCAATGGAACACAACACGTTATTCTGTATCTGAGTTACCAAAACTTGAGAAGGATACATTTTGTCACCATGTTCAGACTAATGTTGTTGGATACTGTATTTTCTAACTTCACCTTGTAAAATACTGATACTGGCTTCTATGGGGAAAAACTGCCCCAACACTGAGGGCATAAAATTTGAGGTTTCCATGAAAAGATAAATATAACTAGGCTGTAACAGGACAACTGAACCCTTTTAGAAACATTTGTTTTGCTTTTTTTCTCTTGATATCAGGCCTCTAAAATTATTAAATTATCTAATTAACTAATCTTAGAAGTTCAGTAACTGTGTGTTAAGCACAACAGCAGTTTATTCCTGACCATGTCAAAGTATTTTCCTATGACCTCAAACTGTGAGATTCCTTAACCCTGACAGCTGATAGGGGGGATTCACTTAGCTTTAAGAAATACAAGTTGCATGTTGGGCCAACAGCCAGACATCACAGCTTAACAACTGGGCCATCTTGAAATGGGAGCCGTCACTAGCCTCTTGAAATTCTTTATGGAGGTCGGTGTGTCTGTCCTTCAGGTGCTTTGCTGAATTTCTTATTATTTATTGCCTTTCCTTGTTCATTTGCCTCAAATGCGAGCACTTCCAAACAAGCCGTTTTCGTTGTCAACCAAAACCTGTCACAAAGGCTCAGCACCTGCCATCTCTAATAAGGGAACACCATAACAAAACTTGCAAATACCACAGCCTGCCGAGAGCTATTATATTCATTCGGAGCAAATGAGACGAGTGAGGTGAAGAGGACACAACTGTGAGTGAGTGAGAGGAGGCGGAGCTATTTGGGAAGTGCAGCGGTGTGCATGTCATCTTGCTCTTGGAGATACAAGTAAATGAAAAAGCACAGCTGGTACAGGTGTAGCAATACTGTGGAAAACGAGTATTGAAACTGTTTAATATTCAGATTACTTAAAAAAAAATATATATATATATGTATATATGTGTGTTTTATATATATATAAAATATATATACATATATATATATATATTTATATATATATAATATATATGTATATATATGTATATATATTTTGTGTGTGTGTGTATATATATATATAAAACACACATATATATACATATATATATTTATTTATTTTTTTTATTTTTTTATTTTTTTTAACAGCACTATGTCAGATCTTTGAAAAACTCAACTGGTCAGCCTATGGATACTGTAATAAATGTAATAATTTTAAACCATTAAAGGGCATGTTACTTGCAGACCAGGTCAGATTATCAAAACTATGAAATTGTTGTTATGTGGTCTCTTGTTCATACACACCCATTTGTTGACATGGTTGACCTTTGCTCCATGAGTGGCTAAGAAAAGAGCGGCTGCCTCGTTGCCTGCCCGACCTGCTCTCTGCATGAGACAGTTTCCTACAGGGGATAAAACACAGACATGAAGATGAAAATGTGGCACAAACATCATTGCATTCAAAAAATGACCATGCAGTGAGGTTGAGAAACAGCACCTGTGGTAGCGTCGGGTGCATCAGGGTTGCTTCCTCTCTGGATGAGCTGGGCTGCGAAGCTGTTCTCGTCAAATGAGGTGCCGTTCACTACCGGTGCATCGTCCTCAAACGGGTTTACTGAGGGATCTGAAGACACGGTGATGTACTGCAGGGCCAGCCACAGAGCTGTGCTGCCCTCGTGGTCCTTGAGTTCCAGGTCAAGTCTAACCAGATGGACAGATTAGGTCAGGTTACAGGCAGGATTAGCTTTGGAGTTCAAGGACCAGTGTGGAGGATTTAGTGATATCTAGCAGTGATCTTGCAGATTGCAAACACCTCATGTCACTTTCTCCTTCCAAGTGTGACCTATTCAAGTGAATCCAGCCCTTTAATGACCTCAAACTGGCCCTTTGATCATTTCTAAATGAAAAACAAGCACAGGTATTTACATTGTTTTTTAGAAGATTATCACTTTATTATTATTGGCATAATCAGCCCATTCATTGGTTATGTTTGTTGTTACTCGGCCACTTGTTATTTTAAAAAGTTTTAACTCAGGCTGTTTAAGTAGAGACAACTGAATGAAAAAAGATGTTAAATGCAAAAGAACAAGCTTCCTCTAATCTAAAATTACAAAAGTTTTTTCTGTACTTTTTATAGGTAATGTTTCTCTTCCAATTGTGAAAACTAATCAAGTGGAGAAAAAAGTAAAATGTTGCTTTGTTTCACACATTTAACCTCCTAACTTTACAGGTTAGACAGGAAAAGTAAACATCTAGCCTCTGGATACTTAAGTTTTTTTCAATTCTGGCCCTTCAAAAAACAAGCAAGTGAATAGATCTGGTGCAGGAGAACCTGTGCTGGCCATGAAACTTCCACAAAATGTGAAAGGCCCTCTCTAGAGCAAGCATTTAGTTTATCCATTCTGGGCTACTGTAGAAACTCGGTGGCTCAGCATGGTTGCCTCTTCATGGAAGAGGATCTATGCCCTCAGTGGACATAAACAGCTAATTCTAAGTTAACGAAAACACAATGATTCTTATTTTAAGGTGATTATACATAATGAAAACATACTTAGGAATATTATGTTCCATTTCTGGCATATTCTGCCAATAAATCTCTGTAAATCTTACACACTGGACCTTTAAATGATGACCAGGGTCACACAATCTTAATCGTTGTTAAAAATAACACCAGTAGGCAGGTTACAGTTGTTGTCTAATCTTATTTGTCAGAATGGCTTAGAAAAAGATATGTTCAAAAGGAAATAAAAAGGAATCGTATGTTATCCATTTCAGTCAATTGGCTCGCTATGGTCATCTCATGATTCAACTAATTGAACACTAAGCGTGCTGTGTGGGACTTTCCAGTCAGAAATTGCCTCAATAATTCCATTTAAAGGCAGAGTGTAACTCACTGTTTGCACTGTAGTAGCTGATTGAACACTGGCTCATTCCCAGAGGCCACAGCTTCATGCAACGGAGTTCTAAAAACAGAAAAAAAGACAAAGCTGAAGCACCATCACACTTTGCATGGCAGCTCCAAATATCATCCATCCAGTAAAGCTCAAGCAACCGAGGGCCTGGCCCCGGGACATACCGGCCCTTGCTGTTCTGCATGTTTGGGTTGGCTCCAGTCTTGAGCAGAGCCTCTGCGATTCGTGCCATGCCGCTCATCACTTCCGCAGAGTGTTTCTTGGGGCTGAAAGAACAGACCAGGTGAAGTGGGGTTTCCACCGCCCCCACTGTGGCTGCGTTCACCTGAGCCGAGTGGCGAATCAAGAAGATGGAGGCGAACTCATCACCTGGAAGAAAAGAAAGTATGATCAATAGTCAAGACAAAAAAGAATTCTTCTTTCATGCATTAACTTCAACAAAGAGCCAAAATGATAATCACAATCATTTAGATCAATACTGAGATCACAATTATTCATTGATTTTAGCGACAAAATATTCTTATTGCACTTTCTCATTTAAATAAACAGAGCACTTCTTTCACTTCCCTGTTGTGCTACATTCGTATGAATGCACAAATCTGTGCATCATAAAAAGGCTTATTAGTTATTATTATATATTATTAAGTTTATATCTACAGAGCACTGCTTTTACTTTCATGTTGTGCTACATTCATATGATTGCATGGATGTGTAAGTTGACACCGGACAGAGAATCAGTGAGCGAACATTATTCATCTTGGCCTTCATACATTCATCGCACCACAGTTTGTGGTGTTTTTCGAGTGGTTTAGCAAATTAGTTGTGTTGCTTTGTAGCGCAGACACAGGTCTCATGCACTCTTTGCATATGATTTGTTCTTGCTTATCATCACTTGCCCTGAAGCCAAAATAGTTCCCCAGAATGGATGATGATTCATTTCAAGGGACTAGCTCTTCACCTTCTGATCCAGACATTTGATTTTCATTTTTCCCGTCTGCTCTCTGATGTGTGTTACTCGTCTGCTCTACACTACAGCTGCAACATCCAGGAAATTCTGCTCAGAATGCCGCTGCGGTGTGGCTGGCTGTTAGTTTAGGAGGCACTTGATTTGATATGCAGCAGAGTTTTCTACTAGAGGAGCACGCATTTTAAATGTCAATACCACAGTTCATTGTGGGGAGCCAAAATCGTGATTAAGAATAATATTCAATTATAGCTGCTGCGCAGCAATGGTCGGGGCCGGGCAATTTTAGGCAAAATTAGGCAATTCTGAGCAACAAGCAGAGTGTAGGAAGATGAAAAAAAAGGTGGCATTCTAATGTGCATTTTACATCAGTTGAGGTTTGAACTCACAATTTCTGGCACAAGAGACTCTGCATATTGACTGATAGCTAAGCCAAATAAACAGGGAAAAGAGACAAGCGATAACAGGGAAACGTGTTGATAAAGAGTATTTGTCTCTTCCCAAAACTCCCTGAATCATAATTATTTAAATCTTAGCAGTCTCTAATCCACATAGCATGATACCTGAACATAAGGCTTTCACATTTGAAAGTCCATCCTGCCTTAGCTGAGGCTCGAACTCACGACTTCTGACACTGAAGGCCGTCTTTTATCTCACTGAGCTAATTGGCAAGTGACAGTTCATGTGTGGTTTCACAAATTAACTAAGCCAAGGATCAGGGTGCCAGACAGCAGCCATCCATGCCATGGAAAAACAAATTTCAAAGTGAAAGTTCCAAAGCTGTAGCACATATGGTTGATTTGTTGTGAATTTTCAAAGTTTTGAAATTTAGAGGTTTGCTGTAGCGCCACCATCAGGACTATTGTCTTGTGTTTCCAGTTGAGGACATCTGGCATGGGACTGGACCTTTGTGAAAAGTTTGGGTAGATTTCTCATATGGAAATGTTGTACAAGCTGAGGCTTGAACTCACAACCTTCAACACTAAGAACCATCCTCTATCTCACTGAGCTAATTGGCAAATGGAAACACCACTTGTAGCTTCACAAATTGACTAAGCCAGTCACCTGTGTGCAAGACAGCAGCTGTTAGCATGTAAAGGCAGATTTCAAATGGCTGTCAAAAATTCAGTTATTGAGACAAAAATCCCAAAATACACAAATTGCATCTAGACAGCATGGAGATGTTGGTCATTTGTTTTTAACAATGATTTATTGGCTCCAAAAGTGAAAACCTGATGTTTAAAAATGCCATTTTTGCATTGACTCCAATTGTTCGCATGAGAGTGAAATTCAAAATGCTGTAAAAAATTCAGTTTTTGAGATAAAATTCTGATATTTTCCAAACATCATCTACCATGAGTCCAAAATTTTGTCATTTTTTTTCATGAACATTGAAAATGTATTTAGCAAGAATTTGCAAGTATATGTTTATAATACCGTTTACAGTCAAACATTTTGATGCACTGTAGGCTCAATTTTGATAAATCAAAAATCTGTGTGGATCGTTTGTGTAGGACAGTCTGAAGATGCTCTGTAGCAAGTTTGGTGCCAATTGAGCAAAAACTGTGGGAGGAGATAGGTTTAATAAGTTTTACAGTTTTTGAAAAAAACAGAGTGATGGACTTCATAATTTGCAATAGGTTTAAATGTACAAAAGTTTCTTCAGTATCGGGGCTACATTGTGGTGAAAGTTGTAAATCTGTAGCACATATGGTTGATTTATTATGAATTTTCAAAATTTTGAACTTTAGAGGCTTGCTGTAGCGCCACCATCAGGACTATTGGCCTGTTTTTGCAGCTGAGGCAATCTGACATGGGACTGGACCTTTGTGCAAAGTTTGGTCATTTTTCGTGCATGGGAAGTAGGATTTCCTCGGAAGAAGAAAGAAAGAAAGAAAGAAAGAAAGAAAGAAGAAAGAAGAAAGAAGAAAGAAGAACATGCAGGATTACAATAGGGTCCTGGCAGCTTAGGCTGCCCGGCCCCTAATTACTTGTGCAGCCCTACTCCAAAATGAAGCACTCACACAGTAATCAAGTCAAGAGAGAAAACCTTGAAATGGGTAGCCTGATATTATACATAAAGTGTTAAATTAATAATTAGATAAAGTGATTTTGTAGCAGGTATATTTTTAAGTGAAAGTCCTGACAGCTGAGCTAAAAGTCTACTTTGGAGACCACTTCTAAAAGAAATACACAAACGTGACACAAGTGCAGTAATAATGACTCCCCCACACCTCTTTGGATGGCCTTATGCAAAAGGCTCCAGCCGCTCTGGTCCACCATGTCCACATCGGCCTTGTTGTTCACCAGAGTGGTGGCAATGCTTTCCAGTTTACGAGAGAGCGCCAAGTCTAGTGCCAGGTCACCGTTGTTGTCCAGTTCGTTCAGCTTACCAGGAAGCTGAAAACAAGAGATAACACTTTCAAAAATAAAATATAAAATCTGTTTATAGCATAATGGTATAAAACATCAGTTAGTGAGCAGCTAATGAAGAGTATGTACATGGAGCTGACCTGTGAGTCCATCTCGATGAGATACAGAAAGACCACATCTTCCCGCTCGACTTTGATGGCTTTGTGGAGAGGATACTCTGTTTTAGACTTGATCATCTTGTACAGGAGTTGGGCACTCATGGTGCTGAAGTCTTCTTTCCTCAGATCATCCTGATAAAAGACAATCGAAGAACCACAACAATAAATAAACAATAAACACACAAGTGCCAGTGTCAAATATCAGAACTGGACCGTGAACATGTGTCACACATTTTCTAGAGACAGACAAATCTGAATAATGTAAACAGGCTCTCAAGCTGGAGATTTTCTTGCTTTTGTGAAGAGCAGTTATCAGCAGTTGAGACAATAAAAACAGACTGAGGTGTCAGAGGCTGTGACAGTCGACAGCCATTTTCTGCACAAAAGTCATAAAGATAACCTTGAAAATTGCCGAGCTGTGGCCTCTCTGGATTTATTGTATCATAAATGTTGAGTTGATACACACTGGTGAGAAAACATAACTCTGATCTGTCAAAAAGGAGTAGACCACTGATGACCTGGTAGCTCAGTTGGTGGAGCATGACCCCCATGTACAGAGGCTATGAGTCCTCTGAAACGGCCGTGGGTTCAACTCCCACCAACAGCCCTGTGCAGCATGTCTTTACCCCGCTCTCCCTCCCCCTTTTCTTTCATATCTACAGCTGTCCTATAAGTTAAAGGCATATAAAGTATCTAAAATAAAAATAGCATAGTTAAAATAAATCTAAGTAAATTACTTGTGATTATTTACTAGTCAATCTTGAAGTAGTGCAGAGAAGAGCATTTATTTATTTCTGGCATGTTAAATTATCACTTAACCTTTTGTTTTATTATGCATGATCACATCCTCTATTTATCTGAGGAAAGGACAAAGAAATGAACTTGACATCAGTAAAGTGTAGTGTAGTGCTGCCAGAGTGCACAGGAACATCGCTCCGCTACTTTTTTTTCTCTAAGTGAGGAAATAGACTATATGCAGTTTGCATAATCTGTTTTTTTCAAAGCGCTTGAAGATTGAATCGTCAGTGAAGCCAATGGGCCTGATCAAGCAGAGCAGTTTTTGAAGTGAGAGGCGTCTTTTTCCAGTTGTTTTCTGCAGAATCACAGCCACATCAGTCATTCCAGTGCCCTAGCAAATATCAATACACCTCTGCTATTATATGGCGTTTTAAAATATGTCTGGTAGTTGTTCGATATGGTTGCAATTCTGTAATATAAACAGCCATATTGGCCATTAAAAAAAGGCTAGTGCCGATTTTGATACCTCAGGACTGATGAAAACTGCAAAGTATGTAGCTGATCAAATAAGCTACATGGCTAATAGCAGATGGCAAACTAATGATGCCTTGATACTGCATCATTTTCAGTACCAACAGCACTCTTAGTACAAAAATCACCACATGTATGCCAACACATGCACACACCCTAACACCCTCAAAGTGGCCTTATTAGCCACCAATGCTGTCTGAAGGTCCTCACCCAGTGACTGGCGATGATCTCCCCACAGTAGTTCATCAGGGTGGTGGCATTTAGCTCCTCAGCTGTTTGGTAGAAGCGAATGCAGTTTCTGACATTCACCGAGGACATCACGCCTTTTTCACACCTGTCCCAGAGGAGAAACAAAAGTATTTTCAGGCTGTTAAACCACATATGTCACTCTATAAAATGTTGCCACTGGCAACAATTAAAGTTCAACTGTAGCAAGAAATGTAAACATGAGTATTGTGCTGACCTCTCTCTGAGCAGCTGGAGCTGGAAGCGGTTGGCCAGCTTCATCAGGTCAATAAGGAAGGCATCATCCTCACTGAGTTCCAACTCATCGGTGTATGCCCAGCGCAACATTGCCATGGCAACCTCCGGTTTGCAATCTGGAAGTCCATCATGTCATCAAGTCAAAAATGCACACAGAATGATCACAACAATGATTTGTTCCAAATTTCTAAGGCAGTCATTTTCTCACATTTATACGAATTCAAACTTAACTGATTAGCTGACTGACAAACAGATATGGGGGCCAAAACCTACAGCAAACAAAACTGTATCCATTTCTGGACTTTGACAGTCTGCATAATCCTCTCCAAAATAAATATTTACATCATCTGTTAAACCACAAGCTTGCTGACTAACAGAGGGCTAAGTGCTGTAGGTAGCAAAAGGATTTTCATTATGACTAAAGTTACTCCTTTAATACAGTGACATCACACCAGGGGTTGCTCACCAGACAGGTCCAGTTCAGAGGTGGAGGCCAGGTTGGCCAGACTCCAGACATCACTGCGGGCAGCCAACACAAACTTATGGGCACTGAGCTTCTCCCCGGCCACTTTCACTTTCAGATCACTGCGAAACCAACACATCCATCTCTGAGAAACCAAGTCTGTGTCACAAATATTATAGATCATCAATAAGACAGAAACTAACAAAAAAGAATTGAACTTTTGAAAGCTGAAAGGTCTCTCAATATGTTGCCTTAACAGCTTTTAAAGAGACAGTTCACTCCAAAACAATCATATAAATCTTTTTACGAAACTACACCTGCCAACTGTGTCACTGCACAGAAGCATGCATCTCCTCATGGATGAGAGGTTGTTGCTCCTGACAGCACAGGATGTTAACAATAATGGCGTCCTCCTCAGCTGAGCTGTAACCTCTCATCCATGAGGAGATGCATGCTTACTTCTTTCTTGGTGGGTGTAGTTTGGTGGAAAGAAAATAGTTCCTACATGGAAGCGGTCACAACAAGGTCTGGGGATTATCTTAGGTAACTGGGTCATGATTTCTGGAAAAAGACATTGCTGATGAATTTCTGTGGCAATTTGAGCACCACAGGCCAAGTGCTGTATTGGAGAGAAAGCAGGCATCTCTATGGCCAATATCTCCAAAACTGAATTGAATTTTTAAAATGTGACAGTACTTGTTTTTTTACAGTACCAGAGGTACCAGAGATGCAATTCTTCCTGACCTGACATACACAGTACATACACCTACAAGAGCTATAGTCTGCTGTTAAATGCCAAAGGAAGAAGAAAACATGGTGGGACAATAACGACTACACGTGTAACGGCTGGTTCACACTACACGCTTGAGCAGCACGTGATGGCACTGTCGCTGAATTGCTGTAGCTCGCACATGCTGTGGTGTCCACACAGGCTGTGTTTCTGCTGCAAGGCGGCTTCTGAAAGCCCTATCTTTCTACGTTGAGTTTGCAGAAGAATTTGGAAGAGAAGAAAAGAGCTGTTTTCTGAACACAATCAGTGTTTCTCCCCCTCATTCAGAGCAGGAGGGAGGGATGGACAGAGGGAGAAGAAAAAAGAGAGAAAGAAAAAAACACTGCCCTGCGCCCATTTTTTCCATGTCTGTGACATATTACACAGATGCAGACAATGAAACTGTAGTGGGAGGTGCTATGTTGCTGATATAACGTCAATATGACTGTCTACAGATCATTTTTAATATGTATTTTGGCCGAGAACCACGCGTCACACGGGAAAGAATAGGCAGGCCTCCGAATCATGTAGAATCATGTAGTGTGAACCAGCCGTAACATAGCAACATGTGCAGCTGCAGCCACAGCTCAACTTGTCGAGAAGAAAAACAGTAAACAGAGTTAGAATGGAAGGAAGCAACCGTGTTTTTGGTGGATCATCGGGAAGTCATACATTTGCTATAACCAGTTTAAAAATTGTGCCATCAAACTTTTCATACAAAAGGAGGGAACACTTCCAACTTATTAACTCAGAGAAGCAGCTCACAGACGGTCATCAAGAGGGTGAGTGAGTGTATTTGCTGTGGTGTTCCACGACATTTGCAACAGCAAAACTCTAAATGCTAACATAACATAGCTCATATGCTAGTGTCATCAAATCTACAAAATATAATGTTAGCATTTTGTCTCTCACCATCTCAATAAATTTAAAGTACTGCTGCACTTACATTCAAAGTTCAGCAGCATTAATCACTGCACTTTTGCATTACTTTCCAGACATAGCAAAAGTTCCCCTGACAGTGAGTCAGGTAAATAAACCCCTCAGTCTTTCACCCGAGAAGCTCAGAAGAGTTTTGTGGAAAAGAAAAATAATAATGGCTGAATTTTATTCTTGTTTTTGACCATAGTATCGAGTTGGATATCAAGAATGATGGAAATTCACTGGCAGTGACATCCCTAAATAGCACTGCAGGAGGGAGGAAAAAATATGTATTTTTGATTTGAGGTGATCTGTCCCTTTAAAACATTCCTTACAGTGACAATGTAGCACCATAGGTGATTTATATCACAACACATTTACAAGAGCTGACACATAACTCTATAACAACATTTGCAGGACTGCTGGATGAGCAAAATCCCAAACAAAACCTGTACCCATCCATTCCAGCCACGATCCTCACCTGTACTGCTCCTGCTGATAGAGGTCGGCCACAATGTCGAGCAGACGGCTGATGAAGGTGTCTGCAGCTGCAGGGCTGGAGGAACCCTGGCTGGTGGTCTGAGCAGCGAGCACGGCACAGCGCCTCTCTGTGTCGGCCAGCTTCTGCTGCATCTTCACGTACTCCTGCCTGAGCAGGGCCAGGTGCTTCTGCAGCTTGGCCACCTCCTCTGTCCCACATCAAGGGACAGGAGACAGACAGAGGACAAAACAAGATGCAGGAATACAGAAAGTAGGTTAGAAAGACCAATTTCTGGACACAGGTTAGAACTGGACCTTTGAGGGACTTTTGGTCCAAAGTCCTATGGTTGAAATATCCAGTAGCTTTTTGTGATTTGTTTTATGCATTTTATTTTCCAAAATACGTATTTTACAAAAAACATCTGTTGTGAGCAGGATTTGCAGAGTACTAATGGTTTGAGGAATGTCACCAAAGCCATTATATTTCTTTTCATGATACTGGCTTATTTCTTGTTAAAGGTGAGATGCACAGAGAAAACATTTTCAGCATGCCCTGTAAGGCATACAAGATGCACATTTCAAAATATAAAAAACAGTCTATGGCAGGATCTAAAGACAGTACCATTTTTGCTTTGCTTTCCCTCTTCCTCTAAATGAAATACACTTTCTTCCTACAGATCTTGCTGTTACAACACTAACTCATGTCTCATCTGGATTCCTCAGAGTTTCACTGAGGCCCATTTCCTTCCTTTAAACCAGTAAAGTTTTAGCAAGGAAAGAATGCTGAGACGGCACGTTACTTTGGCCTCCCTTGTAAACCGTTACTGGCATGGCTACTGGTCATGAGGAACAGAAGGGGGTGTCCCTGAAAACCACCTGATCAGCTCAACACAGGAAGGGCGGCACAGTGGAGGAGCAGAAGATTAGAACCAACCGACCAAGTCTTATAATATCTTAAAAATCCACCTTGTTTTGCAGAATTTAGCAGGCATTACTAATGCATTATAAACCTGAAACTTTGAAAGGTTTATCTGTATACAGACAACAAACCCTCACCACATAAACACAACTTGTGAGAAATGTACTCTATTTTGTCAGGACTTGTGAACATGATCTTGTCCCATGTACAGTAGACCAGAAATAGAAAACACAATGACAGTACTATCAAACTGTGCCACTCACCACAGAATAAGACATGGCAAAGGTCATTTTAAAGGAAAAATAAAGGTCTTCTCTTTATCATGGAAGCTCTTCATTTAAGTTAAAGCTCAGACAATCACTTAACATGTCCAGAAAAAGGGTGTTTTCTGCTCAGTGGCGTGAAGCAGCTCCACACACATCCCTGACAGCACAGAGTGGAGAGCTGGTTCTCTGGATTCAAGCTGGTAAGCAGATTTCCCTGAAGGAGGAGCACCCAGCAGACATTACCTTATGTCTTAGGCCAAATATAGGTGGTGCCCTTGGCCATGGCACCTCTGCCAGGTGGTGCAGATGATACCTTACAGGGAGTGACACCTGTGAAGTCTCCTGCTCTGTATTTATCACCCATTTAACTGAACTACCATCAAATGACGTTAAAACAAAGTGTAGCTCCGTGAAGAATACAGCGACATTAAACGGAGCATTAGCTTGACTGTTCAGAAAATCGAGCTGGTATAGATAATGTAGACAGTTGATGCTATCCAAGATGTTCAGCCAGACATTCACATCAGTATTACCTGCTAATTCTGTAAGTTAACATACAGTTTCATTTCGTACGTAGCAAACCTGAAGCCTGCCTAAACAAAGAAATGTTCTCTGCAGTCCAACCCAGCAACAACATCTTGTGCCCGGTTCGGCTAACGTTAACTCGTAGCTATTAAATTCAGCTAGCAACATCAACGAGAGCTAACGACACACAGGCAGAGCCCAGTGTGACCAGACAAGTGTCGCAATCATTCCTATTTTCACCCACAGACAACGCGCGCTTTATTAAACTGCTCAGACACTAGTTGATTCAGTGGAGCAAACCAAAAAAGCGTGCGAGGAAAACAGGGAGTGGACTCAATAGTCAAAAAAACCAATCTCATACCTTCCGCCATGTTGCTCAGCGTTAGCTCCGTGGCCCAATGCTCTCTATCGCGATATGACGGAGAGGAGCGAGGAGGCAGTGGTGCTGCGTTCAAGTGGTCACTCAAAACACGTTAATTGATAGTTTATCACGTGACAATTACAGTTCTTTTGCAGGGAATAGATTATAATATTAAAGTGCTCATGTTAAACATGGGGTTTAACGCGCAATAAGTTGATATCAGCGCTGAGGTTAATGATTTTCTCTATTAAAGGGAAATTTTGTTAAGAAGTTCTCATAGGGTCTCCTGTGGTTCCCATATTGAGCGTGAAAACCAGAAAATCCCAGACTTTCTTACTCTCCCGAAAACACTCATACAAACCCTTCAAGCAGAAGACAGGATTACAGTATAACTGGCAAGACAATATGTAACTGCATGTTACAAAGCAAGAAATGTTTCAGTGTATGATTTATTATTTTTTTCTTTTTTTTTATTTCACTCGTAACATTAACTATTTACTGTATACTATATTGTATGTATTGTGTATAATATGGCTTTTTGCTTTGGCAACGTGTTTGATCTAAAACGTCGTGCCAATTAAGCTAATTAAATTTAAATTGAAAATTGAAATTGAGATTATGGAGTCTCCACTGACGAGAGCTGAACAGTTGTCAAACTTGCGTTGCCTTCAAGTGCTCCTATGTGGTTCTTTAAAAAAAAAGGAGAAATAGTCTATTATCATATAACACTGTGAAAGGAGCCATTCTACATAACGAGTCCCTTTAGTAAATTTCTCTGATAAAATGAACTTGTTATTGAGTATTTTAAGACCATGGTGCCAAAATCTTTTTTTGTAATTCCTCAACAGTAGGTTACTACATGAGGAGCTTTTCCACAAACAAAGTAAAAATTAACCCAGTGTAATACCAGTGGTGGAAAGAGTACTGACTATCTGTGCTTAAGTACAAGTTCTGTTACATTACTAAATATTACTCAATTACAAGTAAAAGTACTGGTGTTAAAAAATACTTAAGTAAAAGTACAAAGAATTCATCTCAGAGTATTGGTTGCTTTTTAAGTGTTGAGTTAAATGCATTATCAAAAGCGGACATTAAATCTGTTTAATGTTTGTTTCTAGTCACAGTCACCTCTCCAAACTAGGGTGCATTTTCCTTAAGCAATAGTTGAAAATGCTAACAATCAATTAATTATATATTATTTATAAGATACAAAAAACATGTTTTGTAAGATCTTTTCAAATTTTATTTTTTATTTTTTGGTCATTTTTTTCTCATTTTAAGTGAAAGTTTCCTTATTCAACAAATGGCTCTGCCAGAAAAAACAATGTCAAATGAGGTGCAATTACTAGAATCTTGATTAATTATCCAAGAATAGAATTTTAATTGTTTAAATCCTAATCGATTAATGATCAATGATTAACAGTTAGTTTTTCATCATTTTACCATTGTTTCATTGGCTACAAAAATGAAGATGAAAGTTTTGATTATTAATTCAAATTGTATTCAGCTCTCAATTATGATTTTAAAAGTAACTAAGTAGTTTACATAAGGTAATGCTTACTTAAATACAGACTAGAACAACTGCTCATAAAAGTATAACTATCCCAAAAAAACTACTTAATTACAGTAATTTGAGTATCAGTAATTAGTTACTTCCACCCCTGTGTAAGACGTGTGGATAGAGTATGCAGCAGAGTACTGAAGCTCCTGATTCTCTCTATCTGTCACAAGCTGAGTCCACACATTGAAACACTCTGGTGAGCTACAGCTTGTGCAGTATTTTGAATCAGGAAAGCTTCAGACTGATGTGTAACATTGCCTGCTTGGATGTTTCATCTCATTTCTCTTCATCAATGGACATCTGCCATCATCTTCAGCAAAATGTCATCCTCTCCTGTGTTGATTTTCAGGTCTGGTATCAGTCCAGTACTATAGTGAGACTGGGCAGCCCACGGAGGCTCTGTTGCAGGCAGAAGCATCACAAGCAGAGGGCCAGAGAATCAAGGCCCAGTCTGAGGCTCAGTCTCTCCATGCTGCTAAACTCCTCTACGTCTACAATGAAAAGCTGCACTAATGTGCCAGGTATAGTTCTACAGTAGGAGTACACAGTGGATTCATCTCTGTCACTGTATCCATGTCACAACAGCAATAAAAATACAAATACTGACTCATTTACGACAAGAGACACATATTATTTATCTGACACTCCACTCCACTCCTGCAGTATAAGGAGTTCATTATGAAGCCAAGCTGCTGAACTGGGTACAGTCATGGTCTGGTCAGGTGAGGCCACATGTGACTCTTGGCAGTGTCTGTCACCTAGATCAGTGATTCCCAAAGTGTGGGCTGCGGACCAGCAAGGGGCCTTGAGAGGTCGTGAAAAATATATAAATAAAACATTTTAAGTTTAAAATGTACAAGTTTGAAATTACCATAAAATATTTATGATTTTTTTTTAAGTAGTCACAACTAATAAAACAAAGACATGGGATTTCATTTAACAGGTGTTACACCGTATTTGGTGACCTGTCACATTAACACTAGAACATATCTTATATACTCATTGGTGTGATTAGTCTTGTGTGTTGATCAGAGTTGTGAATACAGGTTGGGGTGGGATTTTCAGATCTTAGACTGGGTTGTGCCATTTTTAAGTTTGGGAGTGAATGCCCTAGATACAGATCAAATAGAAGGGCCACTGAACACACATTTTGTGTTACTGCAACCAAGAAAACAAGTGGTAGTTAATAATCTGCTCACAGAGTTCTTTAAAAAGTTGCAGCAGATATATAGATGTATGCTGCTGACACACGTGATATTAATGAATGAATCTTCTCTTCTGATAAAATTATCACTGAGCAACAGGATTCTGTCTCCCAGATCACTGAAGATACATTTAGTTTATCAAAGTATGGTGAGAATAAGACTCCTTGTGTTCAGACAGTCTTGTTCTACATTTATCGTGGGTGAGGTTCATTTTGCATTAGTTTTACACTGCAGCACTGAATATTACTTGATCAGACAGTCAATGAAAAAAAGAGGAAAATCATGTTGAATTGAGTTTGTGACTTTCCTGAGTGACAGTGATGTGCTTGTGTAGAGACAAGACTGGACACGAGAAACAGTTTATAAACTTACGGAATCTCAGTGAACCACAACTAAAAATATGCTTTTGGGTGGCCTGATAGCTCAGTAACCCTAACACCCCAAAACAGATAACAGATGATCACATTTAAGCTTAAACTCATTTAACACTGTTGTATTAAAGGGACAGTTCACCCCAAAATCAAAAATGTGTATTTGTGCTCACACCTGTAGTGCTATTTATCCATCTAGATAATTTCAGTGTGGGTTGCAGACTTATAGAGATGTCTGTCTTAGAGATGTCTGCCTTCTCTTGAATATAATGGAACTAGATGGCACTCAGTTTGTGGTGCTCAATGCAGCAAAAAATACATTGAAAAACTCAACAGCAACGTCTCTTTGCAGAAATTATGATCCAGTTACTCAAGATAATCCAGAGCTCGTGTGGGCAGTTTCATGTAGGAACTATTTTCTTCCTACATAACTATGCCTATTAATGAATTTGAACAATTTCCCCACAGGGATCAATAAAGTATTTATGATTTTCATAACTGTATCACCGTGCTGAAAGAACTGTGCACCTACTCATGGATGCAGGGCTTTTGCTCCTCAAAATGCAGGATGTAAACATTCATGGTGTCTGCCTCAGCTGAGCTGTGTCATCCATGAGTAGGTGCATGCTTCCTTCTAGGGCTGAACGATTTTGAAAGAATATCTAATTGCAATTATTTTGATACTGCAATTGTGATATGATTTGTAATATTAGAGGTAATGATAATTTTTACATCATTATACTTATTTTGACTGAAAAACATGTTAAAATGACTATAGTGTGATTTTTTTTTTTTTTTGCAGGAATCTGCACTAAAGGAACATGTTTTCTTAATCTGTAGAACAGGACATCACTGCCTCACCACATTTCACAAATATTGCAGAAAGCAATTTTGATAAAACGTGGATTAATTGTGCAGCCTTACTTCCGTCTGTGCGGTGATATGGTTGGTGGATGTAGTTTAGTAGAAGAAAACGGTTCCTAGATGAAACTACTCACACAATATCTGGAAAGAGACACTGCTGTTGATTTTTTTCTTCTTTTTTTTGGCGCGTTGTGCATCACAAGCAGAGTGTCAACAAGTTCCATTATATTTGACATCTCTGCGGC
The DNA here is from genome assembly GCA_034769285.1 of Lutjanus argentimaculatus. Classification (NCBI taxonomy): domain Eukaryota; kingdom Metazoa; phylum Chordata; class Actinopteri; order Lutjaniformes; family Lutjanidae; genus Lutjanus; species Lutjanus argentimaculatus. Next base: position 40,923,143 of record JAWZSL010000004.1, on the reverse strand, counting down.
AAATATCTCCAAAACCTGGGAACAAAACAACACAACAAAAAATCTTGATGGCTAAGTAGCGCTACAGGTAGGAGAAAAAAAATGTGTATTTTTGATTTTGGGGTTCTCTGTCCCTTTAACTGTCTAAATATCTGCAATATTTAGTGGACATTTTGTTTGAAAGACTGGAAGATAAGCCAGGTAAAAAAATAAAAGGCACTCTATAAATAAATATTTGTGCAATGAAAACACTTTGTGTACATGAAAGGTTTCTGTTGCCTTTGTCATGAGCAATATGTAATTCATGTTGTATCCAAAACACACCTGAATTAAATACACAAGTAAATATTGAAAAAAAGTCATATTTTAGAAGAACTCACTACAGGTGACAGGTTTCATAACATGAAAAATATACATCAGTATTTTGTCTTTGTACATTAGGCAAAACTGCAATAGTTCAGTGAGCAGAATAATCATGAGATTGTGGATCTGGGGGAGAAAGAGCGACAAAACAAAAGGGGCACACATACTGAATACACAAACACTCAAACATTCGCAAACAAAATCCCAGAAACATTCAGCAAAAAAACAAACCAAAACAAAAAATACAATAAAGCATGCATAACAATTCCTACTGAGGACAACACAGACGAGGAAAAGAGAGGCTGCTAAAATAACAGAATATTGGAGAAGAGGACCTCAAACTGTATCAGGATATCAAAAATTAACGTGTACATTTCATACTAGGGGAGTTATTGCTACACCAAATTGTTACCGATACCCTAATTATACAGATTCCCTGTGTACTGGCTATTAAATAAATTCAAACATAGGTGGTACATAGTTTCTCCATCTTTTTTCAACATTTTTTAACACTTGTTCAATGCAGGGTGAAGTGGCCAAGCATTTTATTAGGAGGCACTTTTGAAAAAAGAAAAACAAAATTTCGCATGCACAAAAATCAAGGGGGTATGTTGCATTTTCTTAAGCCAACTGAGCAGGATGGTAAGACTTGCAACTGATAAAGAAACACAGAATCATTCGGGGTACACAATTGATGTCGAGTTCTGAGTGTTAAAGAACCCACAAGAACAGCTGCGTATTCTAATATGGCGGAATTCCTCAAAAACAATAAAAAATACAAAAGAAAACCCTCCATCAGTCACGTCATTCACATCTCGGTTGAATCGACCCAAGCTCTTCACAGGTGACATTCCTCCAACAGCATCACGACTCTCTTTCTATTTAAGACCTCCTGTTAAAACAATCTAAAGAGAACTAATGCATGCCGGAGCTGAGAAAGGGAAGATGGACAAAAATAAATCTATCTGAACCAGTGCTACTCATTTGGTCTAAGTGTCTCGATGGATGGAAAGGGAGCTTATATATTATCCGGTTTAGTCTGTGCTATATACATGTCTTTACAATATCTTCCTGAATGTTGAAGCAGTTCATAGACTTGAAAAATGTTTTATTATCTTCTCGGTTTTTGTTGGTGGGGTTTTTTTTTTTTTGTTTTGTTTTTTTTGAGTTGGCACTTGCTTGGCGGTTTTCTGTCAGCCTTGGTAGTCACTGTTATGTTCTATTGCAGCCTACAGTCGCCAGTCTGTTCCAGCCAAAATAAAGGAGGACAAGCCTGACGACAGGGTGGAAGAGTGCAGGAAACAGTGCCATGTTGATTTTCAATTGGAGACCTGTGGGAAAGCAGGAAAAAACAGGAACAAAAACATTAACAAGCAGCAAGGCCAATCAGACAAGCTGTAATGTCAACAACAGGCACAAATATGAAATGATTAAAAAAAAGGCCAGCGAAAGATCTGCAGCATGTTACACCAACTGCATGTGTGTGCAGTTCAAAGTTGAGGTGTTAAGTCTGTACTTGGATGATAAGAGTCTGTTTACACCTGGTATTAAATGCATCCAGGGTGTGGACAGCTCTAAAAACAGGTGTGAATGCACCTGAGACACACTGAGAGCTGACCACAATCAGAGGTGATTTAATCAGCATGTGACCACAGTCTTTCATCAGTGTGTCCTGGGCCACACTGACTCAACTGACATAATCTGTACATCTGAAATGAAAACTTTGCAGTGGGCTCTTACCTGCCAGGATAAGTAGCAGATGTTTGCGAACACACTAGTAAACGCATTACCCTGAGTCTCCCTTAAAAAACTGTGCAATTGTGAGGACACACTTGATAAACTGATAAAAACTGTCAGTCTGGAATACATGGAATACATTCAGCTGTTTCTTTGTAACAAAAAAGACATTGAGTTGCTGTGAAGAGCAGGCAGGAGAGAGGCTCTGTGGTGTGCTGGGATAAACATTTTTACTTTCTCTGACAGTCATTAACATCTTCATCATCTGTGATGTGAAAACACCAATTTTCCACAAAGTCAGAAAAAGTCTAAGAGTCCTGCTCATAATTCTGTTAGAAAATCCCAGTGCACCACAGAGCTCTCCTGCCACGCTGCTTACAGCGCATGTAGAGCTGCCCCTGATAATCGATCCAATCATTAGTCTGAGCCCCTGTAGTCAACTACGGATGTTCCTGGCAACTAATTTTCTTGCATATTAAATGCAAAATTTAATTTAGACTAGTTGACTAATCTAACACTAAGAAAACACCCAGAAAGCAGAATTTATTAATTTATAACATTAAACAGTCAAAAAATACCTGTGCGTATTAAGAGCCATTTGAAGCTGTTGATCAGAGTCTACAATCACCAAATTGTACTTTAAATGCTGCTGAAATGCACACTACTTTGCGCTGTGCAATTCAAACATTACACATTAACATACAAAACATGACAACAACTCACTAAATGCTTCACCTTTTCAGACCAAAGAGGATCACAGTGTCTGCGGGTAAATGACCCAGAGCTGATGTTAGCTGCCAGCCTGATAAACAGTGTGGCTAACGTCAGCAGTGCTAGCAGCAGCAGCAGTTGCTCTGCTTGCAAGTTAATGTCTGTGTCTGTGCTTAATGTTGTTCCAGTCGAGTGAATATATATCAGCTTATTCTGTCACAGTCCACATTCAGCATTATTTCCATTTTCTAGATTAAAACACTGCCAAACCGCGCTGGTTTTACGTGCTGTCATCTGTTCAACTTTGCTGACATAAACATCCAGGGTTGCCTGGGCGATGGGGGAATACACGCTTACGGCATATGGCGAGAGGGGCTGCCGTCTGATGGGGCCACAGCCCCATCTAGTGGCAGGCGGCTGCATAATATCTTAGAGGCAACAGATACCTGGCATTGAGCATGAATTAAAAATTAATTAATAGTTTAAATGACTAGTATTTCTTATGTTGACTAGCGAGGGTGATGACGTTTAATCTTATAGTCGACTAATCGCGCGCATCCCTAAAGTGGACTTAAATTCTTCCAGTCAAGCTTTTTTTTTTGCGGGAGAGTTCCACAGGTCGACTGATTTTATAACTGAACTACAGGAGGACTAACACAGATAAAGAAGAAGGATATTAAAATGTGCACCTAACTGGAAAAACATTAATTTAAGCTCATGCAGGAATTTACTGTGTACACTGCACTGTAAGAAAAAAAAAAGGACAAATTATGGAATACTCGTACAGGATGGCCAAATCTGATTCAACTAAGGACAAATTTAGTCGGGGACAGCCCTAAAAGCATGAGGCTCATGTAGGCTGATAAAAGGTTTGTTGTGGTAGTGGTGCAGAACTGAAAAAACAAAGGAACAAACAGTCAAATGTTCCTACTGAACGGCCAAATGCACAGTAAAATAGCCTGAGTGTTTGTTTGCACAAAGAGCAGGACAGTGAGGTCTGATCACGCTCAGTCACTTGAGACACATCTAGACATGCATTGTGATACCAGGTAAACTGTGTGTGTAAACTCACATACTAAGAGCTGTACACTCGTGACTGAATCACACGAGACGCATGTTAATACCAAGTATGAATGGTCTCTAAGATGACTACTTCAGCTGATACAAACCCTTTCAACTGAGTGGCCAGTTACACTGTAAAAATTCATTTGTTATGTCTTTATCAAGTGAAAATCATTTTGTCAGCCACACTTCATATCAACAAGAGTAGACTAAACAAGAGAACCACCTGTCCATATAAAGTATTACAGGTCAACAGCACCACAAACTGCAGCCTACACAATGACCACAGAGTTAAATCAACACCTCTCTAAAATAGTTCCAACAAAAACTGAACTTTAGAACCTTCATGAAGGGAGGATGTATTGCAGAAGAGCTGTGTCAGACTGCATTATTTTTAGCTAATCAAAGTGGCAACTCAGGGTAGTATATTTTTGAACTACAAGACAGTTTTACTTAATGTACCTGGTGCAACAAGCAACAATTTCTGAACAGCTGAGGTGAGTTGTGTTTTGTGAACCAAAGGTTTTAAAAAGTCATGAATACTTGCCCTGAAAACATGAAGCTAGATCCTTGCTAAATATCACTCAAACGCAGTCTCTTGGCTTTTTCGTACACAACGGGCAACTTTCCTTTTGAATGCGCCGTGTCTGTCCTCCCTCCACTCTTTCTGCAGGGAGGAAAAAACAAGGGAAAGACAATACAGTTACTTCATTTATATATCTTTCTGGTATATTGAATATCTCTATTTTCATCATCATATTTACCATAATTATAGGATTTAGAATTGTTGCCATCTATAGTTCTGTTTATACAAAACAAAACTTAAGAATTAATTAATTTTTGTCATCCATTTACTATTTAATGCCATCCAAAACATAAACCAGCAAATTCTTGGATTTTACTTAAATTTGTGGTTCAGAAAGGACAAACATTAAGGCATGACATGACCTTTAGATATTGTTTTGAAGAGAAAGGTACGTACATTTTGTTTAAATAAAATTTCTAATCAACAAGTTAACTTACTGCAGCATCCACATTTGCTGGTGAGTCACCATTTGGGTCTGCCAGCATAGAGATAACACTAATCATGATGGTTTCCACTGTGTGGATAGGCAGCCAGCGCTCCTCTGGTTTCTCGTAGCCGTACTTGTCCTCCCCAGGCTCGTGCAAAATTGAAATACATACATCTCCATTCTTGTCAACTGGAAAAAAAAAAACACAAAATAAAATTTATGAAGCAGAAAATGCTATCACCATTTAATAATGGATTTTAGTGTTTGTTTTTAAACACTCGTTTACACATGATATTTAACCAATCAGCTACTAAACTGATTAATGATAGTGTTTATATAAAGGGGCCAATGAAAATAATCTGCTTCCACTTTGAGTCAATATTTAGCCACATCAGCCTGCAGTTACAGCCTTGAGTCTACAGTATGTGGACAGAGAAGTCTATCAGCTTTGCACATCTGGACAGTTCTATTCCTCCCCATTCCTCCTTGCCAAGAAACTCAAGTTCTATTAAACAGTGTGGTGACAATGAGTGAACAGTAAATATCAAGACACTGCGCACTACACTGACATATGGATTTTGACTTGGCCACTCCAGGAAATTAACACGCTTGTTTTAAATCCATTCCAGCATAATTCATCCTGATCAGTAATCTATATAGGCAGACACTTTTTTCAAGTTCTATTTACTTGGGTAACTACAAGTTTAAAAAGTAGTACACCAGTATGACACAAAATCAGATAATTCTATTTTTAATTCAACACGTTCAAAAACTCAAAAGCTATAGAACTGTTCAGACTACAAACATATTTAAAATGTACATAAAAATATAAAAACCTTTAACATACTGACATGTTTATAAGGTATAGTGTAGGCCTGGGCAACATAGCTGAAACACCTATGATGGTAGTGAAGTTTCATATAACTCGATATCAATAATTATTAATCATGTAGGTTGTGACTGACGACATGTTGTGTGCTCCAAAGAGTGGAAGTAGCTGAGGTGAAAAAAGAATAAAAATCACAATATTTTTGACCAACTACCTCAATAATGTAGGGATGACTACTGGTGCTTTAACACAATGTTAACCAATGAGATTTTCTGATAAATAATCATCAAGTGGGTAAAGGCAAATAACAGAACAGCTAGAACAGTCTGGTAAGTTTAGAAAACTACATCACTTTACTGTAATGCAGCCTTTAACACCAGGAAAAGACAACACTTACACCATATCATGATATAACAATATCCAAAATCTATCATGCTACAGTATAATACTGATATACTGCCCAGCCCTAATATAGTGACTAAAACATCATTTATATCCAAACATAAACTACTCAGTTTTCTTCAAAGAGTCAATGCTGTATATTTCATTTTATTTCCATTCTATCAACTGCATTTCTCAGCAGTTAAAAAATTAAATCATTATTCAATAATCTGTTAGAGCTGTTTGACTCTGCTCGACTCTTACTGATCTTGTTGTGGAAAAGTATTCCTCTCAGTGTTTCTCTAATTTCAAAAAAGCAGTTAAAGATTATGAACTCATGGAATGAATGGCATGGAATGAGTTTTAACTATTTAATAAATTGTATTTAACATTCCTTGGTATTGACAGATATCACAAAAAGTCAAATCCTCAACATTTCTAAAATCAAACACTAAGCTATATTTACCACTTTGAGAGAGAGATAACCTCCATTTCCTCAAGCAGGTCTACAAATAAGGAAAAGTATGATTCACAGTGTGCTACGCCTGTACTTACCATTAGGGTGCCAAATATCTGTGATAAATTTCATTTTAGGTGGCCTGAGAGGGTAGTCTTTGGGAAACGTCAGATGAGCTTTAAACACACCACCTTCACTGTGAACAAAAAAAGGTCAAAGAGGAAAATCAATAAAATAAATAAATATGGTACAAGGTTCAAAACATCCAGATCACCAGAGACAAGTAGAGTTGTTTAGAGCACAACAAAGCAGCACATGTCTCTTACTGTATCCCATGTATGAGATAGTGATAGACTTACTACAGTGTGTCTGGAGGCCCGATGATAAGGACTTCCCATCTGTAGAGATCATTATCCTCGATCAGGCCTGCTGAGAATCCCTCCACTGGATTTTTGTTCAGCTCTAGATATAAAAACAAATGGTCAAATCGTCATTGTAGAGCTGCAATGATTGGTTGATTAATTGCCAACTATAAAATTACTTTAGTCGTCTAAACTGAAAATCTTTGGATTGTGGCCAAAACAAGACATTTGAAACAGTGATCAACATTCTTCACAATTTTCAGACTTTTTATGAACCAAACAACTAACCAATAAAATGATCAACAGAAAAATCGATAGTGAAAATAAACATTAGTTGCAGCCCTACGTCACTGGCTCATAGCACCTAAGAGTATGTTTACTAGACTGATGTCGTGTTTTGCTGAAGACTGCTGAGGAGACAATGGAACCCTTGAGGCTTTGCTTTGTGGTTGAGTAAGAGGCAGCATGGTGCTAAAGCCACACACCACCCAAATACTCCAGAGCCAACTCTTCCTCACTTCATCACACTGCAATTCTCCAGATATGTTTTCAACTTTGCAACTCCTACCTTTATATATAATTCTATTTTACATCATTAATCATAGAATAATTACATACTGAAATACCATAATTACTTGTTTAGGTGGTGTCAGAATACTGACCAGAAATCATAAATCTTCTAAGAGATCAGACTGTGGTGTTTTTAGGCAACATACTGGGGGAGAAAGCATGACAGTCGCATTTGTCTGTTAGTTACCATGACATCTCAAATACTGTCGCTAAATTAGCTGAATGTTACACAACGGGTCAAGTATGAACCGATTCACTTTGGTAGAGATTATGCCGAAACAGTATGTGGAAGTATATGTACAGTATATGTGAAAGATTTTTGTTTTGCTCATAATTTGTGAACTGTGACGCATGAAAGAAGATTTTTCTTTTCTAGATTCAAGCTATCTAGGAAAAAGGAATTTTACCAAAACGAACGCCCATTGGGACTGTACAGTTAATCTAAAGTTTATCCAAATCACAATGGCTTTCTACAATTTTCAAATCGGAGGAGATGCAATATTTGTTAAAGGCAAAATGTGCCAAAAAATTTTAAATGAATGAATATCATGAGGCAGAGATGTCCAGTCCTACACATCATTTGGCACAGATTATATAAATAATAATTTAAAGGAAAAAAATCACACCTTAGTCATTGCAACATGTTTTTCCATCAAAATAAAATTAATTATAGCTGCTGCGCAGCAATGGTCAGGGCCGGGCAATTTTAGGCAAAATTAGGCAATTCTGAGCAACAAGCAGAGTGTAGGAAGATGAAAAAAAGGTGGCATTCTAATGTGCATTTTACATCAGTTGAGGCTTGAACTCACAATTTCTGGCACAAGAGACTCTGCATATTGACTGATAGCTAAGCCAAATAAACAGGGAAAAGTCTTGATAAAGAGTATTTGTCTCTCAGCGAAACTGCCTGGATCATAATTATTTTAACCTTAGTAGTCTCTAATCCACATAGCATGATACCTGAACATAAGACTTTCACATTAGAATGTCCGTTCTGCCTTAGCTGAGGCTCGAACTCACAATTTCTGAGACTGAGGTCCGTCTTTTATCTCACTGAGCTAATTGGCAAGTGACAGTTCATGTGTGGCTTCACAAATTAACTAAGCCAAGCATCAGGGTGCCAGACAGCAGCCATCCATGCCATGGAAAAGCAATTTTCAAAGTGAAAGTTCCAAAGCTGTAGCACATATGGTTGATTTGTTGAGAATTTTCAAAGTTTTGAAATTTAGAGGCTTGCTGTAGCGCCACCATCAGGACTATTGTCTTGTGTTTCCAGCTGAGGACATCTGGCATGGGACTGGACCTTTGTGAAAAGTTTGGGTAGATTTCTCATATGGAAATGTTGCACGAGCTGAGGCTTGAACTCACAACCTTCAACACCAAGAACCATCCTCTATCTCACTGAGCTAACTGGCAAAAGGAAACATTACATGTAGCTTCACAAATTGACTAAGCCAGTCACCTGTGTGCAAGACAGCAGCTGTTAGCATGTAAAAGCAGATTTCAAACGGCTGTCAAAAATTCAGTTAATACACAAATTGCATCTAGACAGCATGGAGATGTTGGTAATTAGTTTTTAACAATGATTTATTGTTTAAAAATGCCATTTTTGCATTGAGTCCAATTGTTCACATGAAAGCGAAATTCAAAATGCTGTAAAAAAATTCAGTTTTTGAGATAAAATTCTGATATTTTCCAAACATCATCTACCATGACTCCAAAATTTTGTCATTTTTTTTCATGAACATTGAAAATGTATTTAGCAAGAATTTGCAAGTATATGTTTATAATACCGTTTACAGTCAAACATTTTGATGCACTGTAGGCTCAATTTTTGATAAATCAAAAATCTGTGTGGATTGTTTGTGTAGGACAGTCTGAAGATGCTCTGTAGCAACTTTGGTGTCAATTGAGCAAAAATTGTGGGAGGAGATAGTAATGATGTAAAAATTGTCATTACCTCTAATAACAGTCAAAATAATCACAATTAGATATTTTTTCTAAACCGTTCAGCCCTAATACCCATATAGTTCCTCAACATATCACCCAACACAGATTTTCTGCCATGTTGCCACTTCTACACATTTCATCAAATTTCTTTACCAAATTTTGTATGTCACATATTCGGATGATACAGCCATAACTAAGTGCAATGGTTATGATTCTAATTCAATTTGAAATTTTGCATAATAATACATTGATGGGATTTACAAACTCTCCAAAAATCTGTGTAACTGTCTATCTTTTTGTGTATTTTGATCCAGATGCAGATAGAGAGGAAGATTATAGACTTCTAAGCATGTTTTATTGTTTGTTTATTGGCAAGCCTCAGCAGAAGTACAGAATGTGCTCTGTAAGTGCTGAGCCCAGGGCTGAAGGTGCCTGTGTGAAATGGGACTAAAGGCTGTTAAAGAGCAGTCACGCATCATTCTTGAATGTAAACAGAAGCTGCTGTTCCAATTGACATTTAACCCAGGGCAAGTACAGTGTGAATTGTATAACCCTGGCCTTGGGTTACCCCTGGGTTAACAATCTGTGTGTGAAAAGGAGTTTTATTATCCCAGGGTTATTTCTCAGCTTAAGATGTGCGAAAAGCATTTACCTGGGATTCTACTTGGGCTGCACAAGTAATCAAAATATTATTAATATCACAGTGCAATAACCAAATCCCAAAAGCTGCAATTTTTTGATAGAGCATAGATGTGACAAAACAGCATTATAATGAAGTCTGTAGTGCTGCAGAGATACTCTGGCCTACAAATCTTGTTCTCTCCATTAAATGCTAGAAAACATGTTTGTTTGGTAAAGACCCCAGCAAATGTCACACACCTTTTTTCAGTGAAAATGATTCACATCACATGGCAATACCTGTCAAAATAATTGCAATATGATTTTTTTCTTTTTCCCATATCGTTCAGTCCCATATTATACCTTTCTGCACATTTACAGCTATGTCTTCAAAACAGATGCTTCTGCGTTACTTCCACATAAGTGCTTGATGTCTTCTAAGTGAGCCTGTCACAATGCCAGAATTTTAAACTCTCCTACAACACTAGTATAAAAAAGTGACACTTGATTCCTGACAACTTAAATCTTGAATATGCACTTAGAACTTTTTTTTTTTTTTTTTTTTGGAAACTGTATTGACAATGATTTTGACAACCTTAGTTCTATGCACCACTGCATCAGGCAAAAACTTGAACTTCAATGTCTCTCATGATTCTGAGTGTCTACATGTCTACAACCAAGGTCAGCTATTTGTCAATGAAAATGTTCAAATTTATTTTTTTTCCCAAAGCCTCTACAATAAATCCAGAAGGTAATGAAATACTAAGGGTGATATAAATTAAAGTTTGTTACCACCTTCTAATCAAATCCTACTCAAAAAATATTCAGGTCAACATCAATTTCCCATCACTATGGAGATACAATCTAAAAAACTACAAAAAAGCACATTATGTCCCTGATAGATTATAGATGGTGTTTACCATCTTAAATAAAACCTAAAATATAACATTGGTGCAACAAACTCAAGGCGTTACGATGTTTAACTAAGCTGGTTTTAGAATATATCAGAGGAGCTAAATTTAATTCGCAGCTGATCATGAATCACAATACCAGTTGAAATAATTGTTATATGATTTCTTTCAACCATATCATTCAGCCCCATATTGTACCATTCAGCACATTTACAGCCGTGCCATCAAAATAGATGCTTCTTTGACATAATTACTTGTTGACTTCCAAGTAAGGTTGTCACGATAACAGAATTTTAAACTTTGTCGCAATACTAGTATAAAAAAGAAATACTCCATTCTTGATAACTGAAGTCTTAAAATGAGCAGTTTTTTGTTTGTTTGTTTTTTGTTTTTTGTTGAAAAAGTATTGATAGTTTTGACAACCTCAGATCCAAGCATCACTGCATCAGGTAAAAACCTGGGGTGTGGGTTTCAACGCAACTTATGATTCTCAGTGTATGCCTATAACAAAGTACAGCTATTTGTCAATTACATTTTTAAATCTTTTTTTTTTCTCCCCAAAACCTCTACAACAAATCCAGAAGCTACTGAAATACTAGGATCATTAAAATGTCTAATGTTAAGTTGTTACCACCTTCTAATCAAATTCTAACAAAAAAAAATATTAAAGTCTACGTCAAATTCCCATGACTACGGAGATCAAATCTAAAAAACCACAAAGGAGCACATTATGTCCCTGATAGACTGTAGATGTTGTTTACCATCTGAAATGTAACAGTGGTGCTGCAAACCCAAGACGTTTTGATGTTTGTAAGAGTCAGCTGCTTTTAAAATGTATTACATGAGCTAAATTTAGTTCGCAGCTGACTCTGCTGAAATAACGAGAGGAGATAATGCGAGATAAACATTAGCTTTAGTTAGCTTGGGGTGTTGAAGCTAACAACAGTGTTGGTATATTTAACGAGTTGGCTAAATATGTTCAAAATTCAATGTTTATCAACCAGTGCAACACTGCTTGAATTGATTTAGAAATATCACAACTAGCACCACGTTAATCACGTGACCGCTGAACGCCATGTCTAAAAAAAAGGAAAACAGCACTTGTTATGTCGGTTAAAATATATGTAAACACATCAGATCAGCCGAGCCAACTAGATGCTAACGTTGAGCTAACTGCTTCTCGCTAGCCCGATACTGGAAAGTCGTTGGGACTTCTGACAGCGGCTTTCAACTGAATTCAGTCTGCAGCGTCGAAACACACGTCCAAACCAGTTGTCCCTCTCTCTCTACACACTGATGGCCTTTATTTTTCAACTGAGAAACGTGTCCTTCGACTACCACTGCTATAATCTCCACGCAGTTCATTTGTCATGGGACCTTAACGTTAGTGTGGAAGGTTCAAGAAAACAGTTTGCGCCAGTTAGCACCATCGTTTGAATCACAGCTAACGGCAATGTTCGTTAGCTAGCGTTAGGCATCCAGCATCAGTTAACACCAAGGTTTAATTACCTGCAAGCTGTCTCTTGAGTAACAGCGCTGACTGAGGCTCTGTCATAGTTTAGCGAATGTAATGCAGCTATGTTCAATGGTAATATTTTGAGGTAAAGGCGTTAATTTAACGTTCACCAAACAGTACTCCGTCCTTTCTATTTTCCGTTTAGCATTCTCGTCATTCTTCTTCTTCGTCGCTTTCTCCTGCTACTGCTGCCGCCGCTCCTTCTTCTTCGTGGAAATTTTACCGCAGCCGGCAACCTTATCGAACCAATACTGCCATCTAGTGGAATTTTCTTACAACGCAATCTCTTCGTAGATTTGCTGCAACAGCCCTGTCCCTCACAAAGAATAAAATAAAATAAAATAAAATAAAATAAAATAAAATAAAATAAAATAAAATAAACATCTTCTATCTCGTTCCTTACCTCTTCAATACATTAGTCTTTTAGTCCTGTGGACGACTCTTGACTAGGCTGATATTTTACTGTAATGAGCAGTGTGCTGTTGAATTTACCATTTCCCATCCTTAATCTCCTTTAACTCAATTTTTGATTTATTTTTTCCATCTTACAACAGTTAAAATAGTTCATCTGTGAAACCGTTTTGAAAACAAAATTAAAATGAATAGTATACTAAATACAGTGTATTAAAACATAAATAAAAATAAAATAATGATCAAACATAAAGTGGAGGTATAAACACTAGTGTGTATACATTCATACATATGTAATATGTGTATATATGTATGTATGTTTGTATGTATGTATGTACATGTGTGTAAATCAGTAACATTTTCTTTTCATAAACCCCCAGATAGATACTAATGTAAATCATGTTGTATCCAACTATGCAAAATTACTCAAAAACTGGATGAAATTTTGTCACAGGGGTCGACTCAGTATTCTGTTCTCAAATAGGAATAAATACTGTAATCTTTAGATTTTCTCTCTCTCTCTCTCACACACACACACACACAAACTATGTATATAGACATATACACTATATATATGTATGTGTGTGTGTGTGTGTGTGTGTTACATTTACTTATTTTCAGTCTTTTCTGACAGTTTGTTGCCATCATTTGTTGCGTTGGTGCCATCTTTAGCTCACTGCTTATGAGTTAAAATAAAATAAAATAGTTATCGATATATTTTACACCTTGTCTTATATTGGTCGAGCAGTATATAAACCTAAATACACAACACCAAAAATGCCATGGTGGGAATCCATAATAGTACAGCGTTACTTCGAGGCATCATTTGAACTCTAACTGTTTTCTATTATTTGATTATTAAATAAAGCACAATAGACAGTTAAAAATTAAACTTTACTCATCTATTAATGTGAATCCAGTTTTTTCCAGATTGTAAAATGACAAAAAAAAAAAAAGAAAATTTCAGATCAGGTTTGTGGTGACAGATGATGGAACTGAACCATGTGAAGAAAACTGCAAAAATGGGATTTAACATGACCTCAAGAGAGTCATGTGACAAATTAAAAGACTGCTATTAATATTGTAACATAATTGAGGATGTATAATGTGAGTTTAGAGGACCAAAAATGGATATGTTACCTCGAGGCAACACTGTACCATAGAGGCTTAACATAGCGATGCTGATCTAGATTATTATTTGGAAACAAAAAGTGACAGGTTATGGTCAAGAAACACATTTGAATCACCTCTTAGACCTGTTAGATCTTTTATATGTTATAAAAGAGACTTTAACATTTAAAAAAGTAAAAAGTCAGCAGATTTTCTGTTGTAATTTGTGTGAGGTTCACTGCTATTTGTCTCACAAATATCTGTGCTAAAAGGGCATTTCCTTCCTTTAATCCCTCATGACTTTTTTGTTTAATATTGTATATATTGTTCCTATTTTTATATTTCCTCTTGCTTATATTTTTTATATTTCTATTGATGTTTCTTTATATTGTTACTATCCACCTTGCTGCTGTAACACTGAAAATTCCCTGTTGTGGGAAAAATAGATGAATATCTTATGTTCTTATCTGTTTTGGGGGGAAAATCCTGGACTTCTATAGTCAGACATGAACACTAAGACCCTCTGTGATCATTTTCAGCTTCATCAAACCAGTTTGTTATTGGAGTTCAGTGTATGGGACTGTAATACTCCTGATAAACACAAGGTGGCGGCAACTGACCTGATCTTGCAGGACTCGAAAAAAAAAGCCACTTAAGACGAGCACGACTTCTAGTTCTACTGCAACAACTAATAATAATACCAACTATTCATAATTCTAAAATAAATATGCAGGTTTGGAGAAACAAAAACAGACAAATGCATATGAACGCAGTATAGTTTACATGATTTAGGTAATTTTATGTTTTTACCACACATTTTCTCTAACATCACCTCTTACAGGCTGATATTAACTGCTATATTCTCATTTAACACTAATATCTCTGACACCATCTTCATCTATGGGTGAGACATGATGTGAGAGCCTGATTAAAGTGTGTTCTCACTCTTGTTGAGAGTGAAGGAGGAAGTCATTTGGTAGATTTTAATCAGGCACAAGCAGCTGCGTTGGTGGCAGAGGGGTCTGTACCTTTGTATGTGTCTGGTTTCTGTCACAGACTCTGTTTGCAAGGCTAGAACACCAGCTGACACAGCAGATAATGCTGCAGGGTCAGGTCTTGGATCAGAGGTCACTTGGCCAACTATAAAATCTTCATGTCCAACATGAATTTACAGGTTGAATAGTGTTTTTTTTTTTTTTTAACTATATTACCAAAAAATTATTTATTTTTTTATTTTTTTTATCTATAGCTTGTTTTTCAGGGGGCCACTGAGAGACATGTGATGTCCACACGTGTTCACAAAAACATCAATTTTGGGGTTAAGTTGTTGAGACAGAGACGTTTATGTCACAGTGTGCTGTTAAAGATTTGAAGCTTTGCTATCTCAGGTCACCACGGAGACCAAGACATCATTTTGGAGAGCTGAAAATGATGCTGACAAGAGTTTTATTCAGAATAAAAGCTCTATTTGACACAGTTTAAAAAAACTGGCTTCAAATTCAAATAGTGAAAGAGAATTGTTTTGTAAGGAATGTAAGGAATGATTAGTTTAGTTCGGTTCGGTTCGGTTCGTTCGGTTCAGTTCGGTTCAGTTCAGTTCAGTTCAGTTCAGTTTAGTTTAGTTTAGTTTAGTTTAGTTTAGTTTAATTTAGTTCAGTTCAGTTCAGTTCAGTTTAGTTTAGTTTAGTTAGATCGCCATTAGCTGAAGCAAATGCTGCCATTATTCTTACTGGGGTCTGACACATGTGCATAAAATTCTACAATAATTAACACATAATACATAAAAAGCAAACATGACAGAACAAAACACACAGCACAGATGGTGCTGTTATTCAAATAATATTACGTAAGTTATGGAAATGTCCTAGCAGTTGCCATTTCCCTTAATGTTTCTAAACATAATTCAAAGTCACATATTTCTTAATCTCACATCTGTTCTTAAATTAGCAGTAATAATAACAGTATTACAGTAATAATAACAAGAATAATAACTATAGCAATAACTGTAATGATGATAATAATAATAATTATAATAATAATAACAATGATAAAACTTAATTAATTTACCTCATGTATACTTGTTTGTGTGAATAAATGATAATGATAAATGAAATCTTCCATATAACACATTAACATCACTTCATTGTTGGCACTGAACTTTTAATTTAAAAATATATGACTTCCCTTTGATGAAAAGGTACTAAAGATCCAGTTACTTACGATACGATACGATACGATACAATACGATAGATACGATACGATACGAACGATCATACATACGATACAAGATATTTTATTAATCCCCCGGAATAGAAAATGAATGTCACAACATAGGACATACAAAAACATATACATCTCAAGGCAGCACAAGACAAGTGGAGAACACAGCAGCAAAATAAAGTAACCAACAATGAGACGGCAACAGTACATGTTTGTGGTTGTATGAAACATCAACACCAACATGTCAACAACAATAATATCTCCACCTTTCTAGTGGACAACATCAGCAGTCAACACTGACCTCAACATCAGCATCAAAAAACATACATGAGTGACCTTCTTCCACCTTGTTACATTGTTTTTCCTATCTTTTATGTTGTTTGTCTTTTGTCATTTTCATCTTGTCATGACTTCTGTCTTGTTACGTTGTTTTCACTGTTACATCTTGCTACACTGTTTCTCATGTTGTTACATCTTTTACGTTGTTTTTTTGTCTCGATGCATCATTTTCGTCTTGTTACAACTTACGCCTTGTCATGTTGTTTTCATTGTTACGTCTTGTTATGTTGTTTTCCGTGTTGTTATATCTTTTATGTTGTTTCTGTCTTGTGTTGTGTTCGTCTTGTCACGACTTACATCTTGTTACGCTGTTTTCATCTTTTTATGTCTTGTTACATTGTTTTTTGTCTTGTTACGTCTTTTTCATCTTGTTCCATTGTTTCCTTCTTTTTACGTCTTTTACATAGTTTTCATCTTGTTACGTCTGTTGTGTGTAACATGCACTAATGGATACACAATGAATCATGATGTTGGGAAGGCAGCGTGTAGTGATGCAAAATAAAAAAAACTAAATCTAAAGAAAATGTAAGGAGTAGAAAGTACAGATATTTCTGTTCAAATGCAGGGAGTAAAAATAAAAAGTCGTCTGAAAAATAAATCACAGATAGCTGAAAAATCATCATCATCAACATCAAAAGACTGGAGCTTCCTGAAGAAAAACAGCCTGGGCTAGGACTGGGCCTTTTTAAAGATGGCACCAGTGTTCTTTCTGCAAGAACAGGAAGAAACCACCTCAATAGCTGTATCTTTACAGTCACAACCTCACTTGACTGCTGTGAACCGAAGGATCTCGCATTTTACTGTAACACACTTACATTATTATGTACACCACGCTACCTAGTAAACAGTTGTATGGCTTTTAGGCCACAGTTTTCCTGAAACCTAAAGGGATAGTTCACACTTTCAGTCATTATCTACTCACCCACATGCTGATTAAAGATTGGGTTCTGGAATTAAGTCCACAATGGAAGTGAATGGTGACCAGTTTTCAAACAGAATAAAAACATAAAATGCCTCCATACTGCTCGTCTGGTGTAATCCAAGTCTCCTAAAGCCACAACATGCCAAATTAACTTGAGAGACGTCATTTCCACCATGTTTTTAGCCTGAATCTTCACTGTAGATCCTTCACTTGGAGCCATATTCACGTACACATACACACTCTCTGAACTGTGTGTGTGTGGTGTGACTGTGTGCAAACGGCATGGTGGGACTTTAGGAGACTTGGATTACACCAGATGAGCAGTATGGAGGCATTTTATGTTTTTATTCTGTTGTTTATTAATGTTTGAAAACTGGTCACCATTCACTTCCATTGTTTGGGAGATTCTACAACACTGTTTTCCTGTGAAACTCCAGCAGTGTTTTGTGGACTAAAACAGTGTTTCCCACCATGTTTTTTTTTTTTTTTTTCTGGGACCCACTTTCAAAGAATGACAAACCATCACAACCCAATCCACAATAGACCTCATTAATAAATTCTTGCTAAGACTTAATTTGTGCATAAATGTATGTTCCTCACCCATTTTTACTTCAATTTCGCATCTTATCCTGACTCGAGCTGCACTGATTAATCAATGATTCAATTAATCGCCAACTATTTTCATAATCAGTTAATCAGTTTGAGTAATTTTTAAAGAAATAAAAGTCAAAATTCCCTGATTTCAGCTTGTTAAATGTGAATATTTTCTGGCTTCTTTACATCTCTCTGACACCAACAACTGATTTATCATTGGTGAATATAATGGATGCAATAAATTATTTGCAGCCCAAATTTTGCTGCACGTTATTGCAGATACATACACATTTATGAATGAGAAATACATGCATTAAAAGTGAGTTAACAGAACATCTCTTTTTTATTTCCTCTCATCTGGAAAAAGATATGCAACATTTTAGACTACTGAATTATAAGAATATAATTAAGTGACTACTAAATTTCCTTCATAGTCTTTTTATTTATTTGGCGACCTAAAGAAAATCTCCTGTGACCCACCTGACTGAATTTTCATTTTGGGTGAACTGTCCCTTTAAGAAGAAAACAACAGTAAAGTAGCAGTTTTCTTGGTCATCTGAGGGGAAACTCCACTTAGATTTTCGTATCCTTCATGCTATTATAGTAAAATCAAATGTATCTTATGGCACATGTTTCTGAGACTTACCAAGAAGTTACACATATTTTGACTCATGATCCACCACAGTGATATCTTGCTTTCAAAACGTAAATGTTTAAACAGTTCCAGTTAAACTGTACCACTAATGGAAGTCATCACATTCATTTATAGCTCATCACCCAACACCCACATGTGACATCTCAGCCTTTTTGTCTGTCTGTGGTGTGAACTGTGTATAAAGCTGCTAAAAGTTAGCAGTGTATCATATAATGGAGCATATAATGATATTTTAAATTATTGTTTTATTCCCTGCTTAATCTAAGAAAGAAAAAAAAACTGATCTGACTTGTTCACAGCATTGCGTCACAGTGAGGATCTGTGTGAAAGCATATGACCGGCCCAGAGTGGGCTGGTCCCTTCTCTAACTCAATATCTCCTGAGGCCTCTGTTAGTTTCTTCTTCTTCTTCTTCTGTAAGCCTCAGAGACACACCGGGAGCCTCTGACTACTGCAAATATGGAATGAACTGAGAGAATTGCACAAGACATCACCAACAAGCACGTGAGTTTTTTTTTTTCTTTCCCACCTAATTTTAGCTGAAAGACACAGAAGGAAACTGAAAGTTCATACTGCAGCTCAAGTTTTTTGCAGTGCAATTGTATCCCACCATGTTGTTAGTGAAAATATTTGATGCACAACAGTCTTATTGTTGTCACTGACTGTCTAACCGGGGCAGAATGTATGGCTGCCTCTCACACCACATGCTTTTATTAATAATCATCATAATTACCCAGAAAAGTCCACAGTGTGGTTATTATGGTGTTGTAACAAGTGGGAGCTTACAGAAAATCTTCCTTCTCCTTTCTCTGTCTCTTTTGACAGTTTGTGTGCAACAATTTGTTCGTATACAGTTGTGTAATTGCCTTTTGTGTCATATGGGTCATTTCTTCAGTATTTCCACTAACCACATTAACTGATATCTCACAAATAAGGTTACTTGTGGGACACAGAACTTCAAAAGCAACTTTTGAGACATCTCACCAGGTTGATGAATGCACAGTGGCATAGATACAGTCACGTATTGTTCTCTGATGTAATCAGGCTTTATTTTAAAGATGAAAGCAAGAGGAGCTGTAATTGTATCAACACTGTAAAAAAGACATTTGTTTTAATTTCAAAAGTTAGTGTCTGTTTTGAAATCTTAGGCTGACTGAAAACTTGAGAAAACATATTCGGTGAGCGAAATATATTAAGTTGAAGCAACAACTCTTCAGTCACACTGACGAACACTGAAAACAAATTTGATTTACTTTTACGTTTCCTCAGTTTGAAGAATCTTGGTCCAAATGATCCCAGTGAATTTAGTAAATCTGAAGCGTTCATCATGGTTCACAGTGTGAAAATAAATAATAAAGACTTAGAGACACACTGCGGAGGTAGTAATAGCGCACATCTTTGTTACTCAAGTAGAAGTACACATACTTGTGTAAAAGAACACTGGTAAAAGTAGAAGTACTGATTCTTTACTCAAGTAAAAGTGAAAAAGTACAGGCTCTGAAATGTACTCAAAGTCATCCTCTGAAGGACATTTTGACATTTCTACCACCTGTTTCTTTGCAAAGTTAACTGAACCTCACATTTTCTCCACAGTCAAGTCTCCCTCTCTCATCTGTTTCATCTTGTTATGTCTTTTACGCACTTTTCATCTTTTCCGTCTTTTACGTTGTTTTGGCTTGTTGTGTCGTTTTTGTCTTGTTAATTCTTGTTAGTGTTTTTGTTTTGTTACACTGTTTTTCATGTTGTTACGTCTTTCTCATCTTGTTATGTCTTTTATGTTGTTTTGTTTTCATATTTTTACGACTTATGTCTGCTTAATCACTTTCTTCTTGTCATATTTTGTTACATTGTTTTTCGTCTTGTCATGTCTTTTTTTTCTTGTTAGGTCATTATGGTCTTGTCATGTCTTTTATGCCGTTTTTCATCTTGTTATGTGTCTATTGTGTCTATTGTGTGCGACATGCACTAATGCAGTGTTTCCAACCCTGGTCCTCAGGGACCCCTGCCCTGCATGTTTTAGGTGTGATTCAGATGATCAGCTCATCATCAAGCCTCTGCAGAAGCCAGATAACGAGCTGATCATTTGAATCGGGTGCATTGGAGCAGGGAAATATTTAAAACATGCAGGGCAGGGGTCCCTGAGGACCAAGACTGGGAAACACTGCACTAATGGATACATAAGGAATCATTTTTTTTTATAAAATAGTAAATAATTCCCCTCAAATACCTTAAAAATAAAGTGCTGAGGCTGTTTTGAAAATGTAAGAAGTACAAAGTACAAAGTTCAAATGCAGTGAGTAAAAATAAAAACTCATCTGAAAAATAAATACTCAAATAAATCCCAGATACCTGAAAAATCTATATACAGTAACAAAGCATTGGGTACTTCCCACACCTGCATACATGTTTTCTTCAAACTATTAAAAAGAATGCGGGGAAATCTGGTAATATGTTGATCATGTTTGTTTCAAAACTTCATAAAAGACTTCAGGTTTCAACTACTATTAAGCTGCAAATAGATGAGACTACAGACAAATGAATTTCCCCTTGGGGATCAATAAAGTATTTCGTATTCGTATTCATATTCGTATTCATATTCGTAGGTTAGAAGAACTCATGTTTATGAGTGTTCTGAAAGTAGAAAAACTAGAAAAATTAAGTTTCATTAACTTGAATAAACAAAACTTGTATATTCATGTTAAGTTAATGAAGAAAGTTTAGCAGCATTTTGGATGGAGTCATTAAGTTCCAGTATGACTTTTTACAGTGCGCTTGTAAAAGCTTTATTCCCCCCCAACCCTTTTATAGACTGTTAAAAATTTAAGGCAACTTATTGCAAGAGAATTTTGAGTTTTGAGCCCAACTCAAACTCTTAAGGTCTCAAATCAGCTGAAAAGGTTTTACTGACCAATAATCTTTAGTTGGGATAAATTACTTTTCGTCTTTAGATAAACTTGAATCTTTGAGTTTTAGAAACTCAAAAAAATGTATTTCAAAAATTGGTCACAGTGAGCTTTAAACTTTATTTGTCATTATTTGTTGCCTGAAAATTAAATGATTTTAATGGAAAATATTAAAATATTAACCATTATTTACTTTCACTTAAATGAGTTCACTCAACAATTCTTGAAGTACATTTTTGGGGTTTTTAAAACTCAAAGATTTGAGTTTATGTAAAGAAGAAAAGGAAATTATCTCAAAAGATTATAAGCCAGTAAAACTTTCAAAACTTAATCTATTGCAGTAAGTTGCCTTGAGTTGAGATTTCTCAGTCTTTTTTATTTTTACAGTGTGGACAGTGTAATTCTGCCCTGTCACTGAGCTTTATTGAGTTGTCTAATTATACTTGTTACCAAACTACTGTGCGCACGCTGTAACACAAAGGTAAATGATTTGTATAAAACTGGGTCAAACTGTATATTCTCGATTTGCAGGTGAAGAAAGAGTTGCTCACTATGGAGCCAGGGGAATCAGTGTCGTCCCCTCAGGACAGGCCGGTTCCTCGGTGGAGCCTGGGCTCCAGCTCCGGTCTACATTACGGCTCTTTTGTTAACAGTCTTTCATCACTGACACCAAATGCAGTGGAGAAACCAGCCATATCACCTCGACGGTCCTACGTAGCTGTAGCTGTGCTTTGCTACGTCAACCTGATCAACTACATGGAGCGGTACACAATAGCAGGTTAGCTGATCTGTTTGTGTACACATGACAACACTGCCTGTCAACATACAGCCTTTACTGCTTCTCCTTTGTGGGCTTACACACACACTGTTTTCAGGGTTGGGTCAGATTACTTCTTGAATGTAGTCAGTTACTGAATACAAATTACATGGCATTTTTTTTGCGTAATTAGAAACATAAACTGCTGGATTACAAAAAAAGTAACCTAATCCGATTACTTTTGGATCACTTCAAAATAAAGCATTTAAAACATTGCCCTTAATACTAAAAACGGATACAGCCACAAAAATAATTTTTCCACAAATATTGTTTGCTTCTGACCACATAACTTTTCCTAGAGTCAGAGTTACAAAACAAGATTAGTAAATATGAATCAAAATGTATTCATCTTTAAGGACTAATGCAAAGTATTACAGTATTAAAGGGACAGTTCACCCCAAAATAATAAAAACATTTTTTTCCCCTGCTGTTTATCTATCTAGATAGTTTTGGTGTGAGTTGCAGAGTTTCGGGGACATCGGTCATAGAGACGTCTTTCCTTCTCTCCCGTATAATGGGGCTAAATGTCACTCAGCTTGTGGTGCTCAAAGCACCAAAAAATACATTTTAAAAATTCAAAACCAGTGTCGCTTTCCAAAAACCTTGACCCAGTTACTCAAGATAATTCACAGACCTTGTTGTGAGCAGTTTCACATAGGAAGTACTTTCTTTCTATCAGAAATAAAGTAGTTACAGTGGATTCTACTGCAGTAAGAAAGTAGTTCCTATACGACACAGCGACACGGCCTGAAGGAACTATGCTATTATCATGACATCCTTCACTTTCTGAGATTAAAATAGTGGATTACTGAAAAGAGAAACAAGAATTTTCTCTAGCATTTGGGTTTAGATGCAGCTGCTTATCTATTGAGTTGATTTATTGGACAAAGCACTGTTTTGTTTTTGTACTTTGCACATGAGAAATATCCAGACCAGAAAATCTATCTTTTGCGGGGTCAGGGGCTATAATATATTTGCCAGGAAATGTATTGTAGATTTTTAGGAAGAGATTACTATAGAAAGCTGGGTCATCTCTATTAGGGCCGTTTACATTTAGACTTATCTCTTCATGTAAATGAAAACCCTGAATAATCAAAAATCTCCCAGCCGGGTCCTCAACCACATCCTGGATCTGCATTGGAACAGATTGATGAATCAACACAATTCTAGCACATGATGAATGAACACTGAAAACCTTTTCTGCGGCCACCTCCTCCTTATTTTAGATGTACCCCCAGCACTGCTGGACTCAGGGGTGAAGTGTCCTCAAAGGCGTCTTTCCAGTGGACAAAAATGACAAACCATCATGGTCCAATTCACAATAGACCAATAAATCTTAGGAGAGTTCATTTGTGCATAAAAGAACATTACTGACCATTTTTACTGTCATTTCCACATTGACTTATATTATCTGGATGCATTCATATACATATGTTAAATGAGATATAAATCCATTTAGGCTGAGTTAACATTGTTTTTATTTCCTCTCATCAAGAATACAAATCTAAAAGAAAGTTGAGATGACTCAAAATTTCAAAGAAACTCACTGTAATAGATTATTGAGCTTTGAATCAAACCTAAAAAGTTTTGCTGACCTAGTTGAGATAATTTACTTTTCTTCTTTAAATAAACTTTAAGTTTAGAAACTCAAAAAAACAAAAGGTATTTTAAAAAAATATTTGCATTTTTTGAGGGTTTCTAAAACTTAGATTCATTTTATCTGGGAAAATACATTTCCTAAACAAAAGATCGGTAAAACTTTTTAAAAACTTAAGAGTTTGAGTTGAGCTCAAAATTCAAAAATCTATTCGAGTAAATTGCCTTGAAACTTTAATTTTTCAACGTTTTTATTTTTTTACAGTGCAGGACATTTTAGCCTGCTTCATAATTGAGACAAAATAAGTGCATTTAGGCTGAATTAAAAATGATGAAACAATATACACATTTTAAATGCTATTAAATTTGTGCTGCAAATATAAATCGTCAATTTTGCAGAATTTCTGCCATAGTTTTTGTTTTGTTTTGTTCTGTTTATTTGGTGACCCAAATAAAATCACCCTAGAGCAACCCAGTGTTGCTCATGGGTGCCCTTCCAGTGGACAAAACATGGTTAAATAGCCTCTAGGATGCCCTTCCAGAGGGCAAAACATGACAAAATGCCCTCTAGGATGACTATATACAATAAACTGTCCTTTTAGGGTACCCTTCCAGAGGGCAAAACACAATAAAGGGCCCTGTAGGATGCTGTACCAGTGGACAAAGGGTGGTTTAGTAGCCTCTAGGGTTTCCAGTGGGCAAAACATGATATAGTGTCCTTTAGGGGGCCCTTCCAGTGGACAAAAATGATAAAATATATGATAAAACCAGGGATTAGAACTTTTCACCACATTTTGTATTTTTATTTTCACCCCCGCCCCTCAGACAGCCTGAGTCTGCCACTGAAGGCTCTCAAGATAGTAAATGAGTCTCCTCTAAAAAAATACTTTAGCTCCCAAAAATGTTCTCCCATTCATCTTGACCAGTTTGTTTAAACCCCTGCAGTTCCAAGAAATGTGATCCATCTTGACAGCTGACTATTTTTATTTGCTGTTCTGATATAACCCTTATAAACTCAGATATACTTCAGTAGAGGCACATTTACATTAGCAGTTATTTATAAATCAAAACTGCAAAGAGGAAATAACTTAGAACTTGCAAACCGCTCCCTGAACCTGACCAGTGGAACCCCCTAACCCGGTGGGTCAGCACTGAGGCGAGGAACGTCTGTATAAATGAGTGTCCAGGACTCCTGCTCACGTCACTCATATATAGATGTCAATCCACCCCCATAGTAATGTTTGATTATTAGCCATTGTGTTTTCTTGTTTCCTATCAGTTATGAAAATGATTACTAAAACATATAAGCTGAAAACGGAAATAAAGGCGGTAAGTTATGTGATAATAACCACAGAACAGACCCAGCCAGTTTCTTCTGTTTTCAAGTGAAAGTAAATACTAGAAACTGTTTTATACCTAATTGCATATACAGTATTTAGTGATTTTTTTAATCATTCAAATTTGGCTGCGTGGTTTCAAACTCAGAACACTTCACTTTATTGTTGCTTACATGAACTTTAAAATTGCCATATTTTAAAGATGTAATCAAATCAGGTAATCCATTACAATGTAACTATAATCTAATTACACATTTTTCAAGTGTAATTTGGACTGATTACAGTTACTTATTTTTTGTAATCTAAATATATAATCCCAATTAAATGTAATCCATTATTACCCAACTCTGACTGTTTTTATTGTCACACAGGTGCCCTCCTCAACATTCAGACATTCTTCGATATAAGTGACAGCACAGCTGCACTCCTACAGACAGGTAAAACACACACACACATACACACGCACACACACACACACACATACACACACACACCATCTCTCTGAGAGATTCACATTCAAAACCAACGGTGGAAGGAGTACTGAAAATCTATAGGGGAGACCGGGGATGGTGGTAACACATTTTGTTTGAGCATCAGTAACTCAGTAGCTGTTCAAGTTAACTTTGATTCACGGTTCTCATATTTATCAGCTACAAATAAAACTATTGGACATCTACTATTAAGCTGCAAGTTAATGTAAAATAGAGAGTTCCATTGTTACAACCTACCCTACTACTGGGGTGAGCTCTGAAACTAGCTGGGGATAGATGTAATGATGAAGGGTACTTAGCTGGATTATGACCCACACAATTTATGAAAGAACTTAGTCAAAGAATAAAGAAACATATTTTTGGTATTCCTGAATGTGCATGTGTCACATAAGGGTTCAACTAATCATGCAAAGTGTTTCCTGCACACAATGCAGATATTCTCATCATTGTAATGAACTGCCAGCAGCCATTACATAGCTAACTGTATTAGCATGTAGGCCTAAAGGTAGCATTAATGCAAATCATCAAATTAAAGTAGAACCACTGCTACATTAGACTATGTGAGTAAAAAAAAAAATACAATGAACACTAAGCAAAATATAATTGTAAGAATAAATTTTACATTCTTACCTGAAAATCATTTTCTGGTCGTAAAATAAACAATGCTGCTCACAGAGACATGCCACTTCTCTTGTGAACTCAAAAAGGAAATGGGAGTGTACAATATTGATGACATGGCTGCTTACAACTAATCTGGTGTTACGACACTCCCTGGTCTCCCCTACTCAAGTACAAGGCTGTTACATTACACAAATACTGTATTACTCAACTACAAGTCAAACAACTGATGTTTAAAAATAGTCAAACAGAAGTACAAGTACTGTTCTCAAAAACTACTCAAACTTTCAAAACTTTTCACTGCCCAGTTTATGATCGGATAGCCTTATTGGTTACAAAAAATGCAGATGGATTTGGATATGAATCTAAATAAAAGGCCTTATCAGTAGTGAATTATGATTTTAGGTAGTGAAGTAAATTACATAGTGTAACTGCAGTATTCATCCTCATCTGCAGATGGATTCACCAGCTTGTTGGATGACTGAGTGCTGTTTTTCTGTATTGTACACAGTTATTCAGCAAAGTAGCAACTTTCCTCACAATGTCTGACTATAAACATCAGACCTTCAACGGCAATACACATCAAATGATCCCTTCTGTTACATTTATGGTAACACCGCTGAGGTTCACTGGTGTAGAGGTCACACTTCCTGCTATTAACTACCTTCACACAAAGTTTCACCCTGTGTGCTCAGCTAAAGGACAGTCTGTCCCCACAATGAAAGACACAGTGCAGAGAATCAGAAAAAATCATAAAAATCCATTATATGTGTATATATATGGAACAAATACTCATACTCATACAAGAACAAGTAAAAAGAGACTTAATTACAGTAATATGAGACTATGAGTAATTTGTCCTGGTGACCCCTGTTCAAAAGTCTTACTTAACTGAGTTACACCATCGAAGATGAATTTGATCTAAAATGAGTGCTAATCAGTTTAGCAAAACTAAGTTTAAAATGAGTTCAGGTCCAGATCAAATGAATCCAGATCTGTCATGCAATGAAAAATTAGTCTCAGTTTAGTAAATCAAGTTTACTGATGTAAAGTGAAATTAAATAGGGTTTAACTAGTAGCTAGCTAGCGAGCTAAAAAGGTAACAAAACATAACATTTGCTAGCCAGATAAAAAAGTAACAAACATTGCATTGTTTGCTAGCTAGCTAAAATGGTAACAAAACATTGATAGTTAGCTAGAATATGGAAATGAGCATAACCAGTTAACAATTCAGTCTAAAACCAGTCTATTAGCTGTCTAAAAACTAACAAAATGTATATTGTTTGTTAGCTAGCTAAAAAGTTAACAAAATGTTGGCTGGTTGGCTTGATAGCAAGTTTTGGTGCAAGAGAATTCAATTCAATCCAGGTTTAAAAACTAAACTGAGGTTTAAAGAGATGTTTAAATTGAATCTTTCTTAATTTTGAGTTAATTTGGTGCAACATAATTTGAAGTTAAACCCTGATTTAATGGCTTAAAAATGAATCCATGTTGGTGCAACGCAGCCTTAGAAAACACTCGCACATATGTTGAAGGTTCCCATTTTACCCTGCAACACTTAAAATGAACTTGTGTGCTGCAAGTGAATTGCAGAGTGCTGTTAAAATTAGACACTCAGACACACACACACACACACACACACACACACACACACACACACACACACACACACAATCAAGTGTATGGCACTGAAGTAGTCAGAGATCTAAATTTTGATAGCCCATGTTCTTGCAGGTGTTTTACTTTTAAAAGTTTAATCAATACATTTCCTCAAGTCAGTCAACTTGTCACTTTATAAAGAATGAATTAATTCTTTCTGATGTACTTACAGTCTTCATCTGCAGTTTCTTACTCCTGGCCCCTCTCTTTGGTTACCTTGGAGATCGCTACAACAGGAAATACATTATGATTGGTGGTTTGAGTGTGTGGCTTTTGACTGCTGCCAGCAGCTCTTTCGTCACTCCGTCGGTAAGTGAGAAATACACTTACTGACAAGACACAAGAAATGAGAAGGAACAAGATCACAAGTTGCCACTTCCTGCTGCTTCTAATTAGTTTATCTTCCTCCTTCATATGGCTGCATCATGCATTCATTTTCACTGCAGTGAAAATGGGAAGCAAAAGCCACTGTGGATAGATGCTTCAGCAAATATTGCAATAAAAAAGCTGTAGTTTTTGTACATTTGTTTAGTGTACAAACAACATAGACCTCAACATGAAGTCAAACAGAGAAATCCCATTGTATTCTGCAGTTTCTTTTGGAAATAAATCTGTATCATTGATGTTTTTGGCTGTAATAATGTTAAAACTCTGAGAGGATCCTTGGGTTTGAATCTTGTTGAACCAGCTCTGTGCCGTTGTCTTGATCTCTGTAGTTCTTTTGGCTCCTGATGCTGTTGCGAGGCCTGGTCGGGGTCGGAGAGGCCAGCTACTCCACCATCGCTCCCACCATCATCGGTGACCTCTTCACTGGGAATCAACGGAGCGCCATGATCTGCGTCTTCTACATCTTTATCCCTATCGGAAGGTTAGAAACCAAGTCCACAACTGTGTTTTTTCCCTTTTTTGTTGCATGTTTTAATCATCCATTAAAGGACCACTGTGTAGGATTTAGTGGCATCTGGTGGTGATACTGCAGATTGCAAACATTTCACCTCACCCTCCCCTTCCAAACTTGTGAGAGGAAGTACGGTGGCAGCAAAACTCCGTATCTAGAACCATTGTAGATATAAACATCTCATTCTAAGGGAACAAAAACAATAATTCTTATTTTCAGGTGATTATGCACTATTATAATGAAAACATACTTACTAATTATATTCTATTTCTACCATATTCTGTCTATAAGTCCTTAACTGAACATCATTTACTGTTTATTGTGTGGGAATGCAATTGAAAGCATGGGTTGTTCTGATATGTCCTGTGAATGGTGCACTCACTGCGTGGAAAAATCTCAGACTCTAGAATTGCTGGAATTTAACAAGAAAGATGAACAATAAACAACCATGCACGTTATGAAAAGGATGATTTTATGGCTCCGTCCTCAATCCAAGTATGTCAGATGTCTAAGATTTTGGAGCTCCCAGGTTCAATCAATGCAGCACTTAAACTGGGAAGACAATATGGGCTTTCAGTTGCTTTACCATGCAGCGATAACAGAGCCATAACAGCAACACCAAGTCTCACTCTCCAAGTTAACTTTCACGATATGCTGAAATGAATGTTGCAAACAGTAGCAAATCAATTTGCAAGTTTTTCATTTAATACCACAGGACATTATCTCCACCCTGGTACAGAAGCTCAAATGGTTGCATTTCTTAAGCAAACTTAAGAGGGCAAAATTCATGCCAAGTTCCAGATAACCTTTACAGAGGAGCAATAGAAAGCACCCTGACTGGAAACATTACAAACCACATGGAATGTGCACGGCCCAGGACAGGAGGGCTCGGCAGCAGGTCATTAAGACCGACCAAAACATCATCGGTCCTCATCTAATGAGCATCAATGATATCAGTGAGCTGCGGTGCCTGCCAAGAGCCCAAAGGATACTAAGGCTGGGCTGCACCAACAAGGATTCATTTATAACTCTGATTAAATCATGGTTTAACTTTAATATGTTACACCAAACTTTTAAACCTCTCTTTAAGTTTAGTTTTTACTGTAAACCTAGATTCAGTTTAATTCTGTTGCACAAAACTTTAAACTGTGATCTAGTATTATCTTTAAACTTATACT
Source organism: Lutjanus argentimaculatus (assembly GCA_034769285.1). Lineage (NCBI taxonomy): Eukaryota > Metazoa > Chordata > Actinopteri > Lutjaniformes > Lutjanidae > Lutjanus > Lutjanus argentimaculatus. The sequence continues at coordinate 40,892,937 of JAWZSL010000004.1, read as the reverse complement.
TGAGGAGGTTTAACTAGGCTAAGCAACTTTTTTGCTAGCTAGCAAATAATGTAATGTTTTGTTAAAGGTACTGTACAATCAGTAGGTCCAAGCTGTTTATAAACCCACCAGAAAGATAGTTGATTGTTGAGTTTCATTCTCAGGACATCATATACTGATGTTTTTGGCTGGTGAAGTGTCACAAGTGCAGCAAAATAATGTGAAAAATAGGGAACAGGCAGAGGGCGGAGTGATGACATGACCTATGAAGTGATGACTGTATCTGTAGTCATCACTTCATAGGTCATAAGTGATGACTGAGAGTGATTATGTATTAGGTTTATATATAGTCTATACTGTATTTTTAGAAGAATGTAGCATATGCCTTTACTTTTTACTTATTTTTTTTTAGCTAGGTAGCAACCAGTGTACCATCTTTTTTATTTTTAGCTAGCTAGAAAGCAATAAAACCTCTTTTTTTGTTTGTTTGTCTGTTGTTGTGTTGTGTTTTTTTGTTTGTTTGTTTGTTGTTTGTTTTTTTTTTACTTTTTAGTTAGCTTGCAAACAATGTAACACATTGTTAACCTTTTTAGCAAACAATAAATACTGGGACCTAATAAGTATAACACAGTTTTTTTTTTTTACTTTCTTGCTAGCTAGCCACCGATATTACATCTTTTTTTTTTTTTTTTTTTTGCTTTTAGCCATCGTAGAAAGCAATAGTCTTTTTTGCTTATTTGTTTGTTTTGTTTTTACTTTTTAGCTAACTTGCAAATAATGTCACTTTTCTTTTTTTTTAACTTTTTAGCTAGCTAGCAACCAATACAATTTTTTTGTTTTTACCTAGCTTTAAAAGCAATATAACTTTTATCTTTGTTAGTTGTTTTGTTTTGGTTTTTGTTTGTTTGTTTGTTTTTACTTTTTAGTCAGCTTGTAAACAATGCTAGCTTTGCAAACAATGTAATTTGTTTTTTTATTAAGGAACATAGAGCCCCAAAAGTTAACAATCCCCTCCTGTTATACTTATTAGGTCCCAGTATTTATTTTTCTAATTAATTTCATTTGAGTAAGCAACCATCTCCATATTGATTAAACTATTAATCAAATCTAATTTTGGTTTACATCACAAAACTAGATTTTATAATCTGAAATTAGTTGTAATTGTGCAACAGAGCTCTGCTTAATCTTAAATCTGGGTTTACTCATTTTAAACCTAGATTTGCTCAACTTAAAACTAATCTTAGATTAATCTTTGTTAGCGTGACAGTCAAAACACGATTCCCACAACCAACCACATACTGGTACTGCAGACGAAATACAGAAGTAATCACTAGACTACAGCTTCTTCCCACAGTCTGTGACAGTCTGAAGTTCACCCTCCAGCATAAAAAACAGTCTATTTTCATGACATATTATTCATTCATCCATTTATATGATATGCTTTGCAAATAGCATCAAGGGACTACTACTTGCATTTTGTTATATAACCCTGCGTTGTAGAATGATAAAAAATTAACCTTGTACCTTGTACAGGTCAGCCATATTGTTTCTTTTCTGTCATTGTGATCACTCACATGGTTTTACCACTGTTTTTGTTTTCAGTGGTCTTGGATACATAACCGGGGCAGGGATGGCTACTGTCACAGGGGACTGGCGCTGGGCTCTCAGGGTGAGGACATTTTCACTCATGGTGGATGTAAATGTTCGCTGAGCACTGACAGATACAGAGTGACACATGTCTCCACGTTTTTCTGTCTTGTCAGATCACTCCCATCTTGGGTCTAGTGGGACTTTTCTTGCTGGTCTTCTTATGTCCTAACCCAGCCAGGGGTGCTGCAGAGACCCATGGACAGGGAGTTACACAGCAGAGCACTTACCTGGAGGACGTCAAGTATCTTCTGAAAAAGTAGGACATGGGAACTGGACTAATATTACTAAGCACTTTTAAATCCAGGTTAAAAACATTTCTCTTTTCATGTGTGTATGGCTGAGCTCTTAAGAGTTTTTAATTATAATTTTTGGATTTGCAGTCTTTCTTGTACTTCCTATATTCTTTTCTCTTTCTTTCTTTTAACTGTATTTTTAATATTTTAAATTTCTAATTTTTAAATTTTTTAAATGTTTTCTTTTTACATTTTCTGCTCTTACTGTTAAATGTTCTGTCTTTATGTAAAGCACATTGAGTTGCCTATTGGTATGAAATACGCTATATAAATAAAGATGCCTTGCCTTGCCTTGCCTAATATTATAGCCTGGCCAATTCTGAATTTTTGGGGCTGATTGAGAGTATATAAAATCATATAATGATACATCAGCCGATATTAATTTTGTACACATAAAAACATGATAAAAAACAAACATTTTTGATCAGGATACTTTAAATTTGGTCATTACAGTAAAGAACTGTGACCAGGATATAACATAAACACATCAGTGCTCTCTGGTGGACAAATTATGTAATGATCCATGCACTGCAGTTTCTGGTTAAATATATACCAATATATCTGCAATACACTTGTACCAGTTGATGAATTAATTGCAGATTTATTGGTCAAGCTCTGGTTGAAGGGACAGTTCACCCAAACAAATACAAACATACATATTTTCCTCTGGCCTGTAGTGTTATTTATCCATCTAGATTCATCATTCCATCAGCACTACAGGCCAGGGGAAAAATATGTATTTCTGATTTTGGGGTGAACTGTTCCTTTAATACTGTAATACTTTGCATTAGTCTTTGAATATTAGAGCAATATGATTTTTCATTATATATACTAATATTGTTTTGTAACTCTGACCCTAGCAAAAGCTACGTGTGGTCATCACTGGGCGTGACGGCGACGGCCTTCCTCGTCGGAGCTCTGGGTTTCTGGACGCCTACTTTCCTGTCCAGAGCTCAGGTGTTTCAGAAGCTCCAACCGGAATGCACCAAGGAGCCCTGCAACACCACAGACAGGTGGTGCACGTCCTTCGACCTGCATCGCTCCTTCATTCGTTTCCTTCAAAATCACAACAGAGGTTTAATTATTCTGTCTGCCTCTCTGCTCCCTGCGCAGTTACATCTTCGGAGCTGTGACGGTGGTGACGGGCATTCTGGGAGGGTCTCTCGGCACTGGTTTGTCTAGATGCCTCAGGGACAAGGTGCCAAACGCGGACCCACTCATCTGTGCAGTAGGCCTGCTGGGATCAGCCCCCTGCCTCTTCATCGCCATCTTTGTGGCATCAGTAAACATTCCCACCACTTATGTAAGAGACAAACTTCTGTCTTTGCTGCTCTCCTCTGGCTGAATCACCATTTTTATGCTCTGTCTGTCCACCACTTTACATCAGACTGACATCTGAACTATTAGAAGATATTTTTACAGATATTCGTGGGCCCAGAAGGGACCAATATATTTTTTAATCAAAGCCGCCATCAAGTCAATTGATATCAAATATCACTTATTCCATTTAGTTCTAAACAAAGAATGAAGTCATCTGAATGTACCTCAGTTTCTTTAAAAAGTCAGGGGGTGTAGAGTATAATAATTAATAGTGTCAACAAGAAGCACTGTTACTTACACGTGAACATTTTCCTTCAGTTTTTCAGAAGGATCTCAAATCCACTGAACTTGATTTTAAATTCCAGTTAAGGTGTCAAAGTTGAAAACATGAAACGTCTGCCAGATGTGCAGATCTTATCTATAATGCGTTTGTCGGTCCAGGACCAAATCTATATGTCTGCTCAACATGCAAATCGGGTTTCATATCCAGACGTCTGACAACGACCCCTCTGGACATTGACATACAGTTCAATATTTGAACATCTGGTTAGGAAATTTGTGGACATCTGGGCGTGCAAGACAGGTGCAGGAAATGAACATGAGATAAAATTAATTTTTATTTGTGTTTAAACAAATAAATAATATGTAGAATCAACATATTTATTGTTGTTACTGGATAGAAAGAGTTTAATGTGCTTATCAACCTGAGTCTACAGCTGGGGCGGGTGCCGGCTCTGTGGAAAAATCTTGTATTGTCCCGGTACCAAAAAGAAAATGTCCAGCTGAACTAAATGACTACAGACCGGTGGCCCTTACTTCACACATCATGAAAACCCTGGAGCGGCTGATTCTACGTCTTCTGAGGCCTGAGGTCAAAGACAAACTCGATCCCCTGCAGTTTGCCTACAAAGAACACATTGGAGTGAAGGATGCAGTACTCTACATGCTCCACCGTTCCCTCTCTCATTTGGAAGAATCTGGCGCTTATGTAAGAATTATGTTTTTTGACTTTTCAAGCGCATTTAATACCATCCAACCCAACATACTCAAAAACAAGCTCATAGAGATGGGAGTGGTTTCTTCCTTTGTCTCCTGGATCACGGATTACCTGACAGAAAGGCCACAGTTTGTCAGGTTGGGGAACTGTTTTTCTGGGACATTAATGAGCAGCACAGGGGCTCCACAAGGGACTGTCCTGGCTCCATTCCTGTTCACATTGTATACAGCAGACTTTAAATATAACTCTGAGTCCTGCCACATCCAGAAATACTCAGATGACACTGCTATTGTAGCTTGTATAAGGAATGGACAGGAATCTGAATATAGGGATTTGATAAAATCCTTCAGTGACTGGAGTCATAAAAACTGCCTCATACTAAACACCTCAAAGACAAAGGAAATGGTCATTGATTTCCGTAGATCCAAGCCCCCTCTTCAGCCTGTGAACACTTGTGGAGCGGACATCGAGGTGGTAACAAACTATAAATATCTTGGTGTACACCTGGATAACAAGCTGGACTGGTCCCTTAACACAGATGCACTCTACAAAAAGGGGCAGAGCCGCCTCTTTTTCCTAAGGAAGCTCAGATCTCTAAACATCTGCAGTAAGATGCTGCAGATGTTTTATCAGTCTATTGTGGCAAGTGTTTTATTTTATGCTGCAGTCTGCTGGGGAGGAAGTTTGGGAAAAAAAGCAAGCAAGGAGGCTGGATAAGCTTGTGAAAAAGGCTGGCTCTGTGATCGGAGTAAGGATGGACTCTCTGGAGGAAGTTGTGGAGAGAGACACAATGAGGACGGTGGAAGCCATCCTAAACAAGATGGATCATCCACTGCATAACACCTTGATGGACCAAAGAAATAATGGTGGTGGAAGGCTTCTCTCATCTTCGTTGTAGGACAGAGAGATACAGAAGATCTTTCATACCAACTGCCATCAGACTCTATAATTCTTATACAAATAGATGAGACTACAGACAAATGAATTTCCCCTTGGGGATCAATAAAGTATTTCGTATTCGTATTCGTATTCGTATTCGTATTCGTATTCGTATCACATCTTTTGGACATATCTTAGCCATGGCGTTACAGTATGTCACTTATAGGCATTACAGCTCCAACAAAATGTTTTCACAAGCTTATAAAGATATGACATAATGTCAGAAAGTGCAGAACAAAAGACAAAATGAAAGCCCTTAACTTATTAAAGCTATAATATGTAACATGCAACACTGAAATGTCAAAAAATACTGGACATGTCTTGTAAATTTTGTTGAATTGTGCACTTACATTATCCCAAATGTTTCCAACAATGTTCAAACTCAGAGAAATATATAAATTAATCACCATCACGGTGCGTTTCCTATGAGCTGCTAGTTGCTATAAATTCCGGGAAAACACAGAATATAACAGAGAGTGGGGCAGGAAGTTGGCAAACATGACTAACTGTAACGTGGATGAAACTTTAATATTACCACATCCATGAACATGATTTGTATGAGTCATGTCAGACAGATTTTCATCCCACACATTGTGTGTTTAAGTGTTAAGTTATATTGAATAATTCATTAATTGATCAATTGATCAGCTGCTTAAATGTCTCGTTTCAGGTGTTCATTTTCATTGGTGAAGTACTGATATCACTGAACTGGGCAGTGATGGCTGACATACTGCTGGTGAGTTTGAATGTTGTGTGGGAATAAAAATTGAAACAGTTTGCTGAACCTTGAAGCTAACAGGTTGCTTTATGTTACTTTTTTTATTATTTTTTTTTTTACTTCAGTATGTTGTCATACCAACAAGAAGGTCCTCAGCTGAGGCTCTACAGATTTCAGTCTGCCACCTCCTGGGTGATGCTGGTAGTCCTTACCTCGTCGGAGTGGTGAGATATAATTTTAACTTTGCTGTTTCATCAACAGTACTTATGCAAGTTTGAATAAACCACTTTGTCAGTGTACGATCGAGGATTAATGTGCTCTTCACACCTGTACCAATAGATTTCCGATGCTATACGCACATCTAAGCCTGGGACTCATGGTTGGACCTTCCGCAGTCTGCAGTACAGCCTCCTGGTCTGCCTGTTTGTTGGGATCCTGGGTGGACTGTTTTTTCTCATGACTGCCCTCTACATCAATGAAGACAGAAAGGCAGCCATGCGATTGGTTGAAGGTACATATACTGTAAATGTATAACTTCTGCCCTATCACTCTGTTGTGAACAACATATCAAAGCTAAATGGTGATACAGTGCAACCATGGAGCCAACAGAACAACTCTGCAAATTCTACTGTTCTTTTGAGCTTTGGCTACATACCAAAATATTCTTGTAATATTTAAGTTTGTACAACCAAAGTTCCAAAAAAGTTGGGACAGTGTGTAAAACGTAAACAAAAACAGAATATAATGACTTGCAAATAGCACAAAGACAAGATATTTAATGATCAAACTGACTGACTTTACTGTTTTTTGTACGTACACACTCAGTCTGAATTTGATGCCTGCAACACATTCTAAAAAAAAGGAGCATGTTTACCACTGTGATACATCAAATTTTCTTTTAACAGCAGACAATGTTTGTGAACCGAGAAAACTAATTGATAAACTTTTGAAAGTGAAATTCTTTCTTATTCTTGCTTGATATATGACTTCAGGTGCACAACAGTCCTGTTTGGTCTCTGTTGTCATATTTTGTGCTTCATAAAGCACCACACATTTTCAATGGGAGACAGGTCTGGACTGCAGGCAGGTCAGTCTAGTACCTGAACTATTTTACTACGAAGACACGCTGTTGGAACACGTGCAAATATTGTCTTGGCATCGTCTCGCTGAAATAAGCAGGGACGTCTCTGAAAAAGACGTCGTCTGGATGGCAGCATATGTTGCTCCAAAACCTGTATATAGCTTTCATCATTAGTTGATGCTGTCTTTTGAAGTTAGCGCTGGTAACAATCTGGATGGTCCTTTCCCTCTTTAGCCCAGAGGACACGACGTCCATGATTAGTGAAAACAATTGAAATGTGGACTCTCAGACCACAGCACACTTTCCACTTTGCGTCAGTCCATCTCAGATGAGCTCGGGCCCAGAGAAGTCTGCAGTGTTTTTGGATGTTGTTGATATATGTCTTTCTCTTTGCATGGTAGAGTCTTAACTTACATTTGTAGATGCAGCAACAAACTGTGTTTACTGACAACGGTTTTCCAAAGTGTTCCTGAGCCCATGTAGTATCCTTTATACAATGATGTGGGTTTTTAATGCAGTTTTTAATGCAGTGCTGCCTGAGGGGTCAAAGGTCACAGACATTCAGTGTTGGTTTTCAGCCTCTACCCTTACATGCAGATTTCTCTGGATTCTCTGAATCTTTTAATGATATTATGGATTGTAGATGGTGAAATCTCTAAATTCCTGCAGTTTTGTGTTGAGAAACATTGTTCTTAAATTTGCCCACGCAGTTTTTCACAAAACCTTCCCATCTTTTGTCGCTCCTGTCCCAATGTTTCTGAAACAGGCATCAAATTTAGGGTGAGTGAATATTTACAAAAAGCAATAAAGTTTATCACTTTTAACATTAAATATTGTGTCTTTGTATCGTACTCAATTGCATTAAAAAATGATTTGTAAATCAGTGCATTTTGATTTATTTACATATTGTACATCCCAACTTTTTGGAATTGGGGTTTCAAGATTTACATGTGGATGACAGACCATTGTGTTTGTTAAAGTGTCAGACACATGCTGGAGTGTGCAGCCTTTCCTGAACAACAGCCCTCTATTCGACTCACTACAAGATAGCACCCATCCTTATTCAGTTAAGAACAAATTCCCCTCATCTGCACATGTGCCCCAGTAACAAAGTGGCAGTCTAGTTTCTCTGCCAACTCAGAGGCAGAGATGGGCCAAAGTTGATAAAGACAACATTGTGTCTCTAGTTTGGATTTGAGTTGACCTCATTCTCTCCATTCTGATGCATTGTTGTGTGAGGCAGCTGCACCAACCAAGCGCTTGTTCCTTCCAAACATGCTGTGTGCATATCTATACCTGCTCACTTTACTCTCCATGTCATTCTGATCAGTGCCCCCTACTTTAATTTTAACATTTCAAACATGTTTGTGTGTGTTTGCGTTAACAGAGGGTCCACCACCACAGCCGGAGCCTCAGACTCAGCCATCTGTGGAACTGAACAACCAGGAGAAATGATCTTCTACTGCTGGACAACAAGCAACCGTCCATTAAATAATTTTAAGTTTAATTTAATTTATTTTTTTACAGTCACACTGAGGACAAATGTAGAAAAAACTATTTAATTCACACTGTCAGACAATCAAATTTCTTTTTAAAATGTTCTAACAACAAAATTGTATTTTCTACATTTAAGTCAAGTTAATTTTATTTGTATAAGTAAAAATTGCAACTTTTCCTTAAAGGTCTTTACAATCTGTACGACATACGACAACCTCAGTTTGGATAAATGAAAAACTTACTCCAACAGGGAGACGATGGAAAAAGAGAAGTGGATTCACTAAAAAAAACTTATTACAGTGTTACCTCCCACTGAAATGCACTGTGCAGTGTAGTTGTGCAGTATAACTAAATGCTTATATTTCCTGAATGGAAATGTTGTTTTTAACTTTTTAATAAATTTTCAAGCACAAATGTCACTGAACATTCCTTCCTACCATCCGCGGAGAGTGGAGGTAGTTTCCTTGGCTAGCTAGCTATCTAGCTAGCTGCTAACTAGCTATCTAGCTAGCTAGTTAGCTATAGTGTTTCATCCAGGTATTCTGAAGCAGAGTGTGTTTCAGTTGTTTTGCTTTGATTTTTAGACTTTGAGTCACTGACTAATGCAATCAGTTATTCTTGAATACATCAACATACCTGTCAAGCCTCCCATTTTTTCTGGGATTTTCCTCTATTTTACCCCTCTCTCCCACTAAGTATTTTCCTGTAAATCTCCCGTATTCTTAACCTTTCTAATAGATTGACCTATTTGATGTGTTCGCTACTTTCCCCTCTGGTAAATGAAAAGAGAGTGCACTGGCTGTGTTCAGGGCAGACAGGTGATCAGGCAATCATAGCAGTGAGATTGCAGTTTTTCTCAAATGCTTTGGCTCATTTTTCATCTTAACTTTCTCAAAACTGCGAGTGCAATTGTCACGACTGTTTCACAGAACATCACAACCTTATTGCATGTTTGCAAAAGGTAATAACTTGCCCATAATATTTCATTCATGTTTCAAAACCAAGTCATTTGTATCACTGCCACCAAAATGAAAAGTTGTTTCATCACCATTCACTTTCTATACAAATCTCATTTTTGTTGACCATGATTGCTTACTATACCTCACAAGAACGTCACTTTTGTCTAGCTTAATGCTGTTGTTTATTGCACATATCTAACTTTTCAGAATCAGATTTCAACAGTAGGTCAAAGTTTACTGGGAAAAGTAAATAATGTACAATACTGTAGAACACAGAAAAAGGATGTGCACATTTGTATGTATACAGTAAATTTATTTTTGTAGCAATGTGTTACATACAGGGGTGTAGTGATAAATGCAGAGGTGGGTAAACGTTTTTCTTGCTCATTGATTGATTCATTGATCTCAAAATAGATGAGTGAACTCTCAGCCTCATTTTAAAGAAGTGATAAACTGTGTTTATATGGATTTACTCCCCCACTACATCCCTGGCTACATGTACTGTGAACAGAAAATGAATCTCTGATCTTTCACGTGAAGTCATATGCAGCAAATTTGCCACAAAATGACACGCATGTGATTCTTTGTTCATTACTGTCACCTACTGGCAGTTTATTTGCCAATTTAGCCACATCAGAAACATTACATGCCAAAGATATTTATGGAATATACATATCTGTCTGACTGATTTTGATAACTGAATAGATTATTTTGGATATGATGGCTTGATATTATGAAGAAAGAATGAAAGGATATTAGGAAGTTGCGAAGAGTTTGACAGTTTCACTGAAAATCAATTCATCAGTTTTGATCAGCAAGCTTATTCTTTACCTGCAATTTGCTTGAATTAATTCAAATCTATTGTGAACAACATATAGTACTAGATGTTCAGAGGTTCTGAAAATAGTAATTCTCATTCAAGAACTGAGCCAAAGCAAATGAGAAAAACTTTTAGCTGCGAAAAAGTTTAGCTGTGAAGTTGTCTAGTGGCAGTGAAGTTTACAGTTCGCCCATGAATAAACACTGCAGAAGAAGGTCAAGGAGTTTCTGAGTTCTGCCTCCCACTGCTGGGTAAAGAAAACTGTAGGATTACAAACCAGAGAGGAGCGAGCTGCTCTCTGGCTCAGCAGCACATTCTGCTCAGCCGAGGTTGCAAAACTTGGCTAAAAATATGTATTTGTATATATGTATGTATGTAATATGTTTATGGGTCATAAACCTCATGTTCATGCACATAAATGTTACGCCTGTGAGACGCAGCTGAGACGCACAGCGGTCGGAGCTGGTGCAGACAGCAGCATAAATTAAAGTGAGATCTTTTCTGTGGCATTTGATGTGCAAGTGAAAAACACATCTGACTCACTTGTGGTAGAGAAGGAAGGAAAACCTGCTATTTTTTGGGTTCTGGAGCAATTTAATTTTGGTGGAAATGTTCCAAACGGTTCAAAATTATTCTTGTTCTTGCATCAGGGCCCCTCCCCAAACTCACATGTGTCCCCTACTCCTGTGTCCCCTAGTCTCCTTGTTCATCCTGAGTCCAACAGCCCTGGGTGTATGGACAGCGGCAGGGGAAGTGGGATAACCTTGGGCAGGATGCTGAAAAATGTCCCTTACTTTCAAATTTACAGTAACATGCAACACCATGAACTCTTTCAAAAGGAACAGTAAATGAGCTGATGCTGAATTACATGTATATTTGCTCATTACATTCAAAACTATACAGGTGAGGAATCCTTAAGTTTTCTGCAAGTGATAGCCCAGCCCTAAAATAATTCCTTTCCTGACAACAGCATTTCAAAATGCCATCTGGAGTCCAGTTGTGTGTAACTATCATCCTCTTGTTTTTCTTTTCTTAATGATCCTCCTGAATTTTGCTGACAGCCGCACTCATGTGGCCAGTTTGGGCTGCAGATCCCCACTTCTACAGCTCTGTCTCGTTCATAAACCCAAGGCAGAATAAGCAGAATGTGCCCAAGTGTCCATAGTGAAGATCATCAGATTAACCTCTCCATCTATGAATGTCCCAGCCAGCGTGCAGCTGCTGCCTCCTAATGAGGACCAGAGGGGCCTCAGGCTGAGCCACAACATATGCACATAATGGAGTTAAAGATGGAGAACTTCCATCCTCTACTCTTTGTGTACTGTAACAGCTGCTGGAAATCCATCTCCAACTCATAATTCTGCCCTAGTGTCTCAAAACTGTGACTGTCTGTCATCCATGCACTGCAACAAAATGTAAGGAGTGTTTCGATTTACCAAAAATAGTTGTTTTGAGTGTGTCCACTAGATGGCGCAGCTGCATTGCTGTAAAAATGCTATAATGAGGTTCCCAGTTGTCTTCCATTAGTGAGGAACAATGGATCTGCCAGATGTTCCTCCAGTTGAGGCGCATTAAACATGCTAATGTTTGCAGCCGCCAAGGCAGCATGTACATGATGTGCACATTTACTGTAATGGTCTTTAATGTCCCTGTGTGTTTTGGGCAGCACCATAACATGTAATGAACATACTAAAATATGACTAATTAGCATTCCTGTGAACAATTTGCAAGATAATGTTAAACGCAGTGTGCAAACAGTTATTATTTATTTTGAGTAAGAGTTTATTGATTTTGCCAAACGAAAAGGAAAAAAAATGCATTCAAGGGGAAAAAATACATATTACCATGTCTTGACTTATGATTCACATTTTATGTTGTTTTATATTTCCATTATCCATGCTGTTGATGTGCGGACACCCATGTCAGACCTGCAGACCCAACCACAATATACTGCTTACACTATATATATGCTATATAGTTTTTTTTTCCTGTTTATAGCAAGCAGAAAACACCATGACTGAATTTTGTTTCAGCAATATGGTGTCAGCTGGTGTATGACCTAAGGTGAAAAGAAAAAGGTTATGTGAGGATAATCTTTCCTTGATTTTTTCTTCATCTGTGAAACAGGTGGGAAAAAGGTTTGCCAGGCCAAAAAAAATTGCCAGGCCCTGTTTCACAGACGAAGAAAAAATTCACTTTAAGGAACTTCAAGGAAACATTTTCCTCACAAAACCATGTTTTTTCACCTGTTATTAAGTCATCTACACAATTATTTTTCCCCACTTTCCTCTGAGGGCATCTGTACCTACAGGACATGGCCCACTCAAATTAAAGTTTTTGCAAAGCAGCAATAAATGTGTTCTGAGTTTGTCACAACACAGAAACATATTAACCACCCATCCAAATTTGAATGATTAAAAAAATAGCAAAGTATATAAAATTAGCTCTCAAAATCATGAGAAAATGATCAGTTTTCTCTGCTCTAAAACACTGGGGGCATGTGTCTCAGTGTGAAACACCACTATGACCTGAAAACAACTTGAAACATGGACGCTCCATCTAGCAGCTTTATTGGACATGTCCAGACATGTTTGAGCGACCAGAGCCAGAGGACAGTGACAGGAGGTGAGTTTTTTTTCTTCTGTGTCTGGTTTTTGGAACTGAAGTGAGCTGAAGTGAACTGCTGGGCTGATGTGGACCGAGAAAGTCTCTGAAGGTTTGTTCATAACTGACCGATAGGGGGGGTGAGGTAGAGCTTGAGATCTTTGCCTGAGTCTGATTGCACCCAACAGGATCTGATGGATTTGGGTCGTGTCAGGCCATATTTTTGACATATTTCATTGGCTTACATCGGGTATGGGCTGTAATATTGTTATTAGTTTTTTTGTTTTGTTTTGTTTTGTTTTTTGTTCCTGTCACTGCCAACACCCAACACCTACTGTTTGGTATATAGAGGGAAGCTTGTTAAGAAAAATATTGGGCTGTAATCGAGTTTGTGCCAACATATGGTAATGATTGATGGGTTTGGGTCGGGTTTGGACAGAATTTTGTTGGTCTTGGGCCTTTTCTGGCTCAACTTTTCAGGCCCGATTAAAGCTCTAGCTTGTATAGTGTTGGGGGACCATGGCTCCGTACATCACTGAGCCATGTTCCAGGTCCGCCCCAAAAAATCCTGAACACAGAAATCACAAATAGTTTAATTGTTTAACTCCATAATTCAGTACTACATAGTTCTCAGTGTTTTGACATGCGTTCAGTAACTATTTTCCAACATGTATAATATGTTTAGAAGAAAAACTCAGTATTCAAAAATGAAAAATGCATGTCCAACTGTGTTTATGCAAACATGTGGCAAGCAGACATTTTTAAACCACCTCATACTGCGTAAGGAATTGAATTTCACAGGTGTTTCCTCCTTACAGTGTTTTTCTTTTATTCTTTTTTTTCAAGAGTAGTCCTTCCATTTTCCTTTCAAGTGTCATCAGTTTTCATATTGTATGGTAAAGGCAGGTGTGATATTAAAGGGTAAAGGTGACAGGAATGTAACTCGAGCACAGCAGGGTCTGAAATCCGGCAGTTTTGGACTTGAGCACGAGCATGAACCCTGCATCACTCATCAGCCACTTCTCTCACATGTTAGTGGATCCCCTCATAAATAAAACCGACACGGATGCCTCCTGCAGTTGTCTGTGTTGATATGTTACCGTGTAAAACCAACCATGTGCGTTTCTACCTCTGACACTTCCCCTCCGCTCCGTTTGAGTGTTTACTTTCGATATTCGCTGAACCCTGAACTGTGAGCGTGAGTCTGTGACCTGTGCTGAGTTCATGGCACATGAGAAGTGTTAACGCTCATCATCTTAAGCTCGGCTGCTCTTGTCAAGGCCTTGCTCAGACCAGACAAACAGGACATATTTACATACCCTGGTATGACAACTGCTTGTCAATCAGTTTCTAAACTGTTCAGACTGCTGCTGCAGAGGTGTCCTCTGGCAAATCCTAACAGCTGCATGTCACTGCGTGTCTTCATTGTTTTGTACTGCAGTAAGCCACACAGGGAGGTAAGAGGTCACACAGCAGCCATTTTCCTCAGATGTCTTGCTCAGGATCAAATGCTGTGATCAGAAGGATGATGTGGTTGAGCTTATTCCAGGTTGCAAGTTGTATCAACCCCCCTTCCAGATTGATCAACAGCATAAAAGACAATGGATAGTTAACATCTATAGGGAAATCAGGTCATATTTCAAGGTAAAATAACATCTTTGATAACCCATTAGTTCCATAGCAAACGTTAAAGTCCACCTTCAGTCATATTTTAAACAATATAAAATAGCTTACAAATAGCTCTACACCTCGCCTTCATTTAGTATTCAAGGCTTCATGAATATGCTAATAGTCCCGCCCTCTCCACACACTGCTTTTGCTAGCTAATCACAGGAATTAGCTACATCCAGCTTCTCCTGTGGGCTGGGCCTCACTGCTAATGGTATGTATAGCACCACCCCCTTGATTAACAGGATTGGTTCCTTAGGTTCGTGACATCATATACTCTGCCTGACTGAATCTGTTTTTTTGAGACTGCCCTTGGACCACATGGACCACGTGGACATGTGAACAAGATTAAAAACATTATTTTCAATGTCTTTAACATTCAGACACTTCCTAGCTAATGTGCATCTTGGACACATTTATTTAAATCTGAAAGTGAAACACACTGGATGTAATCAAGCTTGCAATGTAACATTAACTAGCTGTCTTTTCACACAATCTCAGAGACGTTCTGGTTAAGTCAGTGATGTGACATTTTGCTCACTGGAACACATATTTTTCTGTTCTGTTCAGACATCCAACACAAATGTTGTTACAGGTGGTGTTGGCAATAATACATTACAAAGTAACTGTAATTACAATACTTTTGGCAGCAACTAGATTTGTAACTTATTACTTTTCACAATTGCAATTACAGTTGCTGAAATTTAAATGGGCTCTGCTTCTAGCAGATGCAGCATAGAGATACAGCCTGTTCTCATCTGACCTTATGGTGCCACAAGACAGGCTTCCTGTGGATCTTCTACTAAATCCTATATTCTAATCCATAGGCAATAAAAATCTAGCTCACAGGTAGATGCTAATCTTTGCTGCCTTCTGGTGGTCAGGAGTATTAACTCCTATTAAATAACATAAAAAATTGTCAGTGGTCACTAAAATGATAGTTACACTAAAATAATATAACTAAACTCAGATAATATAGCTATGTGTGCATTAATAAAAGAATTTATGCAGAAATGTAAAAGTAGCACAAATGTTACTTTCCCAAGTAACTGATTACTTTTATAATGTGGCAATTGGTTTTTGAGATAAGCAACTAGTAACTGTAACTAATTACTAGATTTCAGCAACTTGCTCAACACTGGTTACAAGCACTTTAGTAGTATGTGTTTTGTGTAGGAGCAGCTGTCAGTTAGCTAGGAAGTGGTTAAATGCTAACATTAGCTGTTGTGTAATGTAAGCTACTGGTTTACCAAATGTATTGTTTTATCTTGAAATGCAGCCCAATGTCCCTCCAGATTTTCACTATCTGTTGTCTTTTGAGCTGCTGATCAACCGGGAATGATCAAATGATGTTTTGTCAGATTCTCCTTTGTCAGATTCCTTTTATAGTACGCAAAAGGTATGTCCAAAATATTTTTTAAAAATAAACTTAATTAATTTATAAATATAGGTCATAATCCTATTTAAATACTACACATCTTCTAATGAAAATACATAAAAAATATTAGACCACTGAAATGTTTTAATATTAGTCTGCTAACGTAGTCACAATCATGCACATAGTCTGTGCATATGTCATCCATCCAGTATTTACAAGGTAAACTGTGATGGCAAGATAGTAAGCTAAGGTAAAATAAAGAGAATGAAAATACATACTTCACAAACACTGCAATTGTGCCTCCTTTTGAAGAGAAGTGCACCAGAAGGCAAATATTTTGAGCAGTGAGTACAAGTGCTGGTGGCTACATAAGAAGTGCCAGTGACATATTCACTAAACCTGCTAACAACAAATGGCACAAAACAGTAAAGTGGTACTTGGAGAGCTCACTATTGCCTGAGGTGGTACACGATGTAAAAAGTTTGAGAAACACTGCTCTACATTTATACGACTTGCACTGGGCGTGACATCAGATGAAAATAGCCACCATGTGAATATGGTGATTTGTTCCATCACTCTCAGGCACAAGATCATGCAGTAATTACACTGCATTGTCATAATTTCTCTTCATAGTCTAAATGCTGCACATGACAACATGACTGAGGTGAAGGTTGTGCACCAGAACTTACTTGCTGATTTAAGACACATCTGACCAAAATATTTCCTACTGAAGTGTTGAAACTGTTGACTGAACTTGACATTTACAGACGGATGAATCTGCAGTTCAAGGACGCGGAGCCATTGTTAAAGGTTTAATTGCTTTATTGTGGAATTTGCTGGTATTTCCTTTTGTTTTTGAACATTTCAGCCTTAAGCTTGTAACTTTCCAGAAGTTATGTGATTAGTCAGTATGCTGAGGGAATAGATTGGGCAGCAGGACATGCATGTAGAATAACAAGTGAGAACACACACACACTGAAAGGTATGTGGAAAACATTTTAGAGGTAACAGTTCAACCTGCAATTAAAACACAATAGGTATTGTGCACAATGTTTCGGAGCACTTTATCTGCATACCTCTCCGTTTCCCCTGTCGACCCTGGCTGTACAGGAAACCGTCACAATGGCTAATAAATTGTCCAGGCCGATCAATGAGGGAGCCGGGAGCCAGGGGGAGAGCGGATACAGTCGGTGTTTACTCAGGGACGGGGAGCATTTTGGTGGTGAAAACAGACGCGTTTCAGTCACACGAAACCACGCACTGATACATAAAATATGGGAGCAGCCAGCTTTCAATCAGAATGCTGTCATGATATCAATTAGAACTAGGAAAAGGCTCGTGTGCATTACACATATTTACTGGAACAGAAGAGACAGCTTATCTGCTCCATGTTTGTGTTTTTCTCACCCTTCCACAGAACACTGATAAGACAAGACAAGCCACATGTGTGGATGTGAAGTTGCTCCTTATCAACAGCGAACTGCTGCAGTGACATGACATCATACAGAGGAAGAGGCCTCTCCACCCTCTGCACGGCCCCTTATTTGGACAATTACATCATATGGGCCTTCCTCCTTTACACCTCAGCAAGCAGAAATATACACCAAATGTCATATTTTACTGGAAAGTGTCAGGAGAAAAAAAAAGAACAGTGTTGGTTACAGAAAAATAGGAGAAAAACAAGAGAAAACACCCCACTGCACGGTTATTTGTGTATCTGATGTGTGATACAAGAACAAATGAAATGTGTTGATTGGACTGTCGGGGGTGATAATACTTTAAAATTGTCAGGATTAATTAACACAGGGGTTTGTTGATTGTAAATGCAAATAAGCCCATTTCAGTCAAAGAATGAAACATTACTGGAAGAAAAACAACTTTGTGAAAGACAAGTTATTTTCAGCTCGATTTAAAAAATGCATTCGATATATTTAGATAATATGTTGATGTGATAACACAATGTGACATATTACCATGTGTTACTCCTATCTGGATGTGATTAAAGGGAAAATTCAGCAATTTTCATGTAGCTGTACAATCAGTGATGATGGTAAATGTAATAAATTGAAGCAGTAATTTCCTCAGTGCGTGCTATATTGACCAAGAAAGCTCTTCATGAGTGCAATTTGATCATTTTTTGAAATCATACTTTGTTAAAAATGTTCTGGAAAAACTGCAAGAAATGTTAACTGACAAATGAAAACTCTTTGAGAATAGTTTATTTGCACAACAAGAGAACACAAGAGTCATTGCTATTGGTTGAACTTGACTCATGAACTCTTGTGAACTCTAATGTAGAAACTTTTTCTCCCATGCTCCCCTTCAGAGGCCAAAAAAGTTCACACCCACCCACCCCACAATTTTTATCAATCACTAACAATAACTGAGGAAGCAACTGATAAAAAAGGATTCAAAATTTGAATTTTAGTGAAATAAAGGTCAGCATGACAGCATCAGCATGTTTATTTCTCTCTTTATTTCTGCCCTTGTCGTCTGCGCCTCTCCCAGGGTGGTCCGCCCCCCAGTTTGGGAACCACTGGGTTAGGGTAAGAATATTAAGGGCAGCCAATTGGAGGCAGAGTAAGGTGGGTCATGTCTTTGCCATACTGGGGAAAAATATTACATACGGGAAACAGGAAAGGAGAAAGTTGAGCGAGGTTCCCCTTGGTACCAAGCTTGCTCACCTGTCACTGGAGCACAGATCAAAAAGGAGCGGGACTCAGGATGAGTCAGTCGATATCACATGAAAAGTACCAAATTTTTTGTACTTTTTTGAAGGCTGCACAGCAGATCAATCAAGCCATTTCTCATTGTCATGCGATGACCGGAGCAGGGAGTACAAATGTGGACTACAATGGAAATGCAGCCAAATCTGAGGTTGGCCCTATAATGGCATATGCACATTCTGGTCCTATGTATTTAGCATTCCTGTTTCAGAGGCCTGCCGGCCACTGGGCTGGAGAGAGCTGATTCACAGACACAGCCATGGCAATGGGGTAATTACAAAGGCCCATGCAGTCTATAAATATGAGCTACAGCACCACACAGATCTGGTCTCACTGCAAGTCAACCTCAGCCACACAGCAGCTCAAATTTCTCCAATTAGGCAGAGCTTGATGCAAGTTTTTCAGTCGCATAAAGAATGTTGTTGGAGGAAAATGACTCAAAAAAAGGAGGTCAACACGATGATACGGGGCAGACAGCAGAGTCAGGGCTGCTTTTACCTCCCAGACAGATCAACTGAGACTGATGACCCCACGACCAAGGAGTCCAGCTTGGATGGAGCTGTCGAATAAATAATTGAATGAGCAGATAAAAGACGCGGTCTCTGCCCCTCGAACACTATATTTAGTCACTGCTGTCTCTCTGCCTCCTGCTGCCGCGCTGTACAGTATAGCCCCCGGATCACACTTCCAAGGAGCGGAGACATCAGCCCAGATCTATTCAAATCCTCAGCTGCTCCGCTGCCAGACACTCTGTTGCTTGAGTTTGGTGGGAGTGCAATGGCAGGAGCGGGGGTGGGTGGGGGTGCGGTAGCTACAGAAAGCTACTGTGAGGCACAGACAGTCCAGAGGGCAGGAGGTCACGCCAGCATGCGAAAAGGTCAGAATGGCAGAGCCCACACCTCAAGACTGAGCGAAGCCTAGACGGCACCGGCTCTAAAAACAAATGTGTGTGAAGAGAGAGCAGAAGTCGGGTGGTCCAGTGCCACCAGATATCAGCCGGGGCGAGATGGTCTCACTGTTGAAAGTCACAGTGTTCCATTTTTCCAAGTCCCTTGAATCTCCTGTAGGGCTCATGAAAATATTCTGGCATCACTCTGTTGAAGTTAGAGAGGCCTACATTAATGCAGTTTGACCTCTTATGAATAAATAGACTAAGATCGTCCTCAGTTCATTCTGCTCACTGGCCTGTGTGAAATGACTCCAGTTAGATGCTTCACTGCCTAGCCATTGAGTCAACCGTTTCCATCAATTGTGGGAATTGATTACATGGGTCACAATGAAATGGAACGAGTTAAATTCTCCTCCAAGAGTAGAACAAATGACAGAAGATCGACAAATATTCAATTAGTTGAAGTGAAACGGGGGCAGAAAAGTGCGTATACAGAATGATATAATGTGATAAATTGGTATATATGATGAAAGAGATGCTTCAGCATCTAATGGCAACAGAGGTGGATATGCTCTTTGGTGTTGTTCAAACTAGCACACAGCTCATCAGAAGTGACAGTTTAAGTCACTACTTGATGTGACTGGGGCATCAACCAACAACCATATATGAGTGACTTTAGGCCACCATGTACCAGAGGTGGGACCACGTCTTGAAAGTCACAAGTAAGTCTCAAGTCTTTGCAGTAAAGTCCCAAGTCAAGACTGACTGGCAAGTCAAGCCCTCAAGTCCTAAACAATTCATCAGAAGTTGTTGCGTCTCCATCAGTTACTTTTTACCCTAACTTTTTGGATATTGCACACCACTGTGTGGTTTTTGTACACAAATAATATCTTTTTTTTTAACTGGAGTAATATTAACAGAACATTAGTTCTTCATGGTTTTATCCTGCAACTTGACTGGATGTTGTCAGATGGTTTTAACAAAGTGATTCTGAGGAATTAAGTGTAGACTTGGTAGGACTGAATAGTGTTAACGTTGGCTGAACCAGGAGATGAAAGGAAATTAATTCATTTGAGACGCAATTGAATGAAGTCACAAGTCTCAAGTCTTTGCACTTGCAAGTCCCAAGTCAAGACTTACAAGTACAGAGTCCTGAACTTTGACTTTCAAGTCCTAAACAAGTCATAACATGCTATTTTTAAACAACAGGCTGGGCAAATAAATGTTGAGGTAAGCTGACTGTGGAGTGAAATATTGAATTGATTCGTGGCACACTTTTTAAAGCTATATGTAACATTTCCACATTAAAATGTCTAAAAACGATATATTTTTTTGTTGATTTGTGTGCTTACATTATCCCAGTGTTTCCCTAATTGGGGGATGGGTCCTGGATTTATCTCAGGGAAATACACAAACACTAAAACACTAAAATTCAGCTTGAGCCATTTTTTATCACTTGCTTCCAGAGAAAAGTTTGGGAAAATGTTTCCAACGCACAGAAATCTGTAATTTATTCAAGGTAACAGTGCATTTTCTGCTAGCTCCTGCTACGTATTTGCTAGAACTTCCCAGGAAAACTCAGGATGTATGGGATACATCAGAGAGTGAGGAAGGAAGTTGGCAAATGTGGCTACACGTAACATTAATAAAACTTGAATATTACCATGTCCATGAACATGATTTCTGCCTGAGTCATGTCAAATATTTATCAACAATGGTGGCTGTGTAAAAGGGAACTCCCATGATCCCACAGTGCTTCACAACATCACCAAACTATGTCTGTTATTGTTTTAATGTAACAGTAGAACTTACCTCACCTCTGGTACACAGTTTGAGTTGTACATTTTTCTGGTCTTTATCAGCAGAAGAGGTGAGCTCTGTGAAAAGGTGGTGGCAACAGAAGTGGATAAGGTTCTTGCCTTCGGCCTCCATGTCAGTGTGACTTTAGGCCACCATGTACTGAAATGCAAAGACAAAGACAGATGTTTGATACCAAAATATACTCCACTATGTACTGGACCCCAGGAAGAATAGCAGCAGCATTTGCTGCAGCTAATGGGGATCCTAATAAACTAAACTAAACTCCACCGACACATGACTCATCTCTTCTGAAAGGAAAGTATAACGTAAATGCACAGCTGGTTGTTTTTTCCTTTGTTAGCCCAAACATCAGGGAGGCCTATTCATCCTCTCCTTTAATGTACATAGTGTACTCGGGGAAACTGGGACACTTGTTCCTTGGCACAGGAAGGGGAAATTGTGCATGTTTAAGTGAACGTAAACGTGGCCGATTGAGAGAACAATGGGAGAATCACAAGCTGTTGTGTGATTACTGCATTTGAAAGATTCCTTGATTGCTTTAATTGCTTAACATTTTGTTGATTTATTTCAATCTAACTTTACTTCATTTCTAAAGTCACAGTTCACAGAACAAACAGCTAAAAGACAGAGAAAGAATAGACATTTACATACATTAAAAATAGACAGACTCAGTGTGCAGCTTTTGGAGGGATTAATGAACTGTTGCAGACCAGGGGGTGTATTACAGAAACTTCCTAACTTGCAGACCCTAAAACTGTTTGGTAAACAGGGTAATTAGAATTAGGAAAAAATACATTACAAAGAAATATTCCCAAGTCAATGTTCCTATCCTTAAATAAGAAATGTGTTACACACAATCATAACTTCCCAAAATCTTAAATAAACTCTCCAAACTCTAGAATTATCATTAAGTTGCTCTAACTTTCACTTTTCCACCTGTAGTAGTAGCTAACTTACTAACTAGCTGACAGAGGAGTTCGCTATTTACTGCCTAGCTCAGTGGTTCTTAACCTGGGGGTTGGGACCTCCAAGGGGGTCACAAGATAATTTCTGGGGGTCACCAGATGCATTTGAAACATAAGTAAGTAAGTGAAACAAAAGTAACATACTTCAGACATAAACCACCATGTTCTGAACAGACACACTATTTTTTTTTTTTTTTTAAAAAGTAGAATTTGTATTTTGTAACATAAAATAGCCAACTTAAAGGAATAGTTCACCTCTAAATTCAGTCATTATCTACTCACCCTCGTGCCGACTGAAGGTCAGGTTTAGTTTTTTTAGTCCACAAAACACTGCTGCAGTTTCACAGGAAAACTGTTGCAGAATCTCCCAAACAATTTAAATGAATGACTAGTTTTCAAATGTAAAAAATCGACCAAAAAACTGCTGCAACGCCGTTTTCCTGTGAAACTCCAGCAGTGTTTTGTGGACTAAAAAAAAACTAAACACAATCTTCAGTCAGCATGAGGGTGAGTAGATAATGACTGAATTTTCATTATTGGGTGAACTATCCCTTTAACAAACTACTCAGTCCAGCAGGCATGATGGGAAATGAGGGCCATATTTTAGACTGGGTAATGGTTTTTACATTACATTACCTGCACCAATGATAAAATGTAAAATTGGCAGCTTTCATGTAATTACTAAATAGTCTTGGACAGATGACGCATGAATTTTCTGATTTTCTGATTTTTCCTGACTCGAAAAGGTTGAGAACCATTGGCCAAGCTGTATAGTGTTAGCTAACTTGTTCAGTCTGTATGACTCATCTTTTATTGCTTGCTGTATCCGAGCCCACTCTTCCTCTTTTATTTCTTCTTTAGAGTCGCCATTGTTGCACATTTCTGAAAAAGAAACACCTCCACCTCACCTGTCTTTAAGTTAAGTGCCTGTCATTGTGTTTGCTCCATTTTTGCATGTTTCAGTATGTTTAAAAAACAGCAGTAACAAAGTTGTTTAGCTCTGCTCAGTGAGAACAGACATAAAAATTGACAATAAATGTTGGATTGAATATTTAAAATTTCCTTACATGAGATATGATAGAGTTAAGTCAGATAAAATAGGATACCTAAAGTTAGTTTTGCTTCTGTAATACCAAATTGGGTAAAATTCTTAGACAATTCTGAAGATTTAAGATAGGATGTGTGTGTAATATGGTCCCAGAGCACACAGAGAAATATCTGCATTCAGAAAATGATGAGATAATCAAAAATGACACCAGGTTTACAAGGATTTAACTGCCAGATGCAAGCTAAACAAGCAGAGAGACAATACCCCACCCTGTCTACCCTCATCAAACCTAGATATTTATTAGTTAAAAAAATCAACTTGATTATTATTGCTTTTTTAAAGTAAAAACATGAGTAACGTAATTGCTGGACACACCTCGGGTTCTTGTGAATTTCATGAGTTTAAAGGGGCATAGGCTGTTTGCCAAAAGCACAGCTGATAGACGCACAGCTGACAGACACGTGTCAGAGGGACATTTAAACTTTATTGGCAGCAACACGATAGAACGCAGAGAGAGCGGCCCTTATCGTCGCGCAGGCGCGGGGGCCCAGCGATTAGCAGGTTATCTCCCATCCTGCACTGGAGGCTTGGCCCTGAGCTGAGACAGGAAGGAAGGCTGGGGGCAGTGACTCAGTGGCTCCGGGCCACATAGCAGAATAACGCGAGAGATAGGTCCAGGTCCGCCGAGCCATTCTACACGATGGAAAAACACACAGGATCCCACAGACATGACCAGCATATCAAACACATGCCAAAGAAAGGGGGGGGGGGGGGGGCACAGAGGGAGACAGGAACAACTGTTTACTGGGGCTCCCTCCTCGGCCCTCCGTGTGAGACCACTGGCTGGTTTGGCCCTCTTTCTCTTTTCCTGCATCCTCCTCTTATCCTGGATGTCAGTGTGCAGCGTTACAAAAACAATTCTTGTCAGTATCACTTGATCATTTTCTGCAGAGCCTGCCAGGCTGCACTGTTTGTTGCATCATACTTTCCAGATTCAAACAGAGGGGATTTTCAGACATCAAAGTTATTGGGAAGTAAGTGGATGATTGCTTTGAAAGTAGCTCTGCAAAACAAATGTCATGAGGGGCTTTAGGTTTTACTGGCAGAACTCTCTCATTTCAGTTGAAGTAAAACAATACAGGTCAGCTCAGTGCATGCGGATGGATTCAGACCTCGACTCTGATACCCTCGCCGTGCCAAACGCCTGCAGAGCAGAGCCAGGCAAGCGCCCAGCCTTCTACCAGACTCATGCCAGGATTCAGCCTCCCTCATCTTCTGTCTCCCTCCCTCACAGATTTAGTTTAGCCTTCCACTTAAGTTTGATCCTTTTTTATTTTCAGGTAATTCCCTACTTACACAATGTAGCATAATGTATATCCATCTGTTTACTTCCTGTCAGTACTATAACATTAGCTCCTCCTACAAACTTTGTGATTTTTCATCAGTTTAGTTACTTCACTTTCACAGTTAGCTTGGTACATATTGTTAATAGAATTTACTGTTCATTTTGTATGTAGTGTTTTTCGAGTATATCGATAATAACATGTCATAGATAACTGCTAGCAAAGTTAGGCTACGTAGCTATCACCATCATCTTCATTCAGACTCAACAGAAACAATATAAAATTCAAAAATGTTCCATTGGCTCGTCTTTCCACTGTTCCAACCATCACCAGCACTGGATTGGTTGAAATAAACTCTTCATTCACTGCTGTAGATGTGAAAATATCATGAAAGGAGCGATATGATCATCAGACACCAGAGAAGCGACAGAAAGAAACAGCACTTACGGACAGAATATTTTCACATCTACCTCAGGGAATTAAGGGTTTATTTCGGCTAAACCAGAGATAGTGATTGTTGGAGCAGTGGAAAGACGAACCAAGAGGGTTTTATTTTGTTTCTGTCAAGTTTGAATGAAGATGATGATGCTAGCTAGTTAGCTAACATAGCTAAAGGTGATTATCAATATGCTCAAAAATACTTTATACGGAACCATAAATACTATTTATACTATATAATATGTACCAAGCCAACTGTGAAAGTGAAGTAAGACACTTAAGTATGAAAATTGAATTAGTAGGACAGGACAAGAACTAATAAACGTGTGTCTCATAAAATTAATATCTGTCACACTACATTGTGCATCTAGAGACTCAGCATGTGGTTGTGTACTTTAGTTTCTACAGTGGAGTGTGTTTAGGGTGACCAGATCCCAACAAACCAAATGTGGGACACAGAGTGTGTTTGTGTGGGACAGTGTGAGACATGCTACCAATGCTGAGAGGTACTCTAAAAATTTGATATTAAAAAATAAACATTTCTTAGTTTGTAAGATATGTTTTGCTCTCAGGTTGACTCAGTAACACACATGAGGGCTGATCACACTGTGTATTCTTAGTCCTGGGCTAAGAGTTAACCTTGGGCTAACTTAGCCCCTTTTCACATACATATTGTTAAGCCAGGGTTAAGCTAAGCACAGGTCTACCTCTACTAGCCCTGGGTTACATGTCTGTTGGTACACCAAGTGACATTTTAGACTATAATATAATATATAGAGAAGAAAAAGCAGAGCAGAAAAAAAGTTCATAGATCATAAACCCTTAAATATAAAAACATCTCACTGAACTTAGGTGAGTAATGTAAATGTTACTGTGATTTTTATTCAGAAAAAGTATAGCTCCCCCAATTACTTGTATGTAAAAACAAGAGCCAATCAAAATGTGGGACATGCTCTATATCGGACATGGGACACGGGATTAAATGCTGTGCTGCTCACCTTAAGTGTATGTTATAATTAAGCTTCACTAGAGGTTACCCAGTTCATCAGGAATAAGAGCCTATTGGTCAGTGTCCCCTCAGGCTCTCAGCGAAATCAAACGGCACTTGTCAGGAAAGCCCCCTCATCACGCCCGCCTCTCACTCCCACACTGAACTCTGTACTCATTCTAAATCAACAACATCTCAGCTTTTCTTGCTCAGCCTCACACCTTTCTGTTCAAATTCATTCAGTGTGTCTCAGTTCAGAATTACAAAATTCCCCACACTCCTCTCTGCGGTATATAGCTGATCATGCTGGGGGATAATTTGGGATTCCAGTCTTGTCAAAATCAGAGAGGCTCTGCGTACACAATAGAATAGTCTAACAATTATCTGTAGATGTTTTGGCTCCTCTCTGACAGGACACAGATGGCACAGAAACACTCATCTGCATGCAGGATTGGACCTCTCCCAGCCATTCAGAAAGAGATAATTTTCCTTTTCAGGCACACAGTCATCTCACAACAGAAGCTCGTCTCATGAAGAGTCATTGAAAATTCACCGAGGCGTGAATGATTGGTAATATCTCACATCAGACAACACGATGTGCTGTGTTAGAAGACATTTTCACCTCTATCTGCATCCATACAGAGTTACATACAAACTCTGTATGGGACCAGAGAAGAATATAGCTCGGATTTTTGTAAAGTGTGGTCCTATGAAGTACATCCAGTGATCCGTAGTCAGTGTGTTACCTACAGTAGATGGTGGTCTGCACGTCCCCAGTTTGGAGAACCAGCAGGAATGCCGGTGTAGGAAGAAAGCAATATACACTGTTGTTGACAGGGTCGGCAGCAAAACTGATTTTAACCAACGTCTAAACAATGTAACGTAACCTTCAATCAGTCCCTCCAGGAAGCTGTGAAGTTGCGATAGCAGCAGTTCACGCAAATTCAGCCAATCCCTGTGAATCCTGTGCACCTTGTGCCGTGAAATATGGTCCAGGCTTTGCAACTTTTCTGCAAATTTGACCAATTATTGTAGCTTCCCGCGAGTTAGCCCAATCAGAGCGGCCCCCTGTGCAAACATTGGTCATCTCATTGAACCAACTCAATGTTATGTTTTATTATTCACTTCTTTTCTAGATTTGTCTTTTTTTATTTTGTTACTGGTACTGAAAAGAACATTTGTCATTGCTATTGACATTTATCAACGATCTGTGCACTTTTATTTAATAATTTTGTGCACCGGTGCACCTCTTCATTTACAAATAAAGCAGTTTTCTATAATGTTTGTAATCATGGGTCTTTTTGGTGAGGTTAGTTAGAACACTCAGAACAGTGTGGCTTTGTTCTCCTTGGAACAAGATGCCTTTGATTTTTCATGAATTATACAAAAAAATGACAACTTTCTTTGGCGATTTTCACTTGCTCCTGCAATTTCTTTCTTTCTTTATTTTTTATTTATTTATTTTTTTTGCCTTTATTGGACAGGACAGCTGAAGATATGACAGGAAAGGAGGTAGAGAGAGAGGGGATGACACACAGCAAAGGGCCACAGGCAGCCACTGCAGAGGACTAACAGCCTCCATACATGGGACAGTACGCTCTACCAACTGAGCTATAGGGCCGCCCTTTGCTCCTGCCATTTCATTGCGAAAGATGCCTAAAAGCATTGCAACATGCATCGCAATTTATTTAGAAAAGCTGCCGTGAAATCAGGTTTTTTAGTCCGCAACAATCCCGAAAAAGGCCTGCAAATCCCGGAGGGACTGCTTAGTGGACAACTAAACTTTAGTAAAGGCATCAGCATCTTCAGTGGATTACTTAGCTGGTGGGATAAGCTGTTGTTAGAGATAACTGGTGTTTTTTTACTATGATGACTATCTTGGTTGGCTTTGCATGTGTCTGAAATTCCTTACCAACATGCTACTTAGTGCGCCACAAGTGTGTGAGATTTATTTGTCTGTCCAAAACCTTAGTATGAAACCAATATTCATGATTTTTTGCAGACTATTAACAGGACAATATTACAGTATGAGGCACAGTGGTGTGGACTACGACAACAGCATAACAGGAAGGAGATCCTGGGGCTTCCCCCTGTGACACGACAATAGTTTTGCCCTGGTGACTGACTGACAGGCTGCAGGTTGTAGAGACGGTTTGAGGCGAGAGAGGGATGGATATTATTTTGTGTGGTGTGAAAAATGCATTAGATAAATAATATATATGTTGAAAAAGGCTGTCTGATTACACTTCAACTGATACTGATATTTTTAGCCACCTAAAAAAGGTCTACCCTAGAATCAGTTTTGCCGCTGACCCTGTCCACAGCAGTATATTTTGCTTCCTACACTTGTATTCCTGTCAACCACCATCTCCTGTTGGTAACACACTGACTGAGGATGAGTACTTACACAACCCTACTTCAAAAAATACAAACTGTCCCTTTCTGTATCTTTTCTGCCATAGATTATAAAGAAGTGAGGGACAGCGGTGGCTGTCAGAGGAGAGCAGAAACCACTGAAACTGTCATAACTGAGCCAGTTGCATTGTGTTCATCTTTCTTTAACCAAACTAGATGATTTTTCTCCCTCTATGTTTATACTGTAACCACCAGGAATGCCACAGACAAACACGTCCAACATCAGGATTCATGCAGCATTACTGCTTCATTCTGCTCCGACCGCTGTGCCCTACACAGCCTGTTGTGATGAAGATTGTTTGTAAGAAATGGTTTTCCAGTAAATGTGACTTCATTGCTCTCAGATAACAAGAATAATTTGTTGAGTTTAGTTTTTTCATTTTTCAGACACAAATAATTTTAATGAGAATATTTTGGTGCTAAATTCGCTCAGAACGTCCCGGACAGGATGACACTTGGGTCAGAGTGAAAAACACAGCTCTAATGAGTCCGCTATGCTTGTGATTGAAAAATAACATTTGCAAATTTCAGTACTGCAATTAAAATAATCAGCTATTTTCAATGTCAACTGGCGACTGATTCAACCGCCGCTGCTGCTGTCTTTTGTCTAAATATGTCCCAAATGTGAGCAGTGCAGAGATGGAGATTGATAAGCAGCTCAGGCTCAGACAGATGGTGTGACAGAAAATCATTTGCCCTGAGGTGTAGTAATAGGTAGCAGTAATTGTAATTGGTAGCAATGGAATACAATATTCATATAAATGTTTTCATTAGTGTATAATCACCTGAAAATAAGAGTCATTGTGTTTTCATTATCTTAGAATGAGCCATTTATCTAGTCTGTGGGTCCCTTTCCACGCCATGTTTCTCCAGTAACCCAGAAAGGACAAAACATATTTTGGCCATAATTGTGACGCTGGAAATAGTTATTCAGCAGAGGTGGGAAGTAACAAAGTACAAATACTACATTAATGTACTTAAGTAGAGTTTTCAGTTACTTTACTTCAGTACTTATTGTTCTGACAACTTTTTACTTTTACTTCCTACATCTGAACACAAACATCTGAACTTTCTGCTCCTTACAGTTTCAAATCAGGCTTGTTACTTTAGTTTTAATGCATTTGTGTCATTCCACACCACCTTTCCAATATCAAGACTGATTTCAGCCTAAATACATGGGACAATGGCACATAGAAAAAAAAGGATTCCTTGGCATATCCATCAGTGCATATTACGCACAGTAGATGAAACAAGATGAAAACAACATAGCAACAAATAAGACAAAAACAATGTAAAAGACTAACAAAATTAAAACTATGTAACAAGATGTAACAAGATGAAAACAGTGTAACAAGACGTATCAGGACAAAAATGAGGTAAAGATGTAACGAGACAGTAAAAGACCTAAGAAGATGAAACAGACTCGACTGTAGAGAAAAACTGAGGTTCAGTTCGCTTTGCACAGAAACAGTAAGTAGAAATGTCCTTCAGAGGACAACATTTTACTTTGACCTTTTGAGTACATTCCAGAGCCTTTACCATTTCACTTCTGCTTTTACCAGAGTCTTTTTTTATCTTCTACTTGGGTAAAGACTGTGTGGACTTTTGCCACCTCTGCTATTCAGAATGAACTTTTGCGGCGACATGTCTGATGATATGCTGACATCCTGTATGGGATTTAGGATGCTCGAACACCCACCACTGAAACTCTCATTTCTTCTTTCTGCTTGACTGAACAATGTAAGTGTGATACCATGAATACAGTGATCAAGGTTCACACCTAAAAGTGGTTACATAGTTGTTACTGTCATTGTGTATTGGGATTCCCATTAGTAGTTGCTTTGGCAACAACTACTCTTCCTGAGGTTCATAGTCCAAGAACATATATATTATGAGCACTTTCATTACATCCAACACCAAAACTACATGAAAGCCATACGTGTACAGAACATTAAAAGAAAACAATAATAAGTTACGAGCATTTCACCACCGTCAGTGTATCTTAATGGTCAAAAAGTTTCATTTGGCATCAAATGTTAAATTATCAAATTGTATTTGGCAGTATTGTTTACTCAGCATGCACCGTTTTACACTTTATAGTTTGTTTTAACTGTAAAAAAAAGTTAGTGTGTGGGCTGACTTAAAATTTTAAATTGAATTTGAAAAACTCATCATTTCAAGTCAAAAGAAGAGTTCAGAGAAGAAGAGTTCATGTTTATGAGTTTTGAAGTGTTCTGAAAATAAATACTGGAAAAATTAACTTTAGTTAATGTGAATACATTGACTTATTTACATTAAGTCAATGAGAAAAGATCAATTGATTCCACAAAATCCCACTATGATTTTTTACAGTGATGTTAGTAAGTCATTAATAAATGGTGACATGTTCTATACTTTACAGTAAGGCTCCATTTTGCTAGTTTTAAATGGTAATAACTTGTGAGTATGCTTAATTAGTAAACAGTAACTGAATCTTGCCAAATAGTGAGCCCACATCCGTGTATGAAAACTGTTATAACTTATTTATAATTGTTTATTACTGATTTATAAGTACAAGGTAATCAGTTGCCACACTCTTCTTGAGTTCAGAGACTCAGAAGTTTAAGGTTTTCCGAGCTTAAATGTTTAGATTTGATGTTGCATGTTTTCTTAAATTAAAACTATTGATTAAGCCAACTAATATTTTCAATAAATGTAACTCAGAATTTTCATTCACACTTCTCATTACAATAAGCTATCAGAACTGAATAAATCTTAAGTATAAAACCCAACTATTTCATGTTCAGTAAACTCAAAATAGTTATAAATAAAATAGTTTTTTCATTTCTTTAAATATTTACTTACCTTTTTAACAACTTTATTTCCATCATTAATTAAAAATGATAAGTTTAATAAACACAAAAGAAAGAAAATTCTACTGGCACTCAGTGTTTTTAAGGTAGTAGTGCCCCTAAAGAAATTAATTGAAAACATTTTCACTACTTATTACTAATAATCAATAAACATTCAGTTTTACAGTGTAAATTAATAATCTCAGTTCATTATAAACCCCTTGCACTTCTGTCACTGTGGAGTGTTTGTGGTGGGAAAGGCCAGTAACCTTTGAAGTTTTACGTTTTATTCCCACGCATCTTGACAGCAGTTCCTGTACACCTGACCAGAGAGACTTAATCATAAAGGTGATCTGATCATTTCCTTTGTACTGTAACTACAGTGATATATACTATAGCTTACTATACAGGGACTTTAAGGCTACGTAGTTTAACTCTTCACAGTATGGTCTGGAGCACATCTTTAGTTAGTTCTGTTATTTATTGAGTCATTCACATGTGGACTTATACCACAAATACAGTTGCAGTGGTGAAACATACTGGATGTCAGACATGAAATATCTTAACATTACACTAAAAAATAATCATCCTCTACAAATAAAAGCTGCCACATAAAGTTTCCCTTTGTTATAACCTCTCATTCAGAGGAATTCAGTCACAAAGAACAAGAGTGACAAAGTGTCTTTTAAAGGGAGACCACACTACTGCAGCATTGGTAATGTACTTTAAATCTGTGACTTTTAGTTTAATTCTGCTTCACATAAGGCTCTGTACTTAAGTTGTTTTCCATGATACCACATGTCAGTAAGCTACACTTAATATTTCACTAATCTTCACTCCAGCAACACAATCAGCACTCCTGGTCTCTGTCATTGAATGTAAATTCCCACACAAGAAAATCTTGGTGTTATCTCGGATT